>CM050888.1:210933813-213333813 GCA_027725995.1 Rhynchospora tenuis | reverse complement strand
TTAAGATCCATCTCCAGATCACCTTATCCTGCCCACAATTAAAATATAGTAAATATACTAATAACTAGCATTAAAAATCACACGGCAATCTCAAATAGACACCCAGGTATGTTAATTAGAGTTTCTACGTACGTTCGATTAACACCCTTAATTACAATCATTCACCTACACAAGTATCTCTAGGCCCGGTAGCTGTGCGCTTTTAAGTCTCTGACCTCCAATATAGGATTTCAAAATTGTCAATGCGAAAAATCTTGGATCCCATCAAATGATCAATATCGTTAAAAATGGTACAACAAGATAAAACAATTGTGTTGAGAAATGATAATTGTCAATTGTCATATGCACTTCTTCCATCGCTTATCATTGTTTTAAAGCAAAGTGAACACATTAAATATATATACAATACGAATATAAAGATGATCAGAGCGAACATATACAAATAAATAAGTTTTGTCATTTCATATTTAGATTTTTATATGCATATTCAACTTTATTTTTATTGAACTTATTTGTTTCTATGTATTCACTTTAATCATTATATATGTTCATCTTGTCTTTTTTACGTGTGTTCACTTTGTCATCAAGAGATGAAAAATGATGACAAAACTGTAAATCATAGTAATCAATTTTTAAAAATAATATTTTATCTTTTTTAGACCGGAATGGGACGGATGGAAAAATAAAGGATTACACTTATAAACTCCGAATTTCTATAAAGTAGAATAGCTCAATCCATGTACACCTCGGTTGCTTTAAGTATTAAAATTTCAAATATACTAATTATACTATTTACAACTTTGTTGTTTCTAATTAGGATTTTGACGTTCGATTAATACCCTTAATTATGATCACTGACACAAAGCATCTCTTGGAAGCGGGTTCCTGGCTTTGACCTCCAAAATAATTTTTAATGCAAAAAAAATTGGATCCAGTGAAATGATATTGTTAGAACTGGTACAACTAATATAAATTTTATTATAAAACAATAATTTTGCAGATCTCCCCTATCATCTTGTGCTGACATCAAGTGCTGACATTACTTTGCATTGCAGATCTCCCCAATCATCTTGTAGGATCATATATATACTCAGATTTGTTATAAAACAATAGCTTTAGTTAACAATTTAATATACGTATATATTAAAATTAATATTATAGCAAATCAAATTTACATTTTTTTTTAGTTTTTTTTTCTTACTATATATGTAGTAATTTCATAGCAAACCAGAACTAACCATTACTCTTAATTCCCTTTATTCTTTTTCAATTTTCAGGTTCCTAGTAGAACAAAGCTGAGTACAGAGAAAGTATTATATTTTTCAAATCAAATTGCAATCAGAGTGAAGGCGGTGCATCGAACAAATTTAGGATATTGTTTGCTCTTTCATCTCAAGATCCTAGCAACAGAAGTCTTGTTGGATTGAATAAAATAGGACTGCTAAGGATCATCCGCTAGATTCCTCATCCCATCATTCGTTAGAATCTCCATCCCGTAACTAACGTGTTTTCTCCCTCTTCTCCGCGCGATCTTACATGTTTTCTCCCTCTTCTCAGCGCTTTTCCTTTTTAATCGCGCCATTTCCATTCTGGTCAGCGTCATTCTCTAGAGATATTGCTCTGGAGATCAGATCGCACCCGTACGATCGCATTTCAGATCAGATCACATATTGCTGACTGTTGAAGTTACTAAGCTAACTATTGAAGTTGAAACTATTACCGTTGAAGTTACTAAACTAACCGTTGAACCTGAAGCTATTACCGTTGAAGTTACTAAGCTAACTATTGAAGCTGAAACTATTACCGTTGAAGTTACTAAACTAAATGTTGAAGCTAAAACTATTATCGTTGAAATTACTAAGCTAACTGTTGAAGTTGAACTATTACCCTTGAAGTTACTAAGCTAACTGTTGAAGTTGAAACTATTACCCTTGAAGTTACTAAGCTAATTGTTGAAGTTGAAACTATTACTGTTGAATTTACTATGCTAACTATTGAAGATATAAAACTAACTATTGAAGCTAAAACTATTGTTGTTGAAAATACTAAGTTAACTATTGAAGATATAAAACTAACTATTGAAGCTAACACTATTGCTATGGAATATACTAAACTAACTGTTAATATTCCAACTACAATACTTAGCATAAGAGGGTTGAGATGAGAAGATCGTAGATATTAACAGAAAAAAGAAAGATGGAATGGGGAAAGAAGAGCGTAAACTATGGATGAGAAGAGCAACGCGTTTAATACTTTCCGTTTACGTACGGGGATGAAAACGCTGGATATATTCTTTCCAAAAATAGAAAGCATTAAACGTGTCGCTGGGATGATGGGGATGATAGAATCCTATAGGATGATGGTAGGCAATTCCGCAAAAAAAAAAAGGATGGGTCGGAATTATGAAGGAGAATATTTCTTGCTTAAATTAATTATTTTCATTTAATATAAAGGATAGAGTGTAGAATTAAAAAAAAAAATTGGAGGAAATCTACGTACGACTAATTAACGATTAACGCCAAGATCATCAAACTTCATTGTTTGAGGCTCTTTTTTTTTAAAAAAAAATTTATGCTATTGAAATTGAATTTAGGATAAATATACCACATTTTCTTAAAATAATAATAATAATAATAACGAACTAAAAAAGTTACAAAGTCACAGTGATTTTTTCTTTTTTTAATTTAAATTCTATGAGAAGCTAAAATTTACTCCAAAGTTGCTATATAGCTTACAATATATGACACTCAAACTTTGTTAATAATAAACCAAATTCCAATTTATGAAACAAAATACAAATTTGTAAGAGTACGTAGCTACTGCTTAAGTCTTATAATAACGTTTTGACATAAATTGCGACCTAGAAAATATTCGAAAAAAACTTGATGATATCAGTTCGCTTTAAAAATGTTACCAGACGTATTTATATATAATGATGCGCTGTATTGTCCGTCACACATTTTTGAACATGTAGCCTTATATAACCTTGGTTCGGTGAACAATTAATGATGATGAGACCAACTCTTAGTCAATCCACCGTATAATTAATTGCATTACAAAATTTAATTCTAGCTTATTTTGTTTATTTTTTTTTTAACTCCGATTAAAAGGTGATATCCCTCATAACTTTTCATCTGGGTTAATATTTATTCCAAATAAACTCGAATAAAAGCTTATTTTAGAAATAATATTTTAGTCCTGAGTTTTGTTCTCAAGCAATCCAAACATACACACATAAAGTACAAATTTAATCGTTTCCCTCTTAAGTTTCAACTTTTATGGTATCGTCTTTTAATGAACCTCTCGAATTTGTGAACGTCCTTGATCATTAAACTCAATCATATCGCGATCGTCTAGACAATTCTAGTTTCGCCCAGACCATTTGTGCTGAATGGAATGTTAACTTTTATTATTACATTCTCCCTCTTGATGTCAATACCGTAAGTAATCTTAGTGGATATATGTCAAAGTAAAATATATAGAGATACATGAATCCTGACAGTGACTTTCTATGAGCGAATATTAATTTTCATATATTACAATATACCTATGCAACTTCAATTCAACCTTTATATGATTGATAAAATAATTTCAATGAATAAACTAGACGTTTATTTCTAGGTCAAATTTTAACAATATTTTTCTTAACCTTAATGATTAATCAAACGAATATACGTGCATAATTAACCAGAATAATATTAATTTTATATAAAAAATTTTACACTCTTATCATACAATATGACAAGGAATTTTTACTAAATGGTACCAAGTTTCATATTTGTTACATGATCCTTGAATTTCTGTGGTGGCATGCCTTTAGTTAATAGATCAATTAGTATCGATTCTGTGTGAATATGCTCAATCACCATTTTTTTCATCTTTAATTCGCTCTTCCAAAGGCAAATATTTGATATCAATTTGTGTACTTCCACTACCAATATTATTTATTTTAGCTAGAAAAACTACCTCATAATTATCAAATCGTTCAACCACACACCATTGGAAGACGCCTCAAAACACACGGCAAACTTTGCTTCCATAATAGAGAGAGCAATAAGTGTTTGCTTGACACTTCTCCATAACACTATACGACAAACTAACATAAAAAACTGATGTTGACTTGGAGAGTTAACACACCTGCCAAAATTTGTATCCGCCTCAATCATAAGCATATAATCCTTTATTCTTTGAAGATATCTTAACACTTTCTTTGCAGCATTCCAGAGGTTTGTCCCCAAGTTACTTTAAAACCATTCTAACATTCTAACAACAAAAGCTTTGTGAGGCCTTGTACAAACTTGAGCATAGATCATGCTTCCGACTGTCGAAGCCTCACGTTGTGGTATTCTTGTCTCGTTCCAACTTAATTTTTGGACATATACTCAAACTGATTCTATTGCCCTTTTATGTAGATATAGACCTCGGTGAACAATTCTTCATTGCGAACCTTTCTAAAACCTTATTGGTAAATGCTTGTTGAGATAGACCTAAAATTTTTTTATGTCTATCTCTATAGATTTTTATTTCTATAATATAGGAAGCTTCATCCATATCTTTCAAATCAAAACTTTGAGAAAGGAATTGTTTCACGTCTCGCAAAAAAAAAAAAAAAAAAAAAAAAAAAAAAAAAAAAAAAAAAAAAAACTTTATCATTAGTTGTTAAAAAAATGTCATCCACAAATATTACCAGAAAGCAAATCCAGATCCTACTAACCTTCTAATATACATTGATCCATAATTTTTTTTCCCAAAATCATACAAAAATATTATTTCATGGAACTTCAAATACCACTGCAGTGAGGTATGTTTTAAACCATATTTTGATTTCTTAAACATGTAAACTAACTCTTCACTACTTTTAGAGGATAAATTTTCAGGATGTATATATTTTTCTCTAAATTACCGTTCAATAATGCAGTTTTTATATCCATTTGATACAGTTGAAAATCAAAATTAGCCACCAATTCTGAAATTACACGAACGAATTTTTTCTTTGATACAAGAGAAAATGTCTACGTAGTTATCATTGGACCGGATCTTATCCAGATTTTTCTCTTCTTAATTGTGTCACTTTAGTTGTAATTAGTATCGGAAACCGGCAGAATTAACTGCTGCAATTAGCTAGTAATAAAATAATCAATTAACGACCCCCTTTCAACTAGTGTCTCAATTTAATAAGAAAAAAAAACATATATTTAGCAAAATTAATAATCACGGTGCCGTCTCCAGTAGAAGCTTTTCAATTGCTCTGACTAGTATATATATTTTTTACATTCAATTAAAATTCTCAATTATGATCAGAGATCTACTCAAGCATCTAGCTCTTGGAAGCCTGTAGTTTATATTTTCACCTCCAATGTAGTATATATTATAAAGTTGTTAATAGATGAAGCAATCCTGAATCTAGTGAAATGACACATATTGCAAAAGATCATCAGCTAATAAGAACTCTTGTGAAATTTCGTTGCATAAAATTCCGTCTTTAGTAGGATATGCTTGGTCAAATTGGCATAAACGCAAAGTTCTTCCTTAATTTGAAATTTTATATACACATATGTACATAACTACATATACATATCAAATCTGGCCTACTACTTACTCGTCACTATATATAGACAGGAGCATAAATTGACAAAGCGCACGCAATTCCATCTATTACTAATTGACTATTAGCTGACTAACTTGAGTTGATAGAAAAAGGAGAAGATGAACACAAAGCCATTTATTGTTATTATTTATCTGTTTCATAAGGTCTCTGCATTCATTAAAAATAACAAAAATCTTGTCTAGAATTTTCTTCTTGACCTGTACGCTTTATTTAATACTAGAATTAATACAATAAAATTAGTAAAATATATAATGATCTCCTTCAACTAGTGTCTTTTTAACAGAATAATACATGTTTACCATAATAATTGCCAATACAATCTCCACCTTGATTATTTTAGTAATTACTATTGATAATTCAAATTTCAAATATACTAACTACTGTTATTAAAAATCACGGCAACCTCTCTTGACAGCTGTGTCAAGTGTTTCGGGGAAAAAAAAAAAATCACGGCAACCCCCAATAGACACCTCTCAGTTTTTTTAATTAGAGTTTCTACGTTTGATTAATACCGATTTTCATCATTGACCTACAGAAGCACCTCCAATATAGGATTTCAAAATTGTCAATGCGAAAAATCTTGGATTTACAAATGTCAACAGACATGAATTTATTTATACTGTATGTCCGTCACAGTTTTTATTTTTTAACATAGCCTTTTTCTTATAAATCTTGGTTGTATGAAGAATTATTTAATTGCATTATAAATTTTTTAATTCTAGTTTATTTATTTTTTATTTTTGTAACCATGATTAAAATGTGGTCCTGATAATCTTTCCGTCATATGGATTAAAATTAATTCAAATAAACTGAGATTAAAAGTTTAAAACTTAATTTCGGATCGGAACAGCATAAAAATAATAACATTTTTTTATCCAAACTATTTTATTATTAACCATTTAGGAATAACATTTATAATCCTAAATAACTGATACTAGTTTTATTATCAAGCGATCCAAACGCATCCATAAAATACAAAATCAATCGTTCCAGTTTTTTTCTCAAACTTCATACTTAAAACCGAATTAGTGTGTCACGATGTGTCAAAACAAGTAATGCAAGTTGGTTTCCATCTCTAAAGTAAAAAGCCTCCCCTTCTATCTATATATACACTCAAGCTTGAAATTGTATGTAAATTATATATATTAATATTGATATATTATATACACAGATCTAATCTGAGCTACTGCCACTATATATACACAGGCGAATACATAGTCCTTGACTTAGCTAATTAAGGACGTTCATTGAAAAAGGAAAACATGAACACACCATTTATTGTTCTTCTTTTCCTTCCAATTCTCTTCTTGGAATGATTATTATAATGTTCTTTTTTTTATATAAAGAATTATTGTAATGTTCTCAATGCCACCGATCCGGATGTCCAAAAAGATGGAGCTTAAGCATCCACCACTCCTTTTCTCTTCCTTCCTGAAATGCTAGGGGTTGTAGAAGAAATTATTCAAAACAGACAGCAAATGATGACTTGATATAGGCCGAATAAATGTAGGAAAAAAAAAAAGGCATTGAAGTTTTCTATTGTCAAAATTATGACGAATTAAGTCTTTTATAATTAATAAATTATTAATATGTATACAGTATACTTATTAATTTACATACAAATTATCTCCCTTGCAGCTTCGCAGTTTCATAGTAGTGGAGTACGACAAGAAGGCTAGCGATACATCACACCTCGAGTTTATACAAATGCTGGATGCAAGCCACTCGTTGTTCCAGCATCGATCCTTTGGTTCTCATCATTAGATTTCTCTGAGTAGAAGCGAAGATACAGCCAGACCGATCAATCAAGCAGTTCGCCCAAATTTATGCAGCAAATGGGGAGCTACCATTTTTACAATCTTTTACAATGGGGAATTAATTAGTTAGCTTAATTTCTATAAAGTTTGAGCAATGGTGTTTTGTTTGATGTACTTGCAAATTATGATGCGACGTTTCATTAGAATATATAATTTATTATATGTGGCTATTTCATAGGGCCAGTGAGGCAGTGACAAGGTCTTGCTTGTCTAGATTTCTGGCTTCTTGTGTCATCCTGCTGATCTAGTATTGTAGTAGAATTAATTCATCGAATTAGTAAAATTTTTTGTTGATTTTCTTCAACTAGCTTCTATTTCACAGAATAATATTAGGGTAAAAGAACATGAGAAAACTTTCTGCTGCATTATCATATTAAACCCTTTTATTTTTAACTAGAGGGAAATTTTGAGTTTCGCTCGATGTAGATATCTATAATAAGAATATTTTTATTATGTTTCTATAGTTTAATTATGTTCATTTTTGGATATATGGTTAAGATATATTAATCTTTAGAAATATAGTTTAGTTATTGTAGGTAATTTGATTTGATTAAAGTTAAAAAGTTTGATCAATTTAAATAAAAAATTATATGTGTGTAAATATAGTTATAGTTATCTGAAACAATATGATTTATATGATTTATATTATGTTGATATTATTCATGAAATGTAATATGTTTATAAATGACTTAAATAAAAAAATATATATCGTAAAAGATCTGATATTTTTTTTCTATTTTCAATTGAATGAATTTAATTTATATTTTGTAAACCAAAATTAAGAATGGTGATGAAGAGAAATTAAGGTGGAGAAGGACTCTAAGCAACACAAAAGAGATGGAGACATGATGAAAATGAAAATAGAAAGGGGTCACAAAAATCAGAAACAAAACAATGTATTGTCAAATTATTATCTAATGTTGAACCGAATCAGTTTTATGAGCAATAACACCCAACACACAATTAGTTACAAAGTATCACATTACAGAAATCAGAAAAAATGCTATTGTACAAGTATTTCACAATGCTTGGAGTGTCGGATAATATTTAACTAAAGGATCCCGACACCAACACAACTTTATTTATAATATTGATTTGTACATCACATGACCAGTTTGGGCATGTAAGGGGAAAAGAAATAACTTGCCTCATGAAAAACTTAATGATTGTTTTGTGCTTATTGGGAACCTTAAATAATATGCAAGGGCAGTTTAAGATTCTCGACTACATTATCTTCAATAATAAGAGTAAATGTTTCTAGATATAAATCATGAGAAGAGTACACGTTTGATTAGTTTGCAGCACTTGACGTATCCAGGCTTGGTTGTTTAGTAATAGACAAACTTTGTACCAAACTTATAAATAGGTACAACTTAGCCATTCAACATAATTTTTTTTGACAATCTTATAACAACAAGCTTATTTACGAATGTCATCGCTATATCATTTGTTGGGTGCAAAAGACCCAGAGCTCTTACAAGATGCATAATCAACAACAATAATACAACAACATAAATTTTATACAGCACAAAGAGTTATATAAGAAAACCACAACAATTTTAAAACACTGAGCTACTTCATCTAAGATATTTTTGATATGATTCTCCTAATTAAAAAAAAAAAATCAAGAAATCTCTCTAAGTTCCCATATTTTTATCGTACCATCATCACTCGCAGATGCAAGAATTCTTTGATCCTGCATGTTTATTTGGTTGTTTGTTATATTAATAGTTACAATAAGGTTAGTGAATGCAAAGTAAAAATCGTGGAATTTAGCTACTCCCAATAAATATATCTTTCCTGCCTATGTATTACCATTTGGTTGTTTGTTATTTTAGTAGTTAACAATAAGGTTAGTGAATGCAAAGTAAAAATCGGGAAATCTAGCCACTCCCAATAAATATATCTTTCCTGCCTATGTATTACCCATTTGGTATGTTATGCTATCTATTGACAGGACACCTGATTGAAGCTATAAATTGTTACAAGCTAAAGCTGCTTTGTTATAACTTTGATATAACCTTCATTTGCCATTTGAAACCATCATAATCACATTAATATCGAGAACTATAATATTGATTTCTTAACCTTGGGATTCCACCGAACAGAGTTAATATCCATATCATGGGCTTTTTCCTTCTTCAAAAGCAGTCTATATGATGGTTCCTCGACCTGCATGTTTTAATGCTAAAGAAATCAGATTTCTATTCTTTTGAATTGTTTCATTAACATGAGTTGAAAAGCATTGTTTCTAGTATTGCTTAGTGAAAATAAAATCCCTATTAAGTGAACTGCTATTTGTTTCTCATTCCAGGCTACAAAGTTCAGATGATCATATAGGAAAAATAGTTTAGGGATAACATGAGTTATTATGCTCCTTCGATATATAGAGAAATAAAAAGAATTAATTACCGAGTTTCCCTTCTCCTCCACAAAAAGGCAAAGAGCATCATCGCCAGCACCACTTGCTATTACACCCTCACTGTTTATAAAACCACAATATAACTAAATTTTAAGAGAAATATGCATTTGGTTCTTACCATTACAGAAACAAAACATACAAATTCACCAATATAGCATGACATCACCCCCAATCTGAAACAGAATGATGCTTGCTTGAAGATAAAACTTGCAAAAAGTTCAAAAGAAATTAACACCTTGACCAGTGAGCTGAAAAGATGGTACGGCCATGATATCCAGACAAGGTGCAAATATGCCTCCTGAAATAGATCAACACCTCATTGTAAGATCACAATTTTCAAGGACCAAAAAATGGCAAATCTAAATAACTAAATAAATAATTCTAATACATACCAAGATGCAAAACCTTCAGTGTCCGTTTGAGAAATGGCACTACTGGTATCCCATATTTTGAGTGTAAGGTCATCACTACAACATAAATAAAAAAGTGAAGATCATACTAAGGACTTTTTTCTGTACCACTGACGGGTTATGGATATAAACAAAATATACCTTGAAGTGACCATTCTATCTCCACTAGAATTGAAAGCAACAGACCATACTGTTGAAGTATGCCCACTGTGCATAAAGAACAGAACACAAAGCATACCCAAAATCAACATCTTCAGGTATACATAATTATATTTCATGGTAAGAGTAGGGGCATTAAAGTGACAATTCTATAACTTTCTGTACCTGCTCCCTTCATTTAAGGTTTGCACACAATGCCAGTCGTCACTATCTCCATCCTCTGCCCATACCTATTAGTCTCCACATAAATGTATTTATGTGAGAACCAAAAGGAGGTGCATCATTGTCACCCGAAAAAAATATATATGCACACTTGTGACTCGACAAAATATCTAAATTCTACAACATCCCGTCATAACAAGCAATATCAAGCAGGGGGCCCACAAAACTTAAGACAGTAAACTCCTTTCGTTCCTTGTGCATCAATAATCATAAGTTTCAGACTGTTCAATTGATAACTTATTTGCATGAAATTTGTTTGTTATGTTATATATACAACAACAACAACAGCAACTACTAAGCCTTTTGTCCCAAACAAGTTGGGGGTAGGCTAGAAAAGAAACAAAGTCACCAAGTCACCGAAAAATAAAAAGTATATGTAGAAAGTAGGGCTAATAATACTAAAAAATAATAAATAATAATAATAATAATAATATAGAAAAAATAAAGTAGTAGTAATAATAGTAATAATAATAATAATAATAATAATAAAAAGTAGTAGTAGTAGTAGTGAGACCTACACCTAAGCCGTGAGCTAAAACTATAACCCACAAATCTAAGACAACACTCAACCCTAAATTCGCATCTCATGGCTATGACTACTCCAAAATATACCTACAAAGTTAAATTTTAATTTTCAACAATATTTGTGTCTATACATGATCAGTGTTCTTTAAGGCAACAATAAAGTATCCCAAAAATAAATTAAAGAAATGGAAAACAAAGAAAGAAGCATGCCTTAATGGAGTTGTCATAGCTGACAGAGACCAAAACATCAACCAATGGATGCCACTGCACCATCTTCACATCTTGTGAGTGGCCTTGAAGCACAGCCACACAATCATATTCATCTCCAGGTTGTACCTCCCAAATCCACACCGTCTTGTCTCTGCTACATGTCGCTAGAAACGTCCCTGAGCTGCTCCAAGTGACGCTTTTCACCTCATTTTCATGCCCCTACCCAATACATTCAGAATAAAAATCTGTTGCAAAATTGGGAAAACAGCTTCTATCTTTAAAATAAGATGCCGAAAACCATTATCTATAGCATTTGGAAACTAAAAGGCTGACTCAATTGGAAATACAAGACTTTAGCCCTTCCATTTGATTTTTAAAAACAATAGTAGTACTATACCCATATGACGAGTATGATGCTAGTTCACCATTCAAATTTTGAAAACCTGGAAAGAAATTATCATACGCTGATCTGACTAGGTGTATACTGTCATTTATATAGAACCATCCATGAAGAATGGAGTTAATAACTTTGGAAACTTAACAGGCTTTGATATTTACCTCCAGGGTAGCCACACATTCAAAATCTCCACCAACATACTTCCAGATTGCGGTTGTGGAGTCAAAGCTAGCTGTGGCCAAAAATTTACCACATGGTGACCAAGCACAAGACCTGACGGTGCGTGTATGTGTATCTTCTAGTATAGTCTAAAAAAGTGAAAACCATAAAAAGGCCAAATACTACAATTCAGGTCATTGACAGCACCAGGTAATGGCAACACAAAGAAAAAATGACGATAAATCGGCAATTATTTTCTTTCCTCCTGAATAAACTGTAATAACTAGTATAATCCAAGACTTAATAATTGAGATTCTGATATTGTAACAGTCATATATGGTATGCAACAGTTTATGTTCTCCTTCTTTCGTTTTCGTCTTTCTAGTTTTGCATTGCATAATTGAGATTTGAAGACTAGCAGCTACTTGCAAGTTTGCCTAATCATTTCTTTGGTTGCACAGAATAGTTGAAGCAATTAAAAAGACACAAAATATTCGTTTGTTTGTGGGCAATTGGATAAACTTATGTTAGGTTGAGGGTATGAGGCAACTATAGGATATGACTTGTTTAGCATATTTGGGATTTCCCGTTTTTAATGTAATCCCAACTTGCATAGTAGACGTTGGGCAAGGTAAAAGTAAAAGACATCAGGGTAGTTGGTAGAGCATACCGAGCAGTCCAAGTGATGGGTGGGGCCCATCTGCCAGATGCGGAGGGTCTTGTCGCCGCTGCAGGAGGCGAGCATAGCGGACGCACCTCCGCAGTTGTGCGGAGCCGGGTTCCAGGCGAGGCCCCAGACCCGATCGGCGTGGCCTTCCAGCTTCTGAACCTCCTGCAGGTCAACGCTCGAATCCAATAATTCCATCGCGATTACGAGTCTCTCTCTCTCTCTCTCTCTCTCTCTCTCTCAGAATGAGTGTGAGCGAGAGCGACAGATGGAGGCGCAAGATGCAAGATGGATGATCAAGACTCGAGACTCAAGAGTGAGACGACGCCGATCAAGAGACCAGCCCAGTTGAGACCTTCAGCCCACTTCAAAGCCCACCCAGCTACTTCCAGTTCCAGATTACCATGATACCTATAATAAGATGAATTGATCATGATGCAATCTTTCAATTTATTACAGTTATTAATTAATTATTAATCTAGCTCTAGGTTGATCAATAATTAGATTAAGCATAAAAGGGGATAGAGACAAGAAATCAACAAAAAGAACTATTTTATTCCACTTAATTTTAGATATTACATATTGAAGAAGTCTTTTTTCTGAAAAATAAGGAAAGTTGGAACCCCTTTTCGTAAGCTGGGGTGTATATTTATAGTAACCCTATAACATCATCTTCAATTTTTATTTTTTTATTTATTTTTTTTTTTTTTGACTTGTGTATATAGTTTAATTGGTAGCTCCAGTGATGTTGTAATAATTAAATCATCCATGCACCCTTTTTTTATATATACATAGCACATGCTTGGTCAAATTGATATAAGCCACCGTACTTCTTAGGTACTTAAATCGAATTTTATAAATGCATATATATATATATAGAGAGAGAGAGAGAAAACATATGGTGCATACTAATGTACCGGAGCTTCGGTGCATACTGATCCGAACTCTTCGATCTGCTTCAAAATGACCGATCCAAACCGTCTAATATGATCTCCCTATTGAAATCTCCTTTCTGACTAAATTTTATATTTTTTCGAAATTTTTAAGTATTTTTTTCGGATTTTTAAAAACTGCTATTTTTTAACGGTTCAGAAAAAAGTGAGATTAGTGATTTTCAAAAATTCCAAAAAAATAGTAAAAAAATTCAAAAAAATATAAAATTTTGTCAGCAAGGATAGTATAATAGCGAAATCATATTGGACGGTTTGAATCGATCATTTTGAAGCAGATCAAAAAATTTGAATTAGTATGCACGTACATTAGTATGCACCATCTGTTTTCTATATATATATATATATATATAAGAATATCTATTGTGAACCATGATGCATAGAGGGCCCCGTGCACCATGACCGTTTGATCGGTGGTTTTGTAAATCGACAAATCTAAATTAACCAATCCAATCGCATATATATATATATATATATATATATATATATATATATATATATATATATATATATATATAAGAATATCTATTGTGAACCATGATGCATAGAGGGCCCCGTGCACAATGACCGTTTGATCGGTGGTTTTGTAAATCGACAAATCTAAATTAACAAATCCAATCTATAAATTGAAATCTCATAAATTATCGTCCAACAATGGCAAGCTTTAAAAAATTCGGAAAAAATAGTAAAAAAATTTCAAAAATTGTAAAATTTTGTTTTCTATGAGATTTCAATATATAGATTGGGTTGGTTAATTTAGATTTGTCGATTTGAGAAACGACCGATCAAACGGTCATGGTGTACGAAGCCTTCTATGCATCCTGGTTCACAATAGATATTCTATATATATATTCTATCTATATATACTAGAGGGATACATCGAGCTTCGCTCGATTTTGAAATTTTTACTGATATATAATTATTGAATTTGTTGCAACAAATCGAGTTTTATTGTACGAAATATTTTTAAAAATTTTAATATTGATTATCATTTGTAATGAATATATTGAAAATAAGATTATATGATACTATTTCAATTTTATAAAATTATATCGCATAGAAATTTAAAGCAATGGTTGAAGAGACCAAATAACAATTAGGCATGAACTACCTTAGATTCTTAAATAATATGAAGGGGTCACAAAAATTAGAACTAAAATAATGCGCTGCTAATTTATTTTCTGTTGGTGAAGCGGGTCAGTTTTATGAGCAATTGTACTCGGCACACAAATAGTTATAAAGTATCCCATTACAGAAATAGGAAAAAATGTTATTTCACATTGCTTGAAGTGTCGGACTACATTTAACTAAAAGATTCCGACACCCACACATCTTTATTTATAATATTGATATAGAGAGAGAGATTGGCTAAAATGCTTTTTAAAGCATAGAGCATACATGCTTTAGTGTTTTAAACCGTTGGATCGGCGCATTGGATGGCTTAGATCAAGAGCGCTGATTGACTCACAGGCTCCGTTTCTCTGTTAGTTTTAAAAATTTTCGTCTGTTCCTTCTGTTAATTCGTGCGCTGAAGCACTCGATCCTTCTCTGTTAAGCTTCCTCTCCTCTAGGCAGCAAGAAAAACTCTAGTTGCACGATCTCCTCTCATTTCGGCTGTCTCCTCTTCTCGCCCCATGTTTTGAATCTTTTTTCCTACGCTCAAACTCCATAACTGGTGAGTTTAGCTTTTTATTTGGAGTAGATTATTTTGTGACTCAATTTTCTGTGAATTTGTGAGTCAATTTGTGAGCCAATTTTGTGAAGTTTTTTTCCTATGCTCAAACTCCATAACCTTCTCTGTTAATTCGCTTTTTATTTGGAGAAGATTACGCTCAAACTCCATTACCAATTGATTACATTATTTTGTAAGTCAATTTTCTGTTGATGTTATTAGACAAGCAGCACTGTACAGTGACACACAAACAATAAAGTGAATTTCTTTTGGCTGTCCAACTATGGCTACTACTTTAATCTGCTAGTAACTTCATGTCTGAACCTATCTTAAATTTGTGTGATTTTTGACTTTGCAATGTCAAAATTAGATGGAAATTATGGCAATTGAAGATCCCGACCCTCATGAAACTCAGACCAGCAGTGAAGAAGAGGATGATTTTGAAGATTTGGCGCTCTGTCCTTTTGTTGGGAAAGATTTTATGACAGAGGACAATGCAACCCAAGATGATGATGTGGACATCTATAATGAATTTTAGATATGTAATGGACAGCATTTTTATTTTGATTTAGATTTACTTGTGCCGAATGGGCTGGGTTTAAGAAACTATATTGATATTGAACCTCTTTGTACATTTTGAAGTCCTGTCCCATTGATGCTTTAGAAGCATGTTTTAAACTTTTTATTTGAAGCATGTTTTGTGGCTCTGACTATAAAGATGGCATATTTTGTTAAGAAGACATATTTGAAGTTATATGTAGCATGGTATGTGCGACAAAGTTCTTAATAGCAGTGAGTTTTGGTTGAGCTTGGTAAAATATAAACATGAGTCGTTAAACATAAGTTTTCTTGTTTTTCTAAGTTTACTATGTTTACTGGTGCCATATTGAATGTACATACTTCAGATGGATATTCTTTATCAATTGGTTCAAATGGATGTTTGACCAACGCATGGTATAGTAGCAAGAGATATAATATAAAGTAATATATTAAATATTCAGAGATTGCAATTATATGTTCAGTAATATATTTGACCAACGCATGGTATTATCAAACAGGTCTCGAGTACAAGCAAATGATATAATAGCAAGTATAGAGATTACAATAAACAATAGATATACAAGCATACATACAAGTAGTCGGCATCAAACATAACAGAGCCAATTAGATAAAATTGATCCATTACAGTACATGAAATCAAAGCAACAGCCATTCTACATTAGATAAAATTGATAATCCTAAATAGCACAATCATATCACTACAGTACATGGAAAATACTACAATCATCATCCATTACAATTAACAGTAGATTAGCACTAAATTAATTTTTTTAACAGCATCATCAGCATCCATTGTGTACTCACCACATTTCTCGCAACACAGGTTTGTTCGTTGATTCCTTGAGCTTTGACTACTCATTCTACATATCATGAGAAATCAATATGATTAAAATCAATCAATTTTTTTTTTTTTAAAAAAAAAAGTAACCTTTTCTGGTTACCTGATTCAATAATAGAAACAAAGTCTGTTACATTCCTACAAAAACAAAATTAAACTAAACTCGCCAACAACAAAGTCAATTCTTTTCTCTAAAGCTTAGACGATGTAATCCTCCTAATATACTGTCTTTTGACCCACATCAGCCCAACCAACTACAACAGCATGCTAACATTTTACAATAACAAATAAAACCCATAACCAATTAGATCATCTTGCAGCTAGAATTGCAGCAAGATTTTCAAACTTTCTTTTGTGAACTGCCGATCAAACTGGCACTTCCCAAATTGCCCCTCTGAGTGCCACTTCTCCCTCTCCATCTTCTCTGTCAGTTGTGAGCATCAGTTCCCCAGGCAGCATCATTTTAATAGGTATCTCATCCCATTCATGTGGCAACCATCTGAACACCAAGTTCCACTCTGTCTGCTTGCTGATACCTGTCCAATATTTCACTAAACTGTTAATCATCAGCAGTATATTCTTCATACTCTTTAAAGAAGCATTTTGAAAAATAACATGGTTTCTATGAGTCCACATTGTCCAATAGAAAGCACTAAACACTAACAAAAAAACATGTTGTTCATAGTTTGATTAAAATCAATCAAATAGACATGCCTTTTTTTTCTAAAATCTAATATAACCAGCTTTAAGGAGATGGGGTGGACATCAGAAACGTTGTCAATAAAAACCAAATTTACGTCTACACCAAGATGGGTGCTAACTATTTATATTAAGAATGATGATACTTTTGACATATACCCGTATCAATAAACCTGAGATACACCAGATACACCAACTGTCTAGTAACTTAAATAAACCTGAGATATACCCATATCAATTTCTTCCAAGAGATGATAAAATTCTGACATGCCAGCTGTCTAATAGTTACCTAATAAAATTCGAATTATTGGAAATTAAGGAGAAATTACTAAAATTCGAAAAAATTACCTCAAAAAACCAGAAATTGCAAGTGACAATTTTGAGGTAAGAATAGGTACTTATTACTATCGATCTTAACCACGGAACGAGTAAGCTAGGTTTTTTCCGAAATTGGCCGGGAGGACGAGAAGAGAGCGGAGACAAGGCAGCAAATCGAGTTAGGTGAGGCGGAGACAAGGCAACAAATCGAGGAGGCGGAGAGTGCCTGGAGCCTAGGGGTGGTTTCGAGTCGAGTAGCGAGCGAGTTATATCCTACTCGAAGTCAAGTCGCGACCTGTCGAGTTAACTCGTAACTCGATCGTAGGCACTTCCGAGTTTCCATGAGCTACTCAAAATCAACTCATGAAATACTCGAGTAACTCGTAACTCGAAAACTTTACTCGATTTCTTTTTCTTTTCTTTTTTTTTTTTGAATATTCCACGGCTCCACGCCCTTGGGCAGCTGGGCTAGTCAGCCAGCCTTATATTGAATTGATTTCTGATTTAACTATTGTACAAGTCATGCCTACAAGGCCTATAAAACATGTATTATTTATCAATTAAAAGCATTATAAAAGGCGTTGATAATATAACCAAAAAAGCTGAATAGCTCAATAGCATAAACGTCAATAAAAATATAAATTTTAGCACAGAAAGCAAAGACATACAGCCATAATCCATTAATGCAATATTAGCACATCTACAATTTTCAAGATCTGAACGACACAAAGTTTTAAACGACATCAAAGTATCATTAGCAAAGTATCATATCTAACGACCTAATAAACTAAACGATGAGCTTCTTTCCCAACCTCAGTTCCTGCGGAGAAAAACATTCAAGGAAAACAAACTTTGGCTGTTAAGCATAGTTTCTCACTTCCTATATCAATCTGCACAAAAAAAACTATATATTTTAAAAAGCTTACCATGTACAAGTTAAACTTCCTAGTTGAAACCTACATATCATGATTCAGATTCATGAGTAAATCATTCCCTTGACTATTATCAATCAAATTGATTATATCACTAAAGTCACTGGTTCATCTTTTCAAATAAGTCACTGGTACCGACCCTTTCTTTATTGTACATGGATAATTATCTACATGTATCAGATTACTAGAAAAGTAATGCAATTACAAATAAGAATAGAAATATCCATATTTTAATTACACCAACAGAAATATCATTACTCTATAAATTCAAATAACCATCCAATTCCAACATAATAAAAATAAAATCAGCAAATATACCGAGTGAGAGAGGCTGAGAGCTGAGAGCAAGAACTGTGTGGCGGTGAGAGGTTGAGATAGAGAGCGGCGGTGCCTTTGAGTATTTAAATGCAATGCCTCTCAAATATGTTGTACCAGTGCCTCCCAAATATGTATCACCTTTTTCATCAAATGAGAAATAACATATTAACGTGGGATAGTTTATTATTAAAGTTAATTAATACAAAGAAGACAATAAAAACACTACTTTAGTAATAAAAACATGTCATAGTTTATCATTGTATTGCAAATCACTACTTTAGTAATAAAAAGTACAAATGTTACACTAATTTATCTGTTGCTTATCCTGAATTTTTTTGTTTATTTTAAGTATAATATTCTTCTACCATTTTGTTAAAAAAAGGATTATCATCCACCTAGCAGACAAAGTAAAAGACCATACACAAACAACTATACATATCCGCATATACAATGAGGTTATATTAGATCTGTTTCTTTCCATAGAATAGATTAATTTCAAGTCTTATTTCTCCTTCAGATGCATTTCTTTTCAGTAGATTAATTTCCATAGAATAGATCTTCTACATTTGAGTGCTAGGAACAAGGTAAGACACTATTTTCAGTAGAAATGATCCTAAAAGAGATGGGACAAGAAAAGCAGCAATTAAATTATAATTTATTTCCTAATTCAAACTTTAAAGCTCAACGCTGAGCCACATAACGTTAAACTCATATCAAAGAAACATGACAACAAGATTCAAGAGATATTAAAATCAATTCTATGTGTTGTTTCTAATGCATGTAATCATTTCTGGAAACTCGTTCCTACTAGAAACTCATCTCAGTATTCACATTGCATATCCCAAATATTAACATAACCCAAAAAAAAACAAGAACCAAAACAATCAAGAAATGTGCAAACACAGAACTAGTTTTCATATATGTACTTACAAGACTTTGCAACTGTCGTTCCTCAAAATTAGCATTAAAACAATCTCAACTCTAAATGAAACAGATTTCTAATCAAAATAGAAACTAAATTTAGCGATACCCGAGGTCCATAGACGGGAGTCAAGGGATCGGAGGCGATGAACTCGTCAACGTCAGCATCGGTGGTGAGCGGATAGTGAGGAGCGGCTGAGCGAGTGAGAGTCTGAGAGGAACTGAGAGAGATTGAGAAAGAACGATAGTGAGGAGCGGCGGAGAGAAACTAAGAGATTGAGAGAGAACGAGTAAGATTGTGAGTATGAGAGTCTTAGGGTTAGGTCTCCAGTCTCCTGGCGCAGAGGAATTTTGGGCTGCAGAGGAATTAATTTTTTTTGGGCTGTCCACGGAAAACTCGAGTTAAGGGCTGAGCGAGTTGGGCCGTACTCGAAATCACGTCATTTAATTTCGAGTTGGGCCTAACTCGACTTATGGCAACTCGATTTTTCTTAACTCGATTCATATCCGATTTTTTTTCGAGGCGAGTTCGATTAATTCACGAGTTACGATTTTTTTGCCCACCCCTCCCTAGAGGTGAGCCTAGATTCTGATCAAGCTCGCCGCCTAGCTTTTCTTTCGTTCGCCTAGGTGGTAGAGAGAATCGCCTAGGTTTTCTTTCGTTCGAAGGGAGAGAGAATAGGAAGTGTTTTAGAGGTTAGTAGAAACAGAAGAGAAGAGAACAGATAACGGAGAAACGGAGCCTGTGAGTCAATCAGCGCTCTTGATTTGAGCATCCAATGCGCCGATCCAACGGTTTAAAAAATTGAGATCTGACGGGTTTAACCGGAACTCCGGTCAAAGCGCTTTGATTGAAAGCTTTCTAATCTGGGTCACTGTTCATCATTGCTCCTTGTAAAAGCACGAATTTGTCAAACTTCTAGATCTAATGTGTGAATACTTTTTTATGTCGTTCGACTAACTGGATCTGTAGTTGGATATTAATCAACAGATGAAGAGGTAATATATTTTTTAATAGTCAATAATGTCTTAGTAAAGTTATATGGGAGTGGCTAGTGTCCAACATATAGGACACATACATTCGTCCAACATGATAAAATTTTAATTTTTCATATTAGAATGACCAATCCAAATTGCTTAGATTGTTCTCCATAATAAAATCTTCATGGAAATCAAATTTTATTTTATTTTACTATTTTTTTTGGAACTTTTGAATATGTTCAATCTAAAAAAGTTATGAACACTCTGATTTTGAAAATTCAAAAAAAAAAAGTTAAAAATTTGAAAAAAAAAATATAAAATTTGATTTTTCAAGAATATTTTAACATAAAGATGATATAATTGAGTGGTTCGGATCGACCGTTTGAAATTTTAATGATCAACGTTTGGATCGTGTTTGACGTCCTACCTGTTTGATTCTAGCATTACTCGTGTTATATAAAACATAATTAATTTTGATAACCCTAAATCTAGCTCTGTAGGATAATCAACAATGCAATCGATTGCTAAAGGGAATAAAGAGATCGAGAATGAGTAAAAATGATTTTATTGATATGATCTTCAATATTACATCAAGTGGTTTCTGTAATAGAAAGATTGGGAACCCCTTTTCTGTGGTCAGGGTGTGTATATTTACTATGACGTCATCCTTCTACCGGATCCGTTGTGTCCTCTTCTGCGGTTATGGGGTAGCAGGTCGATGGGGACCTCGTTCAGCCCTCATTACTGGGCTCGCTATGGAGCTCGAAGGGTCAAGGTCGACTTCGACCTTGCGTCGTCCTAAGATCGCGGAGGTCATCCCTGTTGGTGAAGTCTTCGTGACGGGTGGGAGGATTTTCTCTCCTTCGCTCCCCGATTCCCTAGATCCATGTCACCAATCGGTTATAACGGCCTCTGACAAGTTCGTTTCTTGTCAGGGGGATCCAGCTGGATGAGTAACAAACTATTTGGCGGGAAAAGTTGGCGCTTGTCCCTGGGTTGCCGGGTCCAATTTATGGGCTGCTGGTTGGTAGGGCCTTTTTGGGCCGCACTATGAGTTAATACCAATTTGATCCTATCAAATTTATACAATTAAATTACAGAAATGATATACACCATCCAACTATTTACCATCCATCACCATCCAATAGGCTTCAACAGGCCAAATTGGGCTTCAGCCATCATTTTTCGCCTGATGACGTCATCAAAACCACGTGATGACGTCATCAATTTTTTTTCATTTTTTTTTCGCGCTGATGTCATCGAATTGACGGATTTTTGTGTTCAGTTAGATGCATCAAGGGATGAGTTAAACTTATTATGTGTTCAGTTAATTGCATCTTAAAATCGAATTTTCGTATTTTTTTGTTCAGTTAAACGCGTTAAGGGATGAACTTAAAGCATTTATGTGTTCAATTAGTTACATCTCAAAATTGAATTTTCGCATTTTTGTGTTCAGTTAAACACGTTAAGGGATGAATATAAAGCGTTTATGTGTTCAGTTAGTTGCAACAGAATTTTGATTTTGTAGTTTTTTATGCTCAGTTAAACACGTTAAGGGATTAATTTAAAGTGTTTATGTGTTCAGTTAGGGTCTGCTCCTCTGGAGGGTAGAGGGGGTAAATGGAGGAAGAGGGCATCTGCCCTGACCCTGCCCCAAGGGTTAACCCGCTCCAGAAGCTAAAAATTTCAGTGGAAATGGGGAGGACTGGGGAGGAATGGGGAGAACTACACTTCATATTTTTCATCAAATCTTAATCCCCAAATTTGGGGATCAAGTTTTAGTTCCTCTCCCCTCTCCCATCACCTTCCATTCCACTCCACCCTTGATTCTGGAGCGCACCCTTAGTTGCAGCAGAAATTTGATTTCATAGTTTTTGTGTTCAATTAAACTAGTTAAGAGATCAATTAACATTGTTTATGTGTTCAGTTAGATGCATCCGTAATTTGAACACTGGTAAATTATTAAGAATAATATCCATTATTTCAACAAACTGAACAATTCTATTAATAATGACATCCATTAATAATAACACAAATCCTACACAGTTTTAACCATTACAACCTAACACCATTCATCAACTCCTTCGATTTCTTCCGCACAACTCTTCTCATCTTGTCATGTAATTCCTACACAAAACAAAACAAAATACAATTAACACAATTCAAAATATTTTATAACCAGGTCGGTCGAAAAATGAGGGGCATTGAGCCGATATTATATACCAATTTGATGACAACGTGGCCCAAATGAAAGTTTAAATTCTAAGTGCAAGATTAAAAATAAATTTTTGTGCACCACGTGGTAAACACGGTATGCAACCAAACTGGTACAGACCCTTTCAAGTAGCATAATCCATTAAGGAGCCTCAAGAAATTCAAAATACAAAACTAGAGTAAACTTTTTTTGAAACAGTAGTTTTATTGCAACCCACTATTATAAATATCTCAAATATCTTTAAGAAGATGCGCACTCAAGGTGTTGATACAACATCACGTCAGATAGTATCACCACAAACAAAATAAATGAAAAATAAAAAGATAAACTCACTTTTTTTATATACAGATGCGTAATCTCTTTTCGTAAATTTCTCGAATTTAGCGATCTGAATATGAACTAGGAAGAGATCCCCTCTTCGTCCATGCTGGCATCCCCTTCGTCCATGCTGACATCCTATGGATCACATCTTGTAGGTCCCAGTTAGACGGCGCGAGGAGAGGCAGCGGACACTATAGACAGCGGCAATGGCGGGTAGAGTAGGTGTCGCCGAGATCCAACAGAAATTTTCGCTTTTCTCTATGGCAGCGACGGCTAGGGTTCGCAGAGGGAGAGAGAAGGTTTAGACTCAAATAAATAGGCTGGGCTAGTCGTTGGGCCCATAAAAAGCTTTTTGGAGTCCATGGATGGTTGGATGGTAAGAAAGAGGATGGTAGATAGTAATTACCATTAAATTAAGTATTTGGCTAGAACCGTTTAACTTGGTTATGATCCGGACCATCCAAAGCGAACTTGCTAGAAATTGGAGCGTATTATAACTTAGTAGATATGCTTAAATCCGCATGATGTTGATATACTTAATTATATTTGCGACATGCTTTATAAATTTTAAACTAAAAATATATTTATTATAAGAGAAATGTTAGATTAAAGCGATATGGACGGAGTGTTCCTTCAAATCCGGCGTTATCTCAAATTCAGAAGTTCAAATGATTGATACAATTCGTTCAAATTGTTCTTCAAGTTGAAATTTCTATGCCGACTAAATTTTGTATTGTTTTGAATTTTTTTACTATAAATTTTAGAAAATTCTTAATCTAATTAGTTTTGAGCCCTCGGTAAGAACAATATTAAAATATTAAAAATAATTAAAAATTTAAAAAAAAATATAAAATTTGGACGCAATGAGATTTCGATATGAAGAACAAATTGAGCAGTTTGAATTGGTCATTTGAACTTTTAAATTTAAGATCCAATTTGATTTGATAGAGCGTCAAATCATTGTCACCATAGCCAAACTCTTATTTACAATACAACTTATTTTATTTTAGCCTACGGGCTGTTTACAGTTTTTTTTTTTTTAGGTTACTTATTTTATTTTGTATTTTGTTATTTTTTCTTTAAAAAAAAAAGAAGAAACATGCGATTAGAAATTGTTCTCTAAATGTAGTACTGTAATAGCATTGACTTTTGAGGGAGCGTACCGGATGCAATCTCCATGGTTGAATTATATGAGTGAATTTTTAATATACAATCTAGTACGAGCTCCAATGCAGATGTAAGAGACCATTTGATGTGCTGAAAGGTCGAGAGCGCGCATGGGAAGTGATTGGAATTTGGTAGCTGGAAAGGCCGTCTTTGTGTAAAATTAAGCTTCAAATTTTTTTTTTTTTTGGATGAAAGCCCGTAGGCAATTAAGCTTCAATTGAGAAATTTCTAGGATGGAATATTTCCATGTTCCGAGAAATTTCTAGGATGGAATATTTCCATGTTGGGAACAACTTTTGCGCTCTGCTAGTTTGTCTTCAATGATTGACCTCTAGTTTTTGACTAGATATCCTCTATCTAGTTTGTCTTAAAAAAAATGAGGACCTCTAAATTAATTATAAACTTTTAAGCATACGATTCCGAGACTCCGAGTCCCGAGGTGTTGAAATTGAGTTATACAAAGTCCAAATTTCCACAATAAATAAATTTATTAAAGTAGGATTAGTGATATTGACATAAAATAAAATTTGTGTAACATACATAAATTTTCTTTATAGTCTAAAATACATCATTTCTAAAATTTTATGCAATTTAAGATGATTGGTCATTCATATATTAAATGCTTTGAAAAAAATAACAGTTCGATTTTAATAGCGTTTGATTGGCACTAGACGATTTTTTTTTCATGTATTCTTATATAGACATTTGGGCTTTATACTGTTGAATATAATCCAAAAATAGAGGATACTGGTAAAGAGTATTACTTTATAGAATAATATTTCTGGAAAGTCTAAATACATGGTAGTTTGACACATAATAGTTGTGACTTCTTAAGGTTGATAGAAGTAAGAAATAGATGTTCATGTATGGACTGGACGCATAAAGGTTAGAATAGATTAGTTAATTTAGAAAGAATAATTAGGATCAAGCCTGTTTAGAGTCTAATTATAGTTTTATGTTTTCTTTAAATACGAGTTGTTGTAAGTTGTTTAATGTATGAATGAAAGAATTTGCTTTTATCTAAAATCTTAGCATATCAATTACTGTTTTGTTCTTTCTCTATTCCAACATATATTAGGTGGCACAAACAAAATCTTTCTTTTATATTTTGTACGACACTAACATTTTTCTATGAGTATAGTTTTGGAAAAACATATCCCACCACATGATAGTCTCATTTATTAAAACGATAATAGAAATTGTACAAACCGGGAACAAGCCGTTCGAAAGTAATAGAAGAAAAAAAAAATAAAACAAAACAAAATACATAACATCCAAATCAAGCACCTCACACAAGCTGCGATTAAGAAGAGAAGGAAAAATAAATCAGGAAGAAAACTGGGCAAGAGAAATTGGAAAAAAAAAAATAGTTGTCAACACCAAGGAAAAAAATGTTATGAATAAATTAGGAGTAAAATTAAAATTCGAGAATGATATGGACCATCACCAAAGTTTATCATCATCACGCGTTTTCTCTTTTATGTTTCAGTAATGTCATGGTCTAAGCGCTTGATGCCACATATATATATATTGTTTTAGGTCGGAGTTTTACTCAAATTATAACTCAAAATCCTTGATTTTATTTGCTTTTGCTTGAATTTTGTTTGTATTTGTGGAAATTTGGTACTGCTTGGGTTTCATTTTGATTTGTAGGAACTTGGAGCCAATTCTCAGCGAATACGGCATAATTCGGCACGAATCGGCGCATGAAGCGTGACTCAGAAGACCCTGTGCGGCCGCACAGGGATCCCATGCGAACGCACAGGCCCATATTGGGCTTGGATGGTGCGCACATGATTTGATTTTGGGCCATAGTCTTCGGTGCGACTGCACAGAGCTCCAAACCTTACCCCGACCCCTATATAAAGCGCCTGAAGCACCGAAATTAGGGCACATTTACTTTCCCTTCTTCCTTGGCGGTGCCACAATCCAAACCACCATTGATCCAGCTCCCGCAACCACTGTGCGACTGCACAGGGATTGCGTGCAAGCGTACCACCCCTTTTGCCACCTTGGAGAGTCACATTTCGACCTCCTTCGCCTCATGCTTCCACCCAAGTGACCTTCCGACGAATCCAGAAGATAGAAGAGACTTGAATAAGGCTCTGGCCTTCCTCTTCCCTTTTTGGCTTCCATGGAATTTGTATCAATTTGCTTTCTTTTTTTTGCATCATGTTAGGTTAGATCGAGTTACGTTCCAAGGCTAGTTGAAACTGAGGTTAGGTTTGTTGATTTGAATTGATACTTGGTTTCTATTTTGTATTATTTGTTTGGATTATATATGATTATGCTTGTTTGTGTTGATTAGTTGATTAAACATTCTATTAGGTGAATGACCACATCTAATTTAGGCTAAAGGTGTAGATTGATTAATTGAATCAAATAGGTACTCAAGGTAAGTTAGCAGCCGAGAGTTGACCAATTTAAGTCCAAGAGGGACAAATTTCTACTTAGGCGAGATTCTAGTGGATGCCTTAGAGAATCAACAAGTGGACTTAGGATAATTAAGCCAATATTACGACAGTTGAGGGTTAATTAACCTAACGGGGTCTTCAGACTAGACTCTGGACCAAATACTATGACCAACATTACGAGAGTTGAGGTTCAGGAGTTTAGGTATAGCTAGATCTGTCTCACACAATCCAGAAATCATTGTATCGTGTCAATTCAGCATTACCGAGGGTCGTGCGGTCACATGGGAACCATGTGGCGGTCGCATAGGATTCTCAAGCACGCACGAGTCAACGTTGCGGCGCGAGAGTGACGCGCGTTGACAGCCCGAAGCCTAACCAAGACGGAAATTGAACTCCTAGGACATTTTTATACCACATTTTACACCACCAAAACACAAAAAATCGCTACTGTTTTGTTTACCTTTAGTTGATTGTTTTTATTACTTGTTGATAAAGCCCAAACATTCCATTTTATTGTCTAAATTTTGTGAATAAATAAGGTTTAGTACTAATCTTATCGTCCATATGGATTCAACCCCGACTGTACTAACGAATTACCGTGCATTTGCGGTTGTTTTTAGGTTACTTTTGGTATAATAGCTAGACACATCAGTGCTAACCACCTTTTTATTTTATTGGTCATCCCCATCATCCCCGGTCATTGATTCTCTTTCATTTAGAGCGTACTCGCCCCTCCCTCTTAGCACCTATGTTTCCCTCCCTCCCACACTAATTGTCCTAAAAAATAAAACTAATTTTATTGTACGCCAAAATAATTGATATCATTTTCTAGGACAATTAAAAGTTATACAAAAATAATTTGTATTATTTTTTAGCACAATTAAGATGTATATGAGGACAATTGGTATTATTTTCTAGAACAATTAAGATGTATATATATGAGGATAATTAGTATTATTTTCTAAGATAGTTAAAATATTTATGAGGACAGTTAATATCATAATATAAGACAATTAGTATTATTTTCTGGAATCGATTATTAAGATATATATGAGGACAATTAGTATCATAATCTAGGAAAATTAGTATAATTATTTATATGACGGTTAAGATATATATAAGAACAGTTAGTATCATAATCTAGGACAATTAGTATTATTTTTCTAGAACACCGTGCGGGTGGAGGTCGGCGTCGGGTGCGGGATTGCAAGGTAAGGGGTAGGGTAGCACTGGGTAGACGATGGTAACCGCTGGGTACGTATGTTGGATAGGAGACATGATGAGAATAAATGTGTGATAATGGTGATGACGCTGGGAGCTAATGTTCTTAAATAATTCCGATTAAAATTAGATATAATCGTAATTTAGAAAAAAGGTAAGACTACTCTTTTGTTGTTTAAGAAATTGACTCTTAGTTATCTATTATTGTGTATCAAATGGTATGCTAGTTAGTTGTTAAAGGTAAAATAATTATAGCATATATCGACATGTAAAGCGCTTTTGTGAACTGATAAAAGAAAATATCAATGATACAAAATACTTTCCCCAGAAAAAAGTTACCGAAAGTTGACACTTATACTATTCTAGTAAAACGATTCAAAACCTAGGGCTGAGATCTCGATACTAGTTGATCTAGGGGAACCACGCTCAAAATAAAAACCTCGTTTATCCGATCTAATCGTTTGTGGTAAAGCTTGAGGGTCGAATCACAGGGACGGTATGGAATATTAGTGTTTTACTTTACTAAACTAGCTAGACGAGTTCAACTCTTTTAAGAATTAAAGGTTGAAGGTGAGTTTTAATCCTAAGTCTAGTATTAAGGCTAAAACAAGAACTAAATAAGAGAAAATCAACAAGTCAAATAATTCTAGGGTTTATGGTTCAAACAATTCTACCTCTTGTTTGATCATGATATTTAATTATTAATTAAGTGTTTATGCAAGTTAAATTAATTCCTAACCAATAAACTTGTACTCTAACTTTCGTTCAGGTCAAATCTTTTGGTTTAATTAATTAACTCCTAAACTTCAACTTTCGTTCCTTGATTTAGGAAATTTAGTTTATTTCTTGGGTCTTGGTAAACTTGTTATCTTTCGATCTTAAGTAAAATCTTGATTACTCAAGATTTGGTTCAACCTCTCGGTCTATTACCTACCTAAGAGTTTCATTACTATGCTACGAATTATTACAATTGATTTTGTATCCTAATTAAACTAGGCCTTTGTTCAACGGGATAATCAATTAAGCAATTAATCAAGCAAAGCAACAAATAAATCAATTAAAGCACAAGAAATAAAATATAAACTTAACTTAATTAATAACTAAAGATTCACAAACAACTAAATAGAAAAGTTTACAACAATAGCCCTAGAACAATCAACTCAACAACTAAAAGGCATCATGCAAAACAAGAGAGAAATAAAAAATAAAGGAAGAATAAAACCGAATACTCCCTTGCTTCCTCTTGTATGTCGAAGCCTCCTATCGAAACACCCAATTTCTGCCACAAACCGGTCGTTTCGGCGCTGCCACGATCTGGACTTGAGACTAAACTCTCAAATAAATCTATGTCTAACCCTAACTTGGACCTAGGATGGAACTCCTCTCTTGTATATATCAAAATCCCCTCAAACTATGTTTAAATAGACAATGGGAATGTGTAGAGATAATGGAAATAGCAGAAAACACGTTCTGGAAGTGCTGGAAATAGTTTGAAACCGTCATAATATAATAGAACTTTAAATTTGGCAACTCTGGACTATTTCTGGAAATTCTGGCGAATTCTGTTGGGGCGGACCGTTCTGATTTGGGACGGTCCGTTCCAAAAATTCAGCATTGCGTCCTGTCCGTATTTTGGCCATATCTCCTTCATCCGGACTCCGTTTGAGGTGATTCAAGAACCATTGGAAAGCTTGCAATGAGCTCTACAACTTTATGGATTCATCCAAGTCTTTTATTGTCCAAAATCTACAATAAAATTAGAAACTATGGTAGTAACTCATTCTTGACATAAAAACTAATTAAACTAACCTAAAATTAGCTTATTCAACTAAAAATACAACTATTCAAAGATAATTTAGGGCCTAAATTAGATTGAAATGTGTGCATGAAAACCCTACATCACTAGTTAATCTGTTTCCGGTTTTCTGCGCTGTACTTTGTCAATTATGCATTTATGCTTTGTCTTAGCTTAGTTTTTCTGAGCCTGATCTCGATGTTTGACTAGGGTAGTTTAATTGGTAGCTCCATTAATGTTCAAAAATAATTAAATCATCCATGCACCCTTTTTTATATATAGCACATGCTTGGTCAAATTAATAACCGACGGTACTTCTTCCTTACTTAAGTTGAATTTTATACTAATATATATGCGTGCAGATCTAATCTGAGTTACTGCTCATCCTATAAATATATAGGTGGGTAAATTGAAAAGGCACACACAGTTCCTCTTAAGTCTTAATTAACTAAGGAGAGTTGATAGAGAGATCGAGGAGAAAATGAACACAAAGCCATTTATTGTTCTTCTTTTTCTTGCCATTATTTTCTTGGCAACAAGTACTGCTCGGCCCCCCGCTCGAAAGGCATACACCATGTCTTTTCCTCTCAATGCCTCTGATCCGACTGCACAAGAATATGGGCGGTAATTAAAGCACTAGTTCTCTCTTTCTAACTATTATTCCCTTAATTTCTTCACAAAACTATATATATAGAACTAAAAAGTTTGTTTTACTATATCCTTTGGCGCAAAATTGACTCATTCAAAACAGCAATAAAAATGTCTAATTGTAAAGCGAATAATGTACGAAACATGCAGCAAGCGCATGGAATTAATAAATGCTGAATATATTCAAGTTTAATTTCTGCTGTCAAATTAATGAATATGATCAATTATTTTGTTTATATATTACTAGTATTTTTATGTAGACTAATTTATACATGTATGAAAAAAAATCTCTTGCAGCGTTGCAGTTAAAGAGTACAACAAGAATGCCACCGATACCTCACACCTGGAGTTTATACGAGTGCTGAATGGTACGGAAACGGATATATACCCATATCCCATTATTATTAAAGTTTTAAGTCTCTTTTTACAAGCAAAGAACTGCAGCAAGCCCGATTTAGTAGGCACTTACTACGCCCGATATTATACAATAAGTATAAATAACCAACCAGTTTTACAACAATTTCAATCTGTCTGATGAGGAACTAATAGCAATCTGGTCTTTTGAATAAAAAGTATGGAAAAATAGGGAATTAACTAACTAGCTTTCCATATATGAAGTTTGATTTTTTTTTTTTTTTTTTTGAAAATGTTCCATTCCCTTGGGAAAAATATTGTTTCGTTTGATGTAATTTCGAATTATTGCAATATTACGTTATATGTGGCAGCTCTACCTGGCCTGTGTTAATATGATCTTGCCCCGTTGATTTTATTCTCTTTAATTTATCTCGATATGTGAAGTCGGCCATTTAGAATTACAGGATGCAATTTATGGAATTTGTTTATAAGGATTCTTTATTCTAGAACAAACTACATATGTTGAGTCCATTGATCCATTCACGACGGGATATTCGTCATCTATTTTCCCTGGCCAGTGGAATGTGGAACGATACTGATTTTTATTTCGTTTTCAAAATAGAAAGTGTAAACGGAATGTGTTTCGTCATATGTTTATGTGAAATACAATTGAAATTTAATTGTTCCACCACGTTCTGTCTGAATGGAACGACTAAGGAATATTCTGATATGTGTACTGTTGGAAACGAAACGAAGCATTCCGTTGCCATTCACACGTTATGCAGCCGTAACGAAAGTCATACTTTCGTGAGAGCGCCACACACACGTATTTATTCTTCCGAAATTGCAAGATTCTATAGTCTCCTTAAAACACTATTATCATCTCTAAACACATTCACAAACTTTTCTAACAATATTAAAGAGTGCACAAGAATAATGTCTCGTATTTTAGCAGTTAAGTCATTAATCTTATTATATCTAAACATCATTTAGAATTAATGTACTAGCTTTTTGTAATCGTGGACTACTAGTAAAAGAAATTGAGTGCATCCAGCATGAAATTTTCATGACTGATTTTGAGATTACGCGAGTCTTTAATTTTAATTACTTTTTTCTAGTTTGGACAAAACATGAGCGAAAGTCTTTAATTTTAATTACTTTATCTTGTTTGGACAAAATGTTAGTGCAAATTCAAATAAACTCGGATAATATGAAACGAATTAAAGGAACAAAATTACCCAAATCGCGCTAGGCGCTGTCCTTAAGCGTATTCCGTCTGAACATGCGACTGGAACCGCAACCAAGATAAGACGGGTTTGTCACCTTTTAGGGCACGATCATTAAAGTGACTGATGAAAGCCTTCGAAAAATATCCAGCAAGAATAATGAAATCGAGATTTGGATTATCAACTATTATCAAGAGGAATATGAGAAGTTGGTCAAGCTGTATAGTGTTTTTGTATATCTTCTTATCAACGAAAAAGATGGTATATATAATGGTTTAACAAACGGCTAATACAGCCTCAATATTTATTATAATTAATCCAATTAAAATCTCCACCTAATGAACGGTAAAAATTGATGATGATATTTATTAGTGGGCCAAATAGAACGGTAAATGAATTGATTAAGAATTTCATTTAGTTGGTACATGAAAGATCTACAACTGAAAGAAAATAAATGTATTTATGGATTGATTAAAAACGAACAAGTGTAGTAACGTGAAAGATCAAATTTTTATTCATTTTAATTATCAACAGAATTATTCTATAATAAAATTAAAGAATTTTGAGTTTTCCAAATATATTTTTCAACAATCCCACACAAAACTCAAAATTTACAAAATGGAATTGACACACAAATTAAAGAAACAAAATTGATTTTCATACAATCGGATAATGAAGCAAATAGCTGGATATTTATATATATTGCGCATCGTAGAAGTAGTTTACAAACTTTGAACTTAACTTAGTGTTGATGGATTAAATTTGGAGGAGACAGAGAGAACTTATGTCTTGAACTCGTTCCTTGAACCCAAATTACACCATCACACACGCAATATGGAGTCAGTCATCACGGGGTGCGCATTAATGGCCATACGCAAATAACTTGGATTTTTCATGAGAGTCTTAAGGGCTTACCCATGCCCCACACTGCGGCCGTATACAGGCACTCTCATATAGGTGAGTCCCTACCAAGGATGTGTGCAGATTCACATCCCACGAAAATTACCGATTTGGTCCTCATTAAGAGCATTGCTCGAGCTAATTTGCTCATCCTTATCATCTACATAAAGCACACTCACCATAGGGATGGGGTTGGAGTCTATGCTCCTACAAGTTGGTGCTCTTGATCACTTGTCGGTTTGTTATTACCCATTGAATCTCTTTTCAGGAGTCACCCTTTTAGAGATTGGGTTGCCCCCGCAAGTGGCCCTTTAGGGCTACACCCATCCCCCTCGATGAATATAGAACTAAAGTTCTATATTCGTCTTTTAGTTAGACAATCAATATTTTATTTTTTTCATATATATATTGTATCATTTTATATATTGCTTTATAGATTATGATCTTTGATTAATATGTCATTTTATCTTTGATTTTATTTTATTCAATCGCTGCCGTAAATTGGCAAATAATTATGATTCATGGAATTGTTTGTGAGATAATAAAAATTCAGTTTTGGTACATTTAGTTATACCAATTCAACTTTTCACTATGATTTTGTTCGTGATCATTTTTTTTTAATGTCTAAATAATATGAAATCAAATTAGGAAGATTATTCGTACAACCATATGATATGATTTTTTTTAATCTTTTTGTATATAATAAATTTATTTTTTTTTTACTGGTCAAATAAAAAGATAATGATCTGATAAAATATTTCTTTTATTATGATCATATGATGTTGTCAAAATTCGTATAAATTTATATTTGTCGCCATGACTAAATAAGCATGATAATTAATATTGACAATTAAATATTTAGTTTATTCATAACCCCCACAGTTTCCTTCCACTTTCTCGGAGGTAATTTATTTAACAACAGTATATTTATTAAATATATTTCAGATATAAAAGATATTTATTTAAATAAAGTTTATGGTGATCAATGAGAATTAAAAGGTGGCCAGCCTTTTAATGTTCATGTAAAACACCAATGTTTAAGATGAGTTACTTTATTTTATTATTGTTATTATTTAATAATTTATTTTAAATTACTGAAATTTATACAACTAATATTATATGAAGTTTATTGATAACAGAGCATCTAATTTGGATAACGCAGATTCAAAATTTATTTACTAACTCTTTTTTTTTTTATGATCAGTATTTTTTTTTTCAGTTATAGTTTATGGTCAAAATAATTAGAATTTATTATGATTAAAGGTAAAGGTAATATTTGATTCAACATATCTTGATTCTTTGATGCAATTTATGTTGTTTATTTTATAACTAAATTCTGTCAGTTCATTCGGCTCAATATACAACACATATGAATGCATTGATTGATTTTTTTTAGTTATTCATTTACTCATCAGTATAATTGGATTCATTATGATTATTAATTCTCTTAGGAACTATTCCAACATCATAGTTAATCAAAATATGAGCTACGAAGTACTTTGATGAAATTATTTATTCATCACCAAACTGATACACTCATATATATTTGTTCAATTAATTTTAATTATTATTTAATAAAATTCCTCATTAATATTTTTTTTCTCTTGAAGCAATTCACCATTGCATTTTGCCCAGTGATGTAATAATTTAATAATTTCATATTCATTTGAACAACTATACTGATTTTATTTTTAGATGATTTTCTTGATATCTTTGATACAACACAAAATATGGCAATTCAAATTTCGATTCATATGTACTTTAGAAATAGAATTAAATAATAATTCATTTTTAATAAACAATAGTCGCTGAAATTATGATAATATTCTTATTTGAATTCATAGATTAATTAAGAATCAAATATTCCTTTTGAATAATTCATCAGCTATATTTAGATATATATAACAACACATTATTTGAATCAAGAACTGATTTAGATCCCAACTGATTTATTAGACTAATAAAGATTCGTAAATTAAATTCCTTCTATTATTGGAAACATGTTGCACAACTCAGTAAATAAAATTCGTTGTTAAGTTTTTCTTCTCGAGGTATTAATTTTAAATTGACACCTCTAACATCTATTTATAAAGCATAGATGTTTTAACTGTTTGCACTACCTCATGATATTGGCACATTTAAGTGTATTAGCATCGTTGGCTAATCACCAAATCAACTTTCCTTTTTTTTATTTTATATTTTATATGTTTGATTGAAAGATTTAATGATAATAACATTTAACAATGGTTTAGATAAATTTTTTTCTTTAAGTTATATTTATTAAATGGTTTGTATAAACTATCTTAAATAATCCAAATAGTTTATATTATATTGTATTTACTTTAAAATTTTATTATTATTCGAACTTTGCTTTATATTGTATATAGAACATTTTTTATCTTAATATTTTATTTAAATTGATTTATTATTTCTAAAGCAAACGGCTCACCAGTCACCAGCCAAAGTTTTAATCACATTATCAATGCGTTAAATAACGGCACTGGTTAATATAACTTTTACATTTAATATTAGTGAATGAATGGAGGAGTTTTATTGTAAATTAATGATGATATAAAGGATTGTGAAATGAAACACTTTGTTACCGACAACAAATCGGAAAAAAGGAAATTAAATATGTTTTAATATATATGGCTTTAAACAAAGCACCAAATAGAATTTCGAGTTTCCTAGTTATATATTCAATTTCAATATTTAGTTGCACAGATTTTTCCAATACAATTTTCAACTTTAGAGATTACTCTAGTGGATAATTAATATCTATACAATTTCATAAAATGTAGTCAACACATAACGTGTTAATTACTTTTATTATTATTGTTTTTTTTTAACCTAAATATTTTGCTTAATTGATTAAGTAGTAGTGGATTAGATTAATAAGATTGATTAAATAACATGATCTTGTAAGCTAACTTCAGATTACTAAATTTGATAAGAATCTCTGAGTTTAGTCACCAAATAAATAATATTTCATACTTCATAACAATTCAAATATTTGACTAATATCAAATAAATATTTTTATACTAAATGTTATCCGATTAAGAAATACGCTTAAGATTGTTAGTGCAAATTCAAATAAAATCGGATAATATGAAACGAATTAAAGGAACAAATGGAACAAAGTTACCCGAATCGCGCTAGGCGCTATCCTTAAGCGTATTCCGTCTGAACGTGCGACTGGAACCGCAACCAAGATAAGACGAGTTTGTCACCTTTTAGGGCACGACCATGAAAGTGATTGATGAAAGCCTCCGAAAAATATCCAGCAAGAATAATGAAATCGAGATTTGGATTATCAACTATTATCAAGAGGAATATGAGAAGTTGGTCAAGCTGTATAGCTGTTTTTGTATATCTTCTTATCAACGAAAAAGATGGTATATATAATGGTTTAACAAACGGCTAATACAGCCTCAATATATATTATAATTAATCCAATTAAAATCTCCACCCAATGAACGGTAAAAATTGATGATTATATTTATTAGTGGGCCAAATAGAACGGTAAATGAATTGATTAAGAATTTCATTTAGTTGGTACATGAAAGATCTACAACTGAAAGAAAATAAATGTATTTATGGACTGATTAAAAACGAACAAGTGTAGTAACGTGAAAGATCAAATTTTTATTCATTTTAATTATCAACAGAATTATTTCATAATAAAATTAAAGAATTTTGAGTTTTTCAAATATATTTTTCAACATAAAACATGAGAAAAAGTCTAATTGCATTGAATCTATCAGAATCAGAGTAGCAAATTAACTTCGTGTAGACACCTCGGTTGATCTAAATATTCTAATCAAGGTTTCAACGTACAATTAACTTCGTGTAGACACTTCGATAGTGATAGTCTAGCATGAAAAAAAAAATAAAAAAAAATCGAGCAATTAAGCTCACCCAGCATGAAAAGTTTGACGATTGATTTTGAGATTATGCAAGTCTTTAAATTTATTTATTTATTTAAAATTTGGAGGGAAACATTATGACCATTTAGCGATCATATGAAACATGATCAAATGTCATACTGAATCATATCAGAATCAGACTAGCAAAATATATTTGTATACCACCTCCGATAGACAAAGTCGGTTGCTCTAAATCTAATTTAAAACGTTCAAATTAATACCCCATATATAATTAATTATGATCAGTTGGTCACTGATGTATGCAAGCATATCTTGGAACTTGGAAGAAGAAGGGTCGGAGTTTTGGACCTTTTGATGGGTGGAAACTGGAAAGTGCAAAGTCCACATACATCAAACATCAAGACATCATCATGCGATACGTCCGATCACTCGGACTTTTGGGATTTCTTGTGTTGTACCTTTTACGCCGATGTATCATGTATGTGAGAAAAAAAAAAAAAAAAAAAAAAAAAAAAAAAAAAAAAAAACTGGGCCCAAAAAATACTTTAGTAATATAGTATTTTTGGGCCTATTAATGTGCTAAGCCCGCTAGCGAGATACATCTGGTGAATTGACCGAAAAAATTATAAATAACTTTAATTAATTACGAAATTATAAAATAATCTATTTTTAATATATTTTTTAACAATGACTTCGCAGTTTCGGAATCTGAGATTCCGAAACTAATTCTGCTTAGTTTCGAATGTCGCTTATTATATATACGGAGACCCCTTTGCCCTTTCTCTCTCTGTCCCTTTCATCCTCCGAGAGCGCCTCTCTCCTCTCAGGTATGTTTTTTTTTTATTTTTTTAATTAATTTATTTATTTATTTATTTTATTTAGTTATATTAGTTTAATAATAGAAAAAATAGGAAAATTATTCAAAAAATATCAAAAAAATTATAAAAAAAATCAGATTAAATTCTATTATTTAGGATAAATATATTTTAGCAAAAATTTTTTTTTTACATGTTGTAATAATAGAAAAATTATTAAAAAAATTAGGTTAATAATAGAAAAAATAGAAAAAATATTTAAAAAATATCCAAAAAAAATTTAAAAATCAGATTAAATTCTATTATTTAGGAAAAAAATATTTTAGCAAATTTTATATTTTTTACATCTTATAATAATAAAAAATTGTTTAAATAATTAGGTTAGTAACAGAAAAAATAGGAAAAATATTCCAAAAATATAAAAAAATATTAAAAAATCATATTAAAGTATATTTTTTGTTATGTAAATTATAATATATATTTTGATATTTTGATATATATTAAAAAATCATCTTATATTTTGGTTTTCAATGTGCAGAAAATTTCAAACAAGATTCAAGATTCGAATTTCCTATTTCAGGAGCATTTGTCGATCGAGGTGAGTATTTTTTATTCATTAATTTATTTATTTTGCATAATGTACGTAATTTAGAATAGTTTACGATTTTGAATATTGAATGTGATATGATATGATAGTTTATGATTTTATGATAGTTTTTGAATATTGAATGTGATATGATCTAAGAAGTATCAAGACCCTGGTTACTCATCCGGAATGGATTATGCTCGGGACGTTCTCATGAAGATCAGACCCGAGCACGTCCATTGGAGGCCTTATGACCATATGAGGAGCCTCATGCCTCGTTATGCTCAGGTTTGCAATGAATATATTATTCTTTTACATGTTATAATAATAGAAAATTTATTAAAAAATTAGGTTAATATTCTTTTGAAATAATAATATAATAATAATATAATAATATAATTTTTTATTTTTTTAAATTCATACATTTTATGCTCAGGTTGATCCGAGCTTGTTTGTTGTCCGTATCCCGTGCATTCATTACTGGATGGTGATGTGGCACTACGCCGATCGTGTCATGCACCAGTTCATGCTGTATCAGACAGTGCCGCCACCTCGACCTGAGGTACAATAAAATATATTTTTCACTAATATATTTACTTATTATTACTTAATATATGTACTTAATATAATTTCAAAATAAAACAGGCTTGGCAGAGGACGTCGCAGCTGATGGGATACATGTTCACCACCTACCGAAACAGAGACTGGCGTGGCGTTTTCCAAACGGAGGTAGACATGTGGGGTGACATGGCACAGGCTAGAGTCAGGGAGGAGCGGCCGTGGAGCGATGCTATTGAGGCCACGTATCTACGCTGGCTGAGGGTACATGGGGGTGCGTATGTCGTACATATTCCGGAGGAGACAGAGACAGCTCTGGTTGCCGATATGTCGTACCTTCGCGACAGTCCTGCACACGTGGCTTTGGTGAGTTCATTTTGATGCAATAACCATTCACAATAACCGATTTCAAATATAATTTGATGGCTAACATTGGTTAAACAGGTTAAGCATACTTTGAGAGACGTGCTTCGAGCATGTGCATGGGCGGTGAAGAAGGGATTCAGACGTGCTGGGAAGACGCTGCTTACTAGTTGCAGCAAGACATTGGATCTTGTCGGCGAGTCTCATCGGATACCTCATGTATTGGAGTCGAAGGGTCTTCCGACGGACATCGCATCCATACCTGATACGTCGTCTGACGAGGAGGAGCTTCCGGAGCCCGGTTGGGACGAGTATCGGTTCATGCAGGTATATCACAAACTTAATCTAATATTATTGTGTTATTCTTCTTATGTTCTTCTTTTTCAAAATTATTTTTATAACATTATTACTGGTATTATGTGTAACAGGGTGATTTCAGTTTGCATGATTTCGATTCATTTTTTGATGTTCCGCGCCCTAGCCAGCCGATCACTCAGAGCAGACGCTCTCATTCCCGACCATCTGTGCCTGAGACTGCTGAGCCTGAGACAGCTGATCCTGAGACTGCTGAGCCTGAGACTGATGAGCCACAGCCTCTACCTCCACCTTATTCTGAGCCACACCCAGACTACCCCACCCAGCATACTCCTTATCCTCCGTACCAGACTCAGACGCAGTTTGGAGGGGGTCATATGCAGCAAAGTCAGTATGGAGGGGTTTATATGCAGCAGCCTCAGCAGAGTCAGTACCAGACTCAGGCTGATGCTTATTACCAGACATACGGTATTCCCTTAGATGATGATCCGTTGTCGACTTTCTCTCAGTCGCAGCCTCAGTATCAGACTCCATTTCCTGGATACAGTCCACAGTCAGGTCATCCTGGGGCATCATCTAGTAGACCTCCTCGATTTCCCACTCCAGTTCCCACTCCAGTTCCCACTCCAGTTCCTGCGCCTCGTCCCACTCCAGGACTTGCTCGCGGCCGACAGCGCCGACAGCCACCAGGCGCATATATTGATTATTCCCCGGCAACGGGGAATTACCGTCGTGATGGACGGAATTAGGATTTTTGTATCTCGTTTTCTATGACATTGTTATGATATTTTCATCTCGTACTTGGTGTTTTTTTATATATATCGTATTGTGAGTTTTATATTTCATATTTTATATATCTCTTTAATTTTATGCTTACAAAAAATTTTAAAAAAATAACCTCATGTAAAGATTAAACAACCAACTAAACCACACAAAATGTCAGCCAGATTAAAATTAAACAAACAGTTAACAAAATACATATAAAGATCACATATGTTAACAAGATGCATAATTAAACAACACAATAGTTTGTCCACAAATAAAGATGACGTTAAGGCATTCAATCATCTTCAGGAGTGTTAACACTCGGTTCTTCTTTCGGAGTGTTAACACTCGGTTCTTCTTTCGGACCGTCTTTCATCTTTTTGGCAGGAAGCTTGAAAAGTGCCCTGTAATCTCCTACATGCATTAGTTTTCTTGGTTTTTTTGTAATTACACCATCTTCATCGTCACTCAAAATTGAATTCAACTGCTCCTCGTTTTTGAGTGTTGGAGTATTGTCAACTTTTGCATCAACCTTCGCTTTTCCCTTCTCCATATCTCTCAAAGTTCAATTCAATTGCTCTTCTTGTAAGATATTTTCTGTACATTTTAAAAAAATAATATCAACCTAAACGAATTATCAAATTTTAGTATTAATTTTTCCAATTTTTAAAATATTTCTAAATTATTATAATCTGTCAAAATAATTTTACAATATTTTTTTACATATTATTTATAATATCTTTTAACATGTTTCCAATATTTCTACAATATTTTTATAATATTTCTAAATTATATTATTATTATTATTATTATTATACATAACAAATAGAATTTTTTCTAATTTTTGCACTATTTTTTCTATTTTTTCTAATATTGACCTAATTTATTATGCAATTTTCTATTATTATATCATGTAAAAAAATTAAAAATTATATTATTAATATACATAATATATAAAGAAATTTTTTCTGAGTTTTTCAAAATTTTCCAATATTTTAACATTATTTTTTGTATTTTTTCTAATATTAACCTAATTTTTAATGCAATTTTCTATTATTATATCACATTAAAAATTCAAAAATTATATTATTATTATACATAACAAATAATAAAATTTTTTCAGATTTTTTCAAAATTTTCAAATATTTTATCTATTTTTTATAATATTAACATATTTTATCTAAATAAAATAAATAATTAAATTAAAATATAAAACAAAATAAAAACTTACTGATGCTCTTCAGAGACGCGAGAGGTGAGAGAGGAGTGAAATGAAAGGGACGAGGGTGGGGTTATATATAACGGGCAAATAATTGATTAAATAGTTAAATAATTGATTAAATAATCATTATGAGCGGGAAAGTAGCTAGTTTCGGAATCCTAAAATCCGAAACTAGCTAGTTTCGGAATTTGAGATTCCGAAACTAGCTATTTTCCCGCAAAAATGTCGGCAGGTCTAGTTTCGGAATCTGAGATTCCGAAACTAAGCAGAATTAGTTTTGGAATCTCAGATTCCGAAACTGCGAAGTCATTGTTAAAAAATATATTAAAAATGGATTATTTTATAATTTCGTAATTAATTAAAGTTATTTATAATTTTTTCGGGTGAATTGAAGTGTTGGTTTTTGTCTTGGGAAGTTGGAAGGAACTAGGAAGAAAATCGATTAGATGGGGCTGTGGGATGCGCTTTATCGCGTCGTCATGCGTCGCAACTCCGTCTACGTCACCTTCGTCGTCGCCGGCGCCTTCGCGGGTGAGCGGGTATGTCATATGTATCTCGCTCTCTCTAGATCTATTAGAATTGTAGATGCAGCTCTCTCTCAATCATCATCACTTTCCAAATAGATTAATTTCAACAACATAATTGGAATCGAGAGAAATGATTGTACACAAATAAGATGAAGAAGTACTGTTTTCCTGAAACTCTTACCTCTGAAAGTCTATTAATATTGCATTTAATATATTATGTTATGTTGTGTTGTCTCAGGCTGTAGATTATGGAGTACACAAATTGTGGGAGAGCAACAATCTTGGGGTATCTTCTTCTTTTCTTTTACCTTTTTGCCCTTTCCTCTACCACACCTGAACATAAGGATAGGTCGCTTATAACTTACTTTTGTCTTTTTATAATGTCTATCACTTTACAACATTAACAAACCACCAAAAATTAATAAGAACAGTGCCAGAAAATCTGTGTGTGTGGAGCGGGGCTGGGGTTGAGGGAGAGAGTTTTGGGCAAACTATGTTCAAATTTACCCTATCCCTTCTTTTCCCAGATTTAATTCCTGAGCCAAGTAGAAAACAAACTTTGTAATTAAGGCCATTTTTAGCTTGACCTTAATTTCATTTTGTCACTTACGCTGGAATACATAAGTACCCAGGAATTGCTATGTTAACTGCAAAATAGTTACTGGTCTTGTTTGTGAAGATAATTAATGTTGGTTTTCTAGTTTTGAAATACCCATGAGAGCAATACTCTTATATAGACTTTCTATTTCCAGTTAACTAGTTTATCAAATTATTTTGGGAATAACTTATTTAGTTGGTAATTGTACATGCCAGCATGGTACAAGACATGTTACATAAATTCCGGTTCATTTCGGACCATAATGTGTTTACAAGGGTATGTCCCTAGGATCATCACATGATATCTAACCATAAATGCCAGTACATACAGTGCCCAACTCCCCATTAAGTTTTATTGCTCAAAATCAATATTGCCCCCCCAACATAGAGATTACTTGGCTTACAATAAAATAGGTTCCAAATCAGAGTGAACTATCCATAATTTTGGTCAATAACCAGCTGACATCTCTGCCTGGAATCACTGAGTAGTCTGGGGCCCATGATAAAACACTAGATTATTCTGGAAGGCCCAAATGTCAGTTCTCACTACAGCGTGAAAAGTCGGTTAGGTAGAGTGATTCGATAGGCAGAGTCAGGATACCTGCAACCTTGGTGATCTTGCAAAGTTTCTCCATAGCTCTCAACGAAAATGCTTCAATAGTTCTTAAAGACCATTTCTGTCCTCTGCCAAGCTCTTCCACCATAATGAATGCTCCAGCTTATTAAATAGCTTGCAGTAGTTATGATCCACTAATTAGTAAGTTTTCGTCCCTGATTAATTGCTAAAATTCGATAGGATAAGGGCTTTAAGTATGAGAGGAATTCCCAGTGTATAGTAAAGGTAGGTGGATCTTGAAGTGGGTTTTTATTGGAACGTTGTGTGTGTGTTTTGGGATTTTGCTCCTGGTGTGGGAGGGCCTTACTTTTTTTGGTGACATATAGGAGTAGCAAGACATTCCCCTCTATGACCTTGCATGTTTGCTTTCTTACATGCACAATTAGTTGAGGTTGTAGTTACTAGTGTACCAGTCAAAGTGGGAGTTCAGGATTATCTGGATCTAACAAAATATTCACAAGCCAGTTTTATAATAAACAGTCATAACTCAGCTGGTAATTTTCTAATTCTTTTTTTTTTTTTTTGAATTTTCAACAGAAACGTTATGAAGATATACCAGTGCTCGGGCAAAGGCAGGCTGAGATGTGATATGTTTGTTATTGCATTTCATTTGCATTAAATAATGTAGCTTATGATGTGTAACTCATTTCAAACCAGTCAAACACTCAGTTTTATGTTTCTTTTGACTGAGCATTTTGAATTCTTCAAAATTTTAGCAGAGTTTGGTAAAGATGCTGCTTACCAGTGACCGTCATGGAAATTTTTCTATATATTTGCTTACTTCCAAATTTCATTTCTTTTTAATTTTTGTTTTTATATGGTCAAGGCGCACGAAATTTCTACTTATCTAACTTGTTAACAAGGAAAAGAAATAATTTGCTGATGCAATCTATGCAACAAAAGCTACGATGAGTATTACATAAAATTCAATGTCATGCCAATTACTATTTCACACTAATACCTATCGCTAAATGTGGTACTCTTGGATGGTTATGTTATGTGATCAAGATTTTAAAATGTGATTGGTGCGGTTTAGCAGTTGAGTGATGATTTGTGATAAAGCGATGATAAAACAGTAATAAAATGATTATGCGGTGATAAAATGGTGATAAACGGTCATGCAGAATGACTAAAAATATAGATATTTAAGTATAATCGGTGATAAAACGGAGTATTTTAAAAGCTTGTATGTGATGGATTTTAATTTGTAATAACTAGTCTGAATTTGCAAACCCAAAATGCTTGTATTCTCATGCAGACTATCCAACTAACAATGCTGCCCTAATTATACGTTATGGGATTCGCTCATTGCAAAACTGATCTTAGATAGTCTGACAAAATTGCCGAGTCAGGTTTTTGTAAATTTTTCTATTTATTTATTTATCGAATTTAGTCGATACTGCACTTCAGAAGAACAACAAATATTCTGGCTTTTAAAATTGAACGCCGGTTCGATGCATGCATTAAGTGGAATTCAAAAAAAATGTCTATATATATTTTAAGTATGACGAGAATGAACAGTCTGAAAGCACGTACCTGTAGAGTGTAGACCGTAGTTGGTTAAATGTAGTTAAGAAATTCAGGTTATGAATTTGCGAAAAAAACGAAAGGACTGTAGTCTGTATATATGTACATATAAAAAAAAATTATCGCCATGTAACTGCATAGCAACTTTCGACCTGCATACTCGTTAGGGCTGTATATATGTACATATATATTATATAAAAAAAAAGTGTGCAACAAATTCCGTTAATTTATGTACCAATCAGATTATATGAGATCACAGCGGAAGATGTGACTCGCAAAAATGGCTTATATAATTTGCAAAAACGACTCGCAAAAAAAAAAATTTTGGAGAAACGATGGGGGCTATTTGCAACTTAACATATTTTATATAATTCGCCATTTGGCGTGAATGGACCGCAATGTCGTAGTAGGTAGGAAAATATGACATGCTAGAGGGGTTTTCCTACTATGATTATTCATTTAAGACGAATAGACGATAAATTGAACGTTCAAACTTCATTTAGTCGTGTTATTTATTATTTATGTATTTGTTTATTTTATATATATTTGCTCGCGTTATGCGCCAATTATGGTTTTTGGTGCTCCCACAGTTTTGCGTCCGAGAAAACAATGGGAACGCCACTGTTTACTGCAATTGAACAATCCAATTATTTCGATTATGTTGTTTTTCATGTTGCGGGTACTACTGAGTAACGGTTATGTTGACCCGCCATAGTGAGTTAAATAAGAAAATGTGTAGCAAGAGAGCAATACTTCCGTCATGAGTGAAGGCCAGTTGGCCTATTTGTCTGACAATAGTTTTATACGGTGCTGGGACACAGCTTTCGTTATATTAAATGCAACAACCCACCTTTGTAAATCGTCTATTTTCCAAGGGCAATGAGCAGCAAGACAAAAGAAAACACTTTTTGGAATGTTTCAGAATGAACCCTTTAATTTCCATTATTAGATTCATGACTTTGGTGCAAGTCGGTTTTTTTATTTGATTGATTCTGAATACATAGAATAATCAGCAAAATGATTCAACCATAATGCATACATATTACAAAATATATATATATATATTTTTTTTAGAAGTATGCAACAAATATCTATAAAAGTAATATATATATACTCGCTTTAACATAATCTAGAATAGTAGTAGCAGGTATACAAAGTTAGGGGAAACTTATATTTATCAAACTGTTGCATGATATAGTGCTATTAATTTGAGAGAAGAGAACAAAATTACTTATTTGCCCGTCGAACAAAACTTTAAATATACAAAAAGGAGAGAAACATTTTCCGAGGACCTTTATAAAAAAAAAATTGGCCTGTCTAGTGTCTATAGATAGAGCGCCGCCACCTTTGGCCAAATTAGGTTACAAACTCGCAATTAAATTGAACACTTGTGTTGTGTGGAGACTTGGGAATCTCCGCTCCAACTCTCCTTCTCATCAATCCTAGTAGAAAGAAAAGAATAGGTATGTTTCTTTCCTTTGATCTGATTTCTTCTTCAAAGTTTAATCCAAGGAGGCTATGCTCTCAGCTCTCTTATTCTGCTCCTTTTCTAGGGTTTATCCTACAATCTTAGGTTTTTCATTGCAACTGGATTTCTTTTTCTTTTCACCTTAAAATTCAAACGATTTGCATGAATCGTTCATTATTTAGGTCCGATCTGATTTTGTAGTGCGCAATTATGGATTATCTCTTTCATAGAATTGAAGAAACTGAATATCTCCTATGATTTTGTATTATTATTTTTCTTTTTCAGTTTTTGTTGCCCTGGTTTATTTATTGAAGAAATAAAATTTAATTGCTAAATCTGGTTCGGTGAGATTATATTAACCCAGCCGCAAAACCTCAGAAAAAAATGAAAACAATATTAAAAAAAATAACAGTAATTGGGGAACTTTAGAAAATTCTTTTCAATTTAAATAAACTTTTGTAGTTTATTTTCTATTCACAAGTACTGGAGCGTCGAGTGAAGGGTAAAAGGAATTGTGTGCATACCTTTCTCATAATGCTCCAGATATAAATATTGCCTGATTTTTCATTGACAATAAACCTCAATTTTTGTTTGCCGGTGAAAATTTAATGGCAGATATCGATAATCTACGCAAATAATTGTTTTGGAATAACTTTTCTTTTGTGAAATTTCAGCTCTTTCTTTGCTAACAGGGGTGTACTGAATGACTTTCCCTTATTTTTTGGTGCTTTTTTTGAATCTGTGTAGGTTTTTAATAAGATGGCCTCACTTGCTGTTGGTACCAGCCTTGCCTCCACACCCTGCATAGGGTTCCGTGCAAACACCAACAAGCCCAACTTTTCTCCATCCTTGATCTCCTTCAATGAAACAAAACTCAAATTGACAAATCTCAAATTGGCCAAACCAACCCTTGTGCCAAAAGCCACCTACAAGGTCAAGCTTGTTGATCCAGATGGCAACGCGCAGGAATTCGATGCACCTGATGATGCATACATCCTGGACTCTGCTGAGAATGCTGGTATTGAACTTCCATATTCATGCCGTGCCGGTGCTTGCAGCACCTGTGCAGGTAAGATTGAGCAGGGTCAGGTCGACCAGTCTGATGGGTCATTCCTTGATGATGGACAGATGGAAAAAGGCTATGTGCTCACTTGTGTCTCGTATCCTAAGGCAGATTGTGTGATTCATACTCACAAGGAGAGTGATCTTTACTAGGACTTTAGAGAGAGAGACAAACAGAGATGTTAGTGAGGGGATTTTGTTGTTTCTTATCATTGAACTTTAAAAGTGTGGAAAATTGTGGATGTGGCGTTAGGAAACTTGATGATGAATAAAATTGCTGGCAATGTTGGTATGTCTGTTATTTATTATTTATTATTTTTTTTAGTATATTGTTTGACATGGTAAAGGTTATAATTAAGTTAAAACTAAAAGTTTATTAAACATTCCTCTTTCATTGCTATCATTAGATGTTTTTATGGGTTGACATGTGATGTGAACTTCTATTTTGTTAAAGTTAAGCGCAACTCGGTAGATACTGGTGGTGCTGCTATCTTGGGATCTCTCATTAAATACATGTCCTATGGTCTGCTTTCTAGTTACAAATTATTAAAAAATGACTCATAATTTGATGACTGCTTCTAAACTAATTCTCACATGTTGATCTACTTCTTGATCAATTGGTCATATCTCATCGCGCTGTGATTTGATGTTATTTTCATGGTTGTTTGATTTTTCATTCAGTATATTTCATTCTTCAAACAAAATACTGAGAGTTGGCTAGTCTTTGGTCCAACTCTAGCTTTTGGTCAATTACAGTCACATTTTTGTGTATAATTAAAAATTTGGTGTATTATTCAACCCGCCTCTTGAATTGAATGTCATGTCAACGGATGATTTCCCCCGGAGGGGAAAATAGACAATGTTACAATTATATTGTTCAATTTTAAAATTAAGGATTGGTTTTGTATTATTATGCATATGAATTAGATTGCATAGATAGTGACAACTTCACAAGAATCCAATCCGAATCATGATGCAAATGTTTTCCCTGGGTTACTTGAAATAAAAAATGACATTGTAATGACGTAATGTTATTGATGAAATGTTGTTAGGAATCCAACAACTATATTTCAAAACATATTTTGCCAGATGGTAACGCAGAGAAAATTAGATGTCCGCTAACAGGCCCATTAATAAAGAATTACTTTTTCAAAAAAAATCCAAAAGAGCATCTTCACCGGACAAGTATTCGAGTCTCCATAAACAAAGTTAGTGCTGCTAAACATAACAAATTAATAAAATTTGACAACTGTATGAAAATGAAGGGGGCACAAAAAAAAAAAAAAAAATACTCAGCACTTCAATTGAAAAGCAAATCAAGCTTACCTTTTGCGAAAACATTCGTTTTTTTTCCCCTCCTTATTATACAAAGAAGATGACACACGTTTTATTAACAGTAATGAAGAATTTTATAGTTTTATATCCAACAATAGAGCCCTGACCGTACGATGACACATATCATTTTCGGTGTTTATTATATTTATCCTTCCAAATATATCATAAAGGACTAGAAAAAAGAATCCATTCTCTTAATTTAATAATGACAAAGGGCAACACTCCTTTAGCATTATTATTTTTTTTATCATTTTAATATATATAATATTAAAGACCAAAAGAAATAGTATTTGATTCATAATTAAAGACAATGAGAGCATAATTTCTCAGCTCTATCACCGATAAGGTAGTATGAGGCGAGGGAGAAAGTGCGAAGCTCTCCTCTAAGAATTCATATGCGCGGCTTGATACATAGGGGAGTTTATTCTTCGGCTTATGGTCAGACTTAGAGTTTAAAACTACTTGCAGAGATTAGGGTTTAATAAAATTTTATCAAAAGATGCTTTGAGGCTAGCAGGATAACGCTGCCTATGTGTTTTGTTCTCAATCCGAGTCATTAAATCATCCTTTCTTTCAATTCTCTCAGGTCCAAGTGATTTGGCAATGGCTCCTTTCCCATTTTGGGGTGCATATTTATATGAATGATCAGATCAATTTTTCAACTCAATACATCCATATTGGTCCACTGCAGTAAGACTTTTGTTGCAGTACTATGCTGTGGGTATTTTGACGAAGAACAGGAATGCATTTACTTTTCTAGGAACAAATGCAGCATCCTTTAGATGTACACATAACACATGTACTCAAAATTCATGCCTTGATATAATGGTCAGAGATGTGGGACAGTTAGCTTATGGAAAGATGAAGAGGCTGTGCTGCCAGATGTGCAAAGCCTACCCCTACAGGCTACAGCTTACTGGAGAAACAAAAATGTGTCGGATGGAGTTCAGGGGTTGATTTGCTTGAAATAAAGAGCGTCTTGGTTAGATTGTTTTATATGTTGCTGTATTATATGATTTTTTTAAGGCCTTATTCTGGTTTCTCTATTGATGTGGTTATTCCTTTTGTTGGGATTAATTTTGTTGATAAGAGTAGCAATAGGTAGATAATACTAGCTAATAGGAAATGTTTAGCATTTAATGGGTTTTTTGGGGTTGGTTGTCATAATTCAAATTTGCGCTAAATTACTGTTTGGTTTGTTTGTTCCGTCCTTTTTTTTTAATAGAGATGAGACGCTCCATTACGAATTTTTTAAAGAACTCAAAAAATAAGACTAAATTCAACAACAAAAAAACCTCAAGACAATACTATTTAAAGAAAGGTTAGGCGTCTGAATCTCAAGGATAAGACAACTTAAATCTCTACTTTTCGCTCAGAAAGTATACTTATAAAAGGTACATATCAAGCGATTAGTTTTATGATTATTAAACTATTACTCCATCCACAAAGCAGCGAAAACAAGACATACTCCACTGAGCTGGAAGCATAGCATCTGTTGTGCATTATTATAAATATTGAAAAGTAAAACAAAATATATAAAAGCTGGATATTAGAAAACTGACTGAGGCCACGCTAAAACTGCAGTTAAAAGAACGCTCAAGGCAAAACAAAATTTATTATAATACATGATATGAATCTACACGACAAAAATTAAAAGTACATATAATTGACTAAAATCTATACTCAACTAAAGCAAGCACAGATATTTCTCACGAGCAATCTAAGAGGTTAACTAAAAACCAAAAAGGTCTAATTATAATTTCTGTTCAAAAGAAAGAACTATAAATAACGACTCACGCGATGAACAACAAACACAAAAATCATTTTTTAACCCACGAACTGCATAAGAATACACAAATTAAATTTTGTAATAGGGCCAAATTTGTAATTTTAGAATTTGAGATTTAAAAAATTGGGAAGACTTCGAGACCTCATTGTCATCCTAACCAATTAAGAATCACAATACAACTTACCGGTGCCAGATCAACAACTCAAGGTCGACAACATAATTATATCAAGTAACAAAACGGACCATCCAATTAAAGATTTCAAGCACAGGCAGAGAAGGATCGTATTCACAGAAAAACCCCCAAGTGAAATCAAGGCTTGTAAAAAGGAACCTCTCCAATTAAAAACCATTGGAAGCTCTTGATTCATGCAAATGTGTAACCCATTTAGTCTTATTCTATTTTTCTAAGGACATAAGGTAACAGGCCATATATACCAGCCTCCTGCCAAAATGACAAAAAAGCAATCAATACTAAATCCTAGTAAAGATAATATGACAAGGAAAACAATGGGATAATCTAACATTACCCGCTTCATTTCCATGAAGAGTGATCAAATCGCTTACGTGTTATAAAAACAAGCTTTAACGAATCTACCCCTCTTACTATTATTTTGCCATTTGTCGATGGTAAATCCAACGCATCATCAGATTGTACATGAGAAGTTGAGTTGCCCTTATTGAAACAAACGCATAACCCAGTCACGCCTGAGAAGATGACTAGCAAGACAACCTCCACAACGAACAAACTAACGAACCACAAATCTCACCAGTACACACATGAAATCGCAGAGAGCCCAAACATAACAGAAACAGCATATAAAGGATCGCTTAATGGAAAAGTGCACAGCCGCGACCATAGAAAAGCAACATTTACAAGAGAGCAACATTTCCATTTCGCACCAAAATCCAGAGAACAAGTATCAAGAGTACCACACATATAAAGGCCTTGGTGAACAAGCACCTTGGCTGCATACAGAACAAAAATACAAACAATTAAGAACCAAATCGCACACTAGATTAACTAACATTGTTTGACACACTAGAACTAAATACCAGTACCATCACTTCCATAAATAATGCTTGATTCATACCTTGATTGATTTGATGAAATCAGGGTTTATCATCAAACTAATACAAGCCCAATGATCTATCTGGGTCGTCCATATGGGCCTGAGCGATCACGTCCACCACCATACCTGTCGCCACCGCCACCGCCACCGCCACCGCCACCACTGCCACGCGGCCCACCACCATCCCTACTGCGGCCAGAGTAGCGGTCCCCTCCATTTCGGTCTGGTCCATACCTGCCACCACCACCTCCATACCTACATAACATTTTTTTGTCAAGGAGAGAAGTATTAATTTAGACACACAGGATCTCGACAAGCTTCAAGAAATGTAAGTTGCAAATTTATCTATGTTTTAGTCATTTTAGACTTCTCATATTGTTTGAAACAATTAAATTTTGTTAATGCCAGAATACCAGAAGTTATTAGTTGTTGAAATGTGGTCTAATTGCATAAATGAATTGTACTTAAACATTTTAACTAGGTTTTACTTTCTGTTAATTTGCCGTTTGTTCTGAAATCAAGGACATAAGATTTGTTCTGATCAAAACAAAAAACTTCACGAAAATTAAATCTGTAAATAGAACCTTATAATGGAAAAAAATAATCCCTTACCTATCATCCTTGCCATATCTGTCGCCATCACCTGATGGGCACTCTCTTGCAAAGTGGCCTGGTTTTCCACACTTGAAACAATCACCGCCACCACCTCCGCCACTCCTACCTCCGCCGCCGCCGCCGCCATAACCACGGGACCCACCACGGTCACGGCGATCCCCACGGTCATAGTCACGATCCCTGTCACGGTCCCTACCACCACCCCCGCCACCACCTGGCTGGGCCCTGTCAACAGTTATGGCCCGTCCATCTAAATCCATGCCATTCATTTTCTCTATGGCATCCTCCATTGCATCCTTATCATCAAATGTCACAAAGCCAAAACCACGGGAACGGCCTGAATATTTGTCAAGTACTACCTACAGAGAAGGAAACAAATAAAGCATTATATTAAAATGAATGGAATTTCAGTACCAGGCTGTAGTGATTTTAAAATATGGTCTGCTGCATCAAATTTTCTTTTGTAATTTTTTGTGCGCAAAATAAAATTTTATCCATGCTGGTAATCCACTCAACAGAGAATTCAGAAGACGAAGCAGTATAAATAAAAGCTATTGTTGGCAGCTACATAATGTTAACAGGAAGAAGAGTCATTATCAGTAAGTACATAGCATGTGCTTAGCAGCAGATATGACATTTAGGACATGATAACTGAGGGTTGTAGTTATAATTATAACCACTGTGAATAGAGAGTTGATGAAATGAGAAAGTGGTAAATTATATATGGAAGAAGAAACTTATGAACAACTTTTGGCTTACAATTAACAATTACAGTAGTATAGATCTAAAATAGTAATTGAAAGTTGTACCTTAGCATCTGCAATTTTGCCGAATTTTTTAAAAGCATCCTCTAGGCTGCGATCGTCTGTAGACCAAGAAAGATTTCCAATAAAGACCCTGTATTCTTCTACATCCGACATTTCTCAACTTGTTTGCACTGCAGAAATGAAAACAATCAAGGTGAAAATTAAGGTATAATATATATTTTATGAGACACTCGTCCTAAAAGAATGGTGGAATCAAGTTATTTAGCATGGGTCGCAAATATACTTGAGATACTTGCAAGTAAACCGCTTTATTAAGAAAACACCAAAGGATTCATCAAATAAAATTCTCATAAAATAAAAAAGTAAAATAAGTGTTATATTCTTAATTATAGTCAGAAATTGATATTTAAATATGTAGTGAGCACAGATCGTTTGTTATGTATGAAACAAGTGGATGGTGCGGTTTATACGAAATTGAAAAAGATCAGATCTAGTGGGTAGTGAGAAGAAAAAGATGAATTGAAAAAGTAATAGTACGACAGGACGAAAACAAAGATAGATCTAGGTCGAAGGTCAAAGCTAAATAGCCAATACAAACACAAACACAAACACAAGAGGAAGAGGACGAGGACCTAGGATATGAATGAAGCGATCGGAAAAAGAAAGAAGAATACCTTTTAAATCGGAGAAGAAGAAGAAGAAGAAGAAGAATGCCTTTGCGGCTATCGGGAATAACAAAACCCTAGGTCTCGTCTCGTCTCGTCTCGTCTCAGATATTTTTGTAGCCCGAGGGCTTTATCGTAAATATCCCTGTCTAATATCTATTCGCATCGTTGACCCAGTCGCTGATATTTACATACAATAGCCTAATGCACAATTTTCCCACTCTTGATTTTCTATCATCAGATTATTGTTGCGTATCCTACGTATCGCACTGCACTGCTCCGTTTATCTCACATTTTTAAACCTCAAGGCTCAAATATATATATCAACATAAATAAAACCATTACATATATTTTACTCATCTTTTCTTTTTTAACATATAACACTATTTCTCAACATTCACTTTATTTTAATAGCCATCAAATGCCTTGTAAATTTATATTATTATTGTTATGGATCATTACTGGACATTGATTTTTTTTTAATATTATTTATTCTCATCAAAGCGAATTAAACATTTTAAAATTTTTAATATGCATCTGTAATAACGTTATATAATCATCAAAATTTACAAAAAGTTTTTTTATTATTAAAAATTTAAAATACTTATTATACAGGTTTTAACAAATAAAGACGTGATAATAATTAAAATAATGAAAGCGTTTCACATTCCTCGCAAAATTAACTCATTGCATTATAGCAGTGTATCCAATTGTTTTTTTTTTTTTAAGGATAAATTAGTGGTCAAGCCTCCTAATTTATTTTAAATTAAATGTCTATGAAAGACCCCCCCAACCGGATTTCGAACCTGCGATTTTTCACTTAAGGTGCATTGCTCTTTGCCACTAGACCAAGAGCTAGTTCTTGGTGTATCCAATTATTATCCCAATGTAGCACAGCAATTAGCCATATTATAAGCTGCAAAACAAAGAAACAATAATAAGCGTAGTAAAAATAAAAGTAGTTGCATTATAGTGACTAAAAAGGATTCACATAGAGAGATAATTGAGCAATTCACCTTTACTGCCTCATAAAATGAAAAGAATATTGCAACCAGAGTAAGACGAGCTGTAACCAGACAGCAAAGCAACAAGTCAGATCTTTACCACTACTCATGAATACCAATTCTCATATTGCCATTTTTGCACAACCAAGAACAAATTCAATATAACTCTTATTAGGAGAAATGGCATAAATATACTTGGTCCATAGGTGAAATCCTTCCAGTAGCCATCCAAGTTATAGCACATTATACTTGGTCTCTACAAGTCAAGTTCTATGAAACCAACTACCTTTATAAGTACCTTCTTTCCCCGTCATCCTAGAGATCAACAATTTAATATGTGCAGGCCCCGCCACATATCCAACAAGATTTGCAATCTGATAGAAAGTGGACCAAACAATAATATTAAAAAAAACTGGATTAATTTGACAATTTTGGCAACAGTTAAACATAATTGAGATCTGAATGCTGGTTGTATGGTAGAAATATGCAATAGAAGATTAATTTCAAAAATTGCCAAAGTGTTCAGTATGATATTGAAAAAAACTATCGATCCATGAGTGACGTTCTCATCAGTGGCAACCATAATTACTCATCTAACATAAACAAAGCATACTATCTCAAAATTATATGATTGAAGAAAACATTTTGCCATACCATAAGGCAGCTAATTGTCACAGCCCCAGAAGCTCATAACTAAAGAATTCTCCTAGGGCACTTGTTGCCTGATATAAATAAAACATACGATTAAGATCCAATGATAGGCCACAATTTCATTGCAATTCAATTCCTTATAGCTTTCTGACTGAGATGCAGTTGTAATCCTCATGTAGAATTGACATATATAATTTGGTTACAGGGGCTTAGTTAAGGCATAATTACACTTACTTAGGGCTATTTGAGGTAAATTTCAAGGATATATTATTTTTTTCTCTTTCGAACTAATCACAAATTCTCTAACTTCCAATTGAGGTCAGGTAAGGAATGTAGCATGCCTGACTTGGTCATTACCAAAAAATTTGAGGATTGGTAGATCCTCTCAAGGCTGGCTATGTACCAACATAAGATAACAGTCCAAAGTAGAACGGACCAGTAAAAGAAAATAACCTTGAAGGTCTTGGCAATTGACTTTACTACTATTTCAGGAATTAAAAATATGCAAGTTAAGGTTGATTGTTTTGGCTCAGGTAGTCATGGCATAACTAGGAGGGGCTTCTTTTTTTTTTCTTTATTATTTTTAAAGGTTTTGGCTTTAGTTTTGCATTACGTCTTCACTCAGTTAAGTAAATTTCTGATCAGATGGATTATATCTCTCAAGGAGAATTTGTGTTCAAATTTTCACTGACTACTCTAAGAACAATGTTAAAAATTACTTCGTATTCAAAAGTATAACAACTAAAGTGCCTACTGAGAAAGTCACCAACCTGTGCAGCAAAGGCATTACAACTGAGAGTAGGCCCTGTCGCCCTGATATATAATGTGGTGCATATATCAAGTAGCACATGTATGCAAAATGAGTACTTTTCAATGCGGAGTCCTTTCTCCTGAAAAGTGATATTCAACCACGATTAGGCTTCCATCCTGCATTTAGACAATTTATGTGAAACATCTTTTTGCTGGTACTAGGCCACTCCAAAGATTATGGCTATAATTTAAAATGCGAAGAGAGATATTTAAGCTTTTTAATATTAATATAAATGCAATTTTATTTATTTTTATTTTTTGGCAATGATTACAAACCTCAGTAATAATCGCAGAAGCAATGAAATTTTTCTTCAGCCTTTAAGAATTTTCTACCGATAGAGCAAATATTTCTTAGTGCATGCCTATTTAAATAAAAACATACAATAGTAGTTGATGTCTCTTATTTTTATATGTATTTTGACCGTACTTAGCCCTTAATTATTGATCAAACCACTATAAATTGTCTCATAAATTGCTATATTTTCCAGGATATTGCTGCTGCCGTGCTTCTTGTTTTATTTTGTAGAATTGCAAGGAAATTGGAGACGAGACACGACTTTTGTGAAGGATGGACCACATTCTCAGCCAGATGACTCATTCCTGGCCTACAAACACGTGCCTCGAGACCACAGGAGCTTAGTTTGAGCCATATCTCCAGTGTGGGCCTGATTCTCAGCCCATCTAGCAGACCAGAAGTGTCATTTCGCACCGAAATGCTTCCATTTCGCACCGAAATGCTTCCATTTCGCACCGAAATGCATTTCAGGAAAGTGCAAAATTGGTATTTTTCGGAGAAGGAAAGATTTATGCCGCCTCTTCTTGCCCTAGCCGCCTCCTGTGGGTACATATATGCGTCCCTGACCTCCTGGACACGTATTCTACCTTCCATACTCATTCTCCACCTTCCTTACTTAGCGTTTTAGGGTTTTCCATTGATTTTCCTTGGAGTTCTTGGCGTATTTGGAGGGAGCAGCAGCAGCACACAGATCCACATCGATTCCTAGGCCAGAGATAGCGAGTATTAGCATTGGGATTCTTCGGTTTACTCTTATATGCTCTTATTTCGTTGTTTTATGGCTTGTATCTTTATTATTTGCATGATACTTGTTGTTATTGTTGTCATGACGATTAGTGAGTAGTTTTATGATGTCTTAGGGTAGTTAGTAGATTAGTTTAGTATGTTGTGATGACTTGATGATTATATTATGATATTTTACGATTTACTTGTTTGAGAATTATTGCTTGCTTGATTGATTTAATTGTTTGCTTGAAAGTTAGCTTATTGATGATACGTAGCGTTGATAGGATTTAACTCGACCAAATAATTAGTAGATCAAAGCACTTGAGATAAACCAAAACTCGAAAGGGTAGGTTAGTTAACGATCGAAAGATCTAACTTTTATTGCACCGACAGGACTTTAAATATCTCTGGAAATCCATTCAAGTATTCCTAAATAAACTAGTCTAATTACGCAAGTATAGGATTAGTTATTTATGTGGTAAAACCCGACATCAAACCTAAATCAGAACCAAGAAGCGAAAGTTGAGGTTAGGGTTAAGGTCTGGTCGCTTAGTAACCTTCGCAAAGTATCTTATAAAATTGCCAAGTCGAAACAACAGGTTTAAGGCAAGTTTTGGTGCTGGACAGAACCTATTTCGCACCGAAATGACTCTCTGCCTCGATGAAAATCGTTGTAGAGTTGTCTTAAAGCTAAACTAATTGAACACTCATCCCTAGGACATTTTATAGGATCTGTTTGAGTCCCGAAAACATAAAAAATAATCCCAAAAATATTTTATTATTTATTACTTGTTTAATTGCCTGTTTTTCTATTACTATTATCATTACCTTTTAAGTTTCTAAAAAGACAAAAACTCATCCTCTAGCTTTTAAGAAAGATTAAGTCTGGTATTCAACCGTCCTTGTGGGTTCGACCCTAGAACTTTACTCGAACGACTAGTGAGGAAAAGTCTTAGGTTATAAATTTATTTGACCTAGGTTTTAAGCCTTCATCAGTAGTCATCAAATACTTAGTAACATTATAATTAATTTTTGCAAAATATATATATTTTTTATATACGATGTTTAATATAATTATTCATTTTATAATTTTTATTATTTCTGCATGTTCTATTATTTCTTTAGTATAGAAATTTTGTGTTTTTTTAATTTGCAAATTATTCACATTTTCTTTTTTTATAGAAGTTTACTACTTTACGGCAATTTTAGATTAACAAAAGCTATGCTATATAACATATGGTGTATAATATAATTATATTTTTTAGAGTATTTTAAAATAATATTTTCAACAAAAATTAGCTTATAGAACATCATATTTTTCGGCCATCGTTTTACAAATTTCCATAAATTTAATTATATTTAAGTTAATTAAGAAGAAATATGCATACTAAATTTTTTTTTCGGCCATCGTTTCAGATTAAATAAAATTGAATAATACAACTAAAAAAATATACATAACTAAATTATATTTAAGTTAATTTAAGAAAAAAATAAAATTAATATAGTAAAAACTTTTATATTGAGCGAATATTGATTAGCCCATCTAGTTATAATTTAGATCCTTTCCTTTCCCGTGGCGAAAAAAAGGTCCGGAAAATTTAATCGTTTCTTCTTGGATGCTTGTAGCATTTACCAACAAACAATTTTATTTTTTTCGTAATTTCTCAATAATCTGTGAAATACAGTTTTTATTAGACAGATTTCGTAGACAAAATTACTTGAAAAAATAATTTAATAAATTTGAAAACAACAAGTTAAAAAAAGAAAATAATAAAGAGACACTAATGCTTCAAATATCACAAATTAACATTATGAATGGTAGAAAAAATACTAATGATATGAAGTAATAAACCTTAATTTAAACTCAAGGAAAAAAAATAAGATTGCACATAAATTAAAATTTTAGCTGTGTTATAACCATCAATCAACATAAAAATAATAAAAAATATATAGAGAGAGAAGGCATGGAAAAAAAAAAACAAATGTTGTTCTAAAGAAAAAAATCATGACACACAAATATAGAGAAGGCATAAAAATATAACCATTTCTCTTATTCTTTTCTTTTTCCTTAATTTTCGATATGCAAATTTCGTTACCCTATCTTAAGTATCTATTATTTAATGCATCCACTTTATGATCTAGGCAAATTGATTGGATGTACCATAATTTTTGCCACCGGACCATAATTTTTTTTTCTTTTTTCTTTCCTTTTTTTGTTCCTCAGGAAACTGGAACATTTCTTTTTCTTTCGTGGAAGGATTTGAGATAGAATTAGAGAATGAGAGAGAAGGAGAATAAATAAAGTAATGAAGAGAAATCAATCAGGATGGAAATCAATGAGGCAAGGAGATGAAGAGGTGCTGGAGAAAGACAAGGGAATTGGGAAAATTGAAAAAAAAAAAGTTAAAGACGGAGGAAAAGAGGGACAAAAAGTAAAGAACGCATTAAAATTAAATGTCATTATGATGTGTCGCCGATCATTTGACAAATTACAATCAGACACCTACGCAAATTTATTTATAATATTGATATTGATATTGATGTAAACAGTTTTATATAGTCTACAATATAATTCAGAGCATATTTATTGATAATTATATAATTATACATAGAAAATATGCATAAAATAAGCAAATAAATCATATTCTGATCAATATTTGAGTAGTTTAAGCGATTCTGCACTGATTATATATCATTTGATTACAATAACCTATATTTCATCTATTTATGTTGTCTAGAATATAATTCAGAGCTTATTCATTAACATATTTAGTTATACATATAAAATAAACATAAAATAAGCAAATAAAGCTCATTCTGAGAAATATTTGACCATTTCAAGCGATTCTGCACTCATTCTAAATCATCTAATCACAATAATCTATATTTAAACAATTCATATTGTCTATAATATAATTCAGAGCACATTTATTATAAAATATGTATAAAATGAGCAAATAAAGCATATTCATGGCAATATTTGAGCATTTTAAGCGATTCTGCACTCATTCTAAGTCATCTGATCATTCTAATCTATATGTTGTCTATAATATAATTCAGAGCATATTTATTGTAAATTATTTATTTATGCGAGGAAAATATGCATAAAATGAGCAAATAAAGCATATTCTGGTTAATCTTTGAGCATTTTAAGGGATTCTACACTCATTCTAAATCATCTAATCACAATAATCCATATTTAAAAACTTTCTATTGTCTACAATATAATTCAGATCTTATTTATTATAAAAAATTTAATTATACATAGAAAATATGCATAAAATGAGCAAATAAAGCATATTCTGGACAATACTTTAGCATTTTAAGAGATTATGCACTGATTCTAAGTCATCTGATCACTATAATCTATATTGGAACACTTTATATTGTCTACTATATAATTCAGAGCATATTTTTTTGCAAATAATTTATTTATGCATGGAAAATATGCATAAAAGCAAATAAAACAAATTCTGGTTAATATTTGAGCATTTTAAGCGATTCTACACTCATTCTAAATCATTCGATCACAATAATCTATATTTAAACACATTATATTGTCTACAATATTATTCAGAGCTTATTTATTATAAATATTTAATTATAAATAGAAAATATGCATAAAATAAGCAATTAAAGCATATTCTTGGCAATATTTGAGCATTTTAAGCGATTCTGCACTCATTCTTAAGTCATCTGAGAACTATAATCAATATTTGAACACATTACATTGTCTGAAATATAATTCAGAGCATATTAATTGTAAATTATTTAATTATACATAGATAATATGCATAAAATGAACAAATAAAGCATATTCCGAGCAGTATTTGAGTAGTTTAAGCTATTCCGCACTCATTATATGTCATTTGATTACAAAACTCTATATTTCATCTATTAATGTTGTCTAGAATATAATTCAGAGTTAACTCATTAGAAAATGTTTAGTTATACTTGTAAAACATACATAATATAAGCAAATAAAGCTTATTCTGAGCAATATTTGAGCATTTTAAGCTATTCTGCGCTCATTCTAAATCAAATGATCACAATAATCTATATTTAAACAATTTATATTGTCTACAATATAATTGGGAGCATATTTATTATGAAATATTTAATTATACATTGAAAATATGCATAAAATGAGCACATTTGAGCATTTTAAGAGATTCAGCACTCATTCAAAGTCATCTGATCACTATAATCTATATTCGAACACTTTATATTGTCTACAATATAATTCAGAGCATATTTATTGTAAATTATTCATTTATGCGTGGAAAATATGCATAAAATGAGCAAATAAAGCATATTCTGGTTAATATTTGATTATTTTAAGCGATTCTACACTCCTTCTAAATCATCGGATCACAATTCTCTATATTTAAACACTTTCTAATGTCTACAATAATGTTCTGAACATATTTTTTATAAAATATTTAATTAAACATAGAAAATATGCATAAAATGAGCAAATGAAGCATATCCTGGGCAATATTTGAGCATTTTAAGCGATTATGCACTCATTCTAACTCATCTGATCACTATAATCTATATTGGAACACTTTATATTGTCTAAAATATAATTCAGTGCATACTTATTGAAAATTATCTATTTATTGCATGAAAAATATGCATAAAATGAGCAAATAAAGCATATTCTGGTTAATATTTGAGCATTTGAAGCGATTCTACACTCATTCTAAATCATCTGATCACAATTCTCTATATTTAACATTATTTTTTCTACAATATAATTCGGTGCTTATTTATTATAAAATATTTGATTATCCATAGAAAATAAGCATAAAATAAGCAAATAAAGCATATTATGTAGTATTCTGTCTATAGAATGGACTGGTTCAGTCAATACGGTGCACCTGGACAGAATGCTATGAACATCGCACCCTTTCATTAAGCATTGCAATTTGTATCTTCTGAGCATTTTGAACCCTCTATTTATATATCTCTATGATGGAGAGAGTAAGATAGAGGACTTCTTTCAGTTCTAACATTAGTTCAGACAAGAGAGAGAGAAGATTAGGAATTTCTTGAGGGAACGAGTCAAGGCCGATTAACTCCTGTTAAACACCATCAGTTGGGGTTGCGATATCGGCTTTGTAGTGATTCTCTCACTGCAGGACGTGGAGAAGATCAGAGACTAAGAAGACGTGCTTGGTCTGCGGGTTTCAAGTTCATCTGCTTAACACTCGATTTCAATCAGCGATGGCACGAGGTATTTTACGATTCTGGGTTATTTCCGCATTCTAGAATTGTTGTAGCACTTACAGTTGGTATCAGAGCGGGTTATGCCGCTGGATTGCCTTTATTGAAATAGAATTTCATAACGGTTTATCAGAAATTCTGTTGTAAGTGTTGAGTGGATTGAGTTTTTGTCTGATTTTCTTGATTGTCTGAATTCGTGAAGCATTATCTCAAGATCTGCTTATCCAATTTGAGTGAGGTTTTCGGGATTGGAAAGATCTCTGAGTCTACTTTCCAACGAGACCAACATCTTGAAAATCCAGTGGGTATACAGTGAGATAATCAAGTCGCATACAGCAGTGGTCAGACAGTCGGGGTTCTGAATTTTCTGACCTTTCAGTATTACGGGCCAGATTGCTCTCAATTGGTAATTCGGTTTTGCATGAAATTTTACTGGGATGTAGGTATTTCAGATATCTTTCCATAGAGTGTAAATTTGTAAAATTCCGATAAAGTATGAGTGAGATATGTTGTCTGCAAGATAGGTCATTCTGACAGTTTGTAGGATTTTGTTTGTGATAGTCTGTCTTTCGAGGGGCATAGCTTTTGATCTGTAAACTTGTTTTTGATGAAACTTGCGTCATAAGAAAGATCTTTGAATCTAGTTTCTATAATGACCAAGAACACAGAAAAAGAATAAGTATAGAGAAAGTTATTGTCAGTTCACCAGAAAGTGTTCAGGCTGTCAGAAAGTTTTCTGGATGAACTTTGGACGCACCCTTTCGTGTGGGGCGATCTGTTTGGAGTTAGAACGACCCATTCCAACAGAGTTTGGTCCAGAAAAGCATTTTAAGACGAAAATTAAGGTGTAATCAGACATATTATGGTTCTCTATTGTTAGTTAGGGTTTGTAGATTATTTAATTATTATGGAAATCTATAGAATAGTCACAGTTTGTCATACATACTAATTTTGTAAAGATGGTTGGCATTTTTGGTTAAGATTGATTAGTCAATGATGATATGCTTGAATATACTATAGTAATAAAGTATTGATGTAGTCCACAAACCATCATACTATTTGATATTCTATTAGTATTGGCGTTACAAGCATATATTGATTAAACAAACTTGAAGAACTATACATGTGGTATAGTAATACACAAATTGTATTATAAAGGATATGACAGTAATTGTGCATATGATAACTATTTAGATAATTATAGTTAGATGATCTATGAAAAATTACTAAACCCTAACTGTTATATAATCTAATATTTTAATTAGAGGCTAATTGTCAGTGAATTAGGGTTTCAGGTGCAAATTGAAACAGATTCTGGGCTTAGAACGTACCGTTCCAGATTAAATTTGCATAAAGTTTCTGTTTGCATTACTCAGCACATTGGAACGAATAGTCTAGTTTTAGCACGAACTGTTCTGAATGAAGTTGCATGAGGATGCGTCTGGGTATTGATAGATTCAAACTGGGACAAACCGTCAGGTTCTGAAATGGATTGTCTGGAAAAGTTTGAATAAAGTTTTGTCTGATATTATTGTTAGATTAATTAGACAAATAAATTGATTAAGGTTCAATTAATCAAGAAATATACATATATATTAGTTATCTAACTATAATATATTATGTCTAGTTGATTAATATATGTTAATTAGTTGAAGAGTAGCCACAGCATCTTCAATTACATTTAGGTATATATATTATATAGTGTATCTATAAATCACATTAGGAAGAAAGGACATAGCTTGTGTCTAGTGATGAATATATATATTAATATATTAAGGAGTAGCCACAGCATCCTTAGTTGGATTAAAGTTATGTATATATAAAGTTTATAAAATCACATTTGGATGAAATAGACACAAGATTGTAATAGATTAAGTTAACGAAGTTAGTATCGTCCCACAGGACTATTGACTTAGTTAACTTAATATATTAGGATATAATAGTTAAATTATGAATACTTAATTTGCCCACAGGGATTAAGAATATGAATATAATTAACTAGTTATATCATATGGAGAATTAAAACATAATATTTAGTCCATAGGTAATACTGTGTAAGAAATTGATTCATAAAGATGTAATGTTTAATTACATAAAGAGTTATAGCATGATATTTAGCCCACAGGTAATATTATGCAGGAATTGACTCATAAAGACACCTCACTTAGTTTGCATTGGTAAATTAAAGTATAAAGTTAAGTCTCAATATAAAGATAAGCATGTATTGGTTCTACTTTCATAAGGATAGCAGATTCCCTTTAGAAATGATAAGTATCAAAGTTCCTGGGTTGAGGATAATAATTATAGGGTCTAGTAGGATATTGTTCTCCTTAAGTAAAGTTGTAAGAATATTAAATTTATCAACCAGTAGGATCCACTTTTGAGGTTGAACTTATGAACATAAGTTATAATGAACAGTGGGAGCAGTTTAACTGCTTATGTTTCATGTTTATAAAAAATAAGTTCTTTCAATGTAAAGTGATTTGGTTGATATGCATATTAATGTAAAGTTCTTACATAAGACATTAGATGAGTAGTTGGCCTCTAAGGTTAAGGCTAATGTAATAATACTCATCATAAAAGTTTATCTTTTAGACTTATTACCATTATAGGTGCGAGAACACATAATGAAAATGAGGAATATAGTTGTTCAACAAAAGAGTCTATATAATATTTCTGAGTCATTATTTGTATATTTTATTTTCAATACTTGTCCAGTTTAATATAGTCTTATCAAGATTACCTATAAGGTTATAACACATATAAAGATAAATGGTCAGTTTGGTGTTTTTGACCATATGTGTTTAATGGGAGAATAGACATATTATGGATAAAGTTGAGAGTGTTCATATGGTTGAGATATGATTAACAAGTAAGAAAATGACTAGCTGGCATCAAGTGTATAGCTTGCATTCATCTCTTTAATTGATGATTACTCACAATATATGTATCTCTACATACTTATAAGGTTTTAAGGTGGAAATAGAGAAACAATACAGTAAGCAAATAAAAGATTGTGAGATCAGAAAATGGTAAAGAGATTAGAAATATAAAATATGACTAGGATATGAATCTAGAAATATTAAGTTCTAGAGAATGTTCAGATTAGTGGGAGTGATCAGTTTTAGGTCGTACAAAAACTCCCTCTAATTCATAATTGGATATATTATTAAGGATCAACAAATATTGATAATCCAATTATTGACGTTCGTTAACCGACATATAATACAATAATAGATCAAGTTGAATATTTAATATTCAATATCAAGGTGATCTAATATAGGATTAGGTCGGTTATCCTAGTAATAATATGTAGTTTATCTACAAGACTCTTATAAAAATATTATTGTTGAATAAGATTCTGATATTTTCTAAGATATGAATTGCAATGAGTCCATAGTATAGTATAATGCCAAGTAAAATCGGTAAGAGTCAATGGTGTGCAATGAAGTCTGAAATTTGGTTTAAGTTACTTATGGTTTAAAGCTATTGGTTGTAATGGATTTCTAAAACCAAAAGGATTCATAAGTAAAAATAAAGTAATACCAAATTAGACTTCTCACCAATTGATTCATTTAGAAGAAGTAGTGAATTACATGAAGGTTTTCTCACATGTATTAAAGAAGATTCACTTAATATAATTATGGCATTAGTAGCTCATTCTGGTTTGGAGTTACATTAAATGGATATAAATGTTGCAATCTTAATGGTGATCTAGAGGAGAAGGTTATATTAAATAACTATAAAAGTTTCTTCTTTAGAGGAAATAAGTATTTAGTTAACAAGTTAGAGTATTCTATATAAGAATTAAAACAAGTATTTCACTAATGATATTTATAGTTTCATAAGGTTATTTCTTCATACGATTTGAAGAAATATAAGATGAACTATTGCATATATCAGGAGATCAGTGGGAGTTGATTTTATCTACTTGTTTTATATAAAGATAATGTTTTACTTGTAACTAATGATAAAAGATAATTATATAAGGTGAATAATTTCTTTCTAAAATATTGATATGAAGGATATGGGTGAAGTTTTGTTTGTGATAGAAATAAAAGCCCATGTAGATAGGAATCAAGATATTCTTGATCTATCTCAACAAGCATATATCAATAAGATATTAGAAAGATTCCAGAAGGAATGATATTCACTGCGTCCAGTATCTATTAATATAGGTGATAGCTTCATTTTTGATTCAGTATCCTCAATATAACTCAGAAAGGGAACAAATAGCAAATACTTCAAGTATTTAGGCAATTTGAAAGCATAAAGTATGATCAGGTTTGTGCACAAGAACTGACATAGCTTTTGCCATTTGAATATTTGGACTGATATCATAATAATTAGGGGATAGACCACAGTTAAATTGCTAAGAAAGTAATGATATATCTTAAGGTACTTAAAATAGTGTGCTTATGTCTCAACAGACTGATAAGTTGAAGTTATTTTGGTACACAAACTAGTTGTGTCGATTCTAGTAATCGAATTAAGGATACATGTAACTAGTGGAATTGTGTTATAAGGAAATGTCTAACTGACATTATTCGTTAGTTCAACATAAAGTATAGTTTGTTGTGTGTTTTGAGATTACCCTCGATGGTGTTTGAAGAGTTTTATTGTGTGACTTAGAGTCATTGATTTTATATCTAAGTCATTAAGGATTCTGTATGATAATTCTGTTGCAGTCTTTCTAGTCAAGAATAATAAAGGTAAAGGTCGAGTTATTGACATTAAGTATTTGACTTTGAAAGAGCACATTAAGAAGAATTAAGTGGTTATTAAAGGTGTTCATACAGAATAGAAGCTGACCGATTCTTTGAATAAATACTGCAGCTAAAGGAATTCAAAGATCATGTAGCGGGTATATATAGGAATTGATCCTATGGTTAATATTAATCGTACGATTGTGTATAAACTCTTCATAAAAATATAGATGTTTTCTCGTGTTGATTGTGCGCACATATATGGAATATATTTGATCATAAGGTTGAGAATTACATCATAAAGATTGACTTGGAATAAACGTTGGGTTTATTCATAAAGGAATTCAAAATCGCATAAAAGGTTGGATTATTAGTTGTGTAGCATATTGTAATTGTAGAAAGTAATATTCGCATTTACTAGTAGTTTAAAACGCTAGTAACGATAAGATGACTTACTGCTACAGTTCATGTGTTATATTTCTAATATTTAACATAAAGAAAACAGAAGGTATTTAATATGCAAAGGATGCAAGTTCAAGTGGGAGAATGTAGTATTCTGTCTATAGAATGGACTGGTTCAGTCAATACGGTGCACCTGGACAGAATGCTATGAACATCGCACCCTTTCATTAAGCATTGCAATTTGTATCTTCTGAGCATTTTGAACCCTCTATTTATATATCTCTATGATGGAGAGAGTAAGATAGAGGACTTCTTTCAGTTCTAACATTAGTTCAGACAAGAGAGAGAGAAGATTAGGAATTTCTTGAGGGAACGAGTCAAGGCCGATTAACTCCTGTTAAACACCATCAGTTGGGGTTGCGATATCGGCTTTGTAGTGATTCTCTCACTGCAGGACGTGGAGAAGATCAGAGACTAAGAAGACGTGCTTGGTCTGCGGGTTTCAAGTTCATCTGCTTAACACTCGATTTCAATCAGCGATGGCACGAGGTATTTTACGATTCTGGGTTATTTCCGCATTCTAGAATTGTTGTAGCACTTACATATTATGGGCAATATTTGAGCATTTTAAGAAATTCTGCACCCATTCTAACTAATCTTGTCACTATAATCTATATATAAACAATTTACATTGTCTACAATATAATTCAGTGCATATTTATTGTTAATTATTTAATTATACGTAGAAAATATGCATAAAATAAGCAAATAAAGCATATTCTGAGCAATATTTGAGTAGTTTAACCGATTCTGCACTTATTATATGTCATTTGATGACACTAACCTATATTTCATCTATTGATGTTGTCTAGAATATAATTCAGAGCTTATTCGTTATGAAATATTTTATTATACATATAAAATATACATAAAATAAGCAAACAAAGCTTATTCTAAGCAATATTTGAGCATTTCAAGCGATTCTGCTCCCATTCTAAATCATCTGATCACAATTATCTATATTAAAACAATTTATATTGTCTATGATATAAGTCAGAGCAAATTTATTATAAAATATTTAATTATGCATACAAAATATGTATAAAAGAGCAAATAAAGCATATTCATGGCAATATTTGAGCATTTTAAGCGATTCTCCACTCATTCTGAGTCATCTGATCATTATATATTGGACCACTTTATATTGTCTATAATATAATTCAGAGCATACTTATTGTAAATTATCTATTTATGCGTGGAGAATATGCATAAAATGAGCAAATAAAGCATATTATGGTTAATATTTGAGCATTTTAAGCGATTCTACACTCATTCCAAATCATCTGATCACAATTCTCTATATTTAAACACTTTATACTGTCTACAATATTACTCAGAGCATATTTATTATAAAATATTTAATTATACATAGAAAATATGCATAAAATGAGCAAATATAGCATATTCTAGGCAATGTTGGAGCATTTTAAGCGATTCTGCACTCATTCTAAGTCATCTGATCACTATAATCTATATTTGAACACTCCATAATGTCTACAATATAATTTAGGGCATATTTATTTAATATTATTGATTTAAACATAGAAAATAATCATAAAATGAGCAAATAAAGAATACTCTGGGCAATATTATGAGCAATTTAAGCTATTTTGCACTCATTCTAACTCATCTGATCACTATAATCAATAAGCAAACACTTTATATTGTCTACAATATAATTCAGAGCATATTTATTGTAAATTACTTATTTATTCATGGAAAATATGTATAAAATAAGCAAAGAAAGCATATTGTGGTTAATATTTGAGCATTTTAAGCGATTCTACACTCATTCTAAATCATCTCATCACAAGAATCTACATTTAAACACTTTCTATTGTCTACAATATAATTCAGAGCATATTTATTATAAAATATTTAATTATACCTAGAAAATATGCACAAAATGATCAAATAAAGAATATTCTGGGCAATATTACGAGCATTTTAAGTTATTTTGCACTCATTCTAACTCATCTGCTCACTATAATCTATATTCGAATACTCTATATTTTCCACAATAATTCAGAGCATATTTACTGTAAACTAATTATCTGTACATAGAAAATATGACTAAAATGAGCAAATAAAGCATATTCTGCGCAATATTATGAGTATTTTAAGTTATTCTGCACTCATTTTAACTCATCTGCTCACTATCTACATGAAAACCCTTTGTATTGTCTACAATATAATTCAGAGCATATTTATAGTAAATTATTTATTTATGCGTGGAAAATTTGCATAAAATGAGCAAATAACGCATATTCTGGTTAAGATTGAGCATTTGAAGCGATTCTACACTAATTCTAAATCATCCGATCACATGAATCTACGTTTAAACACTTTCTATTGTCTACAATATAATTCAGAGCATATTTATTATGAAATATTCAATTATACATAGAAAATACGCAAAAAATGAGCAAATAAAGCATTTTCTGGGAAATATTTGGGCATTTTACGAGATTATGCACTCATTCTAAGTCATCTGATCACTATAATCTATATTAGAACACTTTATATTGTCTAAAATATAATTTAGAGCATAGTTATTGTAAACTATTTATTTATACAGAGAAAATACACATAAAATGAGCAAATAAAGCATATTCTGGGCAATATTATGAGCATTTTAAGCTATTATGCAGACATTCTAACTCATCGGATCACTATAATCTAGATGCAAACACTTTATATGGTCTACAATATTATTCAGAGCATAATTATTGTAAATTATTTATTTATACATAGAAAATGTTATTAAAATTAGCAAATAAAGCATATTCTTGTTAATATTTGAGCATTTTAAGCGATTCTACACACATTTTAAATCATTTAAAAACAATAATCTATATTTAAACACTTGTTATTGTCTACAATATAATTCAGAGCTTATTTATTTGAAAATATTTAGTTATACATAGAAAATATGCATAAAGTAAGCAAATAAAACTTATTATGTGCAATATTTGAGTATTTTAAGCGATTCTGCACTCATTCTAAATCAAATGATCACAATAATCTATATCTGAACAATTTGAATTGTCTAAAATATAATTCAGAATATATTTATTTTAAAATATTTAATTATACATTTAAAATATGCATAAAATGAGCAAATAAAGCGGGCAATAGTTGAGGATTTTAAATGCACTCATTCTAAGTCTTCTGAACATTATAATCTATATTCGAGCACTTTATATTTTCTATAATAAAATTCAGAGCATATTTATTGTAAATTACTTATTTATGCGTGGAAAATATTCATAAAAGCAAACAAAAGCATATTCTGGTTAATATATGAGCATTTTAAGCGATTCTACACTCATTCTAAATCATATGATCACAATAATCTGTATTTAAACACTTTAAATTGTCCACAATATAATTCAGAGCATATTTATTACAAAATATTTAATTATACGTTGAAAATATGTATAAAATTAGCAAATAAAGCATATTCTGGGCAATATTTGATCATTTTAAGCGATTCTACACTCATTCTAAGACATCTGATCACTATAATCTATATTGGAACACTTTATATTGTCTACAATATGATTCAAAGCATATTTATTGTAAATTATTTATTTATACAAAGAAAATATGCATAAAACGAGCAAGTAAAACATATTCTGGGCAATATTTGATCATTTTAATCGATTCTGCACATATTTTAACTCATATGATCATATAATCTATATGTAAACACACTATTTTGCCTAAAATATAATGCAGATGATATTTCTTGTAAATTATTTATTTATACATAGAAAATATGCATAAAATGTGCAAATAATGCATATTCTAGTTAATTTCTGTGCATTTTAAGGGATTCTGCACTCATTCTAAATCATCTGATCACAATAATCTATATTTGAACACTTTATATTGTCTAAAATATATCTCAGACCATATTTATTATAGAATATTTAATTATATATAGAAAATATGCACAAAATGATCAAATAAAGCATATTATGGGCATTATTTAAGCATTTTAGGCGATTCTGCACTCATTCTAAGTCATCTGGTCACTATAATCTATATTTGGACAATTTATATTGTCCACAATATAATTCAGAGCGTATTTATTGTAAACAATTTATTTATCGAAAATACGCATAAAATGAGCAAATAAATCATATTCTGGGAATATTATGAGCATTTTAAGCTAGTCTGCACTTTTTCTAACTCATCTGATAACTATAATCTATATGAAAATACTTTACGTTATCTACAATATAATTTCGAGCATATTTATTGTAAATTATATATTTATATATAGAAAATATGCATAAAATGAGCAAATAAAGCATATTTTGGGCAATATTTGAGCATTTTAAGCGATTTTACACTCATTCTAAGTCATCTGGTCACTATAATCTATATTTGAACACTTTATATTGTCCACAATATAATTCAGAACATATTTAGTGTAAACTATTTATTTGTAAATAGAAAATTTGCATAAAATTAGCAAATAAAGCATATTGTGGTTAATTTTTGAGCATTTTAAGCGATTCTGCACACATTCTAAATCATCTGATCACAATAATGTACATTCAAATACTTTGTATTGTCTACAATATAATTCAGGGCATATTTATTGTAAATTATTTAATTATACATAGAAAATATGCATAAAATGAACAAATAAAACATATTCTGAGCAATATTTCAGTAGTTTTAGCGATTTTGCATTCATTATATGTCATTCGATTACAATAACCTAAATTTCATCTATTTATGTTGTCTAGAATATAATTCAGAACTTACTCGTTACAAAATATTTAGTTATACATATAAATCATACATAATATACGCAAATAAAGCTTATTCTCAGCAATATTTGAGAATTTTAAGCGATTCTGCACTCATTCTAAATCAAATGATCACAATAATCTATATTTGAACAATTTATGTTGTCTACAATATAATTCAGAGCGTATTTATTATAAAATATTTAATTATACATTGAAAATATGCATAAAATGAGCACATAAAACATATTTTGGGCAATATTTGAGCATTTTAAGCGATTCTGCACTCATTCTAAGTCATCTGATCACAATAATCTATATTTAAACACTTTCTATTGTCTATAATAAAATTGAGATCATATTTATTGTATATTATTTATATATACATAGAAAATTTGCATAAAATGTGAAAATTAAGCATATTCCGGGCAATATTTGGGCATTTTAAGTGATCATGCACTCATTATATGTCAGCTGATCACTAAAATCTATATTGGAACACTTTATACTGTCTACAATATAATTAAGAGCATATTTATTGTAAATTATTTATTTATAAGTGGAAAATATGCATAAAATGAACAACTAAAGCATATTCTGGTTCATATTTGAGCATTTGAAGCGATTTTACACTCATTCTAAATCATCTAATTTCCATAATCTATATTTATACACTTTCTATTGTCTATAATATAATTCAGAGCATATTTATTATAAAATATTTAATTATAAATAGAAAATATGCATAAAATGAGCAAATAAAGCATATTCTGTGCAATATTTGACATTTTAAGTGATTATTCACTCATTCCAAGTCATCTGATCACTATAATCTATATTGGAACACTTAAACTGTCTACAATATAATTCAGATCATATTTATTATAAAAAATTTAATTATACATAGAAAATATGCATAAAATGAGCAAATAAAGCATATTCTGGGCAATATTTGAACATTTTATGCGATTATGCACCGATTCTAAATCATCTGATCACTATAATCTATATTGGAACACTTTATATTGTCTACTATATAATTCAGAGCATATTTTTTGTAAATAATTTATTTATGCATGGAAAATATGCATAAAAGCAAATAAAACAAATTCTGGTTAATATTTGAGCAGTTTAAGCGATTCTACACTTATTCTAAATCATTGGATCACAATAATCTATATTTAAACACTTTATATTGTCTACAATATAATTCAGAGCTTACTTATTATAATATATTTAATTATAAATAGAAAATATGCATAAAATAAGAAAATAAAGCATATTCTTGGCAATATCTGAGTATTTCAAGCGATTCTGCACTCATTCTTAAGTCATCTGAGAACTATTATCAATATTTGAACACATTACATTGTCTGCAATATAATTCAGAGCGTATTCATTGTAAACAATTTATTTATACATAGAAAATATGCATAAAATGAGCAAATAAAGCATATTCTGGGCAATATTATGAGCATTTTAAGTTATTTTGCACTTATTCTAACTCATCTGCTCACTATAATCTATATTCAAATACTCTATATTGTCTACAATATAATTCAGAGCATATTTATTGTAAACTAATTATCTGTACATATAAAATATGAATAAAATGAGCAAATAAACCATATTCTGCGCAATATTATGAGTATTTTAAGCTATTCGGCACTAATTTTAACTCATCTGATCACTATCTATATGAAAATCCTTTGTATTGTCTACAATATAATTCAAAGCATATTTATTGTAAATTATTTATTTATGCGTGGAAAATTTGCATAAAATGAGCAAATAACGCATATTTTGGTTAATATTTGAGCATTTGAAGCGATTCTACACTCATTCTAAATCTGATCACAACAATCTACGTATAAATACTTTGTATTGTCTACAATATAATTCAGAGCATATTTATTATAAAATATTTAATTATACATAGTAAATATGCAAAAAATGAGCAAATAATGCATTTTCTGGGCAATATTTTATCATTTTACGATATTATGCACTCATTCTAAGTCATCTGATCATTATAATCTATATTAGAACTCTTTATATTGTCTAAAATATAATTCAGAGCATAGTTATTGTAAACTATGTATTTATATTAGAACTCTTATATTCTGGGCAATATTATGAGCATTTTAAGCTATTTTGCACACATTCTAACTTATCTGATCACTATAATCTATATGCAAACACTTTATATGGTCTACAATATTATTCAGAGCATAATTATTGTAAATTATTTATTTATACATAGAAAATATTATTAAAATGTGCAAATAAAGCATATTCTGATTAATATTTGAGCATTTTAAGCGATTCTACATACATTGTAAATCATCTAATCACAATAATCTTTATTTAAACACTTGGTATTGTCTAAAATATAATTCTAAGCTTATTTATTTGAAAATATTTAGTTATACATAGAAAATATGCATAAAGTAAGCAAATAAAGCTTATTCTTTGCAATATTTGAGTATTTTAAGCGATTCTGCACTCATTCTAAATCAAATGATCACAATAATCTATATTTGAACAATTTGTATTGTCTAAAACATAATTCAGAATATATTTATTATAAAATATTTAATTATACATTGAAAATATGCATTAAATGAGCAAATAAAGCATATTTTGGGCAATATTTGAGCATTTTTACTGCACTCATTCTAAGTCTTCTGATCATTATAATCCATATTCGAGCACTTTACATTGTCTCTAATATAATTCAGAGCATATTTATTGTAAATTATTTATTTATGCATGGAAAATATGCATAAAAGCAAACAAAAGCATATTCTGGTTAATTTATGAGCATTTTAAGCGATTCTACACTCATTGTAAATCATATGATCACAATAATCTATATTTAAGCACTTTATATTGTCTACAATATAATTCAGAGCATATTTATTACAAAATAATTAATTATACGTTGAAAATATGCATAAAATTAGCAAATAAAGCATATTCTGGGCAATATTTGATCATTTTAAGCTATTCTGCACTCATTCCAAGTCATCTGATCACTATAATCAATATTGCAACACTTTATATTGTATACAATATAATTCAGAGCATATTTATTGTAAATTATTTATTTATACATAGAAAATTTGCATAAAACAAGAAAATAAAACATATTCTGGGAAGTATTTGATAATTTTATTCTTTCTGCACATATTCTAACTCATAGGATCATATAATCTATATGTAAACACTCTATATTGCTTACAATATAATTCAGAGCATATTTATTGTAAATTATTTATTTATACATAGAAAATATGCATAAAATGTGCAAATAATGCATATTCTAGTTAATTTCTGAGCATTTTAAGCGATTCTACTATCATTCTAAATCATCTGATGACAATAATCTATATTTAAATACTTTATATTGTCTAAAATATATCTCAGACCATATTTATTATAAAATATTTAATTATATATTGAAAATATGCACAAAATGATCAAATAAAGCATATTCTGGGCAATATTTAAGCATTTTAAGCGATTCTGCACTCATTCTAAGTCATCTGGTCACTATAATCTATAGTTGAACAATTTATACTGTCGACAATATAATTCAGAGCGTATTTATTGTAAACAATTTATTTATACATAGAAAATATGCATAAAATGAGCAAAAAAAGCATATGCTGGGCAATATTATGAGCATTTTAAGCTATTCTGCACTTTTTCTAACTCATCTGATAACTATAATCTATATGAAAACACTTTATGTTGTCTACAATATAATACAAAGCATATTTATGGTAAATTATTTATTTATATATAGAAAATCTGCAGAAAATGAGCAAACAAAGCATATTTTGGGCGATATTTGAGCATTTTAAGTGATTCTGCACTCATTCTAAGTCATCTGATCACTATAATCTATATTTGAACACTTTATATTGTCCACAATATAATTCAGAGCATATTTATTGTAAACTATTTATTTATAAATAGAAAATATGCATAAAATAAGCAAATAAAACATATTGTGGTTAATTTTTGAGCATTTTAAGCGATTCTACACACATTCTAAATCATCTGATCACAATAATGTACATTCAAATACTTTGCATTGTCTACAATATAATTCAGGGCATATTTATTGTACATTATTTAATTTTACATATAAAATATGCATAAAATGAACAAATAAAGCATATTCTGAGCAATATTTTTAGTAGTTTTTGCAATTTTGCATTTATTATATGTCATTTGATTACAATAACCTAAATTTCATCTATTTATGTTGTCTAGAATATAATTCAGAGCTTACTCATTAGAAAATATTTAGTTATACATATAAATCATACATAATATAAGCAAATAAAGCTTATTCTCAACAATATTTGGGCATTTTAAGCGATTCTTTACTCATTCTAAATCAAACGATCGCTATAATCTATATTTAAACAATTTATGTTGTCTACAATATAATTCAGAGCATATTTATTATAAAATATTTAATTATACATTGAAAATATGCATAAAATGAGCACATAAAGCATATTTTGGGCAATATTTGAGTATTTTAAGCGATTCTGCACTCATTCTAAGTCATCAGATCCCAATAATCTATATTTAAACACTTTCTATTGTCTATAATAAAATTGAGATCATATTTATTATATATTATTTATATATACATAGGAAATTTGCATAAAATGTGCAAATAAAGCATATTCCGGGCATTATTTGGGCATTTTAAGCGATCATGCACTCATTATATGTCATCTGATCACTAAAATATATATTGGATAAAATATGCATAAAATCAGCAAATAAAACATATTCTGGTTTATATTTGAGCATTTGAAGCGATTCTACACTCATTCTAAATCATCTGATCACAATTCTCTATATTTCAACACTTTATATTTTCTACAATATAATTCAGTGCTTATTTATTATAAAATATTTGATTATCCATAGAAAATAAGCATAAATAAGCAAATAAATCATATTCTGGGCAATATTTGAGTATTTTAAGCGATTCTACGCTCATTCTAACTCATCTGGTCACTATAATCTATATATAAACAATTTATATTGTCTACAATATAAATCAGTGCATATTTATTGTTAATTATTTAATTATACGTAGAAAATATGCATAAAATAAGCAAATAAAGCATATTATGAGCAATATTTCAGTAGTTTAACCGATTCTGCACTTATTATATGTCATTTGATGACACTAACCTATATTTCATCTATTTATGTTGTCTAGAATATAATTCAGGGCTTATTCGTTATAAAATATTTTTTTATACATATAAAATATACATAAAATAAGCAAACAAAGCTTATTCTGAGCAATATTTGAGCTAAACAAGAGATTCTGCAGCCATTCTAAATCATCTGATCACAATTATCTATAATAAAACAATTTATATTGTCTATAATATAATTCAGAGCAAATTTATTATAAAATATTTAATTATGCTTAGAAAATATGTATAAAAGAGCAAATAAAGCATATTCATGGCAATATTTGAGCATTTTAAGCGATTCTCCACTCATTCTAAGTCATCTGATCATTATATATTGGACCACTTTATATTGTCTACAATATTATTCAGAGCATACTTATTGTAAATTATCTATTTATGCGTGGAAAATATGCATAAAATGAGCAAATAAAGCATATTATGGTTAATATTTGAGCATTTTAAGCGATTCTACACTCATTCTAAATCATCTGATCACAATTCTCTATATTTAAACATTTTATACTGTCTACAATATTACTCAGAGCATATTTATTATAAAATATTTAATTATACATACAAAATACGCATAAAATGAGCAAATATAGCATATTCTAGGCAATGTTGGAGCATTTTATGCGATTCTGCACTCATTCTAAGTCATCTGATCACTATAATTTATATTTGAATACTTCATATTGTCTACAACATAATTCAGGGCATATTTATTTTACATTATTGATTTATACATAGAAAATAATCATAAAATGAGAAAATAAAGAATATTCTGGGCAATATTATGAGCATTTTATGCTATTTTGCACTCATTCTAACTCATCTGATCACTATAATCTATAAGCAAACACTTTATATTGTCTACAATATAATTTAGAGCATGTTTATTGTAAATTACTTATTTATTCATGGAAAATATGCATAAAATGAGCAAAGAAAGCATATTGTGGTTAATATTTGAGCATTTTAAGCGATTCTACACTCATTCTAAATCATCTGATCACAATAATCTATATTTAAACACTTTATATTGTCTAAAATATATCTCAGTGCGCGAGGTTGTTGTTCTTTTCTCAAAAGAGAAGAAACACGTAAAAACAATTTAGACTTTTCTTAATTTTCTGATTGATTTCTCTAAAAGATACACCCAACACTTTTATAGGTGTTGGTTCTGTCTAAAATTACAAAAAAAAAATAAATAACTACTAGCTTAAAATAAGATAAGTGCTAATTAAACATCTACTAGCTTAAAATAAGATAACTGCTAATAATATAAACTGCTAATAATATAACTGCTAGCTTATAATAAGATTTGCTTAAAATAACTCAAGCATTTCTTTCTTTCTTTCTTAAAATAAGCTCTGCATCATTCTCTCCCACCAGAGAAAAACTCGACCTCGAGTTTTCCGGATACAATGGCTCATCATCTGAAAAGAATGGGTAAATATCTGCCACATTAAATGTTTTAGATATACCCATTTTAACTGGTAACTCCACCACTCAAGCCTTCGACGCTTGTCAGCTTCTGCTTTGTACTTAGCATTAGATTCCTTAATTTTCTTCTTTACTTCAGCCGTCGCCGTTTGCCATTGTTCAGCCATATGTCTTGCAGCAACACTAGCATAAGGAGCTCGTGGTAACTTCATTAAGTCAACAGCATGATCTGGTGCCTTAGTGTACACAATTGAGAATGGGTATCAGTGCCGTTCATTTGTTGTTGTGTAAAAGGAATTTTGTAATCTGTTTGGGTTTTCTTTTCTTAATAAAAGAAGAGAGGTGGGCTTTGGCCCACTTGTTTCAAAAAAAAAAAAAAAAGGTTTAGTGACTTCTGAAGTTCTGATTAATATTCTAATTAACTTTTTAGTAAATATCTTAGTTAAATTAATTTATTCCAATATATATTCTATCGTACATAGTAAACTATGTAACTCTAAGGAAAACTTTTGACATGGTCAACATAATACCGTAAAACAAGCGCGGTTTTTATCTTAGGGGAAACGATCATGAATACAATATTGAAAATAAAATAAAAAATGCAAAGGAGAAACAAGAAATTTCTAGGAAAGCTGTATTTGTAATCAAATGCCATTTCCAATTGACTATACCTGCCTGGCACCAAACAAAAAGAGTTAGTAAATGAAAAGGATTAGCATTAATATATATATATAGTTTTTTCGACTTCTTGAATACTGAAAATATTGAAAACAAAACAAAGTACGCTAGCCTTTCTTTTAAATTTCATTTTCTTCATAAAATGGTTAAATTAGGCATAAACATAGTTTCTGTGATATATTCCTTACAAGCGTACGTCATCAAAGCTAGGTTGACTGATTAAGCTTACATCATATATTCATACCTTAGATTTTTTTTTTTTTTTAAGCTAAGAACTAAAAAGGAGTTGAAATTGAGAATTTCTCTGTACATTCCAAGAGCTTTCCAATGGAAAAGAAATCAAAATAAATTGCTCATGAGAGTTTCATAAGCAATCTGCCCTCCTGCCTATATATATCTCCAATTCTCATATATCTCAAGCATGCACAAGAATATAATCCACATACACGCATACTCACCTGACACAAAAATTGTCGACGCATCATGGGTGCAGAAAAGATATGTTGCTCATGCTTTTGCACATTTTTTATCCTTATATTTGCGTTCGGGATCGGCTCAATGATAGCTGATCTTGTTATTCCACCTCAAAAGATCACTATTTTAAATGCTAACTTGACCCACTTCGAGCTCACTACCAGTCCGACAACGTCCCTTCTCTATAACCTCAGCTTCACAATGAGCATCCACAACTCTGTTTGGAATGACAAAGCCGATTACCATGAGATGGAGGTCGATTGCTACTACAACACCGAGCAATTTGATTCTCGTAAACTGGGGGACTTCATGCTGAAACCAAGAAGGACCCGTCTTTTTAACCTTACTAGAAGTGGCAACTCTACCATAGATCTAGCAAGTAACGGAGTTGATGCATTTAAAAGATCAAATGAGACAGGGTACTTCAACTTAGAAATTTGGCTTAAAGGCCAAAGAATATTTGAGGCCGATGAAGGAGATCGCCATGTGCATTTGTCTTACCAATGCAAATTGAGATTACAACTCATGACCTCTCAAAATAGCACCACACAAAGCAATTTTAATCCAGTCAAGTGTCATTAATATATTGCCTTTACGGTGGGGTTGTTACTTGTTACGGGAATTAAGACTTGGTATTGTGTGAAGTTGCCGGTTTATAAATTAATTAATGATTTGATTTGACTCTTTTTAAGGTCAATTGATTTATTGAACTCTTATGTGTATTATTATGTATCAAATATTAAGTTAACAATCAGATTTGGTGTTCACGCTGATAGGGGACAGGGGTTTAACATTTTATCTTTGGTGTTAACCCTAGCTACGAGGGTCAAACACCATTCCTTTGTACCAAAACACTACACCCTAAATCAATGTCAAGAACACTTGATAAATATATAGTAGCAGTCTTGATTAATTATTACTTTGTGTGTGTGTTTTTGACAATACCAATTCAATAAACATTTGAATTTCGAAATTAGAAGTCCTTCATAGACATTTAATTTTAAAAATAAGTTGGGAGGGCTTGACCCCAATTTATCTTAAAAAAATAAATTAATTGATAAACATTTGAATTTCACGACATATAGTTTTGACATCAAAATATGTTTACAAAGTGGTAACAAGACGAAAAGAAGCGTGCTAGGTCCAATTAGCATGATATTATTCTCCTCAAAACCATCCTGCTGCAATGCAGCAATGCATCCGAACACAGTTTTGATATTTACATTTTGTTTTAAAACACAGTTTTGATATTTACATATACCCTTGCCCCTTGCCTTGAATGGATGTAACATTTGAATGGGTTAGTGATTAGCCCAACTGCTGGATGCAATGAAATAGTCAGGTCAGTTACCAACGCTTGAGCTCACATCTTAAATTTGGCAGAAATTATGTTCTGCAGAACAATGAGCATAATCTAGTGAATGGTATATTGGATTGAAACGTGGCTTCCATCGATCCCTTCATCATCTGTTTTAATTTTAAGAATATTTTAATCATGATGCTAGATAGACTTGTCTTGGTCCTAAATTAAGCGGAAATTAAAAAATATTTTTCTTATGTATGTATATTTGGATGTGAATTAGAAAAAACATCAAATGTATTCGAATAGGCAAGTTTTTCTATACCTACATGTGCTGAAGATTTTTCACGAAAGTACGGGTCGCCCAAAATTGGACCCGATTGGAGTTGCTCCAATTTGAATCACAACTGCTGGATGCAATGAGAGAAAAAAAAAAAAAAGCGTCAAACGGTTCATATTAGTCATTTAAAATTTAAAATACAGGAATAGCATGTTGGATATATAGGGAACGAAATCCTCCGTTGGTTTTTTAAAAAAACCAGGCAAGTCTTTCATTTGTGGCCGTCTGATCAATAATAGACGTCCCGTGATTAATATCATGTCCGTCGAGATTCGTGCAGTCCGTCGAAATTAGATCTGACGGTTGATGGTAAAAAACTTGCAGTGCTGTTTTTTTTTTTTTTTTTTTTTTTTTTTTTTTTTTTTTTTTTTTTGAGCCGCTGAGGATAATGGTCCGTTTGATTGACCCATCCCTCCTAACTTTAACATTTCTTATACGTATCAATTATTTTTATTTAGTATGAATTTTAAAAAAAAAAACATAAACTTTTTCTTTGTTTTAAATTTTGAGTTCCATTTGTTCCATTACAACAACGCGTTTTCGTTTACCAAATATCCTAATTATGACCTCATCCTATCACTACGTCAGCAAGCTCAAACAAATATCAGAATTTGAAAAAAAATCCCAACAAACAAATTACTTTTTGTTTTTTTGGTCGACTCTGTCAGCTTCTATAAATTAGTGCTGGGAGCACGTCCTCTACAGAAATAAACAGTATAAAGGAGAAGAGAAATAATTTTAATTGTCAAAATTCTTTTTCATCCACAACTTTTCCATCACTTCAAACGAGAAGGCATGTGTAATTATTGTTCTGATAAGCATTGATTAAAATTAAATCACGGATCAGTTGTCACTTATACAAATTTAAATGTATACATTGAAAAGAAAAAGATGTGAGATGCTCTGAAGTATTATTAAACATGAAAAATATCTAGTAATTGTTAGCACCCTATTGAGAAGAAGGAATGATTACTGCTACAAATTGGTCGCTCAGGAAAAAAAAAAAAAAATCCTTTTTATTTCCTCTCAAGCAATGTCATAATTCGAACAAATTTGTTTAATCTTCCATTCAAGCCTAAATACGTTAAACACCAGTTTATTCATGGAGTTCTTAGATATACATGTCAAAATGAATTTTCAAATATTTCAAATTTGTCTCAAGTTTACTCTGTCAATTTTTCCAGATTATTTCATGGAGTTCTTAGATATACATCTCAACATGAATTTTCAAATTTGTCTCAAGTTTACCCTGTCAAATTTTCCAGTTTATTTCATGGAGTTCTTATATACATCTCAAAATGAATTTTCAAATATTTCAAATTTGTCTCAAGTTTACTCTGTCAATTTTTTGATACAAATTACTGCCACATTTGGATACAAAAGATTGATGGATTGACCATAATAATCAAAGTTCAATAACCAAAAAAGAATTTCAAATCAAATTAGTGACTGATGACAAACTTATCTCAATTTTATATGTAACATATTTAAATTTTGGAAAATATCTTAACATATATAAAATTTTTTTAATTACATAAATGTATTTTCAGTATGTTCTATTGTACGGTGTAAACGATGCAACTAGACAGCATGAAACCATCAAACAAACAAGCGTGGTATTTCTCGTAAAGAGCGCGGAAAATCATATTGCTTGTAATGAAAATTAGAGTATATGAAATACAATTGGACAACACAAAATTTGGGTATCATCCAATTTATTAATGTTCTGTCAAATTGATATGAAAACCTGTGTAGCTTCAGGAAGGGTAGCAAATGACAATAGTTATTAGTATATACACTTTTGGATTTTTTAATACCCAATAAAAATTGAGACAAGAAAAAATATGAATAGCTTTATCGATCTTTGCAATTCGTTTTCTTCACAGAAAAATAAAATTTAGAAATAGTCAACACGTAGAGAAATTAACCTTTTTTATTTTTCTGAAAAACATGATTCTGTGGTATATTTCTTACAAGAGAAAAAAAAAAAAAATGCTTGTGAGTTCATCAGTTAAGCCTGATAAGCTAACATTTAAAAAAGACCAACGATGACAATTTCTTTGTACATTCCAAGAACTTTAGTTCCAGCAAACAATAAATCAAATATCAATATAAACTGCTCATTACATTTTACCCTCCTCGCATCTCCATCTCAAACTTAACAATAACACACGCATTCAAAAAATTTGGCGCATTATGGATACTGAGACAAAGATCTACTGCTCATGCATTTGGACATTTTTTTTCCTTGTCTTTACATTCATTGTCGGCTCGATCATTGCTGATTTGGTCATTCCACCACAGAAGATCGCTATTTTGGATGCCAACTTGACGCGTTTTGAGCTCGCCGCTAGTCCAACAACTTCTCTTTCCTACAACCTCAGCTTTACAATGAGCATCCACAACTCCGTTTGGGATGACAAAGCTGACTACCATGACATGGAGGTCAATTGCTACTACTACAGCGAGCAATTTGATTCACGAAAACTCGGGGACTTCATGCTGAAATCAAGAAGGACCCGTCTTTTTAACCTTTCTAGAAGCGGCAACTCTTCTGTAGATCTCGGTAGTAATGGAGTCGATGCATTTAAGAGATCGAATGAGACAGGATTCTTCGACTTGGAAATTTGGCTTAAAGGCAAGAGAATATTTGAGGCTGATGAAGGAGATCGTCATGTGCATTTGTATTACCAATGCAAATTGAGATTACAACTCATGGCCTCTCAAAATAGCACCACACAAGGCAATTTCAAGCCAGTCAAATGTCATTAATAAATCGCTTTTTCGACGCTCTTGTTATGGGGAAACACTTTTGTATTTGTGTGCAGTTGTCTGTTCAATGTTCATAATAAAATAATTATTTATTGACTCTTGTTTTATGTCAATAATTTATTGGACTCTTTATGTATCAAATATTAAGGAAACAAACCAAATTTAGTGTTAAACATTACGGAACAATAGGTCCGATACTCTTTTTATTTTCTATCCAGCGCAGCATTCCAATGCTCAGATATCAGTAGAGATTCCTCGTTAATTGAGAATATGCTACAATTGTTATCTCTGTTTGTTTCATAAATTTATTGCTTTTCACTCCTGATTAGTCCAATATTAAAAGGAGATTAGATTTATCAACTCATGCAGCAAAATTGTGCAACTAAATTACAGATATAATGCTATCTTCACTGTCCTTATTGTACATAGTATAATCCCTGCAACTGGATTTAACACTTATCACATCAACACTTATCCTATATAATCAAGTAATCAACACATAAATTGAAGCCATATCCAATGAATAATTCAACACCACGCATTAGATAGGAAAAAGTTCAGATTGTAAATGATCAAAAAAATAGGGGGAAACAATACTATGCAAAATTGAATTTGCCATTGTTATTTACATCTCCATACATAATTAAGTGTTTGCCCATCAAAAGTCAACACCATCAACAAGTATGATAGTTTGGAATTATTAACAGCTATTGCTTTCTTCTAAATGTTTCTTTCCATCTCCAATGTCAAAGTAATCTGCTTCACTTCATATGGTTTCATCATTTTCTCAACCAATTGCAGAACCACATTGATTTTACCACTTTTACGATAGCCGTTGATTAATGTGCTGTAACTATGTTGATCCGGCTCAATGCCTTTTTGTGCCATCCTATCTAAAAGGCCAATTGCTTCATCAAGACGACCGTTCAAAACATAATTATGCAATTAGGACGTGTAAGTGATTACATCATGTTTCTCCCCTCTTTTCTGTATTAAACGGACCAGCTTCTCTGCTTCACAGTTTGCTCCATGCTTGTGCAGGGAACCTATTAAAGTATTAATGCATCATTTTGTGATATGCTATGCCTGACCATGTCATGAAATGCTCTAATTGCAAGGTTCTACTCACCTATAGCAGAAAGCCCATGGATCAGACAAGTGTATGCGGCAATGTTTGGTATCACCTCTCTAGCTATCATTTCCTGAAGGAGCTTCGAAGCATGCGAGAAGGCTGGACCTGTCAACGGCAGCCGTTTCAACTTTATGCCGTTTCGTATACACGAAATGGAACAATTAACGGCACAGACTTTATGCCGTTTCAACTTTCATGAAGAAATTATTTTATTTATTTATTTTTTTTTTTAAACAAGTGACAAACGAAAAAAGCAGTCTATTACAACCCTCTCTCAATTCTTTACCCTAAAACCTATCGCACTGGTACCAAAATCTAGAGGTACCAGTGCACCAACGCTATCTCCCTTTATTTATTATTACAACAAAAAACTTATTCATAATGTATTTTCACACAATAAACTAGCAACATAAGGAAATAAGATAGATAATAAATTTTCTCTTCGGCCCAAGAGATAACAAAGCATAGCCTCTTGGGTTGTCCCTCATCGATCGAGTCGCGCTCAAAGCACTGCATGACTCCATGCATCCTGCTCACCTCCGAAATCTATGGGCTCGCCTCCAACAATCTGCAATGGCATTTTCTCAAGGGAAGGCAACCATTCTGCCACCTGTGTCTTAACTTCTTCCGACCATAGCCCTGACCAATAGTTTATCAAAGCCAAAATATGTGAGGCTAGATATCTAAAGGAATGACAAAATTTATTTTGAAAGCATCTAGCATTTCTATCTTTCCACACACACCACAATGCACCACAACATATAATACATGCTATCTTACTCTTTTGAGGGTCTAAACTGGAAATCCATGTTACCAAGTCATTCACCGATCTAAAATTTGTTGGCCTTTGAAATCTATCTAGTAACCATGCCCAAATAACCATTTGATGGGAACACCCGAAAAAAAGGTGGTCAACTGATTCTAGTTTTTGACAATAAACACATGTAAGGTCACCTTCCCACCCCCTCATAGCTAGATTATCTTTAGTTAGTAATCTTTTTCTACATAACAGCCATATAAAAATCTGTATTTTAAGATGGATTTTGATTTTCCAAATGGGAGCATAAGTATGACCTCGAATGCCTCTATTATCTAACCATATATACATCTTTTTTGTTGAAAATTTACCTCCCCTCACTCCCCCAATATATTGAATCAGACGTGGGATGTAAAGTGAAAGAGGAAAGTGAAGAAATTATTAATATAAAAATATTTTATATCGAGGAAGAAACACAACGGCATTTTTTTTTATTAACACCGGTTAAATCCATATTATTAACACCGGTTGGGCACCAGTGCTAATAATCAGTGGTGTTAAAAATATATAAAAAATCGGTGTTAAAAATCCGGTGCTAAAAAACATCCGAATTGTTGGCGCGCAAAGGCGAGGAAAACAGACAAGCTTTAGCACCGGTTTTTAACTAAAAACCGGTGCAAATAATATCTCTTTAGCACCGGTTATTAGTTAAAAACCGGTGCTAAAGGTCTGTCCTGAAAACCGTTTTTTTAAGCTTTTTATTATCTTTAGCACCGGTTTTTTAGTAAATAACCGGTGTTAATGATATCTTTAGCACCGGTTTTTTACTAATAACCGGTGTTAAAGGTTTATGCCCATTAAAAAAAATATTTTTTATTTTTCGGGCTAGCCCCATTTTTGCTAGCCATAAAATGCAATATCAAAACTAACAATTAAACACACATAATTCATGCATCACAATGATATATATATCAATACAATATTCATATCACAATTAATACACATACACACATCACAATTCTAACAAGATACAAGTCTATATAAATACGAAAAGAACTCATCTAAAGTTTCGTTAAGGTCCTTTTCATCATAAGGCTTGCCCTCTGGTTGCACAGCCTGCATATTGACACTTTGTATAATTAGTAACCTAATTTTATTCAATTGAAGACAACATAATTAAATCTTAAACTCTAAAGATAACACAAAAGTGATTCATACCGATACGATCTCCCCGGTCATCGCGTAGTGACTAAGGATTTTGCGGAGCGATGTCATCGCATAGTATCCACAATCGATGAAGTTCGACTGTCGTGGACACTACAAGGAAAAAAATAATACTATTAAGATTAAATTCAATAAATGAGAATTGAAATGAAACTATTGTAAGTCCGAGCTATGTACCGGAATCATGTCAATCTGGAATCTGGGAACTTTAGCCAGTCTTGACAAAGCTCTGCAACATTTAAATATAAAGTTAGGAAAATTAATTTGTGATTATTATTATAGATAGATAATGTATGTGTTGACTAAAACTCAAAACTTACTGATTGAATATACCTAGAATCGGGGATTGATTGTTAGGAAATGCTCATATTTTAATTTTAGACTAATTACAACTAATTAATCCCATTAAGAACAAGCAAATCACAAGATCTAGTGCAAGGCATTCACACGTCATGAGAAAGGATTGAATCATTACCTCTCCTTAAATCGTATCAAGGAGGTTTAGATCCAATGCGTAGGAGTCGGTGGGGTGCTCTCCTTCTTCGTTTCTCCTCTTTAGTCGGCTCCAACCTCGAGTCCACCAAGAGGATTAACCAATTTCTTCAACCCTTGTGCTAGCAAGAGGAAGAGAGAAGCTAATCCTTGTTTTTCTCCAATTAACTAACTATTTAATTATTGGATCTATGTTCAACACATGAACCCTATTGATAAATGAGGAAGAGAGAGCAAGAAGAAGAGAGAAAAATTGAGATTTTTCTCTTCTATTTTCGTCCAAATAGGAAGAGGGAGAAAGAGGTAGGTGGAGGCTAGGGTTTCTCACCCCAAATGGTCCCCTTTTATAGACCAACCACTCTCCCAACAAGTTGCACCAAATTACAACCATGCCATCCACATGGCTGGCCATAAATGGGCCTAGATGGGCTTTATAATTATTTAATTGTTCCTCTAATTCAATTAATTAGTGGCCCAATTAATTGCTCTCAAGTTGGACCTTTTATTTACCAATTAAATAAAGGTCCGTTAGCTTAAATTAATTACTCTAATCAATTCGTGTTGAACAAAATTAATTATCAATATCTTGATAATTATTTAAGGATTAGCATATGCATTAACTTATTTCTATATGATCTCTTTGACTTAATTAATTATAACGGTTCACAACAGTACACAATCTCCCACTTGGCCTAGAGTCAATCAACAATGACTTCTAGCAAGTGCATAGTACTCAATGTAATATCCAAAATATACATGTCTCATACTAAAGCCTCAAAGTAAAAGATACAACTCAAAGCCACTTAGGCATACGCCTAATCTCCATGGATGCAACATGCAACTCATGTGCGGCTCGAGACAAAGGCTTTGTCAGAGGGTCCGCTGTGTTCGCGGCACCGTCCACCTTCTTGACCTTGATCCACCCGTCATTCACAAACTGACGGATAAGATGGAATCGTCGTAGAATATGTTTGGTCTTTTGGTGAGACCTAGGCTCCTTGGACTGAGCTATGGCTCCCGTGTTGTCGCAGTAGAGATCCACTGGACCTGAGATGCTTGGAACCACCTCCAGCTCGGTCAAGAACTCCTTGATCCAAACGCCTTCTTTCGCTGCTTCACCAGCCGCTAAGTATTCCGCTTCGGTGACGGAATCGGCCGTAGTTTCTTGCTTGGAACTTTTCCAACTTACGGCACCACCATTGAGCAGGAATACATAGCCGGACTGTGACTTAGCATCATCTCGATCGGTTTGGAAACTAGCATCGGTGTAACCACTTACAACGAGCTCTTGGTCTCCACCGTACACGAGGATGCTATCTTGTGTTCTCTTCAAATACTTGAGGATATTCTTGACTGCGGTCCAGTGTGGCATACCAGGGTTAGCTTGGTATCGACTAGTCACACTAATCGGATGTGCCACATCGGGGCGAGTGCATAGCATGGCATACATGATTGATCCGACCACAGATGGATATTGAAACTTGTTCATGAATTTCCTATCTGCATCTTCCGTCGGACATTGAGTCTTGCTCAAGAATATGCCATGTGACATAGGCAAGTAACCCTTCTTGGAACTAGCCATTTTGTGTTTTTCCAACACCTTGCCAATATATGCATCTTGGCTCAAGCCTAACAACCTCCTAGATCTATCTCTATAGATTTTGATTCCTAGGATGTAGGCGGCTTCGCCCAAGTCTTTCATTGAGAACACCTTCTTCAATGAATCCTTGACATCATTCAATTCTGGAATATCATTCCCGATCAAGAGTATATCATCAACATAAAGAACAAGAAATACGACCACGCTCCCACTAATCCTCTTGTAAACACAAGGTTCCTTTTCGCTTTGAATGAAGTTCAACTTCTTGACCTCTTCATCAAAGCGCTTGTTCCAACTCCTCGATGCTTGCTTCAATCCATAAATGGACCTTTGAAGCTTGCAAACCTTGTTAGCATTCTTAGGATCCACAAAACACTCGGGTTGTGTCATGTATACATCCTCTTCCAAATTTCCATTTAGGAAGGCGATTTTGACATCCATTTGCCATATCTCATAGTCATAAAATGCGGCAATTGCTAACAAGATCCGAATTGACTTGAACATGACGACGGGCGAGAAGGTTTCTTCATAGTCAATACCATGAATTTGCTTGTAACCTTACGCAACAAGTCGTGCCTTGTAAATGGTCAAGTTGCCATCCATGTCGACCTTTCTTTTAAAGATCCACTTGTTCTCAACGGGTTTTACTCCGTTGGGAAGGTCAACCAAGGTCCAAACCTTGTTGTCATACATGGATTGCATTTCGGATTCCATGGCTTTGAGCCATTCCTTGGAGTCGGATTTCTTCATCATGTCATCAATGGTCAAAGGTTCGTCATTCGCAATGACGAGGACATCGTGCAAACCCAAGTACCTTTCGGGTGGATGACTTTCCCTTGTAGACCTTCGTAGAATGGGTGCTTGAGGTTCTTGAGGTTCTTGAACTTGTTCCACAACGGCTTGTGGAGTTGGTTCTTGATCCCCAAAACTTTGAGTTTCTTGAACATAATCGACTCGCGATATGTTCGAGTCCTCATTTGAGGGGGCATTCTCTTGAACCTCTTCTACAACGACTTGTGGAACGGGTTCGGCTACAACCTCATTTGGAACCTCATTGGGAATAACTACATTTCCTACTTGAGGCATGTCTTGTGGTGGTTCTTGAATTTCTTCAATAACCACATTACTCCCACTACTTCTTCTTACGAGAAATTCCTTCTCCAAGAACTCGGCATGACGAGCAACAACTATCTTGTTCTCGACACGGTTGTAGAAGTAGTATCCCTTTGTTTCCTTAGGATATCCTACGAAATGACACTTGTCCGATTTGGGTCCAAGCTTATCGCTCACTAGCTTTCTCACATAAGCTTCACAACCCCAAATCTTGAGAAACATCATGTTTGGTTTCTTACCAAACCAAATCTCATAAGGTGTCTTCTCAACGGACTTAGACGGAACACGGTTTAGTGTAAAAGCTGCGGTCTCTAATGCATAGCCCCAAAACGATTTAGGCAAATCGGTTTGGCTCATCATCGATCGAACCATGTCTAGCAAAGTTCGATTCCTCCTTTCGGATACACCATTCCATTGTGGTGTTCCCGGCGGAGTGAGTTGTGGAACTATTCCACACTCCTTTAGATAATCACCAAACTCATGACTCAAGTACTCTCCTCCACGATCGGAACGTAAGACTTTAATCTTTCGACCAAGTTGGTTTTCAACTTCATTCTTGAACTCTTTGAACTTGTCAAAGGATTCGGACTTGTGCCGCATCAAGTAGATATACCCGTATCTACTATGATCATCGGTGAAAGTGATGAAGTATGAATAACCACCACGTGCGCAAATGCTCATAGGTCCACATACATCGGTATGTACAAGGTCCAATAAGCCACTTGCCCTCGTCCCTTTATTGGGAAAAGGCGCTTTGGTCATCTTTTCCATCAAACAAGACTCGCATGTGTCAATTGGCTCGAAAGCGAATTGATCCAAGAGACCAACGGTTTGCAATCTCTTGATGCGCTTCTCATTGATGTGACCTAAGCGGCAATGCCACATCAAAGTAGCATTCTCTTGAGAAATCTTACGTTTCCTATTGTCATTCTCAACACTCAAAACAAGTTCATTACAATCAAGCATATAAAGACCATTCGATAAATGCGCAACACAATAACGAACTTCATCACGAAACAAAGTCAAACACTTGTTCTTTATTACAACATCAAAACCATCCAAGTCCAAACATGAGATAGAGATAATGTTTCGAGTGATACATGGAACTACATAAACATCCTTGAGTTCCAACACAAAACCAGAAGGCAAAGATAATTCCACGTTCCCAACGGCCATAGCGGAGATGCACGTGCCGTTACCGACGCGGAGTTGAACTTCGCCTCTCTCGAGCCGCCTCCTACTCTTTAGTGCCTGCACATTTCGACAAATGTGAGCGCATGAACCAGTATCAAATATCCAGTCATTGCTTGAGGTAGCGAGAAGGGTTTCAATGACAAATATACCTGAAGTAGAAGGACGGACGGTTCCAGCCTTCTTATCAGCAAGGTACTTGGGGCAGTTCCTCTTCCAATGGCCCTTGTCACTACAATAGTAGCACACGGTATCGGAAGTGGCCGGGTTCTTCTTCTTCCTTGAACCCACGGGAGCACCCTTGGACGAGCCTTGGGGCGTCACCGGGCCTTTGCCTCTTTTGTTTCTTCGGGCTTTCTTCTTGATCTTCCTTCCCTTGTCATTCACAGCAAGAACATCCTTAGACCCTTTCTCTTTCTTGAGACTCTCCTCGGTTTCCATGAGCATGTTTTGGAGATCCTCCAAACTTTTATCCATGCCATTCATACGGTAGTTCACAACGAACCCCGAGTAACTCTGAGGAAGAGAGTTGAGAATAAAGTCTTGGACAGCCTCCGGTGGGAAGGGCGTGTCAAGGCTTTCAAGCTGCCGAAACAACCCCGCCATCCTCATGACGTGTGGGTCAACTTCATGACCTTCCGCCAAACGAGTGTTGGCGACGGCCTTGATGAGTTTGCCCCTTTCGGTACGAGCTTTGGTCTTAAATGTCCTTGAGAGACGAGAGATGATTTCAAACACTCCAAGACCACTATCAATGTACTCCTTTTGGAGCTCATTGTCCATGACTGCAACAATCAAGACCGACATCTCTATGTCGTCTCCATGATGCTTTTCATAGTTATCATGGTCCTCTTTAGGAGCCTTCTCTTCAGGAAGAGGAGGTAAGGGAGTGGTCAAGAGATACTCCTTCTTTTCAAACCTAAGGGCAAGCCTAAGGTTGCGGTGCCAATCCAAAAAATTGGCACCATTGAAGGCAAGTTTCTCTTTTTCAAGAAGAGAACGTAGCGTAAAAGACGAGGAAGACATCTACAACAATATCAAAATTTAAGGTCATTTAGTTTATGCTTTTGTTTTAACTTCCATAAAGTAAAACTTCCACTACATTAAATTAATGTCCCTAAATATAATGGATTTCCAAGTCCCCTACTTTCGTTGAAATGATGACGGCGTCGGCACAACATCAAGCCAACTAATATAGGGTAGGTTCTCTTTAACCGATCATACAACTTTATGATCCTTGGTTCGCATCGCGAACTTCGTCCCAATGTCCAATCTGATTAGGGTCCATTGAAAAGTAACTTCTCTCTATTTGCTCCTTGCAAATCCGATTTACACCCCGACTACAATGATGGAGTACGATGTCCGCGTCGGCGGAATGCATCAATAAACAATCAATTGTCTTGAAGGGGATAGAGAGAAGGAGGACGAGTTAACTTAATCGTAATTGGGACAAAACAATTTATGTGACTCTTGTTTGGTGGTCGTGTAAGCATACACCCATACCTACCTATCACAATTCAAGGTATTCACAAACAATCACATAACATAAGCATCTCAAACATTGTCGTGGGTTTGTATGGCTCCCGCTTGCATTAATCTTCGTCGCATCTCCATGTAACGAGACTAATCTAATCAAGCCCTCCCACTAAATACTAAGATCCTATCTAATATTTAAGGAAAATAAATACATGTGATAAAATTCCTAAAACCCCGCCTAGGCCTTAGGGGCATGCAAGCCTCACAAGTTACATCAAAAATAACCAATTAATGATCAAGGCACCTTAGGCCACTTTACAAGCAATCACATGCATTCACAATATATTACAACACACAAGGCATTGACATCATGAGCCATATCAAACCCACATCCTCCTACAAAATAAAGTTAGCACATATACAATATACATGATTCACTTGTTCCTTAATTAATTTCATTAATTAGAATCTTTGTGCATACTTGTTGCTCAAGTTTTTCGAATGCAAAGAAGGCTTAACCTTAACAACTAATTGTTTAAGCCCTTTTAAATTAAATCCAACTATCAAAACAGAAAGGAGGGTATTTAAGGAGTCTTCTAATTAACCTTTCAATAAAATGATCAATTAGAAACTATTTTAACTAATTAAAATACGAAATTCGGGTCCCGAAAAATTCAAAATAATTCGGTCTCCAAAAAATCCGAAATAAATCCAGAGAACTCCTTACAAATATTGTGGTTACCTGTAAAAATCTCAAGGAAAGATCAGTTACCATCAGGGAGAACCAAAAAAGACAAATCCTCAGATTGTGCGCGAAGCACCGTTAGAGAAAATTCTGTTATTGGTCTCAACCTTTTGGTCTGTATGATCATCCCCTTGATATTTTTCCAGCAAACAATTTACATAGAAAAATACTACATACAATAGGCTATCATTCCATGAAAAGAAAATCCATAAGTTATATTCAAGACCAACAAGATAACAAGCATTTAAGCAAGGTATCCTGTTCTGGAACAGACCGTCGACCAAAAGGGTTTCACTCGGTTGAGGTATCAAATCTCAATGAAAATCTATGAAATTAATTTTCGCAGATTCCAGACTTAAAGGAGAACATTTCCATATCAACACTTTTCCATAAAAGTTTCTCAATAAGTACAGTTTTTCAAAACAATCGGTTTGTTCGAAAAACCAGATCTGACAACTTCATCACTTTTCATCCTTGAACGCCCACATAAGATCCGAAATATGCAACAAAATTTACATATACAGAAAGAGCATCAAGTTTAGATTAATCCTATCTAAAAGTTACAGGTACTTTGTATACAAACTTATTTGTTACCAACCACAACAACAGAACTGTGCAGCAGAATGACAGATCTGCGCACCGTTACCGTTTAAATCACTAAAAATTCATTTTACATCGAATTTCAATGATTCCAGTGGGAAAACAACCACAACTCAAAAATCTACAACCTCCAATAAGAAGGAAAAAATTTCAGAGAGCTTTACACCACGAAAAACAAGCAACAAGACAGAAAACAACCTTTCCAGGGCCAGCAAGCATGCACATCACTAATTAACTTAATTAATTACGAATTTCTCAATTAATTAAGTGTGAAAAACCTTAAGCACGACCATAGCTCTGATACCACTGTTAGGAAATGCTCATATTTTAATTTTAGACTAATTACAACTAATTAATCCCATTAAGAACAAGCAAATCACAAGATCTAGTGCAAGGCATTCACACGTCATGTGAAAGGATTGAATCATTACCTCTCCTTAAATCGTATCAAGGAGGTTTAGATCCAATGCGTAGGAGTCGGTGGGGTGCTCTCCTTCTTCGTTTCTCCTCTTTAGTCGGCTCCAACCTCGAGTCCACCAAGAGGATTAACCAATCTCTTCAACCCTTGTGCTAGCAAGAGGAAGAGAGAAGCTAATCCTTGTTTTTCTCCAATTAACTAACTATTTAATTATTGGATCTATGTTCAACACATGAACCCTATTGATAAATGAGGAAGAGAGAGCAAGAAGAAGAGAGAAAAATTGAGATTTTTCTCTTCTATTTTCGTCCAAATAGGAAGAGGGAGAAAGAGGTAGGTGGAGGCTAGGGTTTCTCACCCCAAATGGTCCCCTTTTATAGACCAACCACTCTCCCAACAAGTTGCACCAAATTACAACCATGCCATCCACATGGCTGGCCATAAATGGGCCTAGATGGGCTTTATAATTATTTAATTGTTCCTCTAATTCAATTAATTAGTGGCCCAATTAATTGCTCTCAAGTTGGACCTTTTATTTACCAATTAAATAAAGGTCCGTTAGCTTAAATTAATTACTCTAATCAATTCGTGTTGAACAAAATTAATTATCAATATCTTGATAATTATTTAAGGATTAGCATATGCATTAACTTATTTCTATATGATCTCTTTGACTTAATTAATTATAACGGTTCACAACAGTACACAATTAATTAATCAACTTATCATATTTTCACAATACTCATTGTTGTGAATAAATAAATAATGCACTATATGGTTAAAGCTCTATTTGTGTGACCCTTTGAGGATTTATGCTATGTTGGCCATGGAGAATAAATCACTATTTATTTCCAATAATCATAAGCGGTATCTAGCAACACGTTATGATTCCCAATTCGCATAAATAATGTACCGTTACAATATCTCAATCCTGCATAAGAAATATTAGTATTTCCTTGTCTGATTCTTATGTCACATGATATCTTTGTATAATCCAAGATAGGAATGTGTCATTCTTGCAGATTATACATTTCTTGATCTAGAGTTGATTGTACATGTTGGCCAACCAATCCAACTCCATCAAGGGGCCCAAACAGATATCATCACTCATTAAATATATTAATGAGGGACATACGGTTTTCTTGATGAACAACTTTTCCCCGCACAATTCAAGAGAACATAAATAAAGTCCTTATAGCAGCCTTTATCAGGAATCAACGTTAGACGATATTTATTGAACCTATCCTCATGTGGAAAAGGTGAGCATCTCAAACTTAGAATCAAACTGATATGAAATAAACAATGACACTTAACACAATCCAAATGTTTATTTCATTGGGTCAAGTCCTGTACTATGTTCTACAACATATACATATGCAATTAAGTTGGTAACTCCTTACCTATGATTTGTAGAACTTAATCATCTCTTAACTTGCATACTAATCTTATTTGATAATTAATGTTCCTTGTTAATTATCAAGATTATGGACATCTTTAGATTTATTATTGTCATTTATGAACAAATGAGTTATAGAGATCTACAATTCAGATCCTCAACCTGAATGATCTATCAATAAATAAATCAAGGAACAAATGATAAAATCATCAATAACATAAACCATAGAAGTAGCCAGAATGATTGGCTTCTAGGACATAACTCCAACATTGATAACTGCCTGAATCGAGAGAATCGACAATCCATAGCATTCGTGCCGAGAGTCTAGCGATAATAACCACATAATGCGACCTGCAATTACATATCAAAGGACTTATTGGTAAAATTAACTTTAAACCTCAAAATGTAAACCATAATTAAAGTCCAAATTAGGAATTTTATAACTAACCGATTCTGATGTAGCAAAATATGATAAGGATCCCTTTTTTTATATTTATGAAAGTTATTCATCATGTAGGTTATTGTGCCGACATTATTGTTATTTACATCCGATGCCGAGCATCTTTCCGGATCCCAAAAGATGAAATTTTTGAGATAGGTGTTAACACAATATTCCCTACACCACCTGCATTGCATGTTATATTCATATTATACAAATCAATTATATTTGGTTCAATTTAATTAGACATACTATATAATAATCAACTATTGTTAAGTTTAGAAAATACTTACATGGTCCAAACCTTCAGAACTTGAATGAAGGGCTCTCTCCTATTAAAGACATGACCGATATCAGTAAAGTCGAGATGGAATGACTTCAATACTGCGAACTCGAAGTTACCAGCAATATCGAAATACGTCATTTCTGGATCCATCATCATAGTCATGTATCCTTTTTGCATTCGGCCCCAAATTTTCCAATGTGCCCTCATCCGCAAGCGGTGCGCGCATCTGAAAATTGCCCTCGTCAAAGTACTCCTCCACTTTAAATTCTTCTTCCTCCTCTTCTTCTTCTAACTCCACTTGCTTTTTCTTCTTTTTCGGAGGAGATTGTAAATGTGCCGGAAATCGTTTCCAATTTTCCCTCAGTTGAACCTTAAAATCCATATATTAGTCATAAAATAATAATTTTCAACTTAATTACACTATATATATATAATTACTACAAACTTTTGAAATTTAGAATAAGTTATAAGATCTACCAATTTTGAAATGTCCAAATCGATAAGTTCCATCGGCCACCTTAGATATGAACCTTGAAATAAACCGAGCAGGTCATCTGCGATGGGAGGTGGATAAGGTACTAGCGCGTTTTTGAATTGATCGAAAACTTCTAGAACTTGTACCCTCACATCTTTCTCACCCAAAGGTTCTCCGTGAACCGTCTCATCACTGCTCGTCCGTGGAAACACTATTGCTCTTGCTACAAACACAAGAGTCGCCGACCCTTCTGATGGGAGGAGGAGCAAGCATTCCTTTGGCCCCTACAATTATAAGCAATATCATATTTAATGACAAATCATAAACTATATACTCGCAAGCAATATATAACATTAGCTCGGTGAAATTAACAAACCTGCAAACTATAGTCAGGAATCGGGTGTGGTTGATTGTTGTTACCCTGTGAATGGAAAAGAGTAGCTTGATTCAGTATGGGATCGTAAACAACTTGTGATTGGCTTTGTGACAACATCCGCGAGAAACTTTGCTCCATTTCTTCCCTTGCAGCCTTCACTTTCTCGTCCAACATCCGCTCTATTTCCTCGTTGCTGTACCGATGGGAGGCTTTCCTCGTACCCTTTCCAAACACTTGCTTCACGCCAGAATACACTGGGTAACCCCTCAAACGTCCTGAGTGTTCTGGCGTCCCAATCGAAGAAGTCAAGAGGTCATTTTGACGATTGGGTTGAAAACCAGATTTCAATTTCTCATTCTGTCAGAAAAAAAATTCATGTCATAATACTAAGTTGAAATTGTTGAATACATAAATTTCAAATTTATTTGAGTTATGAAACATACCGCTGTGTCAATGACAGCAGCAACCTTAGCATCTTTGCAGTGGAGTTCACCTGTTTGTGGATTCTTTGAGGCGCGTGCCCTACTCCATCTAAAGGTCCTGCTGTCTACTTCTTGGCTAATGGTCGAGGTCGCACCATGGACCACCTCTCCCTCTTTCCATCTCTTGTGTACGGTCAAGTAACCGCCTGATACGAGTGTGTGAGGCATGTCTTTCTTTGCGGCATTTTCGCGTCCTTTCTTGCTCAATTCCTATTAGTAAATTCAAAGGACTTATTAGTACAAAGAGTTAAGATAATAGTATTGGCGAATAATTCTATATAAAATATGTTTTCATACCGCAAACGTAGGACTTTCAAGATATTTATCGAATGCCTCCCATTCTTCTTTCGCGATGTTAAATATATCCCATGGTGCTGGTGCATCCGCTTGCGGATTCTGCTTGTATTTTCGGTTCTACAATGAGAGGTAATTATAATTATTGAAACTGAATCAATCAATCATAATTTAAAGTGATGTTAAAAGAATAATCTCTTACTAGTCTGCATTTCCAACCCCTCCAGATATTGTTACAATTTGTAAGAATCTTCTGCTTATGTGGGCAGTCCGGCGAAAGATTCCATGTTCCAGCTATAGACTTGAACAAATCTTCTTTCAGCTCTTTTGGCACTTGATTCCACCTAACGTAACTGCATTTAAAACAAGTATTAAGTTCACATGCAAATTTATATATTGATATTATCCACATTCATATATATTGAGAGGAATGAGATCTCTTGTTTTAAAAGCACACCAACTCGTGAATTCTCTTGCGTCATCACCTTCCGGTTGGCCTTTATCGTTGAATTTTATAGACAACGTCTTTCCGGCAGCTATCTTCCTTAATGTTTTCAAACATTTGGCTGTTGACCGTTTTTCCCTTCTGCTATTACTTGTTTGGTTATCCATATTTGATGTGGCATTGTCATCCATACTCATCTCATTCGAGCCTGATACAGGATTCTCATCAGGGTTCGACATGGCTGCAAATTCAATACATCAATTAAAACATCAATTCATATATTCATATATCAATTAAAACATCAATTCATATATCAATTTATATATCAATTTCTATATCAATTCAATACATCAATTAGAACATTAATTCATAACAAGTTAAAATATCAAATTAAAACATCAATAATTAAAAGATTAATTAAAACATCAATTCATAAATAACACTAATTATAATATCAATTCATACATAACACTAATTAAAACACTAATTAAAATAAGTTCATACATAACCATAGCACAAATCATAACATAACATAAATCAAAACACAACCACAACAAGAACCCTAACCCTATCCCTAACCCTAATCCTAATTATCCTACTCTTCCTCCGGAACCTCCTCCGGGACCTCCTCCACTGGTTCCTCCTCCACCTCTTTCCCCTGAAGACTGCCCCCCTCTTGGTCCGAAGAAGTTCGGCCACAACCCGGTGGAAACCTCCTAACAGCGGAAACAGACCTCCTAACCGGAGGCTTGTAAAAATATCGAGGAGGAACATATGTTTTCGTGCGCCTGGGAGGATCATATATAGTCTCCTCACTCTTCCCCTTCTCCTCGTTCTTCTTAATTTTCACATCCTTCTCATTGATCTCCACCTCATTCTTCTTATCCTTCTCCATCTATATTTGCAATTTAATATATCAATTTATATATTAATCCCTATAAATTGCAATATATCAATTCCTATAAATTCCATCTATATTTGCAATATCAATTCCTATAAATTGCTATTTATATATCAATTTATCAATTCATATAACAATTAACTAATTAGGTAATTTTAAAAAAAATCGGACATAACCTACCCTATACATAGGCATTTTACCATTTTAACCGACCCGATATCATTATATATATACATATTTTTCTAAATCCCAAACATTATCAATTTATATATCCCCATGAATTATCAATTTATATAAATCCATGCATTATCATTTATATATAACCATGCATTATCAATATCAAGTTATAAAATTTCGGCCATAAAATTTCGGCCATATATCCATGCATGCATGCAATATTTCGGCCATAATATCAATTTATTAATTTTTGGCCAATTTTCGACTAATATAACCATGCATGCAATATATCAATTTTCGGCCAATTTATCAAACACAATATCAAACACATTTTCGGCCATATACATGCAATATCAATTTATAAAAATAAAAATCTAACTTATCAAAACCGAAATCAAGGTAGAGGGAGAACTTACCTCTTTGATTTCGGCCGGAGTAGAGGGAGAGCAGAGTCGAGAGAGGGAGAGTAGAGTAGTCGAGATTTTGGCGAGTAGAGAGGGAGAGCAGAGTCGATCGAGTGGAGAAGAAGGAGGTGGCGGCGGAGAGAGGCAGCAGCTGGGGGTTTCGGCGGAGAGAGGTCGATCGATGGAGAGAGAAATGTGAGGGAATGAGGGAGGCAGAGGGTTTCGGAACTTAGAAAATATGATGAGGGAATGAGGGAATGAGGGAGGCAGAGGGTCTCGGCGCCGCTTTGTTTTAAAAAAAATTTGAATTTGATTTTTAGCACCGGTTATTAAGTAAAAAACCGGTGCTAAAGATCGTCCGAAAAAAAAAAAATTTTGTTTGGATCTTTAGCACTGGTTTTTAACTTAATAACCGGTGCTAAAAATCAAAATTCAATTTTTTTTATTTCTGTTTTTTATTTAACTTCAGTTTTTATAAAATATAAAATAAAATTACTTTTTATTTAATTTCTCTTTTTATAAAATATAAAATAAAATTATTTTATAATTAGTTTTTTCTTTTTATTTCTGTTTTTATAAATATATAATAAAAATATTTAATTTCTGTTTTTATTTAATTTCTGTTTTTTATTTAATTTCTGTTTTTATTTAATTTCTGTTTTTTATTTAATTTTTATTTTTTATTTAATTTATATGTTTTATTTAATTTCGGTTGAGATGATAAAAATAAAGATGAAGTTATAAAATAAGATGACAAAAATTATAAAATATACATGAAGTTATGCTACACATGATTGAAACACAAAATAATTAGTTGTACTAATTAATCTTTTTTCTTCTTAGGTGATTTTGGTCGGGCTACCCAAGCTCCTGCATCTCTATGATTGGAGCGTAAATTTGTTGCTAACTCTGAAACTGGTAGCGGTGTTCCATCCATCCCTATGAAAATTCATATTACATAATTAGGCATCAATACACCAAATTAATTCAATAATAAATATATTGTTATTTAATATTATACCTGTGGAGAATGATGGAATTTCATCGAATTGGTCATATTCTTCTTCATCTACGACGTCTTCAACGCCAACAATGCGCCTTTTTCCCTCAAGTACCACATGTCGTGACATGTCGGCCGGATCACGAATGTAAAAAACTTGCATTGCTTGTTTATTTGCAAGTATAAATGGATCATATGCATATCCTAGCTTTTTTAAATCAACAGTTATCATTTCAGTTTTTTTCTCTTTTCTGACTGCACTTTGTAGGATCCATTTACATTCAAACACGGGTATCCTGAATGCATTGTAATCAAGTTCCCATATTTCTTCAATCCACCCGTAATACGGCTCTGATGACTTACCATCACTTGATATGGCTACAATTTTGACTCCGCTGTTTTGTACTGTGCTTTTGCCATCTTGTTTCTTTGTGTACCAGGTAAATCCATTCAGATCGTACCCTTGATAGGTGTGCACATTTGCAGTGGGACCATTCGCAAGGTATTTAACAGTTTCATTCTCGGACGGGGATAGTCGCATTTTGTTTCTGAACCATTTTACAAAGTTTTTGTTGTGCTCATTTGTGATCCAACCTTCACCTTTGTGAGGATTCTGCTCCCGCAACTCGGCTATGTGTTCGTCCACATAAGGAGCCACGATGGCAACTTGTTGAAGAATTTTAAGATGTGTTTTTTCTCTCCTTTCAAGGTCCACTGTAATTATTTTCAAACCAAGTATACTTTTTCCTAAAAGTCTACCTTCGTGCCGATTCTTGGGTAGGCCAATAGGTTTAAGCCCATCAACATAATCAGTATAGAAATCAATAACCTCTTCGGCCACGTATCCTTCGACTATGCTCCCTTCGGGCCGAGATCTGCTTCGTATCAACCTTTTCAATTGTCCCATTGCTCTTTCAAAAGGGTACATGTACCTCAAATATATTGGACCACACCAGCTTATCTCCCTGACTAAATGAACGGTCAAATGCACCATTATTACAAAGAATGACGGGGGGAAGTGCATCTCCAACTCACATATGGTCTGATAAGCACCAGTTTCTAACTCTGTCAGTTTTTCAGGATCAATCACTTTGGAGCAAATTTCATTAAAGAAGAAGCACAACTTAGTGATGGAGTTTCGAACATTTTCCTTAAAACATCCTCTAATTGCAACTGGGAGCAACTGGGTCAACAACACGTGATAATCGTGCGACTTCATTCCAATCAATTTCATGTCCTTCATTGATACCTTCCTTGAAATATTCGAGGAATAACCCGTTGGAACCCTAATATCTTTCAAACAATTCAACAGACTGAGTTTCTCTTTTTTTGTCAGAGTATAAATTGCATCGGGTAACCAATCTCGTCTTTTAGTAGTATCTGGCTGGGCAGCTAGTTCCAGTCGAATTCCCATTTCGACCATGTCTTTCCTCACATTGGCATTGTCTACTTTTCCTTGAGCATTTAAAATCAAAGCAACCAAAGCTTCACATATGTTCTTAATGATATGCATCGCATCCAGGCAATGCCTAACATTCAAATATGCCCAGTATTCAAGGTTCCAGAATATAGACTTCTTCTTCCATCTACCATCCGGGATTTTATTGGCAAATGGTTTGCCCATTTTAACTTTAAGATCTTTCACCTCCTCATAAATCTCTCTTCCGTTTCTCGGTATCGGTGCTCGTCAGTTCTCGATTTTGCCATCAAATTTGGTTTTGTAATCAGCTCGGCGGTAGGGGTGATGACGGCTAAGGAACCTACGATGTCCCAAGTAGACCATTTTCCTACAATTTGTTAACCATTGATAATGTGTATTATCATCACAAATAGGACATGTCTTCTCTCCTTTGTTCCTGTAACCCGATAAGTTCCCGTAGGCGGGAAAATCATTTATCGTGCAAAAAATCATCGCACGTAGGGTGAAATAACTTTTTGAATAAGCATCGAATACCTTCACTCCATCTTTCCACAACTTATCAAGGTCTTCTATTAACGGAGCTAAATACACATCAATATCGTTTCCTGGTTGTTTTGGACCAGAAATGAGCAAAGGCATCATCATATATCTTCTTTTCATGCATAACCATGAGGGAAGGTTGTAAATAACTAATAAAACTGGCCATACGCTGCGATTGCTGCTCATGAGACCATAAGGATTCATCCCATCCGTGCATAGTCCCAATCTTAGATTCCTAGGTTCACTTCCGAAATCTGGAAAATAACTGTCTATGTTTGTCCATTGGGGTGAGTCTGCAGGATGTCTGATCATTTTATCTTTCTTTCTGCCTTCCGCATGCCACCTTAGTAGTTTAGCATCTCTTGAATTAGTGAAGAGATGCTCGAACCTTGGTATTATCGGCAGATACCACAATGTTTTTGCAGCTGGTCTCTTTTTACAACTATCTTCATCATCTTCCAAATCATCGTCCCTTAGTCTATAACGGGATGCATTACACATTGGACATTTATGAAGGTTCTGGTACTTATTCCGAAATAGTATGCAATCATTTGGACATGCATGAATTTTATCTACTTCCATATTCAAAGGACATAGTAATTTTTTAGCCTTATAACATGTATCTGGCAATGTATTTTCTGCTGGAAGCATTTTTTGCAAAAGACCGAGCAATTCCGTGAAACTTTTATCGCTCCAATTATTCCTGGCTTTTAGATTATACAGTTTAAAAACAGTTTTAATTTTTGAGAATTTATCCTGATCACAACCGGGATATAATGGTAAATGAGAGTTTTCATCCAACTTTTGAAAAATATCAGGAATATCATCAATAAAATCAGCTGGTATTTCATTCATCATTTCATCCAAATCATTTTCTATAAAATCATCATCACATTGCTGTTCACTTACATTTTCATCCACAAATACATCATCCCCCCAGTTATTTTCTACATTATTTTCAAAATCAAATGAATTAATGCTAGTCCCAACATTAGCCTGATCTTCCAACTTTTCACCGTGTTCAACCCACCTGAGGTATTTAGGTGTTCTCATCCACCCTTTCTCAATCAAATGTGTTCTAATCACTTGACTATCCTGTCTCTGAAAGTTAAGACAATGTTTACAAGGACATAGACTTCTGGGCTTTCCAGTTGACTTCCGATTTTCTTCAGCACATTTTAGGAATTCATCCACAACTCCAACAAATTCATCTGATATCCGTGAATAATCAAACATATACTTCTCCCTTTGATCCATCTGCGAAGATAAATGTATATATCCAAAAGTCAGGGTTATAGGGTTTATAGCTAGGTTCAATGTATCACATGAGGTTTTCGGACCGGTTACCATCCTAGCCCACTCTTTGGATACCCTGTCTCATTAGCGAGTGATACGTTAGATGTAATATGTTGTCTGAGAAAAATTCGGCAGCATTTCCCCTTATGTTCCCTGAATACGCAAACACACGATTGCTCGTGCGTACGTATCCGTGGGAACACAAGGGAAAATGCCGCCGAAATTTTTCTCAGACAACACATTACATCTAACGTATCACTCGCTAATCCTAAATGAGACAGAATATCCAAAGAGCAGTCCCCAACTGGGAACTATCCGAGATTAATCCCTAATGGATTAATCTCGGACGGGCACGACCTAAAATAGTTCAAATTCCGGCAATTTGACAATACATCTAATATATGCACATGCCAAACAATTAATTAATTAACCATGCATGCTACAAATTGATAATTTAAGAAATTGAAATTATGGAGGGTTAAAATAGAAAATTACCGAAATTCTCTCGAATCGATGATTTTCTCACTTTAATAGAATCACCTTCTCTCCCTCTTCCTAATTAATCAAACCAAAATAAAAAAAAATCAATTACAAATAATAAATTTTTTAAAATACAAATAATAATTAAAACAAAAATTAATTCAAGAATATACCTCAAATGTAGCTTTTTTAACCTTCTACTTGCTCTCCTTTGCTTTCCCTTTCTATTTTTCAATTTTTCTAAATTTTTCTATATTTTTAGCTATTTTAAATAGATGAGTTTAGATTTTCCAATAAATGCTCTCGGTTTTGGAGGAAAATAAATTCACGCAGGAACAGTAATGGTGGGGATGGTGGGGGTGGGCAGGGATTGGATCGGGAAGGAAAGTATATAAAAAAAACACATATATTTTCAACACCGGTTTTTAAGGAAAAACCGGTGCTAAAGCTTATCTGGAAAATAAAAAAATATTGAATTATTATTAACACCGGTTGTAACCTAAAAACCGGTGCTAATGATATTATTTTTAGCACCGGTTTTTAAGTATAACCGGTGTTAATAATAATCGGTTTTTTTTAAATTTTCACGGCTACTCTTTAGCACCGGTTTTTAAGAAAAACCGGTGTTAAAGACTTTGTCTGACAATCACAAAAATGCCACTGTGTATTATTTATACCGGTTTTCGGGAAACCCGGTGTTAATGTGGCGGTGCTAATAAACTTTTATGGTGTAGTGAAAGTACCTTAATAAAAAGACAATCATGCACGTAACTATTAAAACTACTAATTCCATGTGCATTATGCGTTCAGGATTTAGTTTAATTTCTCAGATGAACATATATATGAACGAAAGATCAAAAAAATTTATACAGTTATTAATTCGAATTTACTATTTGAAATTGACTACATAATTAATTATGACAACCAACATCAAAATGTACAAAAACTAAAATTAAGATTATATATGTGTATCTTTAATCATTTCTATAAAAACCATATATATCGAATTTGATATGTTAGATAATTATCTTGTGACAGGTTTTAAGTATCTATAAAATTAGGCCTTGCTCAAGTAGCTCAACATATAACCGAATTGTCACTTATTTTATTTATATATACCATTACATCTGTACGCGTTTTCATAAACAAAGTCATAAGAATTATGACATCATCTCATCACTCCGGTAGTTATTCCAACCAGATGGGTATACGGATTTAAAAAAGACTCAATGACTCCGTTAATTAATATTCATAAATTGGTCCAGAATATGGAAGAAGAAGATTGCCTACGGGCCTTTCGTTATATTAATTTTGGTAAATAAATTAATGGAAAAATTGGATATAACCCCCTCAAATCTTGTTCATTTGGATATAACCCCCTCCAATTTTTAAAATTGGATATAACCCCCTATAATCATGATAGTCTAGGATATAAACCCCTTTTATTTATTTTACCATCATTTAAAGCACAAATAATGAACTGCATTAATTTTTGACGAGAATACCCTCCCTTGCACAAAACCTTTCATCTCCCTCCTTCAGCCAAAACAAAAAAAGTAAAGTCCAACTTGCAATTCGCAAAATCTATCTAACTTGTAATATCATTATCCCCTCTCTGGACGTGCGCCAAATAACAATGGAGACAAAGGAGTTAAATAAGGAGTAAGAGGATTTCATTTATATACTTATATATACTCTTCTATACTTGCTGCACTAAAATGAAACCCTCAAAAAGTAAAAGTCCCTGCAACCGTGCACATCTATATGCTTCTGATCTATTTGATTTGTTACTTCAAAGAGGATTAGAAAGTAACTTTGTACCATTCAACAAAGCAAATTAAGTGTCGGTACTTTTGTATCTATTGCATATACTATAACGCCACTAGACCAAATTATACTTTCTTGACAGTGAATTTTGCAAGTTCATTGCTTCAATGGTTAAAAAAAAAAAAAAAAAAATCAATGTCCTACGTTATGGTTTCTTCAAACAACATTACTGCATGGCAGCGATAATATAGCATTTTTTATGAATTGCCTTTTATTTTCATATAAATTTATACATTTACAATGAGATGCTAGTTTGAAATGGAACAATATATCACACGAGACGATGGAAAGCAGAGAGAGAGGACATGGGTATTTAAGTCATTACATTAAATAATGAATTTTATTTATTAAAAATATTGTTAAAATAAATAAAAAGGGTTTATATCCAAGATTATCATGATTAGAGGGGGTTATTATTTATTTGTTTTCATTTTTTTTATTTATTTATTTTTTTTACAATATCGATAGAATCAGTAAAATTTCACTGCTCATAGTTTGACAGCAAAAAATGTTAAAAAGTGGCAAACAGGAAGAAAAGAACGTTACATACTAAATTATATTCTGACGAACATCGAGAAGTAGCTAGTCATGAACTTCATCTTTATAAAACCTTAATGAATGATTAATGGATTATTTATGTGCAACTATTTCGGTCAAACATAGTGTTTATTTTGTTAAGGAAAAAAAAAATCCTACTGCTGTCATCCAGTCCTATATCCATCCCTGCATGAGTAAGATCCTTTTTGTTTCGTTCTTTGGAGGAATGCTCACGGTTCAGAAATGATATACACCATCCATCAATTTACCATCCAATACCATCCAACAGGCTTCAACAGGCCAAATTGGGCTTCAGCCATCATTTTCCGCTTGATGACGTCATCAAATTTTTTTTCGAAAAAAAAATTTTCGAAATTTTTTTTTGCGCTGACGTCATCAAATGGACAGATTTTTCTGTTCAGTTAGATGCATCAAGGGATGAGTTAAAGTTGTTAAGTGTTCAGTTAGATGCATCTTAAAATCGAATTTTCGTATTTTTTTGTTCAGTTAAACACGTTAAGGGATGAACTTAAAGTATTTATGTGTTCAGTTAGTTGCATCTCAAAATTGAATTTTCGCATTTTTGTGTTCAGTTAAACACGTTAAGGGATGAATTTAAAGTTTTATGTGTTCAGTTAGTTGCAACAAAATTTTAATTTTGTGGTTTTTGTGCTCAGTTAAACACGTTAAGGGATTAATTTAAAGTGTTTATGTGTTTAGTTAGTTGCAGCAGAAATTTGATTTTGTAGTTTTTGTGTTCAATTAAACTAGTTAAGGGACCAATTAACATTGTTTATGTGTTCAGTTAGTTGTAATCAAACACTTTTTAATAATCATGCAATGAATTGAACACTGATCAGTTATTAAGAATGATATCCATTATTGCAACAAACTGAACAATTCTACTTACAATAATATCCATTACAAATGATTTTCTACTCCAATGAAAAAGTAACCACAACAAACACAATAAATTATATTCAACTATTACAAATCGATTGTTAAACTCGAAGCTCATCTTCAATCGATTGTAAATTACATTCAAATTCAAGAAAAGATATCCATTCAAGGAAATTATCTCCAGATAGTTTCTTCAAATCATCTCTAGAGACCCCCAAACCTTTATATCTGCCGCCTATTAGACCAGAAAAAAATGAGATTATATGTTCCATCAATACATACAAATTATCAATTGATTATCTCATATAAAAATCAATAATAACAAAAAAAAAACGAAAACAGGCTATGAATTTTATAGTGCGGCAATTATAATCATACTTGCAAAAAAAATCAGTATATGCCTTGTGAGCAGCTAATTGAATTCTGAACTTTAAAAAATTCAAAAGAGGATCAGAATCACTCAAATTAAAAGTGCTTAATAGGTTTGTCGAAGCACTAGGGAGAATAAAATCTACTAAACCTAAGAGCTCAAAAGCTCCTAATTTAATCATAACAAAATTCATTACGCAATTTGCGTCAAATGCAAGGTTGTTGATGACAAAACGAGGAGCGCACAAAAATAGAGGAAAAGAAAATACTAAACAAACCAAGAAATTCAAAATTCGAACTTACAAGTAACGATCTGACGAGGGATAGATCGCCGGAGTGAGCAACTAGAAACAGAGGCAAGGCGTCGGTCCTGATCTCGTCTTATTCAAATCGAACCTCATCTCGAACTTCCTCTCTATGCACCACGTAAGCACGACGTGACTTGAGCCAGACAGCTCCGGCGAAGTTGACGTCCACCGCTGGATCGGCGAGGTACGCGGCTAGGGTTTGCAGGATATACTGATTTGAAACTGCAGCTAGGTTTAGAGTGGGATTGGGACATGAGGTTTGAAGAGATATAAATAGACTGGGCCAGTCGTTGGGCCCAATCTGGCCTGTTTAAAGTCTGTGGATGGTAATCAGTTGGATGGAGAGTAGTAATTACCTTTGTTTATGGTCAGCCATGTATTTCCGAATATAAGACGCAAACACTTTTAGGGGTACATAGTCACCTTTGTCAATAAGTATTATTCTTTTCATTTTTTATTATTATTAATATTATTATTATTTTTGAAATAGCTGGCCAAACGCGTTCAAGTAAATTTCATTAAATTAGCCTGGTCAATATGCAACCTACCGATGCGGACCCAAAATAGCTTCTTTCCTCTTCGCTTTTAATCATTTGTCTATTATTAGTGATAAGGGGCCAGATTTCATTTAATCAAATCCGCATTTCACTTCACTTGGGGCTTGACAAAGGACAAAAACAGCAAAAGCAAGCTTTACAAAATGTAAAATACATTCCAAACAAGATTGAAAAACAGAAATCCAAAGTAGAAGCACATACGAATTGGTACTAACAATAAGCAAAAAAATTTATACAGAAACGTGTGAAGGTACAAAAATTCAAAATGGAGAAGCTGACTAAGAGATAATTACTGAACCAGGGTGATTCCTTTTCTCAGTAGACATAAAAGAACATATAACCAATCACCCGAAACAACAAATATACAGCATCGAAGAATTAGTTATATTACACATCCAAATTGGCAGCACCAAATGTATACCCTACATACCACTTACCAAAAAGAAATTGCACGCTTTCATGTCTTTCTAACCTAGATTTTTCTCAAAATAATCTTGCATACACATTCCCCCCTGTTTCAGCAATTACCAAATTTGCCCTTACAGAAAGCTAGATATGAAATATAACTTTCAGAAAAGTTATTGTGATTTAAAATTTTCAAAGGTGTATATAGAATTATGATATTTTTGAGGGACATCATTGAAACTGTCACGAAGTATATATACCGTGATGTTTGCATTGAGAAAAATGTTATAACCTAGTCCCGTACAGAATCATGATCCTCGACCTCAGAAATTTCATCATTTGTAGCATTTTGGGAGCTCACAATCGTGCTATTGGTACCCCGACAATGCAATAGTTGAAGCTGAAGGCTCTGTACTAATTCATTCAATTGTTGAATACTCTTCTCTTGTGACAAGATTATCTGAAATATATTGAAGCTTCCAAGATTAGATCCAATATGGCCAGCCATAAAAACTTTGGGCACGATCCATGTTTGTTACAGGTTCTACTTTCCTCGTGCGATTGTGTTTTAGTTCATCTCTGTTGGGTTCAAATATGCCCAAACTAAACCCAAAATTACTCCTTGATGCACAATTAAGCATTCATAAGCTTCACTCTATAACTTCGGATCAGTTAAGTCTGAACATACCATCCACAGTTCAATCAACAGTTGTAAAATGGAACAACAGAAATGAAGTGTTTGAGAGAGGAATTTACTTTTTCTTTAACAGTTTCTTCCTTTTCTGAAATCAATTGCTTCTTTCGAGAAACAGCTGGGTTGCCCTCGGCTTCGATCTGCTGTTTCCACTCAAACTGGGAAGTAATAATGAGCACCAATAGGAGGAAGACAAGTACTATAGGCCTTGATGTCATCCTCAGTTATTGTTTATCGAGCACCTAAAAGGTAGTAAAGAGGTTTAAATTTAATTAACCTAAAAAATAGCTTTCAAACAGCAATTTAGAATTCAAACACATACCACCTCAAAATTGCAATTACTAGATTATGGTTTCAGTTTTGTCGTGTAAAATTAATCACGGTAGAATCAAAGAATCCAAAGGTATTCCCCGCTACAATATATATATGAATCACAGTTTGTTTCAGGTGCAGTTATATTTGCAAAACCCAGAGAAAAGTATAATTTTAAGTAGGACAAATTTGTTCTGCGATAAAACCCAAAATCTGGCAATAACCTAATTTTGGAATTTTATGGAAAAAAGACCAATTATACTCGGGAGTAGAGGTGAAAGACTCACATTAGAAGCTCAATCTGAAAGCAAATTTCAGATCTACAACAATTTCCTGGGCTTCAGCTCAAAAGTCACCTCTATCCTTGGTCGAATTGCATTAATCTAGAATCGTACACACAAGAAACTCTCTTTCATCAGTGCGCACTCATTTCAACTAATCTTTGCGGAAAAAAAAAAAAAGGTGAAAATCAGAGAACAATTGAAGGTTCGGAAACGAACTCACTTTGAGAGAAGGAGAAAGAAGCGACAATTGAGAAAATAGTTGACGATGATACGAAGATCGAATGGCAGTTCTTCGTTGTTTCCTTTCTTTTCTTTTCTTTTGTTGCTCTTCTCTTTTTTCTCTTTTTTCTCTTTTTCCGAGATTAGAAATTAGAAAATGGGGTAAAAGGTCCTCTTTCTTCTTCTGTCTTTTCTTTTCTTTCCCAATTTTCCACTTTTAAATACATACCCTTTCAAACTATTTTATTCTCACTTGGTACTTTTAAGTATTTTTCTTTTCTTTCTCCTTTTTATTTTTGTAGAGAAAGCTCGCACGTTTACTCTTCAATGTACCTAACAGTTTAAATAAAGAAAGTCTTTTCAAACAAGATTTGCAAAATTTGCACAATGCAAATTATTTTTTCTTAAATCCTACTAATTTATTTATGTTATAATAAAATTGCTCAGTGTTGATATATTACAATTATATAGAATAAATTTTTCTCTTTTAGAGTTTTAATAATAATTGAATCTTGTGATAATATTGTCATAACCAGTTATTTCAGCCAATAATAATAACAGCAAGTCACTAAGTCAATTTGATTAATAAACTAATTAAGCTTTTCCACGTAAGATATTTTATAGCCGAAAGCAGCATGTTAGATTATTAATTTCTGTGAAACGCATGTCGCTTATATTATATATATATTCAAGAACTTAAAAAGGATATCTGCGCATTGCAATAAACTTCTTTATCTTATTAATTAATATGGTCTTGCTTAGTTGTCACCAACTAACTTCAACAAAAATAAAGGACATTTGTGCAAAATTCATCTGCCTCGTTTGAAAAAATTTATTGCCTGGGTTGACGGCAGGCGACAGCTTTCATAATTTCTGTCCTTCTACGGTGAATATATAATTATATATATTGTTTACGCGCGGATTGCGATAATCCATTTCTGACAGTGGGCCTCCCAAGTCTTTCCTTCCTACTAGGCTACCACTATACTATTGGTAAAACTGTTAATCCAGGCCCAGACAAAGGTCCAAGGTCCAAAACGAGATCAGTAACACCTGGGAAATAATGGTAAGACCGGAATGTCCGGAACCCAATGATTCGGAATTTGAATGTTGTTTAGTAATAATTCATACAATTTGAAAATTAATACTTCTTTACTGTTAAACTTAAGTTGATGTGAATGATATTTAAATTGTGTTAAATTTAACATAAGATCACTACAAGTTGTAAAATTTTTGTACAAAAGAGAATAACAACATGAATATATTAGGCATATCACAATATAATAAATTGTGAAGATAATATTCCTAAAATTTTAATTTACCTGATAGAATCAGACATCAGTGGTTCGACGTATTACTATCACTACTTATAAAAGTATGGAATCAAAATGCATCATCTCTAGATCTAGTGTGTATACATTTTTTGTGTTGTTCAATCGGTTCAATTTGTGGTTAGATGTCAATTAAAAGACTAAAAGATAATATGCTTTAGTTTTACATCTAAAATGGAACGAATATCTATTTTCAAAAGAGAGCCCATATGGGAAAAAAAAATTATGACCTATATTAGGGAGTGACTAGTGTCAAACATATGGAACACATGCACTCGTCTAACATAATTTTTTTTTTTTTTGAAATTAGAATGACTGATCCGAACCGCTCAAATTATTCTCCATAATAAAATCTCCATGGAGACCAAATTTTATATTTTTTTCATTTTTTTTTTACTTTTTTTAGAATATTTGAATATGCTCAATCTAAAAATTTATGAACCCTCCAATTTTGAAAATTCGATCAAAATTGTTAAGAAAATTTGAAAAAAATATAAAATTTGATTTTCAAGGATATTTTAATATAGAGATCATATTGAGCAGTTCGAATCGGCCGTTTGAAATTTTAATGGTCAACGTTTGGATCATGTTTGACGTCCTATATGTTTGATTGTGGCATTACTCCCTATATTATTGCAAATATTTTTGTTTAGAAAGATATATATATTATTCTTGAGTTATGTTTTCTATGTTGATATGCTATTTTAACTTTTGTTAAATTATAAATATTTTATATTTTTATTTGTCCATAGATTGAGTGGGTACGTTTTTTAGTCCATACATATGCTAGTATGAAAATGCTACAGTAATAAAGATGATCTCATATTTTTATTTTTAACATAAATATATGGGCAAAATAAGAGAAGATCATAAGCCTCAACTCTCGAATTTTACGTCCCGTTAAATTGATTTACGAACATACACATGTTACAATAAACATAAAACTAGAATGACTAATCTAGCTTCGCTCGATATTTGAAATTTTAATTAATAATTTAAAAATATATTATAAATTTAATATTTGTAACTGACACAAACTGAATTATAATATATTTAAATCTATTTACCTGGTAACGAAGAGACATACAATTAAAGACTTACGAAGTTTGAGAGAAATTCAAAGTGACAGACGAATCCGTGTGATTCAATTTAAAAATGAATAATAACAAAAAATATAATCTATATATAAATATGAAAATTGAAATTGTTATCTAGATTTAGAACAACACCAGATAGAAGACAAAATGAGATATACAGTTAGAATTGATAATTTCTTATGGAATATTACAAAGAAAGAGAAAAGAAAACTTTATTAGTTTACTGATATAAAATCTAATAAAAATGCATAGGTGACTTATAAAAATGAAGAAGTTTGAACCTAGAGCAAACTAAAATTACTACAAAAAATTCATTGTGCATTAAGGAAATGTTCTTTATAAATTGGAATTGTATCTGTTTTTTTTTTTCATATTTTAGTACCGAAAGGTTAATTGGTTAGCAACTTGGTATCAAAATATATAAGCCATGCTTGATAGGTGGAGAGGGACTCTAAGCAACACAAAAGAGAGATGGAGACATGAAGAAAATGAAAGAATGAAGGGGTCACAAAAAGCAAAAACAAAACAATGTGCTGTAAAATTATTGTACGCTGGTGAATCGGGTCAGTTTTTATGAGCAATGATACCCGACACACAAATAGTTACAGAGTAACACATTACAAAAATTAAAAAAATGCTATCTCACAACTATTTCACAATGTTTGGAGTGTCGGATGACATTTAACTAAAGGATCCCGACACCCCACACATCTTTATATAGGCAAAATCAGCCATATACCCTTCAAATCTTCTCTAATTAGCCATATACCCTTCTATTCTTTAATATTAGTCATATACCCCTCAAGTCATAACTATTGCTATTTACTCTTATGACTAATTTAAGTAATATAATTATTCTGAAAATCCAATTTATATAATTTAAGACTAAAATGTCCCTGACCTTCCCCTCCCTACTTTCTCTGCAGATCGACTGAGAATTGTTAGAGAAATTCATTCAATCCAAAATAAAAAGAAAGATATAGAAGGCGAAATATTTCTCAAATCAACAAATGAAGAAGGCTAAGCATACTATGGTTTCTCGACTCTCGTGTACGCTGAGAATAGCATTAGAAATTTTGGTTAATTTTTTATCCCTGTTGCTCCCTCACGCCAAAACAGAAATGCACGATTTTTGTTGGTTTAGTTGGCAAGTAATTTTTCAAGTTAAAAAAAAAAAAATACAAATGCACAGACGACTACCAGAAAAAAGACATTCTGCAACACAGCTTCTGCAACGCAGTCTATAAAACCCGTTTCAGAATCCGCAGTGGCAGTGCTGTAAATATGTGAAAAGATCTATTGCAACGCCTTTTATAAAAAATCCGTTTCAAAGTTTCCGTCCAGAAAAAAAAAATCCGTCGACTATTTTGCAACGCCTTTTATAAAAAACCCGTTGCAGTTCCTTCAGCCTTTTGTAATGGATTTTTTATAAAAGGCGTTGCAGTATCTTTTGAAACGTTTTTTTTTTAAAACGCGTTACAGAATATTTCGAAAATATACTAGGGTTTGAACTCAGATCTTACAAAATAGGCGGCTGGATTCCAAACCCCCTTCCTCAATACTGCCTCGTCTCCTTCTCTCTCTCAAACCAACTAGGATTTGCCCCATCCGCTCTCTCTTTGCCTCTTTCATTCTCTCTCCATGGAGCATACCTCCTCTCTTCCTTCCTTGTCATACCCCAATCCCTCGACCTCATGCCCGATCCGTGCTCATCTTCGCTTTCTTTGCCTCGCACCATGCCGACAGCGCCTCCTCGACCTCTCCATCTCCTCTGCCTCACCATCAACCTCTCCACCTCCTCCGCATCACCCTTGACCACCCTGCCTCCTCGCACAATCGTCCTTCGACACAGCACAATCTTATTCATTCATCACAACAATCAAGGTAACGAGTTTTTAGGCAAAAAGGTTAGTTACGTGCAAAAATGTTGCTAGTATTAGTTCCAGAATTATGGATTATTCCGACTTATTTCGAAAATTTGTCCTCATTTTCTTAGCTTATCCTTTACTGGAATTCTCTGCTCGTGCTTTTGTTATTTGCAAAAATTTGGCTACTTCAAGCTTTATACAGATTTTACTTAGTTTTTATAAGTACAGTGGTTTTAAAAATGCCTCAAGCTTTCATGTGCCAGCATCTTCTTGTTGACAGGTCAATATATAAACTTTATACATAATTTATTAATCCAATATCTAATACCTTTACAAAGCTCAGTTAGTAACAATTATGCTTCTAATCACTTACTGTTCTGATTTTACCTTATTGCTTCTCTTGCATTTGCTTTGTCCAGGTTTTATATGAAAATAATCGAATATCTTCAAATGTCATGAATTTCAGCTTCTCTAGTTAACTCAGGGTACGTTTCAAGCTTTTTCCTTTACCAAGGGAAGAGATGGATACCTGGAAGGCGATCAAGGTTCTCTTCCAAAGTCATGATGGGCCCGACATTTAAACATGATCCTCTTTGCTAAAACCATGGCCTTGGATGAAAGCCGGCACCAAGGGAAGAAAAGCCGTGACCGTGGCTGAGTGACGAAGTGGCAGAATGAAAGTCGTGGCCGTGGTGAAAGACAACATAAGGTTTATGATGATTTTTATTTTGTGTTATGAGATTGGTATTATAATTCCATGATTATTGTTAGCCATATAAGGAGAATTCTTTTATGTTGTAAAAATAATTGAATAATTTATTAGTTAATCAATTTTGAAGTGATAATATTCTACGTGTTTTTGTTGTGTGTATGCGATATATATGTGCAATGTGTGTGAATAGCAATTGGTACGACTAGTAACAGTAAACAGGCAAAATATATTTTTTATTTTTTTTATTTTTACCTTTTGTAACGGTTTTTATGAAGAAACGCATTGCAAAAGCCATATCAGAATATTATTTTTTATTATGAAACCTTTCTGAAACGCCTTTTAACAAAAACGCGTTGCAAAAGCCAAGGTTCTGAAACGGGTTTTAGTTAAAACGCGTTGCAAAAGATATGCTTCTGCAACGGATTTTAGTTAAAAGGTGTTGCAGAATCCTAGATCTTTTGTAACGGGTTTTATGATTCTGCAACGGGACCTTTTGCAACGGGTCCTACCCGTTACAAAATCTTTTTAAAAGGTGTTGCAAAATCCCTTGTTTCGGGTAGTGGACTAATTTAATTTCTCAGAACACAAAATTTCTATCGGCATTTGAACCAGTTGGGGGGCAGAAGTGAGTTTAACTAAATAGATATCAACAGAGTTGGAAATGCGATTATCAAGATAGAGGGTTCTATAGGTTCAAATAATTCAGTTGGCCTTTATTTCTTTCTATATTGTATTTGTAATTTTTCATATCATATATGATTCTAAATTTAGGCAGAAAGATGGATCTCTCGGAATGGAAGTAAGGAGGGGAAAGGCCAGGGACTTTTTAGTCTTAAATTTTATAAATTGAATTTTCAGAAATATTATATTATTTAAATTAGCCAAAAGGGTAAATAGTAATGGTAATGGCAATTTGAGGGGTATATGACTAATATTAAAGAATAGAAGGGTATATGGCTAATTAGAGAAGATTTGGAGGGTATATGGCTGATTTTTAATATTGATATTGATATTGATTATAAAATATTTAAAAATAAAATTGTCGTCAAACATTAAATAAAAATTCAATATCGTATTGCAGAGCACAGCGGAAGAACACAGAGAAAGGGCGCATCCGATCCTAAGCAGTCGTTCCCATCTGATCTCAAGTTCTCAACAAAACATGGGATTTAGGTTATATCCAGTATCCGAAATCCTATCCTATTCTTCGTCCTGTATCTATTTATCTGCTTAATTCTCTCGTTGTCGAAATATCTCCAGCGAGTGGGTTGTTTTGCCCCTGTCTTTCCTCTCTTCTCGCCGATCCACCAAAGCGGTACCTTTTTTTTTATTTTTTATTTTTAATCCCATTCTCTCATTTCGACTAATTGATTGTTTTTTGTTATTATTCACTCTATGAGGCTCAAATGTCAGAACTTTTTCTCCCCCTGATTTAATTTAGAACATTTAAAAGGTCTATGTCCTTGTTTGTCGATTATGAAGCGCGACTTTAACCTTTTATTCTATTTATTTATCATTGAAAAAAGGGGGGAAAAAAAGCATTCTGTCCTGTGTATCCCTATTCTTGATTAAATGTTAAATCAAGATATGGGGGCTTGGTCTGACTACACTTTAATTTTTCAGAAGCCAAGAGGGAGCATTAGATCTTAATTAGAGGCCTGTATATTTGAAGTGAAACAAAATGAGTAATAACAGTAAAGAAGAGAGAATGCACATTCATGACAAGGAGACCCATGGAAGCAGTGGAGACATTGATGAGAATACCTCTCCTGAGAAGGTTAAGGCACCCAATCTGTTCGAACGAGCCAAGGAAGAGGTCGAGGCTCTTGTGGGCGCCATCCATCATCCTGATAAGCACCATCATCATCACCAAACCCAAGGTATTGTAGCTAATTCTTTCAATTTTCTCCATTTAACTGACAAATTCAATGGGAGTTTATTTCTTTCTTTTAATAATTTAAGATTTAACCCTGTAATGTGCGTGCAATACTATTGGATCGACTGCTCTGAATTTTATGGTTGGTTGTATGTAACCTCGAGCATGGGGGATCAATTTAGTTCTCAAGAGAAAAGGAACCCAACTTGAAATTCAAAATTGTGTTGCTCTCGGAGTACAGGCTTTGTTTTTCTTTTTCTTATTTTGTGGCAGTGATGATTGGGTGTTGGGGGTTTCGGAAGAGATAAAATTATGTTTACTGCTAAAGAAGTGAATTGAAAATTTTCTGCTACCATTCCACAGAAGCCCTTGTTGCCAACTTAAATGGTTTCTACTCCTTTATATTTTGGTGTAAAAGGCAAGCAACAAATAAGTGTTTGTCCCCCTTCATAAAGAAGAATATGTCCCGCATTAAATTTTAAACCTGCTGTATATTCGAAAGAGAAACATGTATTCATAACTTTTTTGTTCACTTTGACTAGTTGGCTGTACGTACCCAATTGAAAGTTTCTGGTTTCTGCACCTGTTGCTACTTGACAAGATATTGTACTCGAAAGATTAAATGATGGAAAGCTTGTGCAGTGCTTTTAAGGTTAATCTTCATTATTGGGATTTTGGATTTCATTGCAGAAGAGGAAGCAGCAAATGTGAAGAAGTCTGACAAAAATGGGAAGGAAGAAAAGATGAAAATGCACAATAAGGAAACACATGGCACGAGCGGGGACATAGATGAAGACACCCCAATCAGCAAGGTCAAGGGCCCAAACATCTTTGAACGGGCCAAGGAAGAGATCGAAGCCATTGTTGAAGCCATTCATCCCCACAAAGACTCCGACCACTGACAGAATAAATGCTGAGAGCGGTAGAGAGTGTATGTGAGAGTTTTTCCTGAGTTTGTGTACGCTGTACCAGGTCTTCTATATTTTTCTGTTGTCTTGTAAATTTTGAAGCTCTTTGACATGATGTTGATCCCAGGGTCACAGTAGTTGGAATTTTGATAGTAACAAAGTAATCAATATTAGAATTATCATTATTGGAGCTACTATTACGATGGCTTCTTGTGCGATATATTAGAATTTTTCAAACTACCTGGTATTATTTGGGGGCATTGTTCATTATGATAGGCATAGTTGCTTCGGAATAATTAAAAGGTAATCCAAGAATGATCCGCATTCTTTGCAGATCATATAGGAGTGTTTGGCAAGTGTAGTAGTAGCGATTAAAATAATTGAATGTGTTTTGATATATGAAATGAATGTGTCTAAGATATTTGATAGGGTGAAGTAAAATGATTAATTTTGAAGGATTGAATGCAACTGATAACAATCTGATACTGTAATCATCAGACTAAACAGTGAAGATATTACATCAATCTTATTCTTATAAATAAGAGGTAGAAACCAGAAAGAAAAGAGAATGCGGAGTGAGCAATCGTATTGCATTACAAAGCCCAAATTAGAAGCCCAAATTGGAAACCCTGGGCTGGCGAGCGAGCGAGGCCGACTGAAAACTCACCGAGACCATTTTCATTTGAACAGCAAAACGGCACTGACAAGTGACGGACTGAGACAAGTCGTGACAGCGTTGAAGGTGAAAGTAGTAACCAGAGATGGCAATGACAATGGAGGAGAAGGGCAAAAGCGGAAACAATTGCTCCTTCACGGGGGAGGGGGACGCCAGGCAGTGGAACGAGGCGGCGTACAGGCGGAGGCTGCTCTCGGAGCGCCGCCTCGCCCACCGTATCATTTACAGAGCAGCCTTCGCTCCTCCGGCCCAGGCCCAGGCCCAGGCCCACTTCTCCGAGCGCCACACTCTCAACCTCAACCTCAACCCCGACGAGGACGACCACCTCCTCCTTCGCCCCACTTCGCCTTCTCTCCCCGACACCCTCGTCGCCGCCTCCACCGACGGCTCCATAGCTGCTTACTCCCTCCTCTCCCCCGACCGTCAGCTTGCCATCATTCAAGCACACCAAGGGCCTGTCTTTGATCTCCAATTCTCTGGAGATGATTCCGACGCATTGTTGTTTAGTGGTGGCGATGATGGTCATATTAGAGCTTGGAAATGGACCAATGTGCTCCATTGCAAGCCAGGTCTTCCCTTACTTGCTCTCTTTTTCGTACAACTCAACTTGTAACAATTCGGGAATTCCATCCTTATACCCTTTATCATTTACAGGTCACCATATCAATCCCATTTTAGATATTGTCAACCCACAACAGGAGTAAGTATGTCTCTCTCTCATAATACCCTACTATTTCCATTATGAATTCCTTCATGTATCTATGTGTCTATTCTTTCTCACTTGTGTTACAGGGATCCATGGGGTGCCCGATCTCCAATACCTGAAACCAATGCTATTGCTGTGCACCACCAGGTCTGCAAAATCAGCTTTGCCTCTCTATTTTTCCAACTTATCTACTTTACTGACAACCAGTTTATTTTTAATTATTTAATATTCAAAGTTTACTTGTTATGCTATGCACTTGTAATTAGCTTCTTTCGTTGGATAGGAAGGGTGCATATTTTCAGCTGCTGGTGATGGGTGTGCATATGCTTGGGATCTGGTATGTACCTACATTCCCTTGTTAAATTCTAAATATTTTGTTTACTTAATGTAATTTGGTGTATGTTGCACTTTATTATAATGAATTATGTCCAGCATAACCTAACACCAAAACCAGTATGCATTGGCCCACCTGCTTAATAGAATGTACATGTGACTAGTTAGCAGTGTAAGGACTGAAATCTATTGTTCTGTTAGTACAAGTCAGCTGAATTTTCATTTGAATTTCTTCTCACATTGCAACTGCAACATGTGATGCAGGCTACTGGTAAATGTAAAACAGTATTTAGAGGGCATCAAGACTACTTGCACAGTGTTGCAGTTTGTAAGCTGAGCAATCAGGTTTGCAGCTTCTCCTCATCCAGTTTTCCTTTTTAATGTCAATTCATTGCTCCTTCTGTTCAATGCAGTTTGGTTATTACTGAACCTTGTTAGGCATTGTCTGTTATTGTTTCAGATAGTGACAGGCTCGGAGGATGGAACTGCCAGAATATGGGGTTAGCTCATTATTACACTTTATATGAGTGTATTGTGTACTTTATAATATAAAATCTACAAGAACAATATTTTTTTTTATTCTTTCTTTACTTTCCAGAATTGTCTTTTAGTTTGTTCCTTGTTATCTTACTGATATATATAATGCACATGCTTATAGATTGTAGAAGTGGAAAGTGCACTAATGTCATATATCCAAACAAGAAATACAAGTCTGGGGAGAGTTCATGGGTCAGTTCTGTTGCGGTTGATCCAAGTGAAAGTTGGCTGGTACATATAAACTATTCTCTCTCTCTCCATTTTTCTTTGGGCTAGAGGTTTACTTAGGTGCTCGATCATTAGAAATTACAAACGCATGAATTCATCTTTTTCCACTTATCGCTGTTTTAATGACTTTTAACATATCAAGACAAGCTGTCTGGTTGTCTTTTTATGATGCAGGCAAGCATTTAAAATACTGTGTTCTGTTATATATTTTTCAGGCTTGTGGTTCTTTTGGAGGGTTGTCAGTTTGGAGTCTGGTATCAAATGAGTGTATATTTAACATTGAGCGCCCGTCTCCAATTCAGGATGTTGTGTTTGATAACAACCAGGTACGTGTTTTCATCTTCCCTCCTTTTTTTTCACATTTCAATGACCTACAACTTTGATTTTTGTCTGCTTGTTGAAATTCATACATTTTACATGTCATTGCTTGAAGTTTGACATGGATTATAATGGTTTCAGATCCTGGCAGTCGGGGGAGAACCTGTGCTCTCACGTTATTCTATAAATGGGTCGCTTATTTCTCAAGTGAAGTGTGCTCCTAGCTCTCCATTTTCTGTGTCCCTTCACCCATCCGGGGTAATTTTTCTTCAAGCTTTCACTAATTTCCAAATTGCTAACTGGCATTATAAAGAATGTGTCCAATAAATCAATCATCAAATGGGTCATGAAGTATTGAGAACATGCATTTTTTTTTTTCAGGTGGTTGCTGTTGCCGGTTATGGAGGCCTGGTCGACGTAATATCAGAATATGGGAGCCATTTATGCACTTTTTCGTGCATTGGCTTCGATGATGTTGCATGATGAATATATTTCACTTAGGAAAAAGCATACTAGTAGAAACGAAACCTTTAGATAGCTAGCTGTGCTGAGTTGGGTTAATTTCTTGTTGTTCATTCTTTCTGTACTGTGCTTGTAAGTTGTAACATGCATTTGTTAATGTTGAGTGGAATTAGTACCCGTTTGCATCACTCCCTTCCGATGAGCCTACCATAGTTGATTCTCTCAATAGTAAGAAAACCTTATGCCTCCTTTTCTAATCTCTTTTGCTTGGGCCAAGTAATATTGTGGAAATAAAAATAGGTTGCTCGGATTCCACAAATATATGCTTGATGCTTTTGAAAATTGCTCATCGGAAAAAATTATATGCTTCAAAATTGACAGCAAGATGCTGGTGCTGCTATAAAATGGATAATTGATGTACAAATAATTTTATTTTTATAGATACCGAATCCAACAACAAAAATATGAGCATTTTTGAATAACTATAAATTGTTTAATTCTATATCCACATCATTTTTTCCTTATCTTGTAATACAAGGAGCTAACATAAAATAGGTTATATATTAAATTGATATAGTTTAAAAGTTTCTTGTCACCGATCAAACAGTAATAAATTTGAATAATTAACTATTTAACTTATATAGAATGCAATGCACAAACGTTCGATGGATATTAAAGTGCAGAACGTAGGAAGCTTATGCAATGCAAACACAAGCTAATATAGCCGAAACAGTTTCAGTTTGTTTGAATGTTCTGTTTATTATAATAGAAAGCATGAGTTTTATAAATTGATTTTTGATTTGCTATTAAGTTGAATAGACATGCAGTAGAATGGGTCAAAATTATAAACAAAAAAGATGCAAATATCACATAAGAAGTTTCAATAAAAAAAATAAATGATAAAATATTTTTGAATATAGATATATATTAAAGAAAAAAAATAAAAGTTGGATCATCATTACTCATCAGCATAATAAAAAATTGAGTGGGTGGGTGAGGGGTCACGGGCAGTGTTACGGCTGAGCAATAAAAACTGGGATGGTTAACGGGAGAAGAAAGGATGGCGTGGGCCGCTCTAAGCCACGAATAGAGAAAGGATGACGTGGGCCGCTCTAAGCCACGAATAGAGAAAGGATGACGTGGGCCGCTCTAAGCCACGAATAGAGAATAGTCCTGAGCTGGTGTTTGAGGTCAAGTGTCAAGTGTGGACTCAAGTGCAGTCAATGATGGCACTTGAGCTGGTGTTTGGAGTGTCCATCTATCAGGTGACTGGTCGCACCGTTTGGGCACGTAGCACGTGAACAGCTGTCAAGTCAAGTGCTAGTTATGTTATGTACAACTACAAGGTCGATAAGGTTGTAATTTGAAATAGAACAGCTGGAAGGGTAGCGATGCGAAACTCGGCAAAAATTTCAGTCACGAAAAAAGATATAAGAGCGCCAAATCTAGAGTCCCTATAGAGTCTAGAGTAGAGTGCTCCAATTTTGAATTTCACGGAGAGAGAGAGAGAGAGAGAGAGAGATCCAAGGAAGAGAGAATGTCATCGGCGAGAGCAAACAAGAAGAGATCCAAGCTGGAAAGCAGCGCAGAAAGCCTTGCCGATCTTGGATCTGACAAGAAGAAGCCCAGAGATGATCATCTCCACGACTTTGATGCAGATCTCGACATCTCCAGGTACACTACTCTCTCCCTCATTTTCTACATCTATTCATCAATTGCTCTTGTTTCAGATCTATCCTTTATTATAAACACTCATTAGACGTCTTTGATCAATTCCAGTGACATTAAAGGGATCATATCAGCCTTACATAGCATCAGAGAGAAGGCACACAAAGATGGCCAGAAGAAGAGTGAAGAAACTATTGGCAGGTACATTACTCAAATCATTTTATTCCTATTGTTATTCTTGCAATTCTATGCAACCTTTCTTACTTATTCACTTTTATCATCACCCTGATTCAAGTTAGTTCCTTGTCTTATCTAACCATTTTTAGCTAAAGAACTATATTGTGCATTGCTTGAATGCATGTCTGATCACAATTTCGCCTAAGTAGTTACAATTAAACAACATAGCAGTACATCTTTCCTTCTAAATTTTTGCAGTTATTTTAATAATTTCCTGCTCAGATTATATCTATTAAATTGAAGGCCTAGCATTAGCATCTGGTAAAAATATTCAATTTACTATGTTTTAGTACTTGAGCACTGATATACTAATGGTCCCGGTACAGTTATTGTCCTCAATTATATGAGCAACTAAGGCTCTGATCGGAACGCTGAAAATAATTGCACGATTTGGAAATGGAATTCGTGCGATTTGAAAAATGTGATCGGAAGAGAGGAGAACGGAGGAAAAGAAAAGATTTCGTGCGATTTCAGCGGCTACAAATCCCGTACGGAATTCTCGCCCAAAACGTCGAAATTTGGTGAGAATTCGTCGCTCACCGCTTCTCCTTCCTCTTTCTCTCTCTCCTCCGGTGGCTGATTAAAATCGCATGAAAATTCCAGCTTCGTTCGCCGATCGAAGGAAATGATTTCGACTGAAAAATCTTCTCGTTTCTTTTCCGTCGAAATGAACTCTTTTCTCGTTATTCTCTCTTCCGATCAGAGCCTAAATGTTCAATTAATGTAACATTGCTAAAGGTATCATATGTTTTGACATTCTTTGAACTCTTAACATATATCACACATGGAAAACTATAATCGGGTTCTTTGACAACAGTGTGGCATCAGAGATTCATACCATGATAGATGATGCCAAGTCTAAGGCTGACAAAGACAGGTATGAATTAAATACTCGTGCTTTTGCTTGTTTTGCACTGCGCAGAGTCCAACTCAGTTGACAGTTTGTTGGTTGTACACTTAGAGTCAGCTTTTAATTTTGAATCCTGGTTAGGCAATTATCTGTTTGCTTGTAGTATGCAATTTTTGTTTAGATAAGTTAGAAAGTTTAAATGAAGAAACTTTGCAGCAAGTGCAACTACATTATCTGATGCTTACAAAAGCTCCATCCAACTCAATTTTGTTTTTGCATTATTCCACAACTACAATTGATTTGTCTTTTTTTTTTTAAATAAAAACTAGAGAGTTTCATTCTACCTCTTTCAATTACTGAAATGCCCGTAGTTTACACAGAGTATCACAACATCACAAAACAAAAAAAAAAGTGTCTTCAAAACTAGGAAAGAAAGAAAATGACATGGTGTTCTGTAATTTCCTTATTCAAGAATAAATTTTTGTCAAACTAATTACAAGAAAGTTCTATTTTAAATTTCTGATATAATTGGGGCTTTAGCAAAATTTCTAAAAAAAATTATGTATCCTGGCTGATGATATTAACTCTTTGTTTCTCTATGTCAGACAAAATTTCTTGAAGTCCCTATTGAAGATTTCAAAAGAGGTAATAAATAATCCTATAGGATATTTTAGAAACATATTTAACTGAGAATATTTGCTAATCTGGATTTGATTGTAGTTTGAAAGCTCACTGAAGAATGAATACTCCAGTTTTCAAGCAGCATATGATAGGTTTTCCAAAGATAAAGCCGCATCTTTGCAATCTTTTAAGGGTAACTTCTGCACATTCTTTTTTCTAAGTCTGTACATGATAAGACTGTGCAATGTCTTTTACTTTTATTTTTTATTCTTTTTTTTTTTTCGGGATAAGTTGTGGTTCGGTAAAATTACTCATAAATCCAATGAAAAGAGATGTTTTCTGTAACCTTGTCAGAATGAAGTCATTTTTCCTTAATGTTTAGTATCTATGTTTTATTTTTATTGTTTTGTAGAAATGTTTGCAAAATATGAAGATGAAAAGGAGAAACTACTTGCCAAATATGAACAACAGAGTAAGAAAACTCAAAGACAAGATCTACTTAGTTGTTTTTTAAATTAATCAGTATGTAACTATTATGTTAATAATTTTTTTCAGAGAAAAAAGACAAGACTACTTTGTTTGAACTAGAGAAAGCATGCAAGAAGAAGATAGCTAATGCTGAAGAGACCATAAAAAAGAAGCAGCAGGTACTTAAAAGTGCATAACATGAGCCTAATTTCAATAAGATTAAAATGAAAAAGTATAATCATAGTTGCTGTAAAAAAAAGTTAGACATTTTATAACAGTAGCAGCAGAGAATACATTAGTCCAAAAAAAAAAAAAAAAAAAAAAAAAAAAAAGCAGAGAGTACATTATAGAAAAATAATGTTGCACAATTTGGCTAACGTTTCTGTCTCTATGCTGTGTAATTAATTTTATTTTGTTTTTTTCTTTTTTCTTTTTTTCTGAACAGGATGATAAATCATTCAGTATCCTGCGCAAATCCCTTGGCTCATTCTTGGATGGCAGCTCTGATGAAGATTTTGGCCAGGACTAGAGAGGATTGAGACTCAAACCTCAGAACCTACATATATACATTCATAAAAGACCTCTTTTTCATTATTCTTTTCCTAAATCAGACAAGTCCTCGTTTAAACCATGCCTCTTTTTTTTTTTTAGTATATACTCCTTATATGATAGTAGCATAGTGTTACCTGAATTCAGTTGTGTAAAGGATGGGTTATGTTGATTGGCATAGTATAGTATCTTGAATTTTCCACAATTCTTATGTTTGGCGTGATGAACAGCTTTGTTTCTTATTGATTAACCCTGAAATGTATTTACCATTACTCATTAGCAGCTACGAAAGGGGTTTTTAGTAATACACGGGTCAATCATGATTTTTCTGTTATGTGTATATGTACTTTGGTTTCTATGGGAAACATGTGACCTTTTGGCTGCTTTTTGGAAATAGGATACCACAATTTGACATCATAACAGACAGCAACCTTGACGAACATTTCAGCAGGATCATCAGATCGCATATCGAACGGTCGGAAAAGCATAGGAACCCAGGATCCGTTAATAGTCGAGAAGATTTTTCCCTCAAAAACGTTTAAAGATTAAAAGCGACGAGCTTTTTCTCTTTTAATAAAGCTTAAACAATTTTGTGAGATTTATGAATGGTTTGATGGATTTAACTATGTTGCTCAGATATAAAATCGAAGGAAAGTTTAACTGGAAGTATAAACAATGGCGACCGTACATGATACTGTAGTTTTCAAACTATGTTGGCAGTACATCATAGATAATGATAATATATGCTTAGCAGTAGATTCTTGAAAGAACCTGGCTTAGGAAGAATTGGATGTTACTCGGGTTTGGGGCTATGGGGAAGTGGTTAGGCTCCCCAATTTGTTTGCTTCATTAAGCTTTTTTTCTTCTCCTCTTTTGTTCCTTGTAACTTGTAAACTTTTTCTTATTCCAATGAAATTGTTAGTGTAATCGTCACCTAGCCTTAAAAAAAAATGAAATAAAATAAAAAAAATAAAAAATCAAATTATACAACTATGTGTTACGCCTTGAAAAAAATAAATAGAAATATAAAATATTTTTCCATAAAAAAACAAGTCAAAAGGTTATCCAACTCTTTTTTTCCCCTTAATGTTATAATTTTTTTTTCAAAACTGTTTTAATTTTTTTGTATTTTTTCGAATCACTATTTTAAGTTTCAAAAAAAATACAGGAAATATTTTTCATATAAAAATCCAAGTCCAAAAGTTCTCCAAATTTGTCCTTAATTTTAAAATACGTTTCCCACATTTTCGTTATAAAATAATATTGTTTTCCAATAACACTTTTAAGTTCCAAAAAAGTTGCATGTGAATACTTTTCACATTAAATACAAAAATTTTTCCTAGATATTAATAGCGTTTTTAATAGTTCTTTTTCTTAATTTTCGGCATTTTCTCAATTATCATTTTTAATTTTTACCCGTGATCATGCGACCGCGGGCCCATATATGTATGTGACATGTCGTTATTGGTGAAGTGCCATTTCGAATGGATGTCAAACACCATATCAAAATTAATAAATTAATAAGTACCCATATAAATATAATGTGATTATGGAATAATAAACAAATATAATTATTTATATGGAGGTCAAATATAATTTTTTCTCAAGAGAATAGTGCTATATATTCATATAATACGTGATACGTCACATGAAAAATGCTACATATCCATATAATTATTTATATGCTACATGACAGAACATTACATTATACCTCACGTGATCCAAAAAATATTTTTCAATGTAAAAGATCCTGTTTTATCAATTGTTCATAACAAAGCAACTCTCTTTCCATTTCCTCAAGGAGTTTATTATTTTTGAACTTTAATCAATTGAACTCTTTTCTTTCCACAATTCTCACGAGCGGAGATGAAAGATTCATGAATCAATTGTGTTAATTATATAATAGATTGGTAATGTTTAGCACGTTTTTGTTAAAAATATTAGCAAAACTTATAAATTTTAATTTTGGCATTTAATCAACAAACATATCAACGCAGTATATGTAAGACTATGGGCTATAACTTGAAAGGGGTCAACGGATTGGCGCTGCTGGTAGAGTGGTGGCCTGGTGGGAAAGCAAACGCTTCGGCACTTTCTAGTTTCAAAAGTTTCTATTAAATTCTCATTTTCTCAACATCATTACACACACACACACATATATATATAGCCTCTCGTGCCTTCAGTCTTAGACCCAACTCTCATTTCCCTCGCTCCGTCTCCTTAATTTCTCTCTTCGTCTATGAATAAGCCATGTCGACTTCCTCTTTGCTAGCCTTGGCGCAATGCACTGAGTTTAAGAATTGGTTGATAGATATACGCAGAGAACTGCACCAATGGCCAGAGTTGGCTTTTGAGGAGGTCAAGACCAGCGAGCTGATCCGGTCCAAACTGGACTCACTCGGGATCAAGTACGACTCGCCGGTTGCCAAGACCGGTGTTGTGGCCACCATTAAAGGATCCAGTTCAGGCCCAGTTTTTGGGCTCCGGGCTGACATGGATGCCCTCCAATTGCAGGTTTCTTACTTTCTCTCTTCTTATTTAATCCCGGTTAAAGGTTATTTTGCGTGTGTTTGAGTGTGTGTGTGTGTACAGTTTGCAAGAAACTTTCGTTTATTTTAGCCTCCAATATATTTATCACTCTTCTAGAGGGTGAAGAATATGTTTTACATTTTAATATTTTTGATCGGACGATATGTATTCATTTGCTAGCACTTTGTCCTTCTCATTTTTTTTGTTAAATTTAGCCTGAAGCCGTGAACATTGCTCTCTTTTTCTTTCTTCCTTATTGGGCAAAGGGTACTTTTTACTCTATTTATTCTAAAAATTTGCAAAATGACCTTTTTCTATGAGACATAACTGTCCTTTGTATTCAAATGATTCGACGTTCTTTTTATCCAAAGAGCCAAGAATTTGAAATCCATATAAATGCTGCATTTTTTTTTTCTATCGTCTTTTTTGAACCAGAGTTATAGTCTATTAAGAAATTATGAGAGTGCTAACATGCTTGATACAAAATGTCTTTATTGAATTGAGGAAAACGGGGAATGGGAGTACAAGAGCAAGGTGGATGGAAAGATGCATGCATGTGGTCATGATCTTCATGTCACCATGCTCCTAGGCGCTGCTCGCCTTCTCCAGCAACGCAAGGATCAACTCAAGGTACTTCCTGCTCGTTACTTAGAACTGTCATCTCAGGTTTTGGTATAAGTTAATCGGGTCTTGGCAGAAAGATGTATGAAATTTGATGCTGAGAGCCTGAGACACCAATTTGACTAGATTACTGGGCCCTACCTGTACTTTTTGGTATCACGGTAGATATAAACAAATTTAGATTCAGTAAATGTCCACCAGCCAGATCGAGACCTGTTTCTGTTCCAATATTGCAGACCTTCACAGCTTCACTGATACTGAAATACAATTTTAGGCAACTGTTCATTTATAACTTACCTGAGGCACCTGATTTTAATTGACTGCTCAGATCAACCTTAGAAAATCCCATATTTAATTACTAATGGAGACTTAAATCAGATTAAACAATTTGGTCACTTGAAATTTTTTTAAAAATTCTTTTTGCATTTCAAAGGGAACGGTGAAGCTCTTCTTTCAACCGGCAGAGGAAGGCCCTGCCGGTGCAAAATGCATGATACAAGAAGGAGCATTGGAAGGCGTGCAAGCTGCATTTGCCTTGCATGTGGACCCCTTTAACCCTGTGGGAAATGTGTCATCAAAATCGGGTCCTGTTATGGCATCTTCTGGAAGGTTCCGTGCCACCATTACGGGAAAGGGGGGCCATGGGGCTATACCCCAAGCAGCGATCGACCCAATAATACCAACCTCTTTTGCAATTCTTGGTTTACAGCAAATTGTCTCACGGGAAACTGATCCCCTTGAAAGTAGAGTAAGTTTTAGCAGCGAACATGGATTTTGCTTTTCTTTCTTCATTTAGGTGCCATACAATTGTCCGTATTCACAAAAATGCTGAGGCATAAAGAAAGCAAAATTAGGAAGTCAGTTCAATACCAGCATTTAAAATTTTATTGTCTTTTCCCTTGCAAGCCATCTTATGCGCTGGTTTTGTTCATACTTGTACCTCTCTATTATATCAGGTAGTGTCAATAGGGTTTGTGAAAGCAGGAGAAGAAGCCTACAATGTGATTCCTGAGACAGTTACTTTTGGTGGTACCTTCAGGAGCCTCACAACTGAAGGAGACTCCTACATTAAGACAAGGATCGAGGAGGTATTATTGTACTATCATCCCAGTTTCTTTTAATTATGACACGAGAAAGGTTTAATTTATCCTGTTATATTGTTAGCAATTTTACAATTATATATTGTCTAATAAACATTTTTTAACCCACTTCATTCAGCTGGGATCGACTAACATATTTCGTGATACAGCAAAATATATTAATTGAATTATTAGCATGGTCATCACGTACTAGTTTGGTATTTAATTGTTGCAGTGCTCCTGACCACACCAGAACAGTAGCTTGTTTAGGACTTACATTTGTTATACTAAAATTTTCTGTTTTGTTACCTACAGATTATAAAGGCGCAAGCAACTGTGCACAGATGCACTGCAAGTGTGGACTTCTTGGAAAAAAAATTCATACCGTACCCTGTAATGACAAACGACGAGTCAATATACATCCTTGCAAAATCGGTAGGTGAAAAGCTACTTGGTGCTGTCCATGTGCTGCCAATGGCACCAGCGATGGCTTCAGAGGATTTTAGTTTCTTTTCACAGGAGATCCCAGCGGCCATGTTCTTCATTGGAGTAAAAAGTGAGAAGGCAGAAAAGGTTCATTCAACTCACTCGCCTGACTTCTTTGCTGACGAAAATGCTCTACCTGTAGGAGCCGCCTTCTATGCTGCTGTTGCAATTGAGTATTTGGAGAAGAATTCAGTAGATATTGAAAAATGAGAAATTGGTTGGTATTAAAATGAGTGATTTGTAAAAGAATTTGAGCATCTGTTTTGTTTTCAAGTTATGATTGTTTAGTTGGATCTGGATTTATTATTGCAATTTTACTTATTTATATTTTTATTTGATTTTACATTAATCAAATTGATCTTACTTTTCTCTGATGTTTTTATAATTAGCTCGAATTACCTTTTGGGCCCTGATTGGATAATTGAAATGTCAATTTGTAACTGGTAATACAAAATAAGTGTAATATTCATCTTCAAAGAAATCATAAGGTGGCTTTTTTTTTTTAGCCAAGAGATGTAAAAGTTTACCTAGATCAACTGATAATTTACCCTCAATAGGAACTCTAGTAATAGGTTTCTCATATAGTAGCATACTAGCATAGCTCTTAATAGACACATTTGATGTATTTTATTTTATTAATTCCAGTGATATAAAAGGAATTAGATCAGCCTTACGTAGAATCAGACTGAAGGAACAGAAAGACAGCCAGAAGAATAGAGGAAAAACTATCGGGAGGTACACATTTAAATTATTTTATTCAAATTATTCTTGCAAGTCTGTGGAAGGTCTTACTAAAATCACATTTTGTGATCGCACTTATTAAAATTAGATCCTTGTCTTATCTAACAATTATAGGTAAAGATCACTTTATTGCGTATTTATTGAATGCATGCCTGATCAGAACAACACCTTAAGTAGTTAAAATTTGACAACTTGTACTACAGCTTTTCCTTCTAAATTCTGTAGTTATTTTAGTACCTTTCTGCTGAGATTATATTTAGGAAGATTGAAGGCTTAGCATTAGCATCCGGTAAATATATTAACATCTATGTATCAGTAGTACTTAAGCTCTGGTAACTACAGTCGTGGTACAGTTGTAGTCCTCAATTATTTGATCAACTAACGGTTCAACTTATGTTACATTCTTGAATGTATCATATGTTTTGACATTCTTCCTTAGTTTGAACTCTTAACATAAATCACCATTATAACCTACGGCAACTATGTAACATAATTGATGCTTGCCAAGTCTAAGGTTGACATAAACAGGTATGAATTAAATAGTCATGCTTTTGCCTGTTTTGAATTGTGCAGTATTTTGCGTAACTCGTTAACAGTTCGTTATGTTGCATCAGTGAACATTTTTTTTATATACAACTCTAGCTAGGATAGTGATTTAGACCACGATTTGACTCAATAAGAAGACGATTCCTTTGGCAAGGTAATGGCGGTCCTAGAAAAAAATACTATTTAATCAATTGGAAAAGGGTTTGTTCCACCAAAGAAATGGGTATTTTAGGGGTTTTGAATCTGCAGCATATGAATATGGCTTTCTTGTTGAAATGGTGGTTTAAATTCTATGATAATAACTGTACTTCTTTATGGAAGAAATTGATTAGAAAGAAATATCTTGGGTCAAACCAAAGTGGTAAGAAATCCTTCTTTTGGTCCAATATTAAAAAAATTGCTGCTTTAGGCGTGGCTTCTAGTAGATATCAAATTGGGGATGGTTCCAGTGTTTCATTTTGGCATCATATCTGGTGGAATGAATGCTCACTTTCTACCCAGTTTCATTCTCTGTACAAAATTTGCACAAATACTAACTGTTCTGTACAGGAAGTTTCTTTGTCCAGTGGAAGCACACTCACTTTTAGGAGGGTGCTAACAGGCAGGGATTATCAGGATTGGGGTGTTTTGATGGCTGTTATTACCCAAATTCAGTTGAATGATAAGCCAGATCAAATTTTATGGAGATGGCACAATTCTGGTCATTTTAGTACCAATTCTGCTTATACTTTTCTTTCTTATGGAGGAATTATGCCGTTGAAACCTTTAACTTGGTGGCAGACCCATGTTCCATACAAAATTCAAACTTTTATGTGGTTATTAGAAAATAATAAGATACTGACAAAGACAAATCTTGTGAAAAGGGGTTGGTAAGGAATCGATTGTTGTTGTTTCTGCCAAAGTCAAGAGTCAGCTGATCATCTCTTCCTACAATGTACTTATGCTCAACACATTTGGTTTTGGTTAGGGGAAGCTCGATCTTACTACAGTCGTTGGGTTCATATTAAAGATATTATTGATTTTGCTCACACTCTTCCTAAAGAAGAGAAACAAGCCTTTTTGTTAGTGTTTAGTGTAAGTTCTGCCATATGCTTTCGGACTGTTTCAAACGGGTCCGTTTGAATTGAAACGGGTCTGTTTGAAATCAAACAGGTCCGTTTGGTCGAGTGCAGTGTATCTGGACAGAACATGTGATCTCAGCGCCTTTTGGATTCCACTGCCCTATTGCGCCTCCTGAGTAATTTTTGGCCCTTTAAATACACTGTTCTGATGGAGAACAGTATCCAAGTAACATCATATCACTCTGTTCACTAAAATAGAGAGGAAGATAGAGATTTAGAGGGAGACAAGGTCTAAACCGATTTCCCTGAGAATACCATCAAGGCACGGGAAGGCATTTCGGTTTAGTAGTGCCCTCTTCATTGCAGGTGTTGCTATTGGAGTGAAGATTGCTTGGCAGATCTCTCTCAAAGTTGGTGCAACTCATCCACAACACTTAAGGACAAACAATGGCTGGAGGTAACCCTAGATCCTAGTTATTTCAGCATTTTGATCTAAGAAACACTTACAGTTGGTATCAGAGCCCTTTATACCTCTGTCTTGTTTGTTAGTTACTGAATTTCATTAAAGTTTAATGAGAAATTCAGATTGTAAGTGTTTTGGATGAGTTTTGAAACCCTAGTTTATGTATACAGAAAGATTGATGGTCTAAACATGGTAGATGTTAGATTATATTAGTTTAAGACTTAGTTTGTGATTAGATTACTGTTATTACTAATCAAAAGTCTAGGAATACTATGATTTAATAAAAAACAGTGTGTTTAGGCAGAAAATCAGACTTTAGGGTTCAGGCGCAGACAGTTCAAACGGACCGTTTGGATTCAAACGGACCCGTTTGTCTGCATGAGGATTTTCACCTCTCTCGGACGAGTTTCAAACGGATCCGTTTGAATGGAAAATGAGAAGGTGTGTTTTAGAGACTGATTATGCTTAATTTCGTATTTTGTCTGATTTCGTCAAGCTATATCTCAAGAACCGTTTATCCGATTTGAGTGAGGTTTTCGGAATTGAGAAGATTTTGAGTCTACTTTTCATAGAAACCGAGATCTTGGAAATCAAGCGAGTATATAGTGAGATAATCAAGTTGCAAGCAGTATAGGTCAGACTGTCTAGTTTCTGAAATTTTGACCTTTCAGTAGTGCGAGCCAGTTTTCTCTCACAAGGTAATTCAATTTTGCATGAAATTTTACTGGAATGTAGATCTTTCATAGATCGTTCCACAGAGTGTAAATTTGCAAAGTTCTGATAAAGTATGAGAGAGTTATAATGTTCGCAATATAGGTCATTCTGACAATTTGTAAGAACAAGTCAGTGATAGACTGACTTTCTAGGTGTATAACTTTTGATCTATAAACTTGTTTTGGATGAAACTTGTGTTGTTACATAGAACATTGAGTCTAATTTCTAGAATGACCAAGAATGCAGAAAACAAACAAGTATAGAGAAAGTTATTGATGTTTTACCAGAAGGTGCGCAGTCTGTCAGTAAATTCTGGATGTTCTCGGTTGGATTTCAAACGACCCGTTTGAATTCAAACGGATCCGTTTGAATTGTATGTGATCTAGAATTGTAATTTAACATGAAAATTAAGGTATAAGCATACAGGTAATGGTTCTCTATTGACAAATAAGGCTTAAGGATTGTGTAATTATTATGGAAGTCTATAGAATAGTCACAATTTGCTAAAATACTATAAATTTTTGTGAAGATGGTTGACATCTTTTGTTGGAAATTAATTTGTCGAAAGCGCTATGATTGTTTGATGCTATAGAAAAGTATTGATGCAGTCCACAGACCATCATACTATCAGGAATACTCTATAAGTATTAATACTGCTAGCATTGATTAGACAAATTAAGATAACTATACATGTTGTATAGTGGTATAACACAAATTATTTTTTGTAAAGTTTATGGCGGATATTGTGCATATGGTAATTATTTAGATATAGACAATTATAATTATATAATCTATGTTAAACTTAAGCCTTATGAAGCAGACAAGTACGAACCGTTTGGGTCTCTAATAGACAGTTTAGTTCAGGTCTACATATATGAATTTCTGTCATGAAATTGAATTCAACCGAACCGTTTGGTTTGGTGACAGAAAAATAATGGTTTATGTCCTAGTGATTGATATATAATAATTAATTGAAGAGTAGCCACAACATCTTCAATTATATTAAGGTATATATATTATATAGTGTATCTATGAATCACATTAAGGAAGAAGGACATGATTTGTTTCTAGTGACGAATATATGTTAATTGATTAAGGAATAGCCACAGCATCCTTAATTACATTAAGGCTAAGTATATATAAAGTTTATAAAGTCACATTTGGATTAAAAGGACACAAGATGGTAATATATTAGAATGGTGAAGTCAATATCGTCCCACAGGACTATCGATGGAACCAAACTAATATATTAGGATATAATAGTTAATTATGAGTGTTTAATTTGCCCATAGGGATTAAGGATAGGAATATAATTAACTAGTTGTATCATATAGTGTAAAGAATCATAACATAGGATTTGACCTACGTGTCATAAAGTTGTAATGATTAATTACACGAAGAGTCACAGCATAATATTTAGCCCACAAGTAATATTGTGCAGGAATTGACTCATAAGGATAAAAATACTTAGTTTGCATTGGTAAACTAAAGTATAAAGTTATGTCTCAATATAAAGTGTAAGCATGTGTCAGTTTTACTTTCATAAGGATAGCAGATTTCCTTTAGAAATGATAAGTTCAAATGTTCCTGGGTTGAGGATAATAGTTATAAGGCCTGGAAGGATACTGTTCTCCTTCATTAATGTTGTAAGGATATTGAATTTGCCATATGGAAAGATCAACCAATGAAATCTACTTTTGAACTTGAACTTGTAAACATGGATTACTAAGAATAGTGGGAGTAGTTTAACTGCTCATTTATCATGTTTATACAGAATAAGTTCTTTCAATATTTCGTAGTTCGGTTGATGCGCGTGTCAATGAAATCCTTACTTGAGGCATTAGATGAGTAGTCTGCCTGTTAGGTTATAAAAATATTCATTGTGTAGTTTATCACAATAGCTTACTACCATTTTAGTTGTGTGAGAGCACATAATGCAATTGAGGGATTTAGTAGTTCGACTAAAGAGTCTATATGATATTTCTCAGTCATTACTTGTGTATTTTATTTTAAACACTTGTCCAGTTTAGTATAATCATGTCAAAATCTCCTATAAGGATAATAACACATATAAGGATTAATGGTCAATAAAGGTTTTCTGACCATGTGTGTTCATGGAAGAAGAGACATGTTATGGACAAAACTGAGAGTGTTCATAGGACTAAAATATGATTAACAAGTGCGAAAAATGACTAGCATGTATCAAGGTAAAGTCTGCATTTATCTCTTTAATTGATGGTTACTCACAATATATATGTGTCTCTACATACCTTTAAGGTTTTCAAGGTGGAAGTAGAGAAACAATGCGGTAAGCAAATATAGATTGTGAGGTCAGATAATTTAAAAAGAGATTTGAAATATGACTAGGATTTTGGAATCTAGAAATATTGAATTCTATAGAATGTTCAGACTAGTGGGAGTGATCAGTTTTAGATCATACGGAAATTTCCACTAACACATAATGGGATGATATTCCTAAAGGATTAATGAATATTGATAATCCAATTATTGACATTCGATAACCGACGTATAATATAAGAATAGATCAAGTTGAACATTGAGATTCAACATTAAGGTGATCTAATAAAACGGTAAGGTCGGTTGATCCTAGTACTGGTAATGTAGTTTATCTATATGACTCTTATGAAGATATCAATGTTGAACATAATCCTATTGCATTTTTAGAAACAATGAATTGCAATGTATCCATGTTATAGTTTAATGCCATGTAAGATAAATTGGAATCAATGGTGTGTAGTAAAGTCTGGAATCTAATTGAGTCACCTTATGGTTTAAACCTATTGGTTGTAGTGGATTTACTAAACCAAGAAGGATTCATTAGGTAACATTGAATAATACTAGATCAGACTTGTCACCATATGATTCATTAAATAGAAGGAATTGACTACATGAAAGTTTTCTCTCATGTATTAAGGAAAATTCACTTCGTGTAATTTGACATTAGTAACTCATTGTGGTTTCGAGTTACATCAAATGGATACAAAGGTTGCATTTATTCTTTAGAGGTAGTGAGTATGTGATTAGCAAGCTAAGAAAATCCATATAATGTTAAAAAACAAAGTATCTCACAAATGATATTTGGGGTTTCATGAGGTTATTTCCATATGGTTTTAAAGAAAATTATCATGAACTAGTGCATATACCAGGATCAGTGGGAGCTGAATTTATTTTTTCTTGTTTGATATGGATGGTGTTCTACTTGCAATTAGTGATAAATGATTATTGAATTAGGTGAGACACTTTCTTTCTAATATATTGATATCTAGGATATGGGTATCGCCTTGTTTGTTATAGGCATATAGATCCATAGAGATAGGAATCAAGATGTTCTTGATCTATCTCATCAAGCATATATCAATAAGGTATTAGAAAGATTCTGGATGGAAAAGTATTCACCAAGTCCAGCACCTATTTTAAGGTGATAGATTCAGTTTGAATCGATATCCTCAGGATAATACAGAGAAGGAACAAATAGTGAACATTCCATGGTTTTGGCAATTTGAAAGTATGTTCAGGTTTGTGCACATTAACATACATAGCTTTTGCCATTTGGAATACTTGAACTAATATCATGATAATAAGGGAAATAGACCACAGTTAAATGCTAAGAAAGTAATGATATATCTTTAAGTTACTAAAGATAATGTGCTTATGTCTCAACAAACTGACAAGTTGAAGGTATTTGGGTACACAAACTGGCTGTGTCGATTTGGTGAATCGAATTAAGGTTACATGTTATCCAGGGGAATGTGTCATCTAGAAGTTGTCTAATAGACATTGTTTATTACCTCAACATAAGGTGTAGTTTGTTGTGTGTTTTGAGACCGCCTTCCATGGTGGTAGAAGAGTTTTATTTTGAGGCTTAGAATCATAGATTCTATATCTAAGCCATTAATGATTCTGTGTGATGATTCTATCGCATCTTTCAAGTCGAGAAAAATAAAATAAAATAAAGGTAAAAGTCGAGATTAATATATCAACATTAAGTATCTGGCTTTGAAAGAGAGCATCAAGGAGAATCGAGTGGTCATTAATTGTATTCACACAGAATAGACGCTGACCGATCTTTTGAATATATACTGCAGATAAAGGAATTCAAAGATCATGTAGCGAATTGTAGGAGTTGGTCCTATGAATTAAAGTAATCGTACGATTGTATACAAACTCTTCATAAAGTATATATGTATTTCTCATTTTGATTGTGCGCACATATATGGAATATATATTTGATCATACGGTTGAGAATTACATCATAAAGATTGACCTAGAATAAACGTTGGGTTTATTCATAAAGAAAATTATAGAAATCACATAAAGGGTTGAATTGAAAGTTTCAGAATGCATTGGTAATACATGGAAAGTAATATTCGTATGTACTAATTGCTTAGGCGTTAGTAACGACAAGAAGACTTACTGCCATGATTCATGTATTTTGTCTCTCTCATTCAGCATAAGGAAAACATGAAGGATTATTGTTTAATATGGTGGAGGCTAAGATCAAGTGGGAGAATGTAAGTTCTGCCATATGCTCTCGGGACTATTTCAAACGGGTCCACTTGAATTGAAACGGGTCTGTTTGAAATCAAACGGGTCCGTTTGGTCGAGTGCAGTGTATCTAGACAGAACATGTGATCTCAGCGTCTTTTGGATTCCACTGCCCTATTGCGCCTCCTGAGTGATTTCTGGCCCTTTAAATACACTGTTTTGATGGAGAACAATATCCAAGTAATATCCTATCACTCTGTTCACTAAAATAGAGAGGAAGATAGAGATTTAGAGGGAGACAAGGTCTAAACAGATTTTCCTGAGAATACCATCAAGGAACGGGAAGGCATTTCGGTTTAGTAGTGCCCTCTTCATTGCAGGTGCTGCTATTGGAGTGAAGATTGCTTGGCAGATCTCTCTCAAAGTTGGTGCAACTCATCCACAACACTTAAGGACAAACAATGGTTGGAGGTAACCCTAGATCCTAGTTATTTCCGCATTTTGATCTAAGAAACACTTACATTTAGTGCTTTTTGTTGGTCTATCTGGACCCATAGAAACCATATAGCTTTTCAAAATGCATCTGTGAAGAGTATGAGAAACATACTTCTAATGATTAATGGTTTAGTTGAATATTGGACAGGTATACTCAAAAGTGTTGAGAGAAGCAAAGTTTTCATGTGGATTCCAAAAGATTGGGATGAGATACCAATTCAAATGCTGCTGCCAATGGATTTGCTGGACCGAGCTGAAGGTAGAGACAATGAGGGTGAGGTGTCTTTGAGAGGAGCAATGCTGGAACAAGAATAAAAATATCTTATTTCCACTCAGAGAAAATGTAGGAGAAGTGGGGTTTCTGTTCTTTTGTTATGTGTTTTTTGTGGTCTAAGTGTAGTTGGTGTGAATTCTGGTTTGTTGTCTGAAGTGTTATTGGGTTTTAGTTTCTATAGGTGACAAAGGGTAAAACAATATTTTCTCTTCTTACTCTTACTTTTAATTTTGGTGCTGTTTTTCCTCCAAAAATGCTTCTACCTGGAGGTTTGATGAATTGGAGGAGGAGACAATGAGTTTTGATGCAGTAGAGAGCATTGCGCAGCCAGGGTGTGGTGTTGGATGAATAAAGATGTTTATTCTCAGGACTGTGCAGCCAGGGAGCGAAGCACGAAATGCATAGAATCAATGTTTTGTTAGTGTTCTGGGTTTTAGAATTGTAATTCTGAGCTGATTTTTGTAATAGCGCTGTGGCATATTGTACTGGTATAGGCTGGACAATTGTTGCAGGTTGCTGGGTGAGAGAGGGGTTTAGAATTTAATCGCTGGAGAGTTATGTGTTTTTTATTTTTTTTACTTTATGGAAACTCTTGTTTCTATAATGAAACCGGTAACCGAAAAGGTTACTTTTTTCAAAAAAAAAAAAAAAAATTAGACCACGATTTATTTATAGACATGCCTTTAGAAAAGCCAAGACCGATGAGGTAATTATCTTGCTCTTTCGATTTAACATAAGACCAGTCAAAGCAAATAGAAAACTGATTTAAATTATCTATTGGTGAAACCCAGGCCCAAAAAAACAGCCTCGTTATTACATACAAGTGACACAACCCTGAGAACTCTGCAATTCACTTCACATGAACTATCTTTACTATGTGCAGAGAAAACCAAGACATTGTTAACCAGCTTATTAATTTCAGTTTTTCAGACATACCCCAGGAATTGCACCCACCTGCAATTCGAGGCACAACAGACGACAGCCAACACACAGAAACTAACGTTAACCAGAACTATCAGATTGCCGATCGAACGGTCAGGAAAGCATAGGAACCCCAGGATGGCACGATCGCTGAAAGTCGAGAAAAATTTTCCCTCTAAAAGAGTATAGATTAAGAAGGTCCAGCTGGGATCAGAAAAAAAAATTTGCACAACTATTTAACACTTTTTGAATGAAATTCCTAATCTAATCTATCTAGTTTGATTTAATAAGGTATGCCCATAATTTCCTAAAGACTTAAAATTTACCAAAATTCAAAAATCATTCCACATTCTTATAACTAGAATCCAAGATCAAATGAAGGCAAATCAAAGCAGTCATCAGTGTCAGTAAATAATGTTTCCATGAAGCCTACTCTCCTATTTGCCTTCTCCAAATCTTCCTGTAACAGCAATCAAATTGCATATGCATCTCTGTGATATGGCATGAAAAAGCTAAGCCATCTTAAGTGTTTATTTTCTTAGGATTTAAGATGTCATACCAGAATTATGCCTCCACATGTGCCCTCAAATGAAGCCGAGTCCATAGTGTCAGTTAATACTGCAAATTGTTCCATATTCATAAAAATAAAGGAACAAGTACAGTGCTAAAAGAGATTGTAAGTTGGTACTTGTGCTAATTAAACCCCATACTGAAAGTGTCAACATGCTAACCTGATGAGCTGTTGCACATGCCTGAACTGCTACAAATCACTTTAACCACGATTGCTGCATTTTCTAATTCTTTGGTTCCTGTTTCTCTATATCCAAAAAAAATGTAAAACAAAACAGAATATTATAAACTTTACAGACATAACTAATTAAAACTTTAATTTTTCAGTAATTTCATGAAGCACACAATTAGTATCATATATATTACTAAAAGCTGCCATATATACTACAAACAAACAGTTCAGAGAAACCCAAGCATCATAAATATTCCTAAAAGCTGACATATGTACAAATAACCAGTTCAAAGAAACTCGAGTATGCTTCAATAGAATAAAACTGCTGGTTGAGCAGGTCATAAAGCTTACATAGAAGATGGAGAAGTCAAGGAGCAGTGATGAGCATTCCCGTCTTCATCATGAATCCCTTGTGCCGATGGATGCTTGTGATGGCCTACACTGTCGTCCCTTGTGCCGACAGAAGCATTCTTTGCTAATTGTGCCTCTCCCTCAGGCACTGACAATGGTTTCCTTAGAACTGACATTATCTGGCAAGCTGTAAAACCACATGGATGTTCCTCTTAGTACCAGTATAGCTGTTGGTTTCATGGGCACTGTCATTGATTCAGTGGTTACTGAAAACTTCACAAAAAAATTATCCCATCCTGGGTTTATGGGATAATCATGCAGAGGACATGATTAGCATTAACAAAATAATAAACGTCAAATGATAAGAAAGTCACACCATCTCGTCGAGCAACATTGACACACTTCATACTGTTTGTTGATTTTTCCATCTCAATGCTGTTACCAGTCTGTATGTACAGACTCTTCACTTGTTCCTTTGGTCCATCACCTACATTATCTTAAAAAAATAAACATACAATAATGATTTGAATATCTTTTTTGTACATACTGACACTGATCAAGCAGGAGAAAGGAACTATATTCCTACTTCTTACTTGTAGGGATGCTTTTCATTAATGTCTTTGACTTGACAAATTGATCTGGGGTGCTCCTTTGATTAGAAGCTGCATTTGACACCCTATCTGGAGGTACAATTCATAAATGTTTATTCAATGACATTATGAAATTTTTTTTGAGAAATTTAATATAATATATATTTCTGTAAGAACCAAGATAGAGTAAAGGAGACACACCATCATGTCGAGCAACACTGATGCACTTATTGCTTGTTGATTTATCCATTGCTGTGCTGTTACTGGTCTGTGTTTCCAAATACTTCACTTGTTCCTTCTTTGTTTCCCCATCTGCAACTTATTTTACAAAATAATAAATGAATAAACACACGATAAAGCATTCTAAAGTATCGGCCTCAGTAATAATCTGATCAATCAAGTGGAATAAATATATAAACAAGTTCTCACTTGCAGGGATTCTTTTCATCAATGTCTTTGAATTCACAAATTGTTCACGATGGCTCCTTTGACTAGAAACTGCACATCCTACACCACATCCAAAACTACAGTATATTCATGTTTATCCAATGACATAACTTAATTCAAAATAATTTCTTGTCAAATGTAATAACATATAATTCTGTGTGACAAATTAGTGAAATCTCTTTATAGAACATAATAATTTCACTAAAGGACAAATTAAAATTTCAACAATGTGTGGTTTAAAGCAATTGATCCACCTAACCTTTATTTCCTGTATTCTTGAAGTGAGAACAATGCAATGTTTCAAATAAAAGGGGGATGAACATGAAAATGACCTTGTTGACGGACACGTAGGTCATAAACCTGAACCAGATACCCAGGTAGCTCGCACTCAGACCCGCCATCTATGCATTCAAATGACTTCAGATATCGGCTGCCTAGTATTTGACCATCTTCACTTGCTAAGGATATCTGGAAAGACAGAGAAGTTGAAACAGTCAGAGGCACTGTGACAGCCATGGAACATAAGAAGGCTAATAAAATTATAAAATTCACACCAGTGACCTGCTTTGTGAGTGAACCGGCAGCTCGGGAAAGTTGCAAGATGCCGTCATGGTATGTCTTAGCCTTCCGATTTACTTGGCTTGTGTATAGAACATTCCACTCTGCACTTAGTCACAGAAAATTATGTTTTTAAGTCCTAACACATTTCATGCCTTGAAATATTGCAAATGCCACATAAGAGATGGAGACCAGTATTAGAATACATATATCAGTATTTGTATCCATGGAGCACTTCACTTATCAGATCATAGGAAGCATTTTTAGGCTTGGAGAACCATTGTGTGATAATGATTATATCAGGAAAACAAAACTGTTTGTGCACTATTGACAATAAATAACAAGATATATCTGAACCTTCTAAAATGGAACTGCTTCCTGGTGCAGTTGGCTCAACAAAGGTTGTGTCCTTCCTCGCTGCATTGTAAACTTGTGTCAGTATCTACTGAAGTCCATTGTTACCTTGCGAGAGGTAGCAACCACTAATTTAAATCTTTAACAAAAGAGAGGCACAGGGGGAAAATAAAACCTAGTACCATCAATAACACTGTGGATGGTAGACGTGGGCTTCTGGATAGGCTTTCTGAAGGATGAGACTGAGCTGTTCTCTTCCCCAACTTGACTTCTGGAGAGACCAATGTCGACTAGATGACCTTGCATTATGAGAGTTCGGCCAGATGCAAGTATGTCATCTTTTCCCAAGACCTTGCTTTCTAGAAGCCTCTCATTCTCATCATAAAGCCGCACCTGCACCATTGTCACCAATCAAATGGAAGTAACTATACAATCCGCCACAGTCAACTCACATTTGAATCAGGACTGTGCAGCTAAAATTTGTGACCTGTTTTGCATGAGAACCAAGTTGGGAAAGTCGCAACTTGCCATCATGGTACTTCTTTGCCTTCTGTATTAGCTGGGTTGTATACAACACACTCCACTCTACATCAAATGCAAACCCTTTAAGACTGAAATCGAGACAACACTAACATGACTTAATTTTTCCATACCTCAACAAAGAAGAAGAAAAGAAGAAAGGGAAAGTTGAACCTTCAAGAAGTGAGTGTGGCAAAGTTGAATTGCTTAATGGTGTGTCAGTGATGTACGGTTCAGCCTTTTCGCCTGCTGCGGATCAAAATTTCAAGTTCATTGGAAGATTAGCAAATGACATGATAAGATGTACCAAAAAGAAAGAAAGAAAGAAAGAAAGAATTGAAGGTACTTACTGACCTCTGGTATTTCTTTGCATCAAGTTTGATATCTTATGCAATGGTTTCCTATGGAATGAGTTTCTCTTTTTGCCTGCACATTTTGAATTTATCCCAGTGAGCATCAACAAATATAATTATCTTATCTTAGAGAAGGAAAGAATCTGAGAAGAAAATTGAGGTTACTGTCGGTTTGTTCCAGGGAAGTAGGAGTGGGGTTGGAAAGAAGGTCAACAGGATCAGCAATGTCAACAAGATGAGAGTCCATGGTAAAGGATTTTCCACACTCGACCGATTCAGCCTTGCTCAGGAATTTGCTGTCTATCAGATTCTCACACTCATCATACAACCGTACCTGCACACATGCATCCAGGAATTACATCAATTGGTAGACAAGAATTCCTAAATGACTAATTACTTAATTGATGACACTAACTCAGATATGAACAAATTAAACGGACTGGTAGATGAGAATTTGTAAGGTCACCTTGTCACGAGATGCATTAAGGTGAAGAAAACCGTCATGGTAAACCTTTCTCTTCTGTTTCAAATGCTTAGTGTAGGTGACTCTCCATCTCGTTCCCTCCTGGGTGTCTGCCATGCTGCTCCTACAATAGCCACATGCAAACATGTAGAAGAAAATAAAGTGAATAGGAGTGAAAATTGAGTTTGGAGAGGAGATAATTAGAAATGAAGTGTGCATGCTAAAGCCTCAGCTGCCTCATCTAAACAAATGCACTTGCGCTAGCCTAGCCTAGACACTCCTCCCTCCCGACTCCCGACCAGATACAGCCACGCTAAAACCATTTTGGATTGGAGATTTGTGCAATCGAAACCTTTTTCTTGGAATTGATTACCTTTTACTGGAAATCTGGTTAAGAGGAGGAGGAGGAGGAGAAGCGAAGTGGCAGCAGCGCAAGTGTGAAGTGTACTTACAAGTGAGAATGTGAGATCTAATGCGATGCGATAAAAAAGGCTTACATCTCCAAATAATCGTCGCCGGAGCCGCTCTCCACCACCTTCCGTCCTTCCCGCCTCTCTCTCTCTCTCTCTCTCTCTCTCTCTCCGTCTCTCTACCTCGTTTTAATTTAATTTTTAAAAAGTATATCTTATCGGGTCTTTATAGGGCCTGATGCTGGCCCAATCAAAGCAAAGCAAAGCAAAGCCCTCGCCTTCAGCCTTCTTTTCTTTTCCGACTGGACTAAAACTGCTGTAATTTTAAAGCAGGAAAACAAACAATAATAAAATATAAAAAGATAAAAGCAAAGCAAAATTGCGATACTCCTTGAAACGCAAATAATACAAGGAAACAAACACCTCCTTCCGAACTTTTTTTTTTTTTTTTTGGGTTATACAGTTTATGTTGCAATTAATAGATAATGACCGAATTATTGTAGATAAACTGTTTAACTACTATTTATCTAAAATGTCTATAGTCAGTCTGTAGTTAATTAATATAGGTCAAACCAGCTACCATGCCCTGACCCCTTATTACGAAACCTCCTCATTTATTTATTTATAGTTATTTATTTTGTCCCCAAACGGCAAACGCTCACTATCATCTTTCTCTACAAATCCATATATATATGTTACTATAATTGGTAGACGAAGCACATGATGCTGATTCAGCTAGTGGTTGGCGTCGGTTGGAACTTGGAAGCAAAATCTCTCAATTAATGGCCACAGTTGGCATTTCATCAAGACTCGAGAGGTGTTGATCAGGTCCCACCTGGACTTGGATCAGTTGGGTTCAAACACACTTGGATCAATTGGAACCGCATCCTCTGCCCATCTCATTGAGATGGGTAGAGTGCCCATCTCTCCATCTTAACCATCCGATTTAATCTCAACGGCTAAAAGAGCCCCGTGAATTCCACCACTCCCGAAAAAAATTATTGGCTCGAAAAAAATGAACCGTCCAGATTAGATGGGCACTCTACCCATCTCAATAGAGATGGGTAGAGGATACTGGTCCTGGATCAATTGGGTCAGGATCAGATTCAATTTTTACCTTTTTGTCTCACATTTAATATGATGCTCTCCCTTTACAGTTATGTACACATGATAAATATCTGACTTGATAAATAATTTTAGTAGTATGAGTTTTATGAACCCGAGCATATAAGATGTTATTTTATTGTTATAATAATAATAATGCGTTCAACTAAAATTAAGCAACCTATATTACACCTTTTGTAGGTTTGAAAGCTTTTTTCAATATAAATTAGTTACACACGGATCATACGTAAAGAGACATATCGATATTGTTTGCTATTTCCTTTTTTTTTTGAAAAAAATAATTATCAGCAGCTTTCGTCCAAATGTCCAAATCTGGTGCAGCGCACATGGAGTCACCGTGGGGAAGATGAGAGAGTCATGAATCAGCGGTGTTGGGGCTTAGGAATATGATAGATTTTTAATCTTAAAAAAAAAAAAGGAATATATTAGATTCAAAATGTATATTTAGTGTAGCACGCTTCATTAAGAAAACCCAACAAATATATCAACGAAGTGAAGTTAGTACCTTTTCAGTTTGAACATACATAGTTAATTGCAAATGTGTAGCACCTTTTGTTTTTTTATTGGATTTTTTTAAGAAGTGTATGTACCTCGTTCTAAAAAGAATTCCGAAATAAAGTTAAGTCAACACCAATACGTATGCTCAATAAATATATAAATAAATCCACCAATAGCAATAGGTAGATGAGATCGGACTCGCTTGGGCACATCACAAACTTGTCAGTTTTCAGTACTCTCTCTCTCTCATCTCTCTTGCCAAATTTATGGCGACTTCCTTGTTAGACTTGGCGCACAACGCCGAGTTCACCGATTGGCTAGTGTCTACACGGAGAAAGCTGCATCAATGGCCAGAGTTGGCTTTCCAGGAGGTTAAGACCAGCGAGCTCATCCGCTCCGAACTGGACTCTCTCGGCATCCAGTACACGTGGCCTGTTGCCAAGACCGGTCTGGTGGCCACCATTGGCTCCGGTTCAGGCCCGGTTTTTGGTCTCCGAGCCGACATGGATGCTCTTCCGTTGCAGGTTGATCACTTGCTCTCTTGCTTTTTGCTATTTGGACCAACTTGCATCTTAGCCCCTAATATTTATATTTTGTCACTCTTCTACAGTATGAAGATTAAGTTTACTGTTTTATGTTTTTGGGTCTGTCTGATACCAATTTTCAGTTGCTACCACCGTTTTCTTTCTCATTTTTGTTAATTTAGCCTGAGCCCCTCAACCTTTTTCATTTCTTCATGGTTGGATAAAGATCAATTTTTTTTTACCGTATTTATCCTTGATAGTCTTGGCAAAATGGCCTTTTCTATGAGAAATTGCTGTCCTTTTGTAATTGAATGATATGACATTCTCTGAAATAAATCAACAATCTGAAATTCATAATTATGTCTTTCTTTTTTTCTATCATCTTCTTTTATCCAGTTTTATCGTTTACTCTGAAATTTTTAGAAAGCTGGCGTGCTTCATACAACATTTGCTTATTGAATGCAGGAAATGGTGGAATCGGATTTCAAAAGCAAGGTGGATGGGAAGATGCATGCATGTGGTCATGATCTTCATGTCACCATGCTTTTAGGTGCCGCTCGGCTTCTCCAACAACACAGGGACAAGTTGAAGGTACAACCTACTACTTATCTAGAATAATTATCTGAGATTTTGGTACAAGCTAATTTGGTCATGACACAAAGATGTGTTTGCATCAAATTTGCTGCTGAGAGACCAATTTGACTAGATTTGTTCAAGGGTTTCCAATACAAAAAGATTGTTAGGGCTACCTGTTAGTGATTTTCCCAAGTACATACCTGCACGTCCCACAAGCTGCAAACAATTGAGGGTTCATCTCCTCTCCAGTTGTTTGCAATTCTATGGATGTCTGCTGGGCAGATCTAGACACATTTCAGTTCCATTAGTGTGGATTGTCCCTCATACTGAAATTCAGAATCAAGCAACTGTTAATTATAACTGCTCTGAGGCATCTGATATAAATGGACAAATCAGCCTCGGATGATCCTATGTTTGTGTTACTAATGGAGACAAGGCAAATATAATGATTTGGGCCCTCACAAGCTTTTTTCTTAACTCATTTTTGTACTGCAAAGGGAACAGTGAAGCTCTTCTTTCAACCTGGAGAGGAAGGCTATGCCGGTGCATACCACATGATACAAGAAGGCATATTGAATGGTGTTCAAGCTGCATTTGCCTTGCATGTGGATCCCTTTAACCCCGCAGGAACTGTATCACTAAAATCGGGTCCTGTTCTGGCGGCTTCTGGAAGGTTCCATGCCACCATTAAGGGAAAGGGGGGTCATGGGGCTATACCTCAAGCAGCAATAGACCCAATAATTGCGACCTCTTTTGCAATTCTTGGTTTACAGCAACTTGTCTCACGGGAAACAGACCCCCTTGAAAGTAGAGTAAGTTTTGGCTATCAAATTGGGTTTTGCTTTGCTTGCTTAATTTAGGTGCCCCTTACTATTGTATTGATAAAAAGCTTAGGCATAAAGAAAGAAAAAATTTTTAGTTAGTTCATTGACATTATTTTAGATTTGATCGTCTTTTTCCTTGCAAATTATGTTATGCACTGGTTTTTCTTACATACTGGCAACCTCTCTTGTGTACCAGGTGGTATCAATAGGATTTGTGAAAGCAGGAGAAGGAGCCTACAATGTAATTCCCGAGACTGCTACTTTTGGTGGTACCTTCAGGAGCCTCACAACTGAAGGTTTTTCCTACCTTAAGCAGAGGATCAAGGAGGTCTAATTGTGATATTATCCCCATTTTTTATGAAACGAGAAAAAAAAAAAGATTAATTTATCCTATTATGTTGTTAGAAATTAACCAAATTTTATACTGCCTAATTGAAGGAATTATTGGCTAGGTCATCATGTACTGGTTTAGCATTTATTTCTATGCATTGCTCCGGACTTATACCAGAGCACTAGCCTGTTTAGGACTTCCATTTGTTGTACTAAAAATTGTTGTTTTGTTTTGGCTATCAGATAATAGAGGCACAAGCAACTGTACACAGATGCACTGCAAGTGTGGACTTCTTGGAAAATACACTAATACCATACCCTGTAATGACAAACCACGAGTCAGTATACAACCTTGCAAAGTCAGTAGGTGAAAGGCTGCTTGGTGCAGCCCACATGCTGCCAATGGAACCAGTGATGGGTGCAGAGGACTTCAGTTTTTTTTCACAGACGATCCCAGTTGCCATGTTCATGATTGGTGTAGGGGATGAGGCTGCAGATCAAGTCCGTTCACTTCACTCGCCTTACTTCTTTGCTAATGAAAAGGCTCTACCTATAGGGACTGCCTTACATGCTGCTGTTGCAATTGAATATTTGGAGAAGAACTCAGTAAATATTTGCAAATGATAAATTGATTGGTACGGCCTACCTGTAATATCAATCTCAAAATAATGAATGCAAGCATTAGTATAAAAATGAGTAAATTGTAGAAGATTGGAGTAGTTTTTGCTGCATTTTTCAAAAAAGTGCAAAATCATCTGAAATGATCGAATGAGTTGAGAAAATGAATGAAAACATTGCCTGGCATGTTGATAGATCAAGGCTATTGGAAAACTATTTTGTCCCCCATTTTTACTGAGGCTCATGTAATTATAGATATATAAACTTTGGGTTTTTTGTCGCATGCGGAGTTACTGTGGTAAGCACAGTAACTCCGGATTTTATGTGGCCAGTTTGTTGAATTTTTGGTGTGGCATGATTTTTTGGTCTGGATTTTTTATAGCAGTTTATGTATAATATTTCAATAGTATTCCCAATTTTTATTATATTTTTTATATAGTGTTCTCAATTTCGTAAAAAAAAAATTATATGTGCGATGTTCGTTCTATAGTTATCAATCTTGACCACACGGTTTTATTAAGTGTTTTGAATTTAATAACATATTCGTATAGGAATTACTCGCGCAACGCGCGAAATAAGGGCTAGTATGTACTTATTTTATGACCAGAAAGAAAATTAATTCAAATAATAGTTATATTGTATTCTCAGCATCAAGTATCTTCTATAAATGCAAAGTAACATGGTTCTTGAATTGAAGCGACATATATTACTCAAGTACTGTAGAGTGGTTCCTACCAACATGCTTTGTTTGTCATATCAAAGTTTTTCTGCTTGCTTAATCTTTTATACTGCACTGTTGAAACGGATCTGGATTATTTTATAAGATTGTCAACCTAGACTGTCAAAGATCTAAACCGAAAAAAGAAATGAAAAATAAAGAACACAAATCTCTATTTCAAAGTAAAAAAATCACAAGTGACACTCAGTTTATTTTATATTTAGTAACCCAAAAGGTTTGTTTTAAAATAATAAGTATGATCTAACAAAATTTCGACCAACATAAACCGTTATGCTGTGATGATTCAGTAGACACACCTAAAATTTGACTGTTTCTTTAAATGCTACGATAGAGCTTTGGATTTCCTACAAATATATGGTGAAAGTTAATGGAGAGCTAGATCTTTTTTTATTTTTTTTTTTGGGGTTGGGGGGAGGGGACTTATGGAGAAGAAAATACATTTTTTTGGAAATTTTTTTAAGAAATCATATCATTGTTATGCAGTTCTTTTCAATGCATAATTACAAAAATTAGACCATCATGCCTATGTTTAAAAGTGAAGTTTGAAATGGCTCGCTCCCTTATCTGCACGGGTTTGTAGCTCTGTAGTAGATACAATTTCCTCCCATACAGTTGGATCTTTTAGAATTAAAAGTTGACCATACTTATTATTCTAATGAAAATTTTGTACTTTGTCATAATTAATTAATGAAGAGAAATTAACATTTTACTTTTTTAAGGTTAATTAGTGATTATAAACCGACAATTTAATAAAAAAAAATGAAATTTACAAAAATACAAAATTTCAAAGTTACATTAATTAATTTGTAGATAGAAAGAATGTGAAAAAAAAAGAAATCTAAATTACTAAAACAAACATAGACTAACAAATAAACAAGCAATTTTGCAATAAGTTTGTGGTTTGATGCTTTCTACAAGAAAAGTGCTCTAGTACCATAAAAGATGAATCACTCTCTCTATTTGAAATGAATTTTCTATCTCATATTACTCAAAACGTTATAACTATTTATTTTTGTTAAGAAACTTTTATCCACATTCTACGTCCTAAAAATGTTGCTTATCTGTTGAGAGAGATTGAATCTATTCTCATTAAATTATGTTACATCTGTGGTACCCAAATGAAGTTCAGAAGGTATTTCCTGAGATTTTTTTTTTTTGGGGGAAGAAAATTAGGATCAAGCCCCATAAGTTTCGTATTAAATTTAAATAAAAGGTTATATATAAGCCATAGCGAGTAGCTATGTAAGAAAAGAAACTGGAAAACGAGCAAAAAGGAATTCCGCTCGAGGATTAATGTTTGGTTTTATATTGTTAGATCTAGATTGCCCATAGCTTTATTTTCTTAAACAATATATCGATTAATTGACAAGGCCATGGCCACGTTACAAGCTTTATCTCCTCTCAAAAAGTTTATTTTAAAAAAAGTGCCCTTCTTAAGTCAAAATGTTTTAATATCAATGAGTTGTACTTGTTGTGTTTGTTATGTATCTCCACTCTAATTCTAATAAATAATGACATCGTAATCTATGTGAAATCAGTGACAACAAACGAAGTGCTAGGGATGCGCATTTGAAATTTGGAATCTAAAAAAAAAATTAATTACATTGGTTTTGACTTTTGACTAGCCTATATATTATTTAAAGGAGCATTAGTTAGGTCGGGTTGTCGGATGGATTGCCCGAATTTGATCCGTTTGATTACGTGTTCCAAGTCGTCAGCAAAATGAGCGCAGTCCAATAAAATTCTTAAAAATCGGATTTTGGATGTTGGTCAAATTCAGTCCGAACCGTTGATGACCTCTTCAAAGTCGTCAGCAAAAAAGAATGGATTGGTTTTATGCTACCCAACCGCTGTTTCCGTGTGTATCCCATATGAACTGAATAGTGGAATAAAGCATTCATTCTTTTGTCAGTAACGCGCCACACTTTTTCTCATCAAGTTATGAGACAGAAGTGGCTATTCTAATAGGATACTCTCTTTCTTTTTACAAAATTGGCGTGATAATGGGAGAGATTCTTTAAATTAATACCCAATAATGGAGTCCACACTGTTGAAAAGCGACATTAATTAGAGCAGCCACTAGGAAGTAGCGCTCTACATACTGACAATGGGTATATATACTTCTCCGACTCCTAGTTGTGAATTCATCTCAAGCTTCAAACTTTAGTGATACAGGAGAAAAGAAACCAAGCATTAATTTGTGAGAGATTGTGAGAAATTAAAGGAAGAAAGAATGGAAGCGCAACCACTGCTGACTCCATACCAGATGGGAAGATTCCAGCTTTCCCACAGGTCTCTCTCGAGTTTTATTTATACTTTCTAAATTTTGTTTCCTTTTTTTTTGTATTTTTCCCCATTTAATTTGTCTGAGTAGTATTTTGTTCATTTTCTTGCATGCCTAATCAATCCGTAATTAATGCTTTCATGTCGATCTGAATTACTCAGTTTGACGTAATTAGAGATCTAATTAACTGAAGTTTTGTAGTTAGTGTATAAATTACGATATTATTGGTAAAAATATGGAAGTGTTTATATCTATCTCCACCACAGCAGTCAAACAGTGAAAGGTTTGAAATAATTTAAAATAGAAAAAGAAAGTCAAAGAGGCGGCTACAGTACAAACTACAAAATGTCAACACCTAAGGGGCCAAATTGCTTTAATGCCTGTTCAAATTCATCCCTCTATACATTGAACATATTTTTGCATTAAGTTGGTGATATGTAAATGTCATTTTCTCTATTTTTCTCATTTTACTTTACAAGTTATAACAGCTGAACCCGCCGAGTCTGTCACCAAAAACTTTTTATGAACAACATATAGCAAATTTTTAACATTTAACAAAATCTAGGGTTGTGATGGCACCCATGACAAGGTCGAGATCATATGGCAACGTGCCACAACCGCATGCAGCTCTCTACTATTCTCAGAGAGCCACCAAAGGAGGCCTCCTTATTACAGAGGCTACTGGCGTTTCTGATACTTCCCAGGGGTAAAATTCGGTTAACATTACAATGCAACTTTAATTAACTAGTACTAGCTTGTTAGTTGTCATTCAATGATATTTTTCTCAAACCCCCCTAAATTTTTTCTCTTTGCGAAAAGGTACCCAGAGACACCGGGGGTTTGGACAGAGGAGCATGTGGAGGCATGGAAGCCGATTGTTGATGCTGTTCATGCAAAGGGAGGCATCTTCTTCTGCCAGATGTGGCACTGTGGACGCGCCTCAGACCACAGTATATATAGGCTCTTTCTTTACTTTCTTTTTTATTGTTGAGATATTGATAAATAATTTTATATAACCATGCATTGCAAAAGTTCATCAAATTCTGAAAATGTGTAGGTTACCAACCAAATGGCCAAACTCCTGTGTCGAGTAGTGATAAGCGCATTACATTAGAAGTGGGAGAGGGAGGAGAGCCGCTCAACTACCCGACTCCGAGGAAGCTAACTTTGGAGGAGATACCTCAGATTGTCAATGATTTTAGACTTGCAGCACGAAATGCCATTAGTGCAGGTAATTTAAAATTTTGGAGTTTGAATTAACATATTAATTTATCCAAATATGTTAGTAATTGTTGCTGTTGTTGCTACTGACAGTTATTGTTTTTATCAATTAGAAGAAGAAGCACATCGAATTGTATTATTCTAAATCATTTTTTATTTTGTACTGGAGAAATTCATCCTTTAATCACGAGCTATTTTCCAATTTAAAGGTTTTGACGGCATAGAGGTTCATGCGGCAAATGGCTACTTAATCGAGCAGTTTCTCAAAGATGGTGTGAACGACCGCACTGATAAGTATGGTGGAAGCCTTGAAAACCGTGCCCGATTTTGCCTTGAAATCGTTCAGGCCATCATAGATGAAATCGGGGCTGATCGAGTTGGTGTGCGGCTTTCCCCATTTCTTGACCTCCTCCAATGCTCCGACTCCAACCCTCATGCACTTGCCGTGTACATGGCAGAGGCTCTGTCAAAACTAAACATTGCATACCTCCATGGAGTCGAACCGAGAATGGTGCGCATAGATGGCAAGATGATGATACCGCATGCACTATTGCCCATGAGAAAAGCGTTCAATGGCACCTTTATTGTGGCTGGGGGTTACGACAGAGAGGAAGGCAACAAGGTGGTAGCAGAAGGATACACCGATTTGGTTGCATTTGGGAGGCGGTTCTTGGCGAACCCTGATCTGCCAAAGCGGTTCGAGCTGAATGCACCATTGACAAAGTACGATCGGAGTACTTTCTACACGCAAGACCCAGTTGTTGGCTACACCGATTATCCATTTCTCGATGCTTGACATGTAATATTGTAATGGTTTGTTCACAAGTTCATTTTTCATATGTATTTGAGGGGTGTTTTTTTTTTTTTCCCGAGCACCTAATAAAGGTTTTGACGTTGGTGCTCGCTTCGCTTTGTATGCTATTTGCAAATTAAAGTTTTTGTTGTATGCGTTGAATTTTTCTTTAAATAAATAATTTAAGCACCTGAGCAAGCCTACATTTATTTTATATTTTAAGTACAAAACCTGATTAAAAAATTTTACAGAATATTTAAAAGTTAAATAAATTTGATTCGAAATTTATCTTAAAAAAAACATGCAAGCTTAATTAGATTGAAAAGTTTGAAAACGTAATTTATTTATCTCTTCGTGTCCTTCCCTTTGGTGACAGAGAAATTTTTTTTTCAAAACAATTAATTAGGTGACAGAGAAATATCAAGTCAGAAAGTATTGTAACTGTGAAAATCAGATAGTAATTACTGTTTATTCAATATTCATATATATATATATTCAGCACAAAGTTTCATAGATAGAGAAAAAGGAAATGAAAAGAGCGCCAAGACTCAAGACCATCATCTTAAATCCTATGCGTTTGATGTCAAAAAGTAATTCGAAATAAGAGTGAAGACCTTACTAAGTACTAACATGACTAGAGTTTGAGATTTTCATGCATAACGTGGGAATCAAATTTTCAGCCATTCATATAATTATTATGTCGGTTAAATGAGTCATTATTGTTTATATATTTGCTTAGAGACGAGTTATAGTTGTAATTTCAAAATTGCAACAATTAATTCTCACTAGAGGGACATATCGAGCTTCGCTCGATGTAGATATCTATAATAAGAATATTTTTATTAAGTTTCTATAGTTTAATTATGTTCATTTTTTGATATATGATTAAGATATATTTATCTTTAGAAATATAATTTAGTTATTGTAGGTTTGATTTGATTAAATTTAAAGAGTTTGATCAATTTTAAAAAAAATTATATATGTGTAAATTGTTGGAGTTATGTCCTAGAAGTCAATATTTAATGACTTATTTTCTTAGTTTATGTTAATGATGATATTTAATCATTTGTTCCTAGAGTTTATTATTGACAGATCATTCAGGTTGATGATCTGAATTGTAGATCTCTGTGGATCATTCATTAGAATGACAATAATAAATCTAAATCGTCCATAATCTTGATAATTAACAAGGAACATTAATTATCATAAAATATTAGTATGCAAGTTAAGTGATGATTAAGTTCTACAAATCATAAGTAAGGTGTTACCAACTTAATTGCATATGTGTATGTTATTGAAACATAGTACAGGACTTGACCCAATGAAATAAACATATGGATTGTGTTATGTGTCATTGTTTATTTTATATGAGTTTGATTTTAAATTTGAGATGTTCAACTTTTCCACATGAGGATTGGTTCAATAAATATCGTCTAACGTTGATTCCTGATAAAGGCTGCTATACGGACTTTATTTATGTTCTCTTGAATTGTGCGGGAAAAAGTTGTTCATCAAGAAAACCGTATGTCCCTCGTTAGTATACCTAGTGAGTGATGATATCTGTTTGGGCCCCTTGATGGAGTTGGATCGTATGCATGCAAATTAGACGATCAACTCTAGATCATGAAATGTATAATCTGCAAGAATGACACATTCCTATCTTGGATTATACAATGATATCATGTGACATAAGAATCAGACAAGGAAATACTTATATTTCTTGTGCAGGATTAAGATATTGTAACGGTACATTATTTATGTGAATTGGGAATCATAACGTGTTGCTAGATACCGCTTATGATTATTGGAAATAAATAGTGATTTATTCTCCATGGCCAACATAGCATAAATCCTCAAAGGGTCACACAAATAGGACTTTGACCATACAATGCATGATCTATTTACTCGCAACAGTGAGTATTACGGAAATATGATAAGTTGATTAATTAATTATATACCGTTATGAACCGTTATAATTAATTAACTCAAAGAGATCATATAGAAATAAATTAATACTTATCTAATCCCAAAATAATTATTAATGAGTTAATAATTAATTTTAGATCAACACATTTTAATATAAATGGTTATATTGATTAATTGGGCCGTTATTTAATAGGAAAATATATAGCCCAATTATAGAGCAAACTAATGGGACTTTAATTAGGTGAATTAAAGACCCAAATGAGATTGTGAGGTGGCCCATATAGGCCCAATTCGTGGCCAGCCATAGGGTGGCAAGAGGTGTAATTTTGGAAAAGTTTTCTCTAGGGTTTGAGCTCTATAAAAGGACCCCTTTGGAGGCTCCAAGGGCTAGCCTTCTCTCTCATCTCTTTCTTCCCCTTGTGGCTGCCACAAATCTCCTGTTTTCTCCCTCTTTTGCTCATGTGTTGAGCTCTCTTCTCCATTTAAATGAAAGATTTAATTGCTAGAAGAGAGAAAGCTAATGGGATTAGGCTTGTTCTTGGGTGTGCTAGCACATACCTTGAGAACGTGGTTAATCTCCTTGGTGGACTCGAGGCCGGCGGCACAACCATGGTGGTGGTGGTGGAGAAGGCACGCCATCGACTTCCAAGCCATGGATTCGAGCCTCATGAATGCGATTTCATGAGAGATATATCATCTCCTACTCTCATCTCTTGAAATGCTTGTGAATGACTTTAAAGCCTAGATCTTTTGTGTTTGATTGATGTTTATGGCTAATTGTTGGCACAAAAATTGAAATTAAACACTTTCTAACATAAATATAGTTATAGTTATCTGAAATAATATGATTAATATTATTTATATTATGTTGATATTATTCATGAAATGTAATATTTTATAAATGACTTAAATAAAAAAATATATATCGTAAAAGATCTGATGTTTTTTCCTATTTTCAAATGAATGAATTTAATTTTTATTTTGTAATCGAAATTAAGAATGGTGATGAAGAGAAATTAAGGTGGAGAGGGACTCTAAACAACACAAAAGAGATGGAGACATGATGAAAATGAAAATAGGAAAGGGTCACAAACATCAGAAACAAAACAATGTGTTGCCAAATTATTATCTGATGTTGAACCGAGTCAGTTTTATGAGCAATAACACCCGACACACAATTAATTACAAAGTATCACATTACAGAAATCAGAAAAAATGCTATCGCACAACTATTTCACAATGCTTGGAGTGTCGGATGAAATTTAACTAAAGGATCCCGACACCCACACATCTTTATTTATAATTAATTCTCATACTTTTCAGTTTATGGTGATGCAACAAAGCAGACGATGTTTGTCTTAGTGTCTTTTCCCGTTTGTTCTACACGTATCGGTCGATATTAATGATCCGATCATATTTAATTATTAAGGAAAATTTGGATATATATATAACCCTCAAAGCTTCTCTACGTATCGGTCGATATTAATGATCCGATCATATTTAATTATTAAGGAAAAATTGGATATATATATATAACCCTCAAAGCTTCTCTATCCGGAAATAACTCCTACGATCTTCAAAATCTAATATAATCCCCTCTATTATTGTTTATTACGAAATATAAACTCTTCTTATTATTTTTAACAATATTTTAAATAAAGAAAAGATATTTTCTGTCATAATTTTGGAAACTAGTGAGGGAGCGCCCCAACTCTAAAGGGAACATTATTAAAATAATTTTTTTATTCAAAATATAAAATACTGTTTAAACATGTCAATGAAGTCAAATTAATTTTTGGTGCATATTTTAAATTCGCTTGATAGAATGGTACCTCTTTGAATCGAACATGGTTAATGGCTTATGGCGGTGCGATTAAAAAGTTTTTTAAAAAAATATTAGCTACAAAATGAAATCTATTATCAAAATTATTTTCAACCTTTAAAGGGAACATTCTGTTCTGGTCACCATTGAGGAGATCTCATGTCACTTTGAAATTTGCGTCAGCGATGTTGAACACGCATTGCTGCAGAGAATCACCAACAGAAAATTCAGAATAGATTATAGGACTGTCAGGCTTCCAGCCTCATCTTCACAAATAAATAAATAAATAAATAAAGACAGGGAACTGTCACGTCAGTATGTGATCATTGATGAAGATAGCGATGGTTGGGATATGATATATCAATTATAATTATAATATAATAATGATGTGATTAAGACAACGATGCTTAATTTGTTCTTAATTAATAATCAATTATCAAGTGTTTTCCTACGGCGCCTAAAAATGTTTTCTCAGACTTAAACTATCAAAATCTATGTATTCACAAAAAATAATATTATTAATAAAAATTATCCACACAGCGTCTCAGTGAAGGAATCGAATTTGATATGGTTCTTCAAAAAGAAATCGAAGTTGATATGGGCGAACAGTTGTCCAATTTGCGAGAAGCCCCCTGAATCTCTCAAAATTCATTACCACGCGTCACATAAACTGAATTCCCAAAATCTGCCATATTAATTTCCATCTCATGGCATTTCGTACCTTCTCTGAAGGCTTCCTCATCTCTCTCTTCTTTCTCACAATTCCCACGCCTGCTCTCTCCGTTCCCATGTCAAATTCGCTGCTAGACCTGGCGCACAGCACTGAGTTCACGGATTGGCTCGTATCTACTCGGAGAAAGCTGCATCAGTGGCCAGAGTTGGCTTTTCAGGAAGTCAAAACCAGCGAGTTGATCCGGTCCGAACTGGACTCGCTCGGGATTGAGTACACGTGGCCTGTTGCCAAGACCGGTTTGGTTGCGACGATTGGGTCCGGTTCAGGTCCGCTTTTCGGACTCAGAGCCGACATGGACGCGCTTCCTTTACAGGTGGCCTCTTTTTCTATTTTGCTTATCCCCAAAAATTTGAACAAGTTTTTAATTACACCCTAGTTTTCCCTTTTTTCGGTACGGCAATTTGTCCCGTCTTTGGAATCTTTGCACTTTGGACCCTTGTTTGATAGTTTTAGTCTTGCAGCTCTCTTGTTGCTAGAAACTCAGCTATCTCATCTTTGGAGAACTTTTCGATTAAAACCCTACTTCTTTTCTGTGAACTTTATTATTTAGACCCTAGATTTTCTCTCTTACGTTTTTCTCAGGAGGAAGCTTTTTTTTTGGGGCTGTGACTTATTTTCGAGCTTTTACCGGATATAGTTCCAGCTGTTTTCTTTTGATCTGGTATATCAATTTTGTTCCGTAATTGGACTCTCATTTTTCTGAAAGTTTTGGAAAATATCATCAATTATGCAAAAAAAATAAATAATAATAAGCTAAGTGGCTTCGCAAAGCACCGATCATTGGTCATTAAACTTTATATCTCTCTTTTTTTTTTTGATGTGAGTCTTGTCAAATTGAACAAGTTAATACGATTATATTTTTGAATTTATAAGAAATCAAATCATATTTTATTTTTTATTTTTAATCATTTTTAAGCATGAGTAATTTATTACTTTGGGATGGTCTTAAATGATGAATTGTAATAGATATTGACCTATCTATCAAATCTTAGAACTATAAAATTTTATTTGGATTTAAAAAAAAATATTGAGATTTAGATGTGAAATATAAGAGAGATGTTGCTTTGAAAAAGCACTAGCCTCCATCACATCAACATCTCTAAAAAGTTGTCATTGAGCACCACCTCTTAATGCATTTGCCTTCATCATGATATTAATTAACACATTAATTTGTCTCACATGTTTACCGACTAAAGTCACATCACATAAAAGAAATACTAAATAATTACATCCCCTACTCATATAATAATAAATAGCTTCTTCTTAAGATTTTATCCATATTCATTGCCATCCATAAAACTTTGAGCTGCAATCTGTACATGAAAACTTTATATTTTGCAGAGGTACCCATCAAATTATTTCTATTCATATAAAAAAAGGATGTCAATGGCAATTTTTGTTGTATCCTTGGTTTATATTTAATCAGCAATTTAAATTAATGTGATACCAAGAAAAATAAAAGTACCTTTATTTATTTTCTGGGTTCAAAATGAAGGAAAAGGTAGAATGGGAGTACAAGAGTAAGGTGGATGGGAAGATGCATGCATGTGGCCATGATCTTCATGTCACCATGCTCTTGGGTGCCGCTCGGCTTCTCCAACAACACAAAGATAAATTGAAGGTAATAATAAAAAAAAATTTACAAGTTACCAAAATTGGGCGTCTAGGATTTAATTTGAAATCGGCTAGGAAAGCTCGGTACAACAATGCACCAAATTTTGTCAGCTACTAATATTTAATATTATATATAGATCAGAATGTGGAATTCAACAGACGGTCAATTACTTCATTGTTTTCTTATAGAAAATGGGTACATGCCCTATGAGATGCCAAAAAAAATAAATTTTGATGTAAAGACACACAGGGTCATTTCTCTCTAAATAAGGCTTATATATATTATATAAATCGGCTGAACTATATTGTGTTGACTGTCTTGCAACACAAATGATTCCTTTTGTTGGTTTCAAAATTCAAAGGGAACAGTGAAGCTCTTCTTTCAACCAGGAGAGGAGGGCCATGCCGGCGCATACCACATGATACAAGAAGGAGCTTTGCAAGGCGTGCAAGCTATGTTTGCGTTGCATGTGGACCCATTGACCCCTGTAGGCACCATCAAGTCAAAGCCGGGCCCTTTGCTAGCGGCTTCCGGTAGGTTCCATGTTACAATTAAAGGAAAGGGTGGTCATGGTGCTCTACACCATAAAACAATTGACCCGATAATACCGGTATCTTATGCGGTTCTTGCTTTACAACAGCTTGTTTCGCGGGAATCTGATCCTCTTGAGAGCAGAGTAAGTTGCTATACTTTTGCATCAGAAGTAAATCTACATTGGTTAAATTATGGAGTCATGGTCATTTTTGATACATTCATTGCAGCAAAAGTATATAAAACAGCAAAATTTTGAACCACCAACATTTTTTTGGGGGAAAAAAATGCTCACTATAGTCTATAAGCAACATATCATGAAAGCATGTATAATGAATTAATGATTATGGAGTTTTGTCGTTTTGAGTAACATGCGCAATTATAGCACACGGTGTTGACTGATATTTCCCTATTTGGGTTCCATCCAATGAAATCATGGAAATGGCTCTGATGGAATAGAAACCAAAATTTCGGCCGAAACTAAATGTGAAGCTTGTTATTAGTGTTCTTCCAAAATTTGCACGCAAATGCTGCTCAAAATCTCCATAATTAAATTAGGAAAAAGTATACAATGAAAAAAATATAAAAATTGCAAGTACTGTAATTCTCCCTCATCATATCTTATTTCAATCTTTTCTGTAGCCAAATGGGCAGACATTTTCTGAGATAGATCGATGAAAATGCATAAATCAGTACATGAAAATTCAACCTTGTTTCATATTCAGGTGGTGTCAGTAGGCTTCGTGAAAGCGGGAGAAGGAGCATACAATGTAATTCCAGAGACAGTTTCATTTGGTGGTACATTCAGGAGTTTAACAAATGAAGGTTTTTCCTATCTTAAGCAGAGGATCAAAGAGGTACAATTGGTTTCATAATTCATTCCCTTATCTTAAGCAAACTATCCAAGAGGTATATGCTGTTCCAGTATGGCAACATTCTGAAACCAAATCCTGTTTAACTAAGTGCCTTTTGAAAAGAAAAAAATTACACAAAAAAAAAAGCAATTGATGCTTTTAATTGGCAGATTATAGAGACACAAGCAATGGTACATCGATGCACTGCAAGTGTAGACTTCATGGAAAGTACGCTGATACCATACCCTCCATTGACAAACCACCTATCCGTATATGACCATGTAAAGGAAGTAGGGGAGAGACTGCTTGGTGGGGCCAACGTCCAGGTGACGACCCCATCAATGGGTGCAGAAGACTTCAGTTTCTTTTCACAGAAGATCCCGGCTGCCATGTTCTTCATTGGTGCGGGAAGTGAGAATGCGGACCAAGTCCATTCGCTTCACTCGCCTTACTTCTATGCTAATGAGAAGGTTCTTCCTGTAGGTGCCGCATTGCATGCTGCAGTTGCCATTGAGTATTTGGATAAAAGTTTACGTTCAAATGAAGAAAATGTAATTTAAAATGCTTATAGGGCTATGTAAGATTTTATTTTATTAAAAGGACAAGGTCCTTCACATAAAAGTTGTCAAGTGTTGATGTAATCTACAAATAATGAACCTATTATGACGATAAATTAGCAACATGAAGGAAATCGTTGAGTGGAAAAGATATCACTGATATATATATATGCAGATGCAGTGAGTAATTGGAGCTCATTTTCTTTTCCTTCTATTCGGGCTAATTTTATGGTAGAGCATTATATGGAGAAAAATACTTGTGCTTGTGCTTGTACCCGCCACATGAAAAGTGGCACCTGTTTCTGCAATCCTGATCCTTTGAGGCTTTGACCCGAATCAATTGTTGGGTGAGTCGTCTTTGGGCCCTGTCCTTGACCCCCTTGACCCGTCTCGTCATTCGTCCCGCCGCGTGAGCATGACGATTGACGAGTTCAGTTGACGACCCTTTTTGTGGAAATCAAAAAGCCCGGTCTATCTCACTTTGAACAGGATAGGCCCCACCGTCAGAAATGCAATTGGACTACAACTAGAACTAGAAGCGCTCACACTCCAAGTTCATCCATTCGAAGTTTGTTTTAATTTTATTCGGGGGATAATGCCCACTTGCCCAGGCACAGTCTCACACACACAAGACACGAGTCGCGACATACCCCCACCGCAGATACCGCAGAGGCCAGAGAGAGAGTAGTGAGCGAAAGTGAGAATCAGAAAGAGGATTCATTCGTTGGAGCTAAGCTAAGTCGGCTCTGATGGAGTCCAATTCGGCTTCTGCTTCGACTGGGTTGCCCAACGGATCCATGAAATGGGGTTCCATTCCTCCTCCGACGGACCCCATGGCCACGCCACTCTTAACGGATCTTTACCAGTTCACCATGGCCTATTCCTACTGGAAAGCCGCCAAGCATCTCGACCAATCCGTGTAACTTTACTTTTTCAGTTGCTTTAATCAGTTCTTACTTCTTAGGCCTTTGCTACACCCATCTTCATGGCGCTTGTTATCATACTTCTTAAATACAAATTTCTACTCTCTTGAAATATTTGGCCATTCACACTTCTCATTGTAATCGAGGCAACTCTTTGGTTCCCATTGAAAGATAGTCCACATGCCATCATGTTATGTGCATTTAGATAAAGTAATTAGATCACATCGACTGGAATATTATGTTATCTGGATTTAAATAGCAGCGGCATTCAAACCCTACTCTTCTTATATACTGGTTTGTAGCTTATCTAATTTCAATTATTTTCTGGCAGTTTTGATCTCTACTTCCGAAAAAATCCCTTTGGAGGAGAATATACTGTTTTTGCTGGCCTTGAAGAGTGCATACGCTTTATAGCTAATTTTAAATTGAAGGAGGATGAAATTGCATTTTTGCGTTCTGCCATGCCTACATGCGAGGTTCCAATACCAATTCATACTTTTACATGCCATATGTATATTATTGCTGCTCATTTCTTCTTATAGAAAGTCCAATCTATTTTATCATTTCAGGACGGATTTTTTGAGTATTTAAGGGAAATAGACTGCTCAGATGTGGAGGTATATGCTATCCCAGAAGGGTCTATTGTTTTTCCAAAGGTGCCTTTGATGCGGATTGAGGGTCCAGTTGCTGTAAGTTCACTTGTATAAATTCTTTCTTTATTAACACATTTGAGTTGTAGTTATCCTTTTTACTTATTTATTTATTTATTTATTTATTTTTTACTTTTAATAATTTCAGGTTATACAACTACTCGAAACTCCCTTTTTGAGTCTAGTAAATTATGCATCTTTAGTAACTACAAATGCGGCCAGGCACCGCCTTGTTGCTGGACAATCGAAAACTTTACTTGAATTTGGTCTTAGAAGGGCCCAGGTATATTTATGATATAGAGTTGTTGTAAGTATTTAACAATTTATCTTTAATTGTCAGAGTAGTTACTGTGGTATTTATCAAGTAGAAAACAGTTGAGTTTCAGAAGAAAACTTGTGCTAAGAAAAACCAGCACCTGAAATGGAAGACCTTTTCCATCTGCAAATTATGAGACACATTGTTTTCCTACTCCAAGAGACATATAAATCTAGTAGAAACAGTTCAGTGATCAAGGCATCTCAAAAAGGCCGATCACGAGAGCACAGGCTTACTTATATACAAGCTTAAGAACCCTATCATGTTCAAACAAAATGCCCTTCTACTAAATGTCCATTAATTTATGCTGTCATTATGTTTATCTGATTTTTGAAATTAGGGACCTGATGGAGGAATTAGCGCCTCAAGATATTGCTACATGGGAGGATTTGATGCTACAAGGTCGATTTTCATGTGTCTATTTACATTTCTTTTTGAATTCATGAAAGGCATAACAAGAGTAGTCATATAACTATTCTGTTTGTGATGATACTAATATTTGAATTTTTGAGCAGCAATGTGTCGGCAGGAAGGCTCTTTGGCATACCGATACGTGGGACCCACTCACATGCCTTTGTTAGCTCGTTCATGGTAACAATGGGCTAAAAGCTCACCTCTATAATCTTTTATTTTAATTGCATACACATCCCTGAATAATGAAAAACGTAGTGAGCTTTTTTCACAGTTGGCTCCTGGCAAATTCCCCTTTTGTGGTCTTTAAAAAGTTTAATGAGGAAAAAAAAAGTTGTTTGGGATCAGTATCATAAGAAAATGGGAACAGAGTTTCTGCAAACTAGGAAGGTGTGGTTCCATATTTTAGGTTTCTGCATGAAACTTTCTCACTGCTCCAGGGTAATGCGTTGAGGTTTGACTGAGTTTCATGTGTGCTGCAAATGTTTAGGAGCCACTGCTCAGGTCATCTTAGAGTAGAATTACTTCAATATTGGTATTTTATGTGATTTTATTTTTGCTCAGGGTCTTGATGAGATAGTTGGCAAAACTCTTCAGTCTCGTGATGGATCAAGCCAGTGCAATGATTTTGTATCGCTAGTGGAGAGTTGGCTTGAGAAAATTCAGGTTTGATTTTATATTAAAATGATTGAAGATAGTATAATATGTGACCTTTTCTTTTATGCACAATTTCTTGTGCAGCTCCAAGACACAAACATAACTAAGGTAATTGAGTTTAGCATGCTCTCAAGGGGTTTGGGGTTATGTTACTTGTATTTGAAAGGATATTAGTTACTGCTTTGTTTTTAAGTTATATTCCCAGTTATTTCAATGTACATTTTTGTCTGGGTTTATTATTTCAGTAATTTGCAAACACTAATGCATTTCAGGGGTTAAAATCATCAATTGGCTTATATGGAGAGACAAACAAGAGTGAGTTGGCAGCATTCACATCATATGCACTGGCTTTTCCAAATAATTTTCTTGCACTCGTTGACACGTACGATGTAAGTTTTTAACTTCATTATACAAAATAGTTAACTTTCGTCTTTCTTTTCTCGTTACTTCCTCAGGTGTAGGATTCCACTTATAGAAAGTGTTTTTCTTTTTATTCATTTTGAAATTAATAGGTAATGAGAAGTGGTGTGCCAAACTTTTGTGCTGTTGCTTTAGCTCTTAGTGATCTGGGGTATGTTTTATGCCCCTAACATTCAATATTTGGAAACAAGTAAATGTTTACTTTTAGCAGAAACTTACTGAGCATATATAAGTCTTTCATTTATGTATGGAATACTATTGACAAACTAAGAGGCATGACTATGATGGAAATTTTATGCACACATATTGAACTATGTTTTGCATAGCCCTACGAAGTTTGTAGAATGCATTTTGCTAATATTACTTCCCTCTTATTTTTAAATTAAATTAAATTGCTGCCGACTATACACAGGATGTAGTGCAAGGAAGTAGCCTGTTGGCTTGCTTCTTCATTTTCTATTAGTCTTTTATTTAAAGTTATAAAATTTAAGAAATTTAAGATATGAAATTGTAGGTACAGAGCTAGTGGTATTAGGCTAGATTCTGGTGATTTGGCCTATTTATCTATACAATCTAGAAAGTTCTTTGCTGCTGTAGAAAGACAGTTTGGGGTGGTCGGCTTTGAAAATATGACAATTACGGCCAGTAATGACCTAAATGAAGAAACTATTGATGCCCTAAACAAGCAGGTATTTTTCTTTTAGACTGGATATTTGTTATTAGACCTGTAATTTTTTGTGGTTGCAAACCTTCTAATGCTACCCATAAGTTAGTAAGCAAATACTGAGGATTAAAGCAAAAAACTAAATTTGACTCCTTTCTCCTACATTAGATGCTCGTAATATAATTTTGACACATTAAGATTTGATTATGGGCTTTTTTGTGCCCCTGTGAAACTGAGTTCCATTTCTGATTATGAGAGACTATTGACATAGACAATATTTTCTGTATTGGAGATAATAGAAGGTGCTGTGAGAGAGCAGTAGTTATTCTGATAATAATATTTCATCAAGATATGCTCTGTCTTGCCCTTAGAATACCTATTTTGCATTAGTGCTATCTCCACAATGAGTGCTTGCAAATGTTTCCTGCACAATATCATCATTCCCTTTCTTCTTTCTTTTTTTTTATTTCAATTTGTAGGGGCTTGAGGTCGATGCATTTGGAATTGGTACATACCTTGTAACATGCTATGCACAGCCAGCATTAGGGTGTGTTTTCAAATTAGTTGAGATAAATGGCCAGCCTCGAATCAAGTTATCGGAGGATGTCACCAAGGTAGTTTAGCAATACTTAAGTCTCAAGCTTGATTTTAGATTTTTTGACTGATAAAGCAATGAAACTAAATACCAAAAATGTAGGAGCAAAAAAAGTTGTTTGAATTGATTTCTATAGTTGGTCAGTGGTTTATTCTTTTTCCCATATTCTAACAGGTCTCCATACCATGTAAGAAGAGGTGTTATAGATTGTATGGAAAAGAGGGCTACCCTCTATTGGACATTATGACTGGAGAAAATGAACCAGCTCCTAAGGTGAGTATTCCTATAAGATCCTTGCTGTTATTGGAGAAATTAGAAAGTCATGCTTCTTTTCCTTATTTTTCAGAGTAAGCCCTCGCTACACTGAGAATTCAAAATCAAGTAGTACTTAAGCTTGTCTTATAAACATTTGTTTCACTGGTGCCTGCTAATAGAAGGATCAAGGTTGATGAAAATGGCAAATCTTGTCCCAATTAAGTCTTAACCTTTGTATCTTAAAATAAAACATTGAGAACTTTAAGGGTTTTTTTTGTTGTTTTGTTTTTCTGTTTCCATTTGTTTGGATAATGGGAAAGGTAAGGGAAAGAATATTGTGCCGACACCCCTTCAATGAATCAAAAAGAGCATATGTTGTGCCTCAACATGTAGAAGAGCTACTCAAGTGCTATTGGCCTGGAAACTCATGTACCTGCTTCTCTGATATTTTGGCCCTTTTTCTTTTTAATTTTCTTCCGCATTTTGCATAGTTATCTATTTTATAACTTTCAATATCTCAAATGTAAGCCTTCTCTTTGTCTATGAAAGCACAATGTACTATATTTTTAGCCTGCCCAACCACCATAATAAAAAGAAGAACTCATAGCCCGGCCCCCAAAATAGAACAGCAATAATAAGAGGGAAAAAATTAAAGATTATTATGAACAATAATATAATGTATAATAAAATAGGCGAAATTTCTGTTTTACTGGTAGACAAATCTGTATGGATTTTGTAATGCAATGTAATACAAAGTCAAAAAAAATCTTAATTTTATATATTGTAGTTCGGCTTTACAATTTATTCGGTTTGGTGAATTACATTGAGATTTGAGATATGTTCTTTCTATTTGCTTGTTGATTTGTTTTATTCGTTGAACATAGCAAAAGAAAGGGAAGAACTGCCACCAATCAAAAGTATAAGAACTCGGTGCGTAGAGCAGCTAGACCATATGAGGCCGGACCACATGAGGAGACTGAACCCTACACCTTACAAGGTCTCACCCTTTTCTTTTGCATAAGTTTAGATTAGTTAAACAATGAGAAAAAAAATTTGCAGGTTTCCCTCTTCCTCATTGTGTGCATTGATATTTGTACAATTTGAACACAACATATTGTGGAATAAATTTTCAAAATTTTTAAAATTTTTCGTCTTGGGATATCTTACATTTGTACATGTGAAAACTTACAATACATACATCTGTGGATATAATGCCCTACCCTACAAATCTGAAAGAAAAATATTATGGGTGGACCTGTATAGGAACGAACAATATAACAATATAACACCAGCTTCACTTATTATTTCAAGATATGACAATACTAATCCTCATTGGTTTTTAGGATGAATGAGGGAGAAACTTAGAATATGGCTTTGGGTGTTATATTTCATGTTTAAGAGGTAAAAAAATGAGTGAATTATTGTTTGCCAGTCTTGCAGGTATACAAAGGAGAGATCCATTTTCTTTCTCAAAATTTCCAAAATAAAAAAATATTTGGGATTAATAATACTTAATCCATTTCATGAATCAGGTTAGTGTAAGTGCAAAACTATACGACTTCATCCATTTCTTATGGCTCAGCGAGGCGCCAGTGGGTGAATTGCAATGAGATTAAAGGTGCACATGCTTTAAAAAGGTGGAGAACAATAATGTAGTGCTTAAGATAATTGCATGTATAACAGGAGTGCTGTAAATAATGCAGAGCAACAAAGCGTGGGATGACTATGTTTTATATGTTTGGCAGGCTGCATATTATAGGGATCATATCACGGGCAATCCTCTTGACCCTAGCAGTCATACCTGTATACAATAGATATATGTTTTGTAAATACAATACTTAAGCATCTTACTGCTCCTGTATACAATAGATATATATATTTTACAAATAAAATAATTAAGCATCTTACTGCTTAAATGGAATACTGCCTCGTGTTTTTCATTTACAAAGTAGACAAGGTATTTCTCATTCCCTTAGTTATAGTTTGTTTTGATTTTCAAATTAATCTTTTGGACTGAGCCACTGAGGTATATTTAAGTAGTCGTTAATTTTCTGGAAGAATTGCGAAAATAGTGATTTTAGTGCAAAATTCAGGGGGAAAAAATAAAGAAGTAAAGCTCGTCTCCAGCTAATATATACTTGTGTATACTGTGTGTCTGTGTATATTATATAAACACAAACATGAAACATCAAATGTGATGTGGCCCTAGAAAATGGTAGAGAGTTGCAGCCGAAGTAATAAAGTTGCAGGGATGATATACACCATCCAAAGTTTTCCATCCAGCGCCATCCAACAGGCCTGGACAGGTCGAAAATAGCATTTTTTCCGTCTGCTGACGTTAGCAAAATTTTTTGACCAATTTCTGAAAATTGTTTGGTGCTTACGTCGTAAAATAGGCTGATTTAAGAGTTCAGTTAAATGTTACAAGGGTTGAATTAAAGTGAATTAAAGTGTATAAGTGTTCAGTTAGATGCACAAATAATTTGAAATTTTAGTGTTTTGTGTTTAGTTAAATACGTTAAGGGATGAACTTAAAGTATCTATGTGTTCAGTTAGTTGAAGTAGAAATTTGATTTCGTAGTTTTTGTGTTCAATTAAACTAATTAAATAAAATAAACAAAATAAACAGATACAACAAACATAGCGAACATTTACAATAATAATATGAACATTTACAGCAATAAACTGAACATATATACAAATTGCCTGAGTAAGAAATAAATGATCATATTCAACATACAAAGTGAAATAAATTATTGGTGCATCTAACTGAACACTTATACACTTTAATTCAACCCTTAAAATATTTAACTGAACCTTTAAATCAGCATATTTGATGACGTTAGCACCAAAAAATTTTCAAAAATTGGTCAAAAATTCTTTGCTGACGTCAGTACGCGAAAAATCTGAATTTGGATGGTGCTGGATGGGAAAACTATGGATGGTCAATACCAATTCTGATAAAGTTGGGATAGCAATGGGCCTGTTTGAGTTACTATTTGATTGGGTCAAGCGGCCTGTTTTCCTTTCCTCCGGCGCCCGGCGGCCCCGTTTCTTTTTTCTTTTTCCCCCTTTCCAGGCTTTCCACTTCCCCCGACAGAACGAGCACGAGCACGAGCACGAGGGTTTTCCCAAATCGGAGGAGCCTACTCGCAACCACACTCTCCAGGTCGCTCTCTCTCTCTCTCTAGTTGTCCAGAATGAAATGAGACTCTACGTCCTTCCTTTCATTTCTTAACATTCTACTCTAGTGTATTGTATTGTATACCGCTTTCCTTATGCTTTCATTTGGGGCTGCTTTAATTTTGTTCCCCATTCTTATTATTTTTCTTCAAGGATTGATGCTGTGCTACTGATTAACAAGTACCATTTGTGCTTACAGGTGCTAATGGCCTCGACATCAAAAAACCCACAGGGCCAAGGCCAAGCATTACTGTCAGATAAAGAGGCAACAAAAGCATATCAACAATTTCGGGCAAAGGTCAACAGGACTGTCTACCTTGAACACCTCTCTCCCCAGGTTTACCTTTTTTGCTTCTCTTCTTTGCTTTCCTGTCCTCATCTCACTTGTTACACTTTTCGGATCTAATACATGCTTTTGTAATTGCTTATGCTTTAATGTACAATTTCCAAAGCCTCTTTTTTATACAAGTGCAATTTAAATACTCACATACCCTTTTTGGTTTAGTGCACCTCCTTCAATCCATTCTACCTTATCTAATCTGATATTAGCTGTATCAGTCCCAGTAAACTTTTCTTTAACTATTTGGACTTTGGTTTTCCAAAACAAAAAACATTATATGACAAAAATTTGCAAATTCAAAAGCCTAAGAAAGAAGACCCGAAAATAGAAAGCGAGTGTCTTTGTTTATGTAGAGTACAGTATGAGTTATGAATGTATGGTGTTTGTCTCCTGTATTGTAAATTTGAAATTTCTTTCAGGTGTTGAGACTTAACTTATTGAAAATAAAACTGGAAAGATAAATATAATGCCACTTGCAAAATAATAAAAACTGTTCACTTCTACACAGGTAACAGAGGCTGTGATAAAATCTGCTTTGAGCCAGGTGGGCCAGGTGGAGCACGTGGAACTACTTCCAAACCAGGTGATGCCATTTGAGAACTTGGCTCAGGCGGCTCTGGTTGAAATGGAGACCGAGAAGCAGGCCAAGGCTGTACTCTCGACATTATCTGATTTCCCTTTTATGATGTCGGGGATGCCCCGACCTGTCAGAGCGAGGCAGGCCTCGCCAAGAATGTTCCCTAACCGGCCTACCGTGCCTGGGAAAAAACCAATTGAATTTCAGTGGGTCAAACCTGGGGAACAAGATTATGATAAAATCAAGGCAATGGTGTCGAAGGCTAATGAGCAGCAGTCTGAGAGGATTGCACTTATCAAGGTGTTTTAAATTAAATTTTTTTAGGCTAATTAAAATGCTTAATTTCAGTTTAATCCATTAATCACGGGCTAGACACATTTCTTTTTTCCCATATAGTGCCCAACTTTCATATTTTGTGAGAAACAGTCGATCTCTGTATAGGTATATAGATGATATCCAATTGTTAAACCAAGTGATGGGAGAGTTTTACTTGATATGTTTTGTCAAATTTGCCACAATTGTAGTCAACTAATTTTGGCTTTTGCATAAGTCAAGTTGTGCCAGGATATTGCATTGTGTTTTTTTTTTTATATATATGCGAGCTAGTCATGATATGATGGGTCGATATGAAATAGGTATCGACATATCTTGCCTTTGGTTTTAATGCTAAATAAGTTCTAGGTTTGTAATTATTTGCAGATGACCAGAGTAATATTGGTTTTTACTTGTAGCACTTTAACTTGTAGAGTAATTTGCAAATTGCTAGCAAATGTAATGCACTATGCTCATAAGGTGTCAAAGTCTGGTATCCTATAGGCTATAGCCTGTTGTTTTCGTTTTTTTTTTTTTTTTTCTTTCAAGATTCTATATTTTGTTTTTATGCAATTTAAAATCAATATGGTGGCTTGCAGAATGCACATTCAGCTAAATTTAGATATTTTTGTTCTTATTATAGTCAGTTTTTGAGTTATACTACAAACTATAATACTATGCATCAGTTAGAGAAAATTTTTAGCAGTGGTCCTTCAACTATTATAAAGCCTTTGTAAAGTTTTTTTTATTTTTTATTTTGTAATCATGGAGCTGATACCTGAACTTCCCCTACTCTGCCATTTGGTAATAATATTATAAAATTATATGCCACTAAAATAGCTCTGTGGGGTTATTTTCTACTGATTTGACTCAAGTGAGATGAAAGGGGTCAACATGATGAAAATTTGAATGTTCTTTGGACTGTGTAACACGAACTGGGGACCGAAGTGGGGATAACCAGTAACATGATAGGGTGACCTTTGTAATTCAATTTTTATATTTTAGATTAAGAAATGATATTTGGAACTACAGGCACAGCTGAAGGTTGAGGAGCAACTTGCACATGAGCAACAAAAAAAACTGACAGATTACTACAAAAGGTACGACATTATTGACAAATCTGTTGGTGATGGCACTATCCCCAAACTCGCCACTTGTTATGGCATCAACCTTGCGGACGAGATATAACCCCCCCACCCCCCTTCTCTCTCTCTCTCTCTCTCTCTCTCTCTCTCTCTCTCTCGCTCGCTCGTAAACAAAACTTCATGGTTGCATGTGGTTACAGCTGGTATAGATGGTGGTAACTGTGTATATGATTTTTTTTTTCTTGTTCTTTTTTTTTTGTGGCTAAGAATCATATGATGTCTTTCTTGTACGTTGTTAAACTTGGCTGGTAATGAGTAATGATAATTAGATTTGAATGGCTAATCATTTAGAAAAGGTCATTTATGACTCAAAAAATAAAAATCGTGGACGGTTCAAGATACTATATAATATCCTAATTGCAGTAACCCATACTTTACAAACTGATTTGAGGTAATTTTATGCTATTATCAGAAAAGAAGTACATATTACATAAAAATAGGCAACATAATAGGTAAACAAGAGCTTGTCTAATTTATGGGGAGGAACAGAAAAGGTCTACTTTGAATATATCGTTTTGGTTCTACGGCTTCAGTCTTGATGCTCCTGAGTCCTGGACTCCTGATGAAAATCATCATCAGAGTCGCTATCCAAGAATGAGCCAAGGGATTTGCGGAGGATACGGAATGATTTATCATCCTGTTCAAACAAACAAAATCAAATTAATTACATAGAATAGAAAATAAAATTGATTAGCCAGATTGTACAACTTCATAGAAATATACTTAATGCTGGTAAAGTTATAACTAGTACGATGTCTAAATGTTTTATTCAACTTAGTTTATTTTATTATCTTAGTAACAATAAAGGGAAAAGGCTCATGTTATACAAATTCAAGTACCTGTTGCTCATATTTGGCAAGTTGTTTCTTATTCTCATCTTCAAATTTTGCAAACATATCTACCAAAAAGAAAAAAGATTAGTATAACAAAACACTAGGAAGAAAAGTACTTCATTTTGACATGATTAGCGAAAAATCTCTAATTATTGGTATTTACGAGTAACTTAATTTAACCACAACTTATCAAGTAAAAAAAATGAAATCAGTAAGTAAACATAGCACAACCTTGTCATCTAAGAAGTTAGAAAAAGGAATGTGCAGAGGTACCCTCAAAAAATTGCAAAGATGCGGCTTGATCTTTGGAAAGCATATCATATGATGCTTATAACTTGTGTATTCATTATTCTGCAGTGAGCTTTAACACTGCAATTGGATCTAGAATAGGTAGATATTTCAAGTAAATATATCTTATAAGTTTATATTGCCCCTTTAGAAATCTTTAATAGGGACTTTCAAGAAATTTTGTGTGATGTACAAAAGCAAAGTCTTATTTTCTGGTTTGGAAACATAAATTTCATTTCGAGATATCTTTGCAAAAAGCCACGTCGTATGAAGACATAAAAGAAAGAACTGGCTTCTAATAGTTTGGAAAATTCCACTACTGAAGCAAAGTACCCTGCCATTTTTTTTTTGGAGCAGGCCCTTAGAGCGGAGGCAAAGATTGGATCGGAGGATTGATTATTGATAGGCTTAGAGTTCCAAGCGGACGGGGCTCAGAATAGAGATCCTCTGTGGCTACTGGCTAGTTGCTTATATTTCTGTAGTTGCTTAGAAGCGACCTACCTGTCTGTCAGGATAAGCTGCACAGCACAGTCCATCTAATCCATACATACGTGTATCAGAGAATCCCAGCTCCAAAGAACAAGTGGCCATAGAGCTCTCTCTTATTCCCGCCCCACAAAATATCCATTTCATTTCTCCAACAAAGTAGAAAAAAGGAAAAAGAAAAGAGAGAATACAGAAAAAGAAAAAAAGAAAATCCAACGTCTTTAGTTGAGTCCACTGCCTCCAATTAATCTCCATGAGAGCGCGAGCGCGAGCGCTAGGCTCTCTCACCTCGCCTTCTCTCCATCCAACCCCTAATCGAAGTCACTTATCCCTTGTCCGAATCGCAGCCAAGACCGCCCTTGCAATAACCCGAGCTCAGAGTCAGAAGAACCCAAATCCAAATGGATCCCACTCCCACATTGCAAGGAAAAAGCAGCTTCAGAAACAAGAGGCGTCCAGCCACGTGCGTTGCGATGTGCACGTCATCTCCTGGCGCGAGAGAGCCGTTCGTGCCTCCATTCTAGTCAATGCCGACGTCGACTCCGTCTGGAGCGTGCTCACTGATTACGAGAGGCTGGCTCATTTCATTCCCAATCTTGTCTACAGTGGGAGGATCCCATGCCCGCATCAAGGCAGGATATGGCTCGAACAAAGAGGTCTCCAGAGAGCACTTTACTGGCACATTGAGGCTCGAGTAGTTCTCGATCTTCAAGAGATTCCTAATTTGGTCATCTTTTCTTTTCTTTTCTTTTCTTTTTTGTTTAAAATAGGTGTGCTACATTCAAGTTTTGAAAGATTTCATTATTTTCAATAGGCTGATGGTCGTGAGCTCCATTTCTCCATGGTTGATGGAGATTTTAAGAAGTTTGAAGGGAAGTGGTCCGTCAGACCCGGGACAAGGTGCCTAACTTTTTATTTCACTTGTGTAAATTATTTCTATCTTTTTCTGTGATCTTAATTGTTACTAATTTAATTGAGTAGGCCTGGCACAGCAAAATTATCATACGAGGTAAATGTCATACCAAGGTTCAACTTCCCAGCTATTCTTCTGGAGAGAATAATCAGATCCGACCTTCCAATAAACCTCAAGGCCTTAGCCTTCTGGGCTGAGAAAAAATGCGAAGAAATCACCAATGTAAATGGTGCTGCCATAGATCTGAACGTGCCTGTCTCTGGTCTTACAGAATTGTCTGGCATTAAAAATTTGCATGGTGCTGCCGATCTTAAAGCAGATGGTTCTTTAAGTGGGAAAAAATGGGGCATTTATGGAAATACATGCAGCATTGACAGACCTTGTGTGGTAGATGAAATACATCTTCGCAGATTTGATGGACTTTTGGTAATTTATTTATTTAAGAAATCTGATTTCTTCCTGGACCTTTTGTAAACAGCCAGCTACTGACTATTTACAGAAAAAGCAATTACCCAGGTCTTTGGTAGTAATATTCATCATTTATTTCAGGACAATTAATTACCCTATGATATATTTAACTCCCTAGTATAATCTTTCTTGGATAAGAGTGCTCATTCCATTTCATATTTGGAAATTTCTTCTATAAGCAACTAGGAGCTTTAGAAATTTTATTCAAATAAGTGGGATTTATGAATAATGTGCCCTTTTTGGTTCAAATTTGCAATTTATAGTAAATCAACTTCTATTCTCATAAAATAAAATTTAGGGGAAAATGATCATTGTCTGTTTGAGATGAAGCTAATGCGAAGGTTTCAGCAAGTACAACAGTTATGGGCCTTTTCTGCTATAGCAATAACTGATGGCTATTTGACAACTTCCGTACTGGCTGAAATGCATAAATATGCAGGAAATTATATATAACTAACAAGAATACCCCGTAATTAAGAGTTTACAACCAAAAAAAAAAAAAACAGAGAGATGGGCTGTAATATGGTTATTTTTATTTTTCAAATGTACTGAAGGAAAATGGTGGGACCCACAGATGTGTCTTTGCCAGCATCACTGTGAAGGCACCAGTTAGGGAAGTGTGGAATGTGTTAACAGCCTACGAAGAACTGCCAGAGTATAATATTCATCCTTTCAGTAATTTAGTTTGTAGTTTATCTTCTTATTTTGAAATTATGTAATATAGTCCAAGTAGGTTTTCACCCTCTTTTATCGAACAGGATTGTACCTAACTTGGCAATCAGCAAAGTCCTCTTTCGAGACAATAACAAGGTTCGCATTCTTCAGGTACTATGAACAATCCCCCCTTCCCCTTCCATTTTGAGATTATTTTATATTAGATCTTATGATTAATCTACTGGCCGACATGAAATATTACAACTTCTAGTTTGTTTGCAGGAAGGATGCAAGGGGTTGCTTTACATGGTACTTCATGCTCAAGTAATATTAGATTTGAATGAAGAATTAGAGAAAGAAATAAGCTTTGAGCAAGTTGAGGGAGATTTCAACTCTTTTCAAGGGAGGTGTGTTACCTTTTGAATGCCAATTGGTTACTCTGGAGAAAAGTCTGTAGAGAATGTTGATATATTATTTTTTTATTGAAAATAAGGGTCGTTATTTTTATTCTTCAAGGTGGCGGTTAGAGCAGTTAGGAGATCGTCACACCTTACTGAAATACATGGTTGAGACAAAGATGCACCAAGATACCTTTCTCTCAGAAGCTATAGTTGAGGAGGTATGAAACAAATCAAATAGTGCTAGCTACGGGTATAGTCTAGTACCATATGCTGCTTTCGAACTAGGTATGTTAAAATTTGGTAATAGTTATAGCTGCTGGCCTTTATCGTATAGAAGTTCACATTGCTTGTTGTACCACAAAGCTTGTGCCATTTTTGGACTTTATTGAATGTTATCTCAGCTGTTACAGTTTGACAGCTTCATAGAAAGCAAAGAGATATTTGCGAATGTTACTAGAGATAATGCTGAAAGTTTGCTGTTGCCTCTATTTAGCTCATTAGTTAAGACTATGGGCTGAAGAAAAAACTGTTCAGGAATGCTTAATTAGTTAATTTAGATAATGCCACAGCAGTTCCACAATGCAACTCTTTTTTTTTTTTTTTTTTTACTACTTTTGTTGTGAATTTAGGTCATCTATGAAGATCTGCCATCAAACCTATGTGCTATCCGTGATTATGTAGAAAAAGCGGAACTTCTTCGGACTGGTTCCATTGACCCTCCTGTCACACCAACCTCACCTGATCCTGACAGCTTGCAATTACTCCAGAAGAGTCTCTCTGATCAAGTCTCCGTTTTCAAACCTTCTAAAAGTACCAATTCGCAAAGACCAAAAGTTCCAGGTTTGCAAACCGACGTGGAGATATTAAAATCAGAAATTTTGGGGTTCATTTCAACATATGGCCAGGACGGGTTCATGCCTATGAGAAAACAGCTGAGGCTACATGGAAGGGTGGATATAGAAAAAGCGATAACAAAAATGGGTGGTTTTAGAAAAATAGCAGCGCTGATGAACTTATCTCTGGCTTACAAGGATAGAAAGCCGAAAGGTTATTGGGATAGTTTGGATAATTTGCATTTAGAGGTACTACTATATCTTTGTATAATGCATTGATTTTGTTTCCCTTTAAAACATGAAAACCTCTTGGAACCTCTTATCTGTTGAATATAAGTTTGGTTTATTAAAATAATCTTTAAAAATTACAGATTAGAAGATTCCAGAGAAATTGGGGAATGGACCCTGCATATATGCCTAGCCGAAAATCTTTTGAGCGTGCTGGTAATTTGACATTATTAAAGTATTTGCTCAATTAAAATCCAAATTAAGTTTGCCTTTGGCAGTTCGGCGTGTGTGCTTTTTGTCATTCAATGTAGTTTGCCTATTAATTTTTTCCACTTCCTTTATACTTTCTTCCTAAATAGGTAGGTATGACATTGCACGAGCGCTGGAGAAATGGGGAGGATTACAGGAAGTATCACGCCTCCTATCTCTCCAATTGAGGCGACCCAGGAAGAGGTCCAATTCTGACCAAGAAGATGATCCCATTGATTTAAAACTAGGCAGCATCAATGGCAGCAAAATTGTCATGAACAAGGCGAGTGCTTCTCAAGAAGCAGAGAAATGGCTTATGAAATTTGAAGATTTAGATATTGACTGAGGAAACTATCATTAAAAAGAAAACCAAAAAAGAAATAGAGTAGAGTAGGGGTTCTTCTCTTTGAAAGTGGAAAAAAAAATGATCCTTGTTTTTTTTTTTTTTTTTTATAATGCATTATATGATCATATTTTGTAACAAATTATATATATAATGCAGTAAATATGTTATCAATTTTTTTAAAAAAAATACAGAAGATTTACCTTTAGTGTTTTTTTTTTTAAAAAAAAAGAAGATCAATTATTTTTACTTGCCTTCTGAGTATATACTAGGTCTAAAACCAGCCCAAAATGTGATCTTTAGGATGTGCTCCGGAAACCAATCTAAGGGGATGAGAGGAGATAAGGGGAGGTGAGAGGGAGCTGACCGGTTATGACCTTACTCTGAATCTGTAATCCTCCAAATCGGGGTAAACTCTTCTTCTAATGTCCGTAACCCTCCCCTCATCCCCACCACCAGTTGGGTTCTGGAGCACAGTTACTGTAAATACTTTTCAAGTAACCAAGTTATCCAAACTCAAATATAATAATAATAATAATAATAATAATAATAACCAAGTTATCAGTATTATCTTTTTTTTGGGTCCACAGTTATTGTACTGCTGTTCGATACAATCAAATTGTGCGTTTAAAACGCAAAATGAAAATTTATGCTATAGGTCCCACCGGGATTCGAACCCAGGTCGCCAGATTCAAAATCTGGAGTGCTAACCACTACACTATGGAACCAATTGCGAAGATTACTCTCTTTTCTACTATTATATAATAAACTTCTAAGTTGAAACCCGATAAAGGACAAAAACTGAAGATTTCCTCCAATCTTGCAATCACTTATCAAGTACATTACGAAAATACATCTTACCTAATTGTTGTTGCTCTTAAGTACAGCCGGAGTGTTAGCTTATCTTTCTCAACCCCATGCATCCCTGTATCATATGTTCGTTTGTCAAACTGCAAGACTCTTTTAAATGATTTTATTCCAACGATGATTAAAAATCAACTAATCAATTGCTGCCTTTGAAAATTCAATAAATTTATATGGTTATTGTAATGTTGATCAATCATCAATGCCAAAAATACTGCCAAGTCAAAAGAGCTAAACAAAGTATTCTACACGTGGATTGAATTATTCAAGCGGCTAAGTAGAGGGAATCGCATGTTACTTCGTATTCAACTAATGTGAGAAGGAAAAAAAAAAACAAAAACAAAAAACAAAAAACACAAATTAAGACCTCTGGAGTAAGGCTTCATTGATTATCTTTCTTTTTAAGTATAAAAGTTGGGTTATAAGACCTCTGGAGTAAATCCATGTTGTCGTATGAAGCGGATTTAAATTTAACTAATTGAATGCAATATATCCTCCGTTCTATTTCGTCATTAAATATTTTTTTATATACTTCATGATTATTTCGATAATTTTCCAAAAGAAATATTGCATTGGACTTGTTAAAAAATCATATATTTTTTATTCCCAAAGTAAAAAATGTGGCTAATTGTATTATTGGCCACATAGTTAAAAAAATATATTATATTGTTTATTGATATTGATGCAAATTTATTTATTTAATGTTTGTTGATTAGGTGATTTGTATGGAAAAAAAAATTGCTACTCCGTTAACGCAACTGCGAAACGTTTTTAGCTGTCGTGGTTCAATTATGCGATATTGTTAGATTTTATTACAAAAAGTTTTACTAAAAAAAATGTTCAAGTAGCTAGGTTGTTCGGACCAACCCAGTGATTTGGCTCTATTTCGTCAACCAAGTAGTCCTTGATTTGAATCACGGAGAGAACATTTATTTTCAAAATTTTTATAACAAAAATCAACCCTCAAATAAAAAAATGTTCAAGTACAGTAGCCTCATTGAATGCTTTACTTAGTTATTATATTGCGCGATTCCTTCACGAAATTCTTATGCTAACATTCAGATTCAGGTTGTTCCATATCATATTTTCGATCTCAATTTAAAAATAATAAAATATATATATATTTTTGCGCCAAATACAATTACACAAAATCTGAAAAACGTCACATACTTGAGAAAAATCCTCCAAATCTCCAATGTACTTAAGAGTACGCGAATTGCTAACAATACCTAAAATTACAAAAGCCCAATAAATTAAAACCTCTCCCAAGAAAAAGAGAAGAACTAGTTAAATGTATAGTACAAAAAGTTAACCAGACTATTGTCATTTACAAATTTTTATAATTAATAAATAAAGGCAAGTTTATCATATAAATAAATTTCATTTTCTAACTTGATCGCTCCGCCTCATCTCCTTCCACCAAAGCCAACTCCACCGATGGATCTGCCGGTGCACCTGGTGCAGCAAACGCCAAAAATGACCCGGTAACCTCCCCGTCACCTCCACCTGTAACATTCAGACTCGTCTCAAGTGGCACTCTAGGCGGTGGGGGCCGCTCAACCTGCATTATTCCTTCTAGCATTTGCACCACCTTCCCCATTGATGGCCTCATGGAAGGCTGCTCTTGGATGCACCAAAAGCATACCTTTAGAGCCCTTTCAATTTGCTCCATATCCAAATCTACACAAACAACTCTTTGATCCAGTATTTTTGCAATATCGCCTCTCTCAAACTCTTCATAAGCCCACACCGAGAACTTCTTTCGTCCAGTCCCTTCAGAAACATCAAAATTTCTTCGGCCACTTATTAGCTCAAGCAATACCATTCCGTAACTATACACGTCAGATTTTGACGTGATTGGTAAATTCGCTAGCCATTCGGGTGCCAGGTAACCTCGTGTCCCACGAACACTTGTTAGTGTGCGGTTTCGGTGGTCCTTAGCACTAATCAATCTTGCCAACCCAAAATCAGAAACCTTCGCATTGAAATTGTCATCAAGTAAAATATTCTCAGGCTTGATGTCGCAATGCACTATACAATCACAGCACTCTTCATGTAGGTATGTCACACCACGGGCTGTACCGATAGCTATGTTGAAGCGGGTTGGCCATGGTAAGTGCTTCCCATCCCCGAAAAGGTATGCATCAAGGGATCCATTCTTCATGAACTCATATACTAGCAGTCGATGTCTCCCTTCAGAACAAAACCCTATTAAACGCACCAGATTTAAATGGTGAGTGCTACTAATAGTTGCCACCTCCATGCGAAATTGCTTCTCGCCTTGTTCTATTCCCTCAAGCCGTTTTACAGCGACAGGAATGTGGTTTACCAAACCACGGTAAACTGTGCCAAACCCACCCGATCCCAATCTCTCTTTAAAGCCTTTTGTGGAACGGTGCAGTTCCTTATAAGAGAATTGTACAGGAGCACCTGATGCATACTCAAGGAGTGCATATTGACTTGATGATGACCCGCCGAATTTAGGGCTATTGCGACAGAAGCACCACCAAAGGCCCCACTCAAGTGCAACCAAGCCAAATATTGTCCCTGCCACAACTACTATGACGACCCATGAACGTACCTGGGAGGATCCACCATTTGACCCAGAACCCGACCGAGGCGGGTTGGGTAGTTGAGGTGGGCACACCTTTACATATGACGTGCTGGGCAGTGTGGCTGATTGGTATGCACTAACAAAGTTAGTCACCTTTAAGTAACACAAACCTGATCCATCACCAAGAGCTGTTGAAGCAACACATGACCCGCCCGATAAGCAGTTCTGACGGCATGCAGTTAAACCCACAAAATATTGTTCGCTCGATACCTCTGGAGGGTAAGTTAAAAACTGTGTGTTATCCAACTCGAGCATGGTGGAATTTGAGAGGCATTCATTCAGATCCTTTTTTCGTTTACATCCATTTCTTGGATTGGCTGGATCGACGAATTCAAAGTTTTGAGAAGGGCAGATGCAATAAGGAGATGAATCATTGTATGTGCACACACCATAGTTGCCACAATAGCCGAATACATCGCATTGCTCAGTCACAGCCGACCAGTGTGCAGTTGCAACAGATGATCCACGATCTGCACTGTAAGCCCGAAAGTTGCCATCATTGTCAAGCCGTAAAAACCGAAGCATGTCCTGACTTTCGGCGTAATTGTCGCTGTACGCAATAACCACAGTGGAGTTAAGAAAGCCATCATAAATTTGAACTATGCCGTTGGTTTTTAAGGTGAGAACCGGGGAGGTTATGTTTCGGTTGTAAGTGGCATTGTAGCCATTGTTGAAGTAGAGGATGGAATTGTTGAACCTGAGAGTAAGGTTTCCTGACTGAAGGAGGGAGAAAGTGTATGAATTTGAGGTGAGAGTTTGGCCGTAAGTGAAATTTTGCTCCTGTAAAATGGTGTCGGTGGGGTGTTCGAAGGATTGCCAAAGAGTAGAAGTAGAATTTTTGAGGACGAGATTACCGGAGTCTTGCAAGGAAGCAGAGTTAACCCCAATAGCTGAGGTGTTGGTCTCCCATAGCGTGTTGCCAGAGGAATTGACAAGCACCAAGTTGCCTGATTGGAGGAGACGAAGGGACCCGCCAGAGTCGACGAGCGGGGGGCCGGGCGGATTCCAGATGGGCACAGAGGAGTAGGAGATGGCGGGGTAGTAGAGGTTAGGCGAGGTCTGCGAGGAAACAAAGGAGAGAGAGAAGGGCTGGGTCGGGGCGGTCCATGAAGAGGAGGAATTGAGTGGGGTTATAATTGAGCCGAGGGGGATGTCGGCCGATGCGGCAAGGAACGGGAGGAGACAGAGCAGGAGGGAGAGAGTTAGGGATTCGAGGGGCAAAGGTCGCATCTTTCTTTCTAATTTGGTATGGTCGAGACTCGAGACTCGAGAGAGAGGATAGGAGGTAATCGCCAGAGCTAAACACAGGCGATCCTTGTTCAATTCAATTAGCAATCATCTCTCTTTCTCCCTTTTAGTAAAGATAGTTTAGAGTGGTTTGAACGTTGAAGGCCATAAGAAGAAGAAGAAGAAGAAGAAGGGACTGATTGACAAATGGGAGAAATTAAGAGCGGAGCAGACTCGACTGGACTGGACTAGTCTCTCCGATGTTGAGACTGGAACAAGGAAAGTGAAAAGGACGGAACATAGCAAGAACAATGTATTATTATATAATAATAATTGAACGTGGTACAAAGTTTTTCTATAGACCAAGCCTTTACTGGGTTCTAGATGAGATGACACACCACGAAGAAAAGTTCAACGCATCTTTCTGTAAACCACGCGTACGTCATCACTAAAAGCTCCAAACTATCCGGCGGTACGCGGTAACAGCAAATATTTTACTGCGCCTGGTCTTTCATGAACTTTTTATTGAATCCCCACCTGTCATTCTGCCTTTTGATGCTCAACAAATTTGTACCTTGTCTATGCAATTTACTTCACTATGCAGAGACTTTTGCTTAATAGACTAGTTGAGTATCTCTGCTCACAATTTCTGTGGCGAAGTTTATGTTTCTGTTTACCTGACCGTAGGGTCCACTTGATAACTAATCCAGAATTGAACAAGACTGCGTCGGGGCCCATAAGACAGTTACTTTCAATATAAAATCTGTAGTAGAGGATGAGGATTCCATCTGAGAACGCCAATTTATATCTGACTGTTGCGCATTGATTAAGCATTTTAATTTCTCTGAGAGGTTGGGGCTGTTTTGCTTTCTATTCGCCGTTGGATGAGGAATCAAAGGGAAATTGAACGGTCATGACGAGGGGATGAAGCAGTGGGCCCCAGTTGAGTAATGATTGATTATATGGACGTTAATTGAGCCGTGTGAGTTGAGTTAGCAACTTAGGATTAGCACTAAGGACTCCTAAAGTAACCATTAGGACGTCTCAACTTTACTCTCAAGTCAAGTCAACATAGGCGGCCTTTCTTTGAAAAGTCAGAATATATTATTTTCGTTTTACTCTAAAATTATTATCTACAAATATGCTAGTGTCAATGATTGCAATCTTTAATTAATGCCTCATGCTCCTACCTCACCGGACCGCTGCTTCCGAATAGAAATCTAATTGTTTGTTGGGTCTCTGGATTTGACTAATTGTGTTGCGACCTGAGGCAACATCTATTGTTGGTTGGGTCTATGTTACAATTTAGTTTTATTCTAAACAAAATTTCTGTATTAATGTGATCCTTAAGGTAGATCTCAACAAAACAGAATTTTGTTTTGTAAATATTTTATGTAGTGCATAGAATTAGTGTCATTTTTCCGATGTTTAGACTCAGTTACTTAGTTTTTTTTTTTTTTTTTTTTTGGATAGACTAGATAGTGGCTATCTAGTTAGACTCAGTTACTTAATTATTGAGTAATTTTTACATGCATTCATTTCATTATTTAGCATTGCAGATCATTATTGCAAGAAAAATTGCTCAAATATATATGAATTTTAAAGTATAAATGTGTTGTTCATTATTAAATGTCAAGAATGTCAATTTTGATTCAAAAGAATATAAATTATTTCAAAAATGACTACACGAATTTTGCTACAAGTTTCATTTTGATATAAATCTTAGTTAAAAGACGACAATACTTAATTTTATATTTAGGAAGTTATATTAAGGATTAAAAAAAATGCTCCATATTAAATAGATGTAAAATGGCCAGAATTTGTTGTATCCTTCAGAAAAATATAATACAATGGCCAGAATTTGAATAGGGATGGATGTATTCCTTATTTCTTATTCTAATATTAAGGTTTTGTTAGAATATGAATAAGGATCCGAATAAGTCCAAATTCTTTATTCTTGTGTTGTTTCGTTTTCACCCGAATAAGGACTAAGAGACTTATTCCCTATTCTACTCCCATCCAAACACACCAATGTATTAGACAAACTAGAATTACTTCTCAAATAGTTTTGCTCTGAAAAAAAAATGCCTATGTAAAAGTTCATTTTTCAAATTTAAATATTTTTATATAAAAAAATTACACTTATCCAATTTTGAACATAAACTAAAACTAATTTTTCAAACAGGATTTCATATAAGAACACTAAAGAAATTGTATTATTTTTGAAGAACTTTGTGTACTTTAGGTAAGTAAATTAAATACATATTTTTTGAACGAGGAGAGATAAGGTTGCCTGTCCGATTAAATTAACGATTCAGAACGTAAAGGGGTCCGCTATTATATCAAAAATCTAAATAAATTTGTGTGGGAATCGGTTTACAATTTTAAAATAATCAATCGACACTGGCAATTAATTTTGTTAAGTGGTGATTTGAGATGTTATTAATTTAAACTATTTCAAAAGATATTGTATATAGCATTGTGTTGTCGGATAATATGGCCCATTGTATGACCCGTTTTAAAAAAGCAGACAGTAAAATTGGCAAAGCAACATATGTATGGATTCCGTCCCTTTGTTTTTTTGGTTTTGTTTTTGTCTCGGAAAAGAAGCTGCACAATCCGTAATATCCAGTTCCTTTTTTTTATTCATGATAAAAAAAAATGACGATTGCAATGTTCCCTTCCAACTTCCCTTCCTCTCACTTCTCCTGCGCTTATCTCACTTCCAGTTCCTAACCCCTTCCATCTCCACCATTAACAAAGATATAAAAGGTATGAAAAGGTGCATACATCTTCCAACTAATTAAATTTATTTCTTTAAAAAAAAATTTCAAAACAGAAATGACTGTTTCACCTTATAATTAAATTAATTTTTTTCGATCCGCTACATTGTCGCCGCTACAAAATTTGTAATGTAAACTTCACATATTTGTGCATAATATTAAATAAATACATTTCCCTGTGAGATTGTTCAAATTAAACATAGGATACATAATGTTGAAATAAATATTTATTATATTAGTGTTTATATATCATAATAAAATATGAAAATGTATAAGCTTATTGAACCAGTATATATCTATTCGCAGTGTTCAAAATGACTGATAACGTAAAGTATTATCATAATAGCATTTATTTGTTTAATTAATTATTATCATTACACACATAACTGCAAAACATTGTTTTTTAATCAGAATTAAATTACATGATTATTGTGGTTCTGTGCCTTAATTTTCATTTAATATTGCTCTAACGGTCAGAAATGTTGTGAAATATTATATATTACCGTTCTTTATATGTTAACAGTCATTTTCTGCTCCAATTTTTAACGGTCAATAAAAAAATTCTAACAAACGTATTTTTTTTTAATTCTTATAAACTCAAATATCGAGCGAAGCTCGATTAGTCCCTCTAGTATATATAATTTGACAATGAGTTAAGTTGAATTTACTAAAAAAGCAAAGTGAAGGGTCCCTCGTTGTCTGGCTTATTTACAGCCATCACTCTTCAAAGAAAACTAACAAACTAGGTACTTAATTTGCTAAAAATAGGAAATGAAATATGTTACGGTTACGCCTAGTAATTCCTCTTCATGCCTATTTTCAAGTTTGGTTCAAGTATAATGATACACAACCAGCAACCCAGCGTAAAAGTATTCAATTATCCGAAAGTCTGCAATCTAATTTAACCAAGCGCCACAAAGAAAAGAAAAAAAAATAAAAGAAAACAGAAAACTTAAAATAGAAAAAGTTAAGTCTCTAACCTTTATAAAGACGACAAAGGGGAAAAAAGGAAATAAAAATAGTAGAGATAGTCTGAAAGGCTAAAAAGACATGAAGAACACATCTCTCCTCTGCCTCTTTGTATCAACTCTGGTATTTTCCTTTGCACTAACCATGGCTTCAGAGCCGAAGGCTTACATGGTGTATATGAGCCGGGCACCTGACGGTGTGGATCCGAAGACGTACCAACTCAATGCTCTATCTAAAGTTTTTGGCAGGTTGGTTGAACCTTCCTTTCCGTCCACATTTTACTGAATTTCTTTCAAGTTCTTCTTTAATTTTTCCTTTTATTGTCTCTTAATTTCTATGGTTAAATGTACATTTATTTTTTGTTTTTCATGTTAATAGGATCCATTCAAATTTTCGACTATTGTCTATCCTAATGAAAAGTATAAATTGAAACGTATTTTTATCATTTAGATGAGGCAATGTATAAAATCTGATATACAATTCAACACTACTTTGTCAATCTAAAAAATGGTTCTAGCACTTAGCAGTTTAATATCAATGAACTTGATAAATGATCTAACAGATTTCATATTATAAAAATATTGACATATAGATTATTCAAAAATGATTAATGACTTATTAATAATTTACTTTTTTTAAATCGGATTAATAGTCTTTAGCATATATGGAGGAATAAAAAAGGAATTTGAAAAAAGATGCTAAATGAAAGTGGACTTTACATGTTTAAACGATTCGTTGACAAGGATTTTGTTTCATAGTTACAGTTGGCAAAAAAGCTTGTCGCAATTAAAATACTTTTACTTCATACTTTATCGTTTTCACAAAAAATTGTACATGAAATTGGTACAGTTTAGAGTCAAATATAACTAATTTCCAAATTGTGGGAAATTCTATATACAACATCTAAGTTCTACACTTTAGTTCTTAATTACGACGAACTTCGATACTATTTGGTCTAATTTTAGAAAAAGTCCATTAGCAATTTATCTTGTCTCTATAGATACACACCTCTTTGGCATTCCGTTGTAACTTTCCTTTTTTTTTTTTTTTTTGAAGAACCCGTTGTAACTTTCCTTTGTTGTTGTTGTTGGTGTAGTTTTATTTATTATTATTTTTTTTTTTGCAAAATAAGCCAATTAGGTTAGATATATGCCCTCTAATATTGTCAATTAGGTTAATTTACCCTTATGCATTATTTCAAGGACAATTTTAAAGGTGAATGCTCAAATTGTTCCTTGTCGTTTCCTCCTTTTCTCTTGCTTGTTATTTTTGGCTCGAAACCTTGTTGTTGGCTCTAATATATACACACACATGTATATATATAAAAGTTGTTTGTTATTAATTTGTTATATAACATCCGAATTGATAATAGAAGTTTTCATTTTTTAGGATTTTAAGTTGACACCATTGATTGGATATATCATATATGCGATATTTTTAATTATTTTCGCCCCTTTGCGATGGCATATGAACGGCTCCATTAATTTTTGGAGATCATATTTATTCTACTCATCTTTTTGGTTCCTAAATTTCTTAACTTATATAATTTTACCCTTTTTTTTTTCAAGCGAGGATGCTGCGAAGAGTTCTCTAATATATCACTACACCGATGTTGTAAGTGGATTTTCTGCAAAATTGACTCCTGAACAAGCTGAGGAACTCAAAAGTAAGTTTCAACCACACTCCATTTTGTTTCACCTTTATAATGATTATTCTTAAGAGGTATTTGATAAACTAAACACACATAAGGCTACATAGTCCATGCCCCACAGCGCAATATTTAGTTATGGCAATTAAGGAACTGTTAGCAATTAATGAGCTCTTAATGTGTAACAAACTGAAATCCTCTCTCTCTCTCTTTATGTTTTCTCTGACTATTCTGTTACTTCCTGTATACAACTGTTAGCAATAGGTAGAATGCGCAAGATGTAAATTATATAAGATTTGATTCAATAAAATCATTCTTCAGCATTTCTTGTTTCTGTAACTTCCTTTAATATTTAAGTAAAAATAAATAAATATATTTTATTCATGTTATTGTTTCTACTTTCTGAGAAACTAATTTTTATTCAAACGGCCTAAAAATCTAGAATCACATGTTATGAAAAATAATTTTTAAATCTAAATACTCTCTCTTTTTTATTATTTTTCTTTTTCCAGAGGTGCCTGATGTTACTGCTGTTAAAGTTAGCCAGCCCTACAAGCTTTATGACCCAGGCCAGAGGTTCTAAGATGATGCTTCGATTAACCATATTTTTTGTTTAACTACCCTCTTGTTGTGATTATTAAGAGAAAGGATAATTGTTTCAGCCTGAATTTCATGAGTGTATGCGATGTGTCCGGCAAATTATCTCCTGTCAGACAACTTTATCTTTGTATATATTAATATCATATTCATGTACTTCTTAATATAATGTGAAATATCAAAACTTATATGCTGCCATTATTTGACAGTATGACAAAAAAAGTCACACAACAATATCTTTGTATATGTTAATATCATGTTCATGTACTTGTTAATATAATGTGAAATATCAAGACTTAGATGCTGCCATTAATTTGACAGTATGACAATAAAAAAAATGCTTAAACAACAATATATTTATTCCTGTAATTTTTTTCGTTTATAATTAAAGGGCATAAACTTGCAGAGAGATAATAATATTGCCCCTCGTCCTTTCTCGCCCAAAAATAAAGGGAGTCTTTTTGCCAAAGATAAACATGAAATAAATATGTCAGATCCAGATTAGATTTGGACAATGTTAATATCTTTACTTTTCTCTTTTCTATGCCTAATATGCCAATATGGCTTCCCAAATTTAAATAAAATGTATAAATAATTGAGGGAATATGAGTCTTTTCTCTCGAACAAATGGGAGTGTTCTGTAAACATGGCGTGCCCTGAGCAATTCCCCAGAAACCCTTTTCCTCAACATCACAAGTGAATCAAGTTACCTCCATGAAGTCTTTATAAATATTTTTTCCGACACAGTACAGGAATCTACAATGAAGATAAATATTATTTACATCATTTGACTTGACCAATGAAGAAAATATATATTTTTTGAGATTAATGAGAATGTACTTTTTCATACACATATGGGAGTCTCCACAATTTAGAAAGTCCTCATTTTTGGTAGAAAAATATATTGGTAAACACTTTTTATCAATTTTAACAGGAAAACCAAGATGAAGCCCCAACAAGAGAGGAAAAGTGCACGATGTGTATTAATTATACAAAAATAAATCCTTCCAAAACTCATTCGATAAGATCATGTTGTTTGATTTGTCTGTCGGCTATGATGTCCACTTTCACCTGCGTTTTACCTTGCCAATAGATTATTAACTTCCCTTTTGGAAAAATAAAAAGTCTATAACTTCAGCCCCAGTTCAGTACATAGGCATTCGGAAAATTTTTACATTTAGTCTTTTGATGGTGGTTTGAGAGAACCTATTGATGGGCCTACTGGGGGAATTTTATTGAAGGCTAACATCAAACAAACCACTCTATTTGTTACTACTATTTTTATACTAACCAAATATCGAAAATGAATCCCAACCTAGTCTTGGTCAGAGAACTTGAGATACTATAGTTCTATTGTTGTCACACCTGCACCATTATCTCTGAAATCTACTATGTTTGCAAATTACTGGTAATGGACATAACATTTTTATGCTACCAACCTTGTACTTCATGATATTTCATCAAATTAATGAGAATTTACAATAAAGTAAGGACTTAAATCAACAACTATTGTAGATTGTGCTCTTTAATATTTATGCGCAAAAATAATATGTTACTTGCATTTGAAAGCACATGATTTATTGCCTAATTTAATTTCGATATAGAGGACAGCGCAATTAAAGAAATATTTCTAAACAGTCAGAAATAGGAAATCTTTTTTATTCCATATCTGGTTTGTCTGCAGATTGTGTTATATATTTCCATGTTTACACGTTTCCTTAGCACCGCTTTATTAGTTCATTTATGTGCCCCTATTAAGAACAATATTAGACGGAAATAAAAACAGTAATTTTTCTCTATCTTCTTCATATTGTGCAATTTTTCTCTGCTTTCTATTGCAAATTTTCAATTTTCAGTTCTCCTTCGTCAAAAAATTTAGGTAAAACTCAATCTCTTCTCTCTGTCTCTGCACAATTCGTTCCCGGCGTTTTACTTAGTAGGCAATAAAAAAAATGTACTATAATCAATAAAACTTGGGTTTAACATATTGATACTGCCGCTTCTGTTTTTTTGTTCTTTTGATAAAGTTTTATGTTGGAGTTATTTTCTGTTAGTTAGTACTTGATGACATGATAGTTTTTTTATTATTGAAAAAAATATTTGGCAAAAGACCTCAGTCATTCCTCACATTAATTAGTCAATAAATTTACACAAAAAAAATTACAGCTCTTTCTGTGTTTTTTTTTTTTTTTTTTTTTGTTTGCTCAATTTCTCTTGCGTAAGAAGTATAGAAAATTACTCTGTTTTCCTGAAATTAGGGGGGTGGGGGTGTCGAGTAATATTTTAGTCATCACTGTTTCTCGAATATGTTTTGCCATGTATGAATGATTTTTTGTGAATTATCTGCGTGAAGGATTTATGGAGTCTTGCAGCAGGAAGAGGAAAGCAGCCAAGAAGAATGGCTCGGACTATATTAGTCAACTGCCGGATGATATTTTGATCCATATTCTATCTAATTTGCTCAGTACGAAAGAGGCTGTACAAACATGTCTGGCAGCAAAACGATGGAGTTATAAATTGTTGGCCCAAGTGCCATCCCTCGACTTCGACTTCGCTGATTTTAACTCGGATGACAACTTCACTGATTGTGTTACGTCTGTATTGAAATACCGAGGTCCTACCCGATTGGACACATTTCGACTTGCGCGAGAACGATGGGATGGATCAGAGTTCAAATTTTATCCACCATTATTAGAATGGATTTCACAAGTACTGCAGTTTTCGCCTCGGTCCATATGTATTCGTGTTTGTGCCGGGTTTGAGGATTTCACGTTACCAGAATCCTTATTTACCTGTGAGACATTGGAAGAGTTGGAGATAACGATTGAAGCCCCTTGTGTTATTGTGGATTTTAATACTAAAGCGGTTAAACTCCCTAGGCTGAAGAAGTTGCACCTTTCTTATGTGTATATTGACTCGACAGACATGAATAACCTGCTCACGGCATGTCCTTTGCTTGAAAACTTGTACTTTGAATGTTGCATTTTGTACTTCTCTCAGGTGTCTTCAAATACATTGAAGCGTTTGGTCGTCGTCGATTGTGACCTTCAGCAGCAGGAGATTCAGTTTCCTTTTCTGGAGCTCCATAATTCATCTTAGTATCAATTTGCACTGTAATTTATTAGTGGGTTTATTTAGTTTAATGTAATTTTCCCATTTATTTTGATATTAGAGGGTTGTTATTTAACTTGAATAAAAAGTTGGCAACAGAATCAACTGTTTCTTGATCAACATAGATATCGATATTTTGCAAAAATCATCCAGTTTAAACTTAAAATCAACTATCAGTTTCATTTTATTTGCAAAAATCACCCAGTTTAATCAACAAATTACAAAATCAGTAGATCAGTAGCTGTCAAGTTGAAACAACTTTTGATATATTTTTTATCCTTACTATATCACTTTCTCAATAGGTAGAGTGCAATTAATATACCAAATTTAATTTTAATATCTTTATCCTTACTACTTCGCTTACTCATATGGTACATGCGGATATTCTGAACTTATTTTTTTTTCAATATTACATTAATATTACCTAAATTACATTAATATTGATAAATACGTTTTAAATATGTGATCTAGGTATAAACTAGGGTCAAAAGAAAATCTTGTTTACCTGACTAGTCGTATGAGTAAAGCGAAGGTGTCGAACCCACAGAGACGGGAATGATTACTAGTTCTGTTTATTCGCTAAAGCTAGAAAGAATAAAAATGTCTAAAGAAATTGGTGCAAGAGAACAAAGTTGGTTTTGTTTTTATTTTCTAGATAATGAAAGGATAAAAATTCAATTTAAACAATTAAAGTAAATATTTTTGGGGTGTTTTAAGGGTTTAAAATATGCAATTAAAAATGCCTTAGGGTTCGATTTCATTTAGGATTGGTCACAGGGTTGTGAATCATTGCACTTTCGTGTTCTGACCCACCAATTCGGTCCGAATTGTGTCCAATTCGGTCCGAATTCCACTGCGTTAACGCTATGTTCTACTTGTTTAATTGATTAGTTCGTGCTAAAGGTCCATCTAGCCATATATACCTAAACTCCCTGGTCCTCTGCTGTCGCCTATTGGACACAGTATTTGGTATAGAACCTAGTGTTAACCCTCATCGAATGCTTTGTACCTCAACTTTCGTAATTTTGGTAGACTTACTCGAGTTTACTTGTTGTTTTCTACGAGACATCTATTATAAACTGTCGTTCTAATAGAAACCTTCACCTTTCAGTTACAAGTTGATTGACTTTCGCCTTTTAACCTATCTCGAATTACTTGTGCAAGTTTTGGCTATCAATTGACATTTTAGTCCTAACAAGATGTGGCCATTCATCCATTAAGCAACACAATACAATAATCAATTCTAAACACAAGCATAAACCATAAACATCCAACAAGTAAATAGCATAACTAATCATAAACGAGTATCACATAGCGAACCAAATCCTAAACTACATCTACCCCTAAGACAATAAAGGTTTAGCCTAATATACTAGTAAACATCATGCAAATAACAGTAGATAAAAGATTAATAGCCATAAGTATCAAAATAACGGTAAAAAGTATGAGAGATACAACAATAATCCAAAGTTTCAAGTTGCAAACTGCTGCCGTCGCACTAGATAACACCTTTGAGACCTTAGAACTCGTTGTAACAGCAAGGAATCACCTTCAAAACATCCTATCTTCTGCCCTAGTCGCTCGGAGAAGAAGCACAGCTGCCAAGAGAGAGAAAATCGGCCTCCGAATGATCCAAGATAGTTATTCTTTCTTGGAGAACGCCCTAGTATCCTTTCCTTGCCTGCCTGGACGTGCTAGCAAGGTTTCCTTACAGAGAAATCGCAATAAAAGCCTTTCCAAGAGAAGAAAACGCTGAAAAAAGATCTGCCAGAACATTCCTTAACTGCTGAATTCGGACCGAATTAGGAGCAATTCGGGCCGAATTGAAGATACCGGGTTGAGGTTGCACTGGAATTCGGTCCGAATTGGATGGAATTCGGTCCGAATTGGATGCAATTCGGTCCGAATTGAAAAGTCTGGATGCCTCAAGACATAGTTCATGTGGGCAGGTGCGTGGTTGCTGTGTCGGGTCGAGTCGGGGTCTGACCTAGGCTAGGAATGAGTCAAATAGCTGTCTAATATGCCATTTCCTTGCAGTTTTTCTTGAGTTCCTGTAAAAGTAAAACAAAACACGACGACAGTGCCAAATCTGGCAAACAAACATAAAAATAAGGAAAAATCAAGGTTTTAGTCACAATTTCGATGCAAAGTCCAGTCAAAATATCGATATAAATATGAGATATCAATATGCCACTGTAAAAGAAATAATTGGTTATGCGCCACAATTTTTTTATATTCACATTTTTAAATTTCAAGTTTCAAATTTTCAAAATTTAAAAGTTCAAATTTTAGATTATAAAAATTTTGAATGTCAAATTTTAAATTTAAAATAAATTTTAAATCCAAAAATTTAAATTTGAAATTTAAAAAAATTAATTTAATGAGGGTGATTTAGGTATTTTTAGATAATGTGACATATTTTAGAGTGGTATCTCTAATTATTTGTGTTCTGGGAGGAATTAATGGTATAAACTAATTTTAGTTTGGAGTGATATATTTCTAATTAGCAATCTAAGAGTGGCTTTTCTTAAATCGAAAAAAAATTGTAGTGGTATAAAAATGGAATATGAAATGCAGATACTAATAGAAGGATTTTACATGTTTATTGGAACGGATTCGTTCACAATGATTTTATTTCATAATTATTACCGTTGGCTAAAAACCTTGTCGCATTTATTTTTTTATTTTTTACGTATGTTCTCTATCTCTTAAAAAATTGTACTTGAAATTGGTACAATTGAAAAATCATTTTGAACTACTCAAAAGTCAAATATAGCTAATTTTCAAATTGTGCTAAATTTGATATATACAACATCTAAGTTCTACAAAACATGTTTCTACAACTTTAATTTTTTATCTCGACGAATTTTGATACGATTGGTTTTATTTTTCAAATAAGTCCATTAGCTAGGAATTTATCTTGCCGCTTTATATATATATATGGTAGACCTCTTTGGCACTCTGTTGTCATATTTTTGTTTTCTTTTTTTTTTTTGAAGAAAATAGGGTCAAGCTCCTTTCTTATATCGATAATAAAACGCCTTTAAATTACAAAAACAATCAGCAAGTAGCTGCTAAGAATTTAGAAATAGTTAAATTAAATGGTAAAATTATAATACCATAAAAAAAAGAAAGGTTATCTCCTAAGCGTTCTCCACTCCAAGAGGATCTCTTGCGCTAGATCAGTTGAGGATTTGAACACCTCTTTAAAAATCTTGTTGCCCCACTTTTAGTCTCGAGAGACTAACACTTTGCTCCAGAGGGGTGCCTAATATTTTGATCCAGAAGGGGTGAATGGAGGTAAAGGAATGGGAAGAAAAATTGACAGTATCCTGTCCCAACACATTCCCTTGCTCTAGAACTCAAAATTCTCAATGGAAATAGAGGAGAATGGAGGTGCATGAGGAGATAACTTCTATATAAATGTTGTAATTTCTTAACCCTCAAATTTGGGAGTTAACTTTGGTTTTTCTCTCCATTCCCATTCCATTCCTTCTCTTTTCATTGCCAAATCTGGGGCAAAGCCTAAAATGTCTTTAAATTATAAAACAATCAGCTACTCAAAAGTCATACGCGAGCTTTTCGGATTTGAGTTATACGCGCCAAATGGACATTCCTATAAAAAATATGCATGTTTGTAGTTTGAATGTTCAAAAATATGTTGTGTGATTTTTCTGCTATTTTCTCTAATTTTCTTTTTATGTGATATATATATGATATCTATGTTATAAATTATGGCTAGTAAAATGGGCTGGCCACATAATCGATCAAAATTTGTTTTTTTTTAAAAAAAAAGTGAACAAACCTTTAAAAATAATACACATGTACATATAGACGACAAAAAAAATTCCCACAACAACAAAATATGACAAAAAAAATTAAACAACTAAAAATCAAACCAAAATAAACAAATATAATAAATAAATTTCTTTTAAAAAAATAACAGAATAATGAATCAATAAATAAATAATTCTGATTTAAAAAGCAATAATGCAATTCTATTTCAAAAGTAAATACATAATTTTTTAATAAAAAAGCCTGCAATTATATTTTAAAAAATAAATGCATAATTATTTAATAAAAATTGAATTTGGCATGAAATGCATAATTTTGTAATATCGGACTTTCAAAGTCTGATATTACAATAACAGTTTTAAAAATTCTAATATTTTAAATAGAATCAGAATCCTTGATTATTATACTAATATTTTTTAAATTTTAGGTTAAACGTTCCCATCCATGCTTGGAAAATATGTTTATTCTTTCGTTAAATATTGGGCAAGAGCAGCACAAATAAAAGAGTTCAGTAATTAATAAATCATTTAACTGATTGTTTCTTCAAGAGGAATTACATAGATTAACTGTCTCTGAAACACTTATAGTTGGACCCACATGCAAGCAAAACTACAAAAGTTGATGCGTCAGGATAGATGCGATATAAGTGAACTACATCTGCATTCACAATTTCACCCGAAAAATCAGAAACATTATACTTTGATAGATCGGTTGAGTTCTTAAATAGGGCTTTTGAATAGTCATTCATCAATATTTTAAAGAAGATTATTACAAAAATAATCTTTTGATAATACCTTTTTCTTGTTAATTAAATCCATTACAAATAGAAGTACAGAAATTAATTAATGATGATAAAATGTTTGTAAATACTTATTTCTTGTTTTTAATTTTGTATTAAATAAACTCTATCATACCAAATTTCTTCATACATTAAATTACTCTTGGTATGTAAAACAAACTAAAATGTTAGATTTCTCAATTAAATATTTTAAAAACTTAAATAACAAAATTAAAGATTTTTCATTAAAATGCGATTGAACAAAAGAGAGATGAATGCCTTATTCTTTTATTTGCTCTTTTTAAGATGTCAATGAGTTATATTATTATTATTTTATTTGGATATAATCTGACTCAAAGAAGTCTTCGGGTCGGATATTACTTGACACGAACAATAATGTATTGACCCAACGTAATTTGAAGCTTTGAACCATAGCCAACTTGATCTGACCCAACCGCACCCAAAAAGATCACAGATCAATTCTACCTGACCCGTAAGTTAATATAACAAACTACAATTATCGTGCCGGACTGGATGGAATCGGTCCAATTTGTCGGATAAAAAATTGACACTAGTTCATCGGTAGCCTCAAAGCTAGATTTATTAAAGCTGAATGTCAATTATGTCATCGGGTTAAGGACGAGGAAATGTCCTCATCCGCCTTTGTATTTTTATTTTTCGTTGTCCTTGTTGAAAGTCTTTCAACGCTGTCTTATTTATTTATTTATTATTACTAGTATTGGGGTTTTTTTTTTTTTTTCTTTTCTTTTTGAAACTAACTAGTATTGGGGTTGAAAGTTGATGGCTATCTAATTCGGATGAGGTGAAATGCTGGATAAAATAGGAGATAATATCCAGCTCCCCCGGGCTTGGATTGCCGCCCGAACAGCTGTTACAGCGGGTCCAATTACCAATTGCATTGCATTTGCATGTATATTTCACGGAACAATTCCATTTACCAAGAAGAAGAATAGCAGCCCGGTCAGTCAGGCTCATTAATCTACAGGGCTTACGACTATTCTGATATTTCAAATTGACTTTTTCTTTCCTTTGTTGGCTGGACCACATGCGGTAGGTTTGATTGGGTCGTTACTCGTTAGTGGTGACTTTGATTGTTCGTGATAGCTGATTGGGTAATTAGTGGTCACTTTGATTATTCGCGGTAGAATTCAGTACGCATTACTGCATTACTATTTCAATTTTGACACTACGTTTGATTACACTTTCCTGATGGCTTCAATTTTTGGCGGTACCTATGATTGCGCAATTATATTTCTTAGTTGTAGCTTTCATTATGCATCAGTGATACTGATAGCTTCAGTTTCCAACTTTCCATGCGTCACCTGGGAGTTAAATTTTTATCATGCGCTATTTAATATACAGGAAAATTAAATCACTTGTATGCGTCACGAACTCACGAAAATGAAACCACTTTCATGGTTCCTCTCTTTTGAATTCTCTCTCTCTCTCTGTCTCTCTCTCAAATTGCAATCTGTCTTTGCGCTCTCTCTTTACTCTCTCTCTATCTCTCTCACACGCACACATACAAATCTCAGCCTGTCTTCTTTGGCTGTCTCAGTTTCTCACATCTCAATCTATCTTTCAAACAAACTGTCTCCTAGTATTTTTTTTGAAGGCTAGGCTGCTGAGTGCTGACTGCTTTTATTAATAAACCGATCCCTTTTTTTTTCTCTAATTGGCAAACCAACAATCGAGGTCTTTTGCAAGTTTTTGGGTCTCTTTCTGTGTCAGTGCACAAAAGCCCTTCTGTTAATTTTTCTCCTCAAGAGGTCCTAAAAACAAAAGAAAGAAAAATCGAAAAAAAGGAAAAAGAAAAAATACAGAAAAAAAAAGAAAAGGAAAAAGAGAGATAGAAAAAAAGAAGAAAATCACAAATAAACAAAATGGCTCTTTCAACCCTTGCTGAATGGACGGGGTCTGGAATCATCAACAACCTAGTCGACAAGGCCTTTTCATACTTGGGTGAACACTTGTGGCCAGCAGACACTGAAGCTCAACTAAACAGGTTAAAAGCAGCTCTTCCCAAGATCACAGCTGTCATGAAGGTGGCCGAGGCACTGAAATTGAAGTACCCAGATTCCGGGATGAATGCATGGCTCGAGCAATTCAAGCTGGCTTTCCTAGCAGCTGAAGATGTGCTTGACGAATTGGAATACCTGGAGCTAGAGGACATGGTGAAAATTCGAGATGAGGTGGGTAGTGGATCTTCCTCTTCATCAGTAGTTGGCTCGCTCAAGAGGAAATTCCATACTTCTAACATAATTAAGGGTGACACATTGGGGAGATTACGGGAGGCTGTCAAACTGCTCAATCAAGCGTCCAAGGATGTTGGCCATTTCTTCCAATTTGCTTCTAGCCTAGAAATTTGTGAGACCGGTAAGTTTTCAAGTCGAGAAACAACTTCATTTTTAACTGAAAGCATACTAGGTCGAGAAACTGAGAAGGATATGATAATTGAATGCTTAAAGAAATGGCCACTTCATGCTCACATCTCTGCTTTCTCTATTGTTGGGGCGGGTGGATTAGGGAAGACTGCCCTTGCACAGCTAATCTCTGATGAGATGAGCAGAGAAAATGAGTTTGACAAGATAATTTGGGTTTGTGTTTCAACAATCTTCAGCCTTGAAGATATAACAAGGAAAATTCTCGAACAACTAGATGATAAGAAAAACTATGGTGGTGAATCGTTAAATGCCCTTCAGGTAAAATTGAAGAAATATGTACAATCAAAGAAGCTTCTTTTCATCCTAGATGATGTATGGAATGAAGATAAAATATGTGACTGGGAGAAATTGGTTGCCCCTTTGAAATTTGTGCAACAAGGGAGCAAAATCTTGCTTACCACAAGAATGAAATCGGTGGCAGAGATACTTGCTCGTGTGCTAAACGTGGAACTAGAATGCCTAGATTTGAAAGGCCTGGATGAGCAACAATTGTTGTTGTTGTTGAATAAGTATGCATTTAATGGATATAACCTTGACAATCATAAAGATTTGCAAAAGATCGGAAACAGAATCGTAAATAAGCTCTGGGGTAGCCCACTAGCAGCAAAGGTGATTGGGAGCCTGTTGAATTCAAATATGAATTTCTATTTCTGGGAAAGAATTTTGAAATGCAATTCCCTGATCAACTTTGAGCAATATAGGGAAGTGGCAGATGTGTTGAAGTTGAGCTACTACCATTTATCAGCAGATTTGCAACAATGTTTCCGATTTTGTAGCATATTTCCACAAGATTATGAATTTGAGAAGAACCAACTGATCAGAATGTGGATGGCCTCTGGGTTCATAAGGCAACAAACATGTAGACAAGATAGGCCAGAAGATATTGGAGAGATGTTCTTCAATCATCTTTTAAGGAAATCTTTCCTTGAACGTAGAGGAAAATGGTATGTTATGCATGATATGATGCATGAACTAGCACAAAATGTTTCTGAAGGAGAATGTTTTAGATTAAACCCAGATGACATATCAGTTAATATACCTAGCACTGTGCAACATGTATCTGTTCCTGATAGTGAAATTAAAAGGGTCTCTCATTTAAGAAAATTACGCACCCTGGTAATAACCAAGCTTTGGTATGCGCCTTCTTATAAGGATCGATTACTTCTCCCAAATGATTCACTTAAGGAAACTTTACGTGTATTGATCATAGATACAAATTTTAGTTATGAACTGCCAGAGGGAAATGATCGTTTGATACACCTTCGATTTCTCAAGGCCAATGAAGGATCTGGGTTATTGCTTTCTAATTCATTGTATATGCTATATCATTTGCAAGTGTTAGACTTATGGTACGTATTTTCATATTTTATAGGAAGTCAGATAACTGGATTAACCAATCTTGTTAGCTTACGTTATATGAACCTTCCTGATGTGATTATGAAAAAAGTTCATCGGGTGCATAAGCTAACTTCCCTTCAAGAATTGACCTTTTTTGTTGGGCAGGATAGTGGTTTTCACATAGATGAACTAAAGACTCTAAACAATCTTCGGCACCTTTGTATTAAGCAAATTGAGAATGTTGGAGATCCTATTCAAGCGAAGAACGCCAACTTATTCGAAAAGGAAAGTCTACTTTCACTTTCTCTATATTGGACTAATGGGAGCAATTCAGAAAATCCAGAGGAAATCATTGATAATCTCCAACCACATCCAAATCTCAAGGAATTGGAAATTGGACATTACAAAGGTCACAGATCTCCAATTTGGATGAGGGATTTACCTCCCCTAGAACTATCATCGCTCGCGCTATATGATTGCCATTTTTGGGAAGACCTACCTTTTCTTGCACAAATGCCACATTTGAAGAAACTCTCTCTATTAGGAATGAGCGAGGTGAAAGAAGTGCAGTATTTATTTGATAGCGCAAGAAATGCGTATGCTTTTCCATCTTTGGAACATCTATTATGTAACAATATTCCAAAGTGGAAATCCTGGAAAGGAGTGCTCAGTTGTCGTGGCTTTCCAATTTTAAAAGAACTTATAATTATTGATTGTCCAAACCTGGGAGAATTACCTGCAATGCCACTTTCTCTGGTCAATTTTGAAGTGGGAAACATTGGACTGAATTCCCTTCCAAATATATACCATAGTTCTAGCATTACCAATACTTCAAAATCATCGCTCAGAGTAGTGGACATAAGTGGTTGTCGAAACTTAAACTCGTTGAATGGATTTCTGGAACAAGAAAATCTAGATCTTCATGCTCTAGAGGAATTACTCATCCAGCATTGCAAGGAATTAGTACAGCTACCAACCAATGCATTTGCAAAATTTGCATCACTGAAATACTTAAATACAACAGGCTGTCCAAAACTGGTGCCATTGCATAACCAGAGGATTCTGCTTCCTATGAAACTCCAAACTCTTATAATTGGAGACTGTGGTGAACTTGATGTGGCACTTCTCGAGTCAGCTTCACAACTCAATATACTTGCTACTCTTCATATTGTAGACAGTTCAACTATTACTAGTATTCCTTGCTCAACAAATGCATTTGCATCTCTAAGTGAATTGCGTATATGGGGATGTGACAAGCTCGTTCAACACTCGTTATTTGAAATTGCACAGGGTGTCAACCCTGGAAACAACATGGCCTCTTTAAAGATCCATGACCTAAGTATTCCTCTCTCATTACTTTTTATTGAACCACTTAGAAGCCTAAGATTTGTTAGAACATGTCAAGTAGCAGACTGTGCACCGATGGAGGCAATGCCAGAACAATGGTTGATAAAAAATGGCAGTACTCTCGAGTGGTTGAATATTAAAAATGCAAACTCATTGCGGTCATTGCCTGATACATTGGTGAAGCTCGTTGTCCTCAAAGAACTAGACATAACTAATGCTATTTCGTTGGAGCAAATCCCGGAGTTGCCACCTTCACTGATTATATTAAGAATAGAAAATGCAAGTTCATTGCGGTCATTGCCCGATACAATGGTTGGACTCATTGTCCTTAAACAACTTTATATATCCAATGCTATTTTGTTGGAGCAAATCCCAGAGTTGCCTGCTTCTCTAGTTGAATTGACTATAGTAAATGCATGTTCACTGCAGTCATTGCCTTATACAATGGTGAAGCTCACTGTCCTTGAACAACTTTCTATTTGGAATGCTACCTTGTTGGAACACATCCCAGAATTGCCACCTTCTTTGATTAAATTTCGAATAGCATATGCAAGTTCACTGCGTTCATTGCCTGATGCAATGGGGCAACTCACTTCCCTTAAAGAACTTGACATAACTAACGCTACTTCGCTAGAACAAATTCCAGAGTTGCCACCTTCTCTGGTTATATTGAAGATGGAAAATGCAAGTTTACTACAGTCATTGCCTGATTCAATGGTGAGGCTGAGTGCCCTTGAACAACTCGACATAGATGCTGTTTCATTACCTAATACAATGGTGAGGCTCACTGCCCTTGAACAACTTTCTATATGGAATGCTACTGTGTTGGAGCAAATCCCGGAGTTGCCACCTTGCCTGGTTAAATTGAGCATAAAAGATGCAAGTTCACTGCGGTCATTGCCTGACACAATGGTGAGTTTCAATGCTCTTGAAGAACTTTACATAGACAATGCTAGTTCCCTGGAGCAAATCTCGGTGTTGCCACGTTCTTTGGTTAAATTGCATATAGAAAATGCAATTTCACTCCGATCATTGCCTAATACCATGGTTTGGCTTAATGCCCTTGAAGAAATTTACATAAGCAATGCGACTTCCCTGGAGCAAATCCCGGATTTGCCACCTTCTCTGATTGCAACGTCCATTGAAGGTGCTGGTGGCCGCCAGCTATTCTGAAATAGTTATTCGTAAAGCACTCGCAATCAATTGTTCTTGAGAGGCCAGAAGAAATTTCCTCATGGACAAAACTCTCCTTTATATTTTGCCCCCCTTAATTTTGTAAGCATCACTATACTTTAATTCTGCATAGTTTATTCTTGCGTGGTGCTTTATATATATATATATATTTGCCTAGTTTTCAACTTCTGTCTCGGAACTGGTCTTCCCTGTTTCATTTCTTATTGAGTACTACACACGTAATGGTAGCTTGGTTTACTAACAATTATGACATTTTGTTTTTTTGGGTGGAGTAAAGCAACTACAAATTCTAGAAAACATTGTGTTTCAAAATTTTAGAACTCTTAACCAAGGTGGGGGGGGTGGGGGGGGGGGGGGGTCTTGCTTGTAACATCCATAGGTTTACATTTTGTATTTTCTTTTCTTTACAATTGTTTATTTGGTATATATTCATTTATTTTGAACAAGTACCGCTATAAATTCATCCAGTCCAAGGTTGTGATGTTAATTTAGCAATTTAGTGCTACTTTATAACAAAAGTTTCATATTTATCGTCCAAAAGATCCTTATATCTTTTATCTTATATTAATCATAATCAAATCTTGGAAAACCAGATTAATTTGTTAGTATACAAGGTTCTTAGTCAGAAATTACATAGTTGACAATGATATATGCTCCCTTTATTATTATACAAATTGTATTTTAGCAATTTGAATCTTTACTAAACTTGCTCCGCCAAAATAAAATGAGCCATGCATAAACCAGACTTAATTTTGAAGTAGGAATAAATTGTGGCTATTAGAAGTATGGTACCAGTCCAGTCGCTTTTTAGGTTTCTTCTGACTAGTCTGTTGTCTTTAATAGAAGTAAAGGATTGGTACAGATGCTGTACCAGTTTAGTATAAAACTCAGCTGCAGCTGATCGACTCTCTGGCTCCTGACATAGTTATTAGCTACTAGTTTATTATTTGTACAGTGACGAAATGTTTACTTTAGAGTGGACTGTCAGATTGAATTTAATCACTGGCTAGGAAAATTATGCAATGGAGGAGGAAGGTGCTAAATGCAGAGAGTCAGTTGGCATTGTGCAAGAATAAATTAACTGGTTTAGAATCGACGATAATGCGAGAGAATGAGAAATTGAAGGCTACTGCAGAGGAGATTACTAATTTTGGAAACAAAAAAAAAAAAAAACAGGTCTGATTTCTTTTGAAAAGTACTATACCAAGTAGTTAGCTAAGTATTAGTATATAATTATATATTGACCTATTAATTTTGTAAATTTTAGCTATACATTATTTTGAATTGCTCCAAATTATCTTATATCTTTAAGTTTGTATTATCTGTACCAAATCTCTGTGAGGCAATTCAATTCTGACCTATACTTTATTTGTCCTAGTGGCGTTCTGTCTCAAATTTTTTAGAATGGTTTTTGGCAATCATCTATCAGTATCCATTTGGTTAAGATCACCTAACCACTTCAGCATCAACAACTCAAGTTTTGAAATCCATCAACTAAAATAATAATTGAAAATTGAAATATGGGCCATTTGACTGATTTGGTTGTTTTCTTTTCTCGCAATTCAATCGGAGGAACAGGTCAAAAAGAGCATCTGGTATCTGAGAGAAGTACTGATATTTTGCTACCAATGCGTCTGGCTGATCATTTGTTTACTTCTTTTTTAGCCAAAGACCTTGATTTTTATTTATAAGGTCCGTCCTTCTTAATCTGAACATGTTTGTATTGAAAATTGTGAATATACTGTATCTGTAAATGTTTGGGGTAATTTTGTACAATATCATGAGACTGTTAACTGAATGCACCACCTTAAATACAATCAAGAAATAGAATTAAGGACATGGATTCTGTTCCCAGGCATGTTGAACATATGTAAAGATTCAACATTTGAACTCAGCTTCAAGGACTTATTTTTGTTAATTGAATTTGATACCATTTGTTTTCTAATAATTATTGTTGGAGGTTCATGCAACTGAACTTCCCAAAAGTAATAGACATGAATTCATTATTTTTTTTTCCTTTTTTTGGCTTTAAATTTTGCAGAGTGACAAAGCGGAAATCATAACTTTTGTGTTTGATTATGAGGTCTTATTGGGTCAGGTCACACCGGACTAATAAACACATACTGGTTGACCTAAACATATTCATGTCAGGAAGAGAATTTGAGAATTAGTAGAAGAGATAGATTGTTCCATGAACAATAAGTCAAAAACTGAGAGCATAAGAATCCTAAAAGAAGAAAAGCAAGTGAATTTAAATGGGGGTATCCGGTATCCTATCCTTAAAGTGTTGAATTGGCATAGTTTTCCCAGTACGGCAACAGAAATGACAAAACTCTTTCATGATAAAATGACGGACTGACGGTGAGTGAGTTACTGTTGTCTGTTCTCGAACGGAAAAAAGAATAAACTAGTGTTGGGCCGTTATGTTACAAGTTACTGAAGTTAGAAGCTCGGTGGTAAGCTCAAAGCCCAAAGGCCTTATGAGCTCCGACTCTGAGCCTCTGAGCTCCGTCTCCTCATTCTCACATCGTCATTCGTCAGTCGGAAACTCGGAAAGCCATGGAGGATGAGGACAAAACCCCCTCGATTGTTAATGCAAAGCCAACCGCTGCTAGATCTCGCCTTATTGTTCGTCTTGGGGCCTTGCTCGTTTCTCATAGCACTCTCGTCAGGTTACTTACTTACTTACTTACTTAACCTCTCTATTTCTCTCTCAAATTGAAATTGGTAGACCTCACCTGAATGAATCAAGGAATAATCACTATTCACTGCCAAACAATGAAATGTCTTTTACTTTTACTTTTACTTGGGATTGGGATCAATTTCGCGTTATTACTTGTTTCCCATTAAATTAAATTAAATTAAATTAAATTAAATGCTAACACTTCTCCCTCTTTTGTTGGTCCAATGAATCTCAGTGTAGTTTGCTGCTTAGCAGCTCTGATTTCACTACTTGTTCTCCCACTTTTGGCCAAGAACACATACATCTCTGAGAATGCTCTCTTGCCAGGTTACCTACTCTTCTCTTCTCTTTTCTTCAATTAAATCAATGTCTTCATCTTTTTTATTTATTAAACCTTCTTAAACAGGTTCTGCCAATCCTGTACTTTCATATCAACATGTTGCAGAAGCAAACAACTTAATTATGGATATTATGAGCATAGCTGATGACAAAGAGGCAGCAGATATGTGCGTCTTCTTCCTTTTTAATGTGTTTCATTAATTCAATGTATTTTCTACAACTGTTATCATTGAATGTGGCAAAACCTGACCCAACCCCAAAACTCAGCCTGACCAGACCCAATCTGTTAAAACTGTACCTGGTCTGAGAAGTGGACATGATTCAAATTTGGATGACCTATAGCCCGGCCCAAAATTTTTTAAACGTCAAACTCACTCGGAAAAAACTGACCCGAACCCAAACCTACTTGATCCTAGACCAGGACATGAATCAGAACTGAATGGTCTAAATCCTGACACGATCTGACGCAACTGATTGCCAACAGTTATTGTGAAATACAATATAGTGCCTGCTGGTAAATAGTACACTAACTTAGCCTTTTGGTATTACATTGTACTGAGTACTGTGCATAGTTCTCTTTTTACGAAATATATTTTTTTATCCTATACCATTTTTTTTTTTCTCAAATTTAGAAATCCTCATTTTTGTATAGTAATGTATCATTAACTTTACAGAGAAATACCAAAATTGATTGCAAAATATATGGAAATTCTGGGAGCTGAAACATACCACCACAAATTCTCACAGCCTGAAAATCAGTTCCATCCTCTCTATTTCTTCTCCTCCAGTCCAAATTCCCCTCCATCCCACGGCAACCTAAGCTTTGGTACCAGTACTGTGGGCATAATTCGGGCACCGCGTGGTGATGGCAAAGAGGCCATTGTGCTGGTCAGCCCATACAATACCCAGAACACTGGAGGGATGGATACCTTAGCCTCAGCCTCATCTCTTGGTCTTGCTTTTTCAGTTTTCTCGCTGCTAAGCCATTCTACCTGGCTAGCAAAGGACATAATATGGGTTGCATCAGATTCAAGATTTGGAGACCACACATCAGTATCTGCATGGCTGAATGATTACCATAATCCTAATTTTTTTGGTGATGCTTCTTCTAGCCGTATCTTTAAACGTGCTGGGACGATGGCTTGTGGTATTGTTTTTAAGGTGGTGGAGAGAGAGAGGAGAGAGAAGTACGAGGATAGAGATGTAGTTACCATGTCTGCTGAGGCATCAAATGGTCAGATGCCAAACTTGGACTTGCTAAATGTTGTGCATTATTTGGCAGTACACCGGCAGGGAATTAGAGTTAGAATTGGGATGTGCGGTGGGTTGGTTAAGTCCCATCTGGTTAGGGTCTTGGGGGAGGTAATGCAACAGATTGGAAGATTTGCTAGGAGTTTAAATCCTGATTGGCGGTTTGAAATGCCAAGCAGTGAATATGTTGAAGGGACTGCCACACTTGCAAGTTCTATATACTCTCAGGTGGCAACTATTTGATATTTTTAAAATGTTAATATCTGAATAGTGAATGCATTATTTTAATCCTTTTTTATGGTCGTTTAAGCTTCAAGTGAGCCTGATCTTTGACTAAACAATAACAACAGAAAAAGGTTAGAAATAAAAGAAAGTATGAGGAAGTAATGTCAAGAAAGATTGATTGAGATCAGGCTTGTACTGGCTTGAATATGCTTGTGGAAAATCCAACTAAAATATAGTGAAAACCAAGATGCCTATGCTTATTACCATGACTCTTTTGACTTTCCTTCCTTTTTTTGTTTTTAATTTTCATCCGTTGGCTTGCTGATTGTTTAGTTAAGGCTAATAAAATTTATATTGTACAACCACAATGGCGTTAAATAAGATTTGTTAAACAAATCTCTACTTTCTTTTAGGCACTGGGAGTGCCAACAGGACCACACGGCGCTTTTCGTGATTACCAAGTTGATGCTGTAACTCTAGAGTTATCTCCCAGATTTTCTTTGAAGAACGAACATACTCGGTCGGCTTTTCTCCTAAAAGGCGGCAGGTTCTATTACTGTTGGAACAAACTTATTTTGCCTTGTCTTTTCATGTGTTAAATTGTAGTAGTGTAAATGTTTGAATATCAATGCAAACTTCTGAGTCTTATTTCCATGATTGAGGTTTTTGAAGCCTTAGTTACTAATTTTCTGTGTAGTATTTCAGTTAATGGATGTTTAATATGTTGTTGATAATCATTTGATGGACCAAGTCCAAAGTGCTTATCTGCACCATTTATGTAACTACAAGCATGCCGTAGCGGCTATTACTAGCTTGTTAATTGCTATGTGAAGCCTGCAAACATTAAAAATATTGTTGGAGATTTCCCCCCTAGAAGTCCTTAGGCTAAAACTCTTTTACATTAATATTTAGCTGTAAAATTTTTTTCCCTATTGCAGGTTAATTGAAGGCACAGTTCGCTCAGTGAACAACCTTTTGGAGAAATTCCACCAATCTTTCTTCCTCTACTTCCTAACTGCTCCGAACAAGTTTGTTTCGGTCGGTGTGTACATGATTCCTTTTGCATTTCTCGTAGCGCCACTTCCCATAATTGCTGCATCTCTTTTCAACCTCACTTCCAACCGGAATCCATGGAGGTGGCTTCATACTGCAAAACCCTTGCTTACAACGCACACTTGGTCTGTGGTAGTTACATTGTTACCATTTTATATATCTAAAATTAGTGATTTACCTTCAACCCACTGCATGCTTACTTGGGCTGGGGGTTCTCTAATGGCCTTGGTTGTTTTGTACACCGTTTTTGGTTCACCATATTCTAAACATGTAGAATGGAGGCTTCTTAAGGCAGTCATGATAGCCTCAGTATCTATTGGGCTTTGTCTCATGTCTATAATAAATTTCGCGACCGCACAAATTGGGGCTTTGTTCGTGGTGCCCATGTGCTTATTTGTACAACCGATCGGGGGTAAAACAAATAATTCTGTGATCCATTGGATGGTTATGACTTGCAATTTGGCCATGGCAGTATTGGGTTTTCCAGTGACTGCAGTTGCACTCATGCAAGGTGTAACTAAAGGTTTTGGCACCGTGAGTATCCTGGAGTTTTGGGATTGGATGAAGTTTCTGTGGGGATGGAATAGTGCCACTTATATGTACCTTGTATTGGTACATTTACCTTGCTGGCTTTTATTTGTGCACATACTGTTTCACCCATGCCATTGAAGAGATGTATAAAAACTTAGGTAGTCTACTCGCTATTGGCATTTTTGAGTAATAGTATTACTGGCAAAACACCAATCTTGATTGAGCTAATGTTATTAATCATGCGAATAGATTTTGATGTAGTTTTACTTTTGAGCATTTAATATTTCTCTTTTATGTGAGATTTTAGATTATTTGTAAACACATTGCTAGAGTAGTTTGTGCTTATGATTTTGTTTCCCGGAAAGAAAAACAAAAATAAAAGAAATATTGGACAGGCGTTGAATGTAGATATATGAATCTAGGTAATTCGGTGCTGCACTGGGCATTCTCTAATTGGGTTCTGAGAATGCGTATGTGTTTTTTTTTTTAATTTTGTCAATTTAATTTCTTTTTAAATTCAAACAAGTGGACAAATCACCCACCACATTTCAATTATTAACGAAGTCCCTACTACATCCACTGACCTCTGGATCAACCCTCAATCGTTGTACTTAGATTCAAGCATAAACTAAAACTATGAACAAACTCATCTCACAACCGACCAACTATTATACGCTGGTACCGGGATCTCAGGTACCAGAGCACCTGTTCTGCATAATGACTCCAATCCCCCTACAAACTGATTTGTAACTAGCAGCAGAAAGATACCAAATCAAATACAAAACTAAGTAACCAAACAACCATGGCATGGTCCAGTTACTGCAAAGCACTATGTTTAACAAACAACCGCCATATCTGTACGTCTCCAACATCTTTTGCACCTGTTGTCAATTTGAATTTGGAGGAGCAAATGTTTGTTAATATATCCAAACAAAAGATTTACAGTTAAGACCAGTCTGATGACAAGCAATTGGGTGCAAATTGTATGGTAAGCTTCCATATGAAGCTTTCGCTCTTGCAAATCATGAGTCTTCATATTATTTTAGCTGAAAGGTAATATTACTATTAAATGGCCTGAACCGAAATTTTCCATCAATGAAATCAACTATGTTTATCCTTCTTAGATTTCTTATACGATATAATATTATAATAGTTTGTATTTTGCTGACTCTTTAATTAGTTAAGTCGCAATTGTAAATTAACCGTAATGCGCATCCACAAGCAGCATAAATACAATAAGAACTTGGGGACCTTACATTTTTTCTGGTGGTGGCCTTGATTAATGGTAAAGCTTATTAATTATTAATTTCCTTCCCAGACGTGCACCCCACAAAGCAAGTAGATCTGTCAATGCTAGTTGACTTTGAATCTGGATACTGACTTATTGTTTGGCTCTCTAGATCTCGTTTTTGGCTATATCTCTGTTTCCTATATCTTCTGTACAACTGATCTTGATCTCTATCTTTGGCAATCTCTGCTCCTCACATCTCCTTGTCTCGCTTAAACAACCTGTCTTTTTTTCCCCCTGAAATTACTGTTTTGAAAAACCACTTTTGTATTATGAAAAATAAACCCAAATACATCACAAATCAGATAAAATGATTTGCCATTTAATATCTGCTCCTCACTTTTTATATCTGCTCTTTGTCTCTTGCATCTCCAAACGATTTGCCATTAGTCGTTAGTGTTCTCTCTGTTTCTGTACATAACAGCCCATCTGCTATTCTTTTTTATATAAAAAAATAAAAAAGGTCTCTAAAAAAAGAAATACTAAGGTAGAGGACGAAAATCGCAGTCAAAGATGGCTCTCTCAACCCTTGCGGAATGGACGGGATCTGGAATCATCAACAACCTAGTCGACAAGGCTTTTTCATTCTTGAGTGACCGCATGCTGCCAGCCGACACTCAAGTTGAGTTGAACAGGCTCAATGTGGTTCTTCCCAAAATCATTGCCGTTATGAGGGTGGCCGAGGCACTTAAGTTGAAGTACCCCAATTCGGGGGTGGATGCATGGCTCGGGATATTCAAGGTGGCTTTCCTAGCAGCTGAAGATGTGCTTGACGAATTGGAATATCGAAAGCTGGAAGACATGGTGAAAAGTCAAGATCAAGTGTGTGCATCTTCCTCTTCAATACTTGGCCGGCTCAAGAGAAAATTTTGTGGTCCTAACATTAATCATGACACGTTGGGGAGGTTGCAGGAGGCTGTCAGAATGTTAGATGAGGCATCCAAGGATGTTGGCGATTTCTACAAACTTGCTACTGAACTACATTTTGTTGATTTCGGTATTTCAAATCGAGAAACATCTTGCATTTTAAACGAAAGTAATGTGGTAGGGCGTGAAACTGAGAAGGCCACAATAATTGAATGGTTAAAGAAACAGGTACCACACTCTCCCATATCTGCTTTCTGTATTGTTGGAGCGGGTGGATTAGGAAAAACCACCCTTGCACAATTAATCTCTGAAGAGATGAGTAGAGAAAATCTTTTTGATAAGACAATTTGGGTTTGCATTTCAACAAACTTTAATGTTAAAGATATAACAAGAAAAATTCTCGAACAACTAGGTGAGGGCTGTCATGGTGGTGAATCATTAAATAGCCTTCAAATAAAATTAAAGAAAATGGTACATTCAAAGAAACTTCTTTTCATTCTAGATGATGTCTGGAATGAAGATAAAATATGTGATTGGGAGAAATTGGTTGCTCCTTTGAGATGTGCACACCAAGGGAGTAAAATCTTACTTACGACTAGAATGAAATCAGTGGCCGATATGCTTTGTCGTGTGCTTAATGTGGAACGAGAATTTCTAGATTTATGTGGCCTAAAAGAGAAACAGTTGCTGTCGCTGTTTAATAAGTATGCATTTCCTAAAAATAACCCTGACCATCATGAAGATCTGAAAGAGATTGCAAATGAAATCATAAAGAAGCTTTGGGGTAGCCCATTAGCAGCAAAGGTTATTGGGAGCCTGCTAAATTCAAACTTAAGTTCTGATTACTGGGGAAAAATTTGGAGATACAATTCCCTGATCAACTTAGAGCAGGCTAAGGAAGTGGTGGATGTGCTGAAATTGAGCTATTACCATTTATCAGCAGATTTGCAGCAATGTTTTAGATTTTGTAGCATATTTCCTCAAGATCATAAATTTGATAAGATTGAATTGATTAGAATGTGGGTGGCCTCTGGATTCATACGACAACGATCATGTGGAGAAGAAAGGCTAGAGGATATTGGAGAAGAGTACTTCAATCATCTTTTAAGGAAATCTTTCTTCGAACTGCATACCATGTATGATGGAAGAACCTATATTATGCATGACATGATGCATGAGTTAGCCCAGAATGTTTCCAAAGGAGAATGTCTAAGAGTAGACCCAAACAACAAATCAGTTGATATACCTAGCACTGTACAACATGTATATGTGCACTTTTGTGAAATTGAAAAGATCTTTCATCTTAGGAACTTGCGCACCCTAGTAACCATGTTGACTTGGGATAAAATATCTGAGGATGATCGAATTGTTCTCCCAACTAATTCACTCAAGGAAACTTTACGAATATTGTTCATATGGGGAAATCGTAGTTTTGAACTGCCAGAAGAGATCGATCATTTGATACACCTTCGATTTCTAAAGGCCATTAATGTATCTGGATCTTTGATTTCTAATTCAATTGGTAAGCTGTATCATCTGCAAGTACTAGAGTTGTCGAAAGATTGTATTCGTACCAAAGAATGGTATAGGAGTACAGATTATTTAAAAGATGACACAACACGTTTGGCCAGTTTTATTCTCATGCGCCGTGTGATCCTTTCGAAAGAGATTGTGAAATACATACATGGAGTTTCAGGAGTTGGCAAAATTGGTTTGGACAACCTTATTAGCTTACGCCATATGAACCTTCCAATTGAGATTATAAAAAACATCCATGGAGTGCATAAGCTGACTAACCTTCAAGAGTTGACTTTTTGTGTTGAGCGTGATAGCGGTCGTCACATAGATGAACTAAAGACACTAAACAACCTCAGGCACCTTTTTATTAAGCAAATTGAGAATGTTGGAGATCCTGCTCAGGCAAAGAACGTCAACCTATACAAAAAGGAAAGTCTCCTTTCACTTTCCCTAAATTGGACTTCTTGGAGCAATCCAAATAACCTGGAACCGGAAGATATCATTGATAACCTCCAACCACAAGCAAATATTAGGGAATTGGAGATTAACAATTATAAAGGTCACAGATTTCCCATTTGGTTGAGGAATTTGCCTCCTCTAAACATATCATTGCTCATGCTATCTAATTGCCCTTTGTTGAAAAGCATACCTTGTCTTGCAAAATTGCTACGACTGAAAATACTCTCTCTTTCTGAAATGAGTGAAGTAAAAGAAGTGGATTATTCATCTAACAGCACAAGAAATGCATGTGCATTTCCTTCTTTGGAACGACTATATTGTCACAAAATGCCAAAATGGCAATCGTGGGCAGGATCTCTCAGTTGTCATGGCTTTCCAAATCTAAAAACACTTGAAATTGTAGATTGTCCAAACCTGGCCCAATTACCTGCCATGCCACTTTCTCTATTGATATTTGAGCTGCGTAATGTGGGATTGCACTCCCTTCCAAATATGCACCACAATTCTAGCATTACAACTCCAGCACTAGCATCTACAAAATCAGTGACAATTTTTGATTGCCCAAACTTACAATCATTGAATGGATTTCTGCAACAAGAAAACATAGATTTTCAAGCTCTTGAGGATTTAAATATACATAAATGTGAGAATTTGGTACAGCTACCTACTAGCACATTTGGGAAATTTGTGTCACTAAACTTCTTAAATATAACTACATGCCCAAAATTGGTGGCAGTTGATAACCAGACAATTCTCCTTCCTCCAGAACTTAATACTCTTGTATTTGGAGACTGTGGTGAAATTGATGTGATATTGTTGGAGTCAGCTTCAAATCACACTACACTTAGTGCTCTTCAAATTGAAGACAGTGAAACTATTACTTGTATTCCTTGCTCAGAAAATGCATTTGCATCTCTATCTAGTTTGTCTATCCAGGGATGTAACAAGCTTGACAACTCATCAATGGAAATTGCAGATGGTGTCAACGAAGGAAATCACATGACCCCTTTAAGGATTGAGGAGATTGATATTTCTTGCCTCCCACTTCTTTCTATTGAACCATTTAGAAGCCTAAGATTTGTTACAAGATGTAACATCAGACATTCTTTATGGATAGAGGCATTGCCAGAGCAATGGTTGTTGCAAAATAGCAGTACTCTCGAGGAATTGTTTATTGCAAATGCACCTTCACTGAAGTCATTGCCTGATACAATGGTGAGACTCAATTCCCTTAAAGTACTTAAGATATGGTATGCTTTTCTTCTGGAGCAAATCCCGGAGTTGCCACCTTCTCTAGTTGAATTAGAGATCGGAGATGCACCAATGCAGTCATTGCCTGATACAATGGTGAGGCTCACTGCCCTTGAAGAACTTAACATACATGGTGCTACTTCACTACAGAAAATCCCAGAGTTGCCAGATTCTCTAGTTCGATTGCTTATAGAAGACGCAACTTCACTCCGGTCATTGCCTGATACAATGGTGAGGCTCACTGCCCTTAAAGAACTTGACATACAGGGTGCTACTTCTCTTCAGAACATCCCGAAGTTGCCACCTTCTCTGGTTAAAACGACCATTAAAGGATCTGGTGGCATCCGACTGGTCTGAAATACTTTGTTCATAAAGCACTCGATCCCATCAATTAATTGTTCTTGAGAAGCGAGTCAAAGTTTTAATGAACAAAGCTTTCACTTGACTGAGTTGACTCCATTTCGGCCCTCTCTGTAAGCATTATTATATTTTTTTCTGTCGAGTTCTTGCTTGTTTTGTGCTTATTTTTTCCCAGATTCCAAATTCTATTAATGGCTCTTCTTGCAATTAATTTTTTTTCTCTTTTGCAACTGTGGGTCATTGGTGCTTATTTATATTTATTTTATCTGTTTACTCTTGACTAAAAAATATTGCCTCACAAACAAGTCTGACTCGAACATCGCAGAGGTGTCTCAGAACAGAGTAGAGGATGAATTTTTTAAGCAAGCTCCATCAGAATAAGGCACAAGGATAAGTGTACATACAAGTATACCATGTACAAGCCAAATAACTGCCATCGTGGTGTTTTCATGGAGGTATGCATCTCTCCTCGTTGCCAATTTTGTAATCTTTCACTTCTTTTCAAGTATAAATTTAAGAGATACTAACACATTTTTCCAAATTTTTAATTTCGCCTACCACTAAATGAGGTAGCCAATCCCAGCCCGGACTAAAAGATCGAGGGTTACAACAAAAAAAACTGAAGTGACATACATGAAACACAATCAAAGTGAAATAGTATAAAGTGAAGAAAGCAAAATTTATCACAAGAGTTAGTGAAATATATTTATGTAATTAAGTTACTAATGGAAAAGTAAGGTTTTCCCGGTTATATATTTGTTTCAAATACAATAGATAATGACTGCTTACATAAAATTATCGAGACCCAAAAATATTTGATCTCTTTGATTTTCATCCGATTTAGATATCCTTTGAGTTGCAATTCTTGTAGTTAAAAACAATGATAATATTGGAATTTCAAAGTACTAATGTGTTGGAATGTGTTACAGCAGAGGATCGGTTGCATGGCATGGACTAACATGGGTTGTATTGCAGAAAATCGTCTGCTGGATGAAATGCATGGCACCAATATCTTAGAGAAAAGAAAAGAATGTTTAGAGATATCATGAGAAAATGAAAGAACGTATACAAGGGAAAGGGATAACATATTGAGAAGAATCTAGTTTGATTATCTAAATATGTGATTAGATATTTTTACATCTCTTACGGTCTTACCCACATTGTGTCTTGAGAAAGAAGTTATTATTTTTCTATTTATTCATCTTCTCTCCTTGTATCGTATCAACTCAGATTCTACATAAAATAATAAATTAGTGTGTGTGTGTGGAGGACGTAAGCACCAGGTTGGTGCTGAACCTCGTTAAATCATGTGTCAACTTATAACTTTAGATTTCTGAGTTCACTGTATCGAGACCCTAAGGGGCACAATTCATGGGTAGTTGCACTCATACCGTGTCTCTCCCCACAAAATTCTGCTACAACTAACAAAAATTCAAAAAATTAATAAAAATTTCCGAAGTATAGGATCTAAATTCATTCTGAAATGCTTCACTCTAACATTAGTAAATTGTGGCTTTCAGAAGTATGATACCACTTAAATCAGCTTTTCAGCCTTTCAGGTGTCTTTTGATTAATCTTGTGTTTAATAGGAGTATAGGACGGGTACAGATGTTGTACCAGTTCAGTTAACAACTCAACTCCAACCTACTGGATAGCCTCAATCTAACTGGTATAGGTTATTAAGCTACCTATTTTGTATTATAAATGTGCAAGCGATTTCTAATGAGAGGAATTTATATTGCCAACTCTCATTTGGTGAATTCTCCATAGGTACTGGATAATTTCACTGTAACTCTTTGGACAAAGGAAAATAGTGATTAAAATAATCCAACAAATGTGGCTTCAGCAATTTTAGGCTGTCTGCTTTAAGGTAAGAAAAACAAAATATACTGTAATGGTAACTATACATGGTTAGCTCCTCTATGTTATCCTGAGAAAAAATTAATAATAATTGAACACTCAGCTCATTTCCCTCAGTAAGAGACGACAGCCAAGCTGATGCTACTACCTTAAGTCAGACATTGATTTGGGCACCCTCAAAATTGATAAACACCTCTCAAAATAACCAAAACACTCTTATAGTATCTAACTAATTGTATTGTGTATTCCAAAATCAAGAGTATGTTTATCATTTTGATGATGTTCCATCAATTTTGGGGTGCCCAAATCAATTCCAAGTTCTCTATGATCATGTGGCAGGCAGTGCTTATATTTTATCACTGTGGATGTGTTGGAAATATAAACTCAATTAAGTTTGCATGGTCAAAGAGTTTAATTATTTAGAATTACAAGAATAATGCTTAGGAAGTTGTTCTTATTTATTGTCTAGAAGACTATGCCATTGATTAAGTGATTGAATGTTTATTTAATTAAGTAGTTGAGTTTTCATCTATATAAACAATGTAAGAGTGTTTAGAAATTCAGAACTTAGAGAGAACTTAGAAGAGAGAAAATATCAATTGTAAGAGAGTTGTATCAAGTATATAAATGAAGAATTTTAGTTTCTAAGTATCTCATTTATCTCCACTAATATCCACATAGCCTCATATTAAAGAAGACGATCCTATCAGGATGGAGACTAAACGATGATTTTCTCTGACAAAATTCACGTGTATGCTCACGCAATTCAGGTGCAATTCTATCTTACACAATGTAACATACTCCATCGGAATTACAATGTTGAAATTATCAATTACGAATTTTTCATTCCTAACTCTCAAGTCTCAATATTTCTCAAGAGGAAGGTATCCTTTGATTTGTTTGTCTTCATAAAAAAGGTTAATTTTGCTATTGTTTACTATATACATATATATATGTAATGTGCTAGTTTAAGCATTTAACACAGTCAATCAAACCTTATCTCTATACACACAGCATGAGTAATCAATCAGCTGAACAAAGACGAACCAAAATGAGATGAGTAATCACAGGCATAGCCTTCAATTTTTGGCAGATCAGTAGGGATGTAAATCACCATTTTTCGACTTGCAGATGGAGCTAATCAGATTCAGAGGTAGAAGTATTGACACTAAATCGCCCATGAATGCAGCTTTTGTTTCAGCTGCAATCAGAAGAAGACAACAGGAACAAAAAGGACACTGCTGTAGGCTCAAATTGAATCGCTACAAGTGAAAAATAAATTACCTCATGATCGTGAACTTAGTAATTTACAAGACCTATTCCCTTTTAAAATCTCACATCTCCCAGGGAAAATTAATAAGTCTGCAAACGAAAATGTTGATTATAATATGTTTGATAACTGTCAGAATTTTGCACTTCTCCAACGTAATGGGATTATTATTAGCTGGGTGAGAATATTATAGGTACTTTCGGATATTAGATTGTGCATTTGTGCTTTGTGTTTAAACTGTAGAAATGAGGGATTTTTGCACATCAGGGGCCCAGAATGGATGGGCCATCGTAAATTCATTATTGTTAATTTATATTTATATATGTACATTGCATGTTCATTTTCCAATTTGCAATGGAATGCACTCAAGCGGTCGGTAAGGTTATTCATATAATTATTCATGTGCCAAATCTCAAAATTAGCAGATTGTCGTAAAGTACGTGCGCCAGATACATCAAAATCCTCGCAAGCGGTTGGGAAAAAACTATATATATAGTTATTTCGCGTATGATAATAATTAATTAGCACACAAAATAGTTGTTTGGTCGTAGGTTGATTTCCTCACATTTCAACAGATCTTTAGTTCCTTACACACTTTAATTCGCTAAATTGCTGGCTGTGCCTCACGCCACAAAGCTCTCCTTCTCCCGAAGTTGCATGAGAGGAAATCCTAAGCGAATATTGCTTATCCATACCCCGAGTAGATACAGCTCTGGTTTACTTGTTTACAGCTTCTGGTTTTATGTTATGCCTATTTCAGCATCCAGCAGAAGCTTCATGTACCGATCAAATGCGGTACTTGAGAGGACTAGGAGAGCAATGCTAATCTTTTAGCAATACAAAACAATTTAACCTAATAAAATAACAAACAAAGATAACAACGATGAGAAAACTGAAACTGTATTGGTATTTCACCTCGATCAGATATCTCTCTAAGAATTATCAACCAATACTGCTTCATTAACAAGACAAAAACTAATTCAGGCTATACCCTACTTGCAACACCAACACCTACCTACTAAACTCACTGAAAAAACAGTACCACTATTGGAATCTTAGAGCAACCAACCAAAACCTGAATCTTATATTTAATTCAACAATGGTACTATTTTCTCAACATCCCAAGCGACCCTCATAACACCACCATTTAGTTTTGCCGCCTCCTCGAAAGTACGACCTGTAACCTCAAACGGGTTCAAAACCTCCTTCGAGTTTTCTACTTTTAAATCAGTTACATCCACCAAGCACAAACCAGAATCCCTTAAGCTCTTCCCTTGCCACCTCTCATCCGCTTGGAACACCTTCCCTCTGCCTACCTCTTTCCCATCTCTATCCAAAATTGAAACAAAGTGACCATACTCAAGCGAGTGGTCAAGCTTTGAGATTGCCCGGTCAGGTTCAGTTTTGCTTGGGTTAACTGGTTTTGAATTGGAAGGCATGTTCAGTTAGGGCTATCAGGGTTCTCTCCCTCAGATGTATGTCTGGTTTCTTTGGCCACACGTGCCAGCCGGGCTTTTCTATTGTTCAGCCTTTGCAATGAAAAAAAAAAAGAAACATTTCAAGAGTTTAGTACAGTTACGGAGTTACCCTTTTGTGTCAAGGCATTTTTCAAAGCTTTGTTATCCCAAAAGTACATATAATCTGAGCTAAGTCATACAAAAACATTGTAATGTAAAAACTATATATAAAAGCACACAAAACTAACCAAAGGTGCCAAATAAAAGATAAAAATAGAATCTTACCAGTTTTTCAGCCATGGAGGACGAGGAGAAAAGCCCTTCAATTGTTAATGCAAAGCCCGCCGCTGCTAGATCTCGCCTTATTGTTCGTCTCGGGGCCTTGCTCATTTCTCATAGCACTCTCGTCAGTGTAGTTTGCTGCTTAGCTGGTCTCATCGCACTTCTTCTTCTCCCACTTTTGGCCAAGACCACATACATCTCTGAGAATGCTCTCTTGCCAGGTTACATTACCTACTCTTCTCTTTTCTTCAATTAAACAATGTCTTCATCTTTTTTATTTATTAAACCTTCATAAACAGGTTCTGCCAATCCTATACTTTCATATCAACATGTTGCAGAATCAAACAACTTAATTATGGATATTATGAGCATAGCTGATGACAAAGAGGCAGCAGATATGTGCGTCTTCTTCCTTTTTAATATGTTTCATTAATTCAATGTATTTTCTACAACTGTTATCGTTGAATGTGGCAAAACCTGACCCAACCCCAAAACTCAGCCTGACCAGACCCAATCTGTTTAAACTGTACCTGGTCTGAGAAGTGGACATGATTAAAATTTGGATGACATATAGCCCGGCCCAAAATTTTTTAAACGTCAAAGTGAGTCGGACAAAACTGACCCGAACCCAAACCTACTTGATCCTAGACCAGGACATGAATCAGAACTGAATGGTCAAAATCCTGACACGATCTGACGCAACTGATTGCCAACAGTTATTGTGAAATACAATATAGTGCCTGCTGGTAAATAGTACACTAACTTAGCCTTTTGGTATTAGATTGTACTGAGTACTGTGCATAGTTCTCTTTTTACGAAATATATTGTTTTTACCTAGACCATTTTTTTTTCTCAAATTTAGAAATCCTCATTTTTTTATAGTAATGTATCATTAACTTTACAGAGAAATACCAAACTTGATTGCAAAATATATGGAAATTCTGGGAGCTGAAACATACCACCACAAATTCTCACAGCCTGAAAATCAGTTCCATCCTCTCTATTTCTTCTCCTCCAGTCCAAATTCCCCTCCATCCCACGGCAACCTAAGCTTTGGTACCAGTACTGTGGGCATAATTCGGGCACCACGTGGTGATGGCAAAGAGGCCATTGTGCTGGTCAGCCCATACAATACCCAGAACACTGGAGGGATGGATACCTTAGCCTCAGCCTCATCTCTTGGTCTTGCTTTTTCAGTTTTCTCGCTGCTAAGCCATTCTACCTGGCTAGCAAAGGACATAATATGGGTTGCATCAGATTCAAGATTTGGAGACCACACGTCAGTATCTGCATGGCTGAATGATTACCATAATCCTAATTTTTTTGGTGATGCTTCTTCTAGCCGTATCTTTAACCGTGCTGGGACGATGGCTTGTGGTATTGTTTTTAAGGTGGTGGAGAGAGAGAGGAGAGAGAAGTACGAGGATAGAGATGTAGTTACCATGTCTGCTGAGGCATCAAATGGTTAGATGCCGAACTTGGACTTGCTAAATGTTGTGCATTATTTGGCAGTACACCGGCAGGGAATTAGAGTTAGAATTGGGATGTTTGGTGGGTTGATTAAGTCTCATCTGGTTAGGGTGTTGGGGGAGGTAATGCAGCAGGTTGGAAGATTTGCTAGGAGTTTAAATCCTAATTGGCGGTTTGAAATGCCAAGCAGTGAATATGTTGAAGGGACTGCCACACTTGCAAGTTCTATATACTCTCAGGTGACAACTATTTGATATTTTTAAAATGTTAATATCTGAAGAGTGAATGCATTATTTTAATCCTTTTTGTGGTTATTTAAGCTTCAAGTGAGCCTGATCTTTGACTATACAATAACGACTGAAAAATTGTAGAAACAAAAGAAAGTATGAGGAAATGATGTCAAGAAAGATTGAATTTGAGATCAGGCTTGTATTGGCATTAATATGCTTGTGCAAAATCCAACTAAAATATAGTGATAACCAAGATGCCTATGCTTATTACCATAATTGTTGACGCTAGTATTTTGGCTTTCTTCCCTTTTTTTAAATCATCTGTTGGCTTGCTGATTGTTTAATTAAGGCTAGTAAAAATTTATATTGTACAACCACAATGCCTTTAAGTAAGCTTTGTTAAACAACTGTGTACAGGCACTGGGTGCGCCAACAGGGCCACATGGCACCTTTCGTGATTACCAAGTTGATGCTGTAACTCTAGAGTTATCTCCAAGATTTTCTTTGAAGAATGAACATACTCGGTCGGCTTTTCTCCTAAAGAGCGGCAGGTCTTTTCATGCTTTAAATTTTATTATTATAAATGTTTGGTTATCAATGCAAACTTCAATAAATTTGAGTCTTAGTTGCATGATTGAGGTTTATGAAGCCTTAGTTACTAATTTTTCTGCGTAGTTGAACAATTTCAATTAATGGGAGTTTAATATGTTATTGTTGATAATCATATTACAAGCATAGAAGCATTTATGTACTTACAAGCATTACATAGCAGGTATTACTAGCTTGATAATTGCTATGTAAGCCTGCCAACATAAAATATATAGTTGGAGATTCCACCTCCCCCACTAGAAGATGTCCTTAAATTAAAACTCTTTTACATTAATATTTAGCTGTAAATTTTTTTCCTTATTGCAGGTTGATAGAAGGAACAGTTCGCTCAGTGAACAATCTTTTGGAGAAATTCCACCAATCTTTCTTCCTCTACTTCCTAACTGCTCTGAACAAGTTCGTTTCAGTCGGTGTGTACATGATTCCTTTTGCATTTCTCGTAGCGCCACTTCCCATAATTGCTGCATCTCTTTTCAACCTCACTTCCAACCGGAATCCATGGAGGTGGCTTCATACTGCAAAACCCTTGCTTATAATACACACTTGGTCTGTGGTAGTTACATTGTTACCATTTTATATATCTCAAATTAGTGATTTACCTTCATCCCACTGCATGCTTATTTGGGCTGGGGGTTCTCTAATGACCTTGGTTGTTTTGTACTTTGTTTTTGGTTCACCATATTCTAAACATGTAGAATGGAGGCTTCGAAAGGCGGTCATGATAGCCTCAGTATCTATTGGGCTTTGTCTCATGTCTATAATAAATTTCGCGACTGCACAAATTGGGGCTTTGTTTGTGGTGCCCATGTGCTTATTTGCACAACCGATCAGGGTTAAAACTGTTGTAGTAGAATTCAAATAAATTCTAATGAAAGATAATTCTCTTAGATGAAATTTTCTATATGTATCAAAATGATAGATTACATCTCCTTTTATAGGAAATGCAAACCGCCATTACACAAACCGACTTTCCAAAAAAAAAAAAAAAAAATTACAGCTCAATCTAAGCTATACCACGCACAAAAGATTTGACTTCAAAAAATTTTGTTCACATTTGTGCCGACAATGCCGACATGCCTCCTCTCCTTTTTTATTTTAGTTTATTCATCAAATTCCTCCCTTAAACTAAAATTTCTTCCATCTTTCATTCCGATCTTCGTTTTGCAATTATTGAATAGCTCCGTTGGCAATGCTTTTGTGAAAATGTCTGCTGCTTGATCACGACTCGTCACGTGGCTCATTTGCACATCTTCATTTTTAATATGCTCCTGAATAAAATGGAATCGGACATCTATGTGTTTGCTTCTCTCGTGATGCACCGGATTCTTGACTAACTCAATTGCTGATTTGTTGTCGACTCGTATCTCAGTTACTTCATGTTGCAGAAGTTTTAGCTCGCGAAGTAAATTCCTTAGCCAAATTGTGTGGGCAACACACCACGATGCTGCTACGTACTCCGCTTCGCATGTCGACAAAGTTACTATTGGCTGCTTCTTCGAGGCCCAAGTAAATGCCGTGTCTCCCATATAGAACACATAGCCCGATGTGCTCTTGCGATCATCTACATCTCCGCACCAATCACTGTCGGAGTAACCCATCAATTTGTATTTTTCTGAGTTCGAGTAAAATAACCCGAGTGCTTTAGTTCCTTTGATATATCGCAGAATTCGTTTGATCGCCTTCCAATATGAGTATTTCGGCTCCTCCATGAATCGACTCACCACGCCGACACTATATGCAATATCGGGTCTTGTGCATGTCAAATACCGCAAACTTCCCACTAGGCTTCGGTATTTGCTCACATCTACTCGATCTCCTCCCTCAAACTTAGAGAGTTTTGCACCGAGCTCCATCGGTGTTGACACGGGATTGCATTCATCTATTTTATATTTCTTTAAAATTTCTTTTGCATACGCCTCTTGCGATACAAATATTCCTGCATTTTCTTGTCTGACTTCTAACCCAAGAAAATATTTCATTAACCCCAAATCTGTCATCTCGAATTCTCGAGTCATGACTTCCTTAAACTCTTTTATCATTTTCTCATCGCTTCCCATGAATATGAGGTCATCAACATATAAGGCAACATATAGCAAATTACCTTTTCTTTCCTTCACATACAGTGCATGTTCATACGGACATTGCTCGAATTCATTCTTCTTGAGATATGTATCGATTCGCGTATTCCATGCTCGAGGTGCTTGTTTCAATCCATAGAGTGCATTTTTTAATTTCAGCACTTGTGTCTCCTTTCCGGCTTTCATGTATCCGGGAGGTTGCTCCACGTATACTTCTTCTTCAAGCACGCCATTTAAAAATGCCGATTTTACGTCCATTTGGTATATCGACCACTTGAATTGAGCAGCTAGTGATATGAGGAGTCGAATTGTCTCCATTCTCGCAACCGGGGCAAAGACTTCATCATAGTCAATTCCGGCCTTTTGTCGATATCCTTTCGCGACGAGTCTCGCCTTATATCTCTCAATTTTTCCTTCAGCATTCATCTTCTTTTTGTATACCCATTTAACTCCTATGGGTTGACATTCTTCTGGCAATTCTACCAGCTTCCAAGTATCATTCTTTTTAATAGCAGCGATTTCTTCATCCATCGCAGCTTTCCATCTTTTATCTCTCACTGCTTCTTCAAATGTAATATTTTCGGCATCTGCTAAAAGACATACTAAATGTACCTCAGGTGTTGATTCATATAGATCTTGCAAGCTTCTCGTTCTTGGTTGTCTTGGCTCATCTTCATCTTCGGTGTTCTCGTGACTTGTGTTTGTTGTTGTCGGTGTAGAGGTTGACGGTTCTTCTTTTTCATTTGCCATCTCGTTTTGGTTGTTCCAGTCCCATGCGATTTCTTCATTTACTTGCACATCTCGACTTACGATCACCTTCTTTTCAATCGGGTCGAACAGCCTGAAAGCCTTTATTTTCTCGTCATACCCGATGAATACATACTTCTTGCTTTTATCGTCTAATTTGGTTCTTCTTTGATCTGGTATGTGCGCATAGGCCACGCTACCAAAAATCTTGAGATGTGACACCGTCGGCTTGATTCCGCTCCAAGCTTCTTGTGGTGTTTGATCCATTAGCTTAGCATGCGGACATCGATTCTGCACATATACGGCACATCGTATCGCTTCTGCCCAAAATTCTTTTGGCATATTCTTGGTCTTCAACATTGACCGAACCATGTCGAGAATGGTTCGATTCTTTCTTTCTGCTACACCATTTTGTTGAGGCGAGTAGGGTGCTGTCAGGAATCTCCTTATGCCGTGTTCGTCACAGAAATTCGTGAAGGCAGTTGACACATACTCACCACCTCTATCCGACCGCAACGCTTTAATATAATGGCCGGTCCTCTTTTCAACCATTGTCTTAAATTTCTTAAATAATGCTTCAGATTTCTCTTTAAGAAAGTACACCCACGTCTTTCTTGTATAATCATCAATAAAAGTAATAAAATACCTCTTTTCTCCAAATGATTTGGGTGTGATCGGACTGCATATGTCGGTGTGTATCAATTCGAGAATTCTTTTTGTACGATATTCTGCACTTCGAGGGAACGAGCTTCTTGCTTGCTTGCCAAGTACGCATCCTTCACAAAATTGTTTGGGATAATCTATGTCGGGTAGACCATGGACCATGTCTTTTTTCACCAGCTCTTTTAGGCCATCTCGGCTCAAATGCCCAAACCGTAAATGCCATAGCGAGGCTTTATCCGTCATATTAATTTTCAAACACGTTTCTTGCACGTTTCTCAAGTTGAGTTTGTATGTGCAATTCTGGGCCATCTCCACCCGTGCAATTAGGCGGTTCCTCTTGTCCTTCAAGAACATCACCCGATTTTTCATGAAAACCGAGTAGCCTTTTTCCATCAGTTGTCCCACACTCAGAATATTACTTTTCATGTCTGGCACATAGTACACATTTTCAATTGTACTTTCTTTGCCATTATGATAAAATTTGATTTTACCTCGACCTTTTACTTGAATTTTCGATGCGTCACCAAATGAAACGTGACCATCTTTGACCTCTTGCATCTCCTTGAATAGATGTTTGTGCCGGCTCATATGATTGCTAGCACCCGTGTCGAGATACCATACCGTGTCGCTGTCAGGAGTGGTATCATCATGTGCCATCATTAGAACACCGTCGTCTTTTGTCTCTTCTGTCACGAAATTCGTGTTTTCTTCTAGTTTCTTCGGCAATCGACAATCTCGCGCATAATGCCCATGCCGACCGCAGTTATAACAGTCGATGTCAGGACGGTATCCACGACCACCTCTTTCGCGGCCACGTCCTCTGCCACGAGAATTTTGTTGAAATTCATTTGGTTGTTGTCTTTCTTGATAGTTGTTATCTCTACCACGGCCTCGACCTCGACCTGAGCCACGACTTCCAGATCTGCCTCCTCTTCCTTGGTGGCTATGCTGCGCATACATCGCTTTATCTTCATTAATTGTCGCTTTTGCTTGTAGCGCCTCGTCAAGAGATTCTTGTTGAATTCTCTTCATTATCTCTTCATGGGCTATCAACGAACCATTTAACTCATCGATCGTCATGGACTCTGTATCCTTCGATTCTTCAATTGCCACCACCACATGGCTAAACTTTGAATTGAGAGACCGTAGTATTTTTTCTACGACTCTTACATCTTCCATCTTCTCGCCAAGCCTCTTCATTTGATTAATTATAGCCAACACTCGAGTGAAATAATCTCCTACGGACTCACTCTGCTTCATCATAATTGTCTCAAACTCGGCTCTTAGAGTTTGGAGTCGAACCTTCTTCACTTTATCAACTCCAACCACCGAATTTCTCAGAATTTCCCATGCATCTTTAGAACTCGTCTCATTGGCTATCTTCTCGAACATATCGTCATCCAATCCTTGATGGATGATACTCAGCGCGCATTGATCTCCGCTTCTTTTCTTTTGCAAAGCATTCAACTCTGCTATTGTGAGTCGGGTCTCATCTTTCGGTTCTTCAACGCCGTTCTCGACGATGTTCTAGAGGCCGTGAGCACCAATAATGGCCTTCATTCGCAACGACCATTGATCATAATTGGTTTTGGTTAGAATCGGGTATTGAAATGAGATATTCGGATTTCTGATTGCCATTTGAACGAGGCACTCGACAAGGCTCTGATGCCAATTTGTTGTAGTAGAATTCAAATAAATTCTAATGAAAGATAATTCTCTTAGATGAAATTTTCTATATGTATCAAAATGATAGATTACATCTCCTTTTATAGGAAATGCAAACCGCCATTACACAAACCGACTTTCCAAAAAAAAAAAAAAAAAAAATTACAGCTCAATCTAAGCTATACCACGCACAAAAGATTTGACTTCAAAAAATTTTGTTCACATTTGTGCCGACAATGCCGACATGCCTCCTCTCCTTTTTTATTTTAGTTTATTCATCAAAAACAAACAATTCTTTGATCCGTTCGATGGTTATGATTTGCAATTTGGCCATGGCAGTATTGGGTTTTCCAGTAACTGCAGTTGCACTCATGCAAGGTGTAATTAAAGGTTTTGGTACTGTAAGTACCCTGGAGTTTTGGGATTGGATGAAGTTTTTGTGGGGGTGGAATAGTGCCACTTATATGTACCTTGTATTGGTACATTTACCTTGCTGGCTTTTGTTTGTGCACATACTATTTCACCCATGCCATTGAAGAATGTAAAAAACTTAGGTTGTCTAGTCGCTATTGGCATTTTTGAGTAATAGTATTACTGCAAAACACCAACCTTGATTGAGCTAATGTTGTCATGCGAATAGATTTTTATGTAGTTTTTCTTTAGAGCATTTAATGTTTCTCTTTGATGTGAGATTTTAAGAGTATTTTAAACACATTGCTGTTGTTTATGCATATGATCTTATTCTTGGAAAAAAAAAAGTAGAGAAATATTGGACAGGCTTTGGAGAGCTATGTATGAATATTGAACTAGGTAATTCGGTGCTGCACTGGGAATTCTCTAATTGGGTTCTGATTTCTGAGGAATACCAACAGGATTTCAAATCTGAGTGTAATTTTAGAATGCACAACTGTGTTAGTTCAAATTTTGTCAATCTGAATTTGCAGGAACTTATTTTGTTAATATATCCAAACAAAAGATTTCCTGTTCAGACTAGTCTGAATGTCTGATATCAGGCATTTGGTGCAAATTGTATGGCAAGCTTCCATGTAAAGCTTAAATCTTGCAAATCAAGAGTGTTCACATATGTTTTAGTGTAATGTAATATGAGAACATTCCTATCAAATGACCCGAACGAAAAATATTCCCGTCGAATGACGTTTATTAGGTTTATGCCTCCTAAAGATCGCTTATACAACATAATAGTTTGTATTTAGCTGACTCTTTAAATAGTTACTCAGTAGCTTATAAACAAATTGAAAGGACATCAATTTTATTATTAAAATTAAAGCTCCTTTAATATTTAGAAAAAAAAATTAAAAGCACCTTTATTATTACAAACAAAATAGAATGTACGCTTATTACTAGGAAGAAAATTAAAAAAAACAAACATCAATTAATATAAATTAATTAAAAATTTCTTCAGTAGTACAAAAAAAAAATATATAAAAGTACTTTTAATACCGTAAACAAAATCGAAAACAACGGACATTACTATATCAACAAAAATAAAGACATTTTCTTCTTATAAACAAAATTAAATCAGGTGAAATAAAGAGTACAATGTACTGATGTAGTAATGAACAATCATGCGGGATTTGAGGTTGATAAGGATCATCCCCATATTCTCTCATCCCATCATTCCCATCATTCTTTGAAAATCATTAATTATCCATCATCCTCATTAATGATATATTTTTCCCATCTAGCATCCTCATTAACTAAGTTTCGATTTTTGTCGCTACTCCCCTCCTCCCCTGTTTCCTTCCTCCCTTCCAGATTTTTTTTCTAGCACATTTTGTATTAAAACTAGAACAATTAACTTTTTTCTCATGACAATTAAGAAAGTGTATCTTCTGCATCCGAAGGTCCGTCAACATACATCGTAACATAAAAACAAACAGAGTCAGGCACAGACCTCAGTAATTAGTTGATATTGTTTCTCTATACTTAATTATTATAACAACATTCAATAAGATCGGATTAATTCACAGTATAAATAATATATTATGAAAATGTACGGGTCTAGTCAGTCAGTCAGAGTAATCGCTCCCCGAAGTCAGGAGGATCAAAACCGACCCCTCCCCAAACTCAAGAGGATCAGAGCTTCAAATTTAGATTCAGATTCAATTTCCAAACTCGATATCCCGTAAAATATACCATAACAATTCAGATAAATATATTCAATATATCAAAACCAAACAATAAATCTATCAATCAATCAATATGAAATTAAATAAAAAAATCCGGTTACATAACTGAGCAGTTCAGAAATCAATTAAATCGAAACACCTATTCGATCGACTGCGACTTAGAAACTCAAATCGGCCGACAAATCAAATATCAATCAAATAATATTCTCAATTTTCGGTTTGTAATCTAGCCTAATCAAACAAGGTGATAAAGTAGAAGGGAAATTTTCATTTTCGGATTTAGGCTTCTGTTTGGTTCGGTGCAAATATTGAAAGTTTTATAGAGAGATGCTATTGATTACACGTGGCAAATGGTAAATGAGCATGAAGGGAGAAATAAGACACGCAAGGTGCATGGTGGCACTTCAAGGCAACTTTCTTTTTTTTTATATATATATTCGGTGCAAACACAAAATTATACGGTCCAAAAATTTATCTCGGTCAAAGTTGGTTAAAGGTAAAATTCATTGGTCAACAGTTGTCAAAATAGATTAAAAAAAATACGGATGTCACAGACGCTGAGAGGAAATGATGAGGAAATAATGCTAAGCAATTCCCTGCGGGATTAGTAAAGGATATAATGGATTTTTCACCGAGCTGGATCCTAAAGAAAAAAGAGCTATAGCCCTCATTCTCTAGTTCTTACTTAGTATTTGATACTTCTTTGGTTCATTTTTGGGCATGAGAAGCACAAGAAGAGTTAATCACTAAATAATTATTTATTTTGATTATTAGTCAAAATTTGTCCAAGAGGAAGTAGATGCGTACGTACATAATATATAGTCCGAAACACTTAGTTGTGCTTCAGAAGTTTAATATGGAGGGACGGGAGATGAGGTGGGAGATACACTCAAATTTTAAAAGAATTCACCTCCTATCCTAGTTGTCAATGCCATCCATTTCCTTTTCTCCCTGTCGCCTTTGCATACTGGAGCAAATTCTAGTCGGTCCCGCGTGCTCAGAAAACTACAAAAAGGTGATGCAGAATATAATGTGCAATTATAATAATTAGTTGGTACTTGCTAGCAGTAGACAGTAGTAGCTGTAACATGATTTCATGATTCATGGTCGGGCTCTGTAATACTTTTTTGCTGGAGCGCATGCACTCGGGAGAGCAAGTGCAACTGGTAGGTTTCATTATTATGCATTAATTAATTATTAGTGGTACCTTCTCTTTCAAATTAAAAATAATCAGTGGTACCTTTGACTCCATGGCGGCTCGATTAATGCTGATATATATTTTTGGGAATTGCTCATGACACGTCCTCTTGCTTGTTCGCTCCAACTTTTTTCTACAAAATGACCAAAATACTCTCCTCTCCAATTTTGTTTTTCTCAGACTTTTCTATCTAATTAGGATGTTTTGGTCATTTTTCAGGAAAAGTTGGAGTGAACAAACAAGAGGGACATGGTCTGAGCAATTCCCATATCTTCTGTCCACCTCAAAGTTTTATAGTGTGAAACAATATGTATATTATTAGTACTAGCATAAGATGCCCTCATATGTGGGCAAATAAAAAAACAAAATAATGTTAGACAATAAAAATATGTTTCTTAATTTACCATCGATACAAATTGATATGTTATTCAATTGTTTCTATATTAGATGGAAAACCAATCAAATCCAAAGAAATTTTTTTCCTTCTGTGCAGCAATTCAAAACCGAATTAATTATTTCCTTGTGTGCGCATAGAGATGTGTTGAGACAGATCTAACCATACATTTACAGATCAACGGTATAAAAATTGTTAACAAAAATTGTTGTGACCTTTCTCTAGGTGCATTTATAAGTAGTAGAGATTAGCAAAGACAAAAAAAACATTAAAATTTCAAATGCCTCCATATTTAATATTTTAGTTATCATACCTTTCTTTAAAATTTCTAATATGTTTTAAAATGTAAATACAACTTTTATTCTTTCTCTATGCATAGATCAAATTTATAAACATTTTATTCTATTAATTTTAGAGGAGAGTTCTAGTGTCATACTTTTAGATGCCACAAATATCATATTTATTTATGCATTTGTGGCACCCTAAAATTGTGGAACTACAACCTTATCTTAATTTTAACCGATATTATACATTTAATAAAACATCACTAATGTAAATCTTTTATAAAATTGTTTTTTGATATTGAATATTAAGAAATAATAGTATGATGAAATTATACGATTATTAGTATTTGAATCATCCCTTAAATAATAAATATTATGTATTCTATATATTGAATAAAGAATTAATCCTTTATTTATTTATTTATTTTTACATCTAGTTAGAGCCTTCGGAGCGGACGACTCCTTGCCACGCCGGTAAAGAGAAGTAGACTAGAACAGGGAATTTACTATTCAACTTATTTTTATTTATTTATTTATTTTATTATTATTATTTTTTTTTTTTGGGAGGAGTCGCCATAGGCGGAATACTACTTTTATGTCGAATCCTATGAAAGCCGGGTCTGAATCCTCTAGCTGGAATACTACATTCCGTGATCGTGTACCGGGTCACTGACTCTAGGTGGAATACTACATGTTAAAAAGGTACTTTACTATATCATTTTGGGTAGGCTCGTTAGTTATTCCTACTTAAATTATTCGGTCTTTATCTTTTTTTTTATCCTTTTATTTTTTGAAAAAAATTAGCTATTAGTTCTAGGATATCGCATTTCATTAAAAATTATTTAGCACATGGCACAGAAAACACTTAGACCTCCAATAGGGTATTGGAAGCAAAGGAACTTTTTTTTTTTTTAATGTTGAAATGCCCTTGGGCCTAAATTCCATTAAAATTATAAACCTAACTTTTTTGAACTTTACTAGCTACTTTCTCCTGCGTCTGTGTGAACTCTCTATCTCTCTCTCACACATAATCAATCTGTCCTCTGTTTCTCACATCTAAATCTCTCTCAAACAACCTGACTCTTGGCATCTCCAACCTCGCTTATTTGAGTGTTTTTTTTTTTCATTCTGTATACAACACCCTTCTGCTAAATTTTCTGTTTAGAAAGACCTAAAAACAAAACAAAACAAAACAAAGAAAAACAGCAACCACCACCACCACACACACAAACAAAAAAAAAAAAAAAAAAAAAAAAAAAAAAAAAAAAAACGAAACAGAGAGAAATAGGAAGGTAGAGGAAGCAGGCTAATTACTATCCAAAGATGTCTCTCTCAGCCTTTACAGACTGGACGGGATCTGCAATCATCGGACACCTCGTCAGCTTGGTTTTTCCATACATAATCGAGCACATGCTGCCAGCTGACACTGAAGCCGAGTTGAACAGGCTGAATTCACTTCTTCCCAAGATCACAGCTGTCATGAAAGTTGCCGAGGCACTGAAAATGAAGCATCCTAATTCTGGGGTGGATGCATGGCTCCAGCAATTCAACCTGGCTTTCCTAGCAGCTGAAGACGTGCTTGATGAACTGAAGTATCTGGAGCTGGAGGAAATGGTGAAAGATCGAGAGCAAATGGGTACAATTTTCCCTTCACTATTTGGATCCCGAAAGAGGAAATCACCTAGTTCTAACATTAGTAATGCCATGTTGGGAAGGTTGCGGGAGGCTGTAAGACTGTTAGATCATGCGTCCAAGGATGTTGCCCATTTTGACAAACTTGTTGCTGGTCTAGGTCTGTGTGAGGCTGATAAGGTTTCAAGTCGAGAAACATCTTGTATTTTAACCGAAAACAGTGTGGTAGGACGCGAAACTGAAAAAGCCACAATAATTGAATGGCTAAAGAAGCCAGCACCTCACACCGTGATCTCTGCTTTCTGTATTGTTGGGGCAGGTGGATTAGGGAAGACCACACTTGCACAGGTCATCAATGATGAGATGAACAGGGAAAATCTTTTTGACAATATAATTTGGGCTTGCGTTTCAACAATCTTTAGCGTCGAAGATATAACTAGGAAAATTCTCAAACAATTAGATGAGAAAAGTGATATTGGTGAATCATTGGATGACATTCAAAAAAAGTTGAAGCAAAAGGTACATTCAAAGAAAGTTCTTTTAATTCTTGATGATGTCTGGAACGAAGATGAAATGTGTGGTTGGCAGAAATTGGTTGCCCCTTTGAGATTTGTACAACAGGGGAGCAAAATTTTACTTACAACTAGAATGAAGTCAGTGGCAGACATGCTTGCTTGTGTGCTAAATGTGGAACGAGAATATCTAGATTTAAGAGGACTAGAAGAGCAACAGTTGCTGCTGTTAATGAATAATTATGCATTCCATGGTTATAACCCTGACAATCATAAAGAATTGCAAAAGATCGGAAATGAAATTGTAAAGAAACTCTGGGGTAGCCCACTAGCAGCAAAGGTAATTGGGAGCCTGCTGAATTCAAACATGGAATCCTATTTTTGGAAAAGAATTTTGAAATGCAATTCCCTGATCGACTTAGAGCAAGCCAAAAAAGTGACAGATGTGTTGAAATTGAGCTACTACCATTTGTCAGCAGATTTGCAACAATGTTTTAGATTTTGTAGTATTTTTCCTCAAGATCATTTAATTGAGAAGAACAGATTGATCAAAATGTGGGTGGCCTCTGGATTCATACGGCAACAGTCAGGTTTAGAAGAGAGGCCAGAGGATATTGGAGAAGAGTATTTCAATCATCTTTTAAGGAAATCTTTCTTTGAACAGCGTAATGGGTATGATGGAGAAAAGAACTACATTTTGCATGATTTGATGCATGAATTGGCCCGGAATGTTTCTAAAGGGGAATGTTTTCGAGCAGATCCAAATAGCAAATTGATTGATATACCTAGCACTGCAAAACATGTATCCCTGCCTGATTATGAAATTGAAAGGATTTTCCATCTTAGGAACTTGCGCACCTTGATAATAACCATGCCGCCTTGGAATGAAATGCCATCTTGGTATGACATGCATGCTTATAAGGATCGATTTGTTTTCTCACATGGTTTACTTAAGGAAACTTTACGTGTATTGATCATAGATGTAAAACGTAGTTATGAATTACCAAAGGAGATTGATCGTTTGGTACACCTTCGATTTCTAAAGGTCAATGTAGGATCAGGATCGCTAATTTCTAATTCAATTTATAAGCTATATCATCTACAAGTACTAGAGTTGTTCAGAGGAATGCATGTGAACACAGATTATTCGGGAGTTGAAACAATTGGAATGGCCAATCTTGTTAGCTTACGTTATATACACCTTCCGGATGAGATGATGAAAAACATCCGTGGAGTACATACTCTGACGTCTCTTCAAGAGCTGACTTTTTTTGTTGGCCATGATAGTGGTCGTCATATAGATGAATTGAAAACATTAGACAATCTCCAGAACCTTTCTATTGAGAAAATTGAGAATGTCGGAGATCCTGCTCAAGCGAAGAATGCCAACCTATCTGGAAAGAAAAGTCTCCTTACACTTTCCCTAAATTGGACTGAAGGAAACAATTCCCATAACCATGAGCAAATCATTGATAACCTTCAACCACATCCAAATCTCAGGGAATTGGATATTGAGCATTATAAAGGCCACAGATCTCCCATTTGGATGAGGGATTTGCCTCCTCCAAACCTATCATCGCTCAAGCTATCAAATTGCCATCTGTGGAATGACCTACTTTTTGCACAAATGCCACTTCTAAAGAAACTCTCTCTTTTAGAAATGAGTGAAGTGAAGGAATTGGGCTATTCATTTGACAGCAACAGAAGTGCTGCATGTGCTTTTCCATCTTTGGAACAGCTAAAATGTGAGAGAATGCCAAAATGGCAATCATGGTCCAGGTCGCCTAATTGTCATGGTTTTCCAAATTTAAAAGAACTTACAATTACGGACTGCCCAAATCTGGCTGATTTACCTGCAATGCCACTTTCTCTCTCCAGTTTTAGGATGAGTAATGTGGGACTGTACTCCCTACCAGATCTATACTACAGTTCCAGTGGTACAGCTGATCCAGCTCTGTCATCTCCAAGATCATCGCTCAGAGTAGTGAGAATTAGCACTTGCCCAAACTTAAAATCATTAAATGGATTTCTGCAGCAAGAAAACATAGATTTTCAAGCTATTGAGGAATTGATCATACATAGTTGTGAGAATTTGATACAGCTACCAGCATGTGCATTTGGAAATTTGGTATCACTGACATACTTGGATATACATGGATGCCCAAAGTTGGTGTCAGTTGATAACCAGAGAATTCTCCTTCCTGTGAATCTCCAAACTCTCAAAATAGGAGACTGTGGTGAACTTGATGTGAAATTGCTCGACTCAGCTTCACAGCTCACTGAACTTGCTAATCTTTATATTGAAAATAGTATAACTATTACTTGTATTCCGTGCTCACAAAATGCATTTGCATCTCTAGATTTGTTGCATATCCAGGGATGTGAGAAGCTTGTCCCACAAACATTGATGGAAATTGCACAAGATGGCAACCCAGGAAACAGGATGGAGTCATTAAAGATCAATTTTATTGATATTTCTCACCTCTCTCTTCTCTCTATTGAACCACTTAGAAGGCTAAGATTTGTTAGCACATGTCGAGTAAGAAATTGTTATGAGATGGAGGCATTGCCAGAGCAATGGTTGATGCAGAACAGTAGTACCCTCAAACAATTGAACATAGAAAATGCAAGCACACTGCGCTCATTGCCAGATATAATTGTGAATCTCACTGCTCTTGAACAGCTTTCCATAAAAAATGCTACTTTGCTGGAGCAAATACCAGATTTGCCACCTTCTCTGGTTGAATTGACCATAGAAAATGCAAGTTCATTGAGTTCATTACCTGATACAATGGTGAGACTCACTGCCCTTAAACAACTTAACATAGAGAACGCTACTTTGCTGAAGCATGTCCCGTACTTGCCACCTTCTCTGCTTAAAAGGTCTATTACAGGCGCTAGTGGCTTCCCACTGGTCTGAAATACTCTTTAATTGTAAAGCACACTCAATCAATTGTTCTTCAGAAGTAAGAAGCAGTTTTCATGGACAAAGCTCTCATTTTTTACTCTATTACGACCTTCTTTGTAAGCATCACTGTACTTTTTTTTTTCTGTCAAGTTCTTGCTCGTGTCATGATCACTATTTTTTCCAAGTTTGCAAGTTCTATTAATTGCCCTCACAATTAATTGGGTTCTCACTAGCAACTGTTGGTCATTTTGGTACTTGAAAACCTTATTTTCATTTTTAACTGTTGCTTTTGCATGCAAAAACAATGGCCCCACAGACAAGTGCCAACTCAACCATTGCACGAGTAAGAGGAGCCGAGGATGAAATTAAGCAAGATCCATAAGATTAAGGCAAGAAAGGGTAAATATAAGCATACTATGTATGAGCCTAAAAACTGCCACTGGTGTTTCTATGCAGGTATACATCTCTCCTGATCCATCCAAGTTCATTAATTCTATTTTACATTTCTTTCCAAATTTAATTTTTTAGAGATACCACCTTTTCAAAATGTTGAACTCTGCCTATGTCTAATTGATTTAGTCGATCTTAAACCTGGAGAAAAGGAGGATTGCCAAAAATTTTGGGAAGTACAAATTAAATGAAACACAACTGAAAGTGAAATATAAAAAATGAAAACAGAAGTTATCACAAAATACTGAAATACATTTGGGTACTATAAGTTCTAATGGAAAATTTAAAGTTTCTTCCGATCACTTGTATGTTTTAACAATAGGTGTGCTTATATTGGTTTTTGGCATAATGAAGCAGGGAGTTCTCTTCTTGAGACATTCTTTTTTCAAAAAAAAAATAGATAGGCGTGCTTATATAAATCCTATCCTATTGTGACTAAAAAATGCTCAACCTATTGCTACTCCAAAATAAAATTAACTCTTAAACCAGTTTTAATTTGTGACTCTTAAAAGTATGGTATCAGTGCTGTCGCTATCAGCTTTTCAGGTTTCTTCTGACTTGCCAGGTATCATTAATATGAGTATTAGGACCTGGTATAGATGCTGTACCAGTTAAGTCAGAATACTCAACCACAGCTGGATTGACCGTCTAGCTGCTGGTATAGGTACTTAAGGTACCAGTTTTGTGTGATAAAATCAATGAGTTTACATTGTGAACTATCAATTGGTGAGAAAAATTCCCCTTTGGCAAAACCGAATAAAAACTTCACTGAACGCATGGATAAAGGAAAATAGACCAAAATTTTTGGCTAGTTTAGCTCGATTTCTGTGTTGTTGGGTATGAAGGGGCTGGGATATATGATACGTTTAATGAACTTCTTTTCTAGGAAACAACAGCTGAAGAAAAGAATATGAATTCTTTTTCATAGGAAGCAACCACAGGAGTTGTGTTTAGAGTTGACAGTACAAGCAGAGAGCTTTGAGGGCACTTTACCATGCTTATACTTGCCTCACTTTGCCAAAAAGAAGAACAATGGTGCATCTACCGAACAAAAATGAAGAAGAAATGCGTTAAGATTTCAACATCGATTTGCAGCCTGAGACTGAGAGCAGTGCAGTAATTTGTGCTACTTATGAGGTTTCACAGCATTATCCTTCGACCAATTCATACGTAACTCATGCAATTCAGGTACAATTCTATACAAACAAAATAATATACTCCATTAGAACAGAATATCCAAATCATTGATAGTAATGTTTCGTTTCTCAATTCTGCAATCTCAACACTTCTCAGAACATCCTTTGATTAGTTCCTCTGCATATTTATGTACTTCTAAGAAGAAAGATTGTTTTGTTATTGTAAGCTATATATTTACAATATACGTTATGTTAGGTATTGATTTAACATAGTCTATAACAGCATTAGAAATCAATAATCAATACTACTGAATAAAAACGGGACTATTGTGATGATTAATTACAGACATGTCTTCATTTGATGGCCCATGAAGAGGGGTGGAAATCAACACTTTTGGACTTGCAAATGGAGCTAATCAGTGGTAGAAGCACTGACACTAATTCACCAGTAAATGCGGCCTTTTGTTTTCAGTTGTGATCCGAACAAGACAACAGATACAGAAAAAAAAAAAAAAAAAAAAAAAAAAAAAAAAAAAGGGAACTATTGTTGGTTCATAATCTCTTCAACTGAAAAATAAATGACCTCATTACCGTGAATTTGCAAGACCTATTCCCTCTTGCCACACCTGACCCACCTCCCAGGGAAAAATAAAGAAGTTTGCAAAGAAATGTATCTGATATATGCTTGTAACTGTTTGTATCATGTTGAAACTGTCAAGAATTTTGCGCTTCTACAAACTTATTGGATTATTATTAGCTGGGTGAGAATATTATAGATACTTCGGATATGAGATCGTGTTTTGTGTTGACTCAACTGTAGAAACGACGGATTTTTGGACAATAGGTCCACCGAAGGATGGGCCATCGTAAATTTATTATTGTTAATTTATACTAGAAGGGCATATCGAGCTTCGCTCGATATAGATATCTATAATAAGAATATTTTTATTATGTTTCTATAGTTTAATTATGTTCATTTTTGGATATATTGTGAAGATAATTTATCTTTAGAAATATAGTTTAGTTATTGTACGTACTTTGATTTGATTAAATTTAAAGAGTTTGATCAATTTAAAAAAAAATTATATGTGTGTAAATATAATTATAGTTATCTGAAATAATATGATTTATATTATGGTGACATTATTCATGAAACACAATATGTTTATAAATGACTTAAATAAAAATATATATCGTAAAACATATGATGTTTTTTCTATTTTCAATTGAATGAATGTGATTTATATTTTGTAAACCAAAATTAAGAATGATGATGAAGAGAAATTAAGTTGGAGAGCAACACAAAAGAGAGATGAAGACATGATGAAAATAAAAATAGGAAGGGTCACAAAAAACAAAAACAAAAACAATGTGTTGCTAAATTATTGTCTGCGAATAAACCGAGTCAGTTTATAAGTAATAATATCCGACACACAAATAGTTACATATTATCGTATTACAGAAATCAGAAAAATACTCTCTCACAACTATTTCACAATGTTTAGAGTGTCGAATGACATTGAACTAAAAGATTTCGACACCCACACAAATTTATTTATAATATTGATATGTACAGGGCATGTTCATTTTCCAATTTGCAATGGAAATGCACTCAGGCGGTCAGTCTCGAAACTAGCAGATTGTCATAAAGTACGTGCGCCTGATACATCAAAATCCTTGCAAGCGGTTTGAAAAAAGATGTATAACTATTTCGCCTATGGTAATAATTAGTTAGCACGCAAAATAGTTGTTTTGTCATATGTGAGCAAAAAACTCGTGACTCGTGAGTTTACTCGAACTCGACTCGAAAAAGCTCAATTGTAACTTGAGTCAACATAACTCGAGTTGTCAGAACTCGAGTTGCACCAACTCGATTGGCTGACAAGTCGAGTTTGAGTTAAGCTCAACTCGACTCGCCAACTCGTAACATAATAAATTTATATTTCATGTAATATTATCAACTTGATTTATAACTATTAAAAAGTCATAATATAATTATAAAATTTTGTTCTTATATATATTTTTTTAGATAATTGGAACAAGTGACAAATTTAGTTTCAAAACATATTTTGTTTCAAATCAATAGAAATAATAATAAATATTAGTAATTTTATTGTTTATAATGTTGTATATATCAATTAATTTTAATATTGAAATAATATATGAATTAAAAAAAATGTGAAGTACACGTGCTTATTTCAAGTTAGCTCGTAACTCGTGAGCCAGCTCGAGTTAGAGACGAGCCGAGTTTGAGCTACATTTACAAACTCAATAGGTGTTTCCAACTCCACTCGTGCCAACTCGAGTTATAGCCAAGTCGAGTTTGAGCTGGCCTTAACTCGCTCGAACTCGATTCGTATACAGCCCCTTAGTCATAGGTTTATATCTTCAAATTCCAACAGATCCTTAGTTCCTTACACACTTTAATTCCCTAAAATTGCTGGCTGTTCGTCACGCCACATCAGCTCTCCCCTTCTCCAAAAAGTTCGAGTCATAGTACCAAATGTACGAGAGAGAGAAGGCGAAGGATGAGAGGAAATCCTAAGTGGGTATAGCTTCTCCATACCCTGAGTGGATATAGCTTCTCAGGTTTACTTGTTTACAGCTTGTCTGGTTTTATGTTATGCCTAATTAGGCATCCTGCATAAGCTCCATCTACCAATCAAATCCGGCACTTGAGAAGACTTGGAGAGCAATGCTAATCTTTCAGTAATACAAAACAATTTATAACCTAATAAAATAACAAACAAAGACAGCAACGATGAGAAAACTGAAACTATATTGGTATTTCAAGCTGATCAGATATCTCTCAGAATTAGCAACCAATACTGCTTCATTAACAAGCAAAAAACTAATTCAGGCTACACCCTACTCGTAACACCAACCAACCTACTCAGCTCACTGAAAAAACAGTACCACTGTCAGAACCTTAGAGCAACCAACCAAAACCTGAATCTTATATTTATTTAATTCAACAATGGTACTATTTTCTCAACATCCCAAGCAACCCTCATAACACCACCATTTTGTGTTGCCGCCTCCTCGAAAGTACGACCTGTAACCTCAGACGGGTTCAAAACCTCCTTCGAGTTTTCTACTTTTAAATCAGTTACATCCACCAAGCACAAACCAGAATCCCTTAAGCTCTTCCCTTGCCACCTCCCATCCGCTTGGAACACCTTCCCTGTACCTACCTCTTTCCCATCTCTATCCAAAATTGAAACAAAGTGGCCATGCTCAAGTGAGTGGTCAAGCTTTAAGATTGCCCGGTCAGGTTCAGTTTTGCTTGGATTAACTGGTTTTGAATTGGAAGGCATGTTCAGTTGATCTTCACTAGGGCTATCAGGGTTCTCTCCCTCAGATGTATGTCGGGTTTCTTTGGCCACACGTGCCAGCCGGGCTTTTCTATTGTTCAGCCTGTGCAATGAAAGAAAAAAAGTAACATTTCAAGAGTTTAATACAGTTACCCTTTTTGTGCTAAGGCATTTTTCCAAGCTTGGTTATCCCAAAAGTACATATACTCTGAGCTAAGCCATACAAAAAGCATTGTAATGTAAAAACCATATATAAAAAGGACACAAAACTAACCAAAGGTGCCAAATGAAAAGATAAAAATAGAATCTTACCAGTTTTTCAGCTGGGATGGTGTGATTTCCGAGCCCTGAAAGAGTATTAACAATACTATAATAATTAGAGAAATCTACACATTACCTATCAAATTCTCAAAAAGTATATATCATAATTTAGTTTGCACCATTGAATGTTACAACTCTTACATGTTGACATCTCTGGAAATTTCCTAAATAAACCCAAAAAAACTGGATGTCAATTTTGAAAAATTTACAATTGACATCATTTTGCATCCAGTATGATCATTTTTGCTTTCAGTCATATCTCTTGGTTTAAATTTTTATGGATTCTCTCCCCAGGATATGAAAAACCAGGATAAAATTAATTAAATAAGAAAACATGAATCTGTAATATTCTACATTTGTAAAGATATGCATTACCTTGCTGCTAAGAGTATCTGCCCAGGCCTGAAGAGCAGCAGCATTCCTCTGCATCTCAGGTTCATCCAAAAGAGCCCTCTCTATAAGTTTTATTTGCACATCATTCATGATGTTTCTCTTTCTCTTCTTCCTTTGGTCTTGTGAATTTGAATTTGAATTTGGGGCATCCATCCTATCATCCTCATTTGGATCGTTTTCCTTGGTATTGTCCCTGGTAATGGTGACCGTCTCAAGAACGCATTTCTCTAGTTCAGGTTTTGCGTCGATATCCATTCGCTTTAAACAATTTTAGAGAAAAGAAAGAAAGATGATGTTAAGTACCAAAAAGAGACCAAGATTAAAGCATAATATATTGCCCTCACAATAAAACAAAAAAAAAAGGTAAAAGAATATTTTGGTACCAGCATATTCTGGTAAGAAACCTGATAGAACTGGTACCTAAATGGTTGTCGGTAATTTTTTTTTTTTTTCTATTTTCCATTAGCGCTGGTGGGACCTCTGACATTGACCAACAAAGCATGCAAGAAATATAATAAGATAAAATGGAATGTAGACCAAGTTAGTAATAAACCAATCATTACTTGAAAAGAGAAGTGTACTACCTCCTCCCATAGCTCAGGATAAGTAAATTATATTGGTAGATTCAGGATAAGTAAATTATATTGGGTTTCATTTCTAACCTACCCCAACTTGTTTGGGACTAAAGGCTTTGTTGTTGTTGTTGTAATGTTTGCCTTTTGTCTAAGTTTTCTTTCAATGTTCCCTTTACTAGAGCACTATCAAAGTAGCTAGCAGAAGAAAAATATAACTTCTTTCAAGAAGAAATTGGATGACTGATAAAACATTTCAAAATGACATGCTTGTTTTTTTCAGTTAGACAGTGCTCGGTTTGCTTCGCAGGGAAATATAAATTTTATAAGGATACAGAAATCAGATTAAATCTTGAAATGGCCAGGTGATATGATAGTATATGATTCACAAAATCTATCATTTAGTTGGTCTGAAGTGAATTCCATTCAATGTTACTAATATGCCCACACTAAATAAAAATAAATATATAATTAGACAACACTTCCTATTCCAAGCATATAGCACCACAGATTTTTAGACCATGAAGAAGCAACAAGAGTTCTACCCAAACAAAATAAATGGTTCACATTTGATTTCAGCTCAATTTCTATCAAACCATACAAAGTAAATAAGAGAGTCAATCAGGGATTTTCATCCTCAACTATATAAGAAGAGAACTGTAGACATGAAAACATTTAAAAGTTGGTTATCAAGTAAAAATTACTTAGGGAAATTAATATATGCAGATTTTATTTTTGTCATGCATTGTAAGACCGACATCTATGCAGCATTCACTTATTTAGGGATTAACAAAATAACCATTATTTATGGAATTGGAAACATACCTTTGAGTTGAAAGCAGCAGCCAAGTTCAGTAAAGATTGCTCAGTATGATACATGTTTTCAGCTTTTGGTAGCTTTGACAGTTCCCCTGCACCTGTCTAAACAATGCAAAATAGATAATTCTTAAATATCAGCGCTGCACTAGATAGACCAAATACCAGAAATTTTAGGAACCAATCTGGCACAACACTTAATCAGAATCCCCCCCCCCCCCCCCCCCAAAAAAAAAAAAAATAAATAAAATAATAATAATAATAATAAATAAAATAAAAAAAGGTAAAAAAAGAAAACAGGAAAAAGAAAAAACCAAATACCTGCTCAGTGTTTTCTTCACCTTGTAAGTTGCAATAACCTCTTAAAGTGTCAGTAAACACTCTGCAAAAGAGCTTCAGAAGATGAAAATTAGGGATCATACAAGTCGATTGATGTTTATCTCAAATTTTTAGGTACAAATACCAGTAAATGTCTATTGTTTGCAAACCTAACCAACACAATACCTATATGTATGTGCGTTCCCATTAGGCACTTTTGAGTTCATTCTTTAGGTTACTGTTGGTTGTTCCTAAAATCACAACAGTACAAGTGCCTTTGACATTATAAATGCATCACTTGGTTCCCGCCGCCACCATTCTACCCCTGTTCAACAGAACTTCTAAGATGTGATAGGATTACCTTAACAGCTGCACATCGTCCTGATTTATTAAGCTTGGAATCAGTTTTTTTACATACTCAGCCAGAGAACCTACAGTATAACAGCAAAGGCAATCATTTGAGTCATTTTAAAGCACACAAGTCAAGCCAGATACCAATCTATTAGCAATAAAACAATAAACAAAATATTTCCAACATTTTTCATTCAATTTGTGGTTGCAAGAGACAAGTCAAATTCAGGTGACAGTAAACACAATTGAATCTCAATTTTAGAACTTTAAATGACCGATCCAAACTGCTCACTATGATCTTCATATCGAATCTTGTGGAAAACCAAATTTAAATCTGTTTCGATTTTTTCTTTACTATTTTTTATGTTAAAAAAAACTGTTATTATTGGACAGTTCAAAAACTTATGATCTACAAATTTTCTAAACAAAACTAAAAAAACAACTACCAAAAAAAAATTAGATTTTGGTTTCCAATGAGATTTTAAATGACGATCACAATTAGCGATATGGATATGCCATTTGAAGCACGAAAATCAGACAAGGTAGTGTTTGACGGACCCATCTGTCAACGAGATTGATTCTAGCATCTCTTTTGTTGTTGTTCCCTTTTGCAAAACTTACGTACAAATTATAACAAGTAAAGATCCTTGAGGTTTAAAGTAACAAAATAAGAATTTTTTTAAAAAGTAGTCTAGAAGTAAAAATTACTCAAGTTTTTGCAAACATCAGCTGCTGAAGATGTAGGCCTCTCTTGAATGATGTGCTTGTGAAACTCACGAACAAACAGATCTCTCTCATGCTCTGTACCACAACAAATTGTTGGTTACTGGTTAGACAAGTGCCCACAAATTTACTGAGAACAAAGAATGGATGGGATCAACCAGTTCTTTTATGTATTTTCATCCCTTCTTGCAGGCCTACTGCTGCTGGCTCGCATAAGCATTAAAACAACAGTATGCATCATGTATGTTAATTCAATGCTAACAAAATTACATGTTAGAAAAGCTGACCTTCACATATATTGGGAACGAATATATGCAGGTTAGCGATGATTTTGACAATGCATGAGGTTCGCAACTGTGCATAGGTTACTGCATGCATGCTACTCAGGCTGAGCTGGCATGCATAATTGGCTTCAGTAATTGCATCACCTGACATTGCAGTGGTAGCAAAACCAGCTGCATTGAACATGTCATGCTCCAGATTAGCCTCTTCTTCTATAGTTGGTAGATTGACAGAGCACCAACTGGAGATGAATTCTTCATGGGGTGTTGCCAATATTTCGCTCATAAATGGAACCTAGTTAAGAGAGATTCTATTTCATCCATATTTTTCTAGTGATTTTTACTTTTCTTGTAAAACATCAGCATAAAATAAATAACCCTGCCAAATGAGAAAACTCAGAAAGATCATGTGATACTCAATGATCTCACGGGCATCATATCTACATGGGCTCGCACAACTTCTTTAAAACGCCAAATATTTTGGCTTCTCCATATGTAAAAAGGCATTTCCATAGACTTCAAGAAAATTATCGAGGAGATTTTGATGTCCCATAAGGTAACTTAAAATTGATTTTTTTCTGAGGAATTTAGGTATTTGGTTAAGCAGTTAATTTCTGGTTATTTCAGAGTTTAATTCATGTTAGAGTATGCACTAACAAGCTCATCCATTAGTTTGGGCAAGCAGTTGTAGATATTAGCTGAACTGAACATTACATATGTTGGTATGTTATAAAAAATAAGAAAGATAATCCAGCGATAAGATACTTACAGTGGTGGTCATGAAAGAAAACCTAAAATTTGAGTCATCAGAGAATATATCGACCAGGCGAAGCGAGTTAATAAGCAGGAAACCCCTAGGAAGTTTCATATTTTTGTTCTTATATGTATTGGCATGTTTAGATTCTTCTTTCCGGAAGGCTGTCTTCAGCACATTAAGAAACTGAAACCGAGAGAGACTATAAAATTTCAGTAGTATATTTGAAATTGCATTTTTTTTCATCAGGTTCCAAAGAGGCAGGAAATAAATATATTAGGTGAGCTACAAATAGTTTCACATACTTTCTGGTAAATATAAAAAGAGTATGTATACCTTGACTAGATATATCACCATACAAGCATCAAATATTATGTTCAAAAAGTAGCATAAGAATAGCAAAAACTGCCCATCCTTTTGTCGCTAAAGGATAAAGAAACACACACACACAACACATTGAACAATAGAAGCTAAACAAGAAAAAGAAGATGTACAAATTTGCAAATGAGGATCTGACCTCTAAAGCAACAGACTGGCCCAATTGCATACTCTTTGGAGATCCCGCAACCTCATCAAGGTACGAAATTGTCTCAGCCTCACATAGCTGTAACAACTGCACAACAAAAAAGACTAAAGTAAGCTTTACACTCCAGCATTTGGAAATAAGTATCAACAACCTTTTGCTTCTTAAAATGTTCTGTTTTTCATTTTTTCCTTTCTATTTGTTTGTTTTTCTTTTTAATTTTATAAAGTGGAGGTGTTAGTACTCACAAGGGCAAGTATTTTGGCTTTGTATCTAGAGACAGAAGCAATGATTTCAGCAGAATCTTCAAAGCATTCAGGGACACGTAGCCTTAATATAGTATGAGCAAGTGATAAAATTCCGCCATTTTTACACAATTCCTGCATCAGGAAACACGTAACAAGTTCCAACGTTACTGTAATACCAGTTTAAGAGGCCCTTTTTCTATCTTCACCTTATTTTTTCAATATTTCCATACTTGACTGTTGTTTCTGACAAATATATTGGATTCATGTCACACTACTCATTGAAATGTAAACAAAGAGGATGAATAAATAGTCAAATACCTTGTTTCTAAGTACTCGATCACGAAATGGTTTCTGCTGGCATAGAGAGAGAAGAAATTGCAAGGAGGCCTCACACTGTTGGCTCAGAAAGTGGGACACTTTCACAGCATTCGGTAATTTTGACTTGTCCGATGCAATTTCACCAGAAAGTTGAGTCAGCTTCCGTCGAAAAAGCCTAGTATTTTCGTGAAGACTGCCAAAGGCTGATTCCACAAATCTCTCCACCTGTCATTATAGATAACCAAGAGAATGTATATAAAGCTATGGATCAAAGTACAAAGCTTTACCTATCTGTACCTGTGCAGAGCAATTGACTATACCAAACTCAAAGAAGCTCTCTTCAATTTCATTTCAATTAAATCAGGAACTATATCTCAGTATCTCACAATTAAGCCTAGATCAATAACTCGGTTTTGCAGTCACCCCGATAGAACCCAACTCAATTCTGCAATCATGTTAAACTTTGCTGCTAGGTACTAAATTGTGAAATCAGGCCATTAAACATTAGTTAATCAATCATTTGTTGAAGAATGTCATAGTTCCACCCAAATAAGTGCTTAATTGCTCTCTTAAAAGTTTATCGCCAAATAATGAGGATAAGCTGTAATAATGCTTCAATTAAAAATTAAAATCTTTACTAAACCCAAACTGTTCAGTTACCTAAAACAATAAAATAACATAAAGAGTCATCGTAAGATAGCAGCAGCACGGCTACTTCAGTATCAGACAAACCAAAGGAGACCTTACATACCTTTGGGTGGGCAAGGAGAACAAGAGCTAGTTCATTCCAGTGCGAGGATAGAAAACTGCTCAATAGATGAAGCACACAAGCACCTAGGGTGGTGCGAACAATAGGAGAGGTATCAAGATTGTTGCCCTGTTTAATGAAGTCCAGATAAAAAAAATTAAAAGAAAGTAAAACAAGCACGAAATCACAAACATATTGTAAACTTCTTAGTGTTTTGTACCTGTCCACCAACTTAATTAGAGTACTAGGAGGATGCTGTACTAGAAATTATGTAAAGACCCTACCGGTTATGAGCATCAAACCACAAACCTGGTATCGGTGCGAAAGAACAATCAGGGTGAAGAATACCAAATCCATAACTTGTTCCAATACTTTGACATCATCAAGTAAAACCTAATATTAGGGGGAAAAATAATACATCAGAACAATCTAGGAAAATGATGAACATTCTCGAGGCTTATCCAACAATGCCAATGATTATTTACCTCATACCAGACTATTCATAATATGACCTACTTGATTTTTGTATATAACTGTTAAAGTGCAACTGTGAAATGTAAATTTATTTTCCCTGCACAATTAGAAGTAGTTTTACAATCAGATTGAGAGAAGCCTCCTCTCAAACCCTCAATGAATTGTTTCAAAACTAAAGCCTCTAACTAATCTCAAATAGTGTAAAAGGGTGGGTTGAGAGATCAATTCTTAACATCAATACTGTTAATATAATATTCATATAATATTACATTAATATTAATATTAATGTATTTAGTTTAGAGATTTTTAATACATACAAACAATTATAAATATCATAACAATATTGATGTAAACACGTCTTTATAATAAAAAAAAAGGAACAGTTTCAAGATTCACATTCATTATTTTGATTTTAGTTTTTGCAATATTAATATGGCATCTAGAATTATAATATCAAATCTATTTGTTTATTTTATTCTTGAGATAACTTAAAGTTTTTAGTTATACAAATTGATTGAAAGTTGCTGTTAGGTGACTTAGTTTGGTAATGTTTTTGCATACACTGTGAATGTTGCTTCTAAATTTTTTCTGGTTAATCCCATCATTTGCAGATTCCCCAATGCTGCTTCTCTTTGTATAATAATAACCTGCTCAAGTATCAAATAGTTTTCAGAAAAAATAAATAATAACCTGCTCAAGTCTAGCATGGCGGGTAGCCACATCAGACAGAGTATTTAAAAGGCGGGCCCCACGAAGAACATATGCCAAATCTTTGTCTCCATCATTAGGTGAAAGTAGAACAGCTATAAGGTTCAAGGGGAGAGCAGTAGCGAGTTTTTCTATATCAATCTGAAGAAACCAAAGGAACAAAGAAAAAAATAATAAAAAGAGAGACTTTTATAGTAGCAGTAGAAATTGCTGAAGCTATTTGGTGCTTCCCTTGCTTAAGTCATGTAAAAATGGGTCTTAACAGTTGCTATTATTAACAAAGCCAAACTCCTAATCTTTTGTTTGGTTAAAATGTAAACCGATTCAAAACCAATGTTATCGATATCAGTAACTACCTGTTTTGAACTTCCATCTTCAGCTTTCCAGCTCAAGGTGGAATTATCTGAATCCTTCAAAAATTTGCTTAAGTCCTTGGAATTATAGCCATTAAACTCTTCAACTGCAGAGACAACATCCATGATCTGTGCAAAACAGAAGGTACACACAGCCAAAAAAAAATGCAAATTGTTTAGGATTAATGTACCTTTTGTATTTCTCAGAATTTGGTGCATGTGAAATATCTTTATTATAGATTTCATATTTCTCACAACACAACACCGTAATCTTTTTGTTGGTTTAATAAATAAAAAATTTAATGAAACTTATTCCCCTCAAAAAAAAAAAAAAGTGGAAAATAAAATAAAGCGCTTTAAATTATGCTCCCAACTATTATACATTTGCCAAAAAAAAAAAGTGAGATTTTTCTAAACAATTCCTTACAACGGTTTAGGAGAGGGAAGGCGCAGTCAGAGCTCCATGAAATAACTCAGTAACACAGGATCGTCTAGAGAAGAAGGAGAGCTTGATCTTCACAGGAACAGTCCGTACAAGGCAACAGAAAGCGTAATTGGAAACCCTAGGTGAAGGGATTCGAAGTTTAAAACTAATCCGTGGGCATTCGAATTAGAGGAGAGAAAGGAGGATATCCAGGTCCAAGTCTCGAAGAGGAGAAGTGTCAGGTTACTCTTCTATTTCTAAGTTCCTAAGTTTCTAACTAAAGATGCGAATAAACAAACGATGTCGATGTCCAAGGAGATGAGATGCGTCTGTCTGACAAATCACAACAGGAAAAGGAACAAATTGAGGGTTTGGGCCTCGGAGTTTATCAAGTTTTTACTAGTTGGGCTTTACTAGTTTTTCTATATTTGAACAGTCCACTTTGTTTTACTAGTTATACAGTTAGTCAGGGATATGGTAAACGAATATTTTTTTTTTCATTCTTAGAATTAACCTCAGTTGGGCACTCCAAACATATAAATAAATATTTTCCCGATAATATTCTTTACTATTTGTAAGAAAAAAAAAAATATACTGCTAATCCAAACAGTTTCTTAGATTGATTCAAGCATAGAACCTTTCATTTTGATACGTGGAGTTGGTACTTCATCTGAATGCAGCAAACACAAGTAAATTAAGGTGTTTCAAGAGGAAACTAATTTTAATGCATCTATATATATAAATTTATGTAAAATTAAAACATCATTATTTTAACTTAATATTTTTTTATTAAACATCATTTTTAACTTAATATTTTTTAACTCTTATTTTTTATTTTGCTAAGTTAGTTCATGAGGCATTTTACTCTTATGTGTATGAACACCCTAAGTTACAATTAACAATTTAATATGCTGGCAATGAGCGTATGGGAACATTTTGCATGTTCGGTGGGAGGATTCATGAATTCGGCCTTCAATCTGAGGACAAAGCTACTTATTTTTTTTTGAAGAAAAAACAAGGGTCTGGCCCTTGCCTTTTATAAATTAATCATAAAAGTTCACAAATTACAATTTTGCAGCGAGGTGCTGAAAAAATAAAGTCCGAAAACAAATAAAATGAAATTAAAAATTACACAAAAGCCAAAAGCAAGGAAACGGAGAAAAATTTCTTCATGAGCAGAGCGTAAAAATTCAGCAGCAGAAATACCAGCAAGGTACCAGAACCACATATTAGCCTGGTTTTTTAAGCACCTGCCATTCAAGGAGTACCTCTTGTACCAGGTCGCTAGCTTCTTTAGAAATCTCCTTAAATATTCTATTGCACCTCTCTCTCCACAAAATAAAGTAGGAGATTGCTAGAACATCTCTGAGAGCAGGAGACAATAAATTAGTGAGAATTGAAGAGTGATCTTGCACATTGAAGAGAAGAGTCCCATTTAAACCTGTGGACTGCAAGTTGCTTGAGATGTTTGCAATAAGGAATTTGAAGAAGACACAATCATTGAAGAGGTGTCTGACCGTCTCAGAGTCCGATTTGCACAAACAACAAATACTAGGAAGGCACCAGCCCCTCTTCTGAAAATTATCCAGACTTGCAATTTTATTTTGCAGCATCTGCCAAAGAAAGATTTTGAATCTTGGAGGTATTCTGAATTTCCAGATTCTCCTGAGAGCACTTATATCTTTACATTCTTAAATGTACTTCAGAGACTTACAATTTATAAGAAAGAATTTGTTACTTCAAAGTCTTAATTAAGCCAAATCCTGTGAGTACGTATCTTGGTTATTAATATTTTCTAAATACTATTGAGCATACTAATCAAAATGTTTAACACCATATTCTAAATGCCAATTACATAAAAAATATCTTGCTCCAATTATTTTATTATAATTTTTCTGACGGTGCGAAAGTCTGACTTTCGCGAAGCTAATGAACTCCAAATATCTAACTTTAATATCTAACTTATGAATAATTATTCTCTATATAGTAAATTTCCTGCATTTACTAATCATTGTTTAGTTCTACTATAAATACAGTGAATGGGATTGAGATATAAGAAGATAAATCTAGGCATAATCTTTGTGAAAAGGGAAGGTTTCAACACAAGAAGTGCTTCTAAGGAAAGGAATGACTATCAGACCCGGTTGTGTTATGTGCGGGTCAAATAAGATTGAAACAGCTTTACATTTGATATTTCAATGCCCATTAGCATGTCACTTTTGGAACGACATATGTATGTTGGAGACTTGGAGTAGGTCTCCCGGTGCCAGTACAAGGGGATTCCTTTGGTACAGGTTTTTCTGGCAAGTGCTGATGGGTACGATGCACAAATGAGAAGTAGATGGAAGATACTTACACTAATCTCAATGTGGACTCTGTGGTGCGAGAGGAATCACAGAGTATTAAGAGATAAACAGGAATCACAGAGTATTAAGAGATAAACAAAGGACAATACAAATGATGGTGCAAAAGGTGTTACAGGAAGAGAGATACCTTAAGTGAATAGGATGTTTGTTGTTTTTTTAATTTTATTCTCTTACTTTTTCTGATTTTCTCTTAATGTAAACTTGGTAGCCACTACCAAGACTATCTAAAAAAAAAATCTTTGTGCTCCAAATTACTAAATGCACTGGCCTTATGAAACAGAAACATAACTGATAACTCTAATGAAACATTGCAACATAATTTGAATTAAAGTACATTAAATAATCCAAACACCATTAAATTAATTGCTCATACTTGATAGAAAGCTAGCTAGTAATTAATTATCCCCCCCCCCCCCCCCCCCCATTTTCCCCGTAAATATGATTGAAGAGACTCTGAACCATTAATTAGTAGAGTTCGTCATGACAAAGGCTAATAAAGTTAGTGGCGTCACAGTTTTGAATGTGGGAAAATCTTTTGCTGTCATCAGAACGGCTCTGTACATGCCAAATTGATCAGGCTGGCTGCAGTTCTTTGCTTGTAGCACGAGCGTAGTAAAATCTTGAATAAGAGAAGGCCTGGCAAATGAAGGATAATAACACGTCGATTGCGATGCACTCAGCACTTGTATGAACTCGAGGAGTGATGCGCCACTAACCTTCTTGTTGTACTCTGAAACCGCAAACCTGCAAGTGATCGCGCAGGTAAATTCATCAGTGTACGTAAATATTAATTATAAACTAATATCATTCTATCATCATTTTAACAACAAAACACTTATATGATCAAATTAATTCAACATATACATATATACATATAGAGTTTTGCTATTGTGAGTTGCAACTCACAGAGCCTTCTGTGAGTCGCCATCAAAACTCTTGGATCTGATTCAAAATGACCGATCCAAACGGTCCAATGTGATCTCCATATTGAAATTTCCTTACAGCCCAAATTTTATATTTTTTTCAAAATTTTAAAGTTTTTTATTTAATTTTAGAAAATCGCTAATCTAATTAATTATGTACCGTTCAAAAACAACAAATTTTAAAAATCCGAAAAAAAAATACTTAAAAATTTTGAAAAAATTCAAAATTTGGTCTACAAAGAGATTTCAATATGGAGATCATATTGGACGGTTTGATCGGTCATTTTGAATCAGATCTAAGAGTTTTGAGCGCGACTCACGGAAGGTTCTGTGAGTTGCAACTCTCCATAGCAAAACTATATATATTCCACCCGTTTTTACCTACTTTTGGCAAATATCTCAAGATAACTTTTTTCATTTGCTATTTTGAATAATAATTTTTGCACCGAAATATGTATGCAACTCATAATGTTTATGATAATTAAAACAAATTACTCTTTTTAAGTCTAGTATTATAGAAAGAAAGAGAAAAAGAGGTTCTTACGTGCCAGCGTTTAGGATGGCCGGATCGGTGACATTGGTAGGATTATAAATGCAATCAGCTGTACTTGTTGCAAAGAAAAGAATAGGAACGAGGAGAAGAACAATAAATGGCTGTGTGTTCATGTTTTCCCTTTTTCTATTTCCTACAGCTAAGAGATGGAACTGTGTGTGCTTTTCCCAATTTACGCGCCTGGCTATATATAGTGATAGTAGTAGTTCAGATTAGATCTGCATACATATCTGTATATAAAATTTCAAATTGACGAGGGAAGATAACTCAATTACCTGCGTTTATCCCAATTTGACCAAGCATATTAACGACGGGGACGTCGGGACTTTAACTACTATTTTTTCCAGTATAGAGAGTGAAACCAAATTTTTAATTAACTTCTTTTGACGCCTAGTGACACACTCCCATTTAAATAAAATTGAATATATATATATAACCCCTTAGAATCTTGCTCATCTGGATTTATATAATTCCCTACAATCTTCGAAATTATAAATAACCCCCATAATCAAGTCAATCTTGAATATACACCCTTTTTCATCCATTTAAATAATATTTTAGATGAAAATTTTCATTTTTCAATACATATGACCAAAATATCCTTCATCTTCCTCAATGAGACTCTCAACGCATGCCTTCCATTATTACCTCGTACGTGTTTGTTCGCTCCAAAATCCGATCATGAAAGTGTAAATGAATAGCTGTCAGGTTTTACGTATTAGGCATGTTAAAAAAAAAATAGAAATATATTATATGGTAGTATTTTGTATTTGGTAATTTATTTTATTTCTAAAATCTGTAGAAGGTTAAGATCTATTTAAGTATTGTCCTAATGAATTGTAAGGCATCAGATATCAGAAATACAATTCTATTTTATAATTTTCTTATTTTGTTATTTTCTCCATTGTTGTTTTCTTTTCTTCCTGTTTCTTTTTCTACAAACAACATACAAATCATCAAGGGACGTGACAACTTGGTATCAGAGACACGATCATGGCACAGGATGGGATGCAAACAAGATCTAAGCACTATGATGAGCAATTCAAGCAAATGAAAGAAGTAATATAAAAGATGCAATCTGATCTAACGGAGAAGATGAATAGCCAACGAGAAGAGATGCAAAAGCAAATTGATCAGCACGTAGGTGAGACCAAATCCCAATTTGATCAAATCGGAAATATGCTCAATTTGATAATGAAAAAAATAGAAGATGGAGGAGGAACCAATAGTACACATGATAAGGTGAACAGTACACATGCCATCTCTCTCGACACAAGCTCGCATGGACCCAAACAAATCCTCAGCGAAAACTCAACACTTCAACCCTCGCAAATTGTCCAAAGCACCCCCACCTTATCTTCAACCATAACCACAACTTCATCTATTCCTATCTCACAAAACCCGACAGAAACATACATTCCAGAAATACCCTTGACCAATCGCAACACCAACCTTAATGCTAATCCTTACCAATTTCTACCACACCCTACACATCCTCATATTCCTATTCCTAATTTTCCCTTTAATTTGCAAAACAACCCTCCAAATATGCAAATGAATCCACAAAACTTCATGAACATACATCAAATTCCCTTTAATATACAGAACGTCAACCAAGGCCTAAGGAATCCATTAAATATACCATTTCCTAGACTAGACTTTCCTATGTTTGATGGAAATAATCCAAGAGGATGGTTGTTCAAGTGCGAGAAATACTTTCAGTTAAGTCTTATTGCAGAGAACTTAAAGGTGCATGTAACTTCAATGCATATGCAAGATAAAGCTGAAACTTGGGCACAAGGAATCGTGTGGCCTGGAATGTTATGGGAGGAATTTGCACAAGAGGTGATTGAGAGGTTTGAAAGAAAATCAACATTGGGATTAGTGGGAGAATTCAACAAATTAAGACAATTGTCTGACGTGGACAGCTATAGATGCAAGTTTGAGGAGTTAAAGTTGTTGCTGATGAGGAGTAATCCTACTTTAGATGAATCATATTTCATAACTAGTTTTATGAGTGGGTTAAGAGAAGATTTGAGACTAGCTGTCTTAAGTTGTAGGCCTAAAAGCCTTAAGGAGGTATATGAGGTGGCGATTTACCAAGAACTGATAGCTGATAATAGAAATAAACAGAAGTTCAACTTAGAATCAGCAAATTTACAACAACAGACACCAAACCAAACAAAAATCATGAACAAATGTCGTAGATGTCATAACCCTTGGTTCCATGGACACAAGTGTAAGGACAATGGATTGAATGTCATGACAGGAGAAGAGGTTGATGAGAAAAAAGTGCACTGGATAATGGAGGACGCAGAAAATGATGAGCCAAATGCATATGATCTGCTGTTGCCGAATCCTAAAAATTCCAAATTTTGATTTGAAGAAGTTCCTTGAGGTCGAGGAAGTCTTGAAGGGGAGAGTAATGTCAGGTTTTACGTATTAGGCATGTTAAAAAAAATAGAAATATATTATATGGTAGTATTTGTATTTGGTAATTTATTTTATTTCTAAAATCTGTAGAAGGTTAAGATCTATTTAAGTATTGTCCTAATGAATTGTAAGGCATCAGATATCAGAAATACAATTCTATTTTATAATTTTCTTATTTTGTTATTTTCTCCATTGTTGTTTTCTTTTCTTCCTGTTTCTTTTTCTACAAACAACATACAAATCATCAAGGGACGTGACAATAGCTTAATTTGTGAACTAAAAATACAAACCGAGGCTCGCAGTTACAAAGATAAATGAATAGCTTACTTGGATCAATTACATAAGTGCTTGGACTGGGCCTTGATGGTGAATTTTTCTTATCCAAATTGACAAATTTCATAATAAATGAAATGAAAGGAATGAAAGGAGAGGACCCGACGTGTCACCTCTCTCCACAAAAGCTCTTTTCATTACAATTGTTTAGCCTTTCACAGATTAAACATGGAATTGCATATTATATGAAATGGTGATGAAATTTATGTAGTTAAAATAACATATATATGGGGGAGAGGGGAGGTACGAAACTAGGGTTTTCGTCCTGAAAGATGAAGGGTAATTCAGTCCTGCATATTAAAATCTGAAGTTTTTTATTTAAAATATTGTTTAAATAAATGAAAAGGGTTTATAACTTTATATCCGGCAGTGACCTGATATAACCTTAGTGTAATTAAGTTTTACACTCATGTTGTTTTATTTGAGATATATATGGATTCCGATATTTAGTGTTCTTATTATTAAACAAGTTAATTAATTATAGGTCTATCAAAATTAACTAAAAGTATAAAAAAATATTTAAACAACAATATGCAAAATTTTAAAATCACATCCAACACTAATTATGAAGCCAGATATGTTTAAAGAGTCTTCATTTCGAAATTTGTGATATGGCCTGTATATTTTTTACCTACCGAATTTAATACAGTTAATAATGTCTAGCAAAAAGTTTTTTTTTTTTAAGATAGTCTAGCAAAATTATATCACATAAAACATAATTAATTTAAACACTTAATTAAGTATTTAGCTAGAAGCCTAGGACCGTTTAACTTCGTAATTGTGGGATCTGGACCATCCAATGCAAACTTGCTAGAAATTGGAGAGTATTATATAACTTTTTCATTTGTATTTTGTGACTTCTGATGCAATAGATAGGCTTAAATTCGTATGATGATTATATTTGCCATGTCAGCAACTAATTGTTTTCGCGACGTTTCGTAAATTTTAAAATAAAAATATATTATTACAATATTACTTATATTACTTTTTTTTTCTAAACGATACATATTTTAGAAATTGTACATGTAAAAGTAATACTGTAATAACATTGACTTTTGCGAGAGGGCACCTCCCCATTGTCGAATTATGCAGGAAATGAATGAATTTCTAATATACAATCTAGCATGACTGCACGAGCTTCAATGCAGATTTAAGAGGACATTTCGTGTAATGAAAGGTCGAGCGCATCTGCACATGGGAAGCGATTGGAATTTGGAACCTGGAAAGGCCGTCTTCATGTAAATTAAGCTTCAAATATTGCTCACACCTCACAGTTAATTGACTTTAAGATGGAATATTTCCATGTTCCTCGAACAATTTCTGGACTCTACTTTTTTAATGATTGACCTCTGATTTTGATTTAGCTATATATCTTTTTAGCACACGATTCCGGGGCTCCGAGTCTCCGAGTCCCGATGCATTGACTTCTACGAAATCAAAATTTACTCAATACTAAATTTATTAAAGTAGGATTAGTAACATAGACATAAAATTTGCGTAACATGCATAAATTCTTTTAGCAGGTTATAGTGTCACAAATCTTTATTATTTTATTAATATTTTAAAATTTAAAATTTAATTTTTAATTTAAACTGTTGATCGTGTTCAACTTAATAAGCGATACATATTCATATATTTTTTTGTATATTTTAGATTTTATTTAGTACTAGATTAAGAGGTCAAAAATATAAACGTATTAGAATTAATCTATCATAGTTAACAAATAACAAGATCTGTTCATTTTGGACCTCTTGATCTAGTACTAAATGACCAAAATTCACAAAATTAAATGAAAAACATCCCTCGTTAAATTAAACAAGATCAATTGTTTAAATTTGAGATTTTAATTTTAAATTTTGAAATATTAATAAAATAGCAAGCTTGTGGCAATTGTGGCACCAAAAACTTATAGCGCAAGAACCTTACTCATGTTTTTTTGTATTTTAAAAAGATCATAACTAATATTTTATTCAATTTAAGATGATTGGCATTCATTAAATGCTTTGAAAAATTAACAGTCCAATTTTAATTGCGTTTAATTGGCACTAGATGATTTTTTAAAGTATAACGGATGTAATAATAAATTTTGTACTTATTAATAAAATAACTATTTTATCAAATATTCAATAGGTCAAATGAATAGTAGGAAATAGTAAAGAAAAAGGTTCTTACCGCTTTTATGTTTTAATTTGTTAATTCCTTGTTGTTGGAGACCAAAAATGGTAACCGAAAATTTCAATATTTGTCACGCCCAAAATACAAAGATTGAATGCTAGATAGTTGGAAGAGAGAGAGAATAGAGAAAATAGGATCAAGGAAAAAGAGAGACAAGGGAATTGGAATTTAATTCAACAATATTCATAAACAAAACATCCGAAGTTTTGGCTCTTTATAGCCGTTTACAAATCATATTCAATACTAAACTTAGCTGTTAATTTCTACGACTAATTACAAGCCAATCACAACATTACACATCAGCACTCTTAACTATTCTCATCTAATTTCCTGAGTCATCCAACCTCACATCTGTCGTTAACACGAATCTTGAAGAAATCCTTGCTGTCCCATCTTAACGCCGTTTGTTTAATTCATGTGGGTCCCCAGATGTAACCCCTTCTTTAAACGGCTCTTCTTTACTCCGTTTGCTTGACTCACCGCTGGCATTGACCAAGTCAATGGTTCCAACGGTCACCTCCAAATCGACTGTCGAGTCTGACATTCCCCCTCCGTTGAAATTATCCTTGTCCTCAAGGATAGCAGTTGGAAATTTCTGTTTGATAACATCGTAATCCTCCCACGATGCCTCCTCAGGTGGCAGATCCTGCCATTGAACAAAAATTTGGGGAATAGGAGCATTTCTTCTTTTGATTAAGCGTCGAGCTAAAATGGCAGCTGGAAGATGAAGTGATGGTGCAGTATGACCCATCAGAGGCAATTGGGGAGCAACAGCTTGTCCAGAACCCACCCTAGCCTTCAATTGAAAAACATGAACCACAGGATGGATAGAAGAGGCAGCAGGCAAGTGTAATTTATAAGCCACGGGACCCACCTTTTCTAAAATTTCATAAGGCCCATAAAATTTGGGACTGAGTTTATTATGCTGAGTACCTGATACCGAAAGTTGCCGGTATGGCTGTAATTTCAGATAAACCCAATCTCCTTTGTTAAAATGTCTCTCACTCCTCTTTGAATCTGCAAATTTTTTCATCCTATCCTGAGCTTTGGCCAGTTGAGATTTCAAATCCATAACATTTGCTGTCTGAGTCTGAGAAGTTCATTGACTGATTCAATAGAACTCTTTGGTGCTGAACCTAATGCCAGCACAGGGGGATCATAGCCATATAATGCCTTAAAAGGGGTGGTATGCAGTGAACTATGAAAATTAGTGTTGTACCAATATTCAGCCAGTGGGACCCATCTTACCCATTTCTTTTGTTGCTGAAACACCATACTTCTCAGATAAGCTTCCACACATTGGTTAACTCTCTCCACCTGACCATCTGTTTGGGGATGATAAGAGGTACTCATATTGAGCTGCACCCCCAATTTTCTCATGAGTTCTTTCCAAAATTGGCTGGTAAACACTGGGTCTCTATCAGAAACAATACTGACAGGCAACCCATGTAGTTTATAAATATTATCAAGAAACACCTGTGCCACAGTAGCAGCAGAATATGGATGAGCAAGAGGCAAAAAATGACCATATTTTGTTAATCTGTCAACCACAATGAGTAGGACTTCCTTGCCTTCAGATTTAGGTAAACCTGTTATGAAGTCCATACCAATGCTATTCCAAGCCTCAGGAGGAATGGGTAAAGGCTGAAGTAAGCCAGGAAGAGGGGTGTGTTCAGGCTTTGTCAGTTGACAGTTTTCGCAGTTTCTGACATGTTCCATAACATGTTCTTTCATTGATGGCCAGTAAAAGAGGGATTTGAGTCTTTTATAGGTGACTAAAGACCCTGAGTGACCCCCCAGGTTAAGAGTTGTGAAATTCATGCAAAAGTCTCTCCCTCCAATTATGTGCAGAACCAATGCACATTCTCCCTTTATATCTGACAATACCTTGATGTTCAGTAAGATGATGAGTAGCAGCATTATCAGTGGAAAGTTTAGTTTTTAAACTGGCAATCCAGTTATCTCCTTCATAGCTACTCAACAGATCAGTGACCCATTGGGGCACTATTTCAGATACCATGTGCAGTTCAGAATGAAGAGGAGAAACTGTATCAGTATACCCTTCTCTTCTGGAAAGAGCATCAGCAACCACATTAGAAGCTCCTTTTTTGTATTCTATGGTATAGTGCAGTCCTAACAATTTGCTCAAACTTTTTGTGTTGCATGGCTGTGTTGACTCTTTGCTCCAGCAAATGCTTTAGGCTGATATGGTCAGTTCTGATCACAAAAGTGCCACCAAGTAGATAATGCTTCCATTTAGTGACTGCAGAAACCAATGCCAGCAGTTCTTTTTCATAGGTTGACAAACCTTGGTTCTTCTGGCCCAACCCTTTGCTGAAGAATGCAATGGGACGTTTTTCTTGCATCAGAACAGCCCCAATACCCATTTGGCTAGCATCAGTTTCCACAATGAAGGGCTTGGTGAAATCAGGTAATGCTAAAACTGGTGCTTGACACATAGCAGACTTCAGTTGTAGAAAAGCTGACTGGGCAGAATCAGTCCATTTGAAGGCATCTTTTTTAAGTAGATCAGTTAATGGTCTGCTAAGCACTCCATACCCTTTTATGAATTTTCTGTAATAACCAGTAAGACCCAAGAATCCCCTCAGCTGTTTAACTGTTTTGGGGGTTGGCCAGTCAGTCATGGATACCACCTTGCTGGGGTCAATAGACACCCCATTCTCAGAGATGATGTGGCCTAAATATTCCACTTCTGTTGCTCCAATAACACACTTACTCAATTTAGCAAACAACTGATTCTTTTGTAGAATTTGTAAGGTAGTTGCTAGGTGGTTTTTGTGTTCTTCCAAAGAAGTACTAAACACCAATATGTCATCAAAGAAAATCAAGATGAATTTTCTTAAATATGGCTTGAAAATGGAGTTCATGAGAGCTTGGAATGTTGCAGGGGCATTGGTGAGACCAAATGGCATGACAGTGAACTCATAATGTCCCATGTGTGTTCTAAAAGCAGTTTTGGGTATATCAGGTTCAAACATTCTAATTTGATGATATCCAGACTTGAGATCGAGTTTAGAGAAGAATTTGGCCCCATGCAACTCATCTAACAAATCATCGATAATTGGAATGGGAAATTTATTCTTGACAGTGACATCATTGAGCTTTCTATAGTCTACACATAGTCTCCATGACTGATCTTTTTTCTTGACCAATAAAATTGGAGAGACAAAGGGACTGGTAGAAGCTCTGATGTACCCACTAAGCAATAATTCTTCCACAATTTTCTCAATTTCTAATTTTTGAAAATGAGAAAATCTATATGGTCTGATATTGACAGGTACTGCCTCAAATTGGAGAGGTATCTGATGATCAATAGATCTGACAGGAGGTAAAGAAGAAGGGTCAGAAAATACCACACTGAATGCATCTAATACTTCCTGCAATGGAGGTAAAATATGATGCTGAGAAGCTGTGGATGAAGTGCAAGTGTTGGCATCATCCAGTTGTGTAATGAATAACTGAGCCAGAATGATGTCACTCCCTTTTTGTTGTTCTTTGCTGATGCACAGTTCACCTAGGCATAATTTCACTTCAGCTACTTCATTTTGCACTTTCAGTGAGATCTCTTTGCCATGGTGTTTCAATTTTACTAGCCCTTGCACACAATCAATAATCACAGGCCCCACCATTGCTATCCAGTCCATACCCAAAATAATATCATAGCCTTGCACCTCCAAGACTCTAAATTCTCCTTCAAATTGATGGTTATGGAGTGTAAACTGTAAGGTTTGGCATTTCAAATCAGATAATAACTTGGAACCACTAGCAGTTTTAACCAACATTGGAGGAGATGGAATAGTGGGTAGTTCAATTAAATGAACAACAGAAGGGTGAATGAAAGAGTGGGTGCTGCCACTATCAATGAGAGCCAAAATGGGAAGTTGTTTAATGACTCCTTTAAATTTAAGTGTCTGAGTCCCTTCCATTCCTTGAGGAGAACACATAGATATATCAGCTTGCTCATAACCTTCTTCAGCCATTTCTTGGATGTGAAAGTCCACTTTGTTCTCTATATTAGTGGAACATTCTCCCTCTTCTACTTCAGTAGCTTCCAATAAGTGAAGTTTCTTCTTTTGACACTTGTGCCCCTGACGGTACTTCTCCCCACACCAATAACATAAGCCTAATTTCCTCATGTGTTCAAAGGTCATTCTAGTATTGTCAGAAGGAACAGTAGCTTGTTTCACAGGAGGTGGCAGGTATAGTGTTTGTTTTCTATCAAAATTTTCAGGCCCTTTCAAGAATTTGGGAGCAGTAGGAATGGGCAAATTAGGTCTGGCAATTGTTCTATTGCGCTTTTCTTGGCCCTCCACAGATAATTCAGCTTGTCTTGCAATCTTGTAGGCTTGAGTGAGACAAGAAGGACCACACATTTCCACAGAATATCTGACTTCATCTCTCAGTCCACTCAGAAAAAGCTAAGAGATAAAAGTTAGAATCTTTCACCTTGGTAGAACTCATTAGTCTGGATTTAACTTTTTCAAAGTTTCTGATATACTCATCAATCTTTCCCAGATGAATTACTTTTCTAAATTCTTCTAATGGATTATCAGAAGCATTCTCACTGAATCTGGATCTCACTTCTTCTACCAAAATTGGCCAAGGAGGATGAGGATTGTCCATTTTGAAATCTCTATACCATTCTCTTGCATCACCTCCAAAATGAGTAGTAGCCATTCTGGTTTTGTACATTTCTGGTGTTTGAAAGACATCAAAATAAAATTCACAGTCTTCTTCCCAAGTTAAAACATCAGACCCATTGAATGAGGGAAAAGTCAATTTAGGTAACTTGCAGTGATAGTTGGTGTTACTGGTATCATCTCTGCCAGTACCCATGTTACTTCTGAAATCCTGAAAAGGTTGCTCAAGATTTCTTCTTGGTGGTGTTTTTGCAGTGGGACCCCCCATTCCAGACCCACTCAGGCCTGTATCAGCTCCAGATGGTGAGACAGTTGCTCCCTTTGGTGGATGAGGGTTATTCTGAGAGTGAAGAAATTTGGCAAATAATGTCTCTAGCGAGTCAATTCTGCCGCCAATGTGTTCAGTTGAATTGGAGTTAGAATCCCTGACAGCTAATAATTCCTGACGCATAGGTGCCAAATGAGCTTCTAAAGCAGCATTGACAGCAGCAGAAATCTGAGAAGAAAGATCGCCATTGCTTGTCTCTTGGTTGTCACGCTTGGGCGGCATGATTTCTTGCAATTTTTGGATAAAAAATTACAAGAAGTTGTAAACCCAGCTGCGATGCACAGGCTTCTGATACCAATTGTCACGCCCAAAATACAAAGATTGAATGCTAGATAGTTGGAAGAGAGAGAGAATAGAGAGAATAGGATCAAGGAAAAAGAGAGACAAGGGAATTGGAATTTAATTCAACAATATTCATAAACAAAACATCCGAAGTTATGGCTCTTTATAGCCGTTTACAAATCATATTCAATACTAAACTTAGCTGTTAATTTCTACGACTAATTACAAGCCAATCACAACATTACACATCAGCACTCTTAACTATTCTCATCTAATTTCCTGAGTCATCCAACCTCACATCTGTCGTTAACACGAATCTTGAAGAAATCCTTGCTGTCCCATCTTAACGCCGTTTGTTTAATTCATGTGGGTCCCCAGATGTAACCCCTTCTTTAAACGGCTCTTCTTTACTCCGTTTGCTTGACTCACCGCTGGCATTGACCAAGTCAATGGTTCCAACGGTCACCCCCAAATCGACTGTCGAGTCTAACAATATTTGTCATCCAGTCATTCGGTAAAAAGCACGCTGGATTTTGCACTTTTATTTTTTCATTATGCTCCTCTCTCTTTTTCTCTCCTTCCTTCTCCATCTCTCTCTCAATTCCGCTCTTCCCTTCCATTCTCTCTCTCAGTTGCACTCTTCATCTCGCCCACTCGCTTTTGTTGTCTTTCTTTCCTCCCTTTCGCCTTCTTCTTTCTGTCCTCTCTCATTTTTTTTTCTATCATCTCACCTCTTCTATTTTTGACTCGTGCATGACACGTCCTCCCTCTCTTCTCTGTTTTTCTATTTTTATTTGCATAAGATTTTTAAGATACTCTTGTAAAACAAATAAATACTCCCTAACTTATATATACTCTCTTGTAATATAACTGCATAATAATAATTAGTCCCTAATTATAAATAAATACTCCATTGATCGTCAAAATAGATATTCCCCGAAAAAATTTATTAAATATTGAATAATATTAATTGGACGGACAAAAAAAATCGGACGGCTAGGATAGCTCCTAATTGAACTGTATTTTTCTAGCTTAGAATTGAAGTATGTATAATAAGAATAATATAAGGGGTCCAATGCAAAAACATTTGTAATATTAATGCTCATATTAAAGGGTGCTATATATAACCATTTTATATCGACGTCTCGACGATTAGATACATATGACTAAATTGAAATTCGAATTCGTTTAGAGTTATTTATTTATTTATTATTATTTTTTGAGTTACCTAGTATACACAAGCGGACCCAAAGTTGAATGATACTTGATACAAACACAGACACTGGTGGAAAAAAAATCGAAATTTGGAAGTAGAATTGTAGAATAGGGGTGTAAAAGCGAAAGAGCAAAAAGTAAATGAAAAGTGGTAAGTCAATTGCGCGCTCGCTTTCTCTCGGCAGTCGGCAGTCGGCCCCTCACAGCCACAGCGCCGCCTCTCTCTCTCAGCTAGGCTGCTAGGTACAAATACGATGCTTCCCTCTCATTCTTTCTTCTACTACAATAAGTTGTTATAAGTAATTTCTGAATTAGGGAGGGAACGATTGCAATTAGTTGAATTGGAGAGTTAATCTGGGCATCATTCATTCATTTGGGCAGGGCTGAGGGCTGAGGGCTGAGGGCTGAGGGCTGAGGGCTGGGCTTAGGAGGAATTGAACTCCTCAACTCAGAGTCGGAGCCAACCCTGCCTTATCTGATTTTGTTGTTGTTTCATAAAATTTATAACCCTCATTATATAAACTTGTTGTGTCTCTCGTATTGTTACTCCTCAACTACTTTCATTTCCACTATAAAGTATAAACCATCATTCTCAAATGGCTACTTGCGCCTCCCAATTGGTCAGACCATTTATTCCCTCCTACCACCCCCACCCCCACCCCCATAGAACCAAAACCGGTGCTCCTCTCATCTCCTCTGCAAGATCAGGCAAAGGTGGAAGAGTTCTTGGGCGCAGCGCTATGCGAATACAGTCTGCTTTTGATATGGTTTCGGATAGCTCCAGTTCCATGAAGCAATGGGATGGGAGGGAGGAGGCGCAATTTGTCGATTGGTTCAGGCAGGTGTGGCCGTACATAAAGGGCCACAGAGGGAGCACCTTTGTTGTTGTTATCTCTGGCGAGATTATGGATAGCCCACACTTAGATCCAATTCTCCAGGTATTCATTCACTTGTGTTCGGTCATACTCATTTTCTCTTTTCTTATTTTTTGTCGACTGTCAAATGCCAAATATGATTATGACTGTTAGGACTAGAATATGTTTTTGTCCAGCAACTGCTCCATGTATTGTGGCTTGCATCCTTGTTATTATGTTAATTAGTACGTATCCTTCTCTTGGGTTTTTTGTCAAGCAACTTGTGTGTTTAACCCCAACCACTGACATTTCTCTGGGTCACATATCTATTCTCTCAATAAATTGAAATGCAACCATACTCAATACAGGGTAAGAATTTTCTTTGTAAATTCTTCTAATCATAATACAATTTTGTGAATTCTCATTTTCTTTTTACTCGGTTTTGTATCTGTTCGCCCATCAATAGGATATTTCACTGCTACATGGGCTGGGAATCAAATTTGTGATTGTTCCAGGAACATGGGTGCAAATAGATAAGATTTTGAAGCAGAAAGGGAGGGAGGGAAAGTATGTCGGACCATACAGAATTACTGATAAGGAGTCTCTAGAGGCGGCAAAAGTAGCAGCAGGGGGTGTTCGTCTGGCAATAGAGGCCAAACTGTCCCCAGGGCCACCCATGTTGAATCTGCGCCGGCATGGAGATAACAGCCGGTGGCATGAGCTTGGTGTTGCTGTTGCAAGTGGCAACTTCCTTGCTGCTAAGGTATAGCGCCTCTTAAACTTTTCTTTTCACCATTTTGCAAAGTTCGTAATCCTTATATTGTTTTGTGTTTGAATGCATATTTTGAGTTGTTAGAGAAGAGGTGTAGTTGAAGGTGTGGATTTTGGAGCAACTGGTTTAGTGAAGAAGATAAATGTGGAGAGCATTAGAGAGAGACTAGAGCGGGACTGCATTGTTATTGTCAGCAACTTGGGATATTCCAGCTCTGGAGAGATTCTTAACTGCAAGTATGCTCGCCTACTTTTCTTCCTCGTATTGTTTCCTTGTATTGACTTAAACAATAAAATTGTGGTTAATAGTTTTATTATTATTAATCTGTTGTACTAATGAATGCAGCACCTACGAGGTGGCAACTGCAACTGCACTGGCATTGCAGGCTGAAAAACTAATATGTATAATAGATGGTGAGATATGTGACGAGAATAACCATCAGATTCGTTTCATGACCCTGCAAGATGCAGACATGTTGATTCGAAAGAGAGCTGGGCAAAGCCCTACTGCTGCAACGTATGTTAACAAGAGATCATATAGTGCTAGGTTTCAAAATGGAGTCGGGTTTGATAATGGAAATGGGTTATGGACTGGAGGTGAACAGGGATTTGCCATAGGCGGTGAAGAGAGGCAAAGCAGGTTGAATGGCTATTTCTCTGAACTGACTGCTGCCGCATTTGTTTGTCAGGTGAGTTTTGGCTCTATAAGCTCTTTGATTTACCTTCTTAATTTGTTTGTTTTTATTATAATTTTTTAGGTGAGTCTTAGGTATACAATGTTTGATTGGTTTTCTTTATTTTATAGGGTGGGGTGCAAAGAGTGCAATTGATAGATGGGAGACGTGGTGGAGCATTACTTTTGGAGCTATTTACCAGGGATGGAGTCGGTACTATGGTTGCCAGGTATAACTGGCCTCTACTTTTCATATCGTTATTCCAAAAAGGATTGTTGGCTTGTAGCAACTTTTCTTTCCTTTCACTTGTGATATAGATGATTTTATCTATATTATTCTTGCAGTACTATGATTTATCTTTTCAATTTATTATATTTGCACCAGAAAAGTTCTGCATTATTCTGAAATGAAAATTTCATGTAATAGTAAAATTTGAAATAATAATTGAAGACTTATAATGATAATCTAGTAATTTACACGAAATTATACCCTGAATAACTTGATGTGTTTATATTCGACTATATTTTGCTAGAGAAGGATCATTGGGCAACCTGGATAAGGATAGATTAGGGGCTTAGAATAGTGAGGTCCTTGCTTTGGACTTTTAATAGTGGTATATACTATATATATGCAGAACAAAATCAGCCCATTTATCTACTTTGAGGATTTTTTTTTCCTGCTCTGTCATATTCCTTTTGGAAGCTCAAAAGTTTTGATTTTAATTGCTGAACTGAGGTACATTAGGACATTTTACTATAATTACATAATTCACTGGTGGTAATTCTTTTTCTTTATATTTCTTTCTTTTTTGTTGGGAGGTGGAATATGGGGTGTAGTTACACTTATTTACTCTTTATCCTTTGCAAATGCAGTGATATGTATGAAGGAACAAGGACTGCAACGGAGGGTGACGTAGCAGGCATCAAGCTGCTTCTGAAACCTCTAGAAGACTCTGGTGCTTTGGTTCAGCGTACGGATGAAGAGGTATTCGTCTTTATCTATTGATTGGTTTGTCAAAATAATGCTTTAGTATATTCCTCTTTAATAATGGTACTCATAGTGTTACACTGTTGAATGCTGGAGCAGCTGGTTGAGTCAATTGGAAATTATGTTGTGGTGGAAAGAGACGGATCATTGATAGCATGTGCAGCACTGTTCCCTTTCGTTGCTGATAAATGTGCCGAGGTCGCTGCGTTTGCGGTATCTCCTGAATGCCGTGGAAATGGTCAAGGAGACAAGCTTCTTGGTATCTCTCTCTCTCACCTCCCCCCCTCCCAATAATTAGTCCTCAGATATTTGTTGGCTTGTTAGTATACACAATAAAGCTTCTCATTCTTCAGATTATGTTGAAAAGAAGGCTGCATCTCTTGGACTGGAGAGGCTTTTCCTACTTACAACTCGTGCCCTTGACTGGTATTTTTCTTGCTTTAAATTCAACTCTGTACGTCTGAGCCTGACGAACAGGATCCAAGTTGTGCTGCAACTGATCAATAAATGTTTAATTGCAACTTTCCAAAAATACAACAACAACAACAACTAAGCCTTTTGTCCCAAACAAGTTGGGGTAGGCTAGTAAAACCGGACCGGACCGGCCGGTTCGACTGGTTTAACCGCGAACCGTACTGGATTCTGGTCAATTTAAGCTTCAAAACCGCTGTTTTTTAATAATTTTTAAAATTCACAGAAAAATCATAGTAAAAGTGCATCCACACAGGGAATCGAACTTGGGTGAACATGCTGGTGTAATTTCAGGATTACCACTGGGCCAACTTGGGCTTTATTGCAACTTTCCAAAAATAAAAAGGAAAATACCTACCACTTTTATTTGGTCATAAATCATATTTTAATTAGTCATTTCCTTATATGACAAAGCAGTTTTCTCGTTTAATTACCCAAATAGCCAACAAGCAACTTACTACTAACATGAACCCAAGGTATTTTACCCCCTGGACAAATTGGAATGCTAAACATGCAGTTACTGGAAATTCAATAATGGTACTTGAGACTGAAATGGAAGCCATGTGAAATGTGCTAACTGTTGACAGGTTTGAGAGGCGAGGTTTTTCGGAGTGCTCAATAGAATCGCTTCCAGAGGAGAAGAGGAAAAGAATAAACAGATCTCGGGGGTCCAAATGCTACATGAAAACGTTGTTACCTGATCGAGGGGGCATCACCATAAACGGTCATTCATTTGATAACACTTCTTTGTAGGGTACAACGTAAAAGGTCATTCCATTGTCTTCGTGTCAAGAATTTTGTCAGGATCAGAAGCAGTACGTCTAATTTGGTAGTCTATAGTATTTAGATTTTTCTTTCTCAGTAATAATAGTATAATAAACTCCAAGTTATTTACTGAAGAGCAATGTATCTCCACGTTGTTGTGTACTTATTCTACATTAGATGAGCATTTCCTTCTCTTGTCTAGTAGTAATAGGAATAATTGCAGAGCTAGCTTTTTGTTTTCTTTCTCTGTAAACAAATTTATTTCTTGTTCTATAATCCAAATATAGCTCACACAATTGAGAAAATGGAGTACTGTTTCACAAAGATCTATTTTGTGTACATAAGTTTTACTAAGGCGACGCTTTGCAAGCAGAACCTAAAATTACTATGTTGCTCTCCTTAAAAATAATATGGAGTAGAAATAAGATTAATACAGTTCTCCTGCGTATAATTAAAATTTATTAAAAATAGCTATTACCGTGCCAGAAAAGGAAAATTTCTTAAAAAAAAATGCGTATAATAAAATTTCTCAAATCATGTCTACAAATAAATTTATTTCAATTTTTCATGCTCAAAAAATTGAGTTAGAGTGAATTTACTTAAAACGCTTTATTTACCACCTGTGTCAAAAAATAAATTTATTCAGTCTGTCTAACAATAAAATTTTTATGCCTAAAAGTAAAAAAAGAAAAAATAAATAAAAAGATCTTAAGTTCACATCGAGAAATAAAATTATTAGATAATACTAGATAGAGGCTATCTAGTGGAGAAATAAAACTATTCCGGGACTCTTGCTTAAAATTGAAATTGACTAGGAACGAATTATTGGCAGTATGCGTCACAAAACAAAAGATTCTACACTTCACGTCGAGAATAAAAACAATATTTTCTTAAACTTGATGTCCAAAAATAAAAAAGGTGGTGGCTAAAACCAAAATTTTCTTATCTTACGGAATATAAAGTAGCACTTTAGTGCAAATTACCATCGGGCGCTGTAAAACTGTAACATTTGTTTTGGTTTTCTTTTTATACTTGGAAAGCCTAAACTCCTTAGTATATAAAATTACAGTTCCTTTTACAGCTTATACCAGCAGAAAATTACTGTATGTGAAGTGGCTCTGGGAGTGAGCCAGCACTATTATACTGTTGTATTAAAAAGTAGTTAGTCTATTTTCTTGGTGGCTGTGATACCCATGGAGAAATCAAATTCACTCTTATATCACTTGGTGCATCTCGACAAACAATTGTCTCGGAGTAGGCATCATGTCCCTCCTAGTGAAGCTCTGTCAAATATGACTGCAATGAATTAAAAAAAAAAAAATTGTGCATTAATTACTGAGCTCTCAATGGTTAGAACTCCTAAGATTATTGAATCTTATTTTGCTCATACATTAATAACTCATTCCGTCGAGGTCTAGCATGAAAATCTAAAATTATTGACATGAAATTCAGAAAACATATTAAATGAGGACAAATAAGGTTCACTGGCCTTGACAAAACGAGTCAAGGTCTAGCATTTCTTTGTTAAATTTCGTCAATGTCTAGCATTTCTTTGTTATTTAGTGGTATCAAATAATATTGCAAGAAAATATTAAGGTTCACTGGCCTGTACTGACTTTCATAATAAATCTGATCATGAAAACAAAGAAAAACATATTAAATGAGAACAAAGTTTTTGTAAAAACTTTATTGAGTGAACCTGTTGATTACATTACACCAGGGCTTGAGCTTCCCTCCAGTTCCTGAGATATCGAAATCACATCTAATCAGAGTTCATCTGGTAGCTGTTTAACAGTTTAAGCTCCTATAACAAATGTAAATAACTCATGTAAGCAAATATGCTATCTGGAAACAAATAAGGCAGAAGAAAAAAAAAAAAAGAGATAAGGAAGAAATCAATTTGACGTTGAGATATTATTATTTTCTTCAGGACCATAGGGGTCTATACTCTATATGGGTTTAAATCATAGTTTTTAAATCGTAAAAGGTATCGTGTATCGATGGATTTAGTATCGAACCGTGTATCGTGTATCGTAACGAATCGTCAAAGATACGCTAAACTATCCTTACATTAAGATAAAATAACTTGTTAGCACATATATTAGACAAATTTCATTGTAAATCAACTCTAATAGCATATTATAACATATTGTATCATATCGTTCAAAAGTAAGACATATCTTTTAAGTTTAACCATAAGAAAATAAGCTATAAGCTACTGCACTCGTCTAATTTCCAAAATGAACAAAATTAGCTACTTAAACCTATCAATCTATCATATACCAACTATCCAAGATTAAGGATATCAGCTAAATCTTCATCATTATCAGAACCAGAACCACTATCGCTTTCATCATTAAGATTAAGGAACCCCTCATCTTCTTCACTAGTTTCACTCTCATCTTCAAATTCTGGTTCCTCTGCTTGTACAATTGGAGCTTTTCCTTTCCTTCTAATGTCATTGCTATTTTTTTCCTTGCTTAGTCTCAAATCTCTTGGTCCTAGCAACATAATACAACTTCAATACTATTTTATATTGCAAACAACAGAGACATGAAATGCTTAAATATAAATAAAAGTTTATATACCTCGCTTTCTTTTCTTGCTACTTCTAGCACCGACATCCTCTTCCATTAAACATTCACTCAAGTCCATCCATGAGAACTCGGGAGTAAAGTTAATAGGTGGTGGACCTTTACGAACAGGTGCTTCAATATCTGAGACTGATTCACCTTGAAAAACAGGCTCTTCCTTTTCAATTAACCATTCATCATCTGATTCCATATCAGATAATTCAATTGGATCATAATGATCATCTTCCAATTCCCTCAACCTTTGTCTCCTTTCTAGTTTAAGATTATACTTCACAAAAACAATATTGCTCAATCGTTCATGCTCCAATTTTGCTCTTCTCTTACAATGAATATGATCAAAAACACTCCAATTCCTTTCACATCCAGTTGCACTACACGTGAGGCTCAAGATACGTACTGCAAATTTCTTAGACTCGCCTTCACCATATAGCTCCCACCAATGTGCTGTTTGGCATTTCCAAAAAATAACAAAAAAATCAAATTCGAGTAATGCTTCCCTGCAACCTAAATTTCAAGTAATGCTTCCCTGCAAGATTTTTATTTTCTATGTAATGCTTCCCTGCAACCTACCATGGCACAAATTACAGCCATAAATTCAGACACAAATAAAATAAATTTCAAGTACAAAATGTTTCATACCAGGTTGCTTCTTGTCTCGAGCAAATTTGGCCATGTCTGATCCAAATAAACCTTCCGATCTCTTGAACTTCTCAAGTTCAGTTTCAATGGTAAATCGTTTGACTGGATCATCGGGATACATTCTTTCAATAGTCTCAATTAGGCCCCTTTTAACCTCCTCATCAGCATTAAAGTTCTCACTAAAATGAAACCTTGAAATTTGAAAATAGTGTATTGTCAAAAAAATGGGCAGCAACAGCAACAACAAGTAACATGTTATAAAATAGATAAATATAAAATATATAAAAGTTACTTTGGATTGAGGTAATATGCTGCTGCATGGAGTGGCCGATGGAGTTGCATTTCCCACCTTTCATCGATAATGTCCCAAATCTCTTGATAAAATTGCGACTTGAAATCAAAGCTTCTAGCAATTTCCTCTTTAGCTCGATCCATGGCTTCATAAATATACCCCATGGCTGGTTTTGCATCACCATCAACAAGTTTGAGCACCATGACAAGAGGTTTTGTAGCCGTCAAGCAATATCTCACTTGTGTCCAAAACATCTTCTTTGATGTTATAATTTCAGCCACAGCTTTACCATCATCAGCCTTTGCAAAACTACTTTCCAACCATTTTCTACTACCAAACATTGCTTTCAATGATAGTTTGTTCTTTTCAAAACTTTCCAAGGTTAGAAAGCATGTTGCAAATCTTGTAATACCTGGCCTTTTCAGCTCTCTTTGCCCTGTTTGTTGCCGAAATAAATTCAGCACCCAACTGTGGTTGTAGATAAAGTTGGACACATATTTTGCCTTGCGAATTACCTCTTGGAAAACCGGTATTTTACCAATATCCTCTAACATCAAGTCCAAGATATGTGCAGCGCATGGATTCCAAAACACCTTCTTCCTCTTTTTCATTAAAAGTCTACCGGCACTAACATAATTAGCTGCACTATCAGTTACTACTTGCACAACATTTTATGTTGAAATTCTGAATTAAAAGCACAGTAGTCATCCTGTGCATTTTTTCCTAACACTCAACATTTATGTTAGTTATTTTGTTATTGGCATCTTAGCGCAAACAGTGGTGCTTTTGCAAAAACAGTTGAGCAGTTGTGGCAGTTGTTTGAAAAACATACTGTTAAACTTGCATTTCAGCTTACCCTCACAGCAGCTTGGAAAATGAGAGTTCTTAAGTTTAGCTCCAATGCAATCCGCAGCCTCACTAAACGAATATATTTGGAAATTTCTTAACTCTAGCAAGATCTATTTTCTGGTCTTCGCTTATTTTTTAACCTTCCTAATGGCAGCTGCTTCCCAGAGAGCTTCAATCTGTTTTATAAGTAAAAATTATATGGTAAGCATCCTTACGACATAAGAACAATTGTAGTAACTAAGATCATGTGATGAGAAATTTATTATCAGAATTGACCCTATCAGAATATAAATCCAAGGACCAAGATCCTTTTTGGTTTATTTAGTGAAACTGGTAGAGTTGAAAGCTCTACTTTATCCAAAAAAAAGATCAAGATCGAACAGCTGTAAAGTCGCAATGAGTACTGTTCACTTTGGCAATTAACAATGAAAATAATTTTGATTGAGGAATTATAATTCAGAGGAAGCAAGAATTAACAAAATTTGATGAAATGACTTACCCAGCTTTCCATGGCTCTGAAACATCGTCCCTACCCAACCAAAAGAGGAGAAAAGGAAGAACATTCATCACCAGCTGCATCCAGGAGTCTTGGTGATTCCTGTGGAGGTCATAGCATCCCTCATATATCCTGCATCAGACCACCTGCCTGTTTGTGCATATATGCTAGAGAGCACCACATAATGTGCCCCGTCATTAGGTGCTAGTCTATCCAACTGCTCCAGCACCTTCACTCCCAATTTTGAGTTGCCATGCATCCTACATGCACCCAACAATGCCCCCCAGACACTTGCATCAGGGTCTATTGGCATTTTTTGTATTAATCTCCATGCCTCATCCAACTGACCGGCACGACCCAGCAAATCCACCATGCATGCATAATGTTTCACATTAGGCCTCAACCCCTTTTTGTGTATCATTGAGTAAAAAATCTCCCTCCCTTTCACAACCAGACCACCATGCCGGCAAGCAGACAAAACTCCAAGATATGTCAGTGCATCAGCTTCTATCGAGTCATTTTCCATATGTGAGAAGAGTGAAATTGCTTTGTGACTCAGTCCATTTATTGAATAACCAGACAGCATGGAATTCCAAGAAGTTGTATCCTTTTGGGTCATTTGATCAAAGAACTTTTGGGCACAATCAAGTCTCCCACATTTTGAGTACATGTCGATGAGTGAGTTCCCAACTTTCACATCAGAAACAAACCCAGACTTCACAACATAACAGTGGAGAGCCAGACCATCTCTTAGAGAGACAAGACATGCAGCGGCAGGTATAATGCAAACTAATGACACAACGTTGGGTTTAATATACTCAGACATCATCTGATGGAAAATTTCCATTGCCTCTTTTGCTTGACCATTGTGCATGCACCCAGCTATCATGGTATTCCAAGAAACTATGTCTCCACAAGCCTTCGTCTCGGCAAACAGCTTATGTGAAGTTTGAACATCACCACACTTGGCATATAGATCAAGGATTGCATTTTTCACACGAAGATCAGAATAAAATCCATATTTAATTGTCATGCCATGTACACTTGCCCCTTCGTTTAGGCCACTTAAGAGGGCAAATGCAGGGAGTACAGCAACAAAGGTAGCATGATCTGGAAATTTCCCTGTCATTCTCAGCTGGCGGAACAGTTGAAGAGCTTCTAACGGCTGATCAGTCTGTGCATAACCATTAATCAATGCATTCCAGGCAACCACATTTTTACTATTCAACCTGTCAAAGACAGCACGTGCTAATTCAAATGATTCACACTTGACATACATAGCTACAAGGGCAGGGCCGACTGACTCATCCAAAATCATGTCAGATTTTAACATGAAACAATGGATGCTCTTACCTAGTCTGAGATCTGACAACTCAGCACATGCAGGAAGAGCACTGACAAGTGTGATTCTGTTTGGTTTTACTCCTTGTACTTGCATTTCTTTAAGAGATAGCAGCGCTTGCTTGGGACTGCCATTTTGGGCAAAAGAAGAGATGATAGCCGACCATGCCACGACATCTTTTTCATGGATATTTGCAAAGAATGCTTTTGCCTTTTCTGTAGCTCCACACTTTGCATACATTACCACCAGTGCTGTGGTCACTTCAATATCAAATTTCAGTCCTTTTTGAACTGAATAATTGTGGACATCTATGCCCCTATCCAAATCTGGAATCTCACCTGCAGCCTTAAGAGCACCTAATACTGCAACCGGATTGAGTTTTACATTAGCAATTCTCATGGCATCAAACAGATCGAAAGAACGTGCGTAAAATCCACTATGCACGTAACCTGATATCATTGTTCCCCAAGAGACACCATCCCTAGCACTGGACATCCCATCAAAGACTTTGCGGGCGTGCTCGGCAGCACCACACTTGCAGTATGCATCTATCAAGCCATTATAAATAGACTTAAGAATGCATCTCCTGATAGCAAAAGCATGAATTTCTTTGCACAGAATCAGGGAAGATATCTGACACACAGCAGGAAACAAGTTGAAGAGAGTGACTGAATTGGGCACTTCACCGGCCGCTTGCATCCTCCTAAAAAGATGCAGTGCCTCATATGAAGCCCCGTTGCGTGAAAACCCAGCAATCATGGTGTTCCAAGCGACAGCATCTAGAGTGGGCATTGAATCAAACACCTGTTGTGCGTTCGAAAGAAGACCGAGCTTACAGTAGAGATGAAGCAATGCAGTAGAGATAAACAAGTCGTTAGCGAGCCCACTGCTCTTGACATGTTGATATATGGAAGTAGCATTGTGGGAGTCGAGTGCATCGGCACAGGCCTTGAGAGCGAAGGTGAAGGTGTAATTGTCGGGCTGGATGGCGCGGCATCGCATGTGGTGGTAGAAGAGGATGGCGGTGTGGGGCTGAGATGCGCGGGTGAGGGAACGGAGGAAGAAGTTGCAAAGGGAGAGGGAGGGATGGGGGATGGAATGGAAGACGGCGAGGGAAGAGTGGGGCCGGAGGAAGGACGAGTAGGAGGTGATGAGGAGGGACGACATGGCAGGGTCAGGGTCAGGGAGGGAAAGGGCGCCCAGAGTGAGGAGGCGGGCGTGGAGTCGCTGAAGAGAGGGAACGCATTTGCACCGACACAAGAGGTTAAGCTCCTGCTGCCAGCTACTACTGCTACTGCCACTGTTTGTGCAGAAGCGGGAGGGAGAAAACAAGTCGTGTAAGCGACGCATTTGCATTGCATCTGCAATTTCGACTCCAAGAGAAAAAGGACACTCTTTCCATTACTACTGCAACGCAATTTTTTCCAATAGTTCAACAATTTTTATTTTTTTTCACTGTTTCTCAAAGTATTATTATTTTAGTACCCATTCAAATTATGCCAAAATAAACATAAATTAAATAAAATAAAATACTAATTCTTCACAAAAAATAAAAAAAAAGTCCAAGATATCAGCAATTCCGATTTGCTGATATCCATCCGGACCCATCACTTGTCAACTTAGAATATTCTACATTTCTACTTTCAAAATTGCATTCTCATTTTAGTAGTTTGAATTTTGTTCTTCGCTTTTTTGTTTTTGATGAATTTATATCTCCGAAAACAAATATCATTTCTTCGAATTGGAGTACTATAGCACAAAGTCAACCTTTGAATAACTTTCGAAAAGAAAACTGATATTTTAACAAGTAAAGGCTGACATGTTTCAATGAATCTGATTCAAATTCTCCGCCCAAATTGATTAAAGAGAAACTTAAATAGAATCGTTTGACATTGTCACACTTAAGTGGTTGCCAGTTTTGGAGTTAAGTCTCAATTTGGGGAAATATGAGATTTACAATTTGTAATCAGTAATGAGTCTCAAACTTGCATATGGTATTCACTTAAGACCATAGGCACCGAAGCAAAAGAATCACAGATATTGTGATCAGTAAACGATGATCCACATTCATATTGAATCCAAATTTCCTCAAAAGAATCACAGATATATGCACCTTTCTTCACAAATTGAGGAACAGTCAACATTCTGAACAAGAAATCAGTATCAAGAATCATTAAGATTCTACAAACAGCTATAAAGAACATTAACCGACAATTCCATCAGAAATCATAAAGAACATGTCATGAACTAATACCAGATACAATCTTCCTCTTAAAATAAACTGGAACTACAATTTCTACACTCACCAGAAAAACCAGAACGAACATACACAACTCAAGAGCGACCAAGTTAGCAGCAAATAACTCCTCAATTTCATCTCAATTCAAACCCCATGTACATCCAGATCAGAAACCAGTCCCAAATTCCATCAAAATAACCCAAGAAAAGAAAAGAAAAGCAAATAAACAACCCTAATTAACCCAAGAATCTAAGCACTGGTAAACTTGGTAACAGCCTTGGTTCCCTCGGAAACAGCGTGCTTGGCCAACTCGCCAGGAAGCACGAGCCTGACGGAGGTCTGGATCTCGCGGGAGGTGATGGTGGGCTTCTTGTTGTAGCGCGCCAAGCGGGAGGCCTCGGTGGCGAGCTTCTCGAAGATGTCGTTGATGAAGGAGTTCATGATGGACATGGCCTTGCTGGAGATGCCGATGTCGGGGTGCACCTGCTTCAGCACCTTGAAGATGTAGATCTTGTAGGTCTCGGTGCTCTTCGCCTTCTTCTTCTTCTTCCCGGCCTTGTCGCCGTCCTTGGCCGGGATCCGCTTCTCCGCCTTGGGCTTCTTCTCGGCGGGCTTCTTCTCGCCCTTCTCCTCCGCGGGTTTCTTCTCCGCTGGCTTCTTCTCTGCCTTTGGTGCCATTGCTTCTTTTGATTGGTGCTTTAATTGATTTAGAAGACTAGAGAAGAGAGAGATCGCTTTGATTAATTACTAATTAGGGATGGATGAGGAGACAAGTGAGCCGATGCTTCTTTTATAAAGGGAAAGGGTTTCCTTTTCATTGGTCCAATGGGATGGGTGCGGATCGATGCGCTGGAGGAGATCTGGCCGTTGCTAGGAGGATCCATCCAAGGGTCCGGAACTTGCAAGCGGACAGGATTGGTGAGGTCACAAGCTCCGCGCTGTCGCTTTGGGCCTGTGGCCATTTTTTTATTAACTTTTTTAAGTTTTGAGAAGAGAATTTTGGGCCGACTTGTTAAAGTTTTGGCGCCCTTGTAAATTTGGTTTCTATGGACTGAAATATTTTAGTTACTATTGAGTTGTTGCATTCAGTTGCCATTGAGTCATCACAACTTGTTTACACTTATTGTATACGTAAATAGGATGAGATATTACGTTCCAAAAATGCCAACTGTAAATATAAGAAACAAGTTTCTCATCAGCTAAAAACAAACAAAATAAATTTGAAGTTTCGTCAGATGGTAAAAAAAAAAAAAATCACCATATTATTTCTTAACAAATCTGATACTTATTTGCGATGAGAAACGAAAGAAAGGATTCATGACTGCTTCAAGCAAATCTATACAGGTTTTAATTTTTGCGCTGTGAAAAAAAAAAAAAAAAAATCGACATTAGAGACTGTTGGTACTTTATATTTCTCCAAATATAGTTACAACTTAATCAAAACATAAGAATTCTTTACAAAGAAAAGCTAGCCAAAAACTGACGCAAATAATTTTTTTAAAACACATTTCACCTAAATGGCCTGCCAAGCTTGTAAACCACCAAGACAAAATCTCTACTATAAGGGCGGCAAAAATAAGTGAAGCCAAGATTAAAGTCCTCCCTTCACTTGGAAAGTTGTCGAGAAACGGTTGGATATATTTGCTTTTTGGTCCGTCTTCTACAGACCAAGCTGTGATCCAATTCATGGATGTCGGTACCAGGTCGAAATCCTCTGTTAGTCTCTTGTGAAAATCTGGCATGTGACCCGCACCATACAATATGGCTATTGAATGTTCTCCCCTCTTTATTTCATCCTTCAGCACTTTGATAGCCACTTTGTTTCTTTCACCAATAAGAACTGAATATTTTTCTAAACCAGAAGTATTCTCATGGTTCCTGATATTTTTTTATCAACAAAATTCAGTTCATGTTTGATACCTTGATATTTAGTACATCATACAAAAAAAGGGATGGAAAAGAAAAAAGAAATGTGCGTGCTTCAGTGCTTGCTGACAAAGAGGGAGAGAGGGACAAACAGAGCTAAGGGTACAGAACATAAATTGTGGCATCTAATAGTCCATGCTTAGTTTTCTATTGGTTAAATTTGGTGAACATCAGCACAATACAGGCAGTACAGTTATGCAAATTGTGGAAGAAAGGAAATGATTTGGGTAGAATAAATACTCAAAAAAATGAATTGATAGAATATGTACTCACTGGCAGCATGCTGTTAGGCTCCATGCCTCCCAAAACTTTGGTTGGGAATATCTTCCTAAATTTAGAAAGTTTTCTAGCATAGCAAGACGTCGAGTATGTGATTAATGGCAAAAGAAATGCAGTGGTGAATGGCCAAGGAAGAGATCCGAAATGTTGAGGAGAAGTCAAAATCGGAGTCTTGCATATGGCCACAAGCTTCTCTCTTTCTTTCTGTGTGACATGTTTGAAAAAGATACTACCAAAGTTAGTAATTTTTCCTTTTACCTTGTACCTGGAAAAAGTAGTAGGTAAAATGAACAAGAATATTTTCAGTTAGATGAGCCCACATTTGGTTGTGTTTATTAGCAAGTTGGCAATAAAATTTCTTTTTCAGTTAGATACATATTGGTGACAAACTTGGGGGCTTCCATGGATCTTCTATTGTATTTGCTTCTCATTTTCTTCTGAAATTGATTATGTCAATGTTTCACACAAAGGAGAAAGTATAGAGAAAGAGTAGGAAATAATAAAGAGCAAGAATGTATCTGTATTGAATACCGAATAATGAATCGTATCTTTACAAGAGGGAGTGGTACCCTTTATATAGCAATACATAGTAATAAAGCTAATAAACACCAATATTGTACACACAAAGGAATAGTTAGTTACAAATATAATGATACTGGTACAGTAAACTTAATAACTAGCGACACAGATTGAATGTGACAGCAGAAGTTAATCCTTCGTGTGATGATTGTGCTGCACTTCTTCCTTATCATTAATACGCCCCCCGCAAGCTAAGGTGTCGGAAGACACATTGAGCTTGGATTTCAAGTGATTGAATCTTGATGGTGGAAGGGGTTTGGTCATTATATCAGCGATTTGGTCAGCAGAGCATAGAAACCGAACACAAAGCTGTTTAGCAGCAATCTTCTCACGAACAAAATGATAATCGATCTCGATATGCTTGGTGCGTGCATGAAACATAGGATTGGCAGCCAAAAACGTTGCTCCTATGTTATCACACCAAAGAGTGGGTGTTTGTTGCAAGGGGACATGTAGTTCCTTGAGTAAATACTGTACCCACAGCAATTCGGTGCAAGTTATGGCAAGACTACGATACTCAGCTTCAGCGCTGGATCGTGAGACTGTGTTCTGCTTTTTAGCACTCCAAGACACAATATTTTGACCAAGATAAACACAGCAACCAGTGGTTGAGCGCCTATCATCAATGCACCCTGCCCAATCGGCGTCACTGTAGGCGTGGATGTCAAGAGACGATTGTGATTTGATAAGTAAGCCATGAGATAAAGTTCCCACAAGATACCTTAAGATCCGTTTGACTGCTGCCCAGTGATTTGCAGTCGGTTCATGCATGTACTGTGTGACTTTGTTCACAGCAAAGGATAAATCGGGTCTCATAAGAGTCGCATATTGTAACGCTCCTACTGTTAGGAAGTGTTTAATTCCATTTTTGTGCCATCAAATAGCAAGAAATCATAACTAAACACAAGGGATCTAGGTTTCAATCATCATTCACAAGCATTTCAAGATGAGAGGAGGAGATTTATACCTCTCTTTGTGTAGCAACAAAGAGGCTCGAATCCTATCACTTGGAGTCAATGGGGTGCTCGCTCCACCTCCTCCGCCACCGATGGTTGCCTCTAGCCCACCAAGGATCCACCACCAAGCTCAAGAGAATGCTAGTTCTCTTGAGCCTCTTGCTAATCACCTTGCTTCTCTACTTAACTATTTAATGGAGAGAAAGAGATGTGTGGTGCTCAACACATGAGCTTGGAAGAGAGATGAGAAGGGGGCAGCTAGGTGGCGCCTAGGAGAGAGGAGAGAGACGGCTAGGGTTCCCAAGAGATGACCCCTTTATATAGCCAACCACTCCCATCCATCTTTCATACTATTTACAAGTATGCCACTAGGGCACCTAGCTGAAATTAAAAGAGGCTTTATTGGGCTATTTCAAATGTGTAATGGCCCAATAAACTATCCTTTTAATTATCTCTTCATTCTTCCTTAAATCGGGCCTTTAATTAACCAATTAAATAGAAGCCCAATTAGCTCAAACTAATTAAAGTGAGTTGAACATAATTAATTATTAACTCATTAATAATTAATTTAGGATTAGCTAATGCATTAAATTGTTTCCATGTGATCCTTTTAATTTAATTAATTATAACGGTTCATAACGGTATATAATTAATTAATTAACTTATCACATTTCACAATACATACTATTGTGAATAAACAATAAATGCACCAAGTGGTTAGATACCTATTTGTGCGACCCTGTCTGAGGATTTATACTATGTTGGCCATGGAAATAAATCGTTATTTATTTCCAATAATCATAAGCGGTATCTAGCAACACGTTATGACTCCCAATTCGTATAAATAATGTACCGTTACAATATTTCAATCCTGCATAAGAAATATTAGTATTTCCTTGTCTGATTCTTATGTCACATGATATCCTTGTATAATCCAAGATAGGAATGTGTCATTCTTGCAGATTATACATTTCTTGATCTAGAGTTGATTGTACAAGTTGGCCAAACAATCCAAACTCCATCAAGGGGCCCAAACATATATCATCACTCATTAAGTATATTAATGAGGGACATACGGTTTTCTTGATAAACAACTTTTCCCCGCACAATTCAAGAGAACATAAATAAAGTCCTTATAGCAGCCTTTATCATGAATCAACGTTAGACGATATTTATTGAACCTATCCTCATGTGGAAAAGGTGAACATCTCAAACTTAGAATCAAACTAATATGAAATAAACAATGACACTTAACACAATCCATATGTTTATTTCATTGGGTCAAGTCCTGTACTATGTTCTAATAACATACACATATGCAATTAAGTTGGTAACTCCTTACGTATGATTTGTAGAACTTAATCATCACTTAACTTGCATACTAATCTTTTATGATAATTAATGTTCTTGTTAATTATCAAGATTATGGACGATTTAGGTTTATTATTGTCATTCTAATGAATGATCCACAGAGATCTACAATTCAAATCCTCAACCTGAATGATCTGTCAATAATAAACTCTAGGAACAAATGATCAAATATCATCATTAACATAAACTAAGAAAATAAGTCATTAAATATTGACTTCTAGGACATAACTCCAACACCTACAATACTGCGGTACAAGTGTGGGTCTTCAAAAACATCACCATCAGCTTTGGATAAAGATACAGTGGTAGAAATTGGAGTATCACAAGGGCGAGCATTACTCATGTTAGCTCGGGTAAGCAAAGCCCGAATGTATTTTGACTGGTTCAAGTGAAGACCAGCTGGTGTGAAGTGAGCTTCTATGCCAAGAAAGAAATGCAAAGTGCCCAAATCTTTGATAGCGAACTTATTTTGTAAGAGAGCAATATAGTGAGTAATAGCCTCTTTGTCACTGCCTGTGACGAGGATGTCATCCACATAAACAAGAATGTATAATGAATGACCATTGTTGTGTTTAATAAAAAGGGATGGATCATAATTTGAGGCTTGAAAGCCGAAAGTAAGAAGGGCAGTGCTAAGCTTATTGAACCATGCACGAGGAGCCTGTTTAAGACCATAAAGGGATTTAGAAAGTAGGCATACATGATTAGGATGTTGATGATCAACAAAACCCGGCGGTTGTTGCATATAAACGGTCTCGGTTAAGTCGCCATGGAGAAATGCATTTTGGACGTCTAGCTGCCTTATTGTCCAATGTTGTGTAACAGCCATGGAAAGGATAATTCTGATTGTAGTGGGGCGAATCACTGGACTGAAAGTGTCGAAGAAATCCACCCGTTCCTCTTGATGATAACCTTTAGCAACCAAACGTGCTTTGTGACGATCAATGGAACCATCGGAGCGTCTTTTGATTTTATAAACCCATTTGGAGCCGATGATGCGCTGATTGGCAGGTGGAGGAACCAGCGTCCAAGTGTTGTTGCGAGCCAAAGCATCAATTTCACTGGCCATGGCTGCACGCCACTCAGGGATAGTATTTGCCTGTGTAAAAGATGTTGGTTCAGAGTCCAGGGAGGTAAGAAACGCGACATGATCAGGGAAAGTTTTTGTTTTGCGAGTGTGATCCCTGGTTCTAGTAGTCATAGAATGTACAAAGGTGATTTGAGGAGCATTTGTAGTAGCAGAGGTCGAGGTTGATTGATGAAGAGATGAAGCAGGGGCTTCAGGAGGCAAATCAGTGGGGAGTGAGGGAGATGAATTAGAGAGAGAGAGCGGTCAGGAGGTCGGTTAGGTGAATTTAAATTGGGAGGACCGTTGGTAGTACGGGCAGGCGCAGGGGCAGATTGAGTCTGAGCGACCCGATTGGAGTGAACCATTGAAGTGGCGACATGTGTCGGTTCAGTTTGAATGAGAGGAAGCGCCATGTATGGTTGGGTCTCCTGTGGCAGAGGCAAAGTAGAATACGATGCAACATCCCGAAAGGGAAATTGATCTTCCATGAATTGAACATTTCTTGAGATGTATAACTTGCCAGAAGCAAAGTCTAAACATCGGTAACCTTTAGAATTTAGAGCATATCCCATAAAGGCACAAGGTGTAGACCGAAACTCCATTTTATTGATATTATATGGTCTAGTATGAGGGTAACAAAGGCATCCAAGTACTTTCATGAAAGAAAAATCGGGATCTTTATGGAATAGAGTTGAGTAAGGAATTTCGGAGTTAGAATTTGGGAGAGAATTAATAAGGAAAACAATACTCGAGAAAATTTCATCCCAATAAATTTGAGGAATGGAAGCATGAGACATAGAGGCCAAAGAAAGCTCAACTATATGGCGATGTTTCCTTTCGGCTATGCCATTTTGTTGGGGAGTATAAGGACAAGAAGTTTGATGAGTAATTTGAGGATGAAGACGAGAAATGGGTTTAAACTCGGTACCTCCATCGGTACGCAAGATCTTAATTGTGGTGCCAAGCAAGTTCTCAATTTGAGCCTTGAATAAAGAGAAAATGCTAGAGACTTCACTTTTGTTTTTCATGAAATAAATCCATGTATAACGAGAGAAATCATCGACAAAAATAATATAATAACGATAACCAAGAGAAGAGACAATAGGACAAGGTCCCCAAACATCCGAATGTATTATTTCAAGAGGAGAAGTAGTACAAGACATAGAAGGAGAAAAAGGCAAATCATGAGATTTTGCAACATGACAATCATTACAAGAATTTAATTTGTTAGAGGTACAAGGTAATCTAAAGTCATGAATGATCTTTTGAGTAGTAGAATTGGAAGTGTGGCCGAAACGAGCATGCCAAATTTGTGCGGAAGCGCGCTCTCCAAAGAAAGCTTGAGGCAAGGAAGGAGTCAATTGAATTGAGAAAAGACCATTGAGACTATGCACTTGAAGAAGTGTTGTCAAGGTGGGGAGGACCTTAAAGGAACAAGACAATTGAGAAAAAGTAAGTGAGATATTTGGATTGTCACTAATGAGTTTGGATATACTAATGAGATTCTTGGAGAATTGAGGAACAAAGAGAACATCTTTAAGAATAATATCATGAGAAGAGAGATGAATGATTTGAGATCCAATATGAGAAATAGAAAGACCCATACCATTACCAATATGGAGTTTATCGGGACCCTTGTAAGCAAAGAAGGAAGAGAGGTTGTTAAGATCATTGGTGACATGATTGGTGGCGCCGGAGTCTAGAATCCAGTCAGTGATAGAATGTTCAGTTGGCTGAGAAGTAGCCTGAACATTAAAAGCTTGCGTATTCTGCCTTGGAACCCAGAGTGAATCAGGATTATAGCAGGAATAGCAGAGGCGAGCAACATGGCCCATTTTGTTGCAGATTTGACATTGAGGTCGATTGTTTCCTGTTGTATTCTTGAAGGAATTATTGGGCCTGGCCTGTTGAACACTAACTGGGGTGTTGGGTCGGAATTGACCCATAATAGAATTACCAGAAGCTGGTTGATTTGAGCGAAACTGTGGAGAGGGAGAAGGAGGTTGAGACTTGTTGTTGTAGCTCCGACCAGTTGCAAAAGCAGAGGGTTGCTGAGATTGAGCTTGAGAGAACCCTTGAACATAGGACTCATGTGTAAGTAACATGCCATGCAGTTCATCAAAAGTTAGAGGAGAGCCTCAAGTTGTGACGTCAGAGATGAATGAAAGATAATCAGAACCCAATCCGTTTAGTGTGTAAGAAATCAATTCCTCATCAGGTACGGGTGCTCCGGCAAAGGACAACTCATCGGAGAGACGGCGAACCTTTTCAATGTAATCAGTGCAAGATTGAGAACCTTTGATTGAGAACTGCAGCTGCCGCTTGAGGTCAGTTATTCTTGATCTTGAAGAAGATGAGAATATGCGAATCAATGTTCGCCAGAGAGCAGAAGAAGTCGAACAAGAAACAACCTGAGCCATGATTGACTCAGTAAGAGAAGAGCGGAGCCATCCAAGAAGAAGGTTATCTTGCCGATGCCAAAGCAAGAATTGAGGATTTATCTCTACAAGACTTGAAGTGGTTGGCAATGTCGCTGCAGGGGGAGAAGCTTCAATGAATTGCATCAAATTGTAACCATGAAGAACCGGCATGATCTGAGATTTCCAAGCCAAGAAGTTGGAATTGTTCAATTTGACTGAAATAGGAAGATTGAGAGTGACAATGGTGTCACTGGTGAGAGGAGAAGGTGAAAAAAGAGGAGATTGGGGAATGTCAGAGGTTATGGCCGGAGATGGGATGGAGGAGGGTTGAGCATCGGAAGCCATGAGAGTAGATTAACAACATGCATTTGAAACATTAGTGAAGAATTGCTTTTTAATCCATTTTAGATGTCACAAAGTTTAGTCCTGAGTCACTACAAATTTGATCTCCGAACGTTTCTTGACTTTCTTAAAGAGGGATCTCTCAGAAGTTCCTAGCAAAAATGGACCATGATATGCATGATGAGAAAGTTTCTTAACTTTCTTAAAGAGGGATCTCTTACAAGTTCCTATCCAAAATTGACCATGATAAGCATGATCCGACCACAACCATTTGTCATTGACCCCAAAAATGTTGGGAAAATGTACCTCAAGGTATAGCATTGTACTCCAATCAAGGTCTCCATGTTTCCAGCTTGATTTCAATTTCAAATAATCACTTTGTTGAACCAAGGAGAAACGATGTGCGTCTCGTCTATAAGAATCCTGAATAGATTGAAGGTCCCGTGAAAATGGGAATTTGTTCAAACAATCATGATAATTCTGAGGATTTTGTTGGACACACCGTGGGTGTACGGGCAGCGGAAGCCAATTAAAAACAAGGAGGGGTAATTTCGGCAAACACGTTATGGGCATAAACCAATACCCACTAGAATAAAGCTAATACTTGAGAATCAACAAACCACAGCACAATCAAGCAATAGCACAAGAAAATAAAGAGGTGACACAAGATTTTACGTGGAAAACTCGAAAGGAAAAAACCACGGGAGCGATCGGTGCAAGTCCATTAAATCAAGAGTTTTCTTACAAGTACAATGGAGATCATCAAGCTATCTACCTTCCTCTTACTCTCACTTACACACTCTCTTACTATTTGTGGTGGAATTAACAAGAGTTACAAGAGAAATGTAAAACCCTAGATAGCTTCATAGGGAGACAGAGAGCAGCTCAAGCTTATGGAGATATCGCGTAGAGACTCAATTCATCCATCTCCGTAAAACTCCTTTTACTCTCTCCGTACTGGGCCTTTATGGGCCAAGCCCATTTTGGCTTCATACTCAACAACCTCCCACTCGAAGACAAAGCTCTCACTTGATCACAGAAGCATACACATTTGATCTCACAAACATACACCTTGATCACACAAAGCATACACGTACACCTCTGGTCACATAAGCATACGCCCTTGATTATACAAGCATACATCTTGCACCTCGCTCCAAACACATCCAAGTTATTCAACCAACCCAGATCGCCCCCTACAGAATATTACCTTGTCAGGAGGCACCACCTTCGTGAACATGTTAGCAACATTCTCCTTCGCGTGAACCTTTCTCACGACTAGTTGCCCATGGTCTAGAACATCACGAATGAAGTGGTATCGCACATCAATGTGCTTAGTTCTTGAGTGATATGCCGCATTCTTTGAAATATGTATGGCATCTTGATTATCACAATGCACCACATACTCCTTTTGCTTCAACCCAAGTTGTGCAAGCAATATTTTCAACCAAAATATTTCCTTCACCGCCTCGGTCAATGCGACATACTCCGATTCCGTGGAAGACAAAACAACAATACTTGTAGTCAAGACATCCAACTAACGGCTCCACCACCGATAGTAAACACATAACCCGTCGTGGACTTTCTAGTCTCACTACAACCCGCATGATCGGCATCAACATACCCTTCAATTGTCAATTGAGAATTTTCTCCACCAAAGCATAATTGCAAGCCACGAGTGCCTTACAAGTACCGAAGTATCCACTTCACCGCTTGCCAATGCTCACATCCCGGGTTAGACATAAACCGAGAGACAACTCCCACTGCATGTGCAATGTCCGGCCGTGTGCACATCATAGCATACATCAAGCTACCAACGGCCGACAAGTATGGAACATTTTCCATCTTCAATCTCTCTTCATCATTCTTTGGAGAATTTTCTTTAGACAACTTAAAATGACCGGCCAAAGGTGTAGTCACCGATTTGCAATTCACCATGTCAAACCTCTCAAGGACTTTATCAACATATTTCGTTTGACTTAACCTTAAATACGTAATTCATTTAAAATTTAAGACAATAATAAATATTATAAGGAAGTAAATAAATAAATATAAGGGAGCAACTAATTGCTATAAGAGCGTAAATAAAAAGATCAATACGTAGTTTATTTAAGGGAGTAAATAATAAACATAAGGGAAGTAACTAATAAATTCAAATATGTAGTTCATTTAAGACAGTAAATAATAAACATAAGGGGAGTAACTAATAAATTCAAATATTTAGTTCATTTACGGGAGTAACTAATAATTACAAAGGAGTGTGTATATTTAACTATGAGATATATACTTGTTCATGTGTCAGTATGATTGGGAAGAGAGAAAAAGGTGCGCTAGAGAAAGGAAAAGAGGAGCGATACGAGGGCCACATGTGGGAGGAAGAGGTGAATCGCGTCCGAGGTGAAGGTGAGGAGGTGAGGCAGAGTAAGAGAGGGAGGCGGTGATGGGAGAGGAGGCGAGTTGAAGGTGCTGATAGGGGAGGAAGGAAGAGAAGGGGAAAAGGCAGGTTGAAGGCGCTGATAGAGGAGGGAAGGGAAGGGGAAAAGGTGGGTTGAAAACGCGTGGGGGTGAAGCGGGGTGAGGAGGCGTGCGGGTGAGAGTGCCAGGACACTTTTCGTTTTTTAGAAAGAAGAAAATGCGTTTGTCTATTTTTAGCATCTTGATTTTTGATTGTCTTAGAACTTAATTGCACTGAACAGTCTTAATTTTTTTTCCTCGTAATAATAACTAACTTAATTGATGTCCTCTTAAATTACCTAATAAATGTCCTTTCATTCCAATTTTGTTCGGAGAAAGGTAATTTTTTTTATCCTCTGTATCTTACTCCATTGGACATGACTGATGACATGATATTAGAAAGGAACACATTCCCCGACCATCTGACTATTCATTAACCTCAACTCAAAAAACTAACTTGATATTTTCTAACAGAGCTAGCCTGCCATTCTCATCCCATAATATTGGGCGATTACTTAAATGACTTCACATATAAAGCTCATATAATTATGTCAACAAAAATGCTTTAAATTTTTTTAGTGAAAAAAATAAATTAACAATTAAAATTTAAATAGATCATACTTTAGAAAAAGATTAATTGCAACTGAAAATAGTACGCGAGTGATATTTTAAAGACTATTTACGTAATCTGTTCCCAACGAAATCAACATTATTAATATCAATCCAAACAGTGTATTGGAAAAAGGAAACCTCAAAAGTTTATTAACACTTTCATGCTTGCTTCTACATTTGCTCCAAAATTATTATAGAGGAAAGCTCATTTAATGTATTGGAACAAGTTGTTCTTGAGCATAAAAACTTGATGCTCTTAAAAATTCGTAATCAAGGAGACATTCGCACTAAAGTAATTAATTTCAATCAAACTCGAAGGAAAGGTACCGTAGGAAGAGGAGACGTACGATGTGAGGCTGAGACTCGATAGAACAGATTGGTAAAAAAATTAATTTAAATTTTCATTTTGTGTGTGTGTGTGTGTGGTGGGGGGGGGGGGGGGGGGGGGGGGGGGGGGGGGGGGCACAGTCCACAGACACTTCTTAACCAATCTGACTTTCAATTTGGGTTTTTATTACATAGTTTTGGGTAAGATCGGCTTGAACATGAAGATATGATCCCTTTTTGCTTGTGCTTAGGGCTCGTTTGGATGGGTTGGGAATAGTGGGAAGAGTGGGAAGAGTGGAGGAATTGGCTATTCCGGGAATTAGAAATGTTATTTAGATGGTGAGTTTAGGAATAGCGTTGGGAAGTGTGAAAAAGTAGAGAGAAAAGTGTTGTTGGAAAGAGTGTTATTGAAAATTGTGTTAGGAATGAAATTGGCTATTCCAAAATCGTTTGGATGAAAAATTTAGAAATGGAATTGACTATTCCTAGGAATTGGCCTATTCCCAACCCATCCAAACGAGCCCTTAGGTTCGAAGTCCAATGGGGTTTGCTTCTGACGATCTTGGTGATCTTGTAGAAACATAGTTTGTGTGAAAAAGTCTAAGATTTTTACGTCTTTCATGCATTTTCATTCTTATTTACAGGGAGCAAGATTCCAAACTCATTTTGAAACCTCAACATTTATAACATTTCCCTAGATATATGCTTTCCTAGACTAGATAAAATACCAATTTATTCCAATGAAAGATTATTTCCTTCTTAACACATCACAAAATAAAAAAATAAATTCATGGGAAAATTAAAGAATTCTCTCAAAGTAACACGTTACCACCTAATCAAAACATAAGAATACTCTACAATCAAAAGCTAACTGCAAACTGATACACTTAGTTTTCTAAAACTGATTTCACCTGAAGAGGTAAGCTAGAATTCTAATCCATATCAAGTCAATCACGTAACGAATGCCAAAAAACTGCCAAGCTGAAATGTGTGCTATAAGCGCAGCAAAAATAAGTGAAGTTAAAATTAATGTCCTATTTTCACTGGGAAATTTGTTGAGAAATGGTTGGATGTATTTGCTTCTCGGTCCTTTCCGTACAGACCAAGCTGTGATCCATTCCATGGATGTCGGTACCAAGTAGAACTTTTCTGTTAGTCTTTTATGAAAATCTGGCATGTGGGCAGCACCATACAGTATGGCTATAGAGCATTCCCTTCTCTTGATTGCATCGATGAGCTCTATGATAGCGATTTTGTTTCTTTCACCAATAACTGATTTTACCCCTAAATCAGAAGTATCCTCGTAATCCTTGTTATAACTGATAATAAAGGTTGGTTCATGTTAGAGTGAAATTAGAACATCTTCCTAGATTAAAAGGATGAAAAGAAAAGGTCGTATGTGTGCTATCCTACAAAGTGAGAGAGCGGGGGGGGGGGGGGGGGGGGGGGGGGCGGTGGCAAGGAAGCGAGAGAGAGAGAGAGGGAGAGAGTACAGAAAAAAAGCATAGTGCGAGCATCTACTAGGCAATGGTAAGTTTTCTATTAGTTCAATTTGGTCAACATTAGCACAATACCGGAAGTGTAATCATGAAAAGGTGGAACAAAGAAAATGATTTGCATTTACTCACCGCCACAGGGCTGAATGACGCCATGCCACCCAAAATTTCCACTCAGCCCGGGAGAACATTCCTAATTTGAGAATGTCTTCTAGCACATCTACACTACTGAGTACTGGATCATTGCATGAACAAGCAAGGTATACAACATATGGCATGGGAAATGGAACATAGATTTGCCAAGGACGAGATCTAAGTTTATATCCAAAATGCTGAAGAGAAGTGAAAATACGTTCGTAAAATGGAGTCCTGGCCATGCGCCTTACTTTTTCTACCTGTAAAACAGATTTGAATAGCATATATCAAGGTTAGTAATTTTTCCTTTTATCCAGAAACCTGGATATTAAGAAAAAGTTTACTAACAAATACTATTTCCGTTGGATGTGCCTCTGTGTGTTCATTACAAACATGTTGGCAATAGAAATTTCTTTTTTTTATTGCTTTTCCTTAGATGCATATTGGTGACTTATATAAGGGGCTTCCATGTACTTATGTGATTCCTTTTTCCTTCTATAACTGATTAATATTATATACTTAAAACATTAGTGCAGAACTGCATCTTGATCCTTTTTAAATAGCACCAATGACTATATATTTGATACTTTGGTCATGAGTGTATAGAAAAATTGATTTGCAAGTAGAAAGTTTTTAAAAAGGAATCTCTCACAAGGCCCTAGCAAAAATGGAACATGCATACACAAGTATGATCCAACCACACAGCCATCGTTGATAAAAAAAAAAGAGGTAGTTTTAAAATGTACCTCAAGGTATAAAATTATACTCCAATTAGGGTTGGCCAGTTTCCAGCTCGGCCTCCTTCTCAAATAATCCTTTTGTAAAACCAAGGATAAATGATCTGCTATTCGCCCTTCTGCATCACGAGTAGCTTGATGATATTTTGAAAGTATATCATTTAAAGGCGACAAAGCATTTTGTTTACTATCCATGCCTTCCACACCCTCGCAGATAACAATATCATAGTTATCGAGTCTCTCTTGCAATTTTCTGTAGTACCTGAAAATGTATGTTTGCATTAAGTTTTGAGTCTGCACCTAATGTACAATTAAGTTCATGCTAAATAGTAAAAGCAGTACCATTAAAATATCTCAAAAGGGAAAAATATGATTGAGTTTTTTTTAAGTTTTAGTTTTCCTATTGTAAGTAACATATAGCAAACTTACTGTCTCTCTCCAAAAGGATTTACCGATACCAAATCCACCTACATTGCGAGAAATATTCATCAGTCGTAGTAGCAATTTGTGGCTTCAAAATGATTTAGAAATAAATAACTAATCCAATCATCTCCTACATGAATTATCCACTATCCACATTATTGGAAGCGTTCTAATCTGACAATAGTACAAATAAGCGGACAGAGTACGATTATGATGGTGTCCCAGCTTGTTGAGAAAATGCTTAATCAAGGGCTGTCTACTGCTAGCACCATGGGCAAACTCAGGAACAAGCGTATCACTCACAATTCACAAAATATATACACAGCAAGATGGGGATGGCCAGGAAATTAAGAACGTCCAACGTTTCCTAATATCAGTGGAGGGATTTATTCCAAGTCCAAAGTGAAAAAGAAGGGAAGAAATGGCTACTTTACGCAAGAAGATGAGAAAGCATAGTGACACAGTCACCTTACACTTTAAAGAGTAAAATTACAATAAGAAAGCTTTGTACCGCAAAATTTTGATTGAAAATCTGGCCAGGGTGCCTCTCTTTGTACCGCACGATGGAAAGCTCGAGCTTGCCTTCTGCATCACCATCCTTGCTGGGAATGAAGCGGATAAATTCGTTCATTAAGTGTCCTTTCTTGAATTGCTCTGTAGTAACCTATTCGTGTTCCATTTCAAAAAAATGTCGCAATCAATTTGTTATTTGTCAAATTGCACTCTAGGAACTTAAATGTGTAAATTATTAGCTTTTGGTTTATCTTGACCAGTCATGCATAACACTTAATCTTGCAATAAAAAAATATTGGAAAATAAAACAGTGAATTAGAGACGGTCATCGATATGTATGCTAATGTAAATATTCCAAGTAACGATGACAGATTGAGGACCATATCGATGCAAATTGAAATATTTTTAGGACCAACTTTATATTTTTGAAGATTTAAGGACCAAAATGTATATGAGTGGTATTCATAGGACTCTTCGTGCTACTTTTAACAAAATTGTTAATGTCAATTTAAAAATAACTGAATAAAATGGTATTGACAGAAAAAACTGGAAGGTAGCTGTATTAACATTTTTGAGGTAAATAATTCCGAAAAGTAAAAGCACATAGTAGATAAAACAGTTTCCTAGAGGAATGTAGTTGATACTAGATTTGTTCCCAAATTATTGAAGAAAAAGCTAATAGTGGTAAAAATTGCAATCTGCGAAGAAGCAAGCAATTCTAAATTCTAAATTAATTAAAAGTAAAAATAGAAGCAAATTAAAGGTAGGAAGAGAAGGAGAAGTGGAAGTACGGTGTGTGGGTGGGTTGGGTCTAAGATGGTTGAGTCTGGTGGAGCTAATAATCTGGAGGCCGCGAAGTAGGAGAGAGGGAGGAGAGGAGCAGGCCACCATTTTCCCAAGAGGCGCGCCATTGGAGCTTCTCTCTTCTCTCCTCTTCTCCTCTTCTCTTCTCTTCGCTGTTCCCTTCTCTATTATTTTCTCAAAATGCCAATAAAATAAAATATTTGACTAGAAGTGATCTGTGTGAATGTGTAGTGAACTTGGAGAGGGACAGGCATAATTGCCCCAGCTAAAAGAACCAATGGTTATGGCCGAGGAAATTCGCATGTGTAAGTGTAACAAACACCCTCTTCTTCTAGAAATTACAGATACACCCTTAAAAGATTTTAAACTTGAAAGCATTACATTTTAGTGATTTAGGCTAGCAATACAAACAATAATACTGCCTCCAATCTCCATGCAATCATGTGCTGGAGATCCTACCAAATTTTGTGACGTATTACTGAATAATTACAATTCATCTGGACATTTTATTTTTCGCCCTTCCAATTTGCCAAATATCTGTCTTACAGATAACAATAAAAAATACAAATGTTTCATTTCAAGGGCACTTAAGAAAGAAAAACCATCTTCAACAAAAGGAAAAGGTAGGCCTCCTACTGCAGTACCTGCAAAAGGAAGCGTGAGAAATAAAATAATGAATACTCTGTCCCAGTGTGGGCACCCACCCTCTAGCAAAGCAGACAAGTCAATTTCTGTCGATTTTAATTAACGAAAATAGAAAGTACAATCCGTACTCTCTTGCTCTGGCCCCAGTTTTACATTCACAAAAACAGAAAGTATAATCAATGCTCTCTGTCGCCACCTTGCATCCAATCTATCCATCTCTCCCACGCCCATTTGCCATCGACTGGGATCCTCAGCAGTCGTTTTAAACGACTGCTGGTGCAGCCGTTGCATATTTTTGTTAATATTATAATTTTTTAAAATTCAAATGACGAATTCAAACCGTTCATCTTGTTGAATTTTACTGGCGATGCGTTTTCATATAAGTTTTATAAAATTTGGAATTGATTTGATACTTGATTATGTGAAATAATGCATATTCTAATAATGCATATTCTAAGGATCATTTGAGAATTTTAAGCGATTCTGCATTCATTCTAAGTCAATTGAACACAATAATCTATATATGGTAGAGAATATGATTCAGATCTTACTTGTTGAAAAATATTGGATTATACATAGTAATTATGCATAAAATTTTTAAATAATGAATATTCTGGGATAATTTGAGAATTTCAAGCAATTATGCATTCATTCAAAATCATTTGATCAAATAGTCTATATTTAGGCTCTTTATATGGTTTAGAATATGAGTTCAGATCTTACTTATCAATAAATATTAGATTGTACATAGTAATTACACATATAATGTGCAAATAATGCATATTCTGAGCATCATTTGAGCATTTCAGGTGATTCTAGAATCATTCGAAATCATTTGATCACAATAATCTATATTTAAGCTCTGTATATGGTTTATATTATTATTTATATCTTACTTATTGAAAAATATTATATTAAACATAGTACTTACGCTTATAATTTTCAAATACTGCATATTCTAAGGCCATTTGAGTATTTCAAGCGATTTTGCATTCATTCTAAGTTATTTGTTCGCAATAATCTATATTTAAGCTCTATATTTAGTTTATAACATGATTTAAGATCTTACTTATTAATAAATATTAGATTATACAAAGTAATTACACATATAATGTGCAAAAAATGCACATTTTGAGCATCATTTGAGCATGTCAAGCGATTCTGCATTCATTCTAAGTCATTTGGCCACAATAATCTATATTTAATCTCTTTATATGTTTTGTATATGATTCAGATCTTACTTTTTTTAGAAAATATTGGATTATACATAGTGATCACACATATAATTTAAAAATAATGCATATTATGAACTTATTTGAACATTTCATGCAATTCTGCTTTCATTCTTACTCATTTGTTTACAATAATCTATATTTGAGCATGTGATGTGATTTGGCATTCATTCTAAGTTATTTGACGCAATAATCTATATTTAATCTCTCTTTATGGTTTAGAATGTGATTCAGTTCTTACTTATTGAAATATATAGGTTTATACATAGTAATTATATATAATTTGCAAATAATGAGTATTATGAGCATCATTTGAGAATTTAGAGCGATCTGCATTCATTCTAAGTCATTTTATCACAATAATTATTTTTTAAGTTCTCTATACTGTCTAGAATATGATGCAGGTCTTAATTATTGAAAATTATTAGATTATACATAGTTATTACGCATATATTTTGAAAATGCATATTGTAAGATCATTTGAGCACTTCAAGCTATTCTGCATTTATTCTAATTCATTTTATCACAATAATCTATTTTTAAGTTCCCTATACTGTCAAGTATATGATTAAAATCTTAATTATTGAAAAACAATGGATTGTACATAGTAATTACGCATATAATGTGCAAATAATGCACATTTTGAGCATCATTTGAGCATGTCAAGCAATTCTGCATGCATGCTAAGTCATTTGATCACAATAATCTATATTTAATCCCTCCATATGGTTTAAAATATAATTCAGATCTTACTTAATAGAAAATATTAGATTATACATAGTGATTATACATATATTCTTAGCTCATTTGAGCATTTCATGCGATTCTGCATTCATTTTAAGCCATTTGTTCACAATATTTTATATTTAAGCTTTATATATGGTTTGAATATGATTCAGATCTAACTCACTAAAAAATATTGGATTATACATAGTAATTACACATAATTTTCAAATAATGCATATTCTGAACCCATTTGAGCATTTCAAAGGAATTTGCATTCATTCTAAGTCATTTTATCACAATTAACTATTTTTGAGTTCCCTATAGTGTCTAGAGTATAATTCAGAGCTTAATTATTGAAAAATAGTGGATTATACATAGTATTTATGTATATAATAAGCAAATAATTCAAATTCTGAGCTCATTTGAGCATTTCAAGAGATTCTGCTTTCATTCTAGGTCATCTGATCACAATAATCAATGTTTAAACTCTCTATATGGTTTAGAATAAAATTCAGATCTTTCTTATTAAAAAGAAACATAGTATTATACATTATAATTATGCATATAATTTACAAATAATGCATATGGTGAGTTCATTTGAGCATTTCAAGCGATTCTGCTTTCATTCTATGTCATTTGACCTATATATAAGCTCTCTATATGATTTAGAATATGATTCAAATCTTACTTATAAATAAACATTTATACATCATAATTACGCATATAATTTGCAAATAATGTATATTCTGAGCTCAGTTGAGCATTTCAAGCGATTCTGCATTCATTTTAAGTCATTTGATCACAATAATCAATATTTAAGCTCTCTATATGGTTTAGAATATGATTTACATATTACTTATTAAGAAATATTGGGTTATACGTAGTAATTAAACATATAATTTGCAAATAATGCATATTCTGAGCTCATTTAATCATTTCAAGTGATTTTCCATTCACTATAAGTCATCTTATCACAATAATATATTTTTAGGTTCCATGTACTGTCTCGAATATGATGAAGGTCTTAATTATTGAAAAATATTAGATTATACATAGTAATTACGCTAATGATGTGCAAATAATGCATATTCTTAGCATCATTTGAGCATGTGATGCGATTCAGCGTTCATTCAAAGTCATTTGATCACAATAATCTATCTTTAATCTCTCTTTATGGTTTAAAATATGATTCTGATCTTACTAATTGAAAAATATAGGATTATACATAGTAATTACGCATATAATTTGCAAATAATGCATATTCTGAGCATCATTCGAGCCTTTAAAGCAATCTGCATTATTTTAAGTAATTTGATCACAATAATCTATATTTAAACTCTATATATGGTTAAGAATGTGATTCAGATCTTACTTCAAGCGATTTTGGCATTCATTCTAAGTCATTTGATCACAGTTATCTATATTTAAGATCTCTAAAGGGTTTAGAATATGCTTCAGATATTACTTATTAAAGAATATTGGATTATACATTGTAATTACGTATATAATTTCCGAGCATGTTCTGAGCTCATTTGAGCATTTCAATCGATTCTGCTTTTATTCTATGTCATTTGACCTATCTTTAAGCTCACAATATGGTTTAGAATATGATTCACATCTTACTTATTAATAAATATTGGATTATACATTGTAATTACATATATAATTTGCAAATAATGTATACTCTAAGATCATTTGAGTATTTCAAGCGATTTTCGATTCATTATAATTCACTTTATCACAATAATCTATTTAAGTTCTATATACTGTCTCGAATATGATGCAAGTCTTAATTATTGAAAAATATTAGATTATACATAGTAATTACTCATAAATTTTGCATGCAATGCATATTGTGAGCTCATTTGAGCATTTCATGCGATTCTGCGTTCATTCTAACTCATTTTATGAGAATAGTCTATATTTAAACCCTCTATATAGTTTAAAATATGATTAAGATCTTACTTAATAATAAATATTGGATATACATAGTATAATTAGGCATATAATTTGGAATTAATGTAGATTCATAGCTCATTTGAGCATTTCAAGCGATTTTGAGTTCATTCTAAATTATTTGATCACAATAATCTATATTTAAGCTATCTATATGGTTTAGAATATGATTCAAATATTACTTGTTGAAAAATGTTGGATTATACATAATATTAATGCATAAAATTTGTAAACATTGCATATTCTGGAACCGTTTGAGTATATCAAACGATTCTGCATTCATCAAAATCATTTGATCACAATAATCAATATTTAATCTCTCTATATGGTTTAGAATATTATTTCAGATCTTTCTTATTAATAATTATTGGATTATGCATGGTAATTAAACATATAATGTGCAAATAATGCACATTTTGAGCATCATTTGAGCAAGTCAAGCAATCGCATTCATTCTAAGTCATTTGGTCACAATAATCTATATTTAATCTCTTCATATGTAAAGTATATGATTCAGATCTTACTTTTTAGAAAATATTGGATTATACATAGTGGTTACACATATAATTTGCAAATAATGCATATTCTGTGCTCATTTGAGCATTTCATGCAATTCTGCTTTCATTTTAACTCATTTGTTACAATAATCTATATTTGAGTATGTGATGCGATTCGGCATTTATTCTAAGTTATTTTCCGCAATAATCTATATTTAATCTCTCTCTATGGTTTAGAATGTGAGTCAGATCTTACTTATTGAAAAATATAGGTTTATCCATAGTAATTACGTATATAATTTGCAAATAATGCATATATGAGCATCATTTGAGAATTTAGAGCGATCTGCATTCATTCTAAGTCATTTTATCACAATAATCAATTTTTAAGTTCTCTATACTGTCTAGAATATGATGCAGGTCTTAATTATTGAAAATTATTACATTATACATAGTTATTATTTGCAAATAATGCATATTTTAAGCTCATTTGAGCACTTCAAGATATTCTGCATTTATTCTAATTCATTTATCACAATAATCTCTTTTTAAGTTCCCTATACTGTCAAGTATATGATTAAAATCTTAATTATTAAAAAATAATAGATTGTACATAGTAATTACGCATATAATGTGCAAATAATGCACATTCTGAGCATCATTTGAGCATGTCAAGCGATTCTGAATGCATTCTAAGTCATTTGATCACAATAATCTATATTTAATCTCTCCATATGGTTTAAAATATGATTCATATCTTACTTAATAGAAAATATTGGATTATACATAGTGATTACACATATATTCTTAGCTCATTTGAGCATTTCATGGGATTCTGCATTCATTTTAAGCCATTTGTTCACAATATTCTATATTTAAGCTTTATATATGGTTTGAATATGATTCAGATCTTACTCACTGAAAAATATTGGATTATACATAGTAATTACACATAACTTTCAAATAATGCATATTCTGAGCCCATTTGAGCATTTCAAACGAATTTGCATTCATTTTTTTTTTTTTTTGGAGCAAACAGACTCCCAAGAAGGGAGTCCAAGAGAGGAATTATTAACCAAAACAGTCAAAGCCTTACAAGCTCAAAAAATGAGCTACCAGAAAAGCAAAAGGAAGAACACAAAACAAAAGCAGTACATTCAGACCTACAACAAAACAAATCAAATCCAACAATAAAGAAACGAAGCAACACAAGTTTAATCTCTGAGAAGATCCTCATCTCGCTCAAAAGTACTTCGCACTCAGCCAGCAGCCCCAATAAGGTGGTGAGTACCTCCCATAGCTGTTCCTTGAACCACTGGAGCCACAGCAGGGACTTGATCTTCAAGCACATCAGCAGAAACCACTATGACTTGTGCATGGCGCAACTGCTCAGCAAAAGGAGCTGGCCCGCCTGTCCAAAAATGATATAAAGCCAAAATAGTAGTATAAGAATTAAATGGGGTTTTAATGGCTGCACCTTGAAAAATAACTTTGTTGCATTCTAACCAAACTGTCCAAAGTACAGCAGCTAGAATGACCAAAGTTTATCTACACTGCAAAGAAATACATTGATCCCACACAGAATTAAGAGTATCAAAGTGCAGTAAGCCCCTGTCAGACATAAAACTGTTAAGAAAATTCCAAAAATCTGAAATATAAGAACAATGTAAGAATAAATGATCGACGGACTCTTGGGCCCCACAAAAAACACATCTAGAGTCCCCAACCCAACCTCTATGCAAGAGGTTGTCTTTGGTCAAAATCTTATTATGCACAGCTAGCCAAGTAAAGAGCTTAACTTTTAAAGGGATTTTTAAAGGCCAGATAGTATCATTCTTTCTAACTAACACTCCTAACGAATTTGCATTCATCTAAGTCATTTTATCACAATTAACTATTTTTAAGTTCCCTATAGTGTCTAGAGTATAATTCAGAGCTTAATTATTGAAAAATAGTGGATTATACATAGTATTTATGCATATAATAAGCAAATAATTCAAATTCTGAGCTCATATGGGCATTTCAAGAGATTCTGCTTTCATTCTAGGTCATCTGATCATAATAATCAATGTTTAAAATCTCTATATTATATGGTTTAGAATATGATTCAGATCTTTCTTATTAAAAAAATATCGTATTATACATTGTAATTATGCATATAATTTGTAAATAATGCATATGATTAGTTCATTTGAGCATTTCAAGTGATTCTGCTTTCATTTTATGTCATTTGATCACAATAATCTATTTTTCTGTTCCCTATACGATTGGGATCTTACTCATATTAATTATGCAAATAAATTTCAAATAATGCATATTTGAGCATCAATTGAGCATTCATTCTAAGTCATTTGATCACAATAATCTATATTCAAAGTATATAAGTTATCTATATTGTCTAGAATATGATTCAGATCTTATTTATTGAAAAATATTGGATTACACAGTAATTACGCATATAATTTGCAACAAGGCATATGCTGAGCTCATTTGAGCATTTCAAGTGATTCTTTATTTATTCTAAGTCATTAAATCACAATAATCTATATTTAAGGGCTCTATATGGTTTAGAATATGATTCAAATCTTTCTTATTAGAAAATATTAGATTATACATTGTAATTACGCTTAAATTATTCAAATAATGCATAGAATATTCATTTTTTGAAATTTATATGCATATTTTCATTATTTGAAATAAGGAAGATCTGAGTTATATTCTAGACCATATAAAAGAGGAGAATTACATATTATTATGAATAAATGACGTTGATTTTTTTTTTTCCAGAATCGCTTAAAATTCTCTACCGATTCACACAATAAAACTTTTTATGTATAACGCAAATATTTTTGAATAAGTAAGAGATTAATTATATTCTATATCAACTAATGAACTTCAAATGTATAACATAATATTTTGAATAAGTAAGATATGAATTATATTCTAAATCATCAAATTGGCTTAAATATTGATTGTTTTTAACAAATGACTTCAAATCAATCCCTATCGCTTCAAATGCCCAACAGATCCTCACGATAAGCTTAATTTACAATTTGTGTATAATCCAATATTTTAAATAAACAAGATCTGATTTGACTTGATCGCCCACGTATCAGATTTCGTAGCGTATACGAGAAAGCCTTTCAGTCCAGATAAAGAGTTTAAATATAGATTATTGTGACCAAAGGACTTTTGAATGAATCAAGAATCACTTAAAAAACTCAAAACGATGCTCAGAATATGATTCAGCACTTGATATCAGAATTTTCTTTGTATAATGCAATATCTTGAATAAGTAAGGTTCGAATGAAATTATATACCCTTTAAATAACTTAAATATAGATTATTATGAATAAATGACTTCAAACGAATCAAATATCGCTTAAAATGCTCTAATGATGCGAATAATCTTTATTTTCACTTTATATGCATATTTCTTAGTATAGTCTGATATTTCGAATAAGTAAGATCTAAATTATATTCTAGACTATATAAACTTCTAGAAAATTAATTATCGTGATAAAATTACTTCTAATGAATGTATAATCTTTTGAATGCTCAGCTGATGTCCAAAATAAGCTTCACTTGTTTTTTTTAAGCCTGTACTTCTTTAGTATAATGCAATATTTAAAAAAAGTAACATATGAATTATATTTAACTATATAAAGAGCTTAAATATAGATTATTATGATAAAATGACTTCGAATGAATGTGGAATCACTCAGAATGATCAACTGCTGCCCAAAATAAGCTATATTTGCACTTTATGCACCTATATATTTGTGTATAAAGTAATATTTTGATTAAGTAAGTTCTTAATTATATTCTAGACCATATATAGAGCATAAATTTGGATTATTTTGATCAAATGACTTCGAATAAATCTAAAATCACTTGAAATGCTTTAGCGATGCCCAAAAAGAGCTTTATTTCCAATATAATGCACGTATTTTTAAGCATAATTCAATATCTTGAATAACCAAGATCTGAATTCTACTCTAGACCCGATAAAGAGCTTAAATGTAGATTATTGTGAATATATGACTCCGAATGATTCCAGAACCGCTTAAAATGCTCAACCGATGCTCAAAATAAGCTTTATTTACAATTTATATGCTTTCTTTTATAGTATAAAGTTATATTGTCAATAAGTAATATCTGAATTATATTCTAGACCATCAATATAGATTTAATATCAATTATGATCAAATGACTTCTAATGAATCCATAATCGCATCTAATCTAAACAGTATCTTAGAATAAGCTTTATTTTAACTTTATATCTATAATATTTTATGTATAATACGCAATATCTTGAAAAAAAATAAGTTCTGAACTATATTCAAGACTATATAAAGAGCTTAAACATTAATTATTGTGAATAAATGACTTCGAATGAATTCAGAATCGCTTAAAGAACTAAAATAAGCATAGAATGATCTTTCTTTGTATTTTATATGCATATTTTCTTCGTACAATTAAATTTTTAAATAAATAGGATCTGAATTATATTGTAGACCATATAAAGAGCTTAAATATAGATTATTGTGATCAAACTACTTCAAATGAATCAAGAATCGCTTGAATTGCTCATCAGATGCGCAAACAAGCTTTATTCACACTTTATAGGTAATTTTTAAGTATAATGCAATATATTAAATAAGTAAGATCTGAATTATATCCTTAGATTGTATAAAGAGCTTAATTATAAATTATTGTGATCAAATGACTTCAAATGAATCCAGAAGTGCTTATAATGCAATTTATAACAAGCTATATTTGCAATTTATATATGTATTTTTTAGGCGTAATCTAATATTTCGAATAATTAAGATATGGATTATATTTTACACCATGTGAAGAGCATAAATATAGATTATAGGGATCAAATAACATTAATTGAATCTAGAATGGCCTGAAATGTATAATGATGTACAGAATAAAATTCATTTGCATTTTATATTTGTATTTCTTATGTATAATGTAATATTTTGAATAAGTAAGATCTAAATAATTCTAGACCATATAAAGAGGTTTAACATAGATTATTATGAAATCCAACTACAAATGAATCTAGAATCGCTTAAATTGTTCAAATAATGCATAGAATATTCGTTTTTTGAAATTTATATGCATATTTTCTTTCTATAATCTATTATTTAAAATAAGGAAGATCTGAATAATATTCTAGACTATATAAAGAGGAGAAGTACATATTATTATGAATAAATGATGTCAAGTTAGTCCAGAATCGCTTAAAATTCTCAATAGATGCACATAATAAACATATTTGCAATTTATGTATAACACAACATTTTTGAATAAGTATGAGATGACTTATATTCTATATCATCTAATGAACTTCAAATGTATAACATAATTTTTGAATAAGTAAGATACAAATTATATTCTAGATCATCAAATTAGCTTAAATATAGGTTATTTTTAACAAATGACTTCGAATGAATCCTTAATCGCTTCAAATGTCCAACAGATCCTCACAATAAGCTTTATTTACACTTTGTATGAGTATTTTATGTGTATAATCTAATATTTTAAATAAACAAGATCTGATTTATATTATAGTCTAGATAAAGAGTTTAAATACAAATTATTAAAAAACACTTAGAGGATTCGGATTCACTCTCACTGCATTTAGCTTCGTCATCCGTCATACAAAATCTGGATTCCTTTCGCTGAACAACAAAACAGGAGTGTACCTTAAATATATTTTTTTAACATTGTTATCATTCCTTAGTTATCATCATTTGAGGAAAAATATGAAATTTTTTTTAAAAAAATGGTTACATATTAGATGCGTAATTACGAATAATTCAAAAAGCAAGTTTAAAATTATTAATAAGTGTAACAAACACTTAAACTTATCGATAACAAATAATGATAACGACTTAAAAACACAAGCGAGTAAATGTTTGTGAAATCTCATGTCTATTAAATGGTATATCAACAGATGACAAATATTTATATGATGATGAATTTGATAACATAAATGCAATAAAAAATAATAACTTAATATTGTGTGCATCTTCAGTTTTAGTTCTATTCCAGACTCTCTACTAGCGTTTAGCAGCAATTAAACAACTCGTCAAATTAAATGACATGTTATTTCTGATCGAAAGAAGATATATTGCGAGCCCAAATGCAATACTAATAATACTTCAATCAAAATAAATAAAGTATCTATATCTATAATTGTTAAAATTGAAGAGGGAATAAGACGAAAAAATCGTTCGGAAGGACATTCTGATTCTGTTTTTTGTCTTTTGGCTGACGGTCTGAGCGTCTCTGTCTCCGAGGCTCCAGAGAGACTCAGACTCATACTGAGACTCTTTTCATTTTGAAAAAGAGAAAAGAGAAAAGAGAAGAGAAGCAACAATTAATGGCGCGGCTCTTGAGAAAATGGTGGCCTGCTCCTCTCGTCCCCCTCTCCTACTCTGCTGCCTCCAGACTAACCACACAGGAACAGGATTCATCTTTCTTCCACCATTCCCAGCCTCAGACCGTACGTGCATGTGCATCTCTTCCGTTCTACTTTTACTTTAATATAATATAATCTGATCAATCAAGTTTTAAGTATCAAGTGTCCCTCTTTGCTTTCTGCGCGCAGCTTGCAATTTCTGAGAGTATTAGTGTTCGTATCCAACAACTAATACTATGATATCTAGTTATAGTATTTGGCTTTGCTTTTCTCACTTATTCACCTGGAAATGTGAATACAACTTTGAAGGCTATTTATTGTATCAAGTATATTTGAATTGATATTAATAATTCTATTAAGGGTACGTAACACACAATACTCCCATTTTGGTCCTCAAATTTTTCATTTTGTATCAAAACTCTCTCTAAAAGCTGTCATACGATTGAAAATTACCTCAAAATTTATGTAAGCGTGCATGTTGAGAATCCCTTTTCTGTAAATTTCTATAGTTTCATAATTGTTTTTTTTAAGAGCTATATTAATGGCTGGCCAATTTAATTCACAATTTCAAAGTTCCTGGAGAGAAATTCAAGAAATAGCATGTTCATTCTACCATTTTTGTATTGGAACACAAATAGGTTACTAGAGAGCAATTCAAGAAAGGACACTTAATGAATGAATTCCTTCGCTTCATCCCTGACAAGGATGGTGATGTGGCAGGCAAGCTAGAGCTCTCCATTGTGCGGTACAAGGAGAGGCTCCCTGGCCAGTTTTTCAATCCCAATTTTGTGGTACAAAGCTTTCTTACTCTAATTGTACTTTCTATAAACAGTTCTATTCTTTTATTTAGTTTATATTAATTTAATTTAATAATTTGGATAGTGGATAATTCCTATAGGATAATTACTATTGATATACAAATGAAAAGAGTGTTATTGGAAGCCCCTATATATACTGTTATTCAATTTTAGAACAAAAAGAAAATTAAATGCAATACAAGATCATTGGAAGCCCCTGTATATCTCTCACCAATATGCATCTAACTGAAAAAGGAATTCTGTTGCCAACATGCTTGTAATAAACACACATGGTTGTGGGCGCATCCAACTGAAAAGAGCATCATTTGTATTACTTACTTCATTTCTTAATTTCCAGATAACAGGCTAAAAGGAAAAAATACTAACCTTGATAGTATGCTCTTCAAATGTCACACAGAAACAGAGAGGGAGGCTTGTGGCCATGACTCCGTTACATGAGCGGATTTTGACTTCTCTTCAACATTTTGGATATGTACTTAGTTCTCTTCCTTGGCCAGTCATACTCCCATTTCCTTTGCCATTTATCTTGTACATCGCTTGTTCATGCAAGGATCCAGTACTTGGCAGTGTAGATACACTAGAAGACATGCTCAAATTAGCAATGTTCTCTGGTCGCATCAAGTTTTGGGTGGCATGGTTTGTCCCCTCTTTGTTCCGGTCAGTATATATTTTACCCGTATCGTTTTCTTCATTCCACTGTTTCCATGAATATACCTACTGTATTGTGCTTTTGATCAGCAAATGAACCAATAGAAACTTTACACTAACGAAGATGTACTAATTTCAATCTAATATGAACTGAACTTATTTAAATTATTAGCTCTATAAAGGACGTTGAGGATGCTTCTGGCTTAGCGATAACATCAGTTATAATTGGTGAAAGAAACAAAGTCGCAATCAAAGAGCTCAAGGGTGCAATGAAGAGAGGAGAACATTCCATTGCCATACTATATGGTGCTGCTCACATGCCAGATTTCCATAAAAGACTAACAGAAGACTTCAAGTTGGTGCCAACATCCATGGATTGGATCACAGCTTGGTCTGTAGAAGAAGGACCAAAAAGTAAATGTATTCAACCATTCCTCGACAAATTTGCAAGTGAAAAGAGGACTTCAATTTTGGCTTCACTTATTTTTGCCACCCTTGTAGCGCACATTTCAGCTTGGCAGGCATTTGGCATTCGTTACTGGTGTTGCTTGATATTGATTAATATCCTTGTAGTTCTTAACTTTTAAGATAGAATGAGTTTTAGAAAACTATTTGCATCAGTTAATAGCTAGCTTTTCCTTCTGAAGTATTCTTGTGTTTTATTTAGGTGCAACTTGTTTTTTTCGTGAGAATTCTTATATTTTGTTTTAGAACAGTGTTATTTTATTTCTTTTTTCTTTCCATTGCTCCATTATTATTTCGAAATTGCGTTTTATTCTAATAACATTACAACAAGTAAGTTTGTATTTTGCAATAATTTTTTTGTTTAAAATAATGATCTTATTACACCCTATCTATAAACATCCCGAATGGACATACGGGGTCCAAGAATTGACCTGACCGAAAAGAGTTAAATCAACCCAGCCTTGGGATTGTTTGATGGGCCGACTGAACCCAAAACCTAATCCGGACTGAAAGTGCTGATCTCAGTCTCTCACACATAATCAAATGAATGCATCGCAATAAGCAAATAAGAAAGAGAAAAAAACCTCCAAAATATGGCTTCCACTAAAACTTGAATGACATTAGCTGTAGCAGTACTTAATTCAACTGGACCCACACATACTTAAAAAGGCCAGTAAAACATAATTACAAATGTATCACCACTTAAAATTAATTTATAACAAACAATGATAACGACTTAAAAACACAAGAAAGAATGCTCGTGACAATCTCACGTGCATTAAAATGTATATGCACAGATGACAAAAAAAAAATGTATATATATTGTGCAAATCATCATCTAGACATATGAACAACAAATGTAATATATATATATATGAAGAAATAAAAAATATAATCTTCATTCAATGTTTTTCTTATCTCAATATGAACAAATGAAAAGAGAGGGGGAGGCGCTAACTAGAAATTAGAATCTAACCCAACACCTTGTGCATTTAGCCATGCAATCTCCTTTGCAATCCACATTATACCCTAGAACTTTAGGGTTTCGCAAAAGAAGGTTTCTGAGTGTTTTTCCAGAAATGCCCCAATCTTTTTCCAACAATCCCACATTTGGCTTTATTTCTTCCTCAAGGCTGCATCCAAGTACTTCAGGAAACTTCTTTAATAATTTGTGTAGGTCTTCATCAGAGAGGCCCAAGTTTTTTAAATAATCCAAAGATTTATTTATGGTTTGAACATTAGGGGTTTCTTTTTCTCTTTCTTCACTCCAATAAGGTGAATTGACCCAGCCAAATGCTTTTTTCAGCATTTTATCAGATTCTTCTGTTGAAAAATTAAAGCCGGAAAGAACCTGTTTGGATTCTTCCCACGATTTTGTTTCATCTTCTAAAACCGGGATTTCGGCTTGACCGGTTGAATGTATCTGCCATCTGTAAGGTGTGTAGCTCAATTTTGGAAATTTTATCCTTTTAGGGTTGGGTACCAAACATGGCTTCAGTTGATTTGTCAGAGCACATGGATGAAAGGTTGGTCTTGAAATATCTTGCTGTAGTAACAAATAAAATGCGAAGAACTTTAATTAATGTCATGTCCATATATACAATATCATTTATAACCTGGGTTCATACTTAAAAAGGGAATTATTAGAAAACCCAAAATGAAGTAAGAATTCTTACATTTGGAAACAAGTGCAATGCAGAGGCTTTGAATTTCACCGGTGATTCTGTTGGTAGTTTCCCAGGCACTACACAAAAAAGCTAGATTAAGTTAGCAGCATAATACAAAGCATTTAAATTTAACGAATTAACGATATAAAAAGGTTTGACATATTGTTCAATAGCCATAAAGAATAAATGCAAACTAAATGGTGAATTTTGACTTTTATATCAAAGGAAAAAGTTGGATGAAACAAGTGGTTCTCCCTTTCATTTGCAATAGCTGATTTGAAATGAAAATTTGAGATGGACTGGTAATATCTGTAATTCGAATTTTACAAGGGCATATGAGCAAAATATGAGTATACACAAGTAGGAAGAAAAAGAGAAAGGAAGGGAAGCTTCACCCATAGTTTCTGCTCTTTCTGTTTGGTACTGAAACCGGAGCTCAATCAGCAGCTCCGCTTGGTGTGACCGCTCTCTCTGTTTCTTTCAGCTTCTTTCCTTGTTTCTTTTTCTGGGAAAAGAAATGAAATGAAATGAAAGAACGAAGAGAGGACCAAGAGGGGAAACATGCGACCAGGAATATCCGCCTTTCTTTTCTTTTGTTTTCTGTTTTTTAATGTGCGGCTCGGATCTTGCCACATTGTCACTTTGTTTATTGGCAATTTGGCATGTGATTAGGATTTTGTTTTTGCCATTGTCACTTTGTTTATTGATTAATCATTGCTCCGGCTCCGCATCAAAGTATGGCATTGCCCGGGTTGTTTGCAGTTTTGTCGTCATTTTAAAATTCAGCCAATGAAGAATTCCACCCCTATTAAATATGTAAAGAGATTGTATTGACAACTATGTTATTATAATAATTGGCATATATTATAAGAATATATATCTTTACATTAAATAGATTTGTATAAAATTTTATGTAAAATTAAAATTTCTTTGGCCACCGACCAAGTGTCGATAAAACTGAACTATTAATTTCAAACTAATGAATAGATTTTAAAATCATAACAAATTTAATAAGAGCTAAAATAATTTTTATAGAACATATATGTATTTTTTTTTAGTTTTTTTTTAGTTTTTATAAACGTTTAATCAATTGACAAATAGATATATTATCACTATAATCTAACCTATTGAGTATCAATTTACCTATAACCTATATTGAATATTTTAATTAATTACAGAGTTGTTTAAAATCATTCAATGACCAATTATTATTATCATTTCAAAAAATTATCTTCATGGCTTCATGCCAAGAGAACATTTTTTTTTTGTCACATCATAAATGATAAATCCTTTTTTCTTGATAAATATCCTTTGAACTCGGCATTTTTTGAACAGACATCAATTAACTGAGGAACCCAACCAACGTATCAGAGTAACTGCTGCATTAATCATGTCACATTCAGCTTATGAATAAACCATATCAAGTGATCTAATGTTTGCAAAACCCAGGGAAAACAAACAATTACTGTACAAGATTTCCCAGAAAATAATCCCACCCACAAAACGCATTCATCGCCTGTTAAGAAAATCACAAAAACAAATTCAACCTGAAAAATCATGGATTAAACAAGTTTCATGGTTGCATGGCTGAATACTATTATCAATTTATCATACATGTACAAATCAACGGCTGGGCGGAGCTGGACGTACCATAGAAGATGCTTGTATGCACAAAAATGTCTGTAATTGCACAGAGATGTGAATTGAGAATCTATCTTTCATAGACCTCATCATATCAACATCCAAGTACAAAATGCAAAGGGGGAATAGAAAAAGTTAAATAGGAGAAATAAAAGAGATGAAAACATGCTTAAGTAGGTGGCCTCAAATAACATATTGCAACATTAACAAAAAAATTTCATTCCGAGTTTGAGAAATAGCCACCAAAAACACTACACAGGAATTCACAGACAACTAGCAGAGTGACATCTAAATGCTATATTTATTTAATCGTTGTTGAACAGTGAAGCCGGAGCAATGATTAATCAACCCGGCCATGGCGGTAAAGAAGGAGAGAACGGTAAAGAGCAGCAAGATGGAGGAAAACAACAACCAGTATCAGTGCATCATCCAAGAACCCAGCCAGGCCAAATATTCCTGAGAAAATTTTTTAAAAATCTAATTTATTAGATTAAAATAATTGCAATGAACTCCAGTACTCCAAGTGCATATAGCAGATTAATTGACGTAACAACACAGGTCGGGTCCCAGTCTGGTTAATTTTCTCAACCATTTAGCAGATAATTTTTATGAATATTTCTTACTAATTTGTGGCCCAAACTGAACATTATCAGCCCCACAAAAATTACATCAAGCAATCAGCTATTGCTTATTTAGAAGGTTGGCTTTAACATGCTTCACCTGTTCTTCTTTTACTTCCCTTATAGTTGCATATATCAGAGCATGTTTTTGTGGTAACAAGTTTTAGGTTGAGAACCTTCTGAAAGGATCAATTTTTTAAGAGGGTCAATAATTTGCAGTTCAAAACACAAAGGTAGAGTGCCCCTCAAAGTTGCTAAATCATCATTTTGTCCAAATCAAGTAATTGCATATTCGATCCTTTCAGTAAAATAACAGAGGTAGAGTGGAGACACGGGAGAGGGCAAAATTACTATACGGTATAGGTGATGAAGAGATGGGAACAAGATGTAGAAGGTTTCAGAAGAGGCTTAAAGCAAAATTGAGCAAGCACTTGTGGTTTGCATTTCTTCGTCTCCCAAGAAACAAACCCTCTGAAATATTGTTCAATCATTGAATACAAGGAAGTAAGAAAAGTTATTCGACAAAACAATACCTTCTGGTATGATATCCACTGGGCTCAGTACATAAATCGCACTCATTGCCATCTGCAAAGTATAAGTTACATTATTCTTCACAATCTAAATACTTAAATATAAATACTGAAATACATTTCTTCTCTCTGATACTGCCTATGTACTTATCGCATTAGCGCATTGTAAGAAATTATCAGAAATACAATGAAACAAATTGGAAATTCTGTTTATTTTTTTCCTATTATTTGAGAAAACTTACTGCAAAAAACATGCGAGCACGAAAAATAAGGGGAAGGGTCCTCTGGGGATCCATGAATTCTCTAAACAGTCTCCTCGTGAAAAAGGGCAAATCTTGCAACCTCTGCCAGAAAATGTACAGAAATAAGCATTGGGATGCAAATACCCCCATCACCAGGAAATATTGAGTATAACAGTAAGAGCAGTATAGATTCAACATGATTAGAATGAATCCTGACCTAATACTTTGATATTTGAGGACTAAGTCTATATCAGTTTACATATTCTTTCATCTTGGAAACTTTATAAATTCATATACTCTTTTATTTTGTTATTTATATGTAAGCAAGTTAAACATGTGATTCAAAAGTTCCGACTGCAATCGGAGCAATTACGATTGATATAAAAATAACAAAGGGGTATGGGACCTGAATGAGGGAGCGTGGGCCGCCACCAAAGCGGCTGTTGTATGCCTCAACATTTGTGAGCACCCGAGTGGCTTGCGGAAGCTGCAGATGCTCTGGTGGCATCTCACCTGGTACCAAGAGCGTTATCAAACGGCGGCATATGGGACACTTGCATGGCTGTAGTGCTGCACCGTGGTCCCACACTCTCATTATGCACTCCCCTGAAGAAATTACATTACATAATTGGCCGCACTTAAATAAATAGAAAAGTCATGTATAACGTTCCCTTTCATCAATGGTCAATGCTTACCTATTAAGTCATCTGGTAAAGGCAACAATTGGATGAGTTTGAATCTAATTGAAGCCAAACCATACACTTGAATTTATCAATTCCAGTTTTATTAAGAAATTAAGGGGGCCTACAAAATTGGGGATTTTGAAGATGAGATCAAGGACGCCTAAAGGTTAAGAAAAAGAAAAAGAGAACACAGAGAGAGAGAGAGAGAAACAAGAAAAATGCAGAAAACTTGGTCTCAAATATTGACATATAAGCAAAGTAATAGTGAGAAAGTAGAAGAGAAGAGAAGAGAAGAGAAGAGGAAGGAGCAAAAATACCACAGAACCAATGGGAACAGTTGGCTTGAAAAGGCAGAGTGAAATCTTCGTGGCAAACGGAGCAGCAGTCGTTCTCCGGCGGCCTCTCCATCTCCTCTTTCTCCTCTTTTGATTTCCTCTCAAATTTCTCGACAAATTAAAAGACGGAGGTCTTCAATCAATGTTCCGTCTCCGTGCTCCCATTCCAACTCCAACTCCAATTCCAATTCCAATTCCGGGAAATGTCCAAGAAAGATCCTGCAATCTGAGCCTGGTCTTTACCATTTTAAATACGTGGTCTCCACTGTCAGTCTTTGATGGTTCCGTAGACTATGTCTATTTATCATGTATCAGAAGCGACAGGAAATTTGCTAGTAAACTGGAGGAGTAAAACGAAATTTTACTGATGTGTGTTATTGTCATATTGTGTAATGAAAAGGAGAATCCCGCACTGGTAACTGCTTGGAGCAAAACTTGCAATGCACGTTGCATATTTGCATATACTGCTTTTGCAATAATACATCTCAGGATTGCCACACCAAGAGAGCAATTAAATTAAAGATCCTCCTACGCCTCCAAGGTTAGCACCAAACGGAGACGATCAAAACCGCAGGCGCAGGTGTCTTGTTTCCGTTCGGCCTCCCAACTGCGTACACATACCGTGTCATTTATAATAATAAATGACATTATTATAATAACAATAAATATAATAAAAATAAATGAAGTTACTGCGCACGTTTTTATCTGAATAAGCGGCTCAAAATTGTGTGTCATTTATAATTATAATATCATTACAAATATACCAAGGTTTATGATTTGATCAAAGTAAGGAAGTAAAAGATTAAAAAACAATTAATAGTTTATGATTTAATTGTTCATACATGGTTTTAAAATAAGCTAAAAGAGACAGAATGGCAAGAACTAATAGTTTAGCGAGTTGGAATAGGCAGCGATGTATAACTTAGTGATAAATATAGAATAAAAAAAATACAAAACTGTCGCCGTATACTATATACAACTAGAGTAATTGAAATATCAAATGTTACAAAGTGTTCATACTTCAGATTTAAAATATCTATTGAGTGACTTTGATATCATTTTACCTTACAGACATTCTGAAACGCTCTCATTGCACACCTCAAACACTTTAAAACACTTCCTATTACCAGAACCATTTACGAAACAGAAACACACAATCATTACAGTAAACAAGTACAAAAAATGATGTATGGTACTTAAGAGATATCATTAGTCCCGTCATTCGTAAGACTAACAGATAAAAGGGTATTGTTTAATATATGGTAAAGTACATATAAGCTAATAATAAGTATGATTTCCTATAATTCACAAATGTCTGGATCTTATTCGAAATACACAACAGTTTCCAAGCTCACAAGAACAAACAACATAAGAAAATGATGCACTTCTCTTCTCTAACCTGAGTCAAATGACAACTATTATAGAACTGCTATTTTGTTTCAAGAGAAAAGAGGGAGCTTCTGATCCCCCATGGCATAAGAGATAATATTCTTCTTCAACGGTGCAATATACTGAGCTCCATGGAAAGCTGTAGCCCGTATGATATTAAGAGGCCAGAAGTCAACTGAGTAAGCTTTTTGAAAACCATCAAGTACTGCCATCATAGCTATGTTTGCCGCCTTCCTCTCCCTCTCATATTTCTTCAGCAAAGTTAGCTGTTACAAGAAGTGGTCGGGTTATAAAGAGGCAAATTCATGTGCAAGCATGTTAAACAAGAGAGACTACGAATTACTACTTCATCTTGTAATTGCTTTTAATTGCTGCACTCATGCAAGACGAGAGGGTAATTCAAAGCCCTACAAAAGACCAGGAATATCCTAAATGTGCAAAGCATGTTAAACAAGAGGATACCATAAATTATTGGTTCATCTTGTAACTGCCTTTAATTGCTGCATTCGTGCAAAACAAGAGAGTAATGCAAAGCCCTACAAACGACAGGAATATCCCGAGTAGTAATGTAGTACTCAAATACCAAAGAGAGGAATATCCCGTGGTATCAGACCCTACGCATGGATAGTTTTTTATATTTACCAGATAGGCATATGAGCTGCTTCTCCATGACAAACCTACAAGATATTTCAATATTTTCTAGGAATTTACATGGATAAAGGAAAACTATACCCTGATATCATTTTAGAATTCTAACAAGAAATGCCATCAGAAGATGAACTTACTGCACATGCATAAATACCTCAAAAGGTTGCAGAAACAAAATATGGTGTTTAGAAAAGTTAAAATATCATAAAACACCCGGTGTTTATATATTTAAATGTATACCTCACCAATATCAGCACCAACTGAGACACCTTCAGCTAAAATCCTCGCCAGACCTGAAACATCACCGAACCCTAGGTTCACACCTTGACCTGCTAGAGGGTGGACAGTGTGTGCCGCATCACCCACTAAAACCACACTTTTTGATGCATAGTTCTTAGCATGTTTCAGCCCCAGTGGAAATGCCATTCTCTCTGACACTACCCCCAGAACCCTAGGTGGTACCTCAAACTTCTCTTTTGTGGACATCACTGAGCTGGCAATTGAGTCAAGCAAGTTACTTAGGCTGCTCGAGTCAGGGTGGGGCCCATAGCCATAATTCAGTGCATGGTTCACAGCATTTATGAAGTTATCTTGGTCCATGGATTTGTGCTCTATAGCTTGGTCTGGGGACATGGTCCAAACAATATTGCTGTAGTTATCACCAATAGGAAGAAGCGCAATGGGGCCTGCCGGGAGAAACCTTTGCAATGCAATAATGTGAAATTTATCAGTCAAAACTCAAAACTCAAAATAAATAAATGTCGGGTTTATCAGCTAATATGAAATAAAACATGGTTTTGCATTCAACTTCCATTTTTACATTTTCAATTATGATCCCCTTCTTTTAAATCTTTTATGCAACATCCAATATCAAACTCAAGCCAATGGATTTAGATATATTGATCAAGTTAATAAGAATGTCGAGGATAAGCAAAGTCAACTTATGCACAACATAACATAGGGGTACGAGCAGTTGTGTACCAGTTACTATATAACAGAAACGGGCATAGAGCTTGGCCAAAAGTATGAGACGTCAAAGTTGCCATTCGTAAAAATAGAAAATATGAGGTTCTAAAATGGTCACATAATTAATACAAGGAAAAAAATTGTTGTCAACAATTCTTAAGAATAGTTTAAGATTTTGCCATGTTTCTTGGGCACGTGGCCCTCTTCTTAAAGACAGCATCTTACCAAAATCTCCAGACAAAAGAATGAAATTAAGAATAAGACATATATTTAACCTTTGCCATGCACAATGGTTTCGGGATGAGTGTTCAACTGTACAAATTACAGCACTCTGGGGGTAATTCCATCCAGTAGTTGTTATACCAGCTGCCTCTCTCACACGTGATTTAGACCCATCAGTTCCTACCTGAAGTTATATAAAGAAGAGTAGCTTAGCTGGAAATTTTAATACACATTCTTTTTTCGTTTAATATTGGTAGGTTACACTAATCCCAAATTGATGTCTGCTTCAGCCACTCTCAAGGACAAATTTTACTTTCTTGCATTTTTTTTTTATTTGTCCAATTCTTTGATCAAATTATTATTTACTTATCTACCCTAAATTCTCTTCTTTTATGTTTTTTCTGCATGATGGGCGTACATCAACATCTTTTGCATTCTACATGTTTTTTCCTCCTTTTTCATTTACCCAATCTTTCAAGGCTGATAAGCAACTTAATCTTTTAACTTGACCATTAGTTCTCTAACAGCATAAGCAATAAAAATTGGTATAAGAAAAACCAAGCATTAAGCATATAAAGCAAAGTTCGGTAAAGCAAAAGATTAACTAAAGAAACATACCGCCAATTTTGCAAGCAGAGTTTTTCCATCAGCCAAATTCAACTCAACAAATTTACTGTGGTTTCTTTCTTGTTCTTTTGGCAAACTACTTTTTGGTGGTAGGGTCATTGATGCCAATCTAGTGGAGTATATCATGTCCTCAAAGCCTTCTTTCTTCTAATCGAAATAAACAGAAAACAGTAGTAATACTTTAAAACTATGCACATCTCAAAGGCAATTCATCCAAATTTTGCAGTGATGCAGACAATTAAATCTCAAATGTTCATACACTAAGATAGTAATAATTCCACAAGTAACCAAGATTGCATTTACATGCCAGTACATGACCTGACAATAAGGTAGCAGATAGTACAGTATTGTTCCCAAAAGCTCAAGTAAGACCAAATTTAGTACAATTAGCCCAAAAAACAAATAAAATCACCCTCAGATGGTAAAACAAACTGGACAGAAATTGAGCTACAAATTACCCTGAATTGTGTAGCTAGAAAAATAACAAATAAAGAAAGAAAATCTCTAAAATAATATAGTCAGAACCTGTAAAGAAAGTAGAAGCGAGTTGCAGAGCACTTTATTTTCCACAACACACCTAAATTGGCATTAAAATAAACAAATAGCAGTCTCAGAAAAGTCCACAAAGAACAGAAAATACTGAATTTATGAAAAGAAAAATGTTTCGACTACATTACCCAAGGTACTCTTTTCCCACATCTCTTGCATTATACCTAGTGTAGCCCAAACCGGTATAATCCCAGACCTGATATATTAGTTCAGTTAAAAGGGAACTATTATCATTAGGCAATAAATGAGAGTGCAATTTAAGTAATTTCACAAAGAAATGAACCTGCATTTGATCAAAGAAAGCATGCCTCTGTTGTAGAACATGCTCCCATGCACCAATCTCTGTTCAAAATGAAATAAAGAAGTTTTGCCACTGAGTAGAGTGATGTAAGGTTGCTTTTTAGGTTTTAGAAAAAAAAAAGTTGTTACCTTTGAAAAGGTTGATAGTAGCTGGCGTGACAGTACTAACCCTAGAGTCAGGCATGGCATCCCTTTTGAAATAGGCCCTCGAAGACAAGAAAGGATTATCATCGACAATTGCAACCTTTAGATGCTTGGTGAGGGGCATGCTAGCTATTTAAAGAAGAATAATAAAAAATGATGTGTTTAGTGTTGTAGCAGACAAAGAGGATCATTCTACGTCCGTGTCTTCATCTATGTTAAGCCCTTTAAGAATAAGAGTTGTAGACCCCAATTAATGTTTTACAGTGCAGCAGTCAGGTCCTTTACTGGTAGAAACTATCTGATATGCATTAGATAATAGTTGTGAACAGGTTATGAAAAGTAGAAGAGTAAACATGATTCCTTTTCATAGTAAGCTAAGGTATTGTGGCATACCAGATGGAATTGGCACAAATTATCACCGAGTAACAAATAGAGTCGGTACAAGTGATTGATATAAGAAATACCTACACAAAGCGGAAGCGAGAGCCAGGCCGACCATGCCTCCACCAACAATGGCCACATCACACTCTTCATCTTGACCTTTGTCACATTTGGATCCCTCCTAGAAATGGAAATGTTTATTTTATCTCTGTAATTAAGTAGTCATGTGTAAGAAGTGCGACGCGAAAGAGGAAGAGAAACTGCTCACGCATGAGAGAATCGGAGAAGAGTGCAGGCACCGACGCTGAGCAAAGAGGCCATCCTGTACCTGTAGGCCCCACCTCCGCCGCATACGCATTACTGACGCGTACCTCATTTCTCTCTATCTCTATCTCTACAAATAATCTCTGATAAGGTCGTCTCCAGTCGGAGAGATCAAGCTTCAAGCGCAGCGAAGAGGAGAGGCGACTCCTACTTAGAGATACCGGGTCGGATAATATATCATCTTTCGGGTTACCAAATCTGGATCCAACCCAGCTTTATTCCTATTAGAGATACTAGCAAGTAGTAACTGGACTCGAGATCTTTACTCCTAAGTATGGACTGAGACCCCAAAAAATTATAATTAACCTTCATTAATTAAGGAATTTTAAAATAATCCGTTTTTAATCAAAATTTTAAAACTATACTCGCAGTATCGGAATTCAAAATTTTAAAACCATGCCTTATATTAACAAGCGAGAATAAATTAACAAAATAATATGGTGACAAGAGACATAATTTAACTTTTTATTTCATTATTATATCTTTAATAATTTTATACAAATGTTATTTGATTCATTGGAACATTTTTTTTAAAAATGTCAATACATGCTTCTCCATTTACAAACAAACATTGCATAATCAAATCAAAATATCCTGGTGATGTAACAAATGCTCCGCATATCATTCAAAAATGAAATTTCATTAGTCATGGTGAGCGGTCCTTATTGACTGATTTAAGTCAGGACAAGTTTCTAAGCAATTTTAGATAACTTCTATGACTTAATAATAAGAAAACTGCAAATGGTGATGTGTCTAAGGCATTAAGCAAATGTATGTCAATCAATATTATAATTGTAATTGTAAGTGGTGCATTAATTGTAATGGTGAGCGGTGCATCAAGCAAATATATGTCAATCAATATTATAATTGCACAGACCAAGCAAAGAGGAAACGACAAAAAAGTTAGTATCGGATTCTGAGATCTCGATACTAGACTGAATTTGTATCGGAACTGCGAGCATAGTTTTTAAATTTTGATTAAAAATTGATTATTTTAAAATTTCTTAATCAAGGTTAGTTATAATTTTTTCGGGGACTGGACGATACCACCTAATAAAGTTTCTTGGGCCGGTCAAAACCAACTAAAATTTATCACACAAATCTCCGGCCCAGTAGTCTGTCTGTGTAGGTAATAAACCGAACAAAGAAGCATCCATTGGTTGATGCATCTACAACTACAATTCAATAAATTAAGGGAGCTGAGCTAATATCCCCATCCCAGACTTCATTTGCAACACTGCAATCAACATTTTCATCAATCCATCCACATCAGCTGTTGCCGCCAAATAAACATGTTATTTGCATTTTTGTCCTTATATAAAATTGAGCAAATGAAAAATACTCAGCAACCCAAGTACCCAACCAACGTTTCAGAGCAACTGCTGCATTAATCATGGTCATGCCGCAGTCAGCCTATGAACAAGACACATCAGGTCATATTTTATTTTTTTGTTCCCACAAACCAGGAAAAACAAACAATTACTGTACAAGATTTCCCACAAATAACCCCATCCACACAACACATTCATCGCCTGTTAAAATGAATCATAACAAAATATTCAACCTGAAGAATAATGGATTAAACAAGTGTCATGGTTGCATGGCTGAATAACCTGAATAAATATATATATCATGCATGTAAAATCAACGCCAAGGCAGAGCTGGACTTACCATTGAAGATGCTTGTATGCCCATAAATGTCTGTAATTGCACAGATCATCATCATATCAACGTCAAGTACAAAATGCAGAGGGGGGATAAAACAATGTTAAATAGGAGAGATAAAGGGGGCAAAACAATATGCAGGAATTTTTCATTCCAGTTAACAAGCACAAAAATTTTTCCACTCCAATTTGAGAAATAGTCAACAGAAAACAGTACACAGGAATTCACAGACAACTACCAAAGAGAGATTTAAATGTTTTCTTTTTTTTTTAATCATTGTTGAACAGTGGACGGAGACATAACGGGTGAAACAAAAAATTTAAGTGTCCTCATGGCGGTAAAGAAGGAGAGAGCCGTAAAGAGCGGCGAATTGGAGGAAAACAACAACCAGTATCAGCACATCCTCCAAGAAACAAGCCAGGCCAAATATTCCTGACAAAAGTTTTTAAGAATATAGTTCATTAGATTAAAAAATTGCGATGAACTCCACTAAAAATCCATTTAGCAGATTAATTGAGGTAAAAATATTTTGAACTGCTAACAGGTCAAGGTTCCAGTCTGGTTGAAGTTTCTCGACCATTTGACATACACTATTGCTTATTTAGGAAGTTGGCTTTAAAAGGTTTCACCTGTTCTTCTCTTACTTTCCTTAATTGTTGCATATATATGGGCATGATTTCGCAAGCAAATCACAAATTGCTTGCTCAACATTGATTTATTTGTGCCCCTCAAAGTTATTAAACCATCATTTTGTTCAAATCAAATTATTGCATATACGTTCCCTTTTGGTAAAATAACAAAGAAGTAAAGTGGAGACACGGGAGGGGGTGAAATTACTATGAGATAGAAGTGATGGAGAGATGGGAACAAGGAATTTTAGAAGGTTGCATCTCAATTTTACTAACCTTGATTGAACAATTTTAGAAGGATGCAAACCACAATAATTTCTTATTCAATGATTATTTTAGAAGGTTTCAGAAGGGGCTCAAAGCAAAATTGAGCAGGCACATTTATTGTGGTTTGCATCTCCCAAGAAACATACGCTTCGAAATATTGTTCAATCATTGAATACAAGGCAGTAAGAAAAGTTATTTAACAAATCTAAATATTGTTCAATCTTTAGCTCAAAACATACCTTCTGGTATGATGCCCACCGGGCTCAGTAAATACATTGCACTCACTGATATCTGCAAAGTTCAAGTTATATTACTCTTCACAAGCTTAATACTTAAATATAATTACAGAAATACATTTATTTTCTCTAACACTCGCCGTATCCTTATGGCATACAACCAATGTATGAAATTATCAGGAATACAATGAAACAAAATGGGCAAAAAAAAAAACTTCCATTTAATCATATACTTATTTCTCTTTCCCTTTCTTTCTATTAATTCAGAAAACTTTTGGCAAAAAACATGCAACATCTTGACAAAAATCCAAGCACATAAGTACAATAACAACACCTATATCTCGACAAAAAAAATAAATAAATAGAATAGAGCTTACATTGAGGAAAAGATCACATTTACACCTGGAGACGCTTTCTCAACTAGATTGAGTTCTTCTACTATACTTGCTTCTCCCTCGATCTCCTTAAAATATAAAACTTCTACGAGCTTAAGCACTTTTGCATTCAACATAATAAAGTGTATCATCCCCATCGCTACAATGTGTATTGATTTGTTCACAATGATTGTAAGTCGTCTCAAACTTTGTTCAAGGCAGCTGATTTCATCCTTCTTGACGCATTCCTCGATTTTCAATGCATCTGGCTCATCCCACATTATTGAAGGGTCAAAACACTGCATTAATTTGTTTAACACATGACAATCCATCTAAGAAAGACTCAACTGTATACAGTACGCACTTGGATATCAAAGATGAGAGCAAGAAGATCATCATTATTCTCTTGATTTAAAATTTTACCAGCTGTAATTTGAATTTTGTTTGAAGACAAATAATGGATGGATTTCAAGTGGTAGAAGAGATTATTGAATCATCCAAGTTATTATTGAATAGATGTAGTATATCGGTTTTGTATTATGACAATTTGAAACTTCTAATGGTTCATGGGGAACCTTACTCATATGACACATGGCTTAGAGACATTGAAATCCAGTAAATTATTATCTTTGCATTTTTGCTTTTAAACAAACATGTAGTCAATGTGATAGACAACAAGAAACACATTTTACCAGCTTGTCGCACTAATTGTCATATAAAGATATAATTAAGAAAAATCTTCTAATCCTTATTAATTAGTTATTGAGAATAAGCAATACTTTGCAAGAGAGACAATATTGATTAAGTTCCAAGCAATTGTATTTTGGTCATAAATATTGTAGTTATTGCCAACTCAATTGTTCTTACTACCCAGATCAGTACTCTTTTATAAGGGGTGCATAGTTGCATCCTGATTCCCATTACTCATACGTATTACTCACATTCCTTTGTGGAAGAGCAAACGAAGAATCCTGAAAAGTTTTGGATCCATAGTTGTTGTGTAGGCTGAAGCGTAGTGCCTGTATAAGGAGATAATGTGCAGTAAGTCCTGGACTTTGACCTCGTCAGAGCAGGAGAGATAAAAAGTCGAGGCTGGAGAGGTGGAGAGGTGGGTCCAGACATGGCGCCAGGAATGCGAGAGAGACGATGTACGGACGGCCTCATCAATGGAGAGGAGGTCGAGTATGGAGGTTTTGATGTGTAATGGAAGAGAGCTCAGCCAATTTACTCCTTCAGCCATCGCCTTGCTGCTATTGCTCTAGTAGTAAAGTATGAGGTACTGCTATTGCTCAGTTTCATCATCTCTTAAAGAAAGGAACGGAAAGAGGAGGAGAGAGACTGAGAAAGAGAAAGGAACTGGGCTTGGGCTTCGTTTTCACTGTTTTAAAGCCCAAATGTATTGTAATGCCGATCAGAATCTTAAAGCACCGGAGATGAGGGAACGGATCCTCTGGTCGGCAGAAATGTGCCGACCACGTGGTCGGCGCATGATCCGAACCGTCCGATTTAATCTCAACGGTTCATTTTTTCGGGCCAACCGGTCCTGCCTATTATGCACGGGGCATCTTTAGCCGTTGAGATTAAATCAGACGGTCCAGATCACGCGCCGACCACGTGGTCGCCGACCAGAGGATCTGATTCCCCGGAGATGAAACCCACCTGATTAATAAGACTATAGAATGAATTAGTAAGCATACCCCTTACAGAACTATTGTTCATTACAGCTGATTTCAAGATAAAAAGGACCGGCCTGAATAGGAACTATAAACATTAAACAGGTTTCCAATTGATTTGAATGGAGAGATAAGTCAGTAGAAGAAACAAGCACAGATTAAAAGACTCAACAGATAATCCATCTAAGACAAAGCTTTCTCAAATGCTGGAAATGCATATAGTGATGTTCAAATTTTGAGCCTCCTTGAACCCCAACCAAAACCTACTAAACAATTATAGCACTTATGAAAAGAGATTTTAGTTTTAGAACTTACAATCACAAGGTAGTGAAGATAACACAGATGATATCCAAGACCTGATCGAATTCAGACGCTTTCTCCAATCCTGCAATTATGAAAGAAACAATATATTATCTTTCAGAAATTATGTAAATTAAAAAAGGATAGCGGCCTCTTCAAAAATGACTTCTCATAATTTTTTAAGTTCTTCATTCTGTTATATGCCAAGTTGCCAACAAATTAACCCACGTCCCTAAGCTATCTCATTTTTCACAAGCACAAATTAAAATAAAAATATAAAATCAAACCAAGCATATTATGGTTGTATTGCAAGTTTTCAACTTTTCATAAACCTATTACAATAAAGCCTTCAAAGCATGGCAAGATCATGCAACTTAGGAATGACACAGTAGCCAAAAAAACATCTAATAAACAAAAACAAGTGAATAAACTGAAATGAGAAGAAAAAACATCTATTACCTCTTTCCCAGGAAGGGATCATGGAAAAACTCAGAAGAATCCTTTGGACCAAGACTTATTAAAGTTCCTATTTCCACCACAGATAATGTAAATATCTACAGATACAAAAACAAAAGTAATTGTCAGAAATTTATATATAGAAAATTAAAAATAAAAGTGACATTCTGCTTTGAAACCTTATATGCACCTGACTGTAGCAGCAAAATCATAAGAAACACAAAGAAATACACATCCCTCCTTTGTTGATTGAGCTGAAAACAAAAGTAGAATAACAATTAGGAAATTTGCATGCATGCCCTTACAGTATGTAAATTGAAATCAGCACATTGCAAAATTAGTGTTGTTTTAGTTACAACTAATCTATAATTTGAATAGCATAGCATTGAACATGTCAATATTTACACTGTTGTTGTACAATGTCAGTAGTTATAATTTTCCGGAAACAACAAACTGATTCCCTATCAAAGCAAAGGTGTTAAATTAGATAAAGAGAAATTAACCCATAATTAATTTAGCTAAACTTGAGATTAACAGGGCAAGCTTAAAATTGAGATTTAAAATTGTTGGTTGTTTCGTTCGAGAGAAATCAATTGAGAGTTAGACTTGAGATTTCAGGGTCGGACGGGCGGACCCCGGAGCTGGAAGAACGGTCCACGGAAGAAGCGAAGCTTTAAGCCCTGAAAGCGAGAAGGCGACAAGACAAGCAGGGATGATATACACCATCCAAGGTTTTCCCATCCAGCACCATCCAACAGGCCTGGACAGGCCAAAAATAGCATTTTTTTCCGCCTGCTGACGTCAGCAAAATTTTATGATCAATTTCTGAAAAAATTTTCGTGCTGACGTCATCAAATATGATGATTTAAAGGTTCAGTTAAATGTTATAAGGGTTGAATTAAAGTGTATAAGTATTCAGTTAGATGCACCAATAATTTAAAATTTTAGTGTTTTGTGTTCAAATAAATACGTTAAGGGATGAAATTAAAGTATCTATGTGTTCAGTTAGTTGCAGCAGAAATTTGATTTCGTAGTTTTTGTGTTCAATTGAACTAGTTAAATAAAAAAATAAAATGAACAGTTACAACAAACATAGCGAACATTTACAATAACAATATGAACATTTACAACAATAAACTGAACATATATACAAATTGCCTGAGTAAGAAATAAATGATCATATTCAACATACAAAATAAAATAAATTATTGGTGCATCTAACTGAACACTTATATACTTTAATTCAACTCTTAAAACATTTAACTGAACTTTTAAATCAGCATATTTAATGACGTCAGCACCAAAAAAATTTTGAAAATTTGTCAAAATTTTTTTGCTGACGTCAGCATGCGGAAAATCTGAGTTTGGATGGTGCTGGATGGGAAAACCATGGATGGTCAATACCAATTTTGCAAGACAAGGTTCCAGACTTCACTGACTGAGGGTCGAGGGACAAGCTTCAGTCGAGCGAGCCCAGTTTTGGCCCTAGTTCTTCGAGAAGAATGGTATGTCTGATCCGTGGGCCCATGGACAGACCCGGCCCAATCCCAGGCCTACCTAGTACCTACTACATATATGTTGGATACCGTGGATTAAGTAATTAATAATGATTTAATAAATAGATTAATGCGGCTAAAGAGCAACTAAAGAACTAACTTTTTGGTTCAACTGACTTAAACATAAGTGCAAAATGAATAATAATATATTTATATGCCATTAAAAAACTCAAATACAGTTGAGGGGCAGAGTTACGAATAGTAGTTTAGGGAGACAATTTTTGCGATTTTTTTATTTAGGGGGTAAATTGCTTTAGCTCTATATATTGTAACAAAACTAACTTATCAATTGTTGGCAAAATTTTAAATCACATCACTCTGTATGTACTATTGTACTTTACTTGCAACTGTAACAATTAAATATATTGGATTTCTTAGGCAAAAGAAGCCAAATCGAATATGTGAAATTTCAGCATTGTCCTTGATTGTTTTTCCGAGAAGAAATAGCGCATTTGAGAATTTCTTAGCTCTATTTAATTTCATGTCTGCATGTTTTTTTACTTAAAAATTAGAAACGATGACGTGTAATTCCAACAAACGAGAGTTGAGGAATGTCATTAGATCCAAGGATTAAATTTATAGGACTTAAGTCAAAAAACGAAGGTTGAAACTTAGGTTTTATAAGAGACGAAGCGAATTAATTAATTAGGCTTGAGTCGCTTGACCTATAACAATAGTTAGGATTAAGAATGGTTAATTAAGTCATTAGTCTACACATTTATCAAATAAGACTAAGGTAGTACGTATATTCATCATCAGACTGAGCGAGACATTTGGATTATAGGAGAGTTGTCTGTGACAACCTAGAAACAAGTGGACAACTTAAATTTTGTCAACCCATATTCATAAGCGGATCACTCATGAAAGTGAGCGGGTCACTTGTGAATGGACTAAATAAAATTAGCAACTTAAACCCCTAGAGCAAATCCGATAAGTCTAAACCTCTGATTTTTGAATTGTTAATTTAGGATTATTTATTTATTTTGCAAACTGATCTTTGGATTTAATAATTTCTTTTATTCTTGCCAATTAAATCAATACTTAATAAGTGATTAAGGATTAGAACTTGAGTGATTAAATAGTCCGTTCTCGTAGATCGATCCCGAATTACTCAACAAAAGTAGTATGTTGCTATCTAAATTGGGCGTATTTGGGTACTAATATTAAAGTCCCTGAATTCACGTCACTCACATTTCTTTTTTGGTCGGTTTTATCCATTGTGTCTACCTTTTATACAGTGATTAAACCAGCTTATTCCATATCAAAAGCGCTACACCTATAACACCCTACGGAGGATATGGTTATGATAGGAGAACTGTACATCCAATCGATATCATAACCATATGAGAACTGTACATCCAATCGATATTTTCTGCGACGCTGTGTTTGTTCATTCGATCTACGATAGATGCTCCGTGATTAATATTGAGATTCATACGACCGTAAATTTTAACCGTCGAAATTAGATCGAACAGATGGGTCGGTGAGAACTAAGAAACGACTAAATTTTATCACACAAATCCCAAGCACAGCAGTCTGCCGAGGTAATATACCCAAGAAACAAGCATGAAGCATCTATTGATGTATGATGTATGTAAATTTGAATAAAGGGAGCTAATATTCCCATCCCATAAGTCATCTGCAATCCTATATATGTTCATTTATCTGACTGGTCAAATACTTTTTTTTTTTTATCATTCTCATAATACCAACGTGCAACATCTAATAATGATCCGCACAACATTGATCTGTAAAGTATATAACAATAATTAAATATTAACTAATAATAATATGAATGTTAATATTGCACGTAACCAATAACTATATAATATATAACAACAACTTTGTCAACAAATTAATTAATTCGGGTACAAACACAAAATTATAGGTCAATTATACAACGGATATATTACGGTGATATATTTTCACGTCGAGATGAACTCAGTCGTATATTTGTTTGCTAAATAGATTTGCTGAGAGGTACTAAATTAATATGTCAAAATGAATATAAAACGATAAATAAACAAATAACAACGAGTAAATCAGAAAGCGCCCGTGGCCTAATGGATAAGGCGTCTGACTTCTAATCAGGCGATTGTGGGTTCGAGTCCCACCGGGCGTGTCTCACTTTTTGTATCTTTTTGTTCTTCTATTATATGGTGCGAAACCGCGTCCTTTTCAGATTCTTTCTATTTACCATTACCATTGCTAGTTCTACCGGATGTGTTCTCAATTTGTTAATGATCAAGCTAACAACAATAATCAGCGCACTAAAGACAACATGGAGCTGCCACAGACTTCTCAGAATATGCTGGATTAAATGGACTGTTTAGAGTTTGTACATTCTGTTATTGTTGTAACTGTCTTTGTAACAGCATGCTGTAACTAACTACAGTACATGTATTAGTCTCTCTATATATACTGTAAATCTCTCTTGTAAAAAATCATTGAAAAAGATAATAAAGATTCTTCTTCCTCATCTCTCTTTATCCCTTTCTTCTCCGCTGAGAGAATAGCTTTACATGGTATCAGCAGCCAATCATGGCGACTCCACCTTTCACCAGTGAAATTCCTCACATTTCCTCTGATTCAACTCATGAGAATACTAATCTCTCCTCCGATTCAACCCCTCTTCTCACAAATGAGTCAATTGTTACTCTTAACCTTCCAATTTCAGTCAAATTGAACAACTCGAATTTCCTGGCATGGAAGTCGCAGATCTTACCAGTTCTGTATGGCTACAATTTGATGAGGTTTGTTGATTCGACATCACCTCCAGCGACAACTCACACCACCACCGCTGGTCGACTCGAGCTCAACCCTCAGTATGTTCTCTGGCATCGACAAGACAATCTCTTGCTCAGTTGGCTCAGATCGTCTCTTACTGAGTCGATTCTTTCTCAAGTAGTTTCTTGCTCGACTTCTTGTGATCTTTGGAATCATCTTCTTCAAGTCTTCACCTCCTCGTCTAGGTCGAGAGTCACAGATCTAAAGAGGCAGCTTCAATTCTCAACCAAAGGGGCTCAATCTTGTGACGAGTTTGTTCAACACATGCGTCGACTCTCCGACGAACTTGCTTTCATTGGAGCTCCGATACCCGACGATGAGCTTGTCTCTTACACCCTCAATGGACTTGGGTCTGATTTTCTTTCCTTCATCACTTCCATTACTACTCGAGGTAGCCCTGTGACCTTTACTGAGCTTCATGGCCTTCTTCTCACGCATGAGTCATGCCTCAAAAGCTTCTCGCAAGCTCAGCAACCGACTGCCTTCAGTGCTAATTGGAGCTATAACTCAAGAAATCCACCACGACCGCCATTCTCTCAACCTCGTTCTCCGTCTCCGACAAGTGGTAACTCACCTTCGGCTGGGCTGAATAATTTCAATTCAACTCAGACACGGCCCAATAATCAGAACTCAGCTCAACGCTCTGCTAATGGGCTGACCAAGAACACTTCTGGTCTCAGGCCACAGTGCCAAATTTGCTCTAAAATGGGCCATGTCGCCAGAGTTTGTTATTCCCGCTATGATGCTGATTCTATCTGGGTACCAAGACCCTCTCCTCAGGCATATAATGCACAAACCTCACCAGCTGAATCTTCCTCTTCCAGCCATGAATGGGTGCTTGATTCGGGTGCAACTACTCATGTCACCAATGACATCAACAATCTCTCTTCCTTCTTTGCCTACATGGGACCCGACAAGCTTCACATTGGCAATGGTATGGGACTTCAAATTGATAACATTGGTTCTACTTCCATCCATTTCCCTTCTTTCTCTATTCAATTGAAAGATGTACTTCATGTTCCAAATATTGCAAAAAATCTCATTAGTGTCTCTAAACTTCTCATTGACAATCCCGACATCTCACTTGAGTTTTCTAAATTGTCTTGTGTTTTCAAGGTCCTCCCCACCAAGACTACCATTCTTCAAGTACCTAGCTCTCATGGTCTATTCTCTTTCCATATGAATCACACATCTCCTCAAGCCTATCTTGGTGTTCGTGCTTCCGCAAACATTTGGCATGCTAGATTGGGTCAACCCTCCTCTTCCACTACTCAAAAAGTCATTCAAGATTTTAGTCTTCCTTGTACTACAAATAAATTGAATTCTTGTAATGGTTGTCATGTAGCAAAATCACATGAACTACCTTATTCTTCTTCTATTTCTTTATCTTCCTCTCCTTTAGAATTGATTCACTCCGATGTATGGGGACCTTGTCCAATTATTTCTTCCAATGGATATAGATATTATCTCATTTTTGTGGATGATTTTTCTCGTTATACTTGGATTTATTTCATGAAAAACAAGAGTGAGGTATCAAGTATCTTTTCCCTCTTCAAAGCTCAAGTTGAGAATTTACTTGGGACCAACATTAAAATTTTGCGTACCGACAATGGCACCGAATTTCTTCCTATCTCTAGACTTCATCCTCAAATAATTCATCAAACCTCTTGCCCATATACTCCCCAACAAAATGGGCTAGCCGAAAGAAAACATAGGCACATAATTGAGCTTTCCTTAGCTACTATGTCGCATGCCTCTCTTCCTCACAAGTTTTGGGATGAAATTTTCTCCTCTATTGTCTTTCTCATCAACTCCCTTCCAGCCACTAATTCAAAAATTCCCTTTACTACCCTTTTTAACAAAAAGCCGGATTATTCTATGATGAAAGTGCTTGGATGTCTTTGCTATCCTCACTTGAGACCTTATAATGCTCATTAAAATGGAGTTTAGATCGTCTCCATGTTTATTTCTTGGTTATTCTCTCAACACCAAAGGATACAGGTGTCTTGAGATGTCATCACAGAAAATTATCATCTCTAGAAACGTTCAGTTTGTAGAAGATCAGTTTCCAGGTCATGATATCACTGAGGGGTCAACAAATTCTGCGCCACAGGCGATCACCCATGAGCTGGCGCTGTCGCTGATTCAAATCCCTGCCCGTGCCACTGCCCAATCAGTGACCTCTTCGCCTGACCGTGCGGAAATTGCTGCTGCCCCTGCAGTTGCCCCATCACCAGCCCCACCTTCCAACGGCTCTCAAAATTCAAATTTTTCTGCCCCCTCCCCTGACCGCCCACCAAACTCATCTTCTCCAACAGAACAGACTTCGTCTCTTCCAATAGTCTGTACACCAGCCACTGCAGTTCTTCCTACAACTTCTAAACACTCTATGGTTACTAGAACAAGGGACCAAACAATCAAAAAGCGCACATACTCCGATCATGTGGCTTTTATTACGGCTCTTGACTCTGAACCGACCTCATTCACACAGGCCAACACAAGTCCCGAATGGCGTGCTGCCATGGCTGCCGAAATCGATGCTTTGGCTCGCAACAATACCTGGACTCTAGTTCCCAAACCTACTGACCAGCGAATCATTGGTTCCAAATGGGTATATAAACTCAAACGTCGATCCGATGGCTCAATTGAGCGCTACAAGGCACGGTTGGTAGCTAAAGGGTTTCACCAAGAAGAAGGTGTCGACTTTTTCGACACGTTCAGTCCAGTCGTACGACCCACTACCATCAGAATCCTTCTCTCCATTGGAGTCACTCAGAAGTGGGCCATACGGCAGCTTGATGTCCAAAACGCCTTCCTTCATGGCGACCTAAATGAGAAAGTATACATGCAGCAACCGCCGGGCTTCACCGATCCCACCATGGCAGATCATGTGTGCCTTCTCTCAAAGTCTCTTTATGGCCTCAAACAGGCTCCTAGGGCCTGGTTCAACAAATTAAGTTCTGCTCTTGTTGAACTCGGGTTTCATTCCTCAAGCTATGACCCGTCCCTTTTCATGAAATTTTCAAATGGACGATCTCTCTATATTCTTGTTTACGTAGATGATATCTTGGTAACTGGGAGTGATCAAGAGGCGATATCCTCCTTCATTTCTCTGCTCCAAGATAGGTTTGCAGTCAAGGATTTGGGCCCATTGCATTTTTTTCTTGGTATTGAGGCAAAGTCCACTACTGACGGCTTACATCTTAATCAATCCAAGTACATCAGATCTATTCTTGTTAGAGCAAATATGAGTATTGCTCGTCCCTGCCCTACACCAATTTCCACTTGTATTCCCTTGTCCAAGTCAGATAGTCAACCATTTGAAGATCATCATCTCTATAGAAGCATTGTAGGTGCCCTACAATATGCAACTTTAACTCGACCCGATATCTCTTTTGCGGTTAACAAGGTGTCCCAATACATGCAAACACCTACAGTTAACCACTGGTCAGCAGTTAAAAGAATTCTTCGATATCTCATTGGCACAATTTCTCATGGACTTTGCATCAGTGCACAATCCAGCCTTGATATTCATGCGTACAGTGACGCCGATTGGGCGGGCTGTGCAGACGATAGGAGATCCACCACTGGTTGTTGCATTTTTCTTGGCCGAAACATCGTTTCCTGGAGTGCTAAGAAGCAGCCAACTGTCTCAAGATCTAGTACTGAGGCAGAGTACCGGAGTTTAGCAATTACATGCACTGAGTTATTGTGGATTCAATATCTCTTAAAAGAACTTCAAATTTCTATCATTCAGCCGCCCACATTGTGGTGTGACAACATTGGAGCCACGTTCCTTGCATCCAATCTAATGTTTCATGCAAGAACGAAACATATTGAGATCGATTACCATTTTGTTAGAGAGATAATTGCATCAAAAGAGTTATGTGTTCGGTTTTTGTGCTCAGCCGATCAACTAGCTGATATTATGACAAAACCTCTTCCACCTACAAGATTTAATCATCTCAAAACCAAGCTCAAAGTACTCTCTGACACTTTGGCTTGCGGGGGGTATGTTAATGATCAAGCTAACAACAATAATCAGCGCACTAAAGACAACATGGAGCTGCCACAGACTTCTCAGAATATGCTGGATTAAATGGACTGTTTAGAGTTTGTACATTCTGTTATTGTTGTAACTGTCTTTGTAACAGCATGCTGTAACTAACTACAGTACATGTATTAGTCTCTCTATATATACTGTAAATCTCTCTTGTAAAAAATCATTGAAAAAGATAATAAAGATTCTTCTTCCTCATCTCTCTTTATCCCTTTCTTCTCCGCTGAGAGAATAGCTTTACACAATTCTTTCTTTTTATAATCTTAAACTCACAAATTATTTCAATTTTGAACCGGATGTTATAGGTACACTCCTCATTTTTACCATCCTAACCAAAAAAGAAAAAGGCGCTTCACGTCTCTTCCGCCTCACTTTCGTAACCTCCTATTTGATTTGCGACTAGCTGATTTCTTATACGCTTATAATAAGGTGATCTGTTCTTACGACTAATTGCGCACTTATGCTTATAAGTTGATCTTTTATTACATCTTATAAATGCACTAAATAAGGTGATCCTTAATTTGTTACATCTGATTAATCATTTATGCATGTAAGATGATCACTTATTATATCTGAGAAAAAAATTAAAATGATTCTTTATTATAACAATGTGATCATTTATATTTATAAGATAATCCCTTATTACAACTTCTTTAGGCCGGAGGGAGGACGGGATGTCGGAGGAAGGGAGGGAGGGAGGGAGGTCGAAGGGAGAGGAAGATCGGAGGAAGAAAAAGAGGGAGAATCGGAAGAGAAAGAGAAACGGAAGGCGGGAAGGGAGATTCTCTTCTTAGGAGACTTATAAAAAGTCTTTAGAGAGAATGATACGAGGATTGCAAATTAAGAAATGACTCTAAACAATTTCCATCAACAGCCCCCTCCCCCAACACAGACACAACATAGCCGGCCCCCATCTCGATTTAACAAATTAGCAATGTTATGATAAAAAAAAAAGAGTAAAGAAGAAATAAAATTAGAACTGCATGTCATGAGAAAGAGTCACATGCAGAACATATTTGCATGATTGCATCCATAAATAAAAGAATATGTTCGAGGAATATATACTTAAACCAAAGATTACGCGCTATATATATGTAAGTATACTTTTGAACTTAATTACCACGATATAAAAAATTGTTGCGTGCACCAAAATGAATGGTAAGTGAATAAATGTCTGTGAATTTTGACTGCACCAAAATGAATGATATAAAAAGTGAAGAAGAAAAAAAATAGCCCTGTTATGATAGAAAGCACCACATGCAGAACGTGCTACAATATTAATTTGATCTGGAAAAGGGTTATACTTTGGGCCTAATATATGCAATAAATGATCCCACCTACAGGTGATAAAAACCTTCAATTTATTCATGATTTATGCTTTTAGCCCCACTAACTGCTAGCACCATAATGGAGTTCAATTTATAATACATATCTATAATATGTGTGCATGCATGGTTCCTTATAATATGTTGACTCAGGCATGAAACACAAACAATTCTCACTGTTAGCACGTTATTATTATGCCTAAGTTATAATGGAATTATTAAGTTAGTGTAACCAATGTGCATGCAAGAAGTTTGTACATCTATAATATATAGTTCTCGTATGAATATGATCATGCATGAGCATTATAGCATATCATATCAAATAAGGAATGTTCTGTTAATGGCAACAAAAGTGAGTTAGTGGGGAAGCATTATATGTATTTATTTCTTGTATTCGTAATAGATGCATGCATTGCATGTTGCACTTGTGAGATATGAAACAGGGCACGCAATCTACCTGGATAACATGTGCTGTTATAGTTACAATGGCTATGGCCTGTAATTTTTGTACCTTTAATTGATTTCAGTTAAATAAATACGTAAAATGTGATTTCATTAAGTAATGCTTATAATTAATGTGATATGATATTTATTTTTTTAACATTTCAGTAAGATTTAAAAGGGAAGGTTGAGGTTGCCTACGGGCTCTCAAGCCTCAAAATAAATAAATAAATAAAGGTTGAGGTTGAGTATCATAATAAGAATGATTTCAATAATTGCAGAAATGTCAATTCATCTGATTTTGGGTTTGTTTGGTCCTGTTTTTGAGACGTCAGTGTCATGATGGACAAAGAGCAATAGAGCATGATGTTTTCAAACAATTGTTTATGAGGAAGTTTGGTATAATTGGTGAAAGACGGTGTAGGAAAAAGAGGAGACAGCTTTTAGTCTAACTTTCACTAGGGCAAAATAATTGCATCCAATCAATTAGGTCGAACGACCTACGTAATTAGCTAAGTTAAACAATTTTAACAGACGATATAGGAAAAATTAGTATTATATGGTTTCTTAAGCATTGAATCTTTTCTCATAGGTTGATCAAAAATTAAACGAGGCAGTTAGTGACGACAGTCTCATTATGACCCGTAAATTTTATTAATAAACATAATTCAAAATTTATATTTAATAATAAACATATAATTAAATTAAATTTAAGAATACGCATTTGTCCGCGTTGGTGCACTGGCGAAAAAGTTAGTGAGACTGCCCAATGGAATTTCGTAATTAAAATTTCAGCTAACGGGTTTTCCACCCGGAAGCCAAACTCACTATCTCGTCTACCGAAAAGCTAATGGGTCTGGAGCTTCTATCTGCTGGACTCGAAAAAACATTTGACTTTAAATTCTCTCAAATTAATCAATCTTATTTTCTTACATTATTTATTTTAATAATTAAATTCACTATATATTTTTTCTTAAATTGTAAATAAAATAAATGCATGTAATAATTAACTTCATTACTTCATCTCATCTTGTTATAAATTGTACAAAATTTATTTGATATAAATAAAATAGCTATTTAAAAAATTTCATTACAAATGAAGTTAAATTAACTGCATTACTTCATTTTATAATTATTCAATAATTGTAAAAAATAAGTATCTTCATTTGTTATTGTATACACGTTAAGAAATTTAAAATTATAAATTAAATATGACACATAAGGAATTGAAAAAACCAATTAAAATTAACATATCCATAAATTTTACAGCTTACATGAAATGAAATAAAAATTACATGACCTCAACTTGAGAAAAACATGTTCAAATATAAGTTCAATGTTTCACTCAACTCGGGTCAACTTGAGAAAAACACCGGCTATTAATGAACAAAGGTGACTTTATAAAAAGAATCTTGCATTCTCATCCAAACCTGCTTGCCATCCTCACCAGCAGCTATGAGAGTTGTTGCTTGTGAGGTCCCAAGTCAGCTCGTCAGTCGGCTGGTCAGAACTGCAATCGGGTATAACACTAGACAAGACACCTCCATTATAACCATAAGGGTTGTATGCAATTTTAGATGATTATATAATTGACCTAAAATATTAAACTTTCAAACATATCTGGAACTAGATAATTTAATGGTGATTGGGTTAGATTTTGAACTAATCGAAAACATTTCTTTTGCAAAAATTTTGAATTTGAATAAGGTTAGGTTGCATCTGGACGAAGGGAGAGAGGGTTTAAATAATGCTCAAATGCTCTGATGATACTGACTTCTCCACTAGTTAGCCACTTCCACTTGCTTCTCCGCCAGTGAGCCACACTGCCACAAGCTTCTCCCCCAATGAGCCATTGCCATTGGCTTCTCCACCAGTGCGACTGGCTACGCAGCTAGTGCGCTGTGCATGACACATATGTATATTTTTTTAATTTAATTAAATTATATGTTTATTATTAAATATAAATTTTGAATTATGTTTATTAAAAAAAATTTACGGCATTATGGCCCGGAGTGTTTGGGGCGAAAGATTGTTAGGTTAAAGCACCACTCAGCAGTTAGCACCGGTTGAAATGTAACATTGTTGTAAATTTTACTAATACTCGAGTTGTTAAATTATATAAAGATATATATATATATATATATATATATATATATATATATATATATATATATATATAGCTTTCTAAGTTAAGCGCTGAATAATTTTTAATTGAAATTTGGACAAAATATCTTTTATATTATTTATTAGGTCATTCAGTCTATAATTTTCTATTTGAACTTCATGATCAAGTCATGTCACATGTGATATATCACGTCAGAGTTCCAATGTTTTACCCAACCTAGCTATACTATTTTGAAACAAAGTGCTCAGTGGATCTTACTAAGTTATCGTTGTTTTGTCTGGAGCCTTAATTTGTTTGATTTATCATAATTGCGAATTTATGATTCTGTGACAAACTTTAATCTGTATCCATTTTAGAGACGAAGCTTTTTATTTTAGTATATATAATAATTTAAAGAGATTTTTTGAGCGTTTAACTCCGTCATGTCCAATAAATCATATCTCTTAATAATGTTTGTCCAACCAGTGGCGGATCCAGGATTTCTTTTAAGCCTGGGCACAATAAACATTAAGTATATTTTATATTTCTAATTCTTTTAATAAATAATATATATAATTTTAAAGTATTATATATACATATATATTATATAATTTTAAATATTATATATATAGTACATACACACACTTAATAAATTAATAAATTTGCTTTTTTATTGTTTTGATTCTAAGTTTAAGACCCTGATTATTTTTTATATTATTGTTCTCATTGCTATAGTTGATTGCCCAATTTTTTTTAAAAAAAAAAACAGAAGTAAACAAAACAAGCTAAGGAGAAACATGCAAAATTTGATCAGAATTTTTTTTAAAAAAAATTGAATGATATTCATCACCTTTCAATTTTTATATAAAATGTTGAACAATTTGTATAGGATTTTAAGAATAAAACAAATAGTTTTATGAAGCTTCCAGAATAGCATAAATCTAAAAATAAAACAAGAATTAGATAATAATCTAAAATAAAATTTAACATTAGTAAGAATCTATTTATTTATTAAAATTTGAAAGGTAGAAAAGATAAATATACGAACTTGGTAAAATGAGAAACAGATTTAAATAGAATACTGGGACCGTTAAGAAAATGCTAAGATGAAAACATTATTTAAAAGACAAAAGAAAAGAAAACATTACAAAATGAAATTCGTTCATTCTAACTTTGCAAATTAGTTTTGGTTTTCAAATGTGCTGAACTTATGGGCCCAATGATCAGCGACTTTTAAGCTATAATTCGATAAAAAAAAAGAAAAAAAAAAAAAAAACTAAGACTCTCCCACAGTCCCACTTATTCGAAGACGTGAATCAAAGAGGAATAAAGTGAGGTGGGAATATAATAATCAGTTTCTTTTTTGGTTGAGATGAATTTGTTCAAGGCTGGGCACCAGTCTGAGCGAAGCCCGGACACGAGTCCTTCCGGCTTTATATCAGACCTTAATTTTTTAAAACCAAGCCCGGGCACTTGCCAGGGTTTGCCCTCACTTGGATCCGCCCCTGTGTCCAACTATTAACTATCATCGCCGTTACAAAATTCTACACAAATGTATAAAATGCGTTGACTACCACATTACATATCAAATAAATATTAATATACGATCATTCTCACGTTTCAAACTTCAATCGACCGATCCGAACCATTCAATATGTTCTCTATATCGAAAACTTATAAGAACTAATTTTTACATTTTTTTATTTTTTAATTTAAAAAATTCATGATATATATAAAGATTATGCATCATTCAATAACAACAATTATCTAAAATGCCAAAAAATTAGTCAAAAAAAATAAAAAAATGTAATTTTGGTTTTTTTATAACTTTTCAATATGGAGAATATTTTGAATGGTTCGAATCGGTCGAATGATATTTAAAACGTTAGTATTAGATAAACCTCATCCGTCTAATATCTTATAATTTCACTTAATACTTAGATAATTGGAGCTAACTGATAGGTGGTGGGGGTGAGCGGATGGGATACGTACGGATGGACAATGCCCAAACAACATCCGTATTTTTTTTTTTAATTTACTCATACAACTTCGAATACGGAGATATTATAGGTATGGAGTCTTGGGACAATATATGCATTAAACGAATATGAAAACAATTCGGATACTAAAAATGAAATTCACAAGCTAATGTACGCTATATAAGATCACCAAATATATAAGAAATACAACGAGTTAATTGTTATCAAAATAGTAGTTAAGAAATTGCAAATTTAAGCAGAAGATGAATTAGAGTAGATATACTCGAGTAATTAAGTTTAAATATATTGATTGAATCAATGGTTATACTTAAAATTCTAAATTCAAGTCATAAAACGTTATTTGAAACGCATATCAGATTTAATTAGTATATCCGGATCTGGAAAATAGTTCGTATATATCCGTATTAATGACATTGAAATTAAAAACCGCATCCGCAGATCCGCTAAAAAAACATTCATATCCCTATATTCAATAAATACTAGCATAAGATGCCTTCGTATGTGGGCAAATAAAGATACAAAATAATGTTAGATAATAAAAGTATGTTTCTTAATTTACGAGCGATACAAATAGATGTGTTATTCAATTTGTTTATATATTAGATGGAAAACCAATCAATAGTGTTGCTTCGACTGGCGATTCACATCCAACCACAGATCAAACCGATCGAACGGTAGAAACCCCTATTTACACGCTAGACCTAGTGTGTAACATCTCTCGGTAATTGTGCATTTATAAGTAGTAGAGATTTGTATCTGTATGCACATCCACCAAAATAGAGATACATACCTTCGAGTGTATACCTGCTGATTTTTTTAATGAAATCAGCAACCTTGTGGTCAAGATTGATAACTATAGAGCGAACATTGCGCATATAATTTTTTTTACGAAATTCGAAACACTATATAAAAAATGCCATAAAAATTGAGAATACTATTGAAATATTATATGAAAACTATCACAGAAAATCCACACCAAAAATCCAGTAGCCTGACCACAGAGGATCCGCGTGAGTTACTGTGCTCACCACAGTAACTCGCATACCTCTCACACCGGCCAAAATTTATATATTTATAATGATGTGTTTCATATCGATGTAAAAGGATAAAAACTTAAGTAAAATAATAGATTTACTCCAAATATTTTTCCATTATTTTTATCCAGTACTGAGAAAGGGAAATTCAACTATATATTAAGGGAAATTCAACTATTCAAGTTAGGCAGGATTAGATAAAAATTCTCTGTAGCAGACCAAGTCTGCTCACGTGTAGCAAACCAAATTCAATCGGTCCAATTTAATCTCGACGGACAGATATTTATGGGTCACACGAATCTCGACGAATCTAATATTAATCACGGGATGTCCATCATTGATTGGATGGTCCATACATGGTCAGCTATCGTGTAGCTTCCACAGAGAATTTCATTCCGGATTAAATTTCGTGATATTTAGAATACCTAGTAGAGTAGTAGCTAGTATGTGGGTGTACTTAACTATTACTTGTTATTTTGACACAATTTAACAATATGTTGTCTGTTAGAGATATGTTCTATGAGCCAATCGGTTATTGCACATGAAAAGACTTTCTAACATTGTCTTCGTTGATATTTTGCACATTCTACACTACTTGCTTTACTTAGTAAATTCCTTCAAAATTATGATGATAATTTTTCGGGCAAAGCTCTATTACTGTGATATCTGTAATTTTTATTTTTGTCCTTTGTAGTTTTGTAATATTTTAATAAGATCAATTTTTCTTTCTAAGGATAATTTGAACTAATCTCATCAATTTAAATAATTTATACGTGTATTCTTATTTTGATAAAATAATTTTCTTTAGCAAATTATACCATTAAATTAATTTATACCTAATGATATTATTTGACTAGGCAAAATAATAGCTACCCATCTAGGTTTTTTTTTCATTCATTAAATAAGTAATCTCCTAAAATATAATCCTGAAGCTTAATTTTTTGAATAATTGGGATCGTTGGATCAAAGTAGTTAAATTCAAATCGATCTAGACCGTTAATCCTTTACTTCATATCCATTAGGAATATAAACGCAACCTGTATTTTTTTTTTTTATTGATTTTGTGCCACGTCTGGCTTCTACGTGTACATCCAACAAAACCAGCATTTATTATGATCTTATCCCATAACCTTTCCTTGTTTCCTATTGGCCACCATGTATATATATAAAAAAAAAATGTTATACTTATCCTCTAAGAATCCCTTTGTATATATATACATGTTCTCATAGTCTCATATTTTTCTTTGGAACGCAACAGACCCAACCATACACTCTTTTTCTTTATCAATTACAAATTTATCGTGGTGATTAATTAAGGAACTTGGTGGCTTTGAACTTGTTAGTTGCAGTTTGAGGTATCTCCTTCAATTAATTATCTATTCCTTTTCTCTAATCCGTGGGCCGTGGGTATGACCTCGGTGATATTTGAGTTTAGTACTTGGGTTGTTTGTTGGTAAGAAAAGATGGTACAGTACTTGGGTAAATATTTCATAAACTTTTTAATATATACATCCAGAAGTAGTTCATGTACTTAGGTATATTAGAAAGATTGCTTTTCAAAGTCTATGCATGGGTTCAACTCCTAGTCAAACCCGTAATTAACACCAGGCCCAACTTTTATTTAGATATCTATTATATGGTAAGGTTGCACTAGGAAAGTTAATTATATTACTAGTGTAATATCAAACTTAGTTTACGTAATGAAAATTATATTTAGTGAGGAACTTGGGTTTGTGGAATTTAATAGATGCTTAATAACCTACAGGATTATGTTGGCCGAGTAAAAGAAAGGGATGAGTTATTAAGTTTGGCTATTATTTTAAAGTTTAATATCTAAATCTTTCCATTTCTTAGAAGTTTATAAAATTGTTTTTGAAACTTATAATTTTATAATAAAAATTATGTAGTACAACTAGTAAGCCGTTTGCTATATAACAAATTTAAAAGTATAATCTTTATAAAATATTATTAGGAAGTTTAATGTTAAATATAAATATAATAAGTAAAATCATATTCAACTAAGTCATAAGTCTGGTTTAACTTTTAGATAAGCCAAAATCAAAACTAAATGAGGGTTAACTTAGATTTACTTAAAATTAGTATTTGACGGGATTAGTTACGTCAGGTAATCAGCGAGACCACTAGAGAACGACTATTCCGGCGACGAAATAATAGGCGAAGCTTTTTGAAGACTAGCTTCTCTTAAACCTCATCAATTTCAGGTGTGGATGCCTTTTGAGATTTTGTTATTCTTTTGATAGGAACAAGTAAATTTAATTGTGAATTATAAAAGTGAATAATTGAGGAAATAAATAAAAGTGAAACAGAATGAGACCGAGTAGTTAAGTTGTTTTGTCTGGGGTCTCCATTATCGGGAGATTGCACCCAAGCTTAATGCCGGTGGTCTCCTTATGATAGCGATCACGGGCAACGCATACTGACCTACTCTGCTATTCAGCCTCTGGGCGGTTTAGCGGTCATTTGATATGTATGTATATATTCCTTTTCTTTGGACTGGCTATGACCTTTAGGGTGTGTAGAAGCGGACTACCCCGCGGAACTCCGAGGTAGTAACCCAGTACTGGTGTATACTAGCCCCCACTTCGTGCACGGTGGAGGGCAGGAGCGGTTGCAAAGCAACCAGGGTCGAGTGTCTATACACTAGGTATACACTCGATGGGTAGGATCGAATAAGCACACAGGTATTGTCAGGAAACACAATATATTAAGGTAGATCTGGTGCGGGACTATTTCCCCAGGTCTAAGTAAGGTTTGAGATATGTAAAGGTGGTTTGGTGCGTGGCCGTGTCCCGCAGGGTTGGAGTTATGTAAGGTGGAAACTCTCGTATTATATTTTATGTTATTCCTCAAGCAAACACACTGAATCAAACTCAAATCTCTTTTAATAAATATACCTAAATAAAAGTCGTCCAGACAGGATTGACATGAATTTATGGACTCAAGTTCTAATCTTTTGAATAGCTTAATCCCAAAAATGGCTTACTCTATTACCACACTGAGTATTCATGTACTCACTCCACAAAATTAAATTGTGGATTCCAGGTACAGGTCCGACTGATGGTGAGGAATATCCTTTAGGTGACCCCATCGAAGACGGTGATGCCATAAACTACTAGTTTTTATATTATGTTATGTACCCCTTTTGATTAATAAGGCTAGAACAACTTGTTGTGTAATAACTAACCTTTCTTATGTACTGAGAGTGTTACAATAAATAATTTTGTGGCATTATCTTGTGATTTGTGTGATTGCTTATTGTACCATATATAGCCTTACGTGTATATAGTAGAGTATATATACGTGGCGGGGTTGTCCTTCCCGAATGGTCATTCGGTTCGGGGTGTGACATCCTTCGGTGGTATCAGAGCAGGTCCACGATCACTATAGACCTTACCCATAGAATGAGTGTCATGTTAGTTAAGTCTGGCTGTAAGAGAGTTCACTACAAGGGTCTTAGTCTATTGTGTTTTGTTTGTCAGTCATGGAAGGACCGGCTCAACGTGGACGTGGACGACCTAGAACTAGAAGGGCCAATCGTGGACAAGAACCCCCGGTGCAACATGAACGACCTATTCCTCCGGTAAACCCTGCTCCTCCGGGAATAGACCCAGCCGTGTTGGCTCAACAGTTTTGGGCGAACTTTGTTCAGCTTGTTGGACAAGGAGCAGGACAAGCCCAACCAACTCCTGATCCTTTTACCGTCGCTTATCATGAGTTTAACCGTCATCAAACTCCAAAATTCGATGGAAGTGGTGGTTATGAGGCTGCAGAAGAATGGTTGTTAGCTGTGCAAGATACTTTTCGTCTTGCTCGGTCTCCAGTCGAGCATTGGTCAGAACTTGCTGCCACTCGTTTAGAAAAAGATGCTAGGCATTGGTGGGCCTCTCAACAACCCCAGCATCAAGAAGAAGGCCATAACATTGCTTGGGAAGTGTTCACCGATGTGTTCCGAGCTCGTTTTATGGGAGAGACACAACAAGAGGAACTAAGAAGGCGTTTTGAAACTCTGACTCAAACCGGTATGTCAGCTCGTCAATATGGAGAGATGTTTATTCGGCTTTCTCGTTATGCCTCTGATCTTGTGGCTGATCCACGACGTAGACGTGAAAGGTTCATTCGTGGTCTGAATCCGGGATTAGCAAGTATGGTAGATACTTATCAGGGTACATCCATTGAATACTTGATGGATAAAGCAGAATTTCAAGAGGGTTTGCTCGCAGCACGTGAAAGAGCAAGGCAGGACAATCAGAAGCAAGCTGGCGGTAACACACGTAGGTCATTTCCTCAAACTCGTGGTATCGTTGTCCCTGGTAAGCAACCAACAAACATGATCTTTCAACGACCTGTTGTCAATATGGGTCCTCAGGCTAGTCGTTACTATTGCAAGACTTGCCAACGAACATACAACACACCTTGCCCTCATCATGGTGGAAAATGCAATGTTTGTGGGTCACCAAATCATTGGGCCTTTAGTTGCCCGAAAAATCTCAATCGCTATGATGGCTCAACTTCGGAAGGTGGTGGGCCAGTTGTGGTTGAAGGATCAGTTACTAAAGGACAGAATAGTGCGGGACGTGGTCGCGGTGGTGGTCGGGCTGGACCTCAGCGCGGGGGACGATTTGAAAACATGGGCCGTGGAAGTCAAACTGAGCGTGATACAGCTAGGGTACACGCAACAATTGGTGAAGAATCTCATGAGTGTGATATCATGCCAGTAGAGGCTATACTGGATGAAGATGTTCATAATGTCGATGCAAATTTGATTGCAGGTATGGTTTCTATTTCGGATAGTTTCGCTTATTCCTTGATTGACACGGGATCTACCCACTCTTTTGTGTCTCAAAACTATGTGGATTCTCATGGTTGGACCACTGAACCTAGAGATCGAGTAATGATAGTTCAAACGCCACTCGATAAGAACGTCTTAGCCGATCGAATTTGCAGAAACTGCAAGATCCAAATAGCTGGTCGGATGCTGCCTGCTAACTTGGTGGTTTTAGATATGCAAGATTTCGATATTCTACTTGGTCTGGATTGGTTAACCACCTATCATGCGGTAGTGGATTGTAAGAACCATAGTGTTCGATTTGGTAAATCAGATACCGAACCATTTGTGTTCAACGGTCGAAAGCCTGGTACTAGTATACCCATTATATCAGCATTACAAGCTAAGCATTTGATGTTATCGGGCGATGAGGTGATTATGGTATCCGTGGTGTCAACTAAAATATCAGTTCCAGATCTTGAGGTGGTACCAGTAGTTCGAGAATACCCAGATGTGTTTCCAGAAGAATTACCTGGGCTACCTCCGGAACGTGAGATTGAGTTTAGTATTGAACTGCAACCTGGAACGACACCAATTGCCAAAACCCCATACCGCATGGCTCCGGCTGAAATGCGGGAACTTAAGACTCAATTGGAGGATCTTTTGGAGAAGGGATTTATAAGGCCTAGTACTTCACCGTGGGGGGCTCCTGTATTATTTGTGCGTAAGAAAGATGGTTCTCTCCGTCTATGCATAGATTATCGGGAATTAAACAAAGTCACAATACCCAATCGATACCCATTACCCCGAATTGATGACTTATTTGATCAGCTTCAAGGTTCTCAGGTATTCTCCAAGATAGATCTTAGATCTGGATACCATCAGTTGCGAATTAGGCCAAGTGACATTCCCAAATCGGCCTTTCGAACTCGCTACGGGCATTATGAATTTCTTGTTATGTCTTTTGGATTAACTAATGCCCCAGCGTACTTTATGAACTTGATGAACCGAGTTTTTGAAGATTACTTGGATTCTTTTGTGGTGGTATTCATTGATGATATCTTGGTATATTCTAAAAATAAAGAAGATCATGAACATCATCTGAGATTAGTGTTGCAGAGACTCAGAGAACACAAACTCTATGCTAAGTTTTCCAAGTGTGAGTTTTGGCTAAAGCAAATTTCGTTTCTTGGTCATGTAATATCTAAAGATGGTCTGGCTGTGGATCCTCAAAAAGTTGTAGCAATTACAGAATGGAATCCACCCACAACTGTAACTGAGGTACGCAGTTTCTTGGGATTAGCTGGATATTATCGACGATTTGTTAATGGATTTTCTAGAATTGCTCTACCCTTGACACAATTGTTGCAAAAAGGTGTTAAGTTTGAGTGGACTCCAGAACGACAAAAGAGATTTGAAGATCTTAAAAATCGACTTGTATCAGCGCCAGTCTTAGCTATGCCAATTCCAGGAAAAGAGTATGAGGTCAATACCGATGCTTCTCGATTTGGTTTAGGTTGTGTGTTGATGCAAGATAGACATGTGATTGCATATGCTTCAAGACAGTTGCGACCGCATGAAAAGAATTACCCTACTCATGATCTTGAATTGGCAGCTGTAATTTTTGCTTTGAAAATTTGGCGTCATTATTTGTATGGGGAGAAGTGTAAGATTTTTACTGACCACCAAAGTTTAAAATATGTGTTTACTCAAAAAGAGTTGAACTTAAGGCAAAGACGGTGGTTGGAATTAATGAAGGATTATGACTTGGAGATTGTGTACCATCCTGGAAAGTCAAATGTGGTAGCCGATACTTTAAGTCGGAAAAATTATGGAAATTTGGCCTCGGTGATAACACAACAACATCACATATTAGAGGATATGAGACATCTAGACTTGTGGGTCGCAGCATCCGATATTGATGGATCGATTATGGCATCCTTGGTCGTGAAACCAACTTTGATTGAGGAAATTCAACAAGCTCAAAAGAAAGATGCCCGACTAGAAAGTATACGAGCAACCATAACATCTGAGAAGACAACACCTTTTCAAGTAGATGAAGAAGGAGTTTTAAGATTTCAAAATCGTATTTGTGTTCCAGACGATCAAGAACTAAAGAAGAAGATTTTAACTGAAGCACATGAATCAGGATATACAATTCATCCTGGCGAAACAAAGATGTATCGGGATCTTAAAGGCTACTATTGGTGGCGGAATATGCGAAGAGAAGTTGCAAGATTTGTTGCTAAATGCCTTGTGTGTCAGAAGGTTAAGGCAGATAGAAAGAAACCTCCAGGTTTACTCCATCCCTTAGAAAAGTCTGAACAAAAGTTCGATCGGATCACAATGGACTTTGTCACTGGTTTGCCAAGGACTAGAGAGAAGTATAATGCAATATGGGTCATTGTGGATACTTTGACCAAAGTTGCTCACTTTATTCCTTTTAGAAATGGTCTCACGGGGGATCAGATGGCACATATCTACATGAAAAATTTACATAGATTACATGGATCTCCAATTGAGATCATATCTGATCGAGACCCACGATTTACTTCACGATTTTGGATGCAATTTCAAAATGCTTTGGGAACTAAAGTAACCTTTGGAACCGCTCATCATCCTCAAACCGACGGACAATCAGAGCGTACTATTCAAACGTTAGAAGATATGCTTAGAGCTTGTGCACTTACCATGGGCGGTAGTTGGTCTGATCACTTGCATCTCGCTGAGTTCGCATATAACAATAGTTATCACTCCAGTATTGGAATGCCGCCGTATGAAGCACTCTATGGTCACAGATGTAGAACTCCTGTGTGTTGGGGACCAACAAGTACTTATAGACCAACAGGACCACAATTGATTGAAGAAAGTGTGGATAAAATGAAGATAGTGCAAGAACGATTGAAAGTAGCTCAAGACCGTCAAAAGAAATATGCTGATTCAAAAAGACGGGATTTGAAATTTGAAGCTGGTGAAAAAGCTTTACTTCGGGTGTCACCTAGAAAAGGAGTTGCTCGCTTCGGTGTCAAAGGAAAAGTTGCACCAAGATATATTGGGCCATATTTTATCTTAGAACGAGTTGGTCCAGTTGCTTATCGACTTGACTTACCTTCACCACTAGCTGGTGTGCATAATGTTTTCCATGTTTCACAACTTCGACGGTACATCCCAGATGAGTCTCATGTATTAGATATTGAACCTTTGCACATTGATCAAGACTTAACGTATGAAGAAAGGCCAATGAGGATTTTAGATACGAAGGAGACCAAATTACGACGCCGCACTATCCGACAAGTTTTAGTACAGTGGGAGCACCACACTCCTCGTGAAGCGACATGGGAGAGAGAAAATGAGATGAGAGAACAGTTTCCGGAGTTATTTAACTTTTTGAGTCAGGATAGTGTTCGTTTCGAGGACGAAACGTTTAATTAGGGGGGGTGAATGTGATATCTGTAATTTTTATTTTTGTCCTTTGTAGTTTTGTAATATTTTAATAAGATCAATTTTTCTTTCTAAGGATAATTTGAACTAATCTCATCAATTTAAATAATTTATACGTGTATTCTTATTTTGATAAAATAATTTTCTTTAGCAAATTATACCATTAAATTAATTTATACCTAATGATATTATTTGACTAGGCAAAATAATAGCTACCCATCTAGGTTTTTTTTTCATTCATTAAATAAGTAATCTCCTAAAATATAATCCTGAAGCTTAATTTTTTGAATAATTGGGATCGTTGGATCAAAGTAGTTAAATTCAAATCGATCTAGACCGTTAATCCTTTACTTCATATCCATTAGGAATATAAACGCAACCTGTATTTTTTTTTTTTATTGATTTTGTGCCACGTCTGGCTTCTACGTGTACATCCAACAAAACCAGCATTTATTATGATCTTATCCCATAACCTTTCCTTGTTTCCTATTGGCCACCATGTATATATATAAAAAAAAAATGTTATACTTATCCTCTAAGAATCCCTTTGTATATATATACATGTTCTCATAGTCTCATATTTTTCTTTGGAACGCAACAGACCCAACCATACACTCTTTTTCTTTATCAATTACAAATTTATCGTGGTGATTAATTAAGGAACTTGGTGGCTTTGAACTTGTTAGTTGCAGTTTGAGGTATCTCCTTCAATTAATTATCTATTCCTTTTCTCTAATCCGTGGGCCGTGGGTATGACCTCGGTGATATTTGAGTTTAGTACTTGGGTTGTTTGTTGGTAAGAAAAGATGGTACAGTACTTGGGTAAATATTTCATAAACTTTTTAATATATACATCCAGAAGTAGTTCATGTACTTAGGTATATTAGAAAGATTGCTTTTCAAAGTCTATGCATGGGTTCAACTCCTAGTCAAACCCGTAATTAACACCAGGCCCAACTTTTATTTAGATATCTATTATATGGTAAGGTTGCACTAGGAAAGTTAATTATATTACTAGTGTAATATCAAACTTAGTTTACGTAATGAAAATTATATTTAGTGAGGAACTTGGGTTTGTGGAATTTAATAGATGCTTAATAACCTACAGGATTATGTTGGCCGAGTAAAAGAAAGGGATGAGTTATTAAGTTTGGCTATTATTTTAAAGTTTAATATCTAAATCTTTCCATTTCTTAGAAGTTTATAAAATTGTTTTTGAAACTTATAATTTTATAATAAAAATTATGTAGTACAACTAGTAAGCCGTTTGCTATATAACAAATTTAAAAGTATAATCTTTATAAAATATTATTAGGAAGTTTAATGTTAAATATAAATATAATAAGTAAAATCATATTCAACTAAGTCATAAGTCTGGTTTAACTTTTAGATAAGCCAAAATCAAAACTAAATGAGGGTTAACTTAGATTTACTTAAAATTAGTATTTGACGGGATTAGTTACGTCAGGTAATCAGCGAGACCACTAGAGAACGACTATTCCGGCGACGAAATAATAGGCGAAGCTTTTTGAAGACTAGCTTCTCTTAAACCTCATCAATTTCAGGTGTGGATGCCTTTTGAGATTTTGTTATTCTTTTGATAGGAACAAGTAAATTTAATTGTGAATTATAAAAGTGAATAATTGAGGAAATAAATAAAAGTGAAACAGAATGAGACCGAGTAGTTAAGTTGTTTTGTCTGGGGTCTCCATTATCGGGAGATTGCACCCAAGCTTAATGCCGGTGGTCTCCTTATGATAGCGATCACGGGCAACGCATACTGACCTACTCTGCTATTCAGCCTCTGGGCGGTTTAGCGGTCATTTGATATGTATGTATATATTCCTTTTCTTTGGACTGGCTATGACCTTTAGGGTGTGTAGAAGCGGACTACCCCGCGGAACTCCGAGGTAGTAACCCAGTACTGGTGTATACTAGCCCCCACTTCGTGCACGGTGGAGGGCAGGAGCGGTTGCAAAGCAACCAGGGTCGAGTGTCTATACACTAGGTATACACTCGATGGGTAGGATCGAATAAGCACACAGGTATTGTCAGGAAACACAATATATTAAGGTAGATCTGGTGCGGGACTATTTCCCCAGGTCTAAGTAAGGTTTGAGATATGTAAAGGTGGTTTGGTGCGTGGCCGTGTCCCGCAGGGTTGGAGTTATGTAAGGTGGAAACTCTCGTATTATATTTTATGTTATTCCTCAAGCAAACACACTGAATCAAACTCAAATCTCTTTTAATAAATATACCTAAATAAAAGTCGTCCAGACAGGATTGACATGAATTTATGGACTCAAGTTCTAATCTTTTGAATAGCTTAATCCCAAAAATGGCTTACTCTATTACCACACTGAGTATTCATGTACTCACTCCACAAAATTAAATTGTGGATTCCAGGTACAGGTCCGACTGATGGTGAGGAATATCCTTTAGGTGACCCCATCGAAGACGGTGATGCCATAAACTACTAGTTTTTATATTATGTTATGTACCCCTTTTGATTAATAAGGCTAGAACAACTTGTTGTGTAATAACTAACCTTTCTTATGTACTGAGAGTGTTACAATAAATAATTTTGTGGCATTATCTTGTGATTTGTGTGATTGCTTATTGTACCATATATAGCCTTACGTGTATATAGTAGAGTATATATACGTGGCGGGGTTGTCCTTCCCGAATGGTCATTCAGTTCGGGGTGTGACAATTACAAACCTAGAATTAATATAAAATAATTATGAATTATGAGCAATGTTAGAGTTAAACATGTTCGACACTTGAGCTTGTCAAATGAAATCAAATTTTCTTTTCGAGATTGCAATGGTCAATCTAAACCTTTCAGTTTGTAGTACATAATAAAAGCTCCTTGAAGCTCAAATTTTATATTCCTTTTCAATTTTTTTTTTAAAATTTTAGAAAATCCTCAATCTAATTGTCTACTCAACCCTTCAATTTAACAAAATAATAGAAATAGTTAAAATTTTCAAAATTTGGCCTCTAATAAAATTTCAATTTGGAGATTGCATTGAGCGATTCGGATCGGCCGTTTGAAATTTCAATTCTCGAATCTCAAATCGCGTTTGGTTTTAGCATTACTCTAACTATATGCATAAAATGCTAAAAAATACATTTACAGTGTTTTCAATCGTAACTTAATGTTTTTAACAAAATCTGGCCATATTTATCGATATCCGGTCATCAAGATAGACAAATAATTTTGTACGTTGTTCTTTACAAGCTCAAAAACTCACGAAGTTATTAAGACATGTTGCACCGCACAAAACTCTGATGAAATTCATTTACAATGTACGTACATTATGTGGCTATTAGTATTTTTAACCAATGCCAGCATATTTCTCGATATTACGTTACGAATCTATATAATATATCATTTACTAGCTCTGGAAAAATTTTAGTAGTAGATATAGGCACAAATTTTAAATGTTTTTCATTTTACAACAGATGTGTCTCAAATTTTTAATTATATTTTACTATAATTTTTTTAACAAAAAAGGCTTGAAGTTAGGTAGTTAGTTTTCAACTACTAATGCAGTTCCATGATTTTTTTTTTTTTTTTAATCTTTCTAGCTAAAGAGTTGCTCACTGTTGAAAACTGACCGATGATCTTTTAATAATCTGCGGACGCTCTAAAAATTAATACTACAAGTATCTTGTATACGTCTAAAATCACTAATAATGTCATTTCGTTACACACGGTATAACTAAAATGAAAGCACGAAAAACATAAACTCAAGAACAATTTAAAACCAAAGATCAGTTTCATTTACTATAAAAACTGTACAAGTGACAATAAAATATTGAAACAATAAAACGCAGGATGAATTTAATGTTCATATTCATTAAGAAAATTGTAACATAAATAGCAAATTTAGAATTTATTAAGTTAACTAGGAAACTTGTTAAGGAAATTTAATTAATAAAATAAAGAGTTATACATAAAATCGACATCAAATTCATATGCATAAATTGATTCGAATTCGAAATCTCTGATTTTGTGTAATATCTAAACATATATTTTATTATTCTAGTAAAATCAAAGCTTAATTAAAATCAAATCTAATACTAAGATTAATTTAAAATTTAATGAAACAATATTTATTAACAATCTATATGAGTAGCAGCATCCTTGGTTATATAAATTCTGCCACACCATGCAACAGAAAATCTGAAAGATTTAATTGGTTAAAGAAAAAAAAAAAGAGAGTGCGGAGAGAGTCTCTCTCTCTTTCTCTCCGTTTCATCGACGTTGTCTCTCTCTCTTTCTTCTTTTCTCTTCTTCTTCGTTCTCTCCGATCAAGCAGCTCCCTCCCTTTTAGGTTGCGGTGCAGTAAATAGTAACAATGGAGGCGGAGGGAAAACTAAGCCTAGCCAATCCTCCTCCGCCATGTATCTCTTTTCCTTCGTTCTTATCCGATTCAATCGGATTTGAGACGAGGTGGACTTTAAGAGTGGTAAAAGTCTCGATGGGTAAATCGTCGTCGTTCCCTTCTCTCTCCTTTATTTTATGGTTTCTTTTGGATTTGGGGTATTTAAGGGGGTTTCGCTGTTGATGTCGGTTTGGTTGGCTTGAGGTGAAACCAGAGGACAAGAAAGAGAGAAAGAGAAGGGTAGAGCGGGGAAAGAACTAGAGATCGCAGGTATTGACGCCGTATCTCTTCTATTTTGATTTCTTTGCATTTTTGAAGGTTTTTCTCCGGAGTTTTGGGATAATTTTTCTGAGCTCGCTGACAGTGTTTGAGTGATGTTTGAAGGGTGTTGTGAAACTTAGTTATGGGTATGAATGCTTACTGTCAAAAGAAATTTGAGGGATATGTGCATACTTTGATAGTTAGGGTTTACTCGGGTTATTATCACTAATTATGGGGTTTTGTTTAATAACAGTGGGAGATGAATCTTTTAAGTGCTTTGAAATGATGAAGTTAGGTTAGAAATTTGAGTTGTTTGCTGTGATTAGAGTTGTAACAGGAACTGTCGAGGTATGGGTACTCGGGTTGATGCTACACTTTGATTTTTTAGGTTTAATCTTTGATGTTAAGATGAAGTTGTTGTTGAGGGGTGTTTGCGATGTTGTTTGCAGGATCTATGAGGTGTGGTACCAGTTTTTGTACCACTGGTACCCATTCTGGTATGGTTCTGGTGTTCTGACTGTGCTTAAGGACTGGTTCGTGAGAAATTTTTGGGTTTAGGGACCTGTTCGTGAAAGAAAAAGGGCCTAAATGTGAAGAAAAGGACCTAAAAATAAATAAAAAGGGCTGATTGTAAAATAAAATGATCTGAGGTTTATCGGAAAGTTTTCCGCTGAGTTAACGGATCGGGTTCCTGTGCTTATTGGATATTGTCGGAAATTGGTTCGAGACCAGACTGACTGGCTCAGGTCAACTGGGTCAGGTTGACCTGGCTCAGTCGTTTCGCCTTTTTGGGCTGGTTTTGTGCGTGGGCTTTGTTGCGGGAAAAAAAAAAGAAGTTGGGCTTTTCTCTGTTGGCCCAGTGCGAAGGAAGAAAAACAGAGAGATGTTGGCCCGATATATATATATAACTTAAATCTAATTTAATTAGATTTAATAATTGGATAATTAATAAACTTAATCTATGATTAAGTTAAAACTAATGTGGTGTAATAAATAATTAAAGAAAAGGCCAACGAAACGTTCGGGTATACCTTTAATTAGTCGGTTTCGGGAAATGATGAGAACAGTCCGAGTGAAATCTAGAACAGATACAAAATCACCGACTTTCTGATCCCAACAATTAAAACAATAAAAATTTGAATCTTGAATTTTCATATTTCTTATTTTATAAATTATATTGAGTTTAATGTTTTATAATTTTCTTATTACTTATTTCATAATCAAATTTTTGAAATTTAAAACATTTAATAAAAATCTAAATTTAAATAAAAAATTAATTTAAGCATAAAATTTAAATATACCTATTTAAATAAAACTAATTTAAATAAAATATAATTAAAAATTTAATTTAAATAAAAATTTAATTGAATTAGAGTTAACTAATTTAAATTTATTAACTAACTTAAAATTTATTTTTCTTCTAAAATTTAATTTTTGAAATTTATATCTATTTATTTATTTATTAATTTATTAGTTTATTATTAAAAAAATTTAAAACTAATTTAAATAAATAATAATAACCAGAATAATGATAGAAAAAAAATTTAAAATCTTAAATTATACCAAAGTAAATAATAAGGAACAAAGTGAATAAAAATAAAAAAAACAACAACATAAATCTATTAAACTATAACAAAATAACTAATGAGGAATCAATAAATAGAATTTAAAGAACTACTGAAAACACAAGTAATTACTGTAACCAATATCATTTAATTTCACCAATTAACTTAAGGATTTTATTTTAGTGGGATATTAGGAAATCTGAGTTTCTAAGTTAGATAACTAATTGTTTGAAACCGTTAGTTAATTCTCAACGGTTTTTGACTTTACAGGAAATTGGACGGATTCGGAAGCGGACAACGATAAAGGTGCGGAACGTGGATATCTATAGAAATTATAGTTCGGTAATTTTAAATTAGTGCATAGCATGTTGGATGCCTACTTGAATGCATTAATTATCGATCATATTAGTTATAGAAACAGATATTACAACTCAAATAAAAAAATATCATGTTGAGTTAAATCTCCACTATTGGAAATTTGAATATTAATGAATCAGGCAAGTTTGTTTATCATTTGATTTATTGAACAGCATTGTATCGGTTCAATTAAAAATTATTGCCTGTTATAATGAATTCTGAAAGTCTTGTAAAGTTAATGATAATGGATGGAATTTAAAAGAAATTAGACCACTCGCCAAAGTCGGTCGGCCACCGGGGCCGACCGACTTTGGCCAGTTCGATAGTACTATACGGATATGGAATCCCTACCGCCTGTCAGGGTCCGGGATTTTTAAATCTCTACCGCCTGCCCTGTCTGGGGAAGATCTCTCTCCGCCTGCTCATACTATTGAGTTGGGAGATCTGAGTGTGTATTTAATTATCTTTATATGACTTATGATTTAACGGATCAGGCTTTACTGATTTTCTTGACTTGTCTGTTGTGCATGTTGGAGTTATGTCCTAGAAGTCAATATTTAATGACTTAATTTTTTTAGTTTATGTTAATGATGATATTTGATCATTTGTTCCTAGAGTTTATTATTGACAGATCATTCAGGTTGAGGATCTGAATTGTAGATCTCTGTGGATCATTCATTAGAATGACAATAATAAATCTAAATCGTCCATAATCTTGATAATTAACAAGGAACATTAATTATCATAAAAGATTAGTATGCAAGTTAAGTGATGATTAAGTTCTACAAATCATAAGTAAGGAGTTACGAACTTAATTGCATATGTGTATGTTATTGGAACATAGTACAGGACTTGACCCAATGAAATAAACATATGGATTGTGTTATGTGTCATTGTTTATTTCATATGAGTTTGATTCTAAGTTTGAGATGTTCACCTTTTCCACATGAGGATAGGTTCAATAAATATCGTCTAACGTTGATTCCTGATAAAGGCTGCTATAAGGACTTTATTTATGTTCTCTTGAATTGTGCGGGGAAAAGTTGTTCATCAAGAAAACCGTATGTCCCTCATTAGTATACCTAGTGAGTGATGATATCTGTTTGGGCCCCTTGATGGAGTTGGATCGTATGCATGCAAACTAGACGATCAACTCTAGATCAAGAAATGTATAATCTACAAGAATGACACATTCCTATCTTGGATTATACAATGATATCATGTGACATAAGAATCAGACAAGGAAATACTATTATTTCTTATGTAGGATTGAGATATTGTAACGGTACATTATTTATGCGAATTGGGAATCATAACGTGTTGCTAGATACCGCTTATGATTATTGGAAATAAATAGTGATTTATTCTCCATGGCCAACATAGCATAAATCCTCAAAGGGTCACACAAATAGGACTTTGACCACACAATGCATTATCTATTTATTCGCAACAGTGAGTATTGCGGAAATATGATGAGTTGATTAATTAATTATATACCGTTATGAACCGTTATAATTAATTAAGTCAAAGAGATCATATAGAAATAAATTAATGCATTATCTAATCCCAAAATAATTATTAATGAGTTAATAATTAATTTTAGATCAACACATTTCAATATAAATGGTTATATTGATTAATTGGGTCATTATTTAATAGGAAAATATATAGCCCAATTATAGAGCAACCTAATGGGACTTTAATTAGGTGAATTAAAGACCCAAATGAGATTGTGAGGTGGCCCATATAGGCCCAATTCGTGGCCAGCCATAGGGTGGCAAGAGGTGTAATTTTGGGGAAGTTTTTCCTAGGGTTTGAGCTCTATAAAAGGACCCCTTTGGAGGCTCCAAGAGCTAGCCTTTCTCTCTCCTCTCTTTCTTCCCTTTGTGGCTGCCACAAACCTCCTCTTTTCTCCCTCTTTTGCTCATGTGTTGAGCTCTCTTCTCCATTTAAATGAAAGATTTAATTGCTAGAAGAGAGAAAGCTAATGGGATTAGGCTTGTTCTTGGGTGTGCTAGCACATACCTTGAGAACGTGGTTAATCTCTTTGGTGGACTCGAGGCCGGCGCCATCCATGGAGAAGATGAGGCGTAGGAGAGCACGCCATCGACTCCCATGCCATGGATTCGAGCCTCATGAATGCGATTTCATGAGAGGTACAACTTTCTCCTACCTTCTCTCTTGATTGGATGTGTGATTGCTTTAGCACTAGATCTATTGATTTGCTTGTTGTTAATGGTGATTAATTAGTTGTAATTGATCTAAAATTAAAATATGAGCATTTCCCAACAGTGGTATCAGAGCTATGGTCGTGCTTAAGGTTTTTCACACTTAATTAAGTGAGAATTCGTAATTAATTAAGTTAATTAGTGATGTGCATGCTTGCTGGCCCTGGAAAGGCTATTTTCTGTCTTGTTGCTTGTTTTTCGTGGTGTAAAGCTCTCTGAAATTTTTTCCTTCTTATTGGAGGTTGTAGCCCTTTGAGTTGTGGTTGTTTTCCCACTGGAATCATTGAAATTCGATGTAAAATGAATTTTTAGTGATTTAAACGGTAACGGTGCGCAGATCTGTTATTCTGCTGCACAGTTCTGTTGTTGTGGTTGGTAACAAATAAGTTTGTATACAAAGTACCTGTAACTTTTAGATAGGATTATTCTAAACTTGATGCTCTTTCTGGATATGTAAATTTTGTTGCATATTTCGGATATTATGTGGGCGTTCAAGGATGAAAAGTGATGAAGTTATCAGATCTGTTTTTTCAAACAAACTGATTGTTTTGAAAAACTGTACTTATTGAGAAACTTTTATGGAAAAGTGTTGAAATGGAAATGTTCTCCTTTAAGTCTGGAATCTGTGAAAATTAATTTCATAGATTTTCATTGAGATTTGATACCTCAACCGAGTGAAACCTTTTTGGTCGACGGTCTGTTCCAGAACAGGATACCTTGCTTAAATGCTTGTTATCTCGTTGATCTTGAATATAACTTGTGGATTTTCTTTTCATGGAATGATAGCCTATTGTATGTAGTATTTTTCTATGTAAATTGTTTGCTGGAAAAATATCAAGGGGATGATCATACAGACCAAAAGGTTGAGACCAATAACTGAATTTTCTCTAACGGTGCTTCGCGCACAATCTGAGGATTTGTCTTTTTTGGTTCTCCCTGATGGTAATTGATCTCTCCTTGAGATTTTTACAGGTAATCACAATCTTTGTAAGGAGTTCTCTGGATTTATTTCAGATTTTTTGGAGACCGAATTATTTTGAATTTTTTCGGGTCCCGAATTTCGTATTTTAATTAGTTAAAATAGTTTCTAATTAATCAATTTATTGAAATGTTAATTAGAAGACTCCTTAAATACCCTCCTTTCTGTTTTGATAGTTGGATTTAATTTAAAAGGGCTTAAACAATTAGTTGTTAAGGTTAAGCCTTCTTCGCATTCGAAAAACTTGAGCAACAAGTATGCACAAAGATTCTAATTAATGAAATTAATTAAGAGCGAGTGAATCATGTATATTGTATATGTGCTAACTTTGTTTTGTAGGAGGATGTGGGTTTGATATGGCTCAAGATGTCAATGCCTTGTGTGTTGTAAAATGTTGTGAATGCATGTGATTGCTTGTAAAGTGGCCTAAGGTGCCTTGATAATTAAGTGGTTAATTTTTGATGTAACTTGTGAGGCTTGCATGCCCCTAAGGCCTAGGCGGGGTTTTAGGAATTTTATCACATGTATTTATTTCCCTTAATTATTAGATAGGATCTTAGTAATTAGTGGGAGGGCTTGATTAGATTAGTCTCGTTACATGGAGATGCGACGAAGATTAATGCAAGCGGGAGCCATACAAACCCACGACAATGCTTGAGATGCTTATGTTATGTGATTGTTTGTGAATGCCTTGAATTGTCATAGGTAGGTATGGGTGTATGCTTACACGACCACCAAACAAAGTCACGTAATTGCTTTTGTCCCAAACTAAATTGATTAAGTCGACCGCCTTCCTTCTCTCTATCCCCTTCACGTCAATAGCCAATCATGGCGCGGTCCGCCATAGCGGACGTCATGGTTGTCAACCTTGATAGTCGGGGTACAAATGAAAAGATTTGTTAGGAGCAAATAGAGAGAGGTTGCTTATCGATGGACCCAACAAGTTTTCTTGGACATCGGGGCGAAGTTTGTAAATATACTTAGATATTTACAAACCAAGAGTCATATGGTTGATATGATTGGTTGGAGAACCTACCTTGTCTAGTTAAGTAGGGTGTCGTGCCATAGCAGGCTCTACTTGACAAAAATGGGGATCTTGGAATCCATTACATTTAGGGACATTAATTAAATGTAGTGGAAGTTTTTGTTTATCATTCCATAAACAAAACATTGCATAAACTAAATGACCTTAAATTGAAATTGTTATAGATATTAAATATGTTAATTTCGTTGCGATCAATCTTTGGAAAACGACAAGCTCGTTTCTAAGGTATTTACTTGGAGAAGAAATACCGATTTCTAAGACATGTTCTTGGAAATGAGAAACTTGAGCAAGTTTAATCCCAAAAACGTTCCTCGACTTCCCGAACAATAGCTTCGCTATGATTGATTAGTTTTGACGAAAATTATTCAATAAAGCGAATGCTTATATCCTTTTAGAAGTTCTAGACTTTTGAATTGGAGAATTCATAAGGACTAGACTAGACTTCTATACTCTCATCCACTTACTCAAGAAGACGTTCTTAGAGAAAGTAAAAGATAGACTCAATCATTTATGATCAAGAAATGGAATGTGAGTTAACCAAGAGACTCTTCTTATAAGAAGATAAATATTTCATTAGCTTGTGAACCGAAAGGTTTGAGTAGCTAATTGACAACTAGAGATATTAAGATCTTCAATATCAAGGATTGTTGATATTGTCATACAATCTCTTTCTATAGATAAAGGATATGTTGTTCGCACACTTGTTAGTGCTTAAAATGATTGGTTAAGTATTAAAGGAATACTCTACCAATATATGAGTTGAAACTTCGAGACTCTCACTAGTGACCGTGTGTCACATGAGATGTTTCATTTACCAATTATGGGAGACATTTGAAAAGATGTCCAAAATACCATGATGTTCTAAACCTTAAGATATTTGTCGTTCAAATTATCTCACTATCTCTAATTCACACTAGTAATTAGGTGCTAGTTCATGTGCTCGCATTTAACGAAATGTGTAGGCAATGATGAATAAGAGAAAGTTCGAGATAAGTAAAGTAAACTCCGTTTTGGAAATGGCTTATACGTCTAAGCCGCTACCATTGAATACGTAGAGTTATCTTTACTAAATAAAGAGTTTGTTTAGGAATTTGAGGTTGTATACCTTATTCCAAACATCCCATAAAATCTTATCTCCATTTCATATTTGATGATGGATGATCATGTTTTGTAATAGAGAAATGTCGTTCTCTTATTGTTATGAATTTGTGTATAAGATTTCATGCATCTTGATTGAATTTGCTTGAAATAGATAAACAAATTTCGAATGACAAATATGTAAGACTTCACATAAAGTATTTGAATTTTATGTAAAATAGTCGCTTAGTCGAATATAAACAAGAATCGCATTATGAGAGTCTACGTAACGTGGAGCTCGTAAATCAATTTGATTGCAAAGAATCGCATTATGAGAGTCTACGTAACGTGGAGCTCGTAAATCAATTCGATTGCAAATCAATTGAAATTCATGCGAATCGTGTTTGTTAAAAGACAAAAGCGCCTTTGACCTACGAAGGTTTAAAGGACAAGTAACCTTATTAAGACTTATACATATTGATGTATATAGACTTATAGGACTTGTGCAATTGAAAGGTTGTTGACACTTTACCACTTGACCAACGATCATTATAGATATTAACGTATCTATTTGATATGATATAAGTATGAATCTTTTGACAAGATCAAAAGGATCTCAAGAGTAAAGTTGAAAAACTATTCAATAAAAGCAAAAGTCTTAAGATGGATCATGGTAAATAGTTAAGTCATGTAGTTTGATATATTGCCTAAAGAGTATGAAAGACGTTTCACTACTCGCTCCATGAGGAACATTTGAAAAATGTATCCAAGGATGAAGGTATCGAACATTGTTTGATATAGTTCGATCGGAAATAAATCAAATTGACTTGTTTGACTCATGTAAGGGATTGTGTTTGAGGACAATATTGTTTACACTAAATAAAAATTCCATTGAAGTCTATTGAGAAAGATATCTTACGAGATTCGATCTCTAGGTATATTGTTTCTCAAGATTTGGTGTTGAGAAGCTTATTTCAAGGTTCGATTGATTGATAAGCTTGGACCCAAATAAGACGCTTATTATTTTGTAGGATATCTTGAATTAGCCAAAAGGTACTACTTCTATGAACATGATAAGAACAAGGTAGTTGTTGCTCATCATAACGTAATCTTAAAGAATGATATTCTCAAGAAGAAGTAGTGGGAGTAAAGTGAGCATTAAAGGAGTTTATGCGTCACTACAAGAAGTACCTTTATAGGGAACTTGTCACTCCATACATGGTGTTTAGTGGGAGTTGAGCGGAACTTGACTCACAAGCAGTTGTGAAAGGAAGAAGTTTATAAGCACGCTCGCTTCTAAAGAGTACTCAAACATCTCACGAATGGATGATGTTAGAGAAACTCGTGCAGTACATTAGGATCAAGAACTTATTCTACAAGTTGTTGTAGAAGTAGTTCATAGACCTCAAGCACCAATCCTACAAAGATCAACGAGAGTGAATTGCCTAAACTAAAAAGTACATAGGTTTCACAACATCCTCGTACTTGACATATGAGGATCCGTTGATAAATAAAGAAGCGATGGAAAGACCCGATTCCACAAGTATGGTTTAAATCTATATGATCTTTAAGTACAATCCATATATATAACAACAAGGTATAGACCTTGATTGATGTTCAAGAAGGAGCGATCCATCTAGAACATTTAGATCTTTAAAAGGAAAGATAGATATGGATAACAAGTCGACTTTGTACAAAGCACAATTTCATGATTGATGCTATGTCTAAGTCGATAACAAGTCGACTATGTACAAAGCACAATTTCATGATTGATGCTATGTCTAAGTCGATGACAAGTTGACAATGTACAAAGCACGGCTTCTCGCTTGTAGCTGTGTATAAGTCAATAAAGATCATTCTAACAATAGTTATATTTCGTATATATAGATATATGGAAAGATACATCAAAACCGTCTTCTTCGATTGAATGAAGGAAGTTGTAGTGTATTTGACACAAACCAAGGATTTGTTGTATTGTTGGAAACACATGTATGCTTCAATGATGGATTGAAGCAAGTATTGTGGAAATTGGAATAAACATTTCGACAAGGAAGTCAAGGAGTTGAACTTCGTCAAAAAGGTACCTTGTATAGACAAGATAGTCAGTGGGAGCATGATTGTGTTACATGTATTGTACAAGATACAAGACATTAATTGGGAATAACATTAAGAAAATGAATATTGTCAAGATCTCATTGGAGAATGGTTTTCTCAATTGAGAACTTGGGTAAGTCACCTAAATCCAAGGAAACAAAATCTATGGAGATAGATTATGATGGATGTCAGGTTTGAGCAAAATGTGCATATAATGACAAGGTGTTATAGTTACACGAAAAGATAGACTCCTAGAAAGGATGTCTAACCACATTGTATGGCATACACTTCAGTGCTACCGGTGTGTTGCAACTCAATTCGAGAAGAGTGCACGATACAATTCGAGCATCCTTCTGTTATGAGTTTCATTATGTACGCCATACTTATGCACATGCCCCTATGTGTTGTATCCAAGGAGTATGACAATCAGTTGTCAAATGGATACAAAGAAAAACACATTTGGACAATAATCAAGAATGTCCTCGAGTATCTTAAGAGAAAGAGTGATATGTTTTTCCATCTGATAAGATAAAAGAAAGCTCATATAAATTGATATATTGATGCTAGTTTTCGAAAGATTGATATAAATACAATTGAGCTACATATTTTGTTTAAATGTGGTGTTGTAAGTTTAGAAGGTGTTCTAAATGGGATATTACAACCGTTTCCGTCACCAAAACAAATATATATATAGCAACTTGTTAAGCAATGAAAGAATGTAGTAAGGATCGTGAAGTTCTCAATCAAGCTAATATGGTTCTATGCATCTCGAACCATAGCTTAAACTTGAAGAACCCAATATTAAATTGGTGATCCAACTAAGATCTATGACGATGTCACTTGATCTCACATGATGATGATCAAGAACACATATATAGAAGTATATATGTATATAGGGTCAAATAAAATTTGATAGGTTCGCGGACACAGCGAACACTCTAACTTAACCTCTACCTTAAGCGGTATACGAGATGCAATTGTGCATCCATGCGTGATGGACGTATGAGTAACTTGCTTTAAGTGTATTACATCTTTTGAGGTTCGAGACATGTATATATATAGATATATGACATTGTTCAAAATTCTTCACTGGCTAGAAGTCACTATTGATTGACTCTAGGCCAAGTGGGAGATTGTTGGAGTTATGTCCTAGAAGTCAATATTTAATGACTTAATTTTTTTTAGTTTATGTTAATGATGATATTTGATCATTTGTTCCTAGAGTTTATTATTGACAGATCATTCAGGTTGAGGATCTGAATTGTAGATCTCTGTGGATCATTCATTAGAATGACAATAATAAATCTAAATCGTCCATAATCTTGATAATTAACAAGGAACATTAATTATCATAAAAGATTAGTATGCAAGTTAAGTGATGATTAAGTTCTACAAATCATAAGTAAGGAGTTACGAACTTAATTGCATATGTGTATGTTATTGGAACATAGTACAGGACTTGACCCAATGAAATAAACATATGGATTGTGTTATGTGTCATTGTTTATTTCATATGAGTTTGATTCTAAGTTTGAGATGTTCACCTTTTCCACATGAGGATAGGTTCAATAAATATCGTCTAACGTTGATTCCTGATAAAGGCTGCTATAAGGACTTTATTTATGTTCTCTTGAATTGTGCGGGGAAAAGTTGTTCATCAAGAAAACCGTATGTCCCTCATTAGTATACCTAGTGAGTGATGATATCTGTTTGGGCCCCTTGATGGAGTTGGATCGTATGCATGCAAACTAGACGATCAACTCTAGATCAAGAAATGTATAATCTACAAGAATGACACATTCCTATCTTGGATTATACAATGATATCATGTGACATAAGAATCAGACAAGGAAATACTATTATTTCTTATGTAGGATTGAGATATTGTAACGGTACATTATTTATGCGAATTGGGAATCATAACGTGTTGCTAGATACCGCTTATGATTATTGGAAATAAATAGTGATTTATTCTCCATGGCCAACATAGCATAAATCCTCAAAGGGTCACACAAATAGGACTTTGACCACACAATGCATTATCTATTTATTCGCAACAGTGAGTATTGCGGAAATATGATGAGTTGATTAATTAATTATATACCGTTATGAACCGTTATAATTAATTAAGTCAAAGAGATCATATAGAAATAAATTAATGCATTATCTAATCCCAAAATAATTATTAATGAGTTAATAATTAATTTTAGATCAACACATTTCAATATAAATGGTTATATTGATTAATTGGGTCATTATTTAATAGGAAAATATATAGCCCAATTATAGAGCAACCTAATGGGACTTTAATTAGGTGAATTAAAGACCCAAATGAGATTGTGAGGTGGCCCATATAGGCCCAATTCGTGGCCAGCCATAGGGTGGCAAGAGGTGTAATTTTGGGGAAGTTTTTCCTAGGGTTTGAGCTCTATAAAAGGACCCCTTTGGAGGCTCCAAGAGCTAGCCTTTCTCTCTCCTCTCTTTCTTCCCTTTGTGGCTGCCACAAACCTCCTCTTTTCTCCCTCTTTTGCTCATGTGTTGAGCTCTCTTCTCCATTTAAATGAAAGATTTAATTGCTAGAAGAGAGAAAGCTAATGGGATTAGGCTTGTTCTTGGGTGTGCTAGCACATACCTTGAGAACGTGGTTAATCTCTTTGGTGGACTCGAGGCCGGCGCCATCCATGGAGAAGATGAGGCGTAGGAGAGCACGCCATCGACTCCCATGCCATGGATTCGAGCCTCATGAATGCGATTTCATGAGAGGTACAACTTTCTCCTACCTTCTCTCTTGATTGGATGTGTGATTGCTTTAGCACTAGATCTATTGATTTGCTTGTTGTTAATGGTGATTAATTAGTTGTAATTGATCTAAAATTAAAATATGAGCATTTCCCAACAGTGCATGTGTTACACAGATGGTGCTGATAGGTCCGGTTTTACTTCGTTGCACGGTAGGTTATTAGATAATTATATTGCATTATATTTTAAGTATAATTGTTCTTAAAATTCATTTATTTGAATACTTATCTATTATTGTATTATTATTCATATTATTTTTACGGGATTTATTCTGGACTTAGATTTCAACTAGAAATCCACATCTGGAACTAAAACCCGCACTGAGAATTTATTCTCACTCCGTTTGTTTTGCATGTACCTCGATTGGTTGGGGGTTCCAGGGTACCCACAGGCCGCTGAGGGGTCCTCCGCTCTTCGTGATTGATGGGTCGCATGTTCATCTGCATACTTCCCTTACGTATCACGTTTCTATGTCTCCTGATGGTGTATATTTTTATCTCGAGTATACTCCTCCTCCAGCTCCTACGTCTGCTCTACCTCCAGTTCCAGATCCTTCGGTACCTCCCACCCCTGTGATAGTTGTGAGTGACTCCGATGATGAGGGCATCATCTTGGAGTAGTTTGTTTTATGTTGTGTTTGAGACTTGTTAGGGTAGTTTGGTTGCGAGATGGACTAAAATTTTGATACACTAGTCTAGACTTTGTTCATATGTGAGCTAGACTAAGTGTTGTAGATAGACGGTCCATTCTCAGGGTTGTGGTCCTTTGTTATGCGTGTGACGGTCTTTTGATGATGATGATGCTACTGTGACTTTGTTTTATATGTATTTTATATGATAGTGTGAGAACTGTGGTTTTGGACTTGAATTGCTTGTGTTGTGATTTGTTTTGGTATGTTTCAAATCACTTATTATCATATTGATATATTTTCTTTGAAAAAAAAAAACTGGACATAAATGTTAGGTTAAGATTTAAGTTAAAGCCTTACGATAATACTAATCTTGTGTTATCGTGGCGGGAGTTGTCATATTCAAGGACGGGATGTGACAAAAATATAGTTCAAGGGGAAAAAATTGAAGCAGCAAACAACAACTAAGAAAAGTATCATAAAGAAGAAAAAAGAAGTTTCAAGTAATTTAGTTATGTCATTTGCATCAGAAGAGAAACAAAATTAAACGAGGAGGATTCTAGATTCATCATTTATTTATTTTTTTTTGCACCACGAATGACACAACTTCTCAATTTCATTAATATTTTAAAATAAAAAATTCAAAATTTGAATCCTAATCGTCGATCTTGTTTGATTTAACGACTGATGAATTTTATATAATTTTTATAAATTTTAGAGTTCGTTTGATGCTCAATCGAGAGGCCAAAAAAAATGAAGGGATAGTGTTAATTATAGCAGATTAATTCTAATACGTTCATATATTGACATGTTTATTGAGTATCGAATGAACTCCAAAATTAGAAAAAAAAATTATATTAAAATTCATTGGTCGTTAAATTGAACAAGATCAATGATCTAAATTCATATTTTTAAAATATTAATGAAATAGAGAAATTATGTCATTTGTAGAACCACTTAGCTAGGCTTTGCCCCAGAATTTGGAAGAAGTGGGAAAAAAAAAAAGAATGGGAAAGAAAGGAAAGAGAAGGTCAATAAACCCTAAATTTGGGGGTGAATCGAGTTTTTATTTTTTTTTCATCTTTTTACACAGAGTGTCTCCCGATTCTCTCCGGTTCACCTCTATTGTGTTTTTGAAAATTTATTGAATGGGAGCACTGAACAGGATTTGGAGAGTTCACCCTTTTTCCATTCCCCTCCTCTACACCGAGCAAGACCATATAGAAGGGAATTGCTTTCTACACGTCTAAAAATTAGAGATGCACTCCCCTTTGACAGAAATACCCCCGCACTCCTCCTCTTTCTTTTTTTATTTCCTTCTCCCATCTCGACCCACTCTCCCACCTTGGCTCTGCCTGGCTCGGCCTAGTTCCGGCATAGCTCCGTCTTAGCTCCTCCTGACTACCTAGATCGATATCCTTGCCACTCTTCTTAGTTCTCACAGACCAAAAAAATTCGAAACCTATTACAGCTATTTATCGCTGGTTTTTAACTCGCCTGGATCACTGGTCGTGTGTGTTGCTCCTCGACAGTGGGCCCGTTCTAAGCGCTTTGGCTGCGTGCGTCTTCCTCTCTGAACCTGGAACCTGGTTGGCGTGTAGAAAGCAAACCAAAGAGGAGGAGTGCGGGGTATTTTTGTCATAGGGGAGTGAATCTCTACAAATTAGACGTGTAGAAAGCAATTCCCCATATAGAAGTATAGAACTAGAACCTATCAAATTAAATAGTTTGCGTAGCTAAATCAAGTGATCGCTTGTTCTTTCAGACTCATTAACAAGCTGCTCTCTCTATGTTTTTCCTGCTTGTTTCTTACGACGAACTCTCATCACTAAATTTATCTAAAACATAAGAAATAATTATTTTCTTATTTTCTGTACATAACAATTAGTCTCACGGTGCAATTTCAAGCTATGCCGTTACCCGCAAAAAAATGAAAATATGATTTGATAAGATAACAGTCAATTGTCATTGTATTGTGTTGGAAACGATGCAACGGCTAGGGCTATACAACGAAAAAAAAAAATTCGCCCGACCCGTGTAATCCGTCTAATTCGATCCGTATTTTAACGGGTGTTTAAACATTATTCGAGTTGAATCAGATTTTGATTTTATTAATCCGGTTGTACTAGGTCGAGTTATATTTTTATTCTTGGTAATCCAATTTATACCCGACCCATTTAATTAAATAAATAGAAATATCATGTGTTAGAATTGCACATAAATTTTTTTTTTTTGATGTAACACGTGTGAATTACGTGTGACAATTCTTACCAAAATTTGCTCAAGATAGTGTGACTGTTATAATTAATATTATTAATTATTAATTATAATTTAATATGGCCTATATTATTAATCTAAACCAAGTCTATTTATGAATTTTAATTAAAGGGTGTATTGATTTTGATGGAAAGTCAATGGACCAGATTCATTCAAATCTGATCCCTTCAATTGCCTTAGTGATTAAAATACTCTTCATGTCATTAATTAAGCACCTCTTCATTAATTTCTCTCAACAAAAAGAAAAAGACAGAAAGAGTAAAAACACCATTAGAGTGCCATCATCAGCACTAAGGAAAATTGAAGAAGATTGGATTTCCGCTTAACGATGTCTTCCCTTCAATCATGTGAATTTTATTTGTAACATAGCAAAAATACCAGACCAATTTAAATTAATTAGGTGAATTAATTTTAAAAAAAAATAATTAGATAAATTATTAGGAATTATTATGGATTTTAGTATGAATTATAGTATTTAGGAATTAAGTATATCATGAATAATTAAATCAAAAGTAACAGTAAAACCGATCTGAAATCGAAAATTTTAACTTTGTGTAGTATCTAAAATTTATGTACATAATTTTAGTAATATCAAAGATTAAGAAATGATAATTATTTGGCTTTAGATTAATTAAATCTTAATAAAAATAATTATAATCATTAAACTATATGAGTAGCAGCATGCTTGGCCACAATATCGTTGCCACAGGATCCGAGTAGGTAAAACACAGTAAAAATCGACGAAATCGATTTCATCGCCGTGGCTTCATCTCTTTCTCTCCTTTCTCTTCCGATTTTTCGTCGATCGTTCGATTCCTTCTCTCTTTTCTCCGGTGGATTTATGGAAATTCCGTCGTGGGCTCGAGTGTGGCCAGCCAATCTTCTTTAGGCCACCGCCATTTCCAGGTTAAGTAGCCACTAGGGTTTCTCCGCATGGAGAATGGCGATTGGCCGTGGGTATGAGCTGGAGTGTGAGATTCGTGCTTGGGAATCTCGACTGCTGACTCCTCTCTCTTCTCTCTCCGCGGCTGCCTCAGCTATAAAAACCCCCATTCCATTTGAGGTAATTTTGGCCGGTTTTTGAAAATTTCCTTAAAAAGAAAAGAGTGGAATTTGAGAGAGAAGGAAGAGGATATGCATAGAGATCCAAGGTATGAACTCTGTGGTGTTGATTCTTTGATTTTTCTTGTTTGAAACCGAGCTAAATTGCTTGAACTGTGTAGTTAGGGTTTTAAGCTCGGGTTGAGGATGAACTGTGCTTAAAATATTGAAATGTTGAGTTTGATAGGTCTAATTCGGTAAGATAGTTGATTTAAATTGGTTGTTGATGATTGAAATTGATAGGAAATGATTTTGTGAAGGTGTTGAGTTCGGTTACATATTGATAAACCAAAAAAAACTTGAATTGGGATGGGCTTTGAGCTCAAATGAGCACAGAGGAGACTTTCTTGGTGCTTATTATGTGTATTTTAGGAGTGGTACCAGTCTCAGGTACGGTGGCTGTACCAACTGGTACTATTCTGGTACCATGGATGATTCTGTCGTTGATGACAGGGGCTGATTCGTGAAGAAATTGGGTCTGAGGACTTAGTTGTGAAGAAAAATGACCTAAAAAGAAATAAAAAGGGTCTTTTTGTAAAGGAAAAGGACTCAGATGTAAATTAAAATGATCTGAGGGCCCCTGGATGAAATGGCGGAGGAGATAACGGGTCTGGATCTGAAACCCTTCTGTCGGACCTGTCGGACCCGTTGCGACTGGCTCAGGTCAACTGGGTCAGGTTGACCTGGCTTAGCCGCGTAGGAGAAGTGGGCTGTGGGCTGGTTTCGGATTGGGCTTGACTGAGAAAAAAAAAATTTTCCTTGGCCCAGTGCGAATTTAATTTGGCCCAGTGAAGAAAAAAAATGTGGGCTTAAGCCCATAACAGATTAATATATTTGATTTAAATTAAACTTAATTTATAATTAAGTTAATTAATGGAGGGATTAAAGAATAATTAAATAATTAGAGGAAAGGCCACATGAAATGTCTGGTATTTCTCTAATTTGACGGTTTTCGGGTGATGATGAAATAGTTCGAGTGAGTCAAGAACAGATACATGACAAAAATCACCGACTAAACTGATCCCAAATTAAACAAACAAAATAACTTTTGATTTTCGAGATTTTAAAAATTTTAGAAATTTCTTACTAAACTATTTTATTTTATTTTATTTAAATTTAAACATTTTCGAAAAATTTGAGATATATTTTAAATAAACTAAAATAGAGTTTATAATTAAAACTAAATTAAAATAAGTTAAAAATATATATATATATATATATATATAAAAAAACATATAAATAATAAAATAAAAATATAATAATAATAATAATAAAATTTAAATTTAAATTAAATTGTATAAACATAAATAGTAAATGTGTGTACATATAAAACAAAATAAATAACATAACATAGACATAAGTAATATTTGTACTTATATAAAAAAAATGAACAACTAAAATTTAATTGCTAGCATATATATTTATAAGTACATATCTAATTAAATAAAATTTGGATAAATTTGTATAAAATAAACTAACAATTATAAATTACAGAATTACTGAAAACACAAGCAATTACTAGGAATCTATTATTAGTTAGGCTGGTTAGATAAATGGACCTTAGTCAATTGAGGAAATTACAATTAGAAGAAATAAATAATAATTTGGAATGAGTCTTAATAGCTCTTAATCTCCTTACAGGGGAGACAACTGACGCGGAACCCGGACCAGACTTGAGTACAGGTGCGGATACGTGGTTTTTTGTAGAATAATAGCCCTGATAATATTATTTAATGCATAGCATGTTGTTAATTCCTTTGAATGCATTACTTCTTGATCATTTAGAATTAGGAACAGATATTACAACTCAAGATCTCATGTTGACTTAATCTCCTTTGATCAAGTTGTTATGAAACTAGGCAAGCTTTGCAACATCTTTTGAAATTAATCCTTGTGGAATTAAGATAATCTTGCCTGATAATCCTGGAAACATGACATAAAAGTCAATATCACTCTCCGGAGTCGGTCGGCCACCGGCTTCGACCAGTTCAGTAGCGCTATTGGAATATGGAATTCCCTTATGCCACCTGATATGTCAGATAAGGGAAATGTCTCCTCATGTGCCCAGCCGGTTGGGAAAGGAACCTGAGTGAGATTTGATGATTATTTACATGATGTGATTTATTTTCTGACTGTTATATGATTTTATCTTGATTGTTATTATGCATTGCTTTTCAGTCCACCATGGTGTTGATAGGCCCTTTTCTTCTCCGCTGTTCGGTATGCAGTCGGATAGAGATTGGCATTTCATTGTTCTTGATTCATTGCTTTCTATTATTATTTATTATTGATTTAATATTGATTATTATTATTGTGGGGATTATTTCTGGACTAAGATTTCAACCAGGAATCCACGTCTGGAACTAAAACCCGCACTGAGAATCATATTCTCATATCCGTATTTGTTTTGCATGTTCCTCGACGGTTGGGGGTTCCAGACGTTACACCGGCCTTTGAGAGGTCCGCCCCTGATGACTTTTGATGGGTCCCATGTCCACTTGCGTACCTATATACCTCACATGCGCACTGTGATATCGTATCATGTTTCTTTAGCCCCCACTGGTGTTCACTTTTACATTGAGTATGTCCCTCCACCACCACCTGCCCCTCCATCTCCACCACTGACCCCACCACCCACGCCGGAGCCTGTTATGAGTCCCATTCTCATAGATGAGGATGGGGATGAGATTTTGGATAAGTGACCTTGTGCCCGTTTTCTTATGCTATTATAGATACTTAGACTGGAGTCGATTTTGATTTACATTATACTAGTCCCTATAGACAGTGAGTCGAGGACTAGTATATATGTTGTATATAATTATAGTCTCCAGTCTTGAGCCATAGTTATGAGCGTGTTGTATGATACTCTTTATTTTGAGACTTGTACTGGATGCGCATGTGATATATATATATAGAGACTCACCAGGATCCGTGAGTCGCGATCAAAATTCTTGGATCTGATTCAAAATGACCGATCCAAACCGTCCAATATGATCTTCATATTGAAATCTCCTTGCAAACCAATTTTTATATTTTTTCGAAATTTTTAAGTATTTTTTTCGGATTTTTTAAAAATGCTGTTTTTGAATGGCACAGAATTAATTAGATCAGCGATTTTCTAAAATTTCAAAAAAATACTTAAAAATTTCGAAAAAATATAAAATTTGGTCTGCAAGGAGATTTCAATATGGAGATAATATTGGACGGTTTGGATCGGTCATTTTGAATTACATCCAACAGTTTTGATCGCGACTCACGGAAGGCTCTGTGAGTCGCGACTCACCATAACAAAACTCTATATATATATATATATATATGTGTGTGTGTGTGTGTGTTGTGACATATTTTACTTGATTGTGTATGCCTTTTTACTTGCCTTGTGATGGATAATATTTGCTTATATTATCTGTGATTGGTACTCGAATATTTTATTTATAAAAAAAAATGGACTGCTTTTGCACGACTAAGCCTTACGGAAGTACATTTATTTGTACTTTCGTGGCGGGAATATGTCACATCTTGCTGCGGGATGTGACATTATTTATAATTTCTTATTTTATATGAATTACGTAATTATTTATGGACATTAATTATAAAATAATATTTTTATGCCTAACAGTGACATCAAATAAGACCACAGTGCCGGACTGCCGGCGTATGCAGAACTGGTTTTATTCAAAACAGGCTTGAAACACGGCTGATTACTTTGCATAACCTATTTCCTACACATAATCTTAACATGCATGCAGATGATTCATTTATCTGCAAGTTAGTTAACGCTTATACCTTATGGCAGAGATTAATGCCCCTGAGAGCAAAGCCAGAATACTGTGCGTTTTTTGTGTGTGTACTACGTATATTATAAACGGTGCTTATTTCTATTTTGCATGCAAAATTCTTCAGAATTGCTTTAAATAAATGACAGTATCATATATTAGAAATAAACTAGTACTTAGCTATTAAGCAATAGTTACTAATACACTTAGTTGTTGTTAAATCATAACTCGTCTAATCGAAAATCCGTAAAAATTCGTAGATAAAAAATTTATATGAGTTGGATTTGATTATGGATGGGTCAATTAAATTTTTTTTAACCCGATATAATTAGATTGGTTTGAAATATTATTAAAAAAAATTACAAGCACGTCCGTTGTACCGCCCTACCAACACAGCCCCACTATTTTCGCTTCGATTTGTTTTATTATTATTATTTTTTTTGAATGATTTCTTTTACTCCCATTGAAATTTATTTATGTTTCCGAGACTGTCTGCAACTAGAACTTTGTAAACTAATACAGACCAGGTTAAATACTCGGTAGCAGAAGGTAAGAAGTACAATTTTTATTTGGTTAGAAGCACAAATAACAAAAAAATGATTTTTCTGCATTCCCTATAGAAAGTTTTGGTCAGAAGTAGGGGTGGTTTCGAGTCGAGTTATGATCGAGTTAGTATCAACTCGAAATCAAGTCGCTACATTTCGAGTTAACTCGCGAGTTGATCGCGACACACTTTCGAGTTCACTTGACTTACTCGAAATCAACTCGTGACAACTCGAGTAACTCGCGAGTTAACTCGTGACTCGACATTTCTACTCGAAATTGAATTTAGCTATTATACAAAACTAATATATTACTGTGTAGTACACTAGTACAGTGCTTATTTTTCATCATAAAATACACCAAAGTTAAATTTAGCTTGAGATATTATTGTATAGTATACTGGTATATAAGTGGAAATGTTTGGGAGTAATTTTTGGGCTGCTACACTTTGATGTATCTGAGTTGGGATTATTTTTTTGGACTGTACTGATTACTCGAGTTAGTGCCGATCGAGTTAGACCCAACTCGAAATCGCCTCGTTTCATTTCGAGTTGCTCCTAACTCGAGTTGTGGCAACTCGATTTTTGTTAAATCGAGTTATGTCCGAATTTTTTTCGAGGCGAGTTCGAGTAATCCATGAGTTACAATTTTTTTGCCCACCCCTAGTCAGAAGTACAAAACATGTTCGCTAAATTATTTATTTGCCCCTTTTCGTGCCTAATCCTATAAAATTACAATAATTACATATGATTGCCTCCGACTATAAGTATTATTTTCTTATGCATCCATCTCCTCTCATTCGAAGTTTTTTTTTTTTTCCCCGGTAATGAGCCCGTGGAGTCTATTTATCACAAACATTATGGCTTAAAAAAATTAGATAATGAGATTTGGTTTATGTTTTAGTTTTTATGAAATGGTTTGAATATTTAATCATTTTTATGTATCGAAAATATTATCAATAAATTTATTTAATTGATTTGACAGTATTATACAAAAATTATTATAATAAAGTATTTTTCAGCGACTCCTCTTATGTAATAACTAAAGCTCTTTACGCCACATTTTCTAAAACAGAAGAGGCCTCGAATATCACGATTTTATTAATTTTCATATCGGCTTGTAGACAAATCTTCTCCAAACGAAACAGGAGATGTTCACGTCCGAAATGCATCAAACTTGTCCGAAACATCTGTATAATATATAATGTTGGGAGTCTTTTCTACATTAACTTTAGTGGTGATGTCAATGACATAATCACTCTTGGATAATCATCTCCATTTCACATCTTAATAGACCCTCCATTTCTAAATTTCAGACAAATATATTTTTACTTTTAAATTGTTAAGATGCTTTTAAAAATTCATTTGGCTATGAAAAATTACGTGCATGCTCACAAAAATATATATGATTTAGTGATATAAATTTTTTAATTATAAATATATAAAATTTTCTAAAATATTTTCTCGATCTCATAAAATTTAATTTCCATGTGAGTTTTGCTTTTTTAATTGTTTTGAGGCCTTGGAAAATCATTTGGATATGACAATTTATGTGCTTACTCAAAGATATATAAAAAATTTAATGATATAAAATTTCACCATTATAGACTTATAAAATATTTTAAATAATTTCCTGAATCTCATAAAATTGAATCTCCATGATTTCATAAATATCATTAGGCTTTTAATTATTCAAAGTAATTTATAATATTTTTTGTGCATAAAATTTTATATAAATTCTCCAAAAATTATAATATATCTGATCATGCCATGGAAATTTTTTTCTCTAACCGTACAATTTTGTGAAATATGGAATATGTGGTACTTTTAAAATTATTTGAGGGTATTTATTTATTCAATTGGCCATAAAAATTTTATACTTTTCATTAAAAAAATATGAAACACCAATAATATAAAATTTAATAATTATAGAGTTTAAGAGTATTCTTTTCAAATTTCTAAATCTAACGGCTTCATTAAGAAATATAGTTTTATTTTTTGTTGTTTCCAAACCTTTCCGGAATTTCTTGATGTAAAATTTTATATACATAATAAAAAAATTTATAAAATATATATATAATAATACAAACTTTTTAATTTTATCCTTTGATAATATTTTAAATAATTATTTACTTCTGCAAATTTTCATAATAGTATTTTAAATATTGGCTTGCTGATAGAGCTTCCTACATTTTTTTATTACATTTTATTTGTATGCTTATAAAATTATACATAATCCAATGATATTGAATTTTTTTCCTACGTTTACAACAATGTTCATGGTTGTTAGATTTTATGAATTCCACGAAATTACATTATAACTTTAAATTATTTGACGGTTTTTCAAATTACTTTTTTCGTCAAATTTTATATGAATGGTAAAATATTATGAGAAATTAATTGATGCCAAGTATTTTAGATTATTTATAGGATTGTATTCAATTTTATTGGTATTCAATTATAGATTATCCACAATAAAAAAAAATTAAAAATTGATCAAATTTGTAAAACTTAGAAAAATCTTAATACAGTTGGTTTTGCTCAAAATGCACACAGTTAATTTTGTTCTCATATTTCCAACACTTTTAGTTAGAAAAATTAATAATGATATGCCAACCTTAATACAACCATTCACTTTCCATGTATTAAAAATGACAGAGATAATTAAGGTCCCTTGCAAAAAATTCAAAGCCAAAAAAATAGTAATGACATAAATGACAAATGTAGTAAAAACGACACACAGACCAAACTATTCAATTAATTATAATAAAAGATTAATTGTAAGATGGTTTGATATTTATTCAAATAACTACAATCATAATTCTGAAAATTATTATAATTACACGTCGGACTTAAGACATCCTGATCGCGCGAAACACTAATACAAATCTAGCTTATTAAAAAGGTGTGGAACCGGCAAAGATTGAAGTGCTGAAAGAGAAGAAATCAAGAAAATAATACTTTTGGCAACCAACACTAGAGCCTTGAAAACGCCGAGTTTGGCTACGGGGCCGTATGATGGACCGATCCCATCGTGACACGTGTCCCATTGGCAAGGGGCACCAACCGAATCCGTATCCTCTGGTCTTCCTAAAAGAGAAGACCACTGGACTTCGGAAGATCTGAGCCGTCTGATTTAATCTCAACGGCTATAAGGGAGCCCCGTGAATAGTACCAGATTGATAGGCCCGAAAAAATTCAACCGTTCTGATCAAATCGGACGGCTCGGATCAAAGAAGACCACTGGACTTCTTCTAAAGAAGTCCAGAGGATACTGGTCCGGCACCAACCTGCCTCTCACGTGCTTTGAATCTGCCATTTTCTGATTTTTCAGTACCGTACTCCTCTCAGAGTCTGTTTCTGAGAGCCGTCCGAAGTCCTGTTTTGCGAGTTATTTATTGCATGCTCCTTCGATCGTGACACGTGTCCCATTGGCAAGGGGCACCAACCTGCCTCTCACGTGCTTTGAATCTGCCATTTTCTGATTTTTCAGTACCGTACTCCTCTCAGAGTCTGTTTCTGAGAGCCGTCCGAAGTCCTGTTTTGCGAGTTATTTATTGCATGCTCCTTCTCCCCTAAACACCGCCCAAAACGTACCAATAGCTGTCCCCTCGGAGCTTCTATATGTTACACAACACCAAAATCGTCCCAGTAAACTCGTTTCCACTTTTAAATGTTAGTTCTTTCTTTACATGAATTTAAAAATTTTATATAATTTTAAATCAATATTCAATATATATATATATATATATATATATAAAACGAAGAACGATGGCTGCAGAATAGATCGAATCATTTAATTTATTTTCCATCTAAACATCTCTACGTTCGTTATAGGCCATAGCTTTATTATTTATATGCCGAATATTACCGATATACTTGTTCTATTAATTTTGGAAGCATGTGGCACTCAAATATACATAACGTGTCCTTCCGAGGTGCAATTATGCGCAAAACAAGCCCAGTCAATAGGCAACCGATATTAAAGTTTGTATTAGAAATTAAATTATACATGTTTGAATAGTTAAGGGATGACATAATCAGATTATAAATAGTTATGACAGACATGAGGTTAATTTTTTTTTTCCTTTTTGGCTAATAAAAGCCCTTAGGCTCAGCAGGCTAGATTCATCGTGATTTCACGTTGTAGTGATTAGTGAAGAGTGGTAATACTAAATTTTGTGTATTCTAATTAATAGAGTTCTAATTTCTTATATTATTATTATTGCTGACATTATTTTTTTTTTTTCACACATGCATACAGTGCATAACTTTTGTGATAGATCAATTTAAAATTTTTCCTGTGGTAGCGGAAATCATGTCTTTCATTGGGGCTACTGTAAATTTTTAAGAAGCCAAAACAGCGAGCGCCGGGAAGCTGGAAAGAAATTTTAGGCATGACTATGTATATATCCTTTTTCTTGTATTTACGGTCGTTGTCAATCCTTCTAAAAAACTATTTATACCCTTTCTTTTTTAATTAAAACTTTCATTAATACTTACAAGGTAATTAGTTCTCTCCAGGTGAAAGGCTTCTTAAAAAACATCATAAAAATATAAATTGTCAATTTTAATTTGACAAATATTTAAAATAATGTACAAATAGATCTTCTGATCTAAAAAAAAATTATAATATTATCAATGAGTTATGATCAATATTGTTATAAGAAAGGGCCAAGTAGATCAAATAGCATATGTGGCCTAGTGGCTCGGTAGTAAGAGTACTAGGCTGGCCTCCAAGAGGTCAAGGGTTCAAGTCCGACATTCATTTTTAATTTCAGAAAAAAGTTGGATGGAAAAGATCTCCCTCTTTCTTCAAAAAAAAAAAAAAGTAGATCAAATAGCAGTTGATTATGATTGGTGCATGTTGGTGGAGCATTATGTGATCCTAACCGTCAACTTAATGCCAATTCCGATTAATCAATTACTAATCACGACTAGTTGTTATAAATACAACAACTTAAAAAATTTTTGTCCCAAACAAGTTAGGACAGAGTAACAAAGAATTAGTCCATATACTATTGTCAACTTAAAAACCAAGTCTTATCAGTCCTTCACAAACATTCTAAGTTAGCATTTGTTTTGGAAGTAATAATTATATAATATTGAGCGATATATTTTGAATTTATAATTTACTATAATGTATATTACATATTTTGGTTATGTACATTTATAAGAGCTCTCGACTGGTTTTTTATATAAATTAAAATATTTATACATGCGCATATTACTATTATTGGTATTTGTATAATGAAGTTGCGATCAATATTTCTTACTTAATTAAGACAGATACACTCTACCCTACTAATCGATATAATTATGCATAGAAAAAACACGAATACAAAATTAAATTATCCACATAATTCGATTTAATCAATCATACAGTGGTAAATTAATTTATAATATTAGGATTGTTCCATACTTCATCCTGGAAAAAAAATACTGAAGAAAAAGTAAAATTTATAAGATGGTAATTTCTTGTAAGTTGCATTCAATAAATTTTAGGCACAAATAAGTGAAGAACTACTCTTTTTTGGAATTTTAAAAACGTGTACAATTACAAATTATTATAATTAGTCACGAGATAATTCATTAAAGAATATAAAAATATTGTATTCTTGTAGAAGTTATGTTACAAGTTAAATACGTCAAATATAATTTTACAAATTCAAACGAAGGAAAATATATCATACGGTCTGTGTATAGAGCATAGAATTATGAATTCGGAACGGTTTCCAGTTCCGTGTTCCGACAAATGGAGAGAAGTCGACTCAGCTGCTTACGGTTTTGACGCAATTAAAAGGAAAAGAAACAAATGAAGAAAACAAACAAAGAAAGAAACAAAAAGTCGACGAGGGAACTAGCGTTTTGCCAGCCAATTGTGAAAAATAAAACTTGGACCCATATATTGATGAGAAAATGCTTACGTAACGGTGTAAAAAGCGAGAACAAGGGGAAATGTATTTAAAATACAATCCCCCTGCCCTCTAATTTTTTTCTTTACATCATCTTTCTAATACCTCTTATTAAATGAAATAATAATGTACAAGCACATAACACAACTAATGTATAATAGCAGCAGCAGCAGTAATAATAATAATAATAATCATCATCATCAAGTATATTTTCAAGACAAGATAAAAATACTTTATTTAAACTTTTTTGAAGCAATTGACTGACTAGATAATCCGTCTGTTACTTGAGAATTAATCAAGTAGGCTGTTATATTGTTGGAGTTTCATATTTTCTTTTCACCAATTCATTCAATCTTTTCATATTGGAAGTATTTGATCTGGCCAGGAGGAATGCTAGTAATTACTAAATTTAAAATTTAAAATTTAAAGGATCAAATTAAATTATTACATATAGTCTACGCATAAAAAAAATTATAAAAATATCTAATTTATTTTGATTGGCATTAAGAATCTTTAAATGTCCAATGACGTAGACTATTTTTAAATATTGAATTCTCGAGTTCTTGATTTGCATCAAAACAAAATCCAATATATATGTTTTTTTTTTTGTGATTGTAGAAAAAAAATATTATCATATCTAGCAGTTTAATCTGTTAATCGAATTTTAAAATCCGCTATTAAGATTCTAAGAAACGGAGGTAAGATAGAAGAGCAAACATAAAAGGCGTTTGAACTTTCGCCATAAATTGTTAATTTGATAACAGAGGTCAGTTTGATACTTAGAATGGACTTTATCATATTTAAATTAATTTAATACTCCAGTAGAGTGTTATAATAAAGGGCTACCTATAATCTAATTTCGTCATTTATTTACAGAATTTGTAAGTTTTCCGGCGACCAACTAACCATAATAAGAGAAACAATATATATATATTTTTTTGAGAATTAACCGCCCGTAGGCTAATAAGAGAAACAATATACTTAAGATCATTGTTTGAGTGTTTGCAGTTACGCTTTTATTATACTGAGGTATGATAACTGCCCTGCCTGAAAATAAGAAAATAATGTAATGAGCTTCTATTTTTTTTTTTTTTTTTTTTTTTTTTTTTTTTTACAGGATTTATATGGTTTTCTAGAGCAAGAAAATTAAAATATCAATGCATTTCCTATTATTATTCTCCATTTTATTGTTCTAAACTTCAAATGGTAATAAAATCTGATAGCCGATATTTTTTTTGAAATAATAGACTATTTATTTATAGAGGCTTTAGCCCACTCTGTAAATTAGAGTTTATCCCTCTTCTACTTATTTACTACTTATTCTACGTCCAGCAAGAATTGAACCCGTAACCTCTAGAATAACGGCGGAGTCATTGATAGCCGACATCTAAATTCTCTAAAAGAAAATTCTAATTGTTACCAGAAAGAGAGGAAAATTTTTTTTTTTTTAGAAACAGCAGGAATGCATTTCAAAATTTCCTGTTTTTCATGAATAGTTGAATGCATATCATAAGAAAGGATTTTGTAAATTTTGGGAAGATAGAAGGACGTGAGAAGATGTTTATAAAGTGGATGCGCCAAAAAAGGCAGAGCCCACTCCTCTGTTTGTTTTTTTTTTTTTTTTTTTTTTTTTTTTTTTTTTTTTTTTTTGGGTAGTTAGCCCACTCCTCTGTTGCGACTGTTGTTATCTCTGAGCGCCCCATTAAACACCCCTTGAAACTTTCGTAACTTTGGCTTCCTCCTCTTTAATGGCATTCCTTTTTACCATTTCCTCTCCTCTCCCGTGTCTTGCAACTGGAGACATTCTTCTTTCAAAGACAACATATTCTCAGGAATAGCATTGGTGTCGTTTGGATGGGTTAGGAATAGGATAGGAATAGCATAAATTTAGGAAAAAATACTATTCACAGGAATTGTGAGAATTGACTATTCCGGAAATTGAAAATGTTGTTTGGATAGTGAATTTAGGAATAACGTTGGGAAGTGTGAAAAGTAGAGAGAAAAGTGTTATTGGGAAAAGTGTTATTGAAAATTATGTTAGGGTTGAGAATTGAGAGAGGGTTGTAATAGACTGCTTTTTTCGTGTTAATGGAAAGAGTGGTGAGCAGCTTATGCTCACTTGTTTTTTAAAAAAAAAAAAAAAAAAAAAATTATGTTAGAAATGAAATTGGCTATTTCAAAATCGTTTGGATGAAAAATTGGGAAATAGAATTGCCAATTTCGAGAATTGGTCAATTCTCATGCATCCCAAACGACACCATTATGAATTCTTAAGATGTGCACTGATTCATATCTTTAAGGCAAAACAATAATTTAAAAAGATAAAAAGGTACTAGTCGCCTGGAGAAGATCAAGTACAATAATGATATCTTTGGATGAAGTGCTAAATAGCGAGAGTAGTACTGATAGTATTATTTCAACTGATATTATTTGTCTGACTGTCAAATTCGAACTTCTGAATAATCATTAACTTGAATTATGGGCACATTAGTCATTGGAGCTTCATGTGATGTTTGATGTTTGTGAGATAGATTAACGTATCTAATAACATATACATAGTTGTCTGTAATTATTTTAAAGATTTTATAAAATTAACAATTACAGTCAAAGAAAAATAATATAAGACAGCAAAATTTGATATGCCCGTCGTCTTGGATTGTATTTATGAGTCGAATCAAATTTTATTAGTATGTCTGGATGTGTCAGTTACGCTGACTAAAGTTTTTCGATATGTTCGACAGTGACCGTCAAGTAAGACGCTAACTGAAGTTTTTTTTATCTAAAAGCTAAGGGAACCGGCTTCTATTAATAACTCACAAAATTCCATTCATGTACAAGATAAAAGTGCAAACGCCACAAGCTAAGGAAACCATTCTTACAGCCAAAAAAACACACAAAGGTAAGCGAAAGCACACTTCAGTCTAAAGTAAGCTAAAATAAGTCAGGAATGAGCCGAGGAGGTGTCCTCACAGTTGTATACCCATCTCTCAATGCCTCTTCATCATCTCTATTGCGTGTTGCCCTGCAGTGATGCCAGATCTCTGAAGTTAACTTCCATCCCATTGCTCATACCTGTCCAATTAGAGAATAAAAGTCCGAAAATATACAGAATTAGGAGATGCAGTTTTGTTACTTCTAAAAATATGATTGTTTCTCTCATTCCATACCACCGAGCACCAAGTTGTTAAGAGGGTTTTACTGAAACTTCTATTATTTGAATTAAGGTACGTTGTTGATACTGTCCTAAATAGTAGTAAGAGAAGCGCAGTCCATGGTGATATTTTTTCTATTGAAAATATTAAAGCCTGTCCAGAAATCCTTAACAAAAGGACAAGTAATAAACAAGTGTTCCACTGATTCAGCATTGCAACAGAAAAGTACACTTATTAGATCCATACCAATCTTTTTTTTTTTTTTTTTTTTTTTTTTTCTGTTGATTATCAAGAGTTGAGGTTTTTGTTATATTGCGTGAGCCAGAGGAAAAGCTTGCACTAGAATTATTTAAGAAAGAACAAAATAAACTAACAATATATATAGACTCATTTGCTATATATCAAAATGCCAAATGGCAGAATTAGGAGTGCTGTTAAGATTAATTGGTATTATGTACTAGATTCAGGATTGCATTCTTTTGTTCTTTGACAATCTTGGGAATGCCTCTAGAGAGTGAGAGCATAGTATTCTCTTTAGTTGCGACCTGACTGATGATAGCAAAAAAATAATTTGTTCTAGCAAAAAACTCTGGATAATCTCTGTAGAGATGGTAGTTGTCAGTCATTATGTCTTTTCCAGAACTTGACTGAATTACCATCCCAACTACCCTTTGAAGACCAATTTTGAAGAATGAACAAATCTTGGAGATTGATCTCCATAAGAAAAAAGTCTTGTCTCCACCTATATTGCTTTGTATATAATGGTCTAATGGAGATAATGTCCTTCTAGAGGAAGTGACGTTCTTTGAAAACATAAATGTTACACATTTTGTCAATTTTACATCGTGAATGTGACACAAGTATTCTCCGATTCTTTAGAAATTTGAGTTTTTCTTGCCAAATGGAGACGTATTTGATGAGTTATAAAGAAAATCAGGAACTACTGGTTAGAGATTATAAGTTGACATAGAGACATGCATGTTGACAATTAGGTAAATTGGGTATGCGCTATGATCAAGCGGGAATTGATTTGCACACCTTTAAATTGATTCAGTACTTCCTTTTAGACTAAAATACTGATCTTAATGAATTGAAAATATTACAATAATAGTGATTGTTTTGACCGATACTTTCAATTGATTAGGGGTGTTTTAGTGTAAAAAAGAGTGTTGTGTCAATTTTGAGGGTGTGCTAACCAATTTCCTATCAAGCTATATAGGCCCCTGTCAGGAAGAGTTTTTTTGTTTGGTTCGTTTGGAATAAGATTTGAATTTTTTATATTATTGAAATTTTCTGATAGAAATAAATAAATTTGATTTTATATAATTAGAAATTTCATATTATCAATTTCAACGAAATTCTGAAAATTAAATTATTATCAAATAAAATTAAATCAAATTCCACGTGTACACCATTTTGATCAAAGCTTTGTAGGTTATGGTAGCGGTATGATTTGATGAAATAAATAAAGATATTTTTTGTATTTGTGTATTGAATTAGAGAGCAATAAAGACGTACCTAAGGTAGCGGTAGAATATTTAGGGAATAAAAGTAAAATTTTCTTACGAATTAGAAAAAAATAAATAAATTGCTCGGCCTCTACGACTCTACTTACTAATTAAGGCAATTGAAATTGGAATAAACTCCACATATATATTACATGGCATTCGTTAAATAATAACTTATTTTATTTATCGAAACTAAATAGATTAATATTATGCATGGCTATATCGTAATTTTGTCATACTTTATTTATCGAAACTAAATTGATTAAGATTATGTGAGTTATAATATAATTTTGTCATCTTTGAAAATTGAAACTGTACATAAACGAAGTTTCGCCCTTCAGGTTTCGTTGGTTACAAAATATTTGATACAAATGTATATGATCCAACTTTGATGCAAAGTACCCTTTACTATTGTGACCCCACCTAGCTCCCTGTACTATAAGTCTATAACCCTTCAGCTTCTCCTTTGAACAATAAAAAAACGTCCATTCATGTACTTTTTTTTTTAAAAAAAATATTCCGGTACGTTTTACATAATAATATGATTAGAATATAAGGTGGCAAGTGAAAATTTTCCCTATATATAGACCCCTATAACAATTCTGCTGTTACTCTGTTCTCACCACCGGTTACAAGTTGATACCTAGGCGCCTCTCCTTCTCCCTTCTCTCTTACAAAGTTACAATCTCTCTCTCTCTCTCACGCACACACACCCACACCTACACGCACACATTCACCCACCCACATAAGCTCTCAAACAATGGCCATTTCAACAAAGACCAACAAAACCCAATACGACCCAGACCAAGGCGCACCACCAAAGGTGAAAGAGGTCGAAGATGCACAACTGCAGCGCGATTTTTACAATTTTACCACCACCAAGTCCGGTATAACGAGCCCAGTGTTGACGGAGCTAGGCGAGCTATGGTCCATGGCTGCGCCGATTACGCTCATGAACGGTGTTGTCTTTCTGCGCGCCATGATCTCTGTTCTCTTCTTGGGTCGTCTCGGACCCCTCTCTCTGGCAGGTGGGACCCACTCTTCCCCTTTTCTTAACAAAAAAAAAATTATTATTATTCTATTTCTTCGAAATTAAGAGATGGAGCTCAGGAAGTCTCTTTCCTGGGGTTGTAAATATTGAACTGTTCCTTTTGATTTATCGAATCATTTAGGTACCCTGTTTATCAAATTGATTTTTCCAATGATGGAGCAAATTTGAAATTTTGAACCAAAACGAAAGCGGAAGAAAGTTTGATTTTGAAAGTTCACTTCTAGGTCTTCTTGTTTTGTGCTAGGAAAAAATATTCCTGTTTGATTGCAATACCCTTTGTCTGTTTCTTTTCTTTAATAATAGTAATGTGTATGAAACTCTGGGAGAATATTACCTTGTATAAATAGTTTCTAATTTGTTGTTTTTTGCTTCAACACTATTCCTTTATCGAGTGTATAGTTTTGTTTTTATCCTATAAGATCCAATTATTGCACAATGTTCAAATCGATGAAGTGCGGAGCTCCATTGACTAAACAAAACATTTTACTAGTTTTTATTAGAACAATAAGCTGATAAAAAAAAAATATCTATAGTAGGCTTTTCTGTATCACCAAATTGGGAATGAATGATCCAACGGTCTTTCTAACTTTTATCCAATCTTAGTTCTAACCAAACCAACTTCTTTGACTGACAGGTGGGGCCCTTTCAATAGGATTCACCAACATAACAGGTTACTCCGTTCTATTTGGGCTAGCATCAGGTCTAGAGCCTCTCTGCTCCCAAGCTTACGGCTCAGGCAACTACGAAATGCTATCGCTCTCCCTCCAAAGAGCGTTTGCATTACTCTTCCTAGCTGCAGTGCCAATTTCCCTTCTCTGGCTGAACCTGGGTCCCATCATGGTGGCCCTCGGCCAGGACCCACAAATCACTGCTGCTGCTGCAGCTTACTGTTTGTACTCACTACCTGATTTATTAACTTATGTTGCGCTTCAGCCCCTCCGGGTTTATTTACGGTCTCAGGTACACTGCATTTGATACTCAGGTCTTGTTATATGATTGGTTGATGATACGATATTACTGCTTTATTTTATGTGCCGCTCATGGATAGTGCTCGAATGGTAAAATTACCAAAAGTTCATATAACATGGCATCGAACTAAGCGGAGATTAAGTGAGGATTCCTATGTGGTTCCGGATAATATTTGTGTACTTAAATTACTATCTTTAGATAATTAAAATTAAGAGGGACCGCAATGTAATATTTTATTACTGGCTTTGAAGGGTTAAAATGAGGTGGGACAACTGGCTTTGAAGGGTTAAAATGAGGTGGGACAACGCTCTATGTCCTTGATTAGCAACCTAAGTATGATTGTAGCAAGTTACATGTTGACTCTCTTATCAATTAAGAAATGGTGTACCACAATCATTGTACTCTGCTCATGTATAGTAAAAACTTCTGAAAGTTGACTTTCACTTTTAGCATTTAACCCCAACAGTTTACTCATATTGCAAAAATATCTTGCCGAATTAAGATTTAAATCCTTAATCTCACTTGGGAAATTTCCTTATAGGGTGTAACCAAACCCATGGCAGCATGCTCAGCAGCGGCAGTGGTACTCCACGTACCACTCAACATGTTTCTGGTCTTCGTGCTAGGTCTTGGCATACCAGGTGTGGCGATTGCATCAGCTCTGACAAACTTTAACATGCTAATGTTTCTACTAATCTATCTGCGCTGGGCTGGCACATGCCAGCTGACCTGGTGCGGATGGGCAACCCCCACAGCAGTCATTAGTGGGGTTGCGCCACTTGTCAAACTGGCTGTGCCAAGCTGCCTTGGTGTATGTCTGGAATGGTGGTGGTATGAGATCGTAACAGTATTAGCTGGATACCTTCCTGACCCCACAACTGCTGTTGGGGCTGCGGCGGTGCTCATACAAACCACTAGTTTGATGTACACCGTGCCTATGGCTTTAGCTGCATGCGTCTCTACAAGAGTAAGTACAAATAATCAGTACAATTACAATTTCATACTTAATTTAATTAGTAGTGCATGTGTGCCTCTTGTGTGTTTCTTTGAACTCCAGTAAACAAAATTACTTCCTGTTCATACACTAACACCTAGTAGTAAACATTCAAGACTTACAATAACTGTAGAAAAACAACTCGGTGTGGTCAGTTTTCAATAAGGGATTTGTAGGGTGGTCCTTGAACTTTATTAATTGTACGTGTGGTCACGAATTATGTGTTGCCATTCCATTCCCTGCCGCGTAAGCTTTTCATCAGAAGTACATTTGTTCTACTACAACACAAAATTGCAGTAGTGATATTTAAGAAGGTTCATTTAGTAAAAGTACATCACACAGTTCATTATTGGTACTGCATATTTCTTAAGTGAGCAGGGTGTGTTTTTAATAAGGGGGGCATTTCTAGGGTGGTCCTAGAAATATTAGTTTACTTTTGAACTGTCATGTTTCCAGTGCGTGCATTTCTACTGGACAACTACTTCTAGCATTCAATTCAATGATACAAATGGTCAGTGTTTGTCTTATCTGGTTTTGTCAATACAAGCCTGACAATCCCCAAAAGGAGAGCTGGAATTAGTGGTCCATTTGTCAGTGATCAATTTTATGTGTTTTTTTCTACTTTTTCCCAAAAAAAAAAAATTAATACCCATGGACCAGTCTGTGCCACTGTTCCAAGGTTTCCTGTAGTAGCTGTCAAAAAAGCTATACAATGTGAAGCAAAAGCAACACACAACCAGCCATCCAAAGACATCACTTGGGCAACTATGAATTTCTGAAAATGAAATTGCAGGTTGGAAATGAGCTCGGAGCAGCTAAACCACTCCGGGCCCGCATGGCAGCACTGGTCGCACTCGGATGCGCCTTCATGATTGGTGTTGTCCATGTCATATGGACCCTTGTATTCCGTGAACGATGGGTCCGGCTTATCACGAACGATGCATCCATCGTCAGACTGGCATCTGCTGTGATGCCTCTAATCGGTTTATGCGAGCTTGGAAATTGCCCTCAGACGACAGGTTGTGGGGTCTTGCGTGGCACAGCTCGGCCGGCCGTCGGTGCAAGGATCAATCTGCTCTCCTTTTATTTAATTGGTTTACCTGTGGCCGTTAGCCTGGCTTTTGGGGGCAATGTGGGCTTTAGTGGGCTGTGGTATGGGCTTTTCTCAGCCCAGGTTGCTTGTGTCGTCCTTGTACTACTCTCGGTTCTGGTACGAACGGATTGGGAGTTGGAAGCCTCGAGGGCTAAGAAACTGACAAGTGTTGAGATTGCAGTCGTAAATGAGGAGATGAAGGGACTTATGGGAGACACTAATGGGGAAGTGTAACAATTTTTACTCTTGATTAATAATGACCTTTTTAAAGGTGCTGGAGGGTATTAATTGGGAATATCTGAAGGTTTTTGGTGCCATTTTATGGTTCGGTTTAGACCGTTATGATGGTGGAGCGGGGCCTACAAATGTTGTAGAGTTTATTTGTACAAAGGAAAAGGAATTGAATGGGGGCGGTACATTGGATATCTTAAAAAGCTTGTGTGTATTCGGTTCAGTCCTTTTTTAAACTCTCCTATTAGGTCGGTGGTTAATAGTGGTTAATATTGGGTGTGGTGGATTGAAAGAGACTACACAGAAAATGGATAAAGTAAGATTCTTTCTGGGTAGTTAAATTTTGTACTTTTCATTATATAAAAGAAAAGAAGGAATTAACTTTGCTTTGGTGAAGTGTAAGATGATATGTTGAAGAAGACATCATGGTACCTTTTCGTCTTTTAGTTTAATTGTTTGGAGCACTTGTAAAGCTCTGATCAGATATAAGTGGATATAAACAAATCTGAACTTTTTCACCCGGCACTTTCAGAGAAATGTAGATTTAGCATTTGGATTTGTTTAGAAGTTATAATCGTAAGCATCATTGTATAAACCCTGAACATTGGTGCTATATATAAAACATTTTGTTCCACAATGAATGGCCACGTCGATATGCACGATACCAATATAGATTCTGGATCCACAGTGCTTTGCAAAAGCGCTTTATTTTGTGCTAATTTGTTGTTATTCTTTTTGTTTATCTTCAATCTTTCGAGGGGAATATTTTCGTTTGTTTCCTTTTCAGCTTTTTGCATGTTGTCCGTTTTGGCCTTTCATTAGTTTAATAAAAGCAATCAAGCTTTCTGAATAATAAGTACCCCCATATTGTTGCAAATATATAAATGCTGTGGCTTGGCTTTGATGACTTGTCGATATTTCGCATCTATGGTAAAGCTGTCGTCAGTCACTTGTCAGCTTACTTTTAAATTTTTCCATTTTTTGTAAGATATCAGACAAATTCTCACAAAATTTGCTGTTTACAAATATAAATTTATATAAACTCCATATCAAAAAGGCGAATGTTTATAAATTCTGAGTTTATTTTCGCAAATCCCGTACGTATAGAATTTTCTGGGCAATTTATATGCATGACATTAGAATATATCTTTTCCAGAAATTGAGAATAAGCCCCTAAATTTTCAATAAACATTCCTATTTCTCTGTCATTCCAATGTCTTAAGAATAAATGGAACTCACTTGATGTGCGGATGATTCTAAAATTGTGAAATTTACGCTTGCTCAAAGGTAATGTTATGTCTTGCAAGTTCTTCTTTGCCTAAGTCATGCATTTTGGTTTGGACTTAGTTCCCAGTTCCAATTTAAAATACCATTTAATAGTAATTGATTTACTTAAAAAACTTAATGCAAGCCCGAATTTGTGAACTCCTTCCAATTAAATTTAAAGGCCTTTTAGTTTTTACAAAGATTAGACCGAATTGTCTAGTTCCATTATGATTAACTGATGAAGGCATAAAAGTTGTGCTCAGATCGGATTTTCAATTATTAATAGAGACCGGAAGGGGCAGCTATTTTCTAAATTTCCAGTAAATGTATTATTATTATTATTATTATTATATGTTAAACAAGGCTCATGTATCTACGCCTTAATGGCAAAAAAGAATTGGCGTACATGAGTCATGTATTCACGTGCACATCAATTTAGACCCACATTAAAATAATTAATTTGGTAGCCTCCAACATAAATAGAGAAAATAGTTGTTGTTAAAACAGAGCAGTTGTCTGCATTAAAAAAATGTCAATGAGCATTACACAACAGAAAAATGATGGATAAGATACAGTTGTAACCAATACTTATTACAGTAATTTTGTTTTTTGTGTGGACAACAAAACCGAAATGGAAGATCTTAAGCAGAATTTGTCTCTCATTACCCATACAAAAATGCAACAAGTGGTTACATGTAACTAGCATACACGTAATATGTCAGTCGTAATGTGACTATAAAAATAATAAAGTGAAGAAATTGTATATCGATCTTTTGTCGCCTATCAACACTATGTGTTCAGTACTTGATATATTCTACACCGCTGAACCCTATTTGAAACTTTGTCTGATTAAGATATTGCACGCTTCAATTTAAAAGTATAATGCAATATTATCTCAAATCTCTACTACTTATAAATGCACGTAACGTATAGCTAGGTCTAAATAGTAAACAATTGTTTCTGTCGTTGGATCGATTTAACATGTGGTTGGATATCAATCGCCAGACGAAACAACACTATTATTTGGTTTTTCATCTAATATAGAAACAAATTGAATAACACATCTATTTGTATCGCTGGTAAATTAAGCAACATATTTTTATTGTCTAACATTATTTTATTTCTTTATTTGCCCACATATAAGGGCATCTTATGCTAGTACTTATAAGTGCACGGATCGAAAAGGTGTTACACTCTAGGTCTAAATAGTAAACAAGTGTTTCTGCCGTTGGATCGACTTGATCTGTGGTTGGATGTGAATCGCGAGACGAAGCAACACTATTATTTGTTTTTTCATGTAATATAGAAACAAATTGAATAACACATCTATTTGTATCACTGATAAATTAAGCAACATATTTTTATTGTCTAATATTATTTTGTTTCTTTATTTGTCCACATACGAGGACATTTTATGCTAGTTTCTAGTAATGTGAAGAATCGAACATATTATAGAAATTAAGAATATGAAAATCATGGAATAATTTTGAAGTAAAATATTCGCAGAACATGTTATTTGCTATGATCAGATTTGCAAACTTTTTTTTTTTTATTTATAAACAGATTTGAGAACCTGTTCTCTATCTTTGCAAATATTGTGTATGAAATATTTATCTAAGCTCGCATATAATGATGCATGTATGAAGTAAACGCCAGCAGTCGCGCGCAAAACTAGATGATGGATGAGAGATGACAAGGAAACCACATTCAACCAATGCAATTGCAAATAAGTTGCTTATTAAATATTAATATGTAATTGGCGTGCTTGGAATGAGGAGCGCTTTTATTATTATTATTTTTATTATTATTTTTTTTTTCAATTTTCAAGTATCTTCTTTTTTATAGTTCATACTTCATAGGTGATAAACATGACAAAATTTCCCTGAAAATGTGATCCAATGAATCATCCTACTTAGAAAAGAAATACATAGGGCACCATCAATCATTGTTCAATTAATTTATTGCCATTTGTCAGGTTTAGGTGTGTGTGGTCATACATACAGATATAGTCAACTGACTTGAAGTATTTTAATACATAAAGCAAGGCTAAGACATCACTGCTCATTTAATTAGTTTTGATGACCAAACTAATCGTTATGAATCCTTTTTTCATGCAGAAAAATAAATAATCTTATTAAATATTAACATTTAATAAATAGGAGGACTTTGAGGTGACCAGTATTTTGCAACACAAAAAGCAACTAATTCATCTTGCAAATTTTTTTCTTTTTGACTCCATAAGGCCGTAGGAAATCACTATATAAAATAGTACAACTACACAATTCAGGAGGACAAATAAAAAAAATACAAATTAAAACTCAATAACCACACAACAGAGAGCTCATTCATGCTCTACGTACCAACTCTATAAAGATACAATATAAGCTTTATAAAGGAATGTAGGGATTGACACAGATGGAACGTTTGGAGATGTGTCTAAACTCTAATGGAAGGACTTTACATAACCGAACTAATAGGATGACCTCTCATCTTGATGAGGCTCACAAGCCTTTTGAAAGTTCCGGTGGTTTGTATCATCTGAGTTGTATTTGACAGTTCCAGTGGGCAGCAATTGCCTCTATAAGAAAACTACGTCCGCCCAATCATTGTGCTGAAAAGACCCATCCACAAAACACCTATATAGAGACATGGATCATGGTGCAAAGCAGTTGTACCTATCTCTCAAAATCAATGAACAGAGTATTGTAGATCAAACTGTTAAAAGAAATTTTTTTGGAAGATAAATTGGGGTCAAACTTTTTAATTTATTTTAAATTAAATGTCTATGAAAGACTCATAGTCGGATTTCGAATCAGCGACCTTTCACTGAAGATGTATTGTTCTTTCAAACTGATAAAAGAATTAGATATATCATAGTCCAAATTCATTCAACATTACGTGTTAGTAGAAACCAAAAAAATAAAATCATTGTATTTCTTTAAGGAATTTAAAACAAAAATAGGATGGATCATGGATATGGACAATGGTCTATGGACCTTGATCTATTTATTTATTTAGTTTTTTTACCCTTTTATAACCTGCAAAAAATATGTGAAATTGAGATTACTATTAAGGCACATACATGTCAAATTGCAATAAAATTAGTAACTTGAGGCGCTAGTTTCAGCTCTTAGATCCAATAATCTGAATGTATCATTTGCCACTGAATACATAGTATTTTATCGGCATCCTTCCACATAATCATCATCATCATTATGTTAATATATTTGGTTGAGGCTGTGATCAAAGGATATAGATATAAGTATGTCATGTTTGATACGATGAACTTTTGATGATACGAGAAGACTATGATGTATTGAACTTTTTGTAAAGATCTTAAAGAATGAGAATATTAATCACAAAAATAAATATTTTTAGAAATAAAAATCTTTTAGTTGTTAAATTATAGAAAATTGTTGTGGGAAGCAAATTAAAAACTTTTACGGGTAGTATGTAACTATGTATGACGACCTGATAGAAAATAACCAAAATCAATGAAATTATGAAAAGTTTCAAGGGGCCAAGTTTAAATTTTAAGGAGAAAGACTAAAATCAGCCGCGACTGACGGATGAGCCCGTCAGCCGCGGTTATATCTCAGGTTTAGAGGTTCTAACGTCCGATCCGAACCGCTCAATACGTTCTCCATATTGAAATCTCGTTGGAGACCAAATTTTACATTTTTTTGAATTTTTTTACTATTTTTTTGTGATTTTTAAAAATCAGTGTTATTGAAGGGTTCAGAATTGTTTAGATTAAGAATTTTGTAAAATACCAAAAAAATAGTAAAAAATTTCAGAAAAATGTAAAATTTGGTCTCCAACGAGATTTCAATATGGAGAACGTATTGAGCGGTTCGGATCGGACGTTAGAACCTCTAAACCTGAGATATAACCGCGGCTGACGGGCTCATCCGTCAGTCGCGGCTGATTTTAGTCTTTCTCAATTTTAAGTATTAACATTGAAAACAGCACGAGCAGAGTAACAGTTGCACCCTGCACGTTACAAGTTTTAATTCGAAGTCCTCTTTTTCTTTTTCTATCTTCTTTGCTCCAACCCTTTTTCTAGTTAAAGGCGGATAAAATGCATGACTTGAGCCTTCCACCTTTCTTCTGGGGCGCTAAAGGCTTTTTATAAGAAAAGGGTCTGGGATCCCGTTCGGGGCGCCAAAGGCTTGTGAACTGAATTCCCAAGCGGCTGGCATCATGGCCTTAATAGGCCCATAATGGGTTGGTTTATTAGGAAACCGGAAAAAATGAAAAATAACTTTAATTAATTACGAAATTATAAAATAATCTATTTTTAATTAATTTTTTAAAAATGACTGCGCGGTTTCGGAATCTGAGATTCCGAAACAAATTCTGCTTAGTTTCGGAATCTGAGATTCCGAAACTAGAACTGCCGGTATTTTTTGAGAGAAAATATATTTTAAAATTTTTTTTAATTAGTTTCGGATTTTAGGATTCCGAAACTAGCTAGTTTCGGAATTTGAGATTTCGAAACTAGCTAGTTTCCCGCTCATATTTCTGTTTTCTCAGAAACCTAATTATTTAAACAATTTTTTATTATTATAAGATGTAAAAAATATAAAATTTGCTAAAATATTTTTTTCCTAATGAATAGAATTTAATCTGATTTTTAAATTTTTTTGGATATTTTTTAAATATTTTTCCTATTTTTTCTATTATTAACCTAATTTTTTTGATAATTTTTCTATTATCATAACATGTAAAAAAAAAAATTTGCTAAAATATATTTATCCTAATGAATATAATTTAATCTGATTTTTTAATATTTTTTGAATATATTTTTCCTATTTTTCCTATTTTTTCTATTATTAACCTAATATAACTAAATAAAATTAATTAATTAATTAATTGAAAAAAAAAACATACCTGAGAGCTCTCCGCGAGGTAGAAGGAAGGCTCGGAAGAGTGAAAGCGACATGAGAGAGGGAGAGAGGGTGCCCGCTATATATAATAAGCGACATTCTAGTTTCGGAAACTCAGATTCCGAAACTAGCTAGTTTCGGAAACTCAGATTCCGAAACTAAGCAGAATTTGTTTCGGAACTGCGCAGTCATTTTTAAAAAATTAATTAAAAATGGATTATTTTATAATTTCGTAATTAATTAAAGTTATTTTTAATTTTTTCGGTTAGGAAACACAGTCCATGACTATGAATGATTCGTAGCGCTGTAGAATTAAAGATCAGTAATGCTGAAACTAAACCCTCTGGCTCTTTCGCTCCCAAATCTTTCCCAGTATTTTAGCACTATATAATATTCTTCGACATTGTTAAAAAAATTTCGATCAATGAATTTTAATTGCTGTAAAATAATAATGTACGAAATTTGAAAATTGAAATTATATATATGTTATCTTTTTGTTCGCAACTTGCCAACAAGCCTTCGAGAAATTATAAAAATTTTTAGATTTAAGTATTTTAATTGTTGTGAAATTTGTGTACTCACATAGAGCCGACAATGTTTATGGAAACAATTAAACACCTTCATAAATTACTCCTGAGTTTGACGCATTACAGAATCAACACTATATTCCCACATTATCAGGAAAATTATGATTATTTTTATTTTATTTTGATGCACGAACGATAGAGAAAGATTGAAGGAATAACACGAACAAGAGAAATTTTAGTTGAGATCACACAGATTCTCAGTTTTATAAAATTGGCTGCTGTCGAAAAATATCAAAAATCAAATTATGTTCTTTCTCTATTACATTGCGCCTCCTTTTTATATTAAGCAATATAAGGTAATTATTTTAATGAAAATAATCAACTAAACCTAATCTAAAATTACGGTGTAATAAAAAGTAAAATACAAGGTCCAAATTAGGTCAGCCCATATTAATTGCATCATTCTCCCTCCCTAAGAAAAGATTCGTCCTCGAATCTGCAACTTCATCCTCTGCTTCAGATGATGCATCACTCGAATCAGATCGGGAGACTAAAATCGAGTGGTGTAATCCACAAAAATGTAATCTCGCACATAGCTCTGCTATTTGAACAAAAACAATACTAAACTGAGTATTGCAGCTGTTCAAAAGTATGAAATACCTCACGTTTGCTAGAATGGGGCTCGGTTGCAAGAATGGGTCGTTATATTCCGAACTCATGATCTCAATGTGATTTAAATGTAAAGTTTCTAGCTCAAACAATGCACTCATTATTACCAAAGAACTACTTTCCAAGTTTGAACTCTTTGTAGAGGCAATAAGAGAGGTTAGAGGTAGCGATAAATCATCAACTAGTTCTTCATCAAATATTGCAAGATTGTCAAAAGACAACACATTTGTCTCGATTTCACTCGTCCCAATAAATACATCACCATCATCATCGTCGGGATACTTATCAAAGATCGGTGGTGAATCAAATGATACAATTGTGGAATAATCGTGCGTCGGTCGGTGATCTCGATTCTCACAAGATATGCTTCTCGAAGGGCCATGCCTCATTCGACGGTCTTGGCTTCGATTAGCCTCAAGTTTTGCAATAACTTCATGAGCGAAGTTGGCGCTTGTTTCTGAAGAGTCGAGGGTTTCTAACTCCTCTCATTCTTCTTCGTTTGTAGAGCCCATCCTTGCCTCTGCGAGTTGGCGCTCTAACTCTCAGATTCGTCTCCCCATCGCAGCAATTTTTAGATCTCGCTGGTCTCGGCGGCGCGACTCTTCGTCTTTAGGATCGACTCCACGACCCCGACCTCCTCAGCCACGACCTCTACCACGACCACGATTCACATCCGTCATCCTGGGCTCTGATACTAAATGATGCACGAACGATAGAGAAAGATTGAAGGAATAACACGAACAAGAGAAATTTTAGTTGAGATCACACACAGTTTTATAAAATTGGCTGCTACCGAAAATATCAAAAATCGAATTTTGTTCTCTCTCTATTACATTGCGCCTCCTTTTTATATTAAGCAATATAAGATAATTATTTTAATGGAAATAATCAACTAAACCTAACCTAAAAATTACGGTGTAATAAAAAGTAAAATACAAAGGCCCAAATTAGGGCAGCCATATTATTTGCATCATATTTGTAGAGTTTATTTTTTTGATCATATAGTTTAAATTGTAAAACTACCTGTTACTTCTATTATATCTATTAATATTTTCTGCTTTTACCGAATTATTTTTAAATTACGAACTGGAGTAGCCCAACTGTTTGTTTGGCGCAATATATGTTAGAATAATTTTCTAGAGAAAAGAGACGAGAGGCAGAATCAGAATAACAGATGAAATAAACAAGGATATTTGGAGACCCAGCTATGAAATACCAATCTGTAGATTTTCTAAAAAAGTAACATCTAGAGGTACTTCTTCTGACGAACTTATCATACAATATATTACATTTTTAAAATGTTAAATCTCATGCTTCAGCATCCGCACATTTCATGTACAAATTATTCCGAGAACGGAATATCAGCAAGATCCTCTCTATAGGGCACAGCTTCGTTCTCACCATCTCCATTGCATATGTGCACCCCCTTCTCCATTTCAATTTGAACCAAGTCAGAACCAGTTTTAAATGTGACAACATTATCTTTCCGAAGTGCCAAGTAGCCAACAGCAATGATATAGATAGCCATTAGAGGGAAAACAATGACCCCCATCACGACACGTCCAGCTTTCGGCAAACTGCTATTAATCAACCAGTCGACGAAGCTGGTGCTTAGGAAAAATATGTTTATGCCAATTATCATCAACCCAAGCACCCATGATATGATTATTACCTATTTGTATTATTCAAATATTGTTAGATTTAAACTTGGATGAAAGAATGGAGAGAAAAATGATGCTTTACTTAATTCTATTATTTCATGCATGGTACTAACCAAGATTGAATTTCTGTGGGGCCCCATTTTGGTGCTGCTGCTGCTGAACTTGAGAAGAGGGATGAGAGCAAATGGCAACTCAAAAGACAATATCATCTACAAAACAAACACTTCTGAATCAGATCAAAGTCTAAATGACTTAATTAATCAAGTCAGTTTCTTTAATTTCTTAAAATATAATTACCGATGCTATAATTATAAGGCGACCTGCACCCGCAGAGCCACCAATAATTGACACTATTAGGCTAGGTGCTATAGCAATTGTACGCGTCATGAGATTTTGTTGCCATTTTCTCATCCTTATGTCCAGAAATCCCTGTTCAAAATCATTCATCGCCAACAATTGTAACAATTTTCTTAAATGGATGAGTTCTGTACATCTGTTAATTAGATAATGTTTTACATTTTACCTGCATGACATACTGGCCAGCATATGTGCCAGTTATGGTGGAGCTCTGCCCGGATGCTAGCAATGCAATTGCATAGACGAGTGAGCTTGATTTCCCAAGCACATTCTGAAATTAGCCACAAAAAAAATGATTTTTGAGATAAGCATGAGAATGATTTTGTAGATACTAAGCAGAACATAAAAATGATCCAGGCATAACCTGAAAAAAAAAATATTAAACCAAAATACAATCATATAACATGCAAAAAATCATAATCTTTTATGGTCATGATATATGTACCATAAAGATCATGCATGTTATGTTGGATTTAAAATGATTTTTTTTTAAAGTAAAAAAATTATAATTTTAATTTTGGTCATTCTCAGAGTTGTCAAAGTTAATTGTGATCCCTCCCTTAAATTCTATATGGTAAATGCAATAATACTTTGCGTTATTGCTTTTCCATAATGAAAGATCAGTTGATAGGAAGTAATCAAAGATATAGGGGATTTTACCTTAAGCAAGAAAGAAGCAGAATTTAGGGTGAGATCATTACATCTGTCTGCACTTTCTGCAGAAAGATCACTGGCTTTACATACTGCACCAGAGACTGATACCACTGCAATATTAATCAGTAATGCAACAAACAATGCAAACCCACTCTCAATAAGAAAGAATCTGCAAGCATCCTGAGAGAAAAAAAGTACGAATATTAAATGGATATGAAATGCAGTGATTAAAATAAGAAAACAGAAGGTACACAAATTCTGGAGCCTACATTAATTCCCTTGACAGATGGTGGGGTTTTCCTTGATAGCACCAGAGCTGAATGCAAGAACAAATTGTGCCTACACAAACATTCAAATTCAAACAAAAAAAAGACAAAAACTGTTGAGAATAAAAGTAAGCGTTAAATCTTACGGCATGACAAGAGCACCGAGCAAGGCTATTGCATCAGCCGTTGCACCGCTTCCATTGAGCTTGGGCACAAACAACCCCTTAATGACCTCAACTGCAGGGGGCTTGACATAAGCCATCTCACCAAAAAAACAGGCGGCCATAACAAAAACTAGCATTGATATCAACAACTCCAGCTTTCGCACCTTAAAGAATTAACAAAAGTTAAGGTCTATTAGTTACTCATTGTTTAAGTACAACGTAAACCCCAACTGTCAAGTGAACAAAAAGCTGGTTATATCACAGAAAATGAAAAGTTAATTACTATGAGTCATACAAATGCGGTACCGACCAAGCAGTATAATAGCAGTAGGTCTCGCTCTCTTTACTGATCATATAATTTGGGAACTTTCGTATGCCCAACTATCATGGTACTAGTGTATAAATTAACAATATCATTACACTTGTAAAAAGTGACTTGGGCATTCCATCGAACACTATATGTGCATAATAAGTATATAAGACATACACAGAACCCAGTTTTCACAAAACGAAAGGGGTTCGAATCTCATGATCTCTGCACTCACAAAAACTTCTATTGTGGTCTACACCTCACAACTGTAGGGACTGACTGACCCACTCCATCCTCTCGAAAGCGGTTCAATCTTAAAAATGGGCTATACCAGGCCGACTTAACCTTGTAAAACTTGATAAACTAAACAAGTCCAATATCTTTTCTGGAAATAACAACAAAAGGAAACTTACCCCATATCTTTGTAGGCCCAAAAGGAGAAGAGTGCTGGAGCCGGTGATGAGAACGCCGACCCAGATGGGAATGTGAAACAGTATGTTGAGAGAGAAAGCTGTTCCAATCACTGTTCCATAACGACATGAAATAGTTTTTTTGTGAGGCTAAGACGACATCTGTACGGTGCTATTAATAAATTATATCTCTGGGTATTTGTCATGGAATGTTTACAACTTAGCATGGATTAGATACATGTGTCCAAAAGAGCTAATTAGAGCCTCAATGTTGCAAGTAACATACGATATACGGATATACCCTTCGCTTCTAGTCAAACTTTATTTTTGCATGGCTTATGGATTTTCGTTTTATGATAATTTTTTTTAAGGTTGTTTTATGATAAATTTAATTGCTACAGTAAACTAAGTAAAAGTAACTTAAAATTAATCGAATGCGCGATTACTACAAAATTAAGACATCTTAATCTAGGAAACTGCCACACGTCGTATATATATAAGTTGAATAAATGAATATCATCAGGAGTTGAGCTCCACAGCAAGCTTAAAATTTTATGACTTAATTATCAAAACAAAATATATTCTGAAACCTTCTGGGATATCTGCTGCGATAACTGCCACCTCAGCAAGCAGCCATAGACAGTATCTAATAAATCTCGGGTATTCCTGCTTGCATAATTCAGCTAGATGTCTCCCTGCAATATGCCGATAAAGGTAAATCATAAACAAGCGCAGTTGACTACACTACTGCCAAAGGAAATAACAAAAGAATTGTGCATTTGATCTTATTAGCACCTGTCACCACACCGAGATTAGCAGCTAATGATTGAATGATCATGGCGAAAACTAAACCAATCAAAATAACCCACAGGAGCTAAAAATTTTCAACACAAAAGAAAGAAGAAAAGCAAAGTGGTGTTTAGTTTGATTATATTTTGCATGATTGATTGATGGAAAAGGAAACAATAAGATATTATGGAAATTAAATTTCACCTCATACTTGTGATTCGCTCCAGCTTGGAGATCAGTTTCCACTGTTTCAATAATTCAAATCAAGATTAATCATACACAAATGTTAACAACATAATATTAGAAAATATCCAAGTTCTATATATAATATAATATTGACACATATATATACACCAATCAGTCTGAAATGTCAAGTTTGAGGAATATAAGGAGCTTTCGCTATATATTATAAACTACAAAGGCATGCATGCAGCATGCAAACTAACAAATTTTTGTAAATTGAGACTGAGATATATATAGTTTGCTAATCGTGCAGTGATGGGGAAAAACACTTACAATTGCCAGGGTCCAGATATGCCAGCGAGACGAGGAAGCCGGGCCCAACATGTGCTAAGAATCTTTTCCACCTCGGTTTCTGCTCAATATTTGTCACTGTGTTATGTCATTTTTCAATAAATTCTTACCTATTGCAGTGCATATACAACTATGGTCTTCCTCTCTAGCTAGAGGTGGCCAGTGCCCACACATATTATTTCCTTGTCCTCATCATTTCACAACCCAAATTAAATTTTGGTAGTAACCTTTTGTGTCTTGAAATACCAAGACATTACATAAATCTGTACAAAATGGACTGAATCCTGTCAAGGTCAACTGTCATTTAATGCTTGAAAATAAATTCAGTTAAACCTAAGGAAAGCATCTTCCAGAAAAGAGTCAGAGAGAAAGAGAGAGACAAGGTGACCTTGACAAGTTGTTCATCTAATTTGCTGTTCTCAGTATCATACCCCTCTTTCTCTACATGGATTGAGACATCTTCTAGTCCATCAATGGCAGCAACCCTTTTGCTGCTAATTTTTCCACTCTCTCTGTCATCTCTAATGACCTCCATTATTTAAGTCTGGCTTGTACTTTGTTATAAAATGAAGCAAGCTCCTTTCCATATATATAGCAGAACGAGTCTTGCACCTGATCTTCTGTGGCACTAATTATGTATTCTAACTGTGGGAAGATTCTGATAAGATTAGAAAATTACAAAAAAGCTCTTACAAATTTCAAATACAATTTTTTTTTGAAGAAAAATAGAGGTCATGCCCCTACCTTAATTAGGATTCAGATCCTCTGGTCGGCGACCAGCTGGTCTGCAGAGGATCTGGACCGTCTGATTTAATCTCAACGGCTAAAGAGAGCCCGTGAATTCCACCACTCCCGAAAAAAATATTGGCCAGAAAAAATGAACCGTTGAGATTAAATCAGACGGCTCGGATCACGCGCCGACCAGGTGGTCCGCACACTTCTGCCGACCAGAGGATCCGGATCCACCTTAATTAATATTTCAAATACAATTAATGTTCCCAATTGAACAGCTGATGGATCAAAACTAAACAATTGGCTATATATGAATTAATAATCCATGTTTCCAGTTTCTAATACAATCCATTTCTTCAGTTATTTATTGGCTATATGACAAAGTATTCAAGTAATTTTATAAAATGTACCTTTTTTTCCCCTTCTTATGAATCAATAATGTATTAATTTGTTATAATATTGGATACGCGACAGGTATTTAAACACTTTTTAAAGTGCACATTTTTTTATTATGAATTAATAATATACGAATAGGTTTTAATATAAGAGCTGATGACATATATTAAACAATAAATAAAATGTTGACTAGAAATTTATAAGAAAGAAGATGGCAAATCACTATCTCTTCCAATAAGATATGATAAGTTCACGAAAAGCTGTTCAAATCATAAATCGTGTCCCATAACTTCTACAGTTCTACCAAATAAACCAGAATAAAAGGATTTTGACCTAGCAATTTCAACTATATATAATTATGCAATTTATAGTGCAGGCAACTGATTTTGCATTTACCAACTAAAGAATTGGAACTGAGATTTTGAAAAGTTAGATGATCAATAGTTGATTTGAAGAGGAGAGAAACCCTTGTATTTTGTTAAAGCAGAAGAAGTGACTGGTAAGTGATACACTGATACTAATTAGGGTTGCCAATAATATTTTTATCTTGGCGGAAAGCAGTAACCCTAGATCTGGTAATAGAGATAAATATGACAATGATAAAACTAGTTATCCGATGATAAATATGAGATAAGGATAATAATCATTGAATATATTAGTATGTGAATTCATATATACCTCTACTTACGTATGCACAACTCGTTTGACATTGTTAGTTATTCGCGCGCACATGATCCTTAATTTACTTATTATCTTAAGAAAGGTGTTCCCTATTATAATTAATAAATTGATGACTTTTTTTTTTTTGATCCACAACGCCCGTAGGCATAAATTGATGACTTACAGTAAGGAAATGAGGCGGCACAGATATTGCGTCTCCTTTGCTACAAGTGTAAGGTCGCGGCACATATGTGTCTTCATGATGTTCTCATACGCCTACTTTAAGGATTATATATTATTAGTAGAGAATGGTTGTTTGAACTAAGGTACTTGGAGTTATATCAAAATAGTATGATTGGGTTAATGAGTTGGAGTAGCTAGGGCCGGCTATGTAGTTATATGGAGAACGACACAATAGTTGTTATATGAACTATGGAATACAATTAATGTCATATCAACAATCTTTCTTCCAAGATAATTTTCACTAGCGACAAGCAGATAATTTTTTATCTACTCTTTACGAAGGAAAACTTCTACAATATAAATTTATAGCTTATAAATTTATTCTATAGGAAAGTAAGAGCTAGGTTGAAAATTATTGAAAACGAACCCATCAAAATAATCTTTTTTTTTTTTTTTTCAATTTTCACTAATATTTTTATATATACAACGGAGGAAGAAAATTTAAAAAAGTTAGAAGATATGAAAGTTAGGCTTCCAGAGCACATAATAGATTTATAGTTGTCGTCTAGAGTTAGTATGATGTTTTTAAAATTATAAAACAAATACCTCTGATGCGATAAAAAAACATTTGACTTTACTCCCAACAATAATAAGTGCAGAAAGGCCTTCGAGAATAGTAATAATAACAAAACTTAATTTATAGGTCATGAAGTGCAAAAATTCACCCATAAAGAGAAACATTATGGAGCATGACGGCCTCGTAGACAACTTCCATTTGTTTTAATTATCACATTTATGTATATATGTATAATATTAAAAAGGTCATATACCCCTTGTGGATAGTGGTTTAGGTAATTCTGTACGTCACTCCTTGATTTTTTTTTTTTTTCCGTTTATTTTCCCCCCTCTTGCGCCAATATATTGGTGAATTCATGAACTATGTTTTTTTAAAGCTGCTTGGCGAAAAACCAAACGTGCAAATTTATTAATAGAGCGAAAAGTCGTACAAGATAAAAATTTTTTTTTTGAAAATGTGCAAGTAGGCTACTATTCAATCGAATCCAGTTATTACAGGGATATTACAAATTGGAAAAGTAAAATCAATACAGTTAATCCCATTCATCCTAGCATATTTAGCTAATGTATCCGCTAGTTGATTCCTGTCCCTGCTTGCATGTATAGAACACAGATCCTTATCATTGTGCACAAGCAATTCAGTTACCAAGAAAAATAAAGATGTGATCTCTTTTAATCCAAATCCATGTGCAGAAATTAGGACCTTGGATGGAGTTAGGTTCACCGACGTCGAACATCACCTTCTATGCCGGGAACCATGAATTCTTAGTTGCATATCCATACGCAAATATGATTTATCTCATAATTAAGCACCACTCTCTCTTCTTGGGAAAGCAGAACCGGTTAACCTAACCATCCAGGAAGTGCGAACGTTTTCAAAGGCAGATACTCATCTAATAAATGTCTTTTGTAAAGTAATAATGGAGAAATAGATGAGTTGTCTTAATTAGAAGAGCGTACAAGAGGTCACCAATTAATGGTTAATTCCTTTCTGAATTGAGGTTCTGTTGACGTTAACAATCTAATATTTTGACCGTAATTAGGAGTACGTAATCTCCAGAGTTTCATCTGTTGCATATTAATTTCTGGATTGTGAATTCGAATAAACCTCCTATATGCACTGGCACGGGTAAACTGATGCATGAATGTGTTAAAAATGAAAACATGTTTGTGTATTAATTATTAAATTATTAATTAATTTATATTCGAGATCACCACAGTAATTTGAACAAGTTTTTTTTTTTTTCCCAATTCTCTGCCAACCGCCAGGTGGCAATATTTTTTGTGGGTTTGACTACTCTCCCAGCTGAACCATATTTTGTTTATTTGTACGGTCGTAAGTACTTTTGATTTTGACATCTATATCCGAATAATTGGGTCGGCCATATAGAAATTAAATGCCTAAGTCAGGAATGGAACCTGAGTTTTTTGACCAATTATGTTTGTCCAAATCCTTGGAACTGCAGAATAATATTTTGTGAAGTGTATAAGAGGGGAAGGCAAGTCTCTGCTCTATTGAATAAACTTTATAGTTATTTTAGTCATTTGTTAACTTGTATGGTCCTTCCTAATTTCTCTAAAGATAGAATTTTGCACTGGCATATGATCCAAAATGAGCGCTTGATCACATATAAAAACTGATGTATAAGATACAAATGGTTATTGGGCAGGTGGCAACCGTATTCCCGAAAGTATGAATATTTCTGGCTATTGTATATTGGATTTCAGGTCGTCTGACATGAGAAATTTTTTTTTTCTTCAAGAAATATTTAGCAGTCGCTGCCAAGTAGTGGCGCACCAAATAGCGATACACCGGTACAAAAATAAAAACAAAAGAATATATAAAAAGAGACATATAAGAAAAGAGAAATAACAAAAGAATAATCAGCAAGTAGTACCACGGTCAAACCATACTATCATTTGTGTATCCACGGTCATATACATCTCGCATACCGGCCGTACCTCCTCGCTTGCCGGTCACACAAAATAATACGCTAGAGACTACAAGACAATACAAAGACGAAATAAAAAATATATACAAAATTGAACCTGATCTTCTCACCTCAAAATAATTGAATCTGATCTTGTCACCCCTAAATACAAAATTCGCATTGGCGAATTATTTGCGGTTGTTATCTTACAGATTATGATCCATCTCAAACGAGATTTGATTCATAAATGCTCGGGATTAATGTCATGGCTAAGAATCACCAAAAAGATTCTATCATGTTAGGGAGGTCGGCCCACTTCGTCAATCAGTAACGATGAATGAAGTTTTTGTGTATAATGCTAATTCGAATGGCATCAAAGTTAATAAAGTAATTTTATTCATATCGTGCTAGACGCTATCGTTACGAGTATTCTGTCAATATGTGACATGGATCACAATCAAAACAATTTGGAAATGTTATTGCTTAGAGCATGACTATGAAATTGACTAACAAATTAAAGCCTCTAAAATATCCAGTAGAATATAAAATTACTTTTAAATAAATTCGGATATAATGTCTGTGATGAAGGAATAAAATCCTAAGGTCAAATAAATTTATACCTAAGAATTACCTCGCTAGTCGTTTGGTAAAGCTAATGATAGAACCCACAGAGACATATTAATTGAATACCGTACTTAATCGTTCTTAAAATCTAGACAGATGATTTTTGTATGAATTTAGAAAGAAGTTGTAATCAATAAAAATAATTAAAATAGAAAAATAAACTAGGAATAATTAATAAAATATTTTTGGTTGATTTTTATAATTTTTATGGGTTCAAACAAATGCACGTAATGTCCTAGGGTTGCGCGTTCAATTAGTTTAGCTCTAAAGCACTTCCGTCCACAATTTTCACCGAGATAGGAGCCTATTTCGGACCGAAAGGCATGGATTTCGGACCGAAATCCATACTGTTCGTGCCAAAACTCGCTTTAGACCTTCTGTTTTGACTTGATGATTTTACATGACACTATGTGAAGGTTACTTGACGACCAGACCTAAACCCTAACCTCAGCTGTCGCGTTTTGGTTTTAATCGATTAAGAATATTTAGTTGGATTTCTAGAGGTATTTCAGATCAATAAAAGCTACACCTTTCGGTCGTGAACTAACCTCCTCTTTCGAGCAATTGGGTTACCTCAAATACATAATCAATTAAATGTTTGATCTAGTTTAATGCCCTAAAGACATCGTGATTCATCCATAGGTAAACATCGAGCAAACAAATAATATAACTAAGCATAGACAATAATTCACAACTAAATAAATCACATAGTCCATCAAGTCATCACAAAATACTAAACTAATCTACTAATTACCCCTAAGACATAATAAAATCTAGCCTAACATGTTCATAACACAAATAACAAAAGATGTCATGCAAATAATAAAGATACAAGCCATAAAACAACGTAATAAAAGCATAAAAGAGTATACCGAATAATCCTTATGAAAATACTCGATGTCTAAGGCCAAGAAATCGATGTAGATCTGCTATGCTGCTGCTGTCGCCTCCAAACACGCCTAGAACTCCAAGGAAATCGATGGAAGAACAATAAACGCCAAGTAAGAAAGGTGAAAATCAAGTGTGGAAGGTAGAATCTCTTCTCTGTCCAAGAAAACGTGCATATATACTCGTGGAAGAGACTAGGGAGGCGGCTAGGGCAAGGGAAGACAGTTTTCCTCTTTCCATCTTCAAAAATTACCAAAATCGCGCTTTTCAGAAATGTATTTCGGACCGAAATGGGAGGATTTCGGACCGAAATGGCACTCTGGAGATATGGTCTGCTCTGGCCTCCTATGGTCTATGACACGTGTGTGCGAGCCAGGAATGAGTCATCTGGCAACTGGTCTAGTTCCATCCTTCATGTACATCGTGTAATGTCTTCAATCTCCAAGAAATTCTACAAAATAACAAAAGAAGCAACGACAACAGCAATATCCTGAAAAATATAGCAATTTATGAGACAATTTATAATAGTTTGATCAATAATTAAGGACTAAGTACGGTCAAAATACATATAAAAATAAGAGATATGAGTCTGCAAAATAATAATAGTATATATAGTTAAATTACGTAATCTATTTCTTTGTCCAATTGGTGGATTATATAGGAGATCAAAATAACATATTAACAACTCAAATTCATCGACTAATTAATGGATTAGAGTAATATATGCATGGTCCAACTTAAAAAAATTAATTCATTATGATATAAGGCATTGATAAGTATATATAACCGGTATATTCCAGAATATATGTTTCAACAGACCATACATTGACATACAATATGTAAGCGGGACCGGTTCCTGGCCTAGCCTTTCTTTTTTATTGATGTATTCGTCCAATTAAGATGTCGAGTTTTTTTCAGCTCCATAACTTGACGACTTCAAGTTTAATGTAATGAATGAACTGATTTCAGTTGATAATAATTCGGAATGTCTCTTTTATAGTTGTATTGTCATTGCTTTAAATTTTGAATATACGGTATAACCTGAAAAGTATGTGTGTGGTGAAATATCATTTTGGGTCCGCGTATTTGAGTAGGCTAGTGTATAGGTCTCCTGCTCACCAGTAATTGTGGTCCAAAGATTTTTTATTTTTTATTTTATTTATTTTATTTTTCTATATTTTTGAGAAATATCTCTATGTATCTATCCATGACAAGATTCTCTTTAGCAAATTATGATGCGGACTAAATTTTTGTAATCAGATTTAAATTCTTATCGTTAATTTAAAATAATGAATTATTATGATTTAAATCCGAATTTAAAATTTTGCACATCATAAAATTATTCAATTACTAAATAAAAGCCGGGTCTCCTTTTAACTACAACCAATAGAATAAGCGCCCACAAACTTGATAAACTGGATCACAAATATACAATTTATATATATACGTATGACGCACCAATACAAACATTCGCAGGAACCGGTGTTCAAGCGCTGGGTCCAAACGTGGGAGGTGGGACACGTTTCAGAAAAAAAAAAAAAATACTGTTTATTTATATATTTTTTTATTTTGATTTTTTAAGATAAAATGAGGTAAAAAAAAAACTTTTAACTTATTTTGAAATCAAATGTCACAAAAGATGTCCATTCGAGTTACGAACCTCTGACCTCCACTAAAGATACGTTGCTCTTTATTACCGAACAAAGAACTGATTCTCATATATTTTTCTATTCTATATTCGTCTAATTAAGGGGACTTGAGTACTTATCAACACGGATTATAAAGCTAAACAAATGCCCGTTATCTGCTATTGAATATATAGGAGTTGTTACTTTTGTATTTATCCTCCTTTCTCATATTATAAAACTTTGTGATGAACAAAACAATTGTCTAAAAAAACAAATTAACGGATTCGCTCATGAAATTTCTTGTGAAGCCTGAACTGAAATCAGGATGTAATTATAAAAAGTATCTTCTTTATTATGCGACGACCTGACAATATACATCATAACAGAAATAAAAAAGGTAAAATGAAGTCAGTTACAAATTAATTTCAGCAAACAATTAATTATTTACCTACTCGTTTTAAAACAATTATTTATAACAACTTTTTAGAAAAAAAAATCTGCATATACATAACAAAACAACATTATTCTCAAAACATATTCCTTAATCTGAACGTAGAATAACAGTCTGTCATTCCCCGCTATCCGTTAAAAGTGATGTGGTACTGGAAACACAAAAAGAAAATGAAGATATACCTCCGAATAAAAATAATATCACTTCGAAGATATGTTATTATCTCGTAAAATACATCTGCATAATAAATATCTAATAAATCAATTAAAATAAAAGTAAATTATAAACTAATCTGATTATCTGCCGAGCCAATTTAGAATGCATCAAACAGAAGCACAATAATCATATTATTGTATATATAAATTTGTGATGTAGAATCAGAATGTTAATTGAATAGTAGAATCAAATTATCAATAGGACTTTTCAGAATTCTCCTATTATAATAATAATAATTATTATTATTATTATATGTATATTTTTTTAATTGATCATAGTTAATCCCTATAAAAATATATCAGAGTGCATAATGTCGTGCAGCAGCAGGAGGGCCCTACAAATCCAACTGCTCAACTTAATGATGATCAAGACACAATGGTGATTTGTCCCGGACGAGGCCATGCTACATATTCATCAACCTGTAATCGTACACAATGATCTATCCATATAACTATCTATTAATTAGGTTGAACTCTTTTAATTTATATTTGATGAAGGAATGGAATGTTTTGAAAAAGGACAATCAAACACTGTTTTCATGAACGCGCGTGATAATTAAGTGACAAACAGCTCTGGCCACTAATAAAATATATGCCAATTTTAAAACTAGCATTTATATAGTTCAAAAAAATATGTTCATTTTAATGTGCACGATATATAAATTATATAGAGCAAATATTTATAATTTCATTTTTTACTGTTTGAATTTCTTTCATTTTATGATCGGTGACTTCTCCATTTGAAATATTATTGTTATTATTATTTTTTATAAATATAACCAATCTCTTGAATATTTATGTGTGTAGGTTAGATGTACACGTCCCGCCTTGTGTGCCAGTGTTAGTGTGGACTACCTAACACGCCCACCCAATATGTGGGTGAAATTTTAACAAACTAAATAATCATCAAAATAGAATTTATGAAAATAATTTTGCAAAAAATATAATGAAAACATTTTGCGAAGAAAATTGTCTTCTTTTTAAATTTTTTTTGATGTCTTATTCGTTCGCATTAATTTAGATTGACAAAAAAAATTATATTAATAGAACAAAAAAAATTGCATTATATTATTTCCATTGTAACATCGAGTACTCTTTTCATTCTAAGCAAAGAGTTTAACTTTTTTACACTGAGATTAAATCTACACCCTTGATCAAATTATATTATAATAATCAACGAGCAATATTGTTTGTAACAAAAAAATCGGATACATTTTTGGACTCAAAATTGAATAGACTTTTATTCTAAATTAGATATACCTTAATTTGAATTGGTGTTTTATAAGGAGTAAAAATAACATCATATTAATCCATCCTTATGATAATGCCTGCTGGCTAGTACGACTGTACGTACAAGAGACGTTCTTTGGCGCAAAGAAGTCCCAATTGAATACAGGACAACTCTTTTCGAGGATCAAGCAAGAAGCATGATATGAACGTACATTGATGTACATACCTATGACATAACGTACATTAATTATGAGGTCCCCAGCATTAAATCAAGAGGGGGGGGGGACCTCTAAGTACATACTGCGGAATTTTTCAACAAGAGGTTCTATCAAATTATCACAATAGACGTCTGATTTGATTTCTAATTACTCCCAAATATATTGCCTAACTGTCCGTTAAATTCATAAATCATCATTTCCATTCCAGTAACTTCTTAAATTTAACTAAAGTACGGAAAAATTGTTTATTATTGATCTTGTATATACAAATTTTACGTAATTCAGACATTATACGCATTTTCACACAGTTTACACTATCTTTTATTTTTACTTTTTTTTTTTTTTTGACAAGATAGAGATGACTAGCAAATTGTGCGTTATGTGTTATCTAGTATTTATTTGGGACAAAGGATTATTCGTTTAAATAGACATAATACTTTGTATGAAATACAATTATCTGTCTTATACTTCTAGTAGGAATTGAATATGTTTCCTTCAAAAAATCGATCAAGTTACAAACCATCTGTACTAGAATCTTCTGTCATAATTTATCTAGTATTAGTATGAGGATTGCTAATTACTTTGCAATGGATGGATGTGTCTCGTAGTACACATGGCGTATGTTCTCAATTTCGTGCTTCAAATGATAAATTAGAACTGCTCAATATTTTATTCATTTTAAATATTGTTGGAAGCAAAATTTTACAATTTTTTCAGATCTTTCGGCAATTTTTCCAAATCTTTTAACAATTTTAATATTAGACCCTCACTTGATAGATATAGGATTCCTATTGGCTTGCTTTGTCAAATAAATAAAATCTGTATACAAAAAATCTAATTGAAGGAGCACTGTTCACCAAGGCAACTCTATTTTATTTTCTTTTTAACGAAAAAGTAGTACGCTAGACGACAAAAATCATTCTTTCTTTTAAATAGATAATCTCGACAATAAAATCTGTTTTGCAAACTCAGGAGTAGGGCTGTCAACGGGACAAAAAAAAATCCGTGATGTCGTTTCGGTTAAGCGAAACGGAACGAATAACAGAAATCATTTTTGTTCCGTTCCAATCACGAAACGGTAAACAAAACGTGAAATTGTGCTGTTTCGACTGTTTCAATCTCATTTCAAACCGTTTTATGTGTTATTTCTGAAGTGGAACGGTTAACGAAATGGGTTGGAATTTTATTTTTTTTAACGAAACGAAAACGGTAAAAGCCCCTCACGTGTCTTTCTGACACGTTTGACAGCCCTACTCAGAAGTGCCCCGAACAAACCTTACCCTTAGGCGGGCGTTGCACCCTCAATCTGTCTTACGTCAGAGTGAAGATAGCAGAAAATAGCAACCATCCCCGGTAATGAGGCAGGACTCAGGAGAAACAAATTGAAACAGTAAACGCTGCAACTAATTCTCGGAAATTTCTGTAATTTTTCTTTTAAAAAGCTGTTTTAATAGAATTATTGGCTTGGCAACGTGCATTTGTTTGAACCCCTTTGGTGATTTTTGTTATGACCTTTCGCAACGTGCATTTATAAGTAGTAGAGATTATTGGCCTGGCAACCGTTAAGAAACTTAAATTAAAATAAAAAATGATTTCCGAAATTATTTGTTGGAATAGGTGTTACTACCACTGTGATGAAAATAGATCTTTTATTCTTCGAATTAGATTTCAATCAAACAATGAAATTGACGGACTGACACTACACTCTGTTTCAAACAACAGTAGGAATAATCGCTAAAAAAATTATATATATATATAAATCTGCGGAGGTGTGACTTTCGCGTGAGTTACTGTGGTAAGCACAGTAGCTCGCACGGATCCTCTGTGGCCAAGCTGCTGGATTTTTTGTGCGACATAATTTTTGTGTCTGGATTTTCTGTGACAGTTTTCGTATAATATTTCAATACTATACTTAATTTTTATGGCATTTATTATATAGTGTTCTGAATTACGTAAAAAAAAAAAAATTATATGCGCGATGTTCACTCTATAGTTATCAATCTTGACCACACGGTTGCTAATTTCATTAAAAAAATCATTTAATAACATATTCGTATAGGAATGAATCGCACAACGCGCGAAATTAGCATTAGTATATATAATTTTTCACATAACACATTAATTTTATATTTTCTTAACCTCTATTTTCCAAACTTCAATTCCTAAGTCTATTCTCATGCGTGCGAGCACACAGATTTCAATTTTCAAATTTCAAACTCAAAGTGTCATCCATAATTTATCAAATAAATTTTTTTTGAAGAAAATAATTAATTTATCGAATAATTGTTCCGAAGAATCGGAAGTTACTCAACTTCATCCTATATATGCTTGTCAAAAAACAGTTTGAATTGGTCAAACTTGTATGACCGAAATTTTGTTTGAGTTATATTTTTCATTTTTCATTTAGAAGATCAATAAATTACTACAAGTTAGTTTTTGTTTCTTTGTTTACGTCCACAGTTATACTAGTGAAAAATTCTTGATATTCTGTCATACAAATTTTATCAAGAATAAAATCCACGTATTTAGTCTAAAATTCATTCATTCGCAAAAATAATATAACAACCGTTTGAGATGAGAATGTAGATCGATTGTGTAACACTAGTGACTGTTGTATGGTAAACCAAGTCCCGAAATTGTCCGGTAAATAAATTAAGAATTTTATTAATTATATTACAAAGGAAATAAAGTAGAGTAACGGTAAAAATTGGGGAAAAATTCTGTTTTAAAGTCTGAATATGTTCAGTTTAAATTTTAGAATTTTTTTGTATGATTGCCACGATCAAACGATGTGGGGAAGAGCTTGATTTAAATTTATTTGGGAAATAGCTAATTTACAAAAACTAGTTGTCAGCTGATTGTTACACACACAGCCACATCCTTCTTGCCACAGAAGATCTGGGTCAGTTTAATAAAAAAAGACGACGAGAGAGAGAGAGCGATCTTCATCTCTTTCTTTCTGTCTCGCCGATCTGTCCGTCTCTGTCTTCTTCTCTTTCTCTCGAGATGTGCTCGAGGTCATCTCCCTTCCATCTTGTTGTTGCTCTCTGAGTGGTCGAAGTAGAGGCGTCGATGAGCTGGCCTCTGTGTCAATGCCACCTCCAGCTTCTCTCTTGTGCTTGCACGAGAAGGCAGCCATCCTTTCTCCTCTCTCGATGGTGGGCTGTCAGGTGGCTTTAATGAAGCAATCAACGTGGCTTCCTCTCCTCAGAGCTTCGCCTGCCTCTTTCTCTTCTCTCCTTCTTGTCCGATAGTGAGGTGAGTTTCCTATTTAAGGTTGGGTAGGTTTTCGGGTTTTGAGTACGGTGGAGGAAGAAGAGAGGTAGATTCGAGCTTGGGGAGGTGTATGGAACTGGCCCTGTTCTTGATTAGTTTGACGCTCATTTTCGCCTTGGTAGTGCTTGAATTCTTGAGGAGGTTCCTCAAAGATAGAGAGCAAGGTATATCTTCACTGTGACTTGTTAATTTGAGTTAATTAGTAGCTAAATTGATGTGTGCTGTGTTGTGGTTATCTGATTATGCTTAGGGTAGCTAATTGTGCTTATGATGTACTGTGGGTAGCTGTTTGTGCTTATATTGAATTTGTGATGTGCTAACTGCACTTTTGTTGTGCTAACTAGTGGCTATTTAGTGCTATAGGGTGTAGATGCTTTACTGTTAAGGGTTATTTACACTTAATTAGGGGTTAATTGATGGTAGAATGCTTGCTGGTAGGCTAAATGATGTGGGGTATGGGTTTTGGTAGGCAACAGCGTGATAATATGTTTATATTTGGGGGTTGATATGGTAATTTGGGGTAGATACAATATAAACATGTAATTATAATGTAGTTAGGTGTTGTTACTACTATAAAATAAGTTTATGTGCATAGCATTTGAGTTTCATATAATATATATACTTATAACAGTGTATTGTAGCCTTAATATATAAGTAGTTTGAGTAAATATATACTTTTAGGCACTGTATAATCATTCATGTATCTTATGATGATTTCAGTAAACAAGTTCTAAGTATATGTTCAAATATATGCATATATAATCTATATAGTCTGGACTTAGTAGAACTTGCATGTTTTGGCTTGTTTGGGAAAGGCATGGGTTTAGGGTGCTTCATGAGTCAAAAGCAATGAAACATATTCCAATATATGCCTAATTTTAAATTATATGTATAAGCATATATGTATATATTTATAGATATGCATGTTTATATCAGGTTATAACTCTATTTCATGAAAATATGATGATTTCAAAGTATATTGAGGCGTTAGGAAGCATATAGAGGGTTTGTACATGATGTAGAGTTGATTTGGTACCTGTACAGTAAGTTTGTACCATACTGGTACATGGCTGCGTGGAATAGGGATGATTTCGTAAAGGAAAAGTTAATTTTGGACCTAAATGTAAATTTCTGGGGACTAAGTTGTAACATAGAAATGATTGATAAAAAGTTGTGGGTTAGATTGTAAATTTTAGGGGCTTAGGATTCTTTCTGTGGACTTAATTGATTAAAATCGAGCCTAACGGTTCGGATTTGCTAACTGTAGGATTTCGGATCCGATTTGGATCTCTGGTGGACCCGTTGCGAGTTGATCCAGCCAACTGGGTCAGGTTGACTGGGTTGAACCTGGTGGTTTTTGTGGGCTGTTTTCTGTTGTGGGCCGTGGTCGGATTTTTGCCTTTGGGGCGAGAAAAAAAAAATGAATAGCCTTATAGGCCGAGATTAATGTAGGCTTGAAATTAAATTTGATTTTGGAATGTAATTAGCTTTCGGATTTAGATAGAGCTAAAGACGAATTTTTGTTAAACGAAACGACTTGGAAACAATGTACTTAGTTTAACTAACGATGATGGGCTTTTCAGGGAAATGAGGAAATTTAGTCTGACTTTTAAAAGAACAGATACCGTGGCAAATCTTTCAGACTATCTGATCCCGCAAATTAAATAAGGAAATTCTGATTTATATATTCTGTTATGTTTTAATTGAGTTTCCTAAATTTCTGTATATTATTTCTGATTTATGACTTCTGATTCTCGATATTAGGAAACATATAATTAAACATTATCTCTGACGATTTTGCTAATAATTAAAAAGTTACAATTAATTATTAACACATAAGTACTTAAGGGACTTGGAGCCAAAACGTACAGTCCAGTGACCTCTAAGGTTACCAGACTTAACTAATGACGGTTCACCAAACGGATTTAAGAAACCCGTTAAATAAATATTAACGGTACTTGATATGTAAAATGTAAATAGGAACGGATACTGAAGTGCCCCCGGATCACTAAGCGAGAAAGGTGCGGATACGTGGAATCTTTATTAGAACTCGAATTTCGATACATTTAAATTTGTGCTTTGCATGTTGATGATTCATTGATAATACATTTTTCCTATGCATGTAGACGATAGGAACCCTAAACAAATTAAACTCATGTTGAATCAAACTGTTCGTTTGACCAGATCAATTAAACGTAGTCTAACGTAGAATTCCAATTGATAATCTTTTGAACAAGTCAGACTTCTCAAAGGACTGGAATGGCTTCCGTAAATTGATCTTATTGCATTCCCTTCTTTGGGATAGAAGAATCGGATTTAAATCAGACCATTCTTATTCAGTCTGCATAGCATAACAATAGAAGTATCACTCTTCGAAGTACAGTTTGGCCACCTACCCGGCCGGAATTATTAGCGCTTTTAATTACTGGATATTTCCTCTGAGAATCTGTACCTAGGGTTGGACCTATGGTGTGGGAAGAGTTCTTTCTGATTCTGTAGGGCCGATAAAGAACTTGAGTGTATACTGAATAATGATTGATGGCGGGTTATGCTTGATTTGAATATGTGCATATTTCTTGTTGCAGTATGCCTGTTATCGGATCGTTGCGGCTTGTGCCTACGGTATTGATCATTTATAATTGATTTTGTCTTGACAAACTTGAGGTTACTTTCTAAATGATTTTATAAGGGTCTAAATTCCGTTACCGGTTCGTACCAAGAATCCGCATACTGGAACTAAAACCCGCACTGAGATTATTTCTCATCCGAAATTTTGTTTGCATGTGTTGCCTCGTTATTGAGGGTTCCAGGAGCGTAGAAACGGAGTTAGGAGACGGTCGGTTGCACAATTGAGTGTTCTTGTATTCAGTTAGCGGTTCATGTCCTGAGTTTAAACTGCAATGCCACTTTAGCTCTGTACTTAGATGAACTACCCGAGGTACTGGCGTATTTGTATCTTGAGATTTCTCCTCCGAGTACGCCGCATGGAATGGAGGTTGAACCAGAGTCCAAAGATCACTCCGCGGAAATGTAAGAGTTGGGATCGCTAGTGTTGCCCGGGGTGTAGTGGTGTCGAGTTATGTCTGGTGTTTCTGTCTGGTAGTGTTTTGTCTTGTAGTCGGGTTGTAGACGGTGGAGAGTTGGACAGCAGGGTGGTTTGTAATCTTTATGTATGATATGTACAAATGTAAATAGCGTAAGAATGAGCGAACCAGCCTTAGGTTGTAATAAAAATAATAAGCCTAAGCACGAGTGTGCCTTTTTCCTTTCTTTGTGTGTAATAAACTTTGTATAATTATGTGTGCAATAATGTAAAATATAAGGATTGTTCATCTATATGTTGTGTGAATTCTGGGCCGAAATCAAGAAAATGGTTTAATGAATTGAAGAAAAATTTCCGCTATCTATTCGTTAGCCTTACGGGAGGGACTTGTCATTCTCGTGGCGGAGAAGACGTCAGCATTCCATGTCGGGGTGTGACAGATTGGGTTCAAATCAATTTGGCTTTTGATAAATGTTGAAGGTTGGACTTCTATTATTATTATTATTTTTTAGGTTGTCTCTGTTGGATAAGGTTGGATTTTTTCGATATCGGGTCCTTGGGTTCAAATTAAGACCGAATTGTTTCGAGTTGAAATAATTTAATCTGAGAAATGCTAGAGTCCCATATATTGGACGGATTGAGTCCGTCCAATTTGATCGTTTTCATATTTTTAAATTTCAAACGACCGATCCGAACGTTCAACATGCTCTCCATATTGAAAACTTATAAGAAACCAACTTTTATATTTTTTTGGATTTTTTTACTATTATTTTTGGTATTTTAGAAAATCGTTGTTATTGGACGATCCAGAACTTTTATATCATGAATTTTCTAAAATACTAAAAATAAAGTAAAAAATTTCAAAAATTGTAAAAATTGGTTTCTATAAGTTTTCAATGTGAAGAACATATTGAACAGTTCGGATCGGTTGTTTGAAATTAAAAAATGTGAAAATGATCGTATTGGATGCTCCCATCCGTCCAATATATTGGACACTAGCATTTCTCATTTAATCTAGACTAGATCGCTATTATCTCGGATCCTAGTCGGTCACGTTCAGGTTTCGGATCAGAGTTAGGAACAAATTAACTTTCAAGTCATGACGTTTTAGATGATCTCGGATTTCAAATCATCGAGATCTCGTTATAGATCTCTAATAAGACTTTTGAAGTAATTTAATTTATTTAACTACAAAACACAGATTTTAAATATGTCATCCTTAATAAATGACTTATTTGAGACATGCCATCGTACAAATACACAAATTAATTTTATGGCACTATTTATTAAAAAAATAGTAAATTTGATATTTTATTATTTCAATTTTTGTCATTTATTTTTAAATCTTCAATTTTTTCTGTTTATAGTGGTAAAAAAAACTAATATTAATTGTTTGATGACATGATATAAATTTGTATTATTTATAGTGGTATAAAACTAATTACCATTTAGCGGTGACACATCTCAAATTTCAAACCTTTGCAGTAGTAAAAAAAAAACTAAAATGTCCCAAATTATTATTATTTTTTTGCTGATTAAAATATGAATCCTAGTTTTCCACTGTGTCTGAATTTTGCCCACCTAATACACACACACATACACACACGAATTTTAAAATATTGCATGATTTATCGGATCTTTCCTTTTACACGAATAATTTCAAAACACTTTACCCAAATATTTAATAACTTTTAAGATCACAAGTTGCATGAGAACATGATTTCATTTATGAAGTTGATCTGTACTTGCTATTAGCCACGTTGCCTCTAGTTTGATTTAATTTTAGTATACTTCTTTTTTTATAGAAAAGCTAAACAGAGGCTGTCAAGGAAGATTCTATATTTTAAATTATATATTTTAAATCAATGTATACATCTTATGATAGCAACAACAATAAAATGTCAAATGCCTATCCTCATTTCAAAATATATAAAAGCCTATAAATAAAACAAATGTCAGGGCCCACATGACGCATCACCAGGCAGATGAGGTGAATGTATACACGTATTCCTAGGAACAAAAATTAGGATTAATTTGTGTCAAACAGTAGTAAATTTTTTGTTTGACGATTGCATCAACTCTTTCTACTTTTGATATCGCTCGTCCAACTGAACGCTAACAGAGTGATTTGAGATAGTTTGACATAGTATTGATAACTGTAAGCTTTGATCACCAGACGACAAAACTTTGGAGAGTACTTTGCCCTTGTTTCTCTAAACTCATCTGATGCTCAAAGAGTAAGTTTTAAAAATAATTAAAGTATCTCCATTTTTTGTGGTTCACCACTTCATCTAGACTAATGTTATTTTTTTATTATTATTATTTATTTTTTTTTTTTGGGGAGGGGATACACTTTTTCAATTTCAAACAAATTACATGCTTGTGTCTATTAGGCATGATAATTTTATAACTAATATTGGTGGTTTTTGTTCTTTCTGAAAATAAAAATTCGATTAATATGATCTTGACGATCATACAGGGAATTGTCATGTTCTCGTTAATCATAATAGAAGATTGTTGGCGATATTAGTTTAATTTTTTTTTTTTGCCATAACTAAGTAATACTCTATTTTGTTTAAAAAAAAATTGAGATCTCAGCAGAAAAATGATGAGGAGTTATATTAGTTACTGATCAAAGCAAAAAAAAAAAAAAAAAAAAAAAAAAAAAAAAAAAAAAAAAAAAAAAAACTGGTTAATTTGTGTGTGTGCTTAATTGTTGTCAATTAATGATTTTTTAAAGAAAGAAAAAAATCTTTTTTCGAGTGATGTCATAATAGTGAGGGCTATCCGATAAGTAAATCATGAAAAAGAGATTTAAAACAGAATATTAGTTATATCTAGCTGACTGCTGAAAATTAATAATTAAATATCAAGTTTTCGTTTCGAATGCATGATTTACAAAGGTTTCTCTTAAAATATTTAATGGCTGGGATTAGTTATTTAATTGATACTTTTTCTATACTAGAAAGCGGTAGTTACGCCAACAAAGATTATATGTACTAAAACTGAAGTAGAATTGCTGGTAACCTGCTTGGGTTGCTCTTATTTCAAAAAAAAAAAAAAAAAAAAACTGAAGTAGAATTCACATGTATTATATTTTCCTATGTATCATGAAAGAAGAAGGTTTCTATACTTCACTTTTAAGATACCTCTCAAATGCTACAATTTCATTTTTATTTTATGTTTATTTTAAAATTCACATATTACATCCAAATCGTTGATTTTATTCAATTTCAGAAGAGATACAGTATGATAAAATTTTATAATTTTTGAAGTCATTTGCTACAAGATCAAGAGGTCAAAACATAAACATATCTAGTTAACTACCATAGTTTAATTCTAATACATACATTTTTGATATCTTGATTAAGTATCGAATGAAATCTACAAATTACAAACTTTTGTGCTAACATAAAATTTGATGTTCAAATATTATTATTATTTAAAATATAAATTAATAAAAATAGAGTTGTGATATTTAGGCCACCATATATAGTAGAGCACAATAATCCTTATAACACCAACCCTTTTAAGCGTTTATCATACTCTTGTGTTTGGCAACTGGGATCATGAACTGGGATGAACAGGCAGTTCGGGGAATTGCTTTCGTTCCATTGCTCCACCAAAATCCAGGAACAAGAATTAGGAGGTGAACTGCTTGTTCACTCTGTTCGTGGAATGTTTGGTTTACTGGAACTACTCTTATTCACGACGAACAGCTTGTTCACGTTCGCTTCTTTTACGGTTGCACAAATTTTAAAAAATGTCTTACTAAAACATATCGTTTTGAATCAAATAATTCAGATTAATGTGCAATATAAAACCTTCTCTCTTAGAAAATCTTGATAACCACAATCTTGAAGTGTCTTTGAAGAAAATTAATATTCATATATAAAAAAATAGCTACGTCAGCACTCAGCAGACGCAGACTTCACCAAATTAAGTAAGTAACGTAATCAATGGTTAGATTTTAATATAAAGTAAGTAGAGATATATATCTCAATCACGTACTTCCATAGCAGCCATTTTATATTGAAAATCTTTTGGTATTTGATTGGATATTCTCTGTATCCGGAAGCCGGGAGTTCCAAGCGAAGGAGATAGTACAAGCAGAAAAATTAAACATGACGTGTGGTACTTTTGGATTCCTTATTTGTACAGTGCGATGAATTAGTCAATCATTTATTTGTTAAGTACTACCCGTTGCAAGATGATTACGCATCAATATTATGTTAATCGACTCAATCCAAACTTTTAAAGAAGGCTAAGGTTAAATTATGCTGTCAATTTGGTTCCTTCTTAGTTGTGAAAGAAATACTTAATTATTTTACTTCTCTACCAACTAGCTACCAAATTTACGTATAGAAGACTAAAAGTAAATTTTTTCGGAGATCCCTAAATTTTAGTCACTCAACTTTAATTTGTCTTTTTACGATCACTAGACTTTGTACATAGTCCAATTTTAGTCCTCTGTGATCTTTCCGTCTAATTCCGTCTGATTTAATCAACTAAGGTAAACTAGAGATATGAATCAAAGATGTCTCGTGGGCCCAGCTTCACATAGGATGATTCAACTAAAAAAACAAATACTTCCTTCTTTCTCACTCGGTCCCATCCTGAAGCATAGTCCAAACTATGAGGCCACGACGACACAGAAGTGACAGAACCAGATCCTCTGCTTCCTATGTCGCGATCCAACTTTCTCCTACTTTCTTCTTCGATCTCTCATCCGCCTCCTCCACCTCCTCCGCCGTCAAAGACATCTCGACTTTCCGGTCTGATCCTTCCTTCGCTTCTCATCTCCCACTGTCTCCCCTCTCCGCCTCCATTCCCTCATCTCCTCGCTCTCCTTCAATCGCCACAACACTTATATTCACGATGGCAAAATAAGACATTCATGGCTAGGAATTGGAAAACAATTGGAAATACTCTCCTTATATTGACGATGAGAAAATTAAAAAGAAAATCTCACCCCTTGGTTGATTATTAATCCCACTTGTTATTAATCTAACTCCTTAGGCCAAATGCTCGAATTTAATTCAGGTTAGCAGTGCATATAGAAAATAGAATGAAATGATTTTGGGTTTCCTTTAAAAGAGCTACATAGCTTTGACGTGCTTTCTCACTGACTACATGAAACACCATTTGATTATGCATTTAATCCAGTATTTTGATTTCTGGTGCTACACCAGCCCTTGTCCGATTCAGTCTAATTAAGGCTTCTTTTAATAAAAAACAAAGAAAAATATTAGATGAGGGATTGTGGCGGTTGAAGGAGAGTGAGGAGACGAGGGGATGTAAGCAGACATGCGAGAATCGAAGGAAGGATCAGAGAAGAAAGCCGAGATGTTTTCGACGGCAGAGGAGGCAGAGGAGAGAGATGGAGGAAAAAAGTAAGAGGAGGTGGGATTGTGGAGGAGGCAATGAAGATGGTCGTGGCCTCATAGGCTCATAGCTGCCTGAGGATGGAAGAAAGAAAGAGGAGGTGGGATTGCTGAGATGCTGAGAAAGAAGTAATTTTTTTTTATTTGTATCACCATATGAAAAGATGGGCCCACGAGACATCTTTAATTCGGATCTCTATTTTGCACCTTAATTGATTAAAACAGACGGAATCAGACAGTAAGATCACAGAAGGACTAAAATTGGACTATGTACAAAGTTTAGTGGCTATAGAAGGACAAATTAAAATTGAGTGACTAAAATTAGACTAGGTCCAAAGTTCAGGGACCTCCGAAAAAATTTACTCGAAGACTAATTCCCTTTTCTTATCCTATAAAAGCGAACCTAGTAAAATAGGGTTTTAAGGGGTTTGGATAAGATAGGATCAAAAGAGATAATTAACACTAGTTATGGTAGTCGCAGCTTCGCTGCGCTATAATTTTTTTGATTGAGAATAATTTAAACTATTTTAAAAATATTTTGGTGTATTCGCGCGCAATAATAATTATGTTAGGTCAGAAACTCAAAATTATATAAAATAAAAACAGAAGCAGACATCTGAACACCAAAGTAGACAAAAATTAATGGTTTCAAAGTTATTAATTCCTGCCAAAAAAAATCTTTCCAATAGGAACTTCTAATTATAAGAATGGTAATTAAGAAGGCTAATAGCAAATTTGTCAAATTACTGATGTTAAAAAAAATAAAATTTGACCTACAAAAATTTACCAAAATGTAAAATTTGTGAGTTCTGCCTTAGGAAGTTGCCATAAATAAAATTGCTATATAATTTTTGTAATGCAGTACAAAGTCGGTTTCATTTCCTTAAAAATAGCATGCCATTTATGAAAATTTGTTGAACTATACGTGCTTAATTATTCCTTGTAACTATTGGGTTAGATTATTGAATTGAAAAAAAAAAAAATAAAAGGGCAAACCAGCAAATCTTCATAGTAACTTCAAAAAAATTCGTTCTAGCTGAACCACAATTTTCTAAGTTTTAATTATACTTTTTAAATATCAATTATCAACTCTGTGAAATGAGCTACATTAAGGTATAAACTAACCTAGTGCCAAATCTGGGTCCGTGGTGGAAATGTCTGACATGGGTTTTGCAACAGAAACAATAAAAATACTTATGCCAAGGGCTTAACAATTCAGTATGGATACATAAGAATCACTTCATTTTGTTAAATAATTTCAACAGAAACAATAAAAATACTTATGCCAAAGGCATAACAATTCAGTATGGACACATAAGAATCACTACATTTTGTTAAATAATTTTATTTTGACATACTATAAAAAGAATTTCATTTTGACTATTATGATGTTGAGCATACTGGAGGTATAAACGAAACATCTCAAATCAAAGAACTTATGCATGAGATAACTAATAATACCTTCACTTATTGAGATTTATCTATAGTAAAAAAATTTAAAAGGGCAACCTGAACTGAACCAGCAAATCTTCATAGTACCTTAAAAAAAATTCGTTCTAGCTGAACCGCAATTTTCTAAGTTTTAATTATACTTTTTAAATATCAATTATCAACTCTGTGAAATCTTCATAGTACCTTCAAAAATGTTAAAACTAAAAAATAAGATGAAAGATAGGAACATAAATGTTAAAACTTTATTAGTAGTTCACTTTATTACATAAATGTTGTATTCTTCTTCAACAGTAGGCCATTGTACAAAATTAAAATGTGATCATTACCTATACAATATAGCGTTACAACAGGATATTTTTTTTGTCCGCATAATGTGAACCTATAAGTCAACCAAAGAGACAAGGTGGGAGATTAATGCCAAAATACATTGACAAACTTTTCGAAGACAATTTCCTTAATTGGATCTGTTACGATAAGTCAGAAAGAAGGGGAAAAAAATACCTTCGTAGGCTTCATAAACTCCAACTGCAAAAAAGATACCATCAATCCCAATGTGTTAGACTATAAACCCTGAAAAGAATCTGCATAGAACTTTAAGGTCATTGTGCTATGGTAGTCATTCAATAGAAGTCTAATAAGGTAAATTAAGAAATTGTAAATAAATATATTAATAAAATAAATAAGAAAACATGTGAGCATAATATTAGACAAATTAAAAACAATCTGTGAACATAATAGTAGGCCTGAACTGTCTGAAGAGACGTGAAGCGAAACATTTTTTCCTAAATTAAAATTTAACTCATGCTAAAAAATAATGTAACTAAGGCTAAATTAGAAATTGCATGATGTACCTCCTGTTGTTAATCTCCAAACGATCAGACTCCGAATAGAAGAGGATTTCGGATCCAGATCCAACCTAGAAAGGCAGGAATTAAACCCAAACCCATTTAAGCCTGGAAATTTACAATTTCCCCTGTTTTTAGAGAAAAACTTATTTTTCTTCACTTAAGCCCTCAAAAACTTCCGAAATTCCCAAACCCATCCCTGTTTATATACCAGAACCTAAAATCTCAAACCAGAAACTGGTACACAATGTGAACCTGTATGAAAATCACATCTAGAGCTTATTGCCTCTAAATTTAATCTACCTAGATATATTGTTAATGAGAGAAGTATATAAATCATTCTTTGCAACTGCTTATCCATTGTATAATATTTTTACGCAAGGCTATAACAAAAAGCCATTCTTTCCAAGTAAATATATATCTAAGAAATCACAAACATGAAATAACAAAATAAATACCAACCTCAAAAGCAAGGGCAATGACGTCACCATTCATTCTGTTCCAAATCACCAACAAACATTCAATTAACAATGAATATTAGTTATCTAGTTAACTAATCTATAGCTGTTTTATTCAAACATTTATAATAGGATTCTGCCACTACAGATACTCGAGCTTGAATGGTAGCTTTCTGCACTAATTAGACATATTGCTCCAATAAAAGGCAGGCCAACAATCTAGAGCATAACATAAGAGTACAAAAAATAACCCAAAGACTTTGATTTGGCAGCATCCTTAATTTCAATCGTTTGTAACTGCAAACCCCATTTACTGAAACCAACACACGTAACTTAATTTTGAGGTTTTTAGTAAGAGTGTCGGTGCTGAAACCAACACCATTGTTCATTTAAGTAAGAGTGTCCCTATTTGAGGTTACAACAAAAATCAGATCTCAAACAACTTACTTAATTGCCTTAAATTTCATCAAGTAGCTTGATGATGATCACTTAGCTCAAAATTTGTGACCTCCTCAAAGGCCTGTGTTGTTGGTTTTTTTGCTGATTCGAAGGAACCTGTACAATTGTACATTGAAAAAGAAAACAATTCAATAGCCAATTCCATTAATTAGTCAAAAAAAATTTACAAACTAAAAAGGGCCAACAGTAAACTAAATCCATAAATTCTGCTCACCTTTCTTGTGTGTTATCACAGTAAGCAAGGATAAAATGCATTATATAGAATTATTAATAGGCCAACGTACAACTGCTAGAACAAAATCGATCTCCTATACTACGAATAAAAGACTCTTATAATAATTTTTTATAGAACAAATATCAACAAAAGGCATGTTGTACATGCCTTTCTCAATTAATTTTGCAAATATGAAAATCGTAAAATAAAAAGACAGTTGTAGTCTTTAGTATAATAATACATTCAGGTAAGAAAGACAGTTGTAGTCAAAAAAAAGAATTGATCCATTGAAACAAAATCAAACAAAAGTTGTTCTTTTGTTAGAAGCAATTGAGGTCTATAAATGTAAGTTGATGTTATAATTTGGAGATTTGTTGGTTTATAATTAAAACAACAGCCTGATAAGACCTTCCATGAACTACCTCCTAACACCCCCCGCCCCCCAATGTATTAGGAGCCACATAATTCACATTTGTCTTTGTATTGATGAGCATTTGCCTTCCTCAAATATCTTATCAAATTGCAGGAATAAACAACAATGGAATAACCCCAAACTGAATTTAAACAACACAGACAGAATGCACGATGAACACAAACCTGAAGCTGCTCGAAGGCTTAAAGCAAAATATTTCATAAGAATTCTCATATTATGATTGAATAACAACTGATAATAGGAAATATTAGAAATTAACTTTCTAATTTGTCTCTGTTACAAGTGTGAATAACTAACAACAATGCAACTGATACACATGGACCAATTAATGCAAACAGAGAAGAGTTTGTTGATGCCATATATGTCAATTCATAGGTCATGATTTTGCATTAAATTCAGAACACAAATTCTTTTTATTTAGTTCCTAAATGTCCAACTTAGGATCAATCATTGTGATTTTGGTCCAAAAGCATGACCCGTAAATCAAATTTAAGCATCCCCTTGTGTATTGCAAACTCAGATAAATATGAATGATATGATTTCTTTTTGTATTGGTGCCTCTTTTTAAGACTAACCTGATTGAGTAGGTGATGAAACCAATAGAACTCCATGGAGGAGCGTACGAATGGGCTCGTCAGCACTGTACCACATCTCCTCCAGTACATGGTGGCACCGATAGAACTCGCCTCCATTGAAGAGCTTCACTGCGAGGTCGAAGAGGAGGTGGGGCCGGATCGACGGATAAGGAGGAGGCGGCGGTGGAGAGGCAGCATGAGGGACGTGTGCGAGGTCGGCGAAGGTCGAAGGAGGAGGCGGAGGATTGGTGGAGGGTTTTGAGTACGGGAACCGAGGAGGGTTTTGAGTACGGCTGCGAAGGAGGGGCTGGAGTCTTCTGAAGATACGGCGTTGTAGCAGTCTGGCTTTTTGTTGTTATCCCTGATTTTGATAACTCCAGTACCTACCTTTTTTAATAGAACTATAATTAACTATTTTAATTATATTTACATTATTCTTATGTCGATACAAACACAGATAATTTACACCCCTAGACAGTGAATAATTCATGCTTCTATATCTATATCTATTTTAACACTTAATTTGTGCAAATTTTATTCTTGTTTAAATTTAGTTTATTTATTCTTATCTTATTTTTATATCCTATAAAGTCACCCAACAGTTACACGGGATGTCGGGATATGTACAAATGTTGATATGGTATTATTCATGTAATCTTCTCCGAGGACATATATTTATAGCAATTACACAAATCAACAAATTCGAGCATGTGCTAGTAGCCTAGTAGTATAACTATTAATTAACAACAAGTTCGTTCGTCTTAATTATATGCCACAAAAAAAAATATATAAATTTGTATAGATCCATCTTGTCGTCAACATATATATATATATAGAATATTTATCGTGAACCATGATGCATAGAAGGCCATGTGCACCATAACTATTTGATCGGTGGTTTCGCAAATCGACAAATCTAAATTAACCAACCCAATCTATATATTGAAATCTCATAGAAAACAAAATTTTACAATTTTTGAAAATTTTTTACTATTTTTTCCGAATTTTTTAAAGCTTGCCATTTTTGGACCATAATTAGTGAATTATCATCCAAAAATGACAAGCTTTAAAAAATTCGGAAAAAATAGTAAAAAAATTTAAAAAATTGTAAAATTTTGTTTTCTATGAGATTTCAATATATAGATTGGGTTGGTTAATTTAGATTTGTCGATTTGCAAAACCGCCGATCAAACGGTCATGGTGCACGGAAGCCTCTATGCATCATGGTTCACAATAGATATTCTCTATATATATATATATGATTTTATTAACAAGTAACTAGTTGTTATATATTATTAAAAAATAATTCATATATGTAATATCGAATATGCTGATGGACAATAAATAAACCAATTCAATTGTTTCTCCACACAGCTGAACTTGAGAACAGAAAAAAGAAAAAAATTTGTAAGTTTAACAGTTGTAGCATCGTTGATTTGACATTGACTATATAAAATTAGTGTGTCAACTTCTGAGATCAGTTGGATATTGTTTTCAAGAATCATGAATAAAGTAATTAATAATATTTTTTAGTGCTCAGAGAAGATTTTATTAACCACTTAGATTGGTATAAATATAAATATTATAATAGCAAGCATGTACCTCACGAAAACTAATTTCATATGGAACTGTGCACCGATCAACATCGGGCCAAAAGTAGATTGCAGGTTTATCACCATCAAAAGTTAAACCTACAAAATAAAATAAATAATTATTTAAAAAGGAAATAAATAAAATTAAATTTATATTTGAGAAATGAAATTGTGTTCAGTCCAAAATTATTGTAAATACAGTTTGATAGCCTCTCTTCTGCGTAGGATTAAATATTTTTTTCGTTTTAAAGTTCAACACTAGTACTATAGATTTTGTGGTATTTTTAATAAAAAAAAAGTTTTCCTCAGAAATTTTAATAAGAAAAAAGGAAAACTTTTTTTTTTAATAAGGAAAAAGTCCTAACGCGTTTATGGACACAGTAAATGCGCTGTGTCCTAACGCGGTCAATAAACGTGTTAGGGCTGCGTTAACGCGCGCGTTGACCGCGTTAGGAGCCATAACTTTTTGCAGGTTACCGTTTTCGACCGTTTCTCTTTTTCTGCGCGTTTCGTTTAAAAGAGAGGACTGAGGGAGAGTGATGCACAACCAAAAGAGAAAGAAAGAAAGACAGAGAGAAAAAAAAAAAGAGAAAGAAAGAAAGAAGAAAAGAAGAAGAAGAAGAGAAAAAAAGGTTTGTAAATTTTTATTAAATTTTTTGTTAGATCCAAAATTATTAGAAAATGTGCAATTGTGGTATTTTTACCAAAACTAATAGTTTTGATAGTCATAGGAAATTTCGTTTTGATTTAGATACTTTTCAAAAATAACTTAATTTGAAAGAAATTTAAATATATTGTTCCTAATTTATATTTGTCATTTGTGGTTGAATCGAAATGGATTTGAAACCACGCAAGGTTGTTACTGGTGTGTTGTTAGAGGGACATAGTGAAGTATTCGACCATCACATATTGAGGTCACTGTACGGGATGTATCCGCACGACAAGTTCTATTTGTAAGATTTGGATGATTTATATAATGAAGACGACGAAGTGTGGGAGGTTAGAGGATCGAAGCACTGGACCGACAAAATCAAGAAGTAAGGGGGGATCCGCGTCAAAGTGGACAACAATAGGACAGTTTGACTTAAGTTGAAGAAAGCTTGCCCACCTGGATTTGAAAATCATCCCGCTGCTGCAGGCGACCCTTATCGTGCTTAGATTTTCTATGTTTTATTTTTTCTTTTATGTTGTATGTTTCTATGTTATGTTATGTTTTTTCTTTTGTAGTATGTTATGTATGTTTTTAAGTTTTATGTTGTTATGTATGTTTTATGTTGTGGAAGGAGTACAATTTAGGTAGAAAGAACAACAACCGAAACTTGGAGATGGGTTGACAAATACAGTAATCGAAGTTATTTATGGATTTAAAGATTATAAATGAGGTAAGGAATTGAATATATGAGATAATGAATTGAATTCTGTTTCGAAGAAGCTGATCCTTTATATAAGTTTATGTAACGCGGTTATAAACTCAGTTATTTCATCGACAGTTATTTGATTGAAATGACAAAAGTTTTGATTTGATGCGTTGAAATGACAAAAGTTCGTATGGGGCAGCTAACGCTATTAATAAACGCGTAAAAGTACAGCTAATGCATTTGTAAAACGCGTTAAAGAAACCCTAACGCGGTTGTAAAACACGTTAAAAGCCTAATTATAATAAAGCGGTACAGTGCTGCGGATTCTCATGTTTTTTTTGTCTTATTTATTCAATTTTTTCTGCCTTATTATTTTTTCCTTTATTTAAATAATAAATTTATGTTTTGTATAGTTAAATAAAATGATTATTGTTTGATTTTTTACTTTAAATAATTTAAATAATTCACTTTGCGGGAGAAAATTGTCCTCCCTTATAACGCGGTCAACGAGGGCGTTAACGCAGCCCTAACGCGTTTATGGACCATGTTAGGACACAACGCATTTATTGTGTCCATAAACGCGTTAGGACTTTTTCCTTATTAATTTTTTTTTTCTTTTTTCTTATTAAAATTTCTGAGGAAAACTTTTTTTTTATTAAAAATACCACATAGATTTTGATAGCTCTGGTAGCATGTAGTCTCGACGCAAAATGAATAGACGCCGTATTTGAGATAAATGAAGTTATACCTCACAATTTCCAATAATTTTGACATAATTAAATTATAATTACGATTGAAAAAAGAGATACTAATAATTAAAAAAACAAAGACAGTAATATTAATTTGATTTCATGCTCTCTTGTTAGAAAAGAAAAATGAAATTACTGCTGGTTGTATTCTAACTGTCATCAGCGAAGAAAAATCACCATATTTCGTTCAAACGCTGACATAATTTTTAATGCACACAGCACACCGTAAATTAAGGACTTGAGCAATTCAATAGAAGCAGCAGAACTTTTTTAAAAGAAGAAAGCGTTCTAGACATTAGTAATTTATTGATGAGCTAGTTAAGTATATTTTTTAGAGTATGACTGATAAGTCTTCTTGTATGTTTAGCATTTACAAGCACAATGCCCTAATAAGATTTTCCAAATTTACTGTGCACCTCGCCAATCATAGTTCTGATTGCTCCTAATAATGATTAGATTTCTAAATTCCCAGCGAGGTGCACAGTAAATTTGAAAATCTGATTGCTCCTAATAATGATTAGATGGTTCCGTGATACAAAGACGACATTAATTAATAATATTCACTCCAAAAGTCCAAAGCTTCCCCTGGTTTGGTACTCTCAGATTAGTCTGGGAAAAAAATAGCTCGACTGTTCTGTTCTTAAAGGGCCATTAGCTCAAGTATAAAATTATCCTGGAAAAGGACGATCCCTTCCAAGCAGTAAGAGTTCTATATTTAATGGGAGAAATATAATTAATTTAATTTGATGTTACTTCTCCCATATTATTATAAGAAAATTTAGAATATAAATTTGAGTTTCACGTGATTAGGCGTGGAAGAGGTTATAAAACCAGAGCAATGAGTGGCTACAGGCTACTGGATAGTGAAAGTAAAAGACATCCATTTCCATTGAACTTTGTGAGGCCATCCCCAGAATAAGCTAATACATAAAAGCCCAATAGGCCGATACAAAATAGCAATTGCTATATATGTTGGCATGAGAAAGATTGTTTCATCAGAAAGAAATAGGCCTATTGGGCTGAGATTGGCCCAATTGACCGAAACAAACTATACATAAAAGTCCAATAAAGAACCGAAAGAAATTGGCACGAGTACCGCATGAGAAGATTGTTTCATCAGAGTTTCCTGCTGAATATATTTTTTTTTGGAAAATTGCATCTCCCAATTCATCCAGTAAATTAACATACTACCGTGAACAATGGCAATCACTATATATGTTACAGCCATTCTCAATTACTACAGTAACTAATATGTGATTTAACTGTTGGCGTCCATAACCAACATCTTCCACCATCCTCGCCATTTACAGCCATTTTGCACATCAAAAAGTTACTTATGTTGTCTACTTGTCATTTTGTTTTTGTTTTCATACAAGTTTCCCAACTAAGTGACGAATTACTTGATAATTGCTTGATCTATATATGATATGCAAATATCATTCCAATAAATGAATCAAGATTTAGTACATATTTTATCGTTTATCAAGTGATTTTAATATTTCAATACTTTGAAATTAGGAGTTTTATAAATCATCAAATAAAACTTGAATTCTGCAACATATAGTTGCCGCTCTAGTTATATATTCAACATCACAATATTTAATTTATTAACTAATATTCAATCTACCTAAATTAAATTGAAAAATATTATCAACCTGTCAATATAAATTATTATTCATGATGGTCGGCTACTATTTCCAACTAATCAGTCTAGTTGGCTCTGTTCTTATTTTATTTATTTATTTATTTATTGTGGGAAATACGGGCAGTAGCACTCAAGTGCGCAAATTTAAGAGCTATTAGCTTGAAGTCGAGACAGCTATAGACAATATTCGAAGTACATTTTTTTTTTCGTCAACCAAAAAGAAAAAAAAAATGATACATGATAATAGCACAATACTTGGACCAGCTTCATTCAGATACCACCGGATACCAATATAGATTCTCTAAAAGGTAATATTTGGAGGTCATCTGAGTTCTGAGATTATCATACATTATATGGCATTCTTCAAATTACAAATCTGAGGCTCTCTGTATCATTTATCAATGCGTTCTTGTACAAATTATTCAGAAAATGGAATATCTGCGAGATCCTCTCTGTACGGTACAGCCTCATTCTCACCATCGTTATTGCATTGGTGTACCCCTTTCTCCATTTCAATTTGCGTCGACTCAGAAGCAGGTGTGAATGTCACAACAGTGTCTTTTCGAAGAGTCAAGTAGATGACGGAGAGAAGGTAAATCGCCATGAGAGGAAAAACTATGATGCCAATTATGATGCGTCCGGCTTTATGCAAACTGCTTTTAATTAACCAGTCCACGAAGCTGGTGCTTAGAAAGTAGATGTTTATGCCAATAGTCATCAGTCCAAGCAGCCATGATACTATTATTATCTGTTTAAAATAGAATAAACAGTACTAAATTAACAAAATAGAAAAAGAAAAAAGAGGATCTCTTTTTTTTTTTTCATGCATAGTATATAGAAATATTAGAAATGCTGATTGGACAATATAGTATATAGAAATAAAAAAATTGTTTGTGGTTCCTTTATATAAAAGGGGAGACTAACCAAGATAGAGTTTTTGTGGGGCCCCATTTTGGTGGTGCTGCTGCTGAACTTGAGAAGAGGTATGAGAGCAAATGGCAACTCAAAAGATAATATCATCTACAGAGTAAAAAAGTTTTGAAGTAAATCAAATTCTAAATTATGATATATGGCACTTCCAAATAAATTATTATTGTGATTACATACTGATGCTATAATAATAAGGCGACCAGCACCAGAAGAGCCACCGATAATTGATACTACCAGGCTGGGAAATATAGCAATGGTACGTGTCATCAGATTACGTTGCCACTTTTTCATCTTTATATTCAAAAATCCCTGTTTAAGATCATATGTTAGTAATAATTTTGACGATTTTCTCAGAACCTAAATTTTTTTTTTAATAAAATAATTGACTCATGTTCACAGACAATGATTCTTACTTGCATAACGTACTGGCCTGCGTATGTACCGGTGATTGTAGAACTTTGGCCAGATGCTAGCAATGCAATTGCATAGATGACTGAGCTTGATTTACCAAGCACATTCTGAAATTAAAACAAAAGATGATTTTGGAGGTCACTGCATTAGACCTAAATATGATACATACAATGCCAGGAAACTCATGAAACCAATATAAATTGCAATATTCCAAATGAAAGATCAGGATATACTTTAAAAGATGTAATATAATAAATTTTTACCTTGAGCAAGAAAGAGGCAGAATTTAGGGTGAGGTCATTACACTTCTCTGCATTGTCAAGAGAAATATCACTGGCACCGCACACTCTACCAGAAACTGATATAACTGCAATATTGATCAGTAGCGCAACAAATAATGCAAAGCCGCTCTCAATAAGGAAAAATTTGCAAGCATCCTGAAAGAAGAAACCAAGAATTCTCATTGAAAAACAATTTTGGTAACTAAATAATGAAAACAGAATTTATGCAGTTGGACAAAAAAGAAACAATTTCTAGTAGAAAGTTACATAAATTCTAGTACAATACTAATTCTGAAGCTTACATTGATTCCCTTGACAGATGGAGGAGTTTTCCTTGACAGCACAAGAGCTGAATGCAAGAACAAATTATGCCTACATAACCACCCAAAGAAGGAAAAGAAAAGACATGAGAACATATATGCTAATTTAACAAAATTCAATTTTGAACTTTAATAAACAACAATGCTTTCTTACGGCATGACAAGAGCTCCAAGCAAGGCAATCGCATCACCCGTTGCACCCCTTCCTTTGAGCTTGGGCACAAACAATCCCTTGATAACTTCACCGGCAGGGGGCTTCACGTAGCCCAACTCTCCAAAGAAACATGCGGCCATAACAAAAACTAGCAATGATATCAACAACTCCAGCTTTCGCACCTTTCAACATTAACAAGATATAGGATTAATTGGGTATCCAGCTTGCAAACAAAACACCAGTCGAAATTGTCATGAAAAACAAAAATGTCAGTTTTCAGCCAACAAAAGATAAGATTAATCATAATTCCTAATTGGAATCATAGAGTCCTATTTGACCACTAACATTATGTTGCTAATACACAGTTGAAACAGTAATATAGACATTGCATCAAACATCTTGTGTGCATGCATGGTGCAGAACTCATAGTGGTTACAGAAAATGCAGATTGTGCCAATTTTGTTCAACCACTAAATCAGGAAAAAAAACTCCAGTGCTAAGGAACTCTCAACCCTTAAATCTTCATTATGATGCATGTCAAGTTCTCTATTTCCAAGGATTTAATTAGAGTAAAAACGAAATGAAGTTCTAGATATGTAGTACATCAAATTAGTACAAGACTACAAGTTAAAATAGGTTTAGTCATTCCTGAAACGCCGTTAAAAGGAAATAATAATTGCCAATAGAACAGAGCTATTATTTGGGACGACAAAACCAGACTTCCAACTCCAATTGGCAATTGGGGAGAAAGAGATAGAAAAATTAATGGTAGTTGAGGAAACTCACCCCATATCTTTGCAAGCCTAAGAGAAGGAGAGAACTTGAACCGGTGATGAGAACGCCTACCCAAATGGGTATGTGAAACAACAGGTTGAGAGCAAAAGCTGTCCCAATCACTGCACCATGACATTGGAGTAAACAAGTATTTTTAAGCTAAGAAGAACAGAAGAATGTTTGCAATTTTTATGTTAAATTTCATCAAGGAATATTATACTACTGAGCATGCATGTTTATGGTTTTGAGTTGATGAATATCAGAGAGTTGACTGCTACAAAAAGCTTAAACTTCATGTATTGATTTATCAAATTAAAATAAATATCGAAACCTTCTGGAATATCTGCAGCAATAACTGCCACCTCAGCAAGCACCCATAAGCAGTATGTTATAAATTTTGGGTATTCGCTCTTGCATAACTCAGCTAGATGCCTCCCTACATTAATAAGAAGAGATACATGTAAATCATAAATATATTCAATCTATAATGTCTGCTGCTAAAAATAAACAAATAGAAATTCTACATATTTGAACCTGTCACCACTCCGAGATTAGCTGCTAATGATTGGATGATCAGTGCAAAAATCAAACCGATCAGAATGACCCACAGGAGCTACATTTATATAGATTAAAATATTAAATTATAGAAGTGATTTCAGATAATCAACTACAACGAAGTTGATTGATGAAATTTTTATTGCAATGTAAATTAATTTTCTAAATTACCTCATACTTGTGATTGGCACCAGCTTGGAGGTCAGTTTCCACTGTTACAGTGTAAATCAAGTTAAAAAAAAAAGTATCACACAAGTACATATGAAGTTGTATATATTGAGTTCTGACACAGCTCTATGAATGAAGTATTAAAGTTACATATGCATCGACAGAGATACAAATTAATCAAATTGACAGGGTAAAACAAGGTAATTTAGTTCAAAAAATACGGGTACAAGACAATGTATTATTTGAGATAAACTTTGTACGTACTGATTTATTCGGTCTTGGCAAAAGAAAAAAAAGTACAAAAGTATGATAATAATAATAATAATAATAATAATAATAATAAACGAAATAGAAAGAATTATATACTTACAATTGGCAGGGTCAAGATATGCCAAACAAACGAGAAAACCAGGCCCAACATGTGCCAAAAACCGTTTCCATGCCGGCGCCTGCGTAATATGTGTTCATTTTCTGTGTTAATTTCATTGAATATATGACTATATAAAAAAGGAACATTTTTTTTTTTTTGAATATAAGATGAGAGTCAAGATCTCCAACTAATTTCGAAATTAAATGTCACAAAGAACCCCCAGCCGGATTTTAAACCCGCGATCTTCAGTGAAAGTGCGTTGCTCTTTGAGAAAAAAAAAAAAGCTCTCCAACTTGTTTTTTGTATTTTTATTTGTACTTTTTAACCGTACTTTGTAACTTTAGCATCTTGCTAAAAATTTTTATTTATTTAATATAAAGATGAGGTCCTGGAACCTCATTTTTGCTTCAAAAAAAAAAAAAAGGAACAATCAATTATTTAATGATAGAAAGTTGGATAAATAAATTCAGCTTAGTTGACTCTTCTGTGCTTTTCTTTCTTCTTTCTAGGCTAGCTGGTTTAGGTTAGGCCTATATTATTTTAGTGACATATATTTTGGTCTCTTCAAAACTTCTAAACATTACCCACAACAGGTAATCAAAAGATTTATACATTGCATAATGACAGCCAACGACTGTATCATTAAGTGCGTCTCAACAAACAAAGATAAACTATATATCCAAAAGAAAAGAAAACATAAACTAATTTATAAGGAGTATATATATTACAAAGAGAAATTAAAAGAAAGAGTAAAGAAGGAGACCTTAAGTTGTTCATCCCATTGATCATACTTGTTCTTAGCACCAAAGCCTATTTCTCTCTGTATATGCATTGAAGCATCTCCTACTCCATCAATGGCAGCAACTCTTTTGCTGCCACCTCTTCCGCTCTCTCTGCCTTCTCTTGTGACCTCCATTCCCTTTTTTGTAACTTGTACTTTGTTATGAATTATGATGTTAAGACCTTGCTCCTATATATATAGTGAGCTGGTCGTATATCTGACCTTCTGTGGCACTAATTGTAAGAAAATTCTTCAATTAAATAATTTGACATGTTACGTCACGGGAATAAGGCGGCACAGATCTTGCACTCTTGTTTTGCTAGAATGCAACTAGCAACACATGTATTCATGCTGTTCTCCTACACCTAATTCCTTGGGGGAATATCTTGGGGGAAATATATTATAAATTATGCTTGTTTGATTAAAGATTTTGGAGCTATATCTACATAAAATGACTTAATTAATCACTTGGTAAATTTTATATGGATCGTGATGATGCAATCAATATTTTAAACACTGATCTCAAATTAAAATTGGAACAAGTGACAAAAGTTTCTTTCATGTGGGAGGTCCGGAGGAGTAAGAATTTAGTGGCAGCAAAACGGTCTGAAATGGTAATAAAAAAGGTAGAAAGTTTAAAACAAAAGCTTTAAAGATATTTTATTTGAGGTTTTCTATATCTGCAAGCTAACAATTTGATAATGATGATGATGGAATTGGGATTCTTTATTTTGCACTGTACTGCAAATAAATTACTTAATAATAATATCATCGTTGCAAATCGTATTGCATATACAATATAAATTATGATCGACCCTTTTTGCAGAGAAGGTAAGTGTCATAAGTTGAAAAATAAGGTGGTAAATTTATTAATTTTTATCGTGCATATAACAACTTGTTTTACTTTACTAACTTGCTGATATTTTGAAAGAAGAATAATTCTCTCTTTAAATTCTCATCCTTTTAAAGAACAGATGGCACTTGGACATCAAATAGCGCGAGAAAAATAATTGCATATGATTGGGGGTCAAAAGGATTGGCCACGGATAAAAAAAAAAAAAACATTTCGTTGACCAACATATGTTTAGAAGGCCTTTTTAGCATCAGAATTGGTATTAGAAAAAGTTTATTAATAAAATTAATCAGGCTTGTGCTAACCTCTGCATCGCGAATACATGCTCGTGTTAAACTTGTGGTTCCCACGTGCATTTGTTTGGTATTAAACAAATTCTGTTCTTTGTTCTATTAACACAAAAGCATCTTATTCATGACGTGGACACGTAGTACAATATTTTCGATTATGGTGCTTGAATGATTATAATTTTTAACACTCTCACTAATTTGCAATTAAATCTTTGAAAATTTTTCAAGCCTTCATGCCACACCATCTGTACAGTTTGTCATCTGATTTGGCTTATCTTCTCTTTATCATAATTGGATGTCATGCTTCTAATTCCTCCTTTAAAATAATGAAAATATTTCTATATTTATTATGTTTATAGTTAAATAGAATGTCCAATAAAAAGGGGATTTTTCGCATTAACATAATATTGTAGGTCAATTAATTTGAATTTTGCGCTACTACTTGATTTACCGTCTCTTTTGTATTTTTTTTTTTTATCAACTTCATATGTCCGTGTGGCCCTTAAATTTTGTGCAATAATTTTATTTTCTTCCTTTCGAAGAATAGCCTCTCGGGTCACAGTTTCTAATTAACCATTAATAAAAACCTAAATAGCTGTATTGTTAAATTTTAGTTTCACGTATCTAACAATAACAATTTTATTTATTTTTTAAATATTTCATAAACTGTGGGCTGGAATATTGGGCTCTTACCAGTCCTGTTCAAAAGCAGAGGAGTCAAAACCAGTTACGAAATAATAGGCCTGCATAACGTGCATAACGATCACGCAAATGAAGTCTTGCGTTAATCCTTTCGTTAATAAGACGGAAATTTTTTTTGTTGCGTTTTGCGTTATGTCCTTTGAACGCAAGGAGAATCCTTTGCGTTAATCGTTGCGTCTAATTAAAACGATCAAAACGATTTAACCGTTTAAATTTTCAACCGTTTCTCACATTCAATGTCGTCATTTTTCCTGCTTATCATGGACTATAAATAACACCAATATATTGAAAATATACAAATAACAAGAAAGATATTAAACAAATATATTAGAGAAAACATAATAAATTACAAGTTTCTTGCAAACAACAAGATAAAGCCTGAGAAATACAACAAGATGATAGATAAGTTTCATACATTTATGCTGACAAATCTCTACCAGCAAATAAACCATCCCTGAATTTTAACCAATAGTGAATTTAGCACAGAGCCGTGTAGCATTTTGAAAGAAGTAATGTTCCTAAACAAATATTTCATGGTTGAAATTAAGGAAAAAAATCATCCAGGAAACACGAACAAATGCACAAAGTTAATAACTAGATCCACCCAAGTGCTGCTGCCAACAAGCACCTGCCACAAAGAAACCAGTCAGTGGACATTTTTTTTTTTAAATGACAGCCCATATGCATAACTTCATTTACCAGAAAAAAAATGTTCTCAGTACATCATCAGAATCCTATAACAGTTATGATTTAACCCCAAATACAACTGAGTATCTAAAAATTAAAGTAAAAAATCAAGAATTAAAGACAAACTAATTACTGAAAGAACTAAAAGCAAACTAATAGAAAAAGAACGACTAAACCTTCCCAAAATTATACAAACTAACTTAGAAAAGACATGCTAAATTGGTCGAAGTCCAAACACTCAAAATCCTTTCCACAGATACAACATGTAGTTCTTTTCTTTGTGTGTTTTTTTTTAAAAAATCATTGAAAAATGAAAACCAACCATCAAAATTAAGCTCCACAATCACAACCTACTGTCAACAGAAATCCATGCAAAAATGATCAAACCAGTATGCAAAGCTCCGACAACTGACCTGAAAGTGCTAAAATGAGGGTTAATTTTTTCGATCTCCATCTGTTTCCTCGATCTCTACCTCCTCCCTCGGATCTGCTTCGGTCTCCATCTGTTTCCTCTTGCCTAGGGTTTGAAATTTGCATTCGTTTCTGTTGGCCATTGTCGTAAACCCTAGGTTTGAGGTTACAACCACTCTTGGTTTCTCTCCTTCTCTCTCGCTTTGTGGATTTGAAATTTCAAGTGGGTTGAGAGAGATGATCGGAGGAAGGAGCAGGGTTTGGGGAAGAAGAGAGAGAAGTATTGGGTTCTGGGTGGAGAAGAGTTTGGCAGAGAGGGAAGAGGGGAAATGACGGAGGTGATCGGAGAAATGAGAGAGGTGAGCGGCGGATGTTAGGTTTTATCAACAGATCCCTCGTTCTCTCCGTTCTTTTTCGTCTACAATCGAAATAAAAACACTCTGGTAGAAGTTAAACGAAACGAACGAAACAAACGATCACGAAACAGATCCGTTTCGCTAACCGTTTCGTTCTGAGACGAAACTGACCTTATATTTGCGTTATCCGTTTCGTTTTTTAAACGAAACCGAAATTCTTAACCGTTGTCGTTCCGTTTCGGACGAAACGAAACGAAACACGGTTAAACGGTCTTCCGTTTGCAGGCCTACGAAATAACAATATATACTTGACCCAATATCTTTATTCCAATTAAAGATCAATCCAGTTTAGACTTCACATGTTGGCCATGAGGCTGTTTGTGTATCATCTGTAATTCTGTATTGAAGGATATATCCAGTTTTTGTATTAGAACCTTCCACTGTATGTATTTGTTTAAAGAAATTAATTTTTTCAGATAATTTGGGTCTATCAGAAATAAAAATATATAAGTCAAATCGGACTGCAAATCAATTCTTTTCCTAGCTTTTGCATCAATCACCCTTAGTATTCCCCTTTTTAGTTTTTAACTTCCAAAAAGCCAAGATGGTAATTAACCCATGCAGTTACCAAACTTTCATTTGTTAACACGATTATCCCTGTCCCTACAATTTATAAAAGCACAAGGTGTAAATGTTTCATTTCAAGGATATATCCAACCCCCCTTGTATACAATCTGCATTATTAATTTTTGTACTTGATTGAATATGTGGTACATATTTTAACTCCAAATGAAAATTCAAGTCATTCGTTTCAAATGGAAAAAAAATTTAAGTGTGCATTTAATTTTCAAAACAAGGAAGAAATTATGGACAATATTTTATCATATGAAAAAAAAAGAAAATTTCATTACAATTTATATCATATCCAAATATTATTCTCCACTTTTGTTAAATAATTTCATTCAATATTCAACGTTACACTAGGAAAAAAAAAAATCAATAAATTGAATCAGACCATGTCTATGCCACACTTACATTGGGTGGACGTTTTTCCTAGTATAAAGTAACAAAATTCAAGCCAATTCGAAATACAAACATATGATCCATAGGAAATATCCATCATTATATGTTATAGAAATGATCGATAGTATGAATATGTTAAAATTAAGCCTCATCCTTGCGTCAGCGGCCTACACGAGCGACATATCCGGTTTTAACGGGTGCAACAGTTCGAGATGAACCACACTGTACACAAAAATTCGATTAATAATTAGGACGATGGTTATAATTATGAGAATGATGATAATGGTATAATAATAATAATATAAAAACACGAATTTTAGAAGACGAAAAGAAAACAAGTATCAATATATGCTTCCAATGTTCAATATATTTTTAAAGTATAGACTATATGGAATTGAACAATAAAGACTAGAAATAGGCACATCTTTCACAAAACATCAGCCACAATAGTGAACAGAAAGAGCAAGGACTTAGCATATTTTTTGTGCGGCCATCGATGTTTCTGAAACTCGAAACCCGATCAAAGAACTCTCATGAGTGTTTTTAATTCCATTATTATATATGTTAAAAAAAACATAGAAATGTGACATTTTCCAATCGGAAGTGCTCAAATTCTCTAACATTTATCGTTCTTTACTTTCATTAAATTTGTTCTAGTTTCATTACCTGTTCGCAACGAAGGAAGAACATACGGGCTTCCTTGTTAAGGATGGTGTTTTTGCTCTTGCAAGCTTGACAAAGAACATACTCAGCTGCATAAAGGTTTGAGGGGGAAAAAATTAACAATGAGCTTGAAGTTCCAACCCTTTCATTAAAAAAGAAAAATGCTGAAAGATACTCTGACAATTTGAAATTAAGCCCAGGGCCGGGCTGAGTACACATATCGGCCACTGGGTTCCCATTCTGTATATAATTGAGATTTGAGGATAATCAGTCCGTGGGTACCAAGCGTCTTACAACTGTTGGAATTATAAGAGGAAACGGTGAGTGGTCGGAACAAACACGGTGCACATGCAAGTTAATCACATATATAGCTCAAAACAATTTTCATCACTAGATTCTTTGCTAAACCCTTACACACAGTTAATAAAGAACCAAACCGCACATGCTGGGTTCAGAGTTTTCATTTTTGAGCCAGAAGGCAAATTTCAAGGCAGTTAACTCATCTTTTATTAATCATTTATTTTCAGAAATCAGGATTCAGTCCATAGCAGAAACATTGAAAACTTCACCAGAATTAAACATAAACACTTCAACAAAAAAAGAAGGGGGGGGGGGGGGGGGGGGGGGGGGGGGGGGGGATTACCCATGTAATTGCAAATCAGTCCCTCAAAATTCTTGGATTGTAATCTAGACTTAACGACAAGCCTCTGCTGGCCGTCAAGGGAGCCAGTTGTTCCTGCCTCAGCAAGAAAAAACGCCATGACATGATCTGGTTGGCGGTGCATCGATTTGCACAAATCAATGAAATTTGCAAGAACCGTCTTTTTGCTGCCGTCTTTGAAAACTCGTGGGGCCTGCAGGACAGCCTTGCGTCTGTCTTTTGCCAGCAGATTTTTCTCTTTCAGTATTTTAAAAACTCTGCCCACTAGCTGTGTTTAATCACAATGAGAAGACTCAGGGAGGAATGGTGGTTAATTTGTTTTTCTTATTCCAATTTTTCCTTTTTTCTTATTAATATTTATTTATTTATTTTAGAAAAGAGGCTGAAAGCCCGTTTCTTATTCAGAAGCTAGTTCAACATTACTATTTTGAAGTAACTATAATGTGAAGAAGAACTGAGAGAGAATACCTGCACGTAAGTGTAGTCATTGTTGGAGTTTTGCCCAGAATTCTCGCCAACGTGTTCATCTTTTTTTAATTATTTGCAATTAAGATAAAAAAGATATCACCCCATGTTCTTCCAATATGGCTATATGCACAGTAAGCAAGAAAATATATTGAAATTTTACCATTATTGCGATTCCCAGCTCCACTTCCTTCATTTTTTATGAATGAAGTGTCAACCTGAATTACCATAAGATGAAAATAAAGAGCAGATTCCATTTCACTCGAAAGAAACAAAAAAAGAAGGCCGATTCCTTGTACAGTGCACGTATGTACCAGTCAGTGCCAAGTGCCAACTCATACTAAACTACTTTTGTTTTGGGGTCATTTTTGGGATTTGCAGAGTAATCACTCATACAGCTACACCAGAATCCTGCTTATTTATGGTATGGTACATGCTAACATAGCTACACCAGAACCCTGCATATATATGGTATGGTACTTGCTAACATAACTACTAGTAGTGAAACTTTTGTTTATAAATAGTTAAATAATATTAAATTTTACCAGTTTCTTTCTCCTTTTTTTCTTTTCACCAAAGCTCGTTCCAGAACCCTCTCCTGCAGAAAGCAATAGTTCAACAAAGTATAAAAGATTTATATATACTTTTCTAGTTACCACAAAATATTTCCACATTCAAACACAAAATATCTGAATGTCCTTGTAAAAGCAACAATATACTGAATAAATTATAAAATACGCCATACACCTCTTTCTTAATTTCTTTTCAGTCTTAAATTTCCATATATACTATTGTTTCGAAACAACCATGCTAATATCAATAACAAAATTCAGAATAATTTGAGAAATGACATACGAGTTTGTTCTATCATCTTCTCAGCAGAATATTTGTCGGCCTCTTTGGCTGAGTCTTGGAGCCCAACATTCTTATTTGTCAGGAAAAATGATACAACATTTAATATCAAACAGTATAAGATTGTTTAATACAATATGAAAAAAATTTGATGCATGCCCTTGAAGCATCTTGCTTCCTTGAAAAGTTATACAACTCCTGTTACACCAACAGACAAGTGGAACATGTCTACTCTACACTGCAATTCCTAACTACTATAAAAGTATAAAGAAAACCAAAAACTGCAGAAATTTCATGGCAACTCTGCCTAGAACTTCAACTTCAGGTTGCTCCAATTCTAGTTGGAAATTTTCATTTAGGTGGCAAAAGATTCAGGATGTTGTAATTAATATTTACACACTTTTTCCTTTTGAGTTTTTCCAAAACCAATTATTTGCTTCAATTGGCTCCAGAAACTAATTAAAAACAATTTTCATTACTAAATACGTTTGGCGTAATGAGTTCAAATTTGGGATTCGCATAAATTGAAGAATATAGCTGCTTACCTCAGAAATTTCTTGTACCTTCTCCATGACCACTTCTTTTTTGTCTATCCTCAAATTGCCAACTTGATTCACAACCAAATGCTAGATGAATAATTGCCTGGAAACGACAAAATAATAAGTAAATAAATAAAAATAGATACAATAGTGCATGTTTTCATCAATCTGTCCAATAAATTAGCAAACAATGCCTTTAACTAAAAGACCCAAAACCAATAAGGTTACAAGTTTCCAACAAAATATGCAAAACTGTATGTTTATATTCAGTGTAAGGTATCAGATATTTTTTCTTTTCTAAAAAGCATGTGTCCCTAAATTAATTTAAGCCAATAGTACTATATACGTTTGGAAAAGTTCGTATAAAACCTAAGAAAACTGTTCAATTAACCGCTGGCAAGTTTTGTTGACGATACCCAAATCCCAGGAAAAAAAAGAAAAGAAAAAAAGAAAGAATATATATATACAGATAAAGGCGAGAAGCTAAGAGAAATCTACTTACCTCAGATCTTTTTGGGAGAAATATTAAGCGAAGCAAGAATGTATGTATTAAATAATAAAGGGTTTATAACAGAGGAATGAAAAAGAAAAAAACAGGACGGTTGTATATAAACCTTAACAAGATTGCCCTTTATAATTAACTACACTTGCAATATTGTTGCTAACTAAACAACTACTTGGAGGCCAAGTTTGTACCAACGAGAGCCTTCATAGTTGTGTTCAAGTCAAACTTCTTGGAGGTCAAGCTTAAGGAAAAGAACTTATGCAGTTAATATAAAATTAATCAATTTTTTGTGGATGCCTAGAGTGCATTAATAGCTCATAAATGGGGCCAACCGTTTATAGTGCGTGTTCAACATGATTTGTACAAACTTACCTCAATTTTGATATTTATTTTTAGAGAGCACCACTTTTTTGGTTAAGTATGAATCATTATTAGTTCTCTGAATATATCAAATCAGCACAGATATTTATTACTAAGAAACAAAGCTCAAATTGTCTCTAAAGAATAATTAATTAATTATAGATTGTCAAATCATATCATTAATTCTTCGGCATCTTAATAAAGTTGTCAATCAAAATACTATTTTTGACAATCCTTTATTATTATTATTTTTTTTGAGAGAGTATTTTTTTGACAATCTAAACACAGTGTATGCAGCAGGGCGCTGATCCTCTGGACGTTTTTTTTGAAACGTCCAGTGGATGTTATTTGATCGAAGCCATTCGATTTAATATGAACGGTTAATTTTTTTCAGGCCTATCAATTTGTATAATTCACGGGGCTTCCATTAACCGTTGAGATGAAATCAAACGGCTGATATCAAAAACATCATCTCGTTCCGTATGCAGCAACCCTATTTCAAGATGATCACTTGTCCTGATCAAAGTTGCGAAGCCCAAAAGTTTCTATGTCGTTTCTTAGGCCGCTCAAAGTTTCAATTCTGGGCCCCATGAGAAGTGTCCAAAGATCGACTTCTCAAAACTTCCATTTCTATTTTGGGCCGCGTTATGTAAACAAGTTGAATCGTACTGATTAGGCTTTGTTCTCCTTGTATTCGTTTTATTTATTTTTGGATAGACAACACAGAGAAACATTACAAATTTACAATCCGTAAAATAATGCGATCTCTTAAGAACAAAAAGCTACTACAATGAAAAGTTTTCAATGGATCCTATCAATTTTAGATGCAGCATTTGAGATTCAACAAATCAGACAAATCAACACAATGTGCAAGATCCACTGTCCGTCTTTCCCAACTCCCTCTTGCTTAATTATTGCCCTACTAAAGATCAGCTGACATTATAACATGAACAAGTTACCAGCTTATCTTGTCCAGTTTACGCACCATTGCACCGATGAACACCTTTTTTGATCTCTTTCTGCAATACTGCCGACTTGTCAAATGGTACCGCATCAGATTCTTTCCTCAACGTAAGGTACAATATAATGATAACATAAATTGCCATAAAAGGGAATCCAATCATGCCCACTAAGACATTTGCATATTTTGGGAGGCCGCTATGAATTAGCCAACCTACAAAGCTTGTAGATAGGAAGTACACATTGATCCCAATCACCATTGCACCAAGCATCCAAGAAATCACAATTATCTGCATTGAAAAGAAAAATATGGATGTTTAATTCTGAACCATTCATATAAAATATATGGTGATCTCAACCATTCTATATATTCTCAATCGGAATGTCCTGAAAATAAGGATAGCAGGGCCCCCGCCTTTTAGTCATATATATATTGGGGAGTACAGAATTATTATTTTTGTTTCGTATGTTAATGAATCTATACCAATTATAGTATTAATTAGTTGTGTTGTTATCAACTTACAGGGACGGAATTTTTGTGGGACCCCATTTTGGAGCTGCTGCTGCTGAACTTGAGAAGTGGTACAAGGGCAAATGGCAGTTCAAAAGAGAGTATCATCTACAAATTACAAAACATAGGTATTGCATATGCTTTGTGAAAATGCTTATTTTCTGAAAAAAATAAAATTTTCAGAAGTAAATCATGTTTAAATAATCTATTAAAGTTGTAAACAACAAATGTGTTGCAGAAAATGTCTGCAAAATTCTGTCGTGAAAAAAGCTGAATAATGTCCTAACAGTACATCTCTCCGTATATGAGAGACCAAGAGAGGAATATAGCATTTTTCAAGAAGTTAAAAGTGGAAGGTCAGATTTCATATACTGGCATAATGCAATTGCCAATGGGAATGACATACTGTAGTGAGAGTATATAAATTAATGTATATAGGGTCTTTTTTATTGAGGAGCAAACATAATTGTTTCCCAAAAAATAAAAAGAAAAATGATTCGATTTGGTAACATTAACTGATGAATTAATGTACCGATGCAATGATGATAAGGCGACCAGCACCCGCAGATCCACCAATGATTGAGACAGCAAGGCTAGGGGTTATGGCAATGCTCCTCGTCAACAGGTTTTGTTGCCACTTCTTCAACTTTATGTCTAAAAACCCCTGTATTTATTTAAATGCCATTAATACATGCAAAAAAGTATATATTTTTTTATTAATTTTGGTTATGATATAATTGTATAGTAGTTTAGACCTCCATAACATATTGACCGGCATAGGTGCCGGTTATAGTAGAGCTCTGTCCAGAGGCTAACAATGCAATTGCGTATACAACGGAGCTTGATTTTCCCAAGATATTCTATAGAAATTAGACAGAAAAGAATAAAAGCAACATAGCAGTTAAGCGCGACCTTTTGAAACAAAAGGCACAAAAGTACTACTCTTAGAGTATTTTGAATCTGCTATTAACTGATTAATGGACTGAGAAGTACTTATTTGTCACCTTAAGCAAGAAAGGTGCCGAGTTCAAGGTGAGATCTTTGCATTGAGCTGCATTTGTTGGGGATAGGTTATTTGATGCACACACTGTACCAGATACCGATATTACTGCTATATTGATCATCAGTGCAACCAATAGCGCGAAGCCACTCTCCCAGAGAAAGTACTTACAAGCATCCTAAGGAAAACAAAAGGAACAAATTTTAATTTTATATTTTATATTATTCTAAGCGACTTCTCTTCCAATACTTTGCTCAATTATCTTTCTAGCTAGAATGTTGCTACTCTGCTACTTAATTACTTGAGTTTGTCAGATTTGAACATATGTGAATCTGGATTGGAATGGATAAAGAGAAGTCGAACGTTTAAAATGTCCCAAAAATAATTATTAACCAAAAACAGAAAAAAAATTCTCTTTTTAGAATAAAATATTTTCGCAATTCATCTTCAATTTATAGAACTATTTCTTCTTTCAAGAGATTCTTACATTTATTTCCTTGGTAGTTTGTTTTGTCTTCCTAGACAACACCAATGCCGAGTGCAAGAACAGATTATGTCTGAAAAAATAGGAAAGAAAGAAAATCACTACGTTAAATAGTCTATATTATAGTTGCAATAAAAATATATAATTCCCCAATGATAAAATTTTTTTATTGGGTTGACTTTGATTTCTCATTTCTCCAAGAGACGTACGTGCTGTTTGTTAAGCAAATATTTTGCATACACCAAAATTAAGCATTCACCAATTAAATTTTTCACATGAGTTCACTTTTATGATTTAGAAAGTTGGTTAGGTAGCGCAATGTGTTGTTTATGCTTACGGCATGACAAGAGCGCCGAGGAGCGCAATAGCATCAGCAGTCGCACCATTGCCACTGAGCTTAGGCACAAACAATCCTTTGACAACCTCGCCGGCTGGGGGCTTGACGTAGCCCATCTCTCCGAAGAAACATGCCGCCATAACAAACACCAACAGAGAAATAAGTAGCTCAAGCTTCCTCTCCTATATAAATATTAAATAGACATATTTTATACTTTGTAATTCATGTTGTTAAACAGGGTTAACAGGCCTGTTAATTAAACGCAAAAATTGATTTTAGCTGAGCTTTTTCTTGAACTGAGAATATTGCGCAAATTTGGACAAAATTGCTCAAGTATTTTGTTTAGTAAGTAAACAAGACGTGATAAATGTTATCAATATTATGTATTGTTGAGTAGAGGCGAGACGCTATGCTTAAACTTACTCTTTATTATCACTCAAAATATCATTATAATCTCTACTTCTCTAATAATATACCTCCAAGATTACAACTTTACTTCTCAACTATTCCTACACCTCCTAACTACTACACTCTTACAAGTGGATTTGATTTGCTTTGCTTGGACTTGATTTTTTGATGATATAAACACATGGCCTAGCATCCTATTTATAGGACTACAAAGTCGGTTAGTGTTGTTCTAGATTATACACTAAGTTTTCTACATTCTTCCTGGACTATGCTAATAAAGTCTAGAGTATACTAGCCATCAAAGTCGGTTACGACTTGAGAAAATTCCAGATTTTATTTTTGGGCCCAAAAGTTGCACATTTAACATGTATGATTACTTCGGTCTAATAGTCAAGAAATAACATTTTTTGGTACACAAGAGGTTAAACTGATGGAACGTGTCGGTACCGAATATTTTGACACGAATGGTGTATTGGTATGTCCTTTTCGGTACGGCTCCAGCACTATGGGAAATGTCAGACAATTTTTAGTGGCCTTATGATCGCTGCCCAATATATTATTTCACAGAGGTAGCAATCTGCGATGATGATGATGATCGCTAAGTATTAAGAATGATAACAACAATTTAAAGAGAACTCAAATTCAACTGAGTACACAAGCAAAAGCAGAAAGTATGTAATATTGGAGTTTAGCTACGGTGAGTCGCGACTTATGGATCCTCCGGTGAGTCGCGATCAAAACTCCTAGATCTAATTTAAAATGACCGATCCAAACCGTCTAATATGATCTCTCTATTGAAATCTCCATGCAGACCAAATTTTTTATTTTTTCAAAATTTTTAAGTATTTTTTTCGGATTTTTAAAAACTGCTGTTTTTGAATGGCTCAAAACTAATTAGATTAAAGATTTTCTAAAATTTCAAAAAAATACTTAAAAATTTCGAAAGAATGAAAAATTTGGTCTGCATGGAGATTTCAATAGGGAGATCATATTGGACGGTTTGGATCGGTCATTTTGAACTCGATCGAGAAGCTCCGGTGAGTTGCGACTCACCGTAGCTAAACTCGTAATATTACGTTTTTTATCTTAATTTTCTACATAACGTAAATCTAATTTGAAAAAAAAAAAGAAAAAAATCTGCCAGTGTCTTAAAATTCTTGAATCAATAATAGAAAGCAGACACTGGACGCCATTGTTAGATGTGCTAATGGAGATTTTGAAAATAAGTCACAATGACGTCATTTTTCGCCCAAGTACACTACTCATAGTTGTGAGCTAATAATAGTTTTGTGAATGTCAAAAAACGAAAGAAGATGGTCTTATGATTTATTGGCATAGACAGCGACACGTCTGCTGCTGGTACACTAACAATATATATATTAATTAAAATATATATAAATTAATAAATTATTGTCAAAAGACGAACTTTAGTCTTACTCTTTAGGCCTGTCTATCTCCACTATATATTGAAAAAGTAACGCGTTTTTATCCTGAAAAAGTAGCGTAATTTTTGTTTGTGCGATTTTAAAATTGTAATGTCATGCACAAATCTTGTTGGACTTCACATTTTTTTTTTTTCTAATCTATTGGACGCGTGAACTCTACACAAGAACTTAAATTTATTGAATATCTGCATTTCTAATATATTTAAATTATGCTTGTGAATTTTACAATTGACCCTTGTAATTCGTCTAATTTGTGGAGTATATCAATATGCATTCACATGTATGTAAACATCTTTCTGGAGAAAAGAAAGAAAAATGATTATTGTTAGCCGATTTTCTAAAAGAAATTAAATTATGTGTCTAACCGAAAGGAATTTATAAGAACTATAAGTTGGTTTTTTATCTTTTATGTTTCGAAACGAACTATAAAAATGACAAAACTCTAGTATATGGACCACACATAATTCTGTAAAGTTCCTATTTTAATGGAACTTTTACATCTCAGATCTTTATATAATATATAGGATGGTCCGTGGGTCTTGTTGGGTGCCTTTAATATCATTAATTAGATACAAATATGTAGAAAGTGAACCTCATTATATTGTCTCTAGACTCTAGATCCAGGAACCTCATTTTAATATGTCTTTAATATCATTAATTATACATATGCTCGAACCTCAAACAGCCTTATTATATTGCTAGGCTAGATAATAAAAAAAAAATGCACATTAATTAAATAGGAGGGTTTCACTGTAAAGTTTTTTTTTATACAGTAGGAATTTTTTTTCTTCTTTTGCTATTATGTCTTTACTTTGCCACTCTTTGCGTCATTTTTAACCCAAAAATCACTTAATTTCTTGACGCCGAATACGCAAATAATTTTTCAAACTGCAAATGACAGCATGAATTTATGACTTCAAGCATAGCCTTCCTATTTGCTTCTGACCAGGCTTGTTAACTTGACTTTTTTCAAGAAACAGCACCAAAAAACAGAAAAATTGACAAAAGTCTTAAATAAAAGAAATGAAAAGCAATAATTATAAAAGGTAAAGAAACTTTATAATTTACCCCATATCGCTGTAATCCAAGAAGTAAAAGAGTGCTTGAGCCGGTGATGAGTACTCCAACCCACAAGGGTATGTGGAATAGTATATTGAGTGCAAATGCTGTACCAATCACTGCATCAATTAAGCAAGCACAAAACTAGATCAAGTTTTTCTTTATTTAAGCCTAAATCATAGCACCATATTAATTAAGGATGTCACATCTAATTTATTGTTTCTGAGTAAAGCGTACAAAGCCAATAACAACCTTCTGGGATGTCAGAGGCGATAACAGCTACCTCGGCAAGCATCCAGAGAAATAATTTGATGAATTTGGGGTATTCCATCTTACATAGCTCTGCAAGATGCCTTCCTACATTAATGTAACAGGCACGGAGCATTAATATAACAGGTACATAATTGCATTAATCACATGTAAGGCCGTTCTACCAAAATTCAGTTTTAAGTGAAGTCCGACAAAGTATAAATACTTGAGAAATTTTACAATACGTGCAATAATTGATGAAGCTGCTCACTTTATATTGCTGTTATACAAAAAGCTGTGGCTAGTATAATTGGTTAATAATTAGAATAAATGTTATTTTTTAATAAAGGTTGAAATTTGAAGTACGATAATGCATGCAGCTGTATATGCATAAAGAATGAACATGCCTATAATTTTTTTTTTTTTTATTATCTGCACATGCGAATCTCCTGGCATATGGTGCGCGCAAACAACCGATATGTATATTGTATAAATGTACCTGTTACTACACCCAGATTAGCAGATAATGATTGTATAATCAGCGCGAAGATCAAGCCAACCAGAATAACCCACAGGAGCTGTCAAATATTTCCAATTAAATTTATAGAAAAAGAAAATGAAAAATTAACCTCTGCCAAGCACATGCCAAGTTTGAAAATATTAATTAGGGGTACTAGTTGTAATTTTGTTTGTACCTCAAATCTGTGATTAGCACCAGCTTGGAGATCAGTTTCCACTGTAAATATATATGGTCATGCATTAGCATCAAACTGTGTTGTTGGAAAATAGAGAAAACAGAGAACTAGAGAGAGAGGGAGAGAAACAGAGGAGAGAGAGAGGCCTACAATTAGCTGGATCAATGTAAGCCAATGACACAAGAAATCCTGGTCCAACATGAGCTAAAAACTTCTTCCATCCAGATTCCTACAAAAATATGTTCACCATATTTCAAATTTGAACTGTGTGTGACTGTGTGAGTGTCATAGGTGCACAGATAGATAAAGAGAGTGGTGACCTTTTGAGAAGCATCACTGCTTTCAAACTTGTCTACTCTGCTCTCTTCAACATCCCCCCTAATTACTTCTCCACACTTTTCCATCTTCTCTCTCTCTCTCTCTCTCTATCCCTCTCTTTCTCTCTCTTTCTGAAAAGGCTATAATTATTGTGGTCATAATTATGGCGGGCGCTCTATTTATACATTGAAGCATGCATACAGGGACAAATAGTATTAACTTATGGGAGGGTGGTTAATTTATTAACACAAGCCAATAATTAGGTAATCTAACTTGGCGCTTGACCAATCTATATAGTATTAGCTATTAGGTACGTAGTGCATGTCACTGGTAAGCATTTGGTTCATTTTCAAGTAGATCCCTCCTAATTTGTTATGATTCTAAGGCATTCTCATTCGGGGAATGACAATACTATGCATGAATACCAACGTAATTATTAAGCTTAAATTTTGTAATATATGTGAACGTCAGGAAATCAATGTAGCGTGCAATCTGCAATGTAATTCATCATGCAACTTTAATCTTGTTTTGAAATTATTTTTTCAAATGTTTGAAAAGATTGTATCAAACATTTAATTTTAGTCGAAATATCAGACCTCCAAGAAAATAATCAAGGAACAATGCATGTTTAATTGCTTAAGAAATTGTTTTTATTTCATAAAATTGAAAAGTTTGCTTTATTGGCATGTTTAAATGCTTAAAAAATTGATATTGCAGATGTGGTTTCATTCCGAGCAGTACATATTAATATTACTCGACAAAGTTTACAAATCATAATTAAGCAAAAAATCAGTTGAGCGCATTAATTGCTTAAGTACTTGTTTTGTATAACAATTGAATGGCTACAAATTAAAGCTGATTAAATATAATTTAATTGAGCGCATTAATAAGAAGCCTCCAATTCTGATGAAGAAACCGACAATGGAAATCTCCATTTGCTAGAAGTGGAGATATTATGAGTTTGGGCTGTAAACTTGAAATTGAATACCGGATGGTGTTATTCGGCTCAATCGTCATTTGAAGACACGTGTTTGTGCCATGTGTGCAGTCCATCTCAGACGTGTTCATAATTTAAGCTATCCAAGGGGCAAACGCAATTGCCTGAGTCTAATTAAGATGCTTACATCACAAATTTTGGGTCAGTAGTGCTTTAGGTAGACAGATAATAAATGAAACATATTGCGTCCTTCCCTAGTGCTTAGTTACTATTTAGTAGTGCTTTAGGAATATAATATTTATATCTTTGTAACCTAATTTACTGTCTTCAAAAAATTCAAAATTACTAGATTGATATATTTTGGACAATAATCATACATGGTTCTGCCGCGGCATTAGTAATGAATGGATTGCAGATGGTGGGCTGCACTTTTGCCACACAAGACAATATAAATTGCGTATATCTCTACTACTTGTAAATGCACATAGAGAAGGACTAAAAAATGAAACGAAGGGTGTTGTTTACTCTATGTAATATTAACCATTGATTATAAAAATCAAAGGCTGGATGTTAACAATTGATAAAAATTTAACATCCCTTCACTTCTAATAGAAACAACTTGAGCCTAAAAAATGGAAATTTTTATTAACCTGCACCATATTGACTAAATCTTTAATTTCAGGATGTAGATATGATGCGCTATTTATGGGAATCTCCTCCCTGTTTTGGCTGTTACTTTTAAATAAAAAAATGGAAACAATGTATTTATAAACGAAAAATAACATTTTCATAATAGCACCGATTCCACCCTTAATTCACTAGAGAAAGAGAAATCCATGTCATTATTCCTTGCCATTTTATATACATAATTCCCTCTTATTTTCCGGCCACTAAATTATATTAAAAAAAAAAAACGTTCTTTCAGAATATTGATTTAATAAGAAAAATATATTCATATATTCATGTTAAATAATATTTTCATCATATATTAAAGTCCTCCCACACCTGCTGCTAGTAATTATGATGAAATAAGTTTATACATTTGTATTAATTGGGGGCCAATTAATTAAGAGCAATAGTATTCCAATTTTATTATTTTGTCAACTTATATAGATAAATAAAACTATACATATGGTGAGGTACATTATTTTGCTGGATTTCATGCATGGAATCATGTGTAAATAATAAAATAAGTTTATAACCGCCCCCTACCCCCCCCCCCCCCAAAAAAAAAAAAAAAAAAAAAAAAAAAACAAAAAAAAAAGGAAAAGAAAATCATGGTCAGCTTAGTGATGAAATGGATCCGTCTTATGTAGGGTAGGTTATATTTTCAACGAATAATTACAGTAGCTAAAATCACAAAATTCTTGTTTGGAAAAAATGCTCAGTGCGTGACATCAGTGTCCACTATAAAGAAGCTTCTTTCAAAATTAGAAAACAAACCAATGAATAAGGAAAAGGAATAAGCACTAATAAAGTTTGTAGAGAAAAATCTGTTGGATGGGGGGAAAAAAGGAACAATACTTGTACCTTTTTAAAAGTCAGTCAAATTTGACACTTAAGCAAAATTAAATCAAGGCCATTTTGGCATTTTGCTGTATAATATATAATTTTTTTTTTTTCTTTTCTAGTTCTAGGTGAAAAGTGCTTTAGACACGGAGGTAATTATTGTATATGGAAGTAACATGCATACGGCCGCAACATTTCTCTGCAAAATTCAAAACCGTACATGTTGGTAAAATGATAGAAAAATTTAATCAAGGAAAACATATGTTTAAAATTAATTTCTCTCCAAATCTCTTATGTGCGAATTCGAAGGTGCATGTTTGGTTTAAGCAAGAATGTAACACCGGAAGTCGGAAAACACTTTATAACACTGGATCGAGATTTACCATGTACTATCTATAAACTAAAGATAAAAAATCTTACAGAAAAAAAAAAAAAGATAAAGGTCTTTACACGTGTTTCCCTTTGAGAGTAAAACAAAGCCTTAGGGCCCACTTTTTTCATTTTAAATTCTATATAAGTGATGCAACCTGAATAAAAAGAGAGCCTTGTTGATCAATTATAAAGCTGGGTCACTTTAACGCTTTCCGGAACTTGCAATTTATATGCCATGCCATCAAATGAACTGTTCCAGCTTAAGTTTCAATATACTACCCGTATGAAGCCGTCCATCAGTGTTAAATCCCTTCACGAACGAATTTCATGAGCTACAATTAAACCGCCTACTTTTGTGAATTAATTAGTGCTTAATTTGTGCCGTAACCACTATGAGAAGACGAGATTTTTATTTTCTTTTTTATTTATTTATTTATTTATTACTTTATTTTTGGCATAGCGAGTTGTATTGAGCGGTCGTTGTTGATCGGTCATAATTAATGCGGAGACGATAACCCAAAATCAATGTGCATTTTTTAAAATATATCTAAACTCATTTCGTAGAAAGAAGTGTAGACAAACCCGCGTGTGTCGACCACGAGACTAGGCTAATTTATTGGAAGTAGGTAGACAATCAATAGCAGCAGATAAATTAGATTGAATAGAAAATATATATATACGGATGAGGCCATGGTGGTTTGTTGGGGTGGGTTCATGGTGTCTTCTCACGCCTGCAATCACCATTGCAGGTGACTTACTGAAGGACCCTAGATTTTCTACAGATTTTGTATAAAACTAATTGAAACTAAACTATAGAGAAACACATGAGAGAGAGACATTCTTATACATAAAAAAAAAAAAAGCAATACATTTTGCTTATTAGAAGTATTATCACATGAGAAAAAGAGAGCGTATCAATTTGACACACAGGTGACCCAATCGAAGTAAACAAATACCTCTGTCACCTGTGGCATTATACATCCGTGAAATATGGTAGTCTCATCTCATGTTTATTATTTCTTATATACTATTTTGTAAGATCGTCCGACTATCTTGCTTCTTCTATTTTCCTCCAATTTTGCTTGAAATAATTTATTTGGCATCTTCTGCCACGTAGGCCATAACTTTATTATTACAAAAGAAAAGATTAAGGTTGTTAATTGTTATTTATTTTTTATGTACGATCCGAAAAAAGTAAAGTATGGGTACATTTTTATTTCTTTCTTCCGCTCAGAATAAAATTGTCATTACACATATTTGAAATTGTTTTTTTTTTTTTAAATTAAGTATTCATAACACGTGATCACATAGCTCAAAAAAAAAAAAAAATTGACGTGTTTTTCAACTAATAAAGTAGGTTCTATGGTAGTGTGCTAGTACAATTTTATTTACAGAGTAAATTTCATATTATTCGATATGAATTGACATTGTTGAAAAAATAGTTTGATCGAAAAAGAATTCTTCGGTTAATTTTTTTTAAAGGTGAATTTGTTTTTTTAAAAAGGGAAAAAGTAATATATTTATTCTAATCGTAAATTTGAGGTAATATCTCTGAAAAAACATTTCTAATTATCTTAGATTCTTAGACAATTTCTTCATGATAAAAAAATTGGTAACAAATTTAATTTTGCACTAAAAAATTTCATCATTTAATTTTTTTTCTAAATTAACAATGTGTCGGAGTAGTTAAGTGTTTAACATAAGTAGGTGGCTCTTCAACTGTCGGTGATTAATTAATTAAATACGCTAGTCAGAAGACAAACTATATAAATGTCCAGTACCATTTAACCGAACCTCTAAGTTTCGACCTTTATACTTTATAAAATGATTAACCAAGCAAACCAAAGATTATGCTAGATGTGCCTTGTGGCAACCACGCTTCACCCTAAAACTAAATAAACTATGCAGAGCATGCTTATATCATCATTATTTTAATTCGGTAAACGAGCCATCTTATATAACTTCATTAACAAACTCACCACCATATCAACAAATTTGGTATCATTTTTCATTTCTTTTTTAAATTTCCTGTGAATTAATACTTTTTGGTGTTGAACAAGTGTTGAAACGAGGGTGTTCGGCTGTGTGTACTGCCGAACAAGACACAGAACAGGTGTGTTCGGCTATGTATATGGCCGCACATGAGTTGAGACAAGCATGTGGCCGTGTGTATGGCTACACGGGATCCAGAAGCCGAGTGTTCGGCTTGGTGTTCGGCTGGGTCCAGCCGAATGATAACCCGAATGGTGCATATCTGGCAGCGAGAAGGAAACTTTTGGACGTCTCCGAGATTGGAAAGAAGTGGTGGCACGTCTATGGATGTTTTACCTGTGTGGGTATATAGTTTCCTTATGAAAAGATATGTAATGGTAAAGAAAGGAAGAAAATTAAAGGGAAATTAATAGGAAAGAGGTGTGGGTCTCTAGAGTAATTTCTATTAATAATCCCTCTCCTCCATTGTAACATTTTAACCAGAAAAATCAATAAAAATCGTGAGGCGTGTGTGCGTGAGGACGTAGGCACCAAGTTGGTGTTGAACCTCGTTAAAATTCTGTGTTCAAGTGTCTTTTTCTTTAATTTTTACATGGTATCAGAGCGTGGTTCGTTCCGAGACCGAGAATAAAAAAAAATCCACCAAAAATCAACCAAAACCATACCATTCGGCCTAATGTTCGGCCGAGCACAGAGCCGAACAGATCCAAAATCAGAGGAAAAAATTAGCCATGGCTAATGAAACTGAGACCAAATCCATCCTTGAGAAGCTAACCGAGTTGGTGATTGCACAACAAGCCTAAATGACTCAACTAATGACGGTTCATGCCCAAACGCCACCACCGACAACTCCTGTGATTCAAAACTCGGAGGTTTCAGCCACACCTATCTCCATCAAGCTAGATGGCACTAACTACTCAATCTGGTCAGAAGTAGTGAGTATCTATGTCCAGGCTCGACACAAGATGCATCATCTCACAGGTGATCCTCCTCCTCCACCGATAGATCACACCACATACCCCAAGTGGAGTGCAGACGACTCAGTGGTCAAGAGTTGGTTGATTAGTTCTCTCGACCCGGCTCTTTTGCCCACGTATCTGCGCTACAAGACGGCGGGTGAGATGTGGAGGGCACTAGCAACCACTTACTATGATGGGAATGATGAGTCACAAGTCTTCGACCTCAATAGACAAGTGTCTCGTCTCAAACACACAGGTAAGTTGGAGGATTATTATAATGGATTGCAGGGTTTATGGAGGGAGATTGACTATCGCCGCCCAAACCCAATGACTAGTGCACCAGATATTGAGAGATTCAATGAGTACCTGGAAAAGTCAAGGGTGTATACCTTTCTTGATGGTCTTGATGATCGTTTGGATAGTCTTATATCCCAAGTGTTGCGACTAACACCGTTTCTAACAGTGGAGCAAGCTTATGGATTGGTAAGAAGGGAGGTCTCAAGACAAACTGTCATGTTAAAAGGCAGCGAAGGTACACATCAAAATTCCATGGTTATGTATACTAAAGGTGCTTCTAGTGGTAACTATCAGGATAAGTCGAAGTTGAAGTGTACCCAGTGTGGAAGAAATGGACATGTGCGTGACACATGCTTTGAGATCGTGGGCTACCCCGACTGGTTCAAGGGAAAGAAGGGGAAGCAGCAAAGAAGGTCTCAGGCAAATATGGCAGCTATCGGCACGAGCAACGAGGTGAATACACCCCATTTGGCTGTCCAGAGCCGAACATAGAGCCGAATGGCCACTTCAGACAGTCAGATTGAGGGGGCAGAGAGCAATGTGGGTCGGGCGCAGCTGTGTGCAGCCCAAGAATCTGCCTCCAGTGAACAAGGATCAGGTTTGATAGGTAACAAATCCGTTCAAGGTATGTCTCTTCTCACAAGTCATGATTTGAATTGGATAATTGATTTTGGGGCTACAGACCATATGACCTATGACATAAAAGACTTCAAAGAATTCAGAGAGCCAAGGGTGAAAAATATTTACAATGCAAATGGGTTTGAATATCCAGTAAAAGGGGCAGGAGAAGTAGAAATTTCACCATCTTTGATTCTTCACAATACACTTCATGTACCCTCCTTGACAAATAGGTTAATCTCAATTGGACAGATAACAGAGGAATTAAACTGTGTGGTTCTTATGTTTCCTGATTTTTGTATTTTCCAGGATGTCCTCACGAAGGAGATCATTGGGCGTGGTACTAAGAAGGGTCGTCTGTATCACTTGGAAGACCTCAAGATTGGAATGACTAACTTGGCTAGTGAAAGTTCAAACTTGGAAGAAAGAATTTGGACATGGCATCGTCGGTTAGGACATCCATCTTTTGGTTACATGAGAAGAATTTTACCTGATTTGTTTTGTGGAATGGATTTATCTAAGTTTAATTGTGAGACTTGTGTAAAAGCTAAAAGCCACAGAGTGACATATAATATTAGTTTGGATAAATGTTAAAAACCTTTTGAGTTAATTCATTCAGATGTTTGGGGACCTTCTCTGGTTGAATCAATCTTTGGGTATAAATATTTTGTTCTGTTTGTGGATGATTGCACTAGAATGACTTGGTCTTTTATGTTGAAAAGAAAGGATAAAGTAGGTGAAGTGTTTAGAAATTTTCATGCTATGGTACAAACTCAGTTTGGGACAAAAAAAAAATATTTAGAAGTGATAATGGAGGTGAGTTTGTGAATAGGGATCTAAAGAATTTTTTCAATGAAAAAGGTATTATTCATGAAACAAGTTGTGTTGGAACACCACAACAAAATGGGGTAGCAGAGAGGAAAAATAGGCATGTTCTTGAGACTTCTAGGGCATTAATCATTGAGAATAGTGTGCCACATAAATTTTGGGATTGTGCTATGATGATGGCAGTGTATGTCATAAATCAGTTACCCTCAGTGATTAATAAGTATCAAACCCCTTGAAAAAACTTAGTACCTTTCACTCTATTCCATCGGTCCTAAGTTTGCAACCTAAGACCTTTGGGTGTGTAGCATATGTGCACATTCAGAAAAATAATAGAACCAAGTTAGATCCATGTGCGGTTAAGTGTATCTCTTTGGGAGTTGGAACAAACCAGAAAGGTTATAGGTGTTTTGAGCCCAAGTCACACAAGTGGTATGTAACAAGGGATGTGACCTTCTTGGAAAACGAGTTGTTTTATCAAGACACCACGTGTTCCACTCAGGGGGAGAGAGAAAATGAGAGGAACTAGTGGTATCACCAAGAAGAACACACTTATGAAATGGATGGTTGTCCAGGTCTTAGAGAACAGGAAAAAATGACCCGGTTGGGTGTCCACTCGGGGAACCATTCGGCATAACATGTGGCCGAACAAGAACATTTGGCCGAAAACATGGTCGGACAAGATCATTCGGCCGAAAACATGGTCGAACAGGACCATTCGGCTGGCTATTCGGCCGGCTATTCGGCCGAACACATGGCAGAACGGCTCGCAGAATGGGCCGAACAGGTTAGGGAATCTGATTCCAGTGATGAACTTGACTTCCAGGATGGCCCAAATGCACAGGAGGAAGAAGTGGATGAAGAAGTGATACAGACTGACCTTCCACAGCCCCAAACATCTCCTGAGGACACTCCTGAGGTAAGTGGTTCTAATTCTTCTTGTGTGCTTCCGCAGCATCATAATCGTGGTAAACCACCAAAAAGATATGTACCTGAGGATGGTACTAGTAAAGAGGTCATTTATCCAATTGCAAACTTTGTTACCACGAAAGGATTACCAGAACCACTTAGAAAGTTTAGTGATCAAATGCTAACTGTACCCATACCTGGAAATGTGAATGATGCCCTAAGTGATCTCAAATGGGTAGGAGCAATGAATAAGGAAATGAAAGCCCTATATAAAAATGAAACCTGGGAATTGGTAAAGTTGCCTAAGGGTAAGAAACCGGTGGGTTGTAAATGGGTATTCTCAATCAAGTATGGTGCTGATGGTAATATCGAAAGATATAAGGCAATGTTGGTTGCTAAAGGATACACTCAGACTTATGGGATTGACTATCAGGAGACCTTTTCTCATGTTGCCAAACTAAACACAATTCGAGTTTTGTTATCTCTTGCAGCTAATTTAGACTGGCCTCTGCATCAATTCGATGTGAAGAATGCTTTCTTACACGGTGACTTAGAGGAAGAGATCTATATGGAGATACCACCAGGATTTGATGAATTGAGGGTGCTGGACATGAAGATTCAAAAGGAGAAGAGCCACTGTTCGGCTGGGCATTCGGCCAACAGGAACCCGAACAGGGAGCCGAACGGCCCTGAAAACATGGTGTGTAGGCTGAAGAAAGCCTTGTATAGGTTGAAACAGTCTCCACGGGCCTGGTTTGGAAGATTTTGCCAAGCAATGAAGAAATATGGGTTTATCCAGGGAGAATCGGATCATACTCTGTTTTATAAAAGAAGATATGAGAAAGTTACTGTATTAATTATCTATGTTGATGATATGATAATTACAGGTGATGATACAGGGGAGATCCAGCGACTCGAGGAAAGACTCTCAAAAGAGTTTGAGATGAAGAATCTGGGAGGACTGAAATACTTTCTTGGAATTGAGGTAGCTCGGTCAAGTGAAGGTATAGTCTTATCTCAGAGGAAATACATTCTTGACTTATTGGCAGAAGTGGGTATGTTAGACTGTCGTCCAGCAGACACACCAGTGGTGCAAAATGAGAAGTTGGGCGAGTTTCCAGACCAAGTGCCAACCAATAAAGAAGGATATCAAAGACTTGTGGGTAAGCTAATATACTTGTCTCATACCAGACCAGACATAGCCTTTGCTGTGAGCCTTGTAAGTCAGTTCATGCATAACCCAAGTGAAGCTCATATGGAAGCAGTAATGAGGATCATCAGATACTTGAAAGGCACTCCAGGGAAAGGAATACATTTCAGGAAGAATGGACATCTTGACACCATGGGTTACACTGATGCTGATTGGGCTGGTAGTATCTCTGACAGGAAGTCAACTTCAGGATACTTCGCATTTGTAGGAGGGAATCTTGTTACATGGCAGAGTAAGAAGAAAGGGATAGTGGCTCTATCAAGTGCAGAAGCGGACCTCATTGGTGTTGTGAAAGGTGTATGTGAATTGCTATGGATAAGGAAACTCATGAGAGAACTCGGTTTCGAGTTAGGGGGAGCTATGACCTTATGCGTAGACAATAAGACAGCAATTGACATGTCTCACAATCATGTTCAACATGACATAACTAAGCATATTGGAGTCAACCGACATTTCCTCAAGCAAAGTATTGACCTTAAGATCATCCAGTTGAGATTTGTGAAATCTGAAAATCTGCTGGCTGACATCTTGACTAAAGGAGTTACAAGCAACGTGTTCAAGAATGTGATAAGCAAGTTAGATATGACAGATCTGTACATACCAACTTGAGGGGGAGTGTTGAAACAAGTGTTGAAACGAGGGTGTTCGGCTGTGTGTACTGCCGAACAAGACCCAGAACAGGTGTGTTCGGCTATGTACATCGCCGCACATGAGTTGAGACAAGCATGTGGCAGTGTGTATGGCTACACGGGATCCAGAAGCTGAGTGTTCGGCTTGGTGTTCAGTTGGGTCCAGCCGAATGATAACCCGAATGGTGCATATCTGGCAGCGAGAAGGAAACTTCTGGACGTCTCTGAGATTGGAAAGAAGTGGTGGCACGTCTATGGATGTTTTACCTGTGTGGGTATATAGTTTCCTTATGAAAAGATATGTAATGGTAAAGAAAGGAAGAAAATTAAAGGGGAATTAATAGGAAAGAGGTGTAGGTCTCTAGAGTAATTTCTATTAATAATCCCTCTCCTCCATTGTAACATTTTAACCAGAAAAATCAATAAAAATCGTGAGGCGTGTGTGCGTGAGGACGTAGGCACCAAGTTGGTGCTGAACCTCGTTTAAACTCTGTGTTCAAGTGTCTTTTTCTTTAATTTTTACATTTGGTACCATGAATTATTCTACTCTACCAGATTTTCTAGATACCACAAATTATGATAACTAAATGGGATATCGAGTTTCGCTCGATGTAGATATCTGTAATAATTAATAAGAATATTTTTATGGTTAAAATATATTTATCTTTAGAAATATAGTTTAGTTATTGTAGGTAATTTGATTTTATTAAATTTAAAGAGTTCGATCAATTTAAAGAAAAAATTATATGTGAGTAAATATAGTTATAGTTATAGTTATCTGAAATAATATGATTAATATGATTTATATTATGTTGATATTATTCATGAAATGTAATATGTTTATAAATGACTTAAATAAAAAAAATATATATTGTAAAAAATCTGATGTTTTTTCAATTTTCAATTGAATGAATATAATTTATATTTTATAAACTGAAATTAAGAATGGTGATGAAAAGAAATTAAGGTGGAGAGGGACTCTAAGAAACACAAAAGAGATGGAGACATGATGAAAATGAAAATAGAAAGGGGTCACAAAAATCAGAAACAAAACAATGGGTTACCAAATTATTATCTGATGTTGAACCGAGTTAGTTTTATGAGAAATAACACCCGACACACAATTAGTTATAAAGAATCACATTACAAAAATCAGAAAAAATACTATTGCACAACTTCACAATGCTTGATGTGTCAGATGATATTTATCTAAAGGATCCCGACACCCACACATCTTTATTTATAATATTGATAAGTTTGTTTTCGGATTTTGCCTCGGAAAATCGTGTGAAACAATATGACTATGGTAGTACCTCTTATTCAAAAATAGTTAAAAAAACAGTTTGAATGAATCCAAATTATGATGTTCAACATATATACTTTATAAAAAAATTATGATATACAAGGTTCTTTTGGTTTTCAGAAAATTTTTCTAGAAAATATGAAACATGATGAATATTACTCCGGTCATGGAATTACGCACATACAATAAATTAGAATCAGAGTTGGTAACTATCATCGCTCTTTTTGCCATCGCGCGCCATCGTTGAATAGAGAGCGAGTGTGCGGGAGTCTAGCATAACTAGCAAGTGTATGTTTTATATGTTCAGTTTGATAATCAATGTGTTTAGTTTAATAATCAAATGCGTTTAGTTAAATGTGCCAACTGATGATTTTATTACATACCATCGAGTGTGAGCCTCGAGTCAGTCTTGGAGAGGGACGCGCTAGGAGCAGAGTTGGAAAATTTTTTAGTTGAACCGAACTGGTTCATGACCCCTTCTAATTTTCTCATGTATTTTTGCCCGGTTTGTGACCCCTTCGCTTGCCATCACACCTATTAAAAAACGAAAAATTAATACTTAATAAACTGAACATTTATATATAATAAATGGAACATTTGTATTTACTAAACTGAACATTTGTACTCACTAAACTAAACATTTACACTTAATAAAATGAACATTTTTGCTTATAACATTTATTGTTGCAACTAACTAAACATTTATACTCAACTAACTGAAGAGGTATGACAACAGAGTGAACAAAAAATAACAGACGCGCTGGGTGGGTGAGGGGACTACTTGAGCGCTCGTTGAGGGGAGTGCCTTAGCTATGACGCACGATGGTAAATCGCCCGAAGACGTTAATCAATTTCCAGTTAGAATCGTCAGATTGAAATTTGACGATATTGATTTCCACAGAGTGTATGACAAAACTTCATAATTTGAGACCATCTAAATCTTCTCACTTCTTAGGATAACATAAGTTGATGTGTGGACGCCGCTATGTAATGGAAGATTTTAAGACGGTCTTCTATCATTTTATATTATAACTTTTTTTCTTATGTATTATTCTCTTACTATCCATTGCATTTAGGGGAGTAGCTAGAATTTCTTGTCAATATGGTCCATAAATGTTTTTTGCTGAAAATATATGTATGACAATGACATAATGTATAATCAAGCTTAAAAACTCTATTTTATCAAGATTTTCGTTTATATCGCACAATCGTTTTATCACTGTTTATCGCTGCACAACTGTTTTATCGTCGGTTTATCACCGGTAAATGCTAAATCATCACCCAACTACTAAACTACACAAATCACATTTTAAAACCTTGCGTCTAATATAGACATAGTATAATACACAACTTTAAAATAATGCCACATAAACAAACATGACAAATCAAACATCTATTATTCTTTCAAAAAAAAAAATCAAACATCTATTATAATAACAACAAAAGATGTTAGGAAGTGCTCAATTTTCATTTTAGAGCCAACAATTAGCAATAAACACATAATTAAGCACATAGAATCTAGGCTTAAGGCCATTCACACGTAATTTATGAGAAACGGGTAGGAGAAATTATACCTCTCATGAAATCGCGTTCATGAGGCTTGAATACATGGCTTGGGAGTCGATGACGTGCCTTCTCCACCACCACCACCACTATGGTTGTGCCGCCGGCCTCGAGTCCACCAAGGAGATTAACCACGTTCTCAAGGTATGTGCTAGCACACCCAAGCCTAATCTCATTAGCTTTTTCTCTTCTAGTAATTAAATATTTCATCTAAATGGAGAAGAGAGCTCAACACATGAGCAAAAAAGGGAGAAAAGAGGAGGTTTGTAGCAGCCACAAGGGGAAGAAAGAGAGGAGAGAGAAAGCTAGCTCTTAGAGCCTCTAAATGGGTCCTTTTATAGAGCTCAAACCCTAGGAAAAACTTCCCCAAAATAACACCTCTTGCCACCCTATGGGCAGCCACGAATTGGGCCCTTGTTGGGCCACTTCTCACACTCATTTGGGTCATTAATTCATATAATTAATGTTCCATTAGTTTGCTCTATAATTGGGCTATATCTGTTCCTATTAAATAACGGCCCAATTAATCAATATAATCATTTATATTAAAATGTGTTGATCTAAAATTAATTATTAACTCATTAATAATTATTTTGGGATTAGATAATGCATTAATTAATTTCTATATGATCCTTTTGACTTAATTAATTATAACGATTCATAACGGTATATAATTAATTAATCAACTTATCATATTTTCGCAATACTCACTGTTGCGAATAAATAGATAATGCATTGTGTGGTCAAAGTCCTATTTGTGTGACCCTTTGAGGATTTATGCTATGTTGGCCATGGAGAATAAATCACTATTTATTTCCAATAATCATAAGCGATATCTAGCAACACGTTATGATTCCCAATTCGCATAAATAATGTACTGCTACAATGTCTCAATCCTGCATAAGAAATAAAGTATTTTCTTGTCTGATTCTAATGTCACATGATATCATTGTATAATTCAAGATATGAATATGTCATTCTTGCATATTATACATTTCTTGATCTAGAGATGATTGTACAAGTTGCTAGCAAACAATTCATCTCCATCAAGGGGCCCAAACAGATATCATCACTCACTAGGTGTACTAATGAGGGACATACGGTTTTCTTGATGAACAACCTTTCCATGCACAAGATTATACATTTCTTGATCTAGAGATGATTGTACAAGTTGCTAGCAAACAATCCATCTCCATCAAGGGGCCCAAACAGATATCATCACTCACTAATGAGGGACATACGATTTTCTTGATGAACAACCTTTTCCCGCACAATTCAAGAGAGCATAAATAAAGTCCGTATAGCAGCCTTTATAAGGAATCAACGTTAGACGGTATTTATAGAACCTATCCTCATATGGAAAAGTTGAACATCTCAAACTTAGAATCAAACTCATATGAAATAAACAATGACACATAACACAATCCATATGTTTATTTCATTCGGTCATGTCCTATACTATGTTCCAATAACAGATACATATGCAATTAAATTGGTAACTCCTTACCTATGATTTGTAGAACTAAATCATTACTTAACTTGCATACTAATCTTTTATGATAATTAATGTTCCTTGTTAATTATCAAGATTATGGACGATTTAGATTTATTACTATCATTCTAATGAATGATCCACAGAGATCTACAATTCAGATCCTCAACCTGAATGATCTGTCAATAATAAACTCTAGGAACAAATGATTAAATATCATCAATAACATAAACTAAGAAATTAAGTCATTAAATATTGACTTCTATGACATAACTCCAACAAAAGATGCATAATAATATATCCAATATATAAAATAATAATTGAAGAATCAAGAATCTCCTATTCTACTTTATCTTAAAAAGATTCATTGCGGAGGAAGAAAGAAGGTGATTCGTCAGGAGCAAATACGGCATAGGTCCATGTGCAATATTTTAGGAATTGTTACGCAATTCAAATCAAATACAACATGCCCACCTGAGTCCTTCAAATTTTTAAGATGGGTTCTTGACTTGTATTTTTTTTATTACAAACATACCAAGTTTCAAGCAAATTTTTCATTTTCAATAACTTGGCTTCGCCACTGGTTGCATGAAATGTTGACCGTTTTACACAGCTATTTTTTTCGATTAAATATTATTACTTACTGCATTAATATATGTGGTAATAACTTTTGTGGTGATTTAGTTTTTCTTTATTTTTGCTGTACCAAAAATGTTGCGACAATATATCAAAATTTATTGAGTTATCACCATGAATTTGTCAAATCCAGAAAAAGTTAAATTTATTTATTCGAGTTATCAAGCTTCAAAGCTTTTAACATATTCGAGTTATCAAGCTTCAAAGCTTTTAAACAATCTATATATATGCATGTCACCCATCAACGTTCTCAGTCATCCAATGATTCCAATCATGATTGATCTCTCTCCCCATTTAATTTGTTCGGATGACTTTTTGTTTTAATGCCCATCTTTGATTAGTTACAAGTATTGATGCGTCTAATGCGTAATGTATAAAGGCCTTAAACAATCGATTCTTTGGAATTTTTTTATATTAAATCCAAAAATAAAAGGTAACTTTGTGTTATTTTATAGGAACATTTATGTAACTTATCACGTTGTTTTCAACCACACAGATTCTCAACGTATTGAAAAACAATATTTATTTTTTTTAATTTATTAAATATTATCTTTTAAAATTAGTTTATGTTAATTTTTCTGGGATACATTTTTTGTTACCTTTTTCGAACTTAAAAATAGAGAACAATATATAGTAGATAATAGAGATAATTCAAATGTGGTGCGATCTAAGTTCGTCCTCATTTTTATATCTTTTAATTACCTTAGAGTTGAAAACTCGCTTTCCTTATATCGTATAAATAAAACTACGGGAACATGCTTATGGCAGCCACGCTCCCATGCTAAAAAATAAACTATGTTGAGCATGCTTATTAGTATTCTCTTAAAGTGATATTTTTCTTAAAAATTCGGTCTGTTGGGCCTGTCGATATATTAGAAAGACATCCAAATTGATTTAACTCCCGCGCTCAAACAAAAATAAATAAATGAATAAATAAAATCAGCGTTGAACTTATATGCTAGACGAGGGAAAACAAATTCATCCAAATTTGATTAGTAATTGTTCATTCATGTTTGTCTCCTAGAACAAGTCAAGAATTTACACTTATTAATATTTGTTTTAACCTTTTTTTTTTTTTTGAAAAAAACACCCTGAAAATGGGCGCCTGCATCCATTAAAGCATGCAAACAAAGTCTGATACAACTATTTGTTTAACTTGTTCATGGGTTTTTTTTAAAAGTGAAGACTGATTCTTAAATAAGATGAGAATTCATACCTGCACAAAAATTGACATTTAGTTGCCGTATTCTTATATGTGAGAGATCTGAACGAGCAGGATGCATTTCATAAAAATAACGTTCATACATGATGCATTTTCTAAATAATGTTAATTATTTATAAACAATTACTCAAAAACTATATTCAACAATCTTACAGTAATATTTTTCATAATTTATTTCCATTATATATATTCGATAAAATTCTGTGATACATACATTTGGTTCCGCTTCCTGTAAATTAATGTCTTTTAACTTTAAGTACACAAATTATTCCACTTCACTAATATCTTTTGATTTTGGTTGTGGTCGTTCCTTTCTCCTTTTTGTTTCCTAGGCAAGTTGGAAGAATGGCAACTGAAAGCTCTTGAAGGTCGAACCAAACCCCAAATTTGAACAAGAACTTTTTTTTTTTTTTTTTTTGGGCTAACCAGAACAAGTAACATTCAAAACCGTGTTTGTGTTCTTCAATCTTCGCCAGCCTTTTCTGACTAGTTTTCTCTTTGTTTCCCCAAAGAACTTCGCTTTCCAACTAAAATTGTAATGACCAAAAATTTATTGGGACCCAGCCTAGCAGGATGAATATATTTAAATCTCAAAATGACTTGTACGCCTATAAATTAGACCTTACCAGCTTTTGTCATTTATTGCGTTTTAACAAAAAAGAGAGCTGGTGGCGTGTGTCATTCACGATTCCAAAATCTTTTGTTGTAAATTCTGGCGCAAATTTCTACGATTGAGCAACTGATGCATGAATCTGTTCATCAATTAATAACAACCCAGTTACTAATAAAACTTTGGGATATATTCGTTGACTTTGTGAGAAAATTATGTAACAGAATATTCGAGCTTCCCCATTCATAGGCCTTGCCGTTTTTATTTTTTCTATGCAACAAGGCGGAAAAAAATGGAGATCATTACCATTAGGATGAAATATACTTAATTATGCAAATTGTGAACTCGCCTACGTTTTGAAGTAGCCCTTTTACCTACTAAACTTAAACCTTCTAACCCACTTAGTGACTAATTAACTACTTCATGACTAATTTATCTATGAGGAGTTGAAAACTGAGGAAGGTATCATTGCCATTACTTCTGGTTTTGAACATGTCTTTTTTGAAGAAACAATGCAAAATTAAAAAGCCAAATTGGAAATCTGTATTATAAATTGACCTCGATGCATGCACAATATAAAATTTATACCCAGGTAAATACTTTTCAAATTTCAAATTGTCTTTCCGCATCTTTTAAAAACAAATATTTTACGAGTTATATTTTGCAATTGTAAAATTGAAAATTTATAATTTTATTATGTCGATATTTGTCATGGAGCACGATAGGTAAGTAAGATGGGATGCACTATCATGAAAATATAAATAAGAAGTGGAACTATAAACATGTAAACGTCTCATGAATGGAAATCCAATAAAACTCATCCAAATATTTATTGTGACACTTTTTTTTTTTTTTTTTTTTTTGCTTCATTGGGTAACAATTTTAAGCCCAACAAAAAAAGGTACAACCCACCAAACAGGGAATTTTCTTTTTTTTTTTTTCTCTAATTGTCCCTTACTCCATTCAGGTGATGTGGGCCACACCTGGCGAGTTAAAGGACACTGGATGATCCAAATTTTAGAATCCTACTGTACATTCTTCTAGAGGAATTTGGCATCTACTATTCTTTCATGAATGGAGGAGGTACAGCCATAATTTGATTCCTTAAATTAAATTTCAACTCTTCCAATAGAGATACACCCCAACCAAGGAACATGAACCTTATTGGCCGTTTTAGTTTACTTCTTTTGATGTTGAGCTATTGTGTTGCGGTGCTTAGACGTGGTTTGCAAAATTTTAATTTTCAGCCCCTCATGGAAACACCCATTTAATTTTCCAGGCATAGTCTAACTTGGACAAAGTACCAAGAAACAGCAGATCAGATGTAATGGAAAGCAGGCAAAAGGATTGTCTGAAAAGGAAAGTTGTACAGGAGAGAGGGAGACGAGTGGCCAAGTTCCCTCTTCATCAAAAGCGACATTCGGCAGTTATTTGACTATTTGTACATTCAATGAATTACTCACAGAGTCACAGTAGTCATTTCTCATTTTGTGGATTGTCGATTGAGCGCAGAAAGTACAGCCAATGGAATAGGAAGGGTGCTTTCAAATAAGGGGATCGAATGCTGTGGACAGATCTTGATTGATAGACTATTGATATCATCAAAATTATTCCAAGATAATGACTTGTATTATGCTCTAATCAATATTATAAATAAAGACGTGTGGGTGTCGAAATCTTTAGTTAAATATCATCCGACACTCCAAGCATTATAAAGATAGTTGTGCAATAGCATTTTTTTGATTTATGTAATGTGATATTTTATAACTAATTGTGTGTTGGGTGTTATTGCTCATAAAACTGACTCGGTTCAACATCAGATAATAATTTGGCAACACATTATTTTGTTTCTGAATTTTGTGACCCCTTTCTATTTTCATTTTCATCGTCTCTCCATCTCTTTTGTGTTGCTTAGAGTCTCTTTCCACCTTAATTTCTCTTCATAACCATTATTAATTTCGGTTTTCAAAATATAAATTAAATTCATTCAATTGAAAATAGAAAAAAAAAATCATATCTTTTACAATATATATTGTTGTATTTAAGTCATTTATAAACATATTACATTTCATGAATAATATCAACATAATGTAAATCATATTAATCATATTATTTCAGATAACTATAACTATATTTACACACATATAATTTTTTTAAAAAATTAATCAAACTCTTTAAATTTAATCAAATCAAATTACCTACAATAACTAAACTATATTTCTAAAGATAAATATGTCTTAACCATATATCAAAAAAATGTATATAATTAAACTATAGAAACATAATAAAAATATTCTTATTATAGATATCTACATCGAGCGAAGCTCGATATGCCCCTCTAGTTTGAATAATGGAGGATCGAAAATTCAAAACTTCAATACGGATATTTGAAACCAACCAGCACTTTTATTTATTTATTTATTTATTTATTTATTATTATTATTATTATTATTATTATTATTTATTCAGTGCTAGTTGATCCAAAATATAAGATGAATCATAGAATCATTAATCTATGTAATAACTCATTTAAGCTAAATAATATTATATGTAGAAATTAAATTATCAGATTTTCGACCAATTTACTCAATTTCCTTGAAGCTACCTAGTCAAGTATTATTTAAATCAGGAGCAGAGTAAAAGTCATCATCATCTCGTACATTTAACTTGTTTAGGACTCAATATACCAGGAGTATCAATAATAAGATTGTATATCACTTCAAATAAAATGCTATTTCATTAGATATCAGCTCTTATTACGCAAACATGTAATAAATTCTGCAGTCAGAGCATTTGTAATGGTGACCACTTTTGAAGCAAGAAATGTGGAAATGTTTAATCAATCACAGTTAACTAAAATAAATGGAGGTTCCTTTCAGAGCAGTAATGGTTCGACTGGAACAGTACAAGATAGGACAACAGCACCAGCGAAAGCAACATCACTGCTACGGCTTTTACAAAAGTAAATAAAATATTTATTAACCGAGAACACAGACATGCAACAGGACTACCAACATAAACAAGAATTTAAGGTTTTGCAGCATACAAAAAGGGAAAAATGGAAGTAAAATTAAAGACCAAGTTTAGGAGATGCTTCTTTGTCCATGCTTTCAATGAAAGAAAAAAAGCAAACTTCTACTGGTGAATGTGCATTCTGTATATGTCAACCTTGGACAAGACGATGACAAAAATATCTATGCGATGGGCACAGAAAAAAGCATTTTAGATTTTTTTTTTTTTTTTTTGGATATACTAGTGACAACTGACAAATAGGGGAAGGGACAGTGTGATGTGACAAATCATGCGGATACAAAAACTGGTTAGTAACACATTCTTTAGATCACCCCAATTGGAAACAGTAAATTTATACAATGACTTGCCTTCAAAAAAAAAAAAAAAAAAGTGTATAATGACTAAATAGTAAATACCATCTACAAAAACACAGGTTTTGTCACACTTTTAACCAAGTCGTAATTCGGGAAGGACAACCCCGCCACGTGCATACACTCTGCTGTATACACGAAAGGCTATAAAACGGTGTTTCCAAAGTAAATAAATCACAAATGAAAAATACCATATGCCAGTTGTAATATGAAAGCGTGGCATCAACCAGCAACAGCTTTGTTGGAAAAATAGTTTGGAAAACTCAAAATTAATTAAATTATATTCTATGAAAATTTCTTTTGATGAATTTCATTTGTCATTAGTCGGTTTCTTTAAAATTCATTTAATCAAACAATTTGCTCCTTTTCCCGTTGTACCATTCAATTGACTAATAAATATGTTAATTAATTATGTTTTTCCGTTGGAGTCCATTGATGTACATGATACATAAAAATTCTTAATAAATACCGTTTAATATATTTGATCCATTAATGTCTATATTGATCAATTTTGTACCGTTCATTGGCCAAAGCTTTTAATCCTTTTATTTGGATTAATGATAATAAATATTGAGGCTGTATTAGCAATTATAATTAGTTGATCTGCTATATAAACAGAGCCATTTCGTTCATAAGAAATATACAAAAAACAGATATACAGCTTGTCCAATTCATCATATTCTTCTTGATAATAGTTAATCATTCAAATTTCGATTCCTTTATTCTGCTGGATATTTTTGGAGGCTTTCATCAGTCATCTTCATGGTCGTGCCCTAAAAGGTGACAAACCCGTCTTATCTTGGTTGCGGTTCCTGTCGCACGTTGAGACGGAATACGCTTAACACTACTACAAAAAAGGTCATTTGCACCGGGTTAAAAATGGCATTAGCACCGGTTAGCCAACCGGTGCGTATGGTAGGGGGTGTAAATAGAGTTAGACAACCGGTGCAAGGGGGGTGCTAATAGAAAAGCCCGCACCAGTTATCAAATAAAACCGGAGTTAAAGTATTGCAATTAGAACCAGTTTTCATACAATAACAGGTGCTAAATGTTGCCGTTAGCACCAGTTTTTATTAAAAACCGGTGCAAATTGTTTATGAAGATTTGCACCTGTTTTTTTATAAAAACCGGTGCAAAGCTCTCTATTTTTTTTTAATATATATACACCCTGGCAGCATCAGCCAGGTCACCTCTTTATTTTCGTTTTGCATGATACAAATATAATTATTTAAATTAAATGAAATCATAATATCGCATCTAGAACACAACAAATATTAATAATTCAAATTTAATCAATGATCAACTCAAAATCATTCAAAGTTTTACATCATCAATGAAAGATAAAAATTTTACATCATCGAACACAACAAATATTAACAGCATACTTATGTCCTCATCAACATGATCGTCATGAACAAATTAGCTTGAGCTTGAGATAGGAAGTTTATATAAAATTATAAAAAACTACAATGGAAGACAGGAGCTTGAGATAGAGACCATCATAAAGTAAACTTCATGCCTGAACAAATAATAAATCAAAATTTTACCTGATTTTGCAATAACTTAATAATCAGCATACTAATCTGCCCAAAATGAATAAATATTCTTGCAACTACATGTAACACGAAATGATTATAATTTGGTTCATGATGGTACCAACATATGCATGATAAGGATGGTAATGGCTTTTATTAGTATCTTCAAAAAATTCACTCAGACACAACTTTAGATAGAATATAAGGAAATTACAATCATTAAGCAATTGAATGGGTGATTTAAAATCGTACCATTTTTCCTTGTTCCTATGGAAGTAACAGCACTCAAGCACTCTTTCAATAATTCAATCCCTAAATTCTGCATCATTCAACAAAAAAAAAATAAATTAAAGAAGTACCAAATACAAGCATATTTAAATACAATTTCAGATCAGACAGTATTGAGCACATCCGAATCATATGCCCAGCCCGCCAGCTGCCTTATTTCAATTTGATAAATATAGAGGAGAATAATATACTACCGATTATGGGAGAGAGAGAGAGAGAGGAGTTCGGAGGCAAAACTAGACCAACAGATAATTCTTGTTTTGATTGCTCGGTCCTAGGCTTGATTGCTGCATCTCCATTTAATGTACCTTAAGTTAGTAATTATTTCTGTTTACATTTACAAGGCATAACCTTTGCAAAATGTAAAAGTACAAAGTGATCTTCATTCCATTACTTGGTAATAGAAGATAATTTCCAATGCAACAGGACACATCAAAGAGAAAAAATGCTGGTGTAAAAATAGTGCTTTTTAAGAGAAGCAAGTTGCTCACTCAAGTTTATGTACATGTAAAACCTTACCAGTAACGAATTTATGGTATGGTGTCACTGATATCAGCCTACAAAAGCAAATAAAATCAATATTAAACAAGGAGATACGCTAAATATTTAACATTTTAGGTTAAGGCAACAGTAGTTGCAAGAAAGGACTAGAGGGGGAAAAATATCACAGAACCACTTAATGATTGACATAATTCATTATCAATTTGAGGGACCAAATTGGATAATTTTCCAATTCCTAAACCCTAACTTTCTAAAGTATGATTGACACTATCAATTCCTACATCCAATTAAGGTCATGCCATGCCTAGAGATTAAGGATTTCAGAGTCGTGAAACCCTAAATCCAATTAAGGTCCTAAACCATATTGAATGAAGATACGAACGCAAGAACTAAATAGAACTAAAAATCAGAAATTGAAACCAAAAATCAGAAAACCCCAAAATCAGAGAAGAGAGAGAGAGAGGGAGAGAGAGAGACAGAGTAGGTCACTGTACCTGTTAAAACCGGCTTATTAATGAGGTGGTAGCGTCGTCGAGTGAGGAGTTAGCAAAGATCGATTCCGACGAAACACAACCGATCTGAGTGAGAACCACCACCGATCTGAGAGAGAAGCAAAGAACTGATAGGGCGACTTTGACGGAGCAGGCGGAGAAATTTGAGCGATTGAGCGGTTTAGTTAGACAAATTGAGCGATTGGAGGGTGCTTGACAGAGGAGGCGAGGTGCTCAGCTAGGGTTTTGGCGAAAAAATGGGAGGGAATGGCGGAGGAAGCGGAGAAAATTCGGAACTTTCACATAAATGAACTGTAGAACTTAGTTTGTATTAGTGCAACGAGTCGTTTTCTCGTTCTCTTTTACACGCCTGACTCGCTATATGATTCATTTTTGCAGAAAATCGAATATGATTCATTTTTGCAGCTCGCTTGACTTACTGCCACTGGATATAATTCTTATATTTTGAATATAAAAATTTTTATAGTAATATTGAGCCTTATATCTCAGTCACGATTCTTATAAGAATTCTTATATATTTTGAATATAAGAATTCCTACTTAAGAACTTATTTTTGCAGTCACCATTCTTATAGTTCATTAGAAAGAGATGTATTTGGTATACTTATAGTACAATAAAATTCTTAATAGTAATATAATTATTTTTGTCTTTCTTTGCATATATATGTGAGGCTTATGGAATAATTTCCCATTGTACATACCATTAACGTCTTAATTATTAGTTCATTTTTTTTTTCATATGTGATTACTTTACAAAACAATTTTGACATTCAATTTTTTTTTTTCCATCACATAAATCTTAGACCCAAAAGTAATATTGATATTTGCCAATAACCGTAGGCTCAATAATTTAGATTTTTCAAAAAATACCCATAAAATCCCTTATCAAAATCCTTCTGGATAACCACATATCATAAATATGATGACCCTCAAATTAGGCAGCTTAGTATCTCGATCAAACAGTAAATGAACTCCAAATTTATTTTTAGTATCTCGATCATATAGTAAAATAAGATTTTTGCTGAGTAAAATATACATAATTGTTTTTTTTTTAACATAACATCGAAAAATAAAGGGAAAGAAGGTTATATGCCCTCCCCCACCCACACACACAGAATTTTGCTGAGTAAAATATTATTTGTCAATGAGCTTGGCAGCCTCTGCCTAGATTGTCAAAAAAAAAAAATATTATTTGTCAATGAAATTTAAAACATATATAAAATCAACTCAATCGTCAATAGAAGTATAGAACTCATATTCAATTTGAGTAATCCCAATAATTTAGACACTTTGATTTGATCAATTTGAGTAATCTCATATTTGATCACTATTTTAAAAAATTCGAAAAAATTAGTAAAAAAATTTAAAAAATTTAAAATTTGGTTTATAATGAGATTTCAATATATAGATTGGATTTGTTTAATTAGATTTGTCAATTTGTAAAAATACGACAAATATGGTCGCGATGTACGAAAGCCTCAATACATCGCGATGCACCATAGCATTTCTCTCTCTCTCTCTCTCTCTCTCTCTCTCTCTCTCTCTATCTATATATATATATATATATATTTTTTCTACTATCTTTTTATCAATAAATATAGAATTTAATTTTATAATATACATTTTAAAATTAAAAAGTATATAGTATGTTTTTGCAATGAAACCTCAAATTATTTTTTTTTTCATCTACAAGAATCAAGTATTTGAGCAATTAGTTAAGTTGTAGAATTTATTTTCAAAATCCAGATTTTGAGGAATTAAATGAAATTATTTTAATGCATAATTTAGAATGCATTATTTTTAGAATTTAGATGAAATTACAAGTGAAGGCTCAAATTTGAGGAATTCATTAGTAATTAATGGAAAATTACCGTTACAATGCATAATTCAAACCTTAAATTAATTCTAATAAATTTATCCTTAGGAAAATAAAATATACTTTTTAAAATCATCCAGGTTTATTATTATTATAATAATAATAATAATAATAATTATTATTATTATTATTATTATTATTAATTTATCTGGAAGACAAAGGTTTCAGTAAATTTCTACTAGTTACATATATGTTTGGTGAAAGTAACATGAAAAGGCAAAGTCGATCTAACAACTAATGATGATATTGTTTTCTATAATTCAATATGCAAGAAAATGTATACTCATCGAGGCAAAAAAGTAATAAAAAAATTTGAAAAAAAAATATAAAATTTGATTTGAAAAGAAATTTTATTATGGATAACAATTTGAGTGGTTTGGATCCGCCAGTCTAATCTCAAAAATTGAAATTATATCATGTTAGACGAGTGCATGTGCCCTATACGTTGGACACTAGCAACTCCCATAAAGATTACGACATGTTGGCCAGACATCTAATAACTTTTATGAAATGCGGTTGCAGGTTCGAAATCCGGCTGGAAGTCTTTCATAAGCATTTAATTTAAAAATAAGTTAGAGACTCGACCCCAATTTATTTTCAAAAAACCTTTATGAAATGTACAACATGCAATATGCTGTAAGTGTAATTACTTGAGATTTTTGTTTGCAAGGCCGGTAAAGAGGTTGGTACAAATGGTTTACCATACCGTATGAGCATGTGTACAAAGCATAAATGTAGATGAACATTTGACAAACGTGTAGTTGACTTGCAAGGCCTGCACAGAGGTTGTCATTTTTTTTTGGAAATTATTACACAAATTGTTAACTGCAAAATTACTTGCAAGGCCGGTACAGAAGTTTCCTTTTTCAAAATTCGATGCTTAGCATACATATGCAGTATACCATATACCATATGAAATATTAGCAAATATAATTAGTAGTTCGCTTTTAATTTAATAAATAAAAAATATTTTTTAATCCGTTAAACTCGTGTTGTCCCTTGGTACCAAGTGGTACATAGTAAAACTTAGCACCAGTTTTAGAAAGAAATAGGTGCAAAAAGATCCTTATAAAAATAATAAAAAACAAATGAAAATATAAATATACCTAGAACCGGTTATATTAAATAACAGGTGCAAATGTTTTATATAATTTTGAACCGGTTATTACATTAAAACCGGTGCAGATTTAGTTTGAACCGGTTATTATATAATAACTGTTGCAAAAGTGAAAAGGAATTTGCACCGGTTATATATAATAACTGGTTCAAACATTTTTCATTTATTATTTTTTAATGCGTCTCTTGTGGAAACCGGTTCTTAGAGAGTTCAATATAATTACAATCGTGCCACTGCTTTCTTCTAACACCTGTTATTTCAAATAACGGTGCTAACTAGGCGGTGCAAAAGCCCTTGTTTCCCGTAGTGTAAGGACAGCGCCTAGCGCGATTCGGGTAACTTTGTTCCTTTTGTTCCTTTTATTCGTTTTCATATTATCCGATTATCCATTTTAATTGAATTTGCACCAACAATCTTAAGCGTATTTTCTGTGATTTGGATAGTATGTTAAGTTTATTATCGTAAGTCGGTGGAAGTTTAAAAAAAAAAAGAAAATAGAAAACTTGAGATTAAGTTGCATTTCTTTTCCATGAAACTAAAGACTTTGATAGTATTTCTATTTACCAAATAAAAAAAAAATTGAAACATCCTTCGTCTTCAATATTTTGGATATTTTTATTCATTATTCTTTACTGAAAATTGATTTGTTTCTTCAATAATATTTGATTCTAACCCATTACGTTATTTATAATTAAGATATAATCTGTAAGTATGAGAGTAGTCACTTTTGTAGTGAATTTGCTTTTATATGTGTCAAATATTTCCTTGAAAATCATATCACGGCATCCATTTTCTTCCTATGAATATTGTGGCTGATTTCGTTCAAATTTGCTGGTAACAGTGAACATTTTGATGGTTTGATTTATATATTATTACTGGTAATATTGATTTGAATAGCTTTGACTATCAAACTTCGAGAAATTATTATCTGATTATAAACATCTTGTATTGTTGCCAATATTTTCTGACCTTGATTCATTCAATATTGATCTTTGTCGCACCTAGTGTTGATTTTTTCATGAAGTCTAATGTTTAGACAATATTATGTGTAGATTGACTAAATTATTCTTGAAAATCAATGAATCTATGACAACCTAATTTTGTTACTGCATAGTTGATATATTGCTAGCTAGCCATACTCGTCTTATTATCTCCATTTGAGATCTTGACTCTGAATTATAATTCTCTACTATTCCTGGTTAATTTTTTTTTTCCAGATATTTTAATACAGGCTTTGATCTTTTGGTGACAATACTCAAATAATTCTATGCCTGTGATTAATGACTCATTTTTTAATTTGAGATATAAATGACAGAATGTTGGTTCATTAATTTCCTCGTCTTATATAAATTTCATTACTCCCTTTGATTAATCTTTGATCTCTTACACCAATTAATTGCATTGATTAAATAATGTTTCATTCCTTAGCGCAATAAACCAAATCAATGGTGTTTTAATTGAGAAATTAAAAGGCTGGCCACCTTTTAATTCTAATTATAATCGCCATGATTTTTATTGTTATATAGCCCGTTGGTATACTCCATTTTACTGCCAATTCAATACTCCGAAATTATTATATTACGGACATATTAATACATGTCTGGAATTAAATTCTGATTATTTCTTTTGATCGTGAATGAGAGATATATCAAAGAAAATTTAACATTTAAAAATACAAAACTGAATTTGTTAAAAGGAAATGTGGGGGTATAAATAAAATCAAGCTATGATCTACTTTATATATATGAGTTCATGATTACTTATTTAATAATAACTTATATATTAATTTGGATGCATGAAAAATTTATGATACTCGTATATCAAGTTAAGGTCACGTTATTAATGTGACATGAGATTATACTTGGGTAATTCGATATTATTATATGTGATTAATTTTCATTAGCATGATGCTATTATGAAATGCTTTAGAGGCTTATTACTAATAAAATTTTTGGAGAATTTTGTTTGGAATTTTCTTTGCAGGAAAAAGAAAATTGAGCTCAAGTACTAAAGTGACTAGTCGGCATGAGAAAATGAAAAAACAAAAGAAAATAAAATTGTGACGAACTTAATGAGAAGTTCTATGAACTTGATGAGAAGTTCATATTTCATCGAGGGGGATGGGTTTATCCCTAAAGGGCCACTTGCGGGGGCAACCCAATCTCCGAAAGGGTGACCCCTGGAAAGAGATTCAATGGGTAATAACAAACCGACAAGTGGTCAAGAGCACACACTTTTAGGAGCATAGACTCCAACCACATCTCTATGGTGAGTGTGCTCTATGTAGATGCAAGGTTGAGCATATTAGCTCTTAATGAGGACCAAAGCGGTAATTTCCGTAGGATGTGCATCTACACACATCCTTGGTAGGGACTCACCTATATGAGAGTATCTGTATACGGCCGCAGTGTGGGGCATGGGTAAGCCCCTAAGACTCATGAAAAATCTAAGAATATGCGTATGGCCATTAACGCGCACCCCGCGATGACTGTCTCTGTATTATGTGTTTGGTGTCGTAGAATTTGGGTCCAAGGAACGAGTTCAAGACATAAGTTCTCTCTGTCTCCTCCAAATTCGATGCACCATTACTAAGTGAAGTTCAAGGTTTCAAAACTACTTCATGATGCATAATATAAATATCCAGCAATTTGCTTCATCATCCGATTGTATGAAATTCAATTTTGGTTATATAAAATCCCTAATTTGTTAGTCATTTTCATTTGGTAAATTTTGAGTTTTGTGGGGGATTGTTGGAAAAATAGTTTGGAAAACTCAAAATTAATTAAATTATATTCTATGAAAATTTCTTTTGATGAATTTCATTTGTCATTAGTCGGTTTCTTTAAAATTCATTTAATCAAACAATTTGCTCCTTTTTCCGTTGTACCATTCAATTGACTAATAAATATGTTAATTAATTATGTTTTTCCGTTGGAGTCCATTGATGTACATGATACATAAAATTCTTAATAAATACCGTTTAATATATTTGATCCATTAATGTCTATATTGATCAATTTTGTACCGTTCATTGGCCAGAGCTTTTAATCCTTTTATTTGGATTAATGATAATAAATATTGAGGCTGTATTAGCAGTTAGTTGATCTGCTATATAAACAGAGCCATTTCGTTCATAAGAGATATACAAAAAAACAGATATACAGCTTGTCCAATTCATCATATTTTTCTTGATAATAGTTAATCATTCAAATTTCGATTCCTTTATTCTGCTGGATATTTTTGGAGGCTTTCATCAGCCATCTTCATGGTCGTGCCCTAAAAGGTGATAAACCCGTCTTATCTTGGTTGCGGTTCCTGTCGCACGTTGAGACGGAATACGCTTAAGGACAGCGCCTAGCGCGATTCGGGTAACTTTGTTCCTTTTATTCGTTTTTATATTATCTGATTATCCATTTTAATTGAATTTGCACCAACAGGCTTATGGTCTCTAAAATCGAGTCTTTGTCATCAGCCAAGCCAAACATGTCTCCACAAATTAATTTGTGGAATGAGTACGTGAATACTCAGTGTGGTAATAGAGTAAGCCATTTTGGGATTAAGCTATTCAAAAGATTAGAACTTAAATCTATAAAATCATGTCAATCCTGTCTGGATGACTTTTATTTATGTTTATTCAAGAAAAAAGATTCAGGTGTGATTTAGTGTGTTTTTCTTGAGAAATAACATATAATATAATAAGAGAGTTTCCACCTTACATAACTCCAACCCTGTGGAACAATGTTCCGTACCAAGTCCACCTTGCATGCCTCAATCCTTACATAAACATGGGGAAATAATCTCGCACCAGGTCTACCTTAATTGCTCCTGCCCTCCACCGTGCACTAAGTGGGGGCTAGTATACTCCAGTACTGGGCTACTACCGCGGAGTTCCGAGGGGTAGTCCGCTTCTGCACACCCTAAAGGTCCTAGCCAGTCCAAACAAAAAAGAATATATATATATATATATACCAAATGACCGCTAATCCGCCTAGTGGCTGAATAGCAAAGTAGATCAGTATGCGTTACCCGTGATCGCTATCATAAGGAGGCCACCGGCAATGGCTTGGGTGCAACCTCCCGATAATGGAAACCCCGGATAAAACAACTTATTATGTTTCACTTTTATTATCCATTCTCAATTATTCCATGTCACTTTTATAATTTATAATCAAATTTACTAGTTCCTATCAAAAGAATATAAAATCTCAAAAGACATCCACACCTGGAATTGACAGGCCTTGAAAAGTTAATCTTCAAGACATCGATAGAGTCATGATCTCCAATCATCGTCTTGTTCTCGGGATAGTTCCGAGTGGCTATAGCTGATGACCTGACGATTGGATTAAGACATCAATCTCTACTCTAGCATATATCTATGTTTGTCTGGTTTGGTTATGAGTTACCGGTGGGATTGAACAGGACCTAATAGTAAATTTGAGTAGGATTTATTTTGAAATAAATTATATTTATTTGTAGTTTTACCAAATTTTTCATTATAATGATGTTATATTTTTAGGATGCTACGTACAACGTTATTAATCCAAATATTAATTTGCCTTATTATAAGTATATTAATTATTGTGTGATTTATGTTTATTATGGAGTTACTTATCTACGTATTTTTGTAAATGAAATTAATGGTTTTTATCCATAAACAAATTGTTAGTTTAGAGAAAAGTTATTTTAGAATTCTTTAATATATAATTTATGATGTTTATAATTATAATGATGTTTGGTATTTCTTATGATGAGAAGATAATTATAATTCTGTATTCGAATCGCTACATCTGTTTTATTTATAGTAAATTGTTTATAAGTAACTACTTAGTTTAGTATAATATATCTAAGTTAACATGAATAGTTTAATTGAGAGGAAGTTAATTTTATTTGAAGCCTCATGTATTTGGTTCAAAGATAATTTATAAATTACTCGTGGTTAAACTAAGTTATCAATAGTTTAACTGTATATTTGTACTCGTTGTTTTAATAGATAAACCCAATCCTACTTGTATTTGTTATCAAGCTTAACTATGAGTTCTTACTGGCAAACAAACCGACAACTGGTTTCAAATAACATGAAGACCATAACACACGAATTGGAAGAAAAGAAGTAGACAATAGATAATCAATTGAGGGAAATACCTCAAACAACAAGACTAATGAAACTCAATTAGCCTCACCGTCACTTCCTTCTTGCCAGTCACCACAGTTTACAATTGAGAAAAAGAGTATGTTTGTTGGGTGTGAGGCGTTCCAACTAGAGAGGATGAGGCATCGTGTATGTATATAAGTTTCAAGTCGGTAGCAGCATTATGTCAGCAGTTCCAATTACAAGTGAACACATGTCAAAAAGATAAAAACAAATTCTTATGGCGGTAAAAGTGATAAGATCAACATAAATGCAGCTTTGTTGGATAGATATGAAGGGATCATATGAGACTGAAGAAATAGAGATAGAATCCAAGTTACGTTTGGCATAAAAACCAAAAAAAGAATCAATGGTCTAGATTTATTTGAATTTCAATACTTTGATCCATCGACTCCATCCATCCAAAAATAAAATTCAGAGTAACACATATTTATTTATTTTTTTTACGAAATTAATTTATTTGAACCATGAAAACGCTGGATTGCTGTAGATGATATCTTGCCTAGTCAATTAATATCATCATGTATGAGATTATTTGTATATTTTAAATACTCCAAAATTTTAATTATCATAATTTAAATATTTTTTATTAACTAATTAGAATATCTTAAAGTTACTTTATTGGATATCTTAATAAAATTAGTTCATGAATAAATGGTTTTCATTTACTAATAATACTCATTAGATAAAGTAGTTTTATTTTATTATTAATTTCTTACTTCAAAATTACTGGGTATCACAGGTTTGATTATTTAATTTATTCTATTTCTATTATATTCCTTACATAAAGCACATGGACACTAGCAGTAGCATACTGCAAGTCAAGATTCAGATACAATTCAACAAGGTCAAATTCGTCATTCGTTTAAAAGTTAAGAATAGTTTGTTACAGTATAATATATAAATAACATATCAAATATTGAAATTTTTACAAAACAAAAAAATTCATAAATTTTATCAATAATATAATATAAATAGCATACCAAAATTGTTGGTGGTTCTGGTTTCACAGAATTGAAATTAATTTTCACATCTCATGTAAAATTAAGCTGTTAAAATATATTAGTAAAAATTGATGATCTTGTTCAAAAGGAAGACAGAATTCAAGACATTTGCTTTTGGTTGCTATTTGACTGGAATGGAGTTCTTCTTCAAGATTTGGAGCCCATTATGCTGTTGAAAATGCAGAATCCGTCCTGGAGTCTGGAATGGATTATGTAATAACAGCAGCTATAAAGTGCTTTTTTTTCTGTCATAGACATTGTGGTTTTTCTGAAATAATTAGATAGTATTTGACTGTGGCCTTTATTTACTGATTAGATAGTTAGGTTATTTCTGTTGGTGTGGGCAAAGAAAGGTATCAGGTTTAATTAAGTGAAATCAGTGTTTTTTTTTCTACCATAGACTCTGTGGTTTTTCTGAAATAATTAGCTAGTATTTGACTGTGGCTTTTTTTTACTGATTAGATAGTTTCAGGTTATTTCAGTTGGTGTGGGCAAAGAAAGGTATCAGGTTTAATTAAGTGAAAATCAAAATGATTTCACTGCACTGCCTTTGGTTAAGTTGAGTAGCATGTTCTGAATGTCCCAAGGGACTGTAACAATGTTGAATTCCATATTAAATTAAAACTTAGTGAAAACATAAATATTTAAATGATGCAATATGTTGTATATATTTAATGAGCAAGTGCAATAAGGAATGAGTAGTCAAGACTTTAAATCCAGGCGGCAGCCAATTGTGCTAATATTGAAAGTAGAGGAAAGTCAAACCTCTAGAATCTATTGTAAAATATTACAGAAACTACTGATTTTGATAAATAATTATCTAAATGCATTCATGTTTAGATATTTGCAGATAATCTTCTGATTCAATCTGCTAATTAGATGTCCAAGTTCTCCCTAAAGCTAGCATCAGGTGGTGCAATTTGCACTGGCATCACCTGGTTACATTCAATCGCAACCATGTATAGAAGTGTTAGCAATTTCTGATGATTCTGATGACCAGGAAGCTCAACCGGATTGCACCAACATAAGATCTCTGTGTTCAGTTAATGTTCAGGTCTGAGTTCAGCATTCTCTAAGTCAGTAAAGAATGTTGTGTAATTAGTGGGCACTTCCAGAACAAATGCTGTTAGAGAAGGGGTAAAGATTTTGTCAAAAAAAAAAAAAAAAATTGTAAAAAAGGAATGAAACAGAAGTGTAGCACAAAATAAAAAGTTCTCCATGTGTCCAAGAAACTATGATGTTAAGATGCATCACACGGAGTTTCAAACTCCACTCACAAGCTTAACATTAACATAGAAACACATATAAGTATGTTACCGGTCATTTTAAGAAATAGTATAATAGATTATATTTAGATTCTAGTTTGCATCAAAACCAGATTTATTAGATATTATTTGATATTATGTATCTTTCCATATTTCTTAGTTGGCTGATTGATATATTGCTATATTTGATATAAGCTCTATATAAGAGGAGTTGAATATTGTATTAGAATTAAGCAAAAATCAATAAAAATAGTCTTCCTTTTATCTCTATCTCTTCTGTCCCTATTCTCTCTTCTAGTCCCACCAAAGCTCGTAACAATTTGATATCAGAGACCAAAATGATCCAAATCATGTCCAAAGACAAAACACCACCCTTTGATGTCGCTGCCGCCTTCCAACAGATTCTCCAGGGTCAAAACGAAATCATGCGTCGCTTGACTTTGGTTGAAGGTCGTTTGCTCGCCTTAGAGCAACCTTCCAAAACTGGTGAGAATCGATGTCCACAATCTGGTGCCACCGCTGATTTGGTTACTCCAACTCAACAAATTCATGTTTTCACCGTTGATTTGGTTACTCCAACTCAAGAGATGCACGATTTCACCGCGGATCTCTCATATCCTCTTCGCATCGATGTTGAGTTACATAAACAATTTGACATGCAACATGCCATGACCTTAGCTCACGCTTTCGACCGTAGCTACCGCACGATCCCTGCCACAGGTATTCTTCCTAAACCTCTTGAGATGCTGGCGTTGCTTGCACCGTCAAGGACTGAACCATATCAACATTCTTCATGCTGCCTCACCCTAGCTGAGATGGCTGAGAGACGTCTAAAGGGTTTGTGCTTCAATTATGATGAGCTATACACAAGGGGCCATAAGCGCAAGCTCAAGCGACTATTATGGCTAGAGGTCATGGATGATGATGACCATGAGAATTCATCATTGCTGACTACCAATGACCATAGATAATATCTACATTCTTTGTCTTTTTTTTCAACTTGAGGACAAGCTGATTCTCATGGAGGAGGGAAATGTTACCGGTCATTTTAAGAAATAGTATAATAGATTATATTTAGATTCTAGTTTGCATCAAAACCAGTTTATTAGATATTATTTGATATTATGTATCTTTCCATATTTCTTAGTTGGTTGATTGATATATTGCTATATTTGATATAAGCTCTATATAAGAGGAGCTGAATATTGTATTAGAATTAAGCAGAAATCAATAAAAATAGTCTTCCTTTTATCTTTATCTCTTCTGTCCCTATTCTCTCTTCTAAATCCTACCAAAGATCGTAACAAAGTATTAAGCAACAACAAGTTATAGTTGGGTTTGTAATTACTGATTTCTAAAAAAATAGCCTCAGTTGTGAAGCTCGGATCCCATTATCCCTGATTATACCTTTTATATGCAACTTAAAACTCATTAAGACCTAAACAAAGCTTGAATAGCAATAAGCTTAGGATCCAATCCAATTCTGCATCAATAAACCATCAGATTTGTAGTCTTGCACCAATTGGGACTAAATAAGCCTCAATCTCACCTAACAATAATACCCAATTTCTCCTCAATTAAGCAATTAAAAATTAGTTTTGACCAGTAATAAATTGTACTATTGACATAATTCTGAAGAAACAATAAGAACAGCCACACAAGTATGTGATCGACTGCATAAGATACTGGTCTCAGGAAAACTGGCTCAGCAAGTAGCATGGTCTCAGTCAAATATTGCTGGGAAGTTAATAAATTGCTGAAAGTTTAAATATTGTGGCAAACTGGCCAATTCATTGGTAAGTACTCATACCGAAACAATAGATAAAATGGAAAAAAAAATGAGAAACTGATATACTAAGCATGCAAAAGACCAGTGCCATCAGGTACCAAGCGTATATTTATTATTTATAGAAAGGTCCAAGAAATTAGTCGTCTTCAAAAGATTTGGGAGATATAAATTCCCTCCATCTGTAGGGATGCGCAAACTGAAAGAAAAGAGCGGCATATAAATTCCCACCATCTTGTAACTAGATAGTATATCTAGTATTTTCTTTAAAAAAAAAATAAAAAAAATAAAAGAGAAGTGCGCTTGTTTCCTTTGGACTGGCAATTCGGGATGGGTCCTGATTCCTGAATCCTGATTCAGTCCGACCGTTGAGTTGATGTTTAATTCGAGTGTTGACCGGGCGGGTCTGCTATTCAATCCTGATTATTCCTGGACGAATCCGGTCAACTTCCTCCAAGTAAGTTGTTTGTTTTTAATCTGGATCATTTGTTGCGAGGTGAGGTCTCTTGTTCCTTGTTTGTTTGCTGTTATCTCAAATTGGATTGCAATTATTCTCTTTCGGCACGTACCAATTAATACCGTTTCGACCTAAAATTGATTTTTTCTGATGACATTATTAAATTTAATAAATTAATGTGACACACTCATCTTATGTACATTGTAAATTAATTCTATCATAATTTGCAAATTGTTCCGACATACGTATATGTTTTGTAGAAAATATGATGCATCATCTATAATTAGGATAAATAAACTGTTTCAGCTAATAATCGATAATAGTTTGCGGACATTTGTATATTTTACTCATTTAATGACATGAATATAGTCATAATTAATCTAAAAAATAAGTGGATATAACATGACTTATCTACATCTCGCAGCATCTATTCGTACAAAAGTTTTATGTATAATTTAGAGTTAGTATAAATAAATTGTTTCTGTAATTTGTTCATGATAATTGATAAAATAATTGTCAATTTGGTAAATTTGATTATTTAAGGTAAAATTGAAATATGAATTGACTAAAAAAACATCAACGAATGTATACATAAATTTAGGTATCATTTAGGAAAAGCATAAATAAACGATATTTAAAACTCATTATGAAAAGAAATAAAAATGTCATGACATGCAACTATGCAAGTAAAGTTAAAGAGTTGAAACCCATAAATTGGTACCGCCTTTACTTTCGTCAAGGAAGAAAAATTGCTTGATAGTGCAGCACTAAGTTCCCTTACTTTTCTGAGGAATGTTTTGGGCAACATTGCCGCGTTAGACCTCCCAAGTCCCAACATATATCACGATTTTTATTGATGAGAAAACAATTTTCTTGACGAGAAAAGTAAAAAAAAAAAAGAAAAAAGAAAAAAAAAAAAAACGTTCCCATATAATTGTGCTCTGTAGGGGCGTAGGTCGGTGGTGCTTTAATTGCGCCTGAATTGGTGCTATTTGGGAGTTTTATTTATCATTATACATATAATATATATTACATGCATTTCACATATGAAACTAGCATCTCATTGGTCTCCCGGGTTTATATATACCGTACCGGTCCCTTGCAAAATGACATGCATATACCAATTACCAGTTCCATATACCAGGCCACACATATAGACACTCATACAGAAACCATTTATGGAACAATTGAGTGTTGATTAAGAGTTAAGACCGCTGATCCTTCAATCGAGAATAGAATTAGCAGCATAATTATTAATTTGACTATGGGTTTACCGCCGGTTCTCCTACCGCAAAAGCCCAAAAACAACTGTAGTAGAAGTATCAATAACAGTAACAACAAAAACAATTCCATTAAAACCCAAAGCCAAGCAGACTGCGCGGCTATCTATCTCTACACTCTGATCTCATTCTCTTTTCTGCTCCTCATCCAATCTGTCTCCTTCACATCGTCGACCACGAAGCATATTCAGAAAGGTAATCATCATCACAATCATAATCAACATGCGTCCACCACTGAAATCTATGCATATAATCTTCAGCATATTCAAATACTAGATCACAAAAACAGAAAACTGGAGCTAAATCATCAACCCGAAACCTTAATTCACCCTGCATTGATCTCATTCCACCCTCTTAAGGATTTACAAGTGCCAGCTTACACTAACCGCAACAAGACATGGTTCATGAGCACCCTGGTTGGTCACCCAACCCACGGCTTACTTGAGCACTTTGTTTTCCCTTCACAACGACCAAATGATAAAATTTTGTGTGTTGATGCCCACAAGAAGCTTTATGTGCTCGCCAAGTCGAGGTACTCCTTCCCAGCTGGTTCATTTCATGTGGCACCTGGCCTGACATACTTGGCTGACAGCTTCTACGACTACGAGAATCCATGGCACGGTTTAAATGCCATTTCACCATTTTTCTCATGGAGACGAGAGAGGGGTCAGTGTCAGAATCCAATGAGGTTTATGCTATTCAAAAGGGGAGATGTAGTGGTGAAGAAGGTGGGGAATTGGGTGCGTGGACTCATGGAGGCTAATTTAGACAGGAGAGTGACGATTAATGATAATGAGTTATTGACAAAGGGGTTCAACGGTGGTAGTGGAAACAAGTCGACGATGGTGTGCTTTGAAAGGGCTGTGGTTATGAGGAGAGGACTAGGAGGGATGAAGGGGAATAACAGGCAGAGGCTCTTCGACATGGTGAGGTGCAAGGCTTGGAGGTTTTGTGGCGTCGACCACGATGTAGATGGTAAAGATGGAGATAGATTGTCAAATAATAATGGAGCAGCTACCAGTACTGATGCTAGTGCAGTAAGGGTGCAGGTAAGTCTGTTATTAAGAGAAGGGAAGAGAGGCTTCGCGAACGAGACTCAGGTGAGAGATGTAATCAGGAGAGAATGCAGTAAATTAGCTTCCAAGTGTGAGTTGAGAGTCATCCACCTTGCTTCTGCCGGAGGAAACGCAAACAGGAGCAACACGAGCTTCTGCAACCAGGTCCGATCAATGAGGAAGACTGACATAGTGGTTACAACACACGGTGGACAGCTGACAAATATGGTGTTCATGCCCCCTGGCAGCAGTGTCATGGAGATGTTCCCTACAGGATGGCTGGAGGGAGCTGGTTCTGGCCAGTTCATCTACCTATGGTTCGCTGGCTGGTCCCGCATGCACTACGAGAATGCCTGGAGGGACCCACATGGAATTAGATGTCCTTACCCAAACTTTGCTTCCTCCAGTACTTCTAGTACTAGTAATAATAAATCGGACATAACTAACATGATGAAGCGATGCTTTGCGATCAGACAAAAGAACCAGAAGGTTGGAGTGGATGAGGTTTACTTGGCTCGCTGGATTTCGAAGGTTCTTGCCAAGGCTATTATCAGAAAAGTAAAACTAAATCTCAATACTACTACAATTACTCCCAAATGTGCTTGCGATTAGAATTTTTTTTTTTTTTTTTTTTTTTTGCATTGACATTATAATTTACTATTACATCAATATGGCTATGTAACTACATTAATATATCAACTTAATTTATAGTTCCATATATATAAATGTCCCTGATGGGGAGTTATATGCGTGTTGCCTTGTATATGTGGGACCTTTATTTAAGAAGTCCAAACTACAATTATAGTTTACATTCGAAAATATAGAACTTAATTTATTAACAAAGTTGGGAATCAAATTGAATAAATATGCTTAACTAGACCTAAAACAACTCTCCTTCTTCTCTTACAGCAGTTTCAAAACGAGGACGTTTGTGAAGAAAAAAATGATGCACTCTATCAACAATAGTAGCATTGCACAGATGCACTGTTTGTATGATTTTGTAGAAATTATATGTGGGGGTAAACATAATGTGATTATATGAATGTTATACAAGTAATAAGAGAGTAAGAGGTGTATCGATTCCTCCTTTATTGATGAAACAAATATTTATAATTTTATACTATGTTACTGAAAAAGATAAAAAGATATATTTGTCCAGAACAAGTGAACAACTCAAGACCTTTAATCGATGACATCAAATAACAACCATAATCCATAAATTTCTACCCTCTAATTTTGTGGGCATAACGAGACGGACGTCGAAAGTGATACATTCCTCGAAGTTATAATGTTCCTTCTAAAAGCTTATCTATACCTGTAATTTGCTTTGCAAGAGAAGGCCCCGGCCCAACAATCAACTCAGCCACTTTGCTAGCCAGAACTTCTTTTGTGTTACAGTGTGTGTGAGACCTCACTGAGACGGTTCTTTGCTTTCGGAATATTTAAACTTCAACAACTTAAAAAAAAAAACATCTTCTTTCTGTAAACTAAAAATTAAACTAAAAAAAACATCTTCTTTCTGTAAAATTATCACAACACATCTACAATGCTAGTATTATTTATTTATTAATAATACTTGACGATGGTTGACAAATTTATATTTGTTAATCAGACACAGGATGTATACCAGATGTTATCGTTTCTATGCTAAGCCAAAATTGAAACTAACAAAACCAGTTCAGTCTAAGTCTTAGATTACTCCACAAATTTTGAGAGAGAACACCAACAAAAAATCAAGGAAGATAGCACATAAAAGTCTAAAGATTGTCCTGGTGTTTTCATCAGACAATAATATGCCCTAGCAGATAGCACATTAGCACTAGACATTGGCAGTTCAAATACCAAATGAGAATATTGTTCCACTTCCAGTACATATTCCATATAGTCAATCGTGAGTTCTTTGGTGTTAAGTTGAACTCAGACATCATGTCTTAATAAGTAAGTATCATAAATGTCAAAGCAGGGAAAAAAATTTCTGAGCTCTTCACTCCAAACTCAACAGGCCAGTCTGCTAATTAGATGTCCTAGTTCTCCCAAAAGCTATCATCAGGTGGTGCAATTTGCACTGGCATCACCTGGCTATATTCAGTTGCAACCATATCATTGCTAACAATTTCTGATGACCAAGAACGTCAATCTGATAGATAAAACTGGGGCACTGGTACCAAGAGATGATGGTATCGATGCCAGTATGTGTTTTGGTAATAAATAGGGATGAATGGGATATCAGGTGCATTCGCCTGTTGTAGTTAGAGGGTCTGTATAAGAACTTTTCACATTCTTAAATGGAAATGTGGTGGGAATTCCCATTTATTTCCCAAAAAAAAAAAATTTAAAAAGAAAAGAAATGGAAGGTCAACTTGAATTTAGCTACATAAGATCTGTGTTCAGTTCATGGTCAGATCTGAGTCCAGCATTCTCTAAGCCACTAGAATGTTGTGTAACTAGTGGGCACTACCAGGGAAAATTGTCATGGAGAAGGTTAATTTTGTCAATATAAGAAAAAATGTAAGAAAGGAATGAAACAGAAGTGTAGCACAAAATAAAACGTGTCCTAGGTGTCCAGGAAACTATTTATATTATAGCTGCATCATCATAGGTTCAAACTCCAGTCATGAGCCTAACGTAGAAACACATAACAGTATTAAGCAACAACAAGTTTATAATTGGCTTATGTAACTACTGATTTCTGAAAAATAGCTTCAGTTGTGCAGCTAGGATCCCAAGAATCCCTGATTATGCCATGCAACTTAAAACTCCCAATTGACAGCCACTGTCAATTTATCTAAAAAAAAAAAACTTTAAACTCATTAAAACCCCTTGAAATTATATAAAAAAAGGTGAGGGCTAGACCCTCATTTTTTCTTAAAAAAACCCCTTAGAAATCTTGACTAGCACAATAAGCCTAGATCTAATCCCGTTCTGCATCAATAAAGCATCAGATTGGGCCTAAATAAGCCTCAATGTCACCTAAAAGTACCAAATTTCTCCTCAATTAAGCAACTAAAAATTAGTTTTGAGCAGTAATAAATTGTATTAGTGAGAATTTGAGATAATTCTGAAGATACAATAACAATAGCCACATAAGTATGCGAAAGCCGAACAATAAACTGGTCTCAGACAAACTGGCTCACCAACTTAGCATGGTTGTCAGAGATATTGGAGAGAAGTTAATAAATTGCTGAAAGATTCTAAGTATTGTTGGAAACTGGTCAATGCAGGTGATTGGTATCAAAATTAAAGTATAAAAACACTATCAGGATGAGGAATTAATGCATACCCAGAAAGGTAATTAGAGGACAATACCACAGATTAGCCTTAACAGTAGGTTACATTTACTGGATTTGAGAGATGAAGAAAGGGATGGTTCCTGATTCAGTCCCAAGAGATTACATTTACTGGATTTAATGAGGCTTAAATCGGAAAAGCATGATGGATCCCAGTTGGCAGGTTTTATTAAAGCAGGCAACGACGTAATAATTTGATTCTTGTGCAATCTATATTGAGTACATTTTACATTGATGCATTAATTATGAAAAGACTCATAACCACCACGTGAGGTCCAAAAGAGTGGAGAGAGTCCTACTAACTACTAACTATCGATCTGTTTACTGTGTGACTCTCTCCAGTTAATAAAGAGAGAGATGTAGTGGCAGTCGTTTAGGAAGGAGTAGGGAGCGGAGGAGGCGGGGACATGCAAGGAGTGCTACGAGGAGGCTCCACCGCGAGATCGACCACCTCAAGTCCCTCCTCGCCTTCCGATTCCTCCTCTCTCTCACTGATTCCTCTTCCCCTTAATCATGAAAATGCCATTGCTTGTTATCCATTCGCCCACCGCCACAATGCCAAACAGTTGCTCCATGCCGCAGTTTCTCTAATTATAGAGAACATGCCTAAGAACTGGTGGAGCGGGACCCACGTCTTGTAGTTGAACTTTATGAAGCTTATCTCTCTAGGAAACCTAAATTTGGCCAGCATTAAGGATTCTAATGCTAAGGTCTAGATGTTAGTATAATTCAAGTGTTTGTTTTATTTTTCTTTTCTGATAGTTTATTCATACTGTGATTTTTTTTTTTACTCGTTGCAAATATCTGATGTTCATGTACATTTAGAAATGTTAAGCGCGCCAATTAGCTAATTGAAATGCAAGGCTCGTCGCCTAATTAAGTAATGTAGACTATAGCAAGAATTTATACATTACTAAGCATCAAAATGTGGTAGCCGATAGGATTAAATGAAATGTGCCAGGTGCACACAATGAATATTTTTTTATTTTCTTCGATCTGTCTGTCTGGTACAACAGACGCGACTTTTATTGGTTTGACAAAGTGCTTTTACGATGCTTACTTGTCCAACTAACTACTTCAATCATCTTCTCTGATCTTATTTATTCATTCAATGGTTGCGATTTAGCTTACAAAATGATCAATTTATCTCTTCTGCCCAACTAGTTGTGGTATACCAGTCTGATTAGGAGCTACACAGTGTTGCAGGCGGGATTATGATCTGGTCTTCTATTTTTTAAATGAAATTTGTTCTTGGAAATATATTAACTGCCCCGTCAGTTTTTACATTTCTTCATTATACGTAGTACTAGTATCTTAAATTTAGAGATTATTACCCTACATTATTTTATGGAGTGAAGTGATTCAGGGTTTTCCTAACTCCTGCTGCATTGTAGATATACTTAATAATGAATTAATACTGGATTCTGGCTTATTTATTTGTTGATATGCACATATATTAGTGAGCAAAGAGTTAAAAATGCTGATTCTAAGTGCTTTGTATTTGCTTGGCAGTTCAGGAAGGAATATTTGCTTTTAGATTTGACTTTTTTTTTCCTTTTTTGAATGACATATAATTTTTTTTTAAATTTGATCAAACTTTTTAATTTCAATTAAATCAAAGTACGTACAATAACTGAATTATATTTCTAAAACTAAATATATATTAACAATATATCCAAAAATGAACAAAATTAAACTATAGAAACATAATAAAAATATTCTTATTATAGATATCTACATCGAACGAAGCTCGATATACCCCTCTAGTTATAAATAAAGTTATGTGAGTGTCGGGATCTTTAAGTTAAATATCATCCGACACTTCAAGCATTGTGAAGTTGTGCAATAGCATTTTTTCTTATTTCTGTAATGTGATACTTTGTAACTAATTGTGTGTCGAGTGTTATTGCTCATAAAACTGACTCGGTTCAACATCATATAATAATTTAACAACACATTGTTTTGTTTCTAATTTTTCTTTTACCCCTTCATATTTTCATTTTCATCATATCTCTATCTCTTTTGTGTTTCTTAGAGTCCATTTCTACCTTAATTTCCCTTCATCGCCATTCTTAATTTCGATGTATAAAATATAAATTAAATTCATTCAATTGAAAATAGAAAAAACATCAAATCTTTTACAATATATATATATATAGATAGGCTATTGTCCTATGAATATGATAGAAGGGGGAATTGCTTTATACACGTCTAAAACTTAGAGATCCACTCCCCTATGACCAAAATACCCTTCCTTCCCACTCCTCTTTTTTTTTTTTATTTCCTTCTCCCTTACAAGTCCGTTGCCACACACGGCCAGTCGAGGAGCAACACACACACGGCCAACGATCTCGGCGAGTTAAAAGCCAGCAATGGATAGTTGAGATCTAGGGTTTCAAGTTTTTTTGGTCTGCGAGAACTGAGAAGTAAGGAATGGTGACAAGGTTATCGATCCAAGTCGTCGAGCAAGGCGGAGGTAGGCAGAGCCAAAGTGGGAGAGTAGGAAAAAAATAAAAATTTCCAGGTCAAGATCCAGCGCAAGGGAGAAGAAAACTAAAAAAAAAAAGGAGGAGTGCGGAGGGTATTTTGGTCATAGGGGAGTGAATGTCTAAGTTTTGGACGTGCAGGAAGCAATTCCCGATAGAAGGACTGTCCTATTCAGTTTTTAAACGTTGGATATCTTTAAGATCGGTGCCAAGATTTAAGTGAACGGATGAGATAGAGGCGCTGAGGAGAGCGAATCCTATTAAAACTTCTCCGTTCCCGTTAGCTCCTCTCCGTTTCCTCTCCTCCTATTCTCTTTCAGTCTCTTCTAATCCTTATACTTGCTCTCTTCGATAGAAAGGGGAAAAAAAAAAACCATAGCTCTCTCAGCGCCTCACACTTTGTTTCTGGATTTGGCTCTCTCTCTCCCCTCAAATCGCCGATCTATCCCGCTCCGCCTCACAGATTCGAACACCAACACTTAGTTGTTGCTCGCGACGCCTCTGCCAATCTCCGTCTCCCAAAACCCTCAATTCTTAAAGCTCAATCGCCTTTAATCCAAGAAGAGGCCGATGGAAAACAGGAAAAGATTAGGATTGGATATGTTTCAGTCGTTTCTGTTAAGACATTTTGATTATTTTAAAGAGTAATTTTTTGGATTTTTGTTTTTTGAATGATCTGGAGTACTGTATAGGCTTGCTGATGGAATTGGATAGCTCATATGATATGACTTTTTGTAAATTAGATTAGCATATGTTTCGTTACAGCATTTGGTATACCTTCAAATGATGATATCTATATGTTTCCTTATGGTGCGTATGGTACATGTACACTAAAATGGTATCACAAGCATTCGGTACAAGCTATGGTATTACAGGTACAAGCTTTGTGTTTGCTGTTACAAGAAAATGCTCAGAATACATACAAGTGCACTATGATTCTAACAAGAAGAATACCATAATCAAGCTCGATAAACATAAAAACAATCTCAGTAATTTATATACATACAATCTCACTAATTTACATAATCAATTTTACACGATCAACCCAAAAAGTTAGCTAATCACTAATATCACACTCCAATCAATCCATATATGCTTTAAGACTATTTAATTGATAGGCCAATGTACAACCTCAAAACACATAGTTTCTAAAAAAGCGTATAAAAAGTAATAAGTAATAATGTACATCCTGAAACACACATAGTTTCTAAACTATTTCAAATTAGTGAAGAAACTCTTTTAATAATCAGTATTGTCCTTGCTACTCTCATTTCCAATACTTTTCAGCAATGTCCTTCAGCAAATACTGCAATCTAAACAAAGAAAAAGGGTTAATTAGTTAAAACTTTATAGGACATAAATATAAGGTTAAAGAAAACTTATTAGCAATGATTTTACAGACTGGTCCTTCTGAGAAAAGTAATTTACCATATTTACAAACAAACCAAATAACAGCCAATGATCACATATAGGTCCATGGAACGTCTACTGTTTTTACCAAAAAGGTACAGAGCCAACAAACCACACATTAGCATCTTTTAAATGCCAAACCACCCAATCAATCTATCTCACTTAAAGTTGCAAACAAATTAGAGGGAACAATGTAGGTTTAAACTAAATTAGGGAACCAATTTAACCAAATTAACTAAAATAGCAAAAAAAAAAAGTTGGTCCAAGTATCGAACAAACTAAAAACTTAAAGTTAAACCAAAATTGCAAAATTACTGCTTAGAATTACAAGAGAAAGCTAAAGCTCACTTGGATCGCCTAAGCGTTGCTGTCCTTGAGTTGGCTGTTAAGTGAGAGAGCAGGAAAGCTAGGGTTCCACCAAATCAAGTAAGAGAGATCGAGACGGAGGTCGTGTCATGTTCTGACAAGGAATCGATGGCAGCTACTGGTATCAATGGTGCAGTGATTCAGCTGGCAAATGTTTCTGTTAATGAAGAGACCAAGCTAACGGAGTTAGAAGGAGAGCCGTCAATTGTTTCCAAGATTCGTGCTTAACAGTTGTTGATTAATAACTCAGTTAGGTAGTTAAGTTGATGTGGCAGTTTGTAATTGGTTAGTAGATTAGGAGTAGAAAAGGAGGAGTGACAATTGTAATTTCATTCTTTGTTTTTCTGTTATAAGAGCTGATTCAGCAGCTGTAGAAAGAACATGGAAACTTATCAATAAAATTCTTGAAATTACTTCTTCTCTTTCGTTCTTTCTCTGAACTCTTTCTTCCTCACTTCCATTCTCCTCTTAATTATCTCAATTTCCTCCTAATTTCATGCTAAGAGCGTGACAAGTGGTATCAGCGCCTTCCGATTGCAACTGGGGATCACCATTTCTTAGTTCTTGATTCAAGCTTTATACAACCATGCCTCCTAAGCAATCTACCGCCTCTACGACGGATTCCAGCAACAATGATTTATCTTCTCAAACGGTGGCTGCAATTAACCATGCCGTCGAGCATCAGGTGGCTCCATTGCGGGAAGAATTAAAAGCTATGAAGGATGTTAGTTCTCAAATTGGCCTGGTGGGCAGCAGAATTGATAATTTAGAAGCAATGCTGGGTCGATTCATGCTAGCTCATGACAAACAACCTGAAGTAGTGGTACCACCTCAACACATTCCTGTGCAAAATGCTGGTATGGGCATTGATAGAAGGGGTACTGGACCATCAAGACTGGTTCTTGAAACTCCAATTCTCACTGAAAAACCAATAGCTTCCCCAGAAAATCACAAAAGAGGAAAAGAAGGTAACTTTCTTGATAGCAATTCTCAGGGGTATAGGGTTGCTTTGCCAAAATTGGACTTTCCTTCTTTTGATGGTACTGATATTCTGACTTGGATTGAAGATTGTGAGTTTTATTTTGAGGTGTTTCAAACTCCTGAAATATACAAAACCAGAATGGCTATTACTCATTTTCATGGAGATGCTAGAAATTGGTATAGAGGGTTTACAGTGAACAAACCAGATCCACCCTGGCCTGTGCTGATTGATGAGGTCAAAACCAGATTTTCTGTGGATAGTGCTGATAACCCTTTAGAGTTATTCAGAAAGGTGGTGCACATTGGTAAAATAGAAGATTATATCAGAAATTTTGAGAAAGTGAAATCAAGATTGACAAGTGCTACCAGAATTCAGAGTGAAGAATTTTATTTGTATGGATTCCTGAGTGGATTGAGAGAAGAACTTAAATACACTGTGGAGATGTGTCAACCCACCAATCTCCCTCAGGCTTATAAATTGGCAAGACAAGCTGAATTGTCATTGGCAGGACAAGAAAATAGAGGCAGAATGCTGCTTAATTCTGCTGTCCCATTATACCCCAGAATTGATAGGCCTCCAGACATGCCTGACAAGAAATTACTGCCACCTCCACAAATCAGACAAGCATTGCCACCTGCTAACCTTAACACCTTGTCCAGAGATCAGATGAGGCAATTAGGATTGTGTTATTATTGTGGAGAGAAATACAGCCAAGGCCATAGATGTCAGAAAAGAAAACTGCTTATGTTGGAGGCTTGTGAGTCAACTGAAGAGGTAGATGAAGGGAAGATTGTAGTCAGGGAACCCATCATCGAACATCAAGATAGAGAAGAGATTTATGAGCATGCTGACATTTCCCTGTGTACTTCACAAGTGCAATCTAATTCTGGAACTCTCAAATTTAAAGGGTTTGTTCAGAATAAAGCAATTACTGCCCTTATTGACAGTGGCAGTACCCACTCATTTATACACCCATCCATTGTTAGCTTGTTACAACTACAAACCATTCCCTCACCTCCAATGCTACTGCAGACTGCTGATGGCACTAAATTAGTATCTGACAGAAGATGTGATGCAGTTCAGTTTCAGCTGCAACATCATGAGTTTAAAGGTGACTTTAGAGTGCTTGAGATACAAGGGTATGAGTTGATTTTAGGCATGGATTGGATAGCAAAAATGGGCCCTATGATAATTGATGGTGTGCAAGGTTGGGTACAGTTATCTCAAGAGGGTAAAAGGGTCCAGTTACAAGTCCAAAATGAAGGGGCTGAGGTTGAATTGTGTCAAGGAAATGTAACTGGCAGTAAGCAAAGGAGCATGGATAGTGATGTTTTTATTGCCCACCTGTTTGTCACACAAGGCAGAGTGATACACATGTCTGGTACAAGTACCAACCACATTCTGTCTAAGGCACAACAAAAGATGCGGAATCCATTTGAGCTTCAAATTCTGAATGAGCATGATCAGATACTAAATAAGGCTATTTGGAAAGATCATGATACTGGTAGGAAGTGTTGTGCTGGTACAATCCTTGAGGGCAAGGATATTGTTAAGGGAGGGGGAATGTCATGTTCTGACAAGGAATCGATGGCAGCTACTGGTATCAATGGTGCAGTGATTCAGCTGGCAAATGTTTATGTTAATGAAGAGACCAAGCTAACGGAGTTAGAAGGAGAGCCGTCAATTGTTTCCAAGATTCGTGCTTAACAGTTGTTGATTAATAACTCAGTTAGGTAGTTAAGTTGATGTGGCAGTTTGTAATTGGTTAGTAGATTAGGAGTAGAAAAGGAGGAGTGACAATTGTAATTTCATTCTTTGTTTTTCTGTTATAAGAGCTGATTCAGCAGCTGTAGAAAGAACATGGAAACTTATCAATAAAATTCTTGAAATTACTTCTTCTCTTTCGTTCTTTCTCTGAACTCTTTCTTCCTCACTTCCATTCTCCTCTTAATTATCTCAATTTCCTCCTAATTTCATGCTAAGAGCGTGACAGGTCGGAACAAAGAGAAGTCGAAGAACGTCGCGAGTCGTTGAGGTCGGAGTTGCGAGGTGTTGATTCGCCTCCTAGGTTTTTTTCTCAGCTTTGAGAGAGCGTATTTTGTTCAGTTTTGAAGGGAGACATTGGAGGAGACGAAAGAGGTAACAGATAGAAAACGGAAAGAAAACGAGAAAATTAAAAGGCGTCAGCCCACAACGACATACATCTCATCCATTAGATTTGATCTTTGCACCCATCTAGACGAGATCGAACGGCTAGGAACTGAGTAGGACACCCCTTCTATCCTATCCATAGGACAATAGCATATCTCATATATATATATATATATATATATATATATATATATATATATATATAGATTTTTGTTATGGTGAGTCGTGACTCACAGGGGCTCTGGTGAGTCGCAATCCAGACCGTTGGATCCGCATCAAGAATCGTGCAGATCGCTGAGATAGATTTGCGCTGGATCGAAATCAATTTCTCCGTTCCGTCTCTCTTTCTCCGTTAGCTTTCTCTTCTTTCTATTTCGTCTCTCTCCCTCTCGTCCAAATCTCTCAGATCTGAGAGCGCCTCCTCAAACCCTAAAAAAATCTGAGAGGGGATCGGAGGTAGAGTGGATCTGATACTCAGCGCCTCACTTCGAGCTTGTTCAGCGCCTTCAATTCTCACACCCGTTCTGTATCTCTCCTCCGCATGCTTGACTTCTGTCTCCTCCTCATAGTTGCCTCATCTCTCCTACCGCACGTCTTGCTTCCCTCTCTGAGAGCGTCTCCTAAGATTTTTCTAGACTTCTCTGTATTGCAAAAATAGTAAATTTTGAGATGTTGTTTATATCATGAACATTTGTCACAATTTTATCATGATCAACTGCTATCATAATGCGAACAACTAATAACATTATATATGTTATCATAATGTAAACAACTGATAATGCAAACAACTAATAAGCCCGAGTCTATCAAATTTTGGTTAATTCACACCAAAATCGATGAAGTCATACTTGGTCACACCTGGTGTCTCAATGAAGTCACAAGTCAGCGGAGGAGAGCAGAGGCTAATTGAAGCAAGTGGGACACCGTCAGGAGCCGCTCTCAGATCGCTAGTGTGCACCATGGGGACACAAAATTTTCTGAGGCTCCGATCCCCTCTTAGATTTTCTTGGGTTTCGCAGTTTCTTTCGCCTGTCTCTCAGATCTGAGAGATTTGGACGAGAGGGAGAGAGACGAAATAGAAAGAAGAGAAAGCTAACGGAGAAAGAGAGACGGAACGGAGAAATTGATTTCGATCCAGCGCAAATCTATCTCAGCGATCTGCACGATTCTTGATGCGGATCCAACGGTCTGGATTGCGACTCACCAGAACCTCTGTGAGTCGCGACTCACCATAGCAAAACTCTCTATATATATATATATATATATATTATTTAAGTCATATATAATCATATTACATTTCATGAATAATATCAACATAATATAAATCATATTAATCATAACTATAACTATATTTACACATATAAATTTTCTTTAAATTGATTAAATTCTTTAAATTTAATCAAATCAAATTACCTACAATAACTAAACTATATTTCTAAAGATAAATATATCTTAATCATATTCTGAAAATGAACATAATTAAACTATAGAAACATAATAAAAATATTTTTATTATAGAAATCTACATCGAGCGAAACTGAATATGTCCCTCTAGTTACTAATTAACTAGATACATAGTTGCCGCATGTTCTAGACATTATTAGTCATAATATGAAGTTGATTATAAAAGAAGCAGATTTTGGTAGAAAGAAAATTGAAATTTGTCAAATTGATTTTAAAGAAGAGGTATTTGAGAAATAAATAATATGTACTTGTCATGTATTTTTTTTACCGAGTAAAATTAAAATGTTGTACAAAGAATAAAGATGAAATAACAATTTTATTGACTATTGTATTGTTTCAAAATTGAATATTTATATATTCTAACTAACATATATTGTAAAATCCCGTAAAATAAATAAATTTTTGTTAATTTAAAAATGAGTTAACTAAATTAAAATTTCAAGCAAACAAATAAATATCAATTCTAAAATGCTAACTAATTAAAAACCTATTAGATAAAATTTCTAGAAAATGAATGAAATGATCGAATTTAGTTGAATTCCTAAAATGCTAATTAAAAATTCTAAACTAGTTAAAAATCTTTATTAAAAACTTTGCAAAATGGAATTATTTAGACCAATTTTCAGAATTCATAATCTAAATTCAATTTGTATGGATTTCTGGCCATCTGATCTGATATTTGATTTCCTGAATTTTCTTCACCGTTGGATTTATCTCCTTTCACTCTTTGCACCATCTCTGTTTAATTCTCGCCACAGAAAATTCCGGACGCCAAACTCTTCTTCACCCCAGCTTTTCCGCCCTTCCTCCTCATTTTCGCGTCCGAGACCCCACTCTGCGCCGACCATCTCTCTCGCAGCTTTGCTGCTCCGCTTCCCCCTCTGCTCGAGTCAGTCGCCAAACAAATGGCGACGAAGTCTTCAATCTCCTCTCCTCTCTTTATCACCCCCTCTCCGCCCCGCCACTCATTCACTCAACCCTAGAGCCTTCTCTTTCTCTCCGCCACTGCTACCACTCACTCAAGCTCCACCGAAACCCATCCCCCTCTACTTCCGATCATTCCCCTCCTCACTGGCCTAAGCTCCGAATCGAGCTTCTCCACTGCCTTCCCCTCTCACTCACCTCACCTCTCTCAGCCCCACCGATTCCCTCTCTCCCTCACCAATCCACTCACACACACTCCTCTCAATCTCTCTTTCTTGGTTTTGGCTGTCAATGGAGATCGTGCTGACGGCTTGGTGGCTGGTGGTGGCCTAACTTTGGTGCTGACGGCAACCAGCAACAGCTGAAATACCTCTCCTCTTCCCTTTGCTTTTGTCTCGGTTTGTAAGCTCTCTTCTCTTTCTCTTTGATCTCTGTTGTGCTTGGTTGAAATTGTTGAGGCATGCACTTAATTGAACTGAGCTTTGCAAATGCTTGAAATGTGGAACCGATTGATTGAGTACATGATGTGCATTGCCTCCCTTTGATCTGATTTGCTTGATTTTTGGCTCGATGGAACTGTGGGTTGCTTTGATGAACTGTTATAGGAGTAATTTGCTTGACTTTTGGCTCAATTCGATATGTTCAGTGTTGTAAAGGCTTGATTAAGGCTCAGTTTCGTTCTGTCAGTTGCTAGCTAGGGTCTGTGCATGCTAAAAATGCTTGTGTGTCGTTTGTATAATCAAATTAGGGTAGATAAGCTCGTTATTTGGGCAAACTAGTACATGCATGCTATTCTCTGGACTGGTACAAGCTGGTTCGGGCTTGGTACCAGTCGAATCCCCCTCTGTTTGTGTACTGGTACAAGTCCAGTTGGGTCCAGGGACCCATTTGCGAAGATTTCCGATTTTTGGACCGATCTGTAAATATTTTTGAACTACTTTAGGACTTGTGTGTGATTAATTCTGTTATTAGGGTCTGTTTTGAAATTGTTTAGGTAAATAAAAAGGATTTAGGGTCCTTTGTGTAAAATTCTGTGCTTTTGGTTTGGGTTCGAATTTGATCCCCGAAACCCGAAGGTCTCCTCTGGGCTCTGCCCATTTTTGCTTTTCCTTTGGGCCGTGTATTTTCCTCTCGGCCTATGTGGCTTGTTAAATTCTGTTGGGCTTGGCTGTTGAGCCCAAATTCCTTTTTCTGAAATTATTTTTTGGACTGGGCCAGGTCCGAAAATTATAAAAAGATTAAATGTGGGCTTAATTCAATAAGTTAATTAAAATAGTTAACTTAATAATGAGATTAGCTAAGTGGACCGAGAATAAGGTATTGGACCCATAAATAATTTGTTGCCTAATTAAATCGGATTAATACTTAAAGTTAAAGATGGGAGATGATTTCAAATAGTCCAGAAATATTTCAAAAATACAGATACGATGGAAAAACTAATCTGGATTTGTATGATCCTAAACACATTAAAACACCAACACATTAAAACATCAACATATTAATATTTATTTCATATGCTAGCTTTACTATGTATTAATAACAATTATTGCTACTTAGCATTTCTTAATATTAACACAATTGAGTTTCATTTCTATATTTTCTATTTGTATATGTTTATTGAGTTTCATTTATTTTGAATGGAATAAAAGTATCAACACAATTTTTATGCTAGTTATAAATTTCTAATAAGGTTCTCGTATTCAAAAAGATACATATATAAATATTTCATACTTGAGCAAAATACTATTACAAACTATAACTTATCAAACGATTTCCTAAAACCAAATAAAATATTTTCACGACTTGAACGAGTAGAATAGAACTGTAGGATTCCGTCAACACGTCTTTCTTCACACTTATTTTATAAAGGAAACTCTGCCAAAATTTTACCAAAGTATTTCTTTAATGATAACTATATATTTTAATACTGAGTCTCCTTTCAGAAATCTAAATCTTTATCCTAGTAGCTCAAACCTGAATCCAAATAGAGGGTTAACTCAGTGATCGTTAGTTTAAGTGTTACGAGACTTAGAGTTCGTTCTGATTAGTTAACTTTTCCGTCAGGTGAGCAGCAGGACCACTCAGGACCAGTAGAGGACTACTACTACCCCGAGTACGAGTCAGGAGAGGTTGGTCAGGACTTCACCGACCATCCGGAGGAGTAGTCTCTTTGACACCGACTTTCCAGGTGTGGATGCCTTAGGTTTTGTTTAATCTTTAGATAGTAATTAGATCAATAATTAATTGTGTGCATATCATGTCATTAACATTAAGTAAACAGTTAAGCGCATATCATTAACTCAAAACTAGATTGCACTTATAGGATATGCATGGCATATTAATAATAATGTGATTAATCAACTAAAAAGTACCCCTAATCAACACATGCATTTGGTGCGGATCAGGATAGCGAGACCGAGTGTGATAAGTTCGTTTTGCCTTGGGTTTCCATTATCGGGAGATTGTCCTAAGCCATTGCCGGAGGTCTCCTTATGATAGAGATCGTGGGCAACGCGATCTGATGATCACTCAGCAGACCGACCGTCAGGCGGTACTGCGGTCACTTGATGGTTACTTGTATTGTTATTGTATTATATTATCCCTTTGATTTGAGTTCTTGGTTGAGAGTGCCATTTATATCAGACTATCTCTCGACCTCCATGCGTCAGTAGACCGGTACCGTGTTATACTGCTCACTCCTCGACGGGGGAGTGAGGTAGGAGCTTTTGCGTGTCGAGCTCATGCGTAGGTAAATCTGTAGGCACTGTACATGTTGGGATTTGTGAGATTGATTTCGGATTACATGTGACTTATGATTTGACCATTGAGTGTGGGTGCTTGACTCTTGTATTGATATACTTATTCACCGTATATTATTATACTAGTATTATTCTCCGCTTCTCCAGATATTTTTCATATTTATTTGGGCATGTCATGACTTGTAGATTTGTTTCATCATTTCATTAAGCTTACACTTAGATATTGCATTATAGGAATTAAAAGTATTTAAGTATGATTTAGTTTTAGCTAGAGTTAACCAGAACCGTAGGCTCACTCTATCACCACACTGAGTATTTATGTACTCATTCCACAATACTTTGATTTGTGGAGACAGGTTCAGGTTTGGATGACACCGTAGATGAGTTTTTGCCAGAAGACCAAGCCAAGCTAGAATAGTTATCATCCGCTGCATATTTTCAGTATCTTGTTATTTTACGGCTGGAATTTTGATATGTATTTATTTACCAGCTCCCTTTTGATGTATGAACATTGATACCTTTATTATGTACTTTTATTTGTGATCATTTGACTTCTGTTACACTGTTTATTAGCCTTACGTGTGTACAGTAGAGTGTATACACGTGGCGGGGCTGTCCATCTCGGATTATGGCTTGGTTCGGGGTGTGACATATATTATTCTAATTTTGACCTAAAATACAAGTCTACCTCTATAAATTTTTATTTCATCTAAGATATTAATTAAAAGTAGTGGCTGCTTTTCCCACAAATAGCTTTTTTTCTTTTTTTTTATAATATATTTATTTATTTTTATAGTTTGTTTAAAATAAATTAAAAATAGTCATACGAATCATTAATATAAGTAAGATATTTTTGTGCAGAAAATTTATTTCACGTTTATATAGTAATTTTTTATGGAAGAAATTACTAATTTTGAATTTATAATTTTTTATGTATAAATTTTAACAAATTTTTTATGACAGATTATATTTTACATTAAAAATTTTATATTTTATTACATAACGCAGCGAAGCTGCAACTGCCATGTCCAATGAGTTTTAAGTCAATGTCCTATAGCCGGGAATTTTAAAGATATATGCTCTTCAAAATCTATAGTTTATTTTAAGATCGGTAAGTACTGATCAGTCCACATCGGCTGCTGCTGCTCTATATTTTTTTTAAAAAAAATGGAAGGAAAATTAATAATCACAGAATTTGCACCTTTTATATATGTACCCATTTAAACTTAAATATTTTATATATTCAATTATTCATCAATCATAATTTCATTTTCTAACAATATTTTCGGTGGGGTCAGTTAAACTGATTTGCTCTCTGATATAAAATTTAATGATATGTGAAAGTTTTTCCGCCTTTGAGTCGTTGCCTTTGCTCGCAGCTGGATTTTTTTTTTTAATCTCAAATAGACATTCTACTATAGGTTAGAACACTGAGCACAAATGGGCAGAAATTAGGATGAATTTACTTGATCATTGTCAAGTATAAACTTTTAAGTTTGAAATTCTATCTCGTTATTATCATATTACTTCTTAACTAACCGCATATGATCTTCTTTAATCAAATTTTAAAAAATACTAAAATAGGATACTAAAATACAATTTTACTACCATTAAATCTTATCGTTCCACCATCCAAACAAAAAAAAGAAAAAAGAAAAATCAATTTGGGAAATATTTATAGAAAAAATAAATTCAATTTGGAAACTATATTTATTGGATGTTGTTTGGAATATATATATATATAGAGTTTGGCTACGGTGAGTTGCAACTCACAGAGGATCTGGTGAGTCGCAATTCAGACCGTCCGATCGGCTTCAAAAATCGTGCAGATGGCAGGCGCTAGATCGACTTAAATTTTTCCGTCTCGTCTTTTTTCTCTCTGTTTCCGTCTATTCTCCTTGCTTCGCCCCTCTCTCTCTCGCTCTCTGAAAATGAGACAACCCCCGCCTCTAGCGCCTCCCCAAAACCCTAGATTGGAAAACACGACTACGATTTTGCCCTCTCTCTCCAATCTCCGATCAACTGTTGTCGCCGCCTCCCTCTCTCTCCTCTCGACCGATCGACTGAAATGATCTATCGCCGCCTCCCTCTACCTCCTCTCGGAGTAGCTCGATCAACTACTGGACTCGGGTCTTTCTAGATCGATCAACAGCTTGAGGTATTTCAATTTCCCAACTATTCGATCAACACTAGTTTGAGAGCATTTCAAAAACTAAGACTTGTTTTCTGTAAAGACTTTAATGAAAGATTTTTTTTTTTTTAGTAATCTGCATAAGCTCTAAAGAAAGATGTCAGTAGTGTAAAAAGATTACCTCGAAGCTGTAGTGCATTGATGTTACTCTTAGTATGCTGCTTGTTTTCCCTGATTGCATCGCTCACTGCTATGTTTTTCCAGTGCTCTTTCAATGTATTGACTTAACTGAAAGATGTAGTGAAAAAACAAGGCAAATAGCATTGTATTCTTTTGAGGCGAGATGATAAAATAGAAATTAAATAACTTCAACTATTTCCAGTGATTCTTTTTGACTTCTTAATTAAACAAGAATTTTAATTTCCGTACTAATTTCTTTTTAATTTCTGTTTAATTAGGCCGTTGGAGATAAGTGGAGATATTTCATGGTGCTACAGAGGCATTGGAGACATATTTCATATTTTATGTCAGTGACTGGTTTAGCGTTTTAATAGCTGGTCATGTATTAGTGTTGGTTTATTACTGATCAAAAATTGGCAAGGTGATCCTTTATGTTGTTATTGTGATGCTTTAGAAAACATAGATCACCTATTTTTCTATTGCAATACCTCTAGAATTCTGTGGAGATGGATATGTAACCAATTTGGGAATATAATACCTCAAAGATTAGAAGATTTAGAGATATTAATAAATATTATTCCTAGTGCATATGCACAAGCCTTTCAGATTTTGTGTGCTGTTGTTCTCTGGATAGTATGGAAGATCAGAAATTACACTGTTTTTAATGCCATTACATACCCTACTTTGAGATGTGTAGGTGTGAGAATTCAGACATTGCTATCGTACTGGGAGGACATGTGGCCACATCAAGTGAACGAGGCTGTGAAAACGATCACTCCAATTACTGATCTGGCAATTCAGGTGGAGAGAGGAGAGATGGGCATGGATCTGGTGGTTGCAATGCAGGGCCTGAACTGGAGATGTAGTGGGAACGCATGAGATGAGCATGGCTTTTACTAGGGCTGAAGTATAAAGAAGAGAAAATCCCCTCTACAAATTGCATAGTTGTAATAAGATAGTTTCTTAGGGGTGTACCATGTATAAACTTTTATTTCAAATAACCAACAACTACATGGTATTGAAATAACTACAGGTACTTCAAATAAGCACCCCTTACAAGTTAACATACATTCATCCATCACATGATATTAAAAGCTAACATGCTACCTCAACAAGTAGAAAACTAAAGCAACTAAAAATAACTATTATAACAATGAGCCTTTTTTCCTTCAACTCCTGAGCCTTCTTCTCAGGTTTCAAATTATTCAAGCGAATGAGAAGCCCATTAATTAATTCAATGAAATCCGGACAACTCCTGAGCCTACTTCTCAGCCTTCAACTCTTGAGCCTTTTTCCCTTCAACCAGTGCTCACATTTGAACCTTCCATAGGGATTAACTGAGTCAAATCTGGACAAAAATTGAAAGTGGAGATTTTATGAGTACAACGTTTTTTATCAAATGAAATCTGGACTGGACATAAATTGAATGAAACTTTTATCAAATTAATCCTTCAACATTTTTTAAGTACATATTTACTGCAGATAATTAGCTTCCCATATTGAACCATTCTAATTCTATAAAAGGTCTTACATGTTTAACAATAAACTGAAAGTTAAAGGTTCTATTGATAAAAGTTTCAAAAGCATTCTGTTAGACACAAGAATTGCGCTACAGCTTGCCTTTTCCTTGGTTAATAACATACTTTATAGTTTATATAAAGATCCCAAGGTCAAGGAATGTGTAAGAAGGTGTCTTTCCTTCAGAGTTCGGTTTATAAAGAAGCATACGCACATGAAGAATGGCAATTGCCTGATAAATGATTTGATAAAACAAAAAACAAATACTGCCACAACATTATACTCTAGCATAAATACGGTAACTTTAGAAATCAATTTACATGCTGATTTGGTAAAACCCAAAAAAAAAAGGTGAAATCAATTTACATACAGAACTTTAGAAATCTTCAAAAATAAATTAGATCGGTAAAAGAAAGATTTAATTGACAAAGTAGACTGAACTAATTAGACAAAGGGTACTAATTAGACAATTAGGCGAGAGAAAAAAAAAGAACCTGTTCACGAAGCTGCTGAGAGGAGAGAGAGAATGCAAGACGAGTTCAGGTTCCAAAGGTGCTAAGGCTTTGAAGCGGAAGAGAGAGATTCTCTCAGATCGAGAGGAGGAGAGAGACGGAACTTCTCCGCGCTGATGCTCTTTGTTCTCAGTCTTTTTCTAGGGTTTTGGGGAGGCGCTAGAGGTGGGGGTTGTCTCATTTTCAGAGAGAGAGAGAGGGGCGAAGCAAGGAGAAATAGACGGAAACGGAGAGAAAAAGACGGGACGGAAAAATTTAAGTCAATCCAGCGCCTCCCATCTGCACGATTTTTGAAGCCGATCGGACGGTCTGGATTGCGACTCACCGGATCCTCTGTGAGTTGCAACTCACCATAGCCAAACTCTATATATATATAATACAATTAAAATGTCATGTGGACTTGAATTTCAATTTAACATCTCTTACTAAAAAAAATGATCCTACAGTCAAAATGAATTAAACAATTACAAAATATGAAAAATATTCTAACCTTACCAAAATATAAGATATACGTAGTATTATCTGAAATTATTAAAAATTATTAAAGTAAATTAAAATATGGAAACTAAAGCATTAAATCTTGTGTTGAGTACGATCCACGTATTAAATTAAGAAAAATAGAAAATTTTAATTAATAATAAATAAATCATGATAAGTTCCAATTCTAATTGTCTCAACAAATGATATTTGTATGTTAAAACTAAAAATAAGGGAAAAAATGAAAGAAGAAAATTATCAAAAGCTTTGGAAGAATTTCATTATGCTCGTCAATTTGTTTTTGGAGTAGCGCATTCGTTTTTAAAACAAAGGGCATGAGAAATTGAAAGAGAAAAAACTTGCCTTATGCCCTTATATAGATTAATATAGGCCGGTAAAGAAAAATATTATATTATAATAATATAATAAAAGAAAGCAAATTGGTAAACAAATTGGTGCATTCACATTCATTTATCAAAAATATAAATAAAGATGTGTAGGTGTCGGGATCGTTTAGTTAAATATAGTCCAACGCTTCAAGCATTGTGAAATAATATTTTTTCTAATTTCTGTAATATGATACTCTATAACTATTTGTGTGCCGGATATTATTGCTCATAAAACTGACCCGATCTATCGATAGACAATAATTTGGCAGCGCATTGTTTTATTTCTGATTTTTATAACCCCTTCCTATTTTGATTTTCATTTTATATTCATCTCTCTTTTGTGTTGCTCAGAGTCTCTCCACCTTTCTCTTCTACTCCTCCTCGATAGCACTACCTCATTCCCATATTCTTCTTTTTTCGTCAATATGGCCCTATCATACTAAATTTAATTATCTTCATTTTATATATAATTAAATTATAAAAATAAATTAAGAATTAATACAATAAAATTCATATATTGAGCAAAACTCGATGAGACTCTCTAGTATTTATTAATGTCGGTTATAATGTACATACGCAAAATATTGAAAATAGAGATGTACCCACCACATAAGTAAATAACATTACCGTGTTATTTATCTCAAATGCACCAATAACAAAAACTGCATTCAATTCACAAACCAAATCTATATGAAAAAAAATCAAAATTATTAAAATTTGTTAACACTTATGTTCCTAAAAACATAAAAGTGGACAAAAAACGCTAAACTTGAAAAATCATTCGTCTTACATTAGAAAATCGGCACAGTAGCTTAATTAATTAAGAGGAGGAAACAAAATCAAATTTAGACTATTGGACGGCAAATGGTTTAGTGAATCTCTATTTAAATTCATTTCAATGTGTAGAGAGGGAAGTAAATTATTTACTGAGGAACGTTGTGTGCAAATATAAAACAACGATAAAAGCTCAAACTTGTTCTGTTTTGAGTCACTGTGTAGTGACTTGTACTGTCCTCTTTCGTTTAATGCTTTAATACCCCTGCTTGGGGTTCTTGTTTTCAAAATAAATAAATAAATAAAAGCTCAACCTTTTCTCTCATAGACCGATTGCACATAAGGTAATTATTAATTAAATTGGATTCACACCTAATATTTATAGAAAAAATCAGTGCATGACGATTGTTGTAAACCATTGACCAATTTAAGTATTTCGGGCTATGCCAAACACATATTTGACTAAAAATTATTGTATACAACACGACCACATCATTTTATTAGAAAATCAGACGGTAGATATCGTTTTGATCTAAAGGTCGGAATAAATCAGGAGGAAAGAAAATGAAAGACGCAAATAACGTTCTTTACAACTGTGACCAACCCAACTTATATTATAGGGTTAAATTTTAAAATTATTTAAAAAATAACAATAATATTCACACAATTTGACAAAGTGAATTAACATTCACCAATAAAATGAAAATGGTAGTAGTACTTACACAGTGTGGTAAGAATGAGATGAGATGCATCATGCATATATTGTACACGTGCTTTTCAAATTCGTAATGTATATTACAGTATCATGCATCATGCATATTCGTAATGTATACTACATTATCGCTCTCGTACTAAAGAATTATACCTTTACCTTCTACTACGTCCGCATCAAAGTGAAAAAAAAAAAAAAAAAAAATCACATGCAATCAAATACATCTAATTAAATACATGTGTAGGTTGAATGTTGTTTATTATAATGATGAAATTTCCAAAAAGAGAGAGAGAGAAATTCGAAAGTGAACAAAACTAAACGGGGCAAAAGTAAATCGACCTGAAAGGAAAACAAAAAGAGAAAGAATACACCTGTGGTGCAAGGAAATCCTGTTTGCTCAACAATTTCATAATCAACTTTGCTAAAATAGTATTGCACAGATCGAACAAAGATGCACAAAATGTGGGAATATTTAACAGCACTAATTAATTATTTATAAGATATTAAGGTGGTTCAAGGAAAATAGATTTGTAATATTCTAAAAGATATGGAAAGGGTAGGCGAGAAATCAAAAGTTTATTTCTTTTTGGTCGGTGGAATAATAAAAAACATCTCCATTATTTCTTTTGTAGTTTTTAATCACTATTAACTTGTAAATTAACATATAGCATGCCCATAAATTGAACACCATTTCTATACCCAATGAAAAACAATTAGAAATTTAATTGGCATGCCATGAATCATACACACCTAAAAATATAAATGCTTTTGACATATTCACACTCATTATCTAACTAAACTTACCACACATTAAATATCATACACCATTAGGTAATGTTAACACTCAAATATCAAAACAATGAAAGGACATGTCTATTCAATATTAACTAAATATTATGCGGTCAAGATTTTAAAGATCCCACGGTCATAATTATTGATGAGGAATATCTTTATACAAAATCCTGGTTTTCTCCATTTGGAAATTGTTAACTTTAATATATGTTTAATAACTTAATCTGACACACTGTTTTATATACATTCTAAATTAATCCAATAATATTTTCAAATTATTCCGAAATATATGTTTCGCGAAAAATGATGCAATCATCTAGAATCTCTACTCCATTTATAAAAGGAGTATAAAAGCACTGAATTAAGAGTGATGGTAGATCTAACGTGTAAACATATGTTTGTTTGTGTTGTTCAATCGATTTGGTCTATGATCGGATATCAATCGCTAGACGAAGCAACGAAATATTTTATTTTTCCATCTAATAAGAAAACAAATTTAACAACATATCTTTATTGTATAATATTATTTTATTTTTTTAATTTGCCCACATAGAGGACATCTTTGCTGCTTTGTATAATTAAACTGTTTCAGCGAGCGAAGAGTTGTCAATTTTACTCATTTAATTTAATGACTTCAATATCAGCGAGCAGCATATATACATTCGTACAAAAGTTGATTTATTTTTTTTAGTATAAATAAATTCTTTCAGCAATTTGTTCATGAAATTGATAAGTAATTGTCAATTTTGTAAATTTGATTATTTAAGGTGAACTATGAATTGATTAAACAGCATCAACAAATGTACATTTAATTACACATAAATTGATGTGTCGTTTGGAACAAGAATAAACAATATTTTTTCTTGTTTTATATGATACTTGACAAATATTTATTATTGCGCAGATGATTTTTTTTCTTACTTAAAACAAGACTTATGTTTGTACAAAAACTGATCAAACGAAATTAACACAAATAGATAAGTGATCTGAAAAAGTTCATGATATTTGACAACTTGATGTCAGATTTCACTAATTTATCAGTTTAAGATAGATTTTTAACTTGATTAAAAAGTGTTAATAGCACGTAAAATGTTAAAAGTATTTTAGCACCAAATTGCAAAGCTGTTATATATATTTAGTTACCGATGTGTTAATACTATAAATTAATTATATGTGCTAATCTTGTGTTATAAGATGAGCGATGAGAAGGGTTAGACAGAGACTTTATTAAATTTTATCGATATTGCAGATCACAGATTTCTTATCCTCAAAACATTGGTAAGTCGGAATAGATACTTAACTCGAACTTAAAAGTCTTAAAACCATTGTGTTTTTGTTTCGACATTAACTCTATACTAATCTAAAACTTTTATAAAATTCATGACTTCTTTATTCAAAAAATATTTTTTCTTTATTCAAAAAATATTTTTTAAGTTCATTTATTATATTAATTGTATTTCATATCTATAAAATTAATAATTCTCTATATTTGCTTGAAGAAAGTAAAAAATGTGATAGTGTCATGGAGTAGTTACCATATAAAATATGAAGTCAACATACTCGCATCTAAAATCAATAATCATTTGATGGCTTTTCTTTGAAACACATTATGCGTGTTCTTGCAACATGGAGAAATGCATTTTACATTACATGACTAATCTATTGCATAATTTTCTTTATAAATGTGGTATGCCAAATCTTTTCTATACATTTTAAGTTTTTTTTATTATATGATGTCTATATGCTATAAAATGGAATATTTACCTTTGATATTTGTAGCATTAGTCCTAGTTAATTAAAATACTAGAGAAAATCAAATTATATAAAATATATAAGCAAACTTTTTCAATCAGGTGGAACAACTAGGTAAACACCAGATCTCCTATGTTATCGTATAAAATTTGAAGTCAACATACTTGAATCTAAAACCAATAATCATCTAATGGCTTTTCTTGAAAACACATTAATTATGCTTGTTCTTGAAACGTGGAAAATACATTTTACATGACTACTCTGTTGCATAATTTTTTTTTTTAATAAATGTGGTCTACCAAATCTTTTCTATACGTTTTAAGTTTTGTTTTTTTATTATTATATGATGTTTATATGCTGTAAAATGGAAGATTTACCTTTGACACTTGTAGTATTAGTTCTAGCTAATTAAAAAAAATCAAATTATATATTCAATATTTAAGCAAAATTTTTCAATACAGATTTGAAGATGATGTACTATGTGAAAAACACTAATCACAAGAGGAAAAAAAGTTTATTTTCATCTTTTTTTGTGACAATATATTTTTTGGGTAAAATTCAGAAGTTTGTTCTATATGAGAATTGTATTTCTAACAACATACGCACACTATCCAAGGGCAACCTTAGAGCGTTTGGTACAGTCCATTGTTGTTGATTAAAGTATCTGATGGATTTCTCTGTGTTGTGCTTGTACATGAATAATGGTGTTAGTACCGCACCGTCACAGCATTTTCTGGATGAAAATCCAACTGCCCACATTTTTGGGGTATGTGACAGTTCATTCAAGTGTAGCAGGCTTCCTGGTTGAGTAATATTATTTTTACATTGAATAATATTTTTCTGTAGCAACATAGAAAAAATTCTAGTGTAATGCTAAATTCAACTTTATTTCTTATACAGCAAATTAGAGTAACCAAAATAAGACCAGCTGTGAGGTGGCAGCCTTACGAGGAAGACGTTTTGAGAAAGGAAGTGGATGAGTATGAATTTTTATTTACTCTAACCTTAATAATTTTTCAGCTATATATTCTGTTGATGATTTAAATTCTAATTTATCATTCAAGAATTGGGAAAGGCCATTGGACGGAGATTTTGAAAACCTACCCTGATCAATTCATTGGCTGAAAAGCGGTACGATTTTTTTTTTCAAACTTGAGTCAAATTTTCATTCACTAAAAATGGAATTGTTTAATATAATAAGAACTTTTTCGCAGGGTGACTTGAAGGACAAGTGAGGAACATGACACGCCACCATTGAGTGATGCTTGTTTGATACACTCTTCCCACCACCAATCAAACGCAGATAATAGTAGGTTAGGTCAGTTAAGGCTCAATTTTCAAGATTAATGCATCATTGTAGGTTTAGGCAGATAAATTGTATTAATCTTGCATGAACTAGAGTAAAATAAGTCAACTACCTCATTCTTGGTGTCAATTAGGTTAACTAAAGGTCAAATTGCATTGTTCTTATACCAAACATCGGTTAATTGCATGTTCAAGTTAGGCATAGCATGCATGCTTCTTGAAACCAACTTCTACTGATTGATGCTTTTGTCTTTGAATAACTGTGAATAATTGTGTTGATGCTTATGCACTTGCTTGCTATTTGCTATGAATATTTGAGAAAAATATAGATGTTGTCATTGATTAGTCAGAATGTCATTGTGAAACTTGAATAGTGAAGGTGTCGTATAAGAAAAGAACACATTTGTGTCTCTAAGCCTTGCTTTCCCTTCATATCGCAAATTGTTATTGTTGTGTGGCCATATACTATAAATAAGAAAAGAAAAGAAATGTAAATTGCCTATAGGTCCAAACATTTTATACATACCATGGTTTCAGAGTATAGTGAATGTGCTTGTTACCTCTCTGTAGTTTGAAATGGTCAGGGTATAATTATGAAACAATGTAGGGACCAAAACAAAACAAAAAAAAAAAAAGAAAAACAAGAAGAAGAAGGAAAGAACTATGGTCTATTAGAGTCTAATTAAGAAGTTAGTTTCTTTAATTATTTGCATACTATTATTTGTGCTATGTTTTCATCAATACTAACTTCTTTATCTCTTCTATTTCAGGTACTTGAAAAAGGATTATAAAAGCTTTAACATCTTTGTATGTGATACTAAAATCTTTGTAATATTCGATTAAATTGACCTAGTGGAATTGACTTGATGATATGGTCTGTAATAAGCATATACTTAGGCCATGATAATTGAGTATAAATTGTGAATATACGTGTTATTCACCATCAGATTTGATAATCATATAGCATGCGCCAGTTGACAGATTTTGGAGTACAAAACTTAACTATGTTGATTTGGCCTAAGATTAAATAGATGTACATGTGGGCCTAAGATTAAATAGATGTACATGTGACAATCTATTAAGCAATTTCTCCTCAATTAAGCAATTAAAAATTAGTTTTGACCAGTAATAAATTGTATTATTGACATAATTCTCAAGAAACAATAATAACAGCCACACAAGTATGTGAAAGACTGAATAAGATACTGATCTCAGGAAAACTGGCTCAGCAAGTAACATGGTCTCAGTCAAATATTGCTGGGAAGTTAATAAATTGCTGAAAGTTTAAATATTGTGGCAAAGTGGCCAATTCATTGGTAAGTACTCATACCGGAACAATAGATAAAATGAAAAATAAAAATGAGAAACTGATATACTAAGCATGCAAAAGACCAGTGCCAACGGACCAAGCATATTGCATCCAATTCTGGTGTCGCGCGACACCGTGTGTAGCGCATCCTCAAGTTGTTCGATTTTGATCGGGCGGTTCATTTTTTTTTGGGCCTATCAATCTGGTTACATGCACGGGGCTTCTATATCCATCAGATTCAGATCAGACGGCCCGAGGGCGCGCGACACCAGATCCCATTTCTATATTTATTATTTATAGAAAGGTCCAAGAAATTAGTCGTCTTCAAAAGATTTGGGAGATATATTTCTTCCCATCTGTAGGGATGCGCAAACTGAAAGAAGAGAGACGCATATAAATTCCCACCATCTGTAACTAGATAGCCACTATCTAGTATTTTCTTAAATAAAAAATAAAAGAGAAGTACGCCTGTTTCCTTTGGATTGGCAATTCAGGATGGGTTCTGATTCAGTCCGACCGTTGAGTTGATGTTTAATTCGAGTGTTGACCAGGCAGGTCTGCTATCAATCTTGATTATTCCTGGACGGATCTGATCAACTTCCTCCAAGAAAGTTGTTATGTTTTTAATCTGGATCATTTGTTGTGAGGTGAGGTCTCTTGTTCCTTGTTTGTTTTTAATCTGGCACGTACCAATTAATACCGTTTCGACGTAAAATTGATTGTTCTGATCACATTATTAAATTTAATAAATTAATGTGACACACTCATGTACATTGTAAATTAATCCTATCATAATTTGAAAATTGTTCCGACATACGTATATGTTTTGTAGAAAATATGATGCATCATCTATAATTAGTATAAATAAACTGTTTCAGCTAATAATCGATAATAGTTGGCGGACATTTGTATATGTTACTCATTTAATGACATGAATATGGTCATCATTAATATAAAATAATAAGTGGATATAACATGACCTATCTACATCTCGCAGCATCTATTCGTACAAAAGTTGATGTATAATTTAGAGTTAGTGTAAATAAATTGTTTCAGGAATTTGTTCATGATAATTGATAAAATAATTGTCAATTTGGTAAATTTGATTATTTAAGGTAAAATTGAAATATGAATTGACAAAAAAAATCAACGAATGTATACATAAATTGATGTATCATTTAGGAAAAGCATAAATAAACGATATTTGAAACTCATTATGAAAAGAAATAAAAATGTCATGACATGCAACTATGCAAGTAAAGTAAAGAGTTGAAACCCATAAATTGGTACCGCCTTTACTTTCGTTAAGGAAGAAAAATTCTAACAGAATGCTGCCTTCACTTGCTTGATAGTGCAGCACCAAGTTCCCTTACTTTTCTGAGGAATGTTTTGGGCAGCATTGCCGCGTTAGACCTCCCAAGTCCCAACATACATCACGATTTTTATTGATGAGAAAACAATTTTCTTGACGAGAAAAGTAGAAAAAAAAAAAAAAAAACGTTCCCATATAATTGTGCTCTGTAGGGGCGTAGGTCGGTGGTGCTTTAATTGCCCCTGAATCGGTGCTATTTGGGAGTTACATAAATAAATAGTGTAACGTTAATGATATACATTATACATATAATATATATTACATGCATTTCACATATGAATCTAGCACCGCATTGATCTCCCGGGTTTATATATACCGTACCGGTCCCTTGCAAAATGACATGCACATACCAATTACCAGTTCCATATACCAGGCCACAGATATAGACACTCATACAGAAACCATTTATGGAACAATTGAGTGTTGATTAAGAGTTAAGACTGCTGATCCTTCAATCCAGAATACTATTAGCGGCATAATTATTAATTTGACTATGGGTTTACCGCCGGTTCTCCTACCGCAAAAGCCCAAAAACAACAGTAGTAGAAGTATCAATAACAGTAACAACAAAAACAATTCCATAAAAACCCAAAGACAAGCAGACTGCGCCGCTATCTATCTCTACACTCTGATCTCATTCTCTTTTCTGCTCCTCATCTAATCTTTCTCCTTCGCATCGTCGAAGCATATTCAGAAAGGTAATCATCATCACAATCATAATCAACATGCCTCCACCACTGAAAAGTGAAAACTATGCATATAAACTTCAGCATATTCAAATACTAGATCACAAAAACAGAAAACTGGAGCTAAATCATCAAGAGAAGGCCCCGGCCCAACAATCAACTCAGCCACTTTGCTTTCCACAACTTCTTTTGTGGGACAGTGTGTGTGAGACGGTTCTTTGCTTTCGGAATATTTAAACTTCAACAACTTAAAAAAAAAACATCTTCTTTCTGTAAACTAAAAAAACTATCTAGACAATAAATGAAGAAATATCATTTAAGGTATTATTGATGGATGACAAAACGAATTCCCAGTGGTACCAAACGTGATATTAAACCATACGGTTCATAGGACCATATCCCTATGGTGGATGACAACACATCTGCAATGCTAGTATTATTTATTTATTAATAATACTTGACGATGGTTGACAAATTTATATTGGTTTATCAGACACAGGATGTACACCAGATGTTATCGTTTCTAAGCTAAGCCAAAATTGAAACTAACAAAACCAGTTCAGTCTAAGTCTCAGATTACTCCACAAATTTTGAGAGAGAACACCAACAAAAAAATCAAGGAAGATGGCACATAAAAGTCTAAAGATTGTCCTGGTGTTTTCATCAGACAATAATATGCCCTAGCAGATAGCACTAGACATTGGCAGTTCAAATTCCAAATCAGAATATTGTTCCACTTCCAGTACATATCCCAGATAGTCAATCGTGAGTTCTTTGGTGTTAAGTTGAACTCAGATATCATGTCTTAATAAATAAGTTTCAGAAATGTCAAAGCAGGGAAAAAAATTGCTGAGCTCTTCACTCCAAACTCAACAGGCCAGTCTGCTAATTAGATGTCCTAATTCTCCCAAAAGCTATCATCAGGTGGTGAAATTTGCACTGGCATCTCCTGGCTATATTCAGTTGCAACCATATAAAGCATTGCTAACAATTTCTGATGACCAAGAACGTCAATCTGATAGATAAAACTGGGGCACCGGTACCAAGAGATGATGGTATCAGTGCCAGTATGTGTTTTGGCAATAAATAGGGATGAATGGGATATCAGGTGCATTTGCCTGTTGTAGTTAGAGGGTCTGTATAAGAACTTTTCACATTCTTAAATTGAAATGTGGTGGGAATTCCCATTTATTTCCCAAAAAAATAAAAATTTAAAAGAAAAGAAAAGGAAGGTCAACTTGATTTTAGCTACATAAGATCTCTGTGTTCAGTTCATGGTCAGATCTGAGTCCAGTATTCTCTAAGCCACTAGAGAATGTTGTGTAATTAGTGGGCACTACCAGGGCAAATTGTCATGGAGAAGGTTAATTTTGTCAATTTATAGTAAGAAAGGAATGAAACAGAAGTGTAGCATAAAATAAAACGTATCCTAGGTGTCCAGGAAACTATGTATGTTATAGCTGCATCATCATAGGTTCAAAGTCCACTCATGAGCCTAAGGTAGAAACACATAACAGTATTAAGCAACAACATGTTATAATTGGCTTATGTAACTACTGATTTCTGAAAAATAGCTTCAGTTGTGCAGCTAGGATCCCATAAATCCCTGATTATGCCATGCAACTTAAAACTCCCGATCAACTTCAAAAAAAAAAAAAAAAAAAAAAAAAAAAACTCCCAATTGACAGCCACTGTCAATTTATCTAAACAAAAACTTTAAACTCATCAAAACCCCTTACAAATCTTGACTAGCAATCCCGTTCTGCATCAATAAAGCATCAGATTGGGACTAAATAAGCCTCAATGTCACCTAAAAGTACCAAATTTCTCCTCAATTAAGCAATTAAAAAATAGTTTTGAGCAGTAATAAATTGTATTAGTGAGAATTTGAGATAATTGTGAAGAAACAATAACAATAGCCACATAAGTATGTGAAAGCCGAACAATAAACTGGTCTCAGAAAAACTGGCTGAGCAACTTAGCATGGTTGTCAGAGATATTGGCGAGAAGTTAATAAATAGCTGAAAGATTCTAAGTATTGCCGGAAACTGGTCAATGCAGGTGATTGGTATCAAAATTAAAGTATAAAACACTATCAGTATGAGGAATTAATGCATACCCAGAAAGGTAATTAGAGGACAATACCACGGATTAGGCATAACTGTAGGTTTGTCTTAGACAGGAAGTGTTGGCGTATGGGAACAATCGATAAAATGGAAAATGAAAAAGGCAAACTGATACATTAACTGTGCAAAAGACAAGTGCCAGCACGGACCAATTGTACAGTTAGGAAGGTCCGAAGAGGAAGGAGAATTGGCGAGAGATTACATTTACTGGATTTGAGAGATGAAGAAACAAGCAAGAAAGGGATGGTTCCTGATTCAGTCCCAAAAGATTACATTTACTGGATTTAATGAGGCTTAAATCGGAAAAGCATGATGGATCCCAGTTGGCAGGTTTTATCAAACCAGTCAATAGACTTGGAAGTCATAACCACCACGACACCACGTGAGGTCCAGCTCCAGCCTCCAAGTGAGAAGTCGTAAACTAAATACTATAGTCCAAAAGAGTGGACTGGAGAGGAGAGAGTCCTACTAACAAATCGATCTGTGGGAGTCTACTAATAACTATCGATCGAGAGAGGCCAGTCTAAAGTAAAGATGTAGTGGCAGTCGTGCAGGGAGGAGTAGGGAGCGGAGGAGGCGGGGACATGCAAGGAGTGCTACGAGGAGGCTCCACCGCGAGATCGACCACCTCAAGTCCCTCCTCGCCTTCCGATTCCTCCTCTCCCTCGCCGATTCCTCTTCCTCTTAATCATGACAATGCCATTGCTTGTTATGCATTCGCCCATCGCCACAATGCCAAACAGTTGCTCCATGCCGCACTTTCTCTAATTATAGAGAACATGCCTACTCTAAGGGAGAGAGAGGAGTACAAAGAACTGGTGGAGCGGGACCCACGTCTTGTAGTTGAACTTTATGAAGCTCATCTCTCTGGGCAAGCTAATTTGGCCAACACCAACTATTCTAATGCTAAGGTCTAGATGTTAGTCTAATTCAAGTGTTTGTTTTATTTTTCTTTTCTGATACTTTATTCATACTTTGAATTTTTTTTTTTTTTCCTCGTTGCAAACATCTGATGTTCATGTACATTTAGAAATGTTAAGCTCGCCAATTAGCTAATTGAAATGCAAGGCTCGTCGCCTAATTAAGTAATGTAGACTATTGCAAGAATTTATACATTACTAAGCATCAAAATGTGATAGCCGATAGGATTAAATCAAATGTGCCAGGTGCACACAATGAATATATATATTTTTTTTTCTTCGATCTGTCTGTCTAGTACAACAGAAACGACTTTTATTGGTTTGACAAAGTGCTTTTACGATGCTTACTTGCCCAACTAGCTACTTCAATCATCTTCTCTGATCTTATTTATTCATTCAATGGTTGCGATTTAGCTTACAAAATGATCACTTTATCAGTTTATCTTTTCTGCCCAACTAGTTCTGGTGCTTTTTATTACTATACGTCTATACCTGTACTATACCAGTCTGAAAGGGAGCTACCTTACATTAGTGCAGGTGGGATTATGATCATTGCTGAGGTCTCTGCATTTTCTGTTTTTTTCAAATTGCATTGCAATGTTCTGTTTTGGGGCACGTACCTATCAATACCATTTCGATCTAAAATTAAATGTACTAGTTTTACTTAGAATGCGAATTGATTACATTATTAATTAATAACTTAATCTGACACACTGTTTTATATACATTCTAAATCAATCCAATGTTATAGCAAATTATTCCGACATATACGTGTTTGCAAAAAAAAAAAAGATGCAATCATCTAGAATCTCAAGGAGTCTCTACTCCTTTTATAAAAGGAGTATAAAAGAACTGATTTAAGAGTGATTATGTGGTAGATATAGCCTGCATATAAACATTTGTTTGTGTTGTTCGATCGATTTGGTTTGTGGTATATCAATCGTCAAACGAAGCAACAAAATGTTTTGATTTTCCATTGTTACAATGAGACAAATTTAGTAACATATATTTATTGCGTAACATTTTTAAATTTTTTTATTTGAGAGGACATCTTTTGCTTGTTTGTATAACTAAACTGTTTCAGCGAGCAAATAGTTGTCTATTTTACTAATTTAATTTAATGACTTCAATGTGGTCATAATTAATTAAAAATGTTTCAATAAATTGTACATCTCACAGCATATATACATTCGTGCAAAAGTTGATTTTTTTTTTTAGTATAAACTAGCATAAGATGCCCTCATGTGTGGGCAAATAAAAAAAATGAAATAATGTTAGACAATAAAAATATGTTTCTTAATTTACAACCGATACTAATGTATATGTTATTCAATTTGTTTCTATATTAGATGGAAAACCAATCAAATCCAAGGAAATTTTTTCCTTTTGTGCAGCAATTCAAAATCAAGATAATTCTTTCCTTGTGTGCGCATAGAGATGTATTGAGACAGATCTAACCATACATTTACAGATCAACGGTATAAAAATTGTTAACAAAAATTGTTGCGACCTTTCTCTAGGTGCATTTATAAGTAGTAGAGATAAATTGTTTCAGAAATTTGTTCATGAAATTGATAAGTAATTGTCGATTTTGTAAATTTAATTATTTAAGGTGAAATATGAATTGATTAAACAACATCAACAAATGTACATTTGTACAAATGAATTGATGTATAATTTGAATAAGCATAAACAACCTTTTTTGGAAAAATTAGATATAACCCCCTCAAATCTTCTCTGTTTGGATATAACCCCCTCTAAATCTTGTACATTTGAGATATAAATCATTTTAACTAATTTTATTCATATCCACCGTCCAAAAGACCAAAAACCTTTAGTCTACTCATCTCGGCCATTAGAAAGGAAAATTTTCTTGTCTTGTTGTGAGGTGCCCACATACATTAGTCCAAGGAGTCTCTCTAGCGATGGTGCTCATCTTAACATGCCAGCAATCCATTTCGAAACCCATTTTTAATTTTCTAAGGCTCTGGATCATCCTCACGGCTATGTCCAGTAATGGAATGGTACATTGTATCAAAAGTAAGATGAAGAAAATAATCTTCTCCACCATTATATTTGTCCTTACATTCAAATGTTTGAATAAAGTATATGAAACTTCATCAGAGTTGTTAAAATTTTCTAATGATTCGGAAGAATTATTCTTTAGTGCTTATTTTAAAAAATTCATGAATAAAAATGTTGGTTTGAAAGCAACAAGTATGGAAATGTCGATGGAACCTTTTCGATATTAGTGAGGATTTCAAAATTGGGACTAAAAGTAATATTATTTCTGATGCTTTATTCCAAAAATAAAAGGTTGTTGTTTGTTGTTCCGATAAATTATGTTAAATATGGGTCTGAATCAGTAAATTAAGCAAAAAAAAAAAAAAAATTAAAAGTATAAAGTGCTGGAGAAGATGGAGATCGATTTTGTTGAAGAAGGCGGGAAAGTAGAATCAATCACTAGGCAGGGGACAGAGCTTCTGAGGGCATTTTTGTCAGAAATTTAGCAATTAATTCTTATAAATTAAAATATGTATAAAACTGAACAAAAGGGTTTATGTCTAATATAAACAAGATTAGAGGGATTATATCCGATTTTAAAGATTGGAGGGGGTTATATCCAAATGAAGAAGATTTGAAGGGGTATATCCAATTTTCCCAATATTCTCTAAAACTAATAATCATCTGATGGATTTTCTTTAAAACACATTATGCGTTCTCTTGAAATGTGGAGAAATGCATTTTACATGACTAATCTATTGCATAATTTTCTTTACAAATGTGGTCTGCCAAATATTTTCTATACATTTTAAGTTTCTTTTTTATTATATGATGTCTATATGCTATAAAACAGAAGGTTTACCTTTGATATTTATAGCAGTAGTTCTAGCCAACTAAAATACTAGAGAAAAATCAAATTGAATAATATCTTTATTTTATTCAAATTCAGCAATGCAAACCAGACTTAATACAAGATCATCCATGAATCTTTTTAAATCCAACATAAACCTGACTTAGTACAAGATCATCTATGAATCCTTTTTAATTCCAACATAAAACTCCAATGTAATGCTAACTTCATATTTATTTGTTATACAGCAAATGGCAAGTAGAGTAACAATGCAAGTAGCAGATCAAAATTTTAGAAAACCTAAAAGAAGACAAACTGGCAGTCTTGTGAGGAAGACGCTTTGAGAAAGATGAGTATGAATTCTTATTCTTACTCTAACCTTAATTTTGCTGCTATATCTTGTGTTGGTGGTCAAACATGATTTCTAATTTATCATTCAAGGATTGGGAAAAGTCACTGGACTTGGAAACCTACCCTGATAAATTCATTGGCCGAAAAGCAATAAGAATTTTTTTTTCAAACTTGAGTCAACTTTTCATTCACTAAAAATGTAACTGTTTAATATAATAAGAACTTCATCGCATGTTGACTTGAAGGACAAGTGGAGGAACATGACTAAAAATTTAAATGTCTCATGAATGGAAATCCAATAAAACTCAACAACGTTGAAGTTGGCTTTTTTTCCATCTAAAGATCAACTATTTTTTGTAACGTTTTTTTTTTATTTTGTTGGGTAACATTTTAAGCCCAGTAAACGGAGGTGCAACCCACCAAACAAGGAATTTTATTTTCTTTTTGTTTCTCTAAATGTCCCTTACTCCATTCAGGTGATGTGGACCACATCTGGCAAGTTAAAGGACACTGGATGGTCCAAATTTTAGAATCCTATTGTATATTTCTTCTAAAGGAATTTTAGAATAAGCATAAACAATCTTATTTATAGTTTTATATGATACTTGACAAATATTTATTATTGTTCTGATGATTTTTGTTTTAACTTAAGACAAGACTTATATTTGTACAAAAATTGACCAAATAAAATTAACACAAGTCGATAAGTGATCTGAAAAAGTTTATCATATTTGAAAACTTGATTTCATATTTCACTAATTTATCAGTTTAGGATGGATCTTAACTTGATTAAAAAAATGTTAATAGCACGTAAAATGTTAAAGTATTTTTAGCACCAAATTGCAAAGTTGTTATATATAGTTACTTATCGATGTGTTAACACTTAACACTAATAAGTTAATTATATGTGCTAATCTTGTAATATAAGATGAGCGATGAGAAGGGCTAGTGTCTCGCACTTTTTCGGACCCTGATCCTCGGAAGGGGGAATGACCGAATACTTCTGTGGGGGAAAAAGATATTGCGGACTAGATATCTCTCGATCGTCTCAAAACTCAAACATCAATACCCGCCTGACAAAGGATGAGGGTACTAACGTGGTCTTAGGTCTCTCGAGAGTTTGATTGTTTGTTGCAGGTCCTTTCCTTCCAGTAGGCGCAAGCCCCTACTGTTAATTACCTCTGAACCAAGTCAAGAGCACCTCTAGATCGGGATAGTCAATGGATTAGGCACGATAAGATTACAAGGAGTCAATATTGTTATTTCACAAGTGGCTAACGTTAAATGGAGTGTATAAGTCGTAGAATGAGAAAGGGATACAGTTCAAGAGAGAACACATGCACTATGGATGCAAGAGGGATGACATGAATGCTTATAAGACTGTCATGATGCATGCTTATGTGTGCAAAGAGTGTGACTTCGCTAAAACCGTATCACTTAATAGTTTCTGAATTTTTATTTTAACATTTATGAAGTTTTGCTGAATTAGGCATGGAGCCACTGTTCAGGTTTCTGAATCTGGGGTCTTAAGACTTAGGTCTATTGTTGACGTGTCAAAACTATGATTCTCTAGCGTGTTTAGAGTTTCAGGCATTCTGGCATGTTGAAACTCCGGCATTAGAATGTGTTCAAGTTTTAGTCAACTATTGACGTATTGAATTTCTTGGTCTTGTGACATGTGAGAGTTTGGTTATTAAACGTTTTAAACCCTCGACATTAAGACGTATTTAATGTTCTCGTCAGTGTGGACGTATTAAACTTTGGTCTTCTTATGTTCTAGAATTTTACTGAAATTCTGATTTTTCAGACGTATTTAAAGTTCGGTCCCTGGATTTAGGATTTGGATTTATATTTTGAATTTGGATTTGGAATTTGAGCTTGGGATTTGAATATGTGTTTTTGGATCTGGATTTGGAATTTGAGTTTGGGATTTGAATTTGTGTTTTTGGATCTGGATTTATGTTTCCGGATCTGGCTTTAGGGTTTGGGATTTGAGTTTGTATTTTTGGATTTGGATTTATGTTTCCGGATCTAGATTTGGGATTTGAATTTGGGATTTGAATTTGTGTTTTTAGATCTGGATTTATGTTTCCGGATCTGGCTTTAAGGTTTGGGATTTGAGTTTGTATTTTTGGATTTGGATTTATGTTTCCGGATCTGGATTTGGGATTTGAGTTTATAGATTTGGGTTTTGGTCATTGGATTTCAGCTTTGGGATTGGAACTTTAGATTTGGGGTCTTTGGATTCAAGGTTTCGGGTTTGATATTTTGGACTTATATTTTGGGTTTTGAATTTGAATTTGGAATTGTGAATTTGGGATTTGGAATTTTGGATTTAGGATTTAAGAATTTGGATTTTTGGATTTGGGTTTGGGGTTTCTTGGATTTTGGGTTTTGGAACTTGAATTTGGTATTTTGGAATTTGGAATTTTGGGGGTTTAATTTTGGATTTTTATTTTTGGGTTTTTAGGTTTGAGTTTTTGGTCTCGGGTTCTTGCTGTTCAGGCATACCGGCCGTCTGAATTTTCCTGCGTCAAAGGAGTTTGTACCATTCCTTTCTTATCATTACTAGGACTTTGATATTTATGACATTATTGTTTCTGAGCTGAACTTAAGAAGCACTTATTGAGATTAAAGCAAACTTTCAATTTTTTTTTGTTGGCGGCACGACCTTCATTCACTATTTTCACGACTATTTTGGTTCTATTGCGAATTTTCACATGAGGTTTGTTTTGTTCGAAACTAGACTTCAAAGGGGAAATTTTGGTATCTAGTACGAATTTTTCTGAGTTAGTTTGATATTTTTACACAATTTTTGAATGCAGTGCAACTTTCTGGTATCGACTTCTCTGGACAGTCAGACGTCAGTTCGGTTTCTGATTTTTCATTTTCTATCTGTTTGGAATTAGGACTTGAAACTCTTAGACTTCAGAATAGCCATCTAGACTCATGTGCTGTAATTTTTACAAAATTTTTGGAGGCTTGCTTCAGGGGTTTCGAAACAGAAACTTTCTGGTTCATTTGCTGGCACAGAATTCTGGATCTCAATTTTGGCCTGACTTCAGAAATTCACCACAATTAATCTGTTCGTCCAAAAATTCTGAAATTTTAACAGGAGCTGCCTCATATCATGTTCTATCTACAGTTCAAATTTTAACTGGTTCTGTTCAACCGTTTGGGAAATAAAAAAGATTTCGTAAAACTGTCAAAACTGTTTTTGCTGGTACCAGATTTTCTGAAACTCAATTCCGTTTGATTTCAAAAATTCACTTCAATTAATCCGTAAGTCCGAAAATTGTGAAACTTTTACAGAAGATACATCTCATCATGTTTTACTTACAGTTTAAATTTCAATTGGTTCTTCTTAACCGTTTGTGAAATAAAAAAGATTTCGTAAAACTGTCAAAACTGTTTTTGCTGATACCAGAAGTTATCCTCTATTATTTTACAAATACTTGTCAGTTCTTTACCAGAAAGCATCTAAGTTCAGAGGGGCCATATGCTCATTCATGTTTGTGCAATGTACATTTAACTAACTATATGCAATTAATGCGCATGAAACCTGGATGGATGGATATGAGAATAAACTTTTTATTTTGAAGCTTACTTCAGATGTAACATAAATGCAACAGGACTCGATTGTACTGATGATGTTATGAGCATTACTAGAATCATGGAACCTTATCTTCTTGTTCTATCAAGGCAGGGACAAATGCCGTGCAGTTACAACAGATGCAATATGGGTGTAAATATACCTTTTTATGTGATGAATGTAACAGAAATGTTAAATTTGGAAATTCACTGTTTGTGAAACAAAAGCTCAACGGCCTTTTTGTTTTCCTTTTATTTGCTGAAAGTAACAGAAGCTTTATTTATGAAAATAAGTTTTATAATGCAGAACTTTAAACCTATTCTTGGGTAAAAATTCAGAAATGTCTTCATTTATTTTCACTAAAGGAACAAGGTGAACTAAACTGCTAATAACACAGACATAGTGGACTAAAGAACAACCAATATAGAAATAAGTATATATTTTAGTTTATGAACTTATACATACCTTTTTGAGACCAAACTTTGCAACTAACAGTAATATACTTTTTTGAACTCAAATTCATTTTTGGACAATGAGGCAAATTCAGTTTAGACCTTAACTTAATCACTTTTCACTTCAGCCCTCCTGAACTTTAATTTGCCATCTAAACTAGAAGTTGGACTGAACGACGAGAGCGGACTCTAAGTCACGCATCTCACAACCAAGCCAGCTTCAGGATTTAGAAAGCACAGAAAAAGCTCAAGTGTTCCTTTCTGTTTTTATACAAAAAGCTTTATAACATTTTTTTTATAAAATCAGATTGCAACTAAGAAATTATCATACTATATTTTTTATTAAATCCCTAAGACACAGTTATAGCAAAATGGGAGTGAACCCTATACACAGACTCATGTATGCAGAACTTCAAAATATACTTTTGATGCAGTATGTGAACACATGGGGTTTTATTATTCTTGACTTTAGAGGCTAGAAGCTGGCATGGTGTCCATGGAGGCGGAGTCTGGGTCACGCACCCCATAAAACCAGCAACTACTAACCAAATGCAAACATGATATGCTCTACAGGAATTCAAATGCAATTTTTATTAAAATCACTTGTTTTTGTGCACATCCCTTCTACCAGAGCCAGAATTAGCACTAGTGAATGCGGATCTAATTTCACGCAACCCACTAATGCCAATACAAGCCCTAGTGAAGAAACATGCTGGTATGAGAAACTTGAATGCAGCTACTGTTGAAATTATTTATTAATACACGCATCCCTTTCATCAAAGCTCAGATTGATACTAGTGAATGCGGATCTAATTTCACGCAACCCACTAATGCCAACAGAGACCCTAATGAGAGGTATGTTAAAACAAACAAAGAAAACAAAACAAGATGCAAGACTGTGCAAAATAAAATCTGCTATGTAAAGAAAAAAAAAAGGAACTTCAAAACAGCAATTCGACGATTGAAATCATTTTATTGATACGTAATATAGATGGTTTACAAAGATTTTTTCAAACGTACCTACGAGCTATCTTAACTTGACACTTCTCTTCTTTTTTTTTTTACAGAAAATACTAAGAACAGAAAAGCAACAGCAATTCAACTAAAGAAGAGAAGGTCCATTTTCATCTGTCTTCAGCTTGTTATATAGGCAGAGGTGCGTGGGTTTTCTTTGCTTAAGCTGTTCCTCTTATGTGGCACTCATCCATCGGCTTTGATTGATCCAGTGGTCTGTAGGCTAATGCTTACTTTCTAAGCATCTTATATTGTGCCTTCAACTTTGCTTATAATGTTCCAATATGATTTTCAGCAGATAGAATCAAATTGGAGGCGCAATTAGGGCATATGGAGATGTATTTTCACTTTGACTTCATCTTGACCTTCCATGCTTCATCTGATGGCCAGGAGAAGTTCTTTGGGGAGCAAGTTTGCTCAATTTTGTCTCTATTTGGCATGGTGAGGCAGCACATGGAGGGAGGTACAAGTGTTGGCATTCATCCAGTGACTCAATTTGATCCAAAGGTTGAGGATTGCATTGGGTACCCACATTAGACTAAAGTTTGGAGGTCATCTGATGGCTGAGGGGGTTCTTCTCATCATCCAGTGGTTGATATGAGTGCTTAATTACCAAGCAACTCTGGGTTGGTCCTTCCTTGGCGTGGAGAAAGCATGTAAGGAGGGGGACCAGAGAGAGAACTTCTTCCCTTTTCATTTTTTTTTTGCTTCTCTCAAGTGCAACTGAAATCAACATTGTCTCCAGTTAGTTTTTAAACTTCGTTAGCGCTTATTTCTCATCTTTAAAGCATCCATCTACCATGTTTAACAAGTTTTTAGTGCTAATCGTCTCCACAATTGACTGTCAACCAAGATTTAACCAACACCAAACCGTGCCATGACACCAATTGGTGCTCCCACTTCATCACTTGATTTCAGTTCAAATTGAATGCATATTCTTTCTCTTAGGACTCTCACAAACATGCATGAACAAGCACACTGAGCCTTCATGCCTCTGATGACTTTAATTTCACATCCCTTTTCTCTATTGCCCCGAAATTTCTTCATCAAAATTGGCGGAGCTTTAGGTCATGAGAGAGGTTGAGAATGGTACCGCTGTGTTCTCCTTGACCTGGGCTTTCTAGCGGCATCAAGAACTCCGACAATGGTGTAGCAAATCGCCGGATTGGGTTTGATCGGCGGCAACAGCTTCGCTCCTCTCTTTTTTCATTTCTTTTCCTTTCCTTTTCCGTTGGAGGTGGGGTACAGGTGAGAGATCGGAGAGGGAGCCGTAATTAGGCTATGGGCTGTATTCCTTTTAATTTAAATTAAGCCCAAATTTAATTTTTTTTGTTGCACCATTCCTTTTGCCTAGGCCCGTGCGCACACATTTTTTATTTGCTTTGCTGATGGAATGATTAACATATAAACCATATAATCTTCATTTTTTCCAGTCTGAACTTTGTCACTTGGCATGTTAATCCATTTCATTTACGTGATTTATATGGCACCTCATCATTTTTTGTTCTTGCCAATCTCCATTTTGTCTCTTAATTGGCGCATCCATTTGCATGTTGTCTCATTTCATGAGAAATACGAGTACCAAAATATGCCTTTAATTGATGCACTTACGAAGGTCATTTCTTCATGAAATTGAGCATGTTCATAGTTTCTTATTTTTTACCCAAAACTATTCATGATGATATTTGTGGCACATTTCTTTATGAATGTTGAATATTAAGAATTAAATTAATGCAACCAAATGACTTGTCACATTAATATTAATATTAATATCAATATCATGCCATCTTTAATTTGGGCTCGTGTTTCATTTCAAAAATTGACCCTTTTTTCTGAGAATCTAGACCCGTCATGCTTTTGTGGTTTTCATTTTCCCTGCCTCGTGAACTGTCGAGATTTTCTTATATAGCAAAAATTAGAGGTAAACAGCTAGATAAAGATTTATTAAATTTTATCAATATTGCATATTACCGATTTCTTTTCCTCGAAACAAATACTTAACTCGAAATTTAAAGTCTTAAAAGTTAAAACCATTGATGTTTTCGTTTCAACATGAATTCTACACTAATCTAAAACTTTTATAAAATTTGTGACTTCTTTCCTATGATTGAAAAAACATTTTGTAAGTTCATTTATTATATAAATTGTATTCCATATCGTATAAAATTAATAATTCTCTAAAACCAATAATCTTTTCATGGCTTTTTTTTAATCACACATTATGCATGCTCTTGAAATGTGGAGAAATGCATTTTACATGACTAATTTATTGTATTATTTTCTTTATAAATGTGGTCTGCCAAATCTTTTCTATACATTTTAATTTTTTTTTATTATAGGATATCTATATGCTACAAAACGGAAGATTTATTGTTGATATTTGTAGAAATAGTTCTAACTAACTAAAATACTAGAGAAAAATCAAATTGATGAATTGACAATTGAATTAGATGTAGCGAAATCATCACTGAATTTAAAGGAGGATGACTCAGATCTTGAAATGCAGCTAAAGGCCATGAAGCACTCGATAGCTATGTCTAGTCAGAGAGAGGCCCATGAAACAATAATTTAACTAGCCAAGGAGATCGAGGATCTTAAATTGCAGCTGAGAACTACAATATGAGGATGAAAGACACTAAAAGAGGAGGCACTACGAATTTGGGTGTTTTGGTGCACGAAATGTACCAAGAGAATGAGAAACTCTTGGTTCTATATGAGGATGCTATCAATGAGAGAGATGATTTGGCTAGACTAACAGAGGAGATGAAGAAGAGAAATGATAGTATGGTAGATGTGAGAGAGAATTTGAGAAAACTAGTACATGACATAAGAGGCAATGTATGAGTTGCTTGCCTGACCAAAGAAAGCTTCCAATTGCTCAGATCAGTTTCACACCATAAAGAAAGGAAGAGAGTGGAGATGGAGAACTAACTCTTGGGTATGGTGTCCCAACTGGAGGTCTTCAATTCCAAAGCACATTATTTTGAATTGAGAGAAACTCTTGCTATGGAGAAGGTGATTGATAAAAAAAAAAAAAAAAAAAAAAAAGAAATTGATGCAATCATCTAGAATCTCTACTCCTTTTATAAAAGGAGTCTATTTAAGGTGAAATATGAATTGATTAATCGGTACCAGCAAATGTACATTTATACACATAACTGGATGTATCGTTTAGAATAAGCATAAACAAATTTTTTTTCTAATTTTATATGATACTTGAAAAATATTTAGTATTTTGCGGATGATTTTTGTTTTAACTTAATACAAGACTTATGTTTGTACAAAAATTGACCAAATGGAATTAACACAAGCCGATAAGTGATCTGAAAAAGTTTATGATATTTGACAACTTTGATTTCATATTTCACTAATTTATCAATTTAGGATGGAACTTAACTTGATTTTAAAAAAATGTTAAAGTATTTTAGCACCAAATTGCAAAGTTGTTATATATAGTTGCTTAGCGATGTGCTAACACTAATAAGTTAATTATATGAGCTAATTTTGTACTATAAGATGAGTGGTGAGAAGGGTTAGACAAAGATTTTATTAAATTTTACCAATATTGCATATCATAGATTTTTTATGGTCAAAACATTTGTAAGTCGGAATAGATATTTAACTCGAACTGAAAAGTCATGTTTTTGTTTCGACATGAACTCTACACTAATCTAAAACATTTATAAAATTTGTGACTTCTTTCCTATAATTGGAAAAACATTTTCTAAGTTCATTTATTATATAAATCATATTCCATAGTATAAAATTAATAATTCTCTAAAACCAATAATCATCTGATGGCTTTTCTTTAAAACACATTATGCGTGCCCTTGAAATGTGGAGAACCGCATTTTACATGACTAATCTATTGCATAATTTTCTTTATAAATGTGGGCTGCCAAATCTCCTCTCCCGCCATCTCTTCTTCTTTCCTCTCACTCTCCCCCACTACATTGATTCGATTTCTTGTCTCAAAACCCTGACTCTAACTCGTTCCACCTTTCTTTCTTCTAAATCTGGGGTTCTAGTCTCTTTATCATCTAATCCTGCGCCGATATTTTTAAAGCTTTTGACACACTGAGCTGGGACTTTATTCCACAAGTTCTGAGAGCGCTTGGCTTTCCTGTTACATGTGTGAATTGGATTTCAAATTGCATTTTAAAAGGAGCTTCCAGAGTCATCATCAATGGTATAGTGGGTAAACCGATTTTCCTCAAGAGAGGGGTCAGACAAGGGGACCCGCTCTCACCCTACATTTTTATCATGGCTTTTCATTTCCTCGCTAATTGGATTGTACGACTGGTAAATGAAGGTTACTTTCTTGTCCAGCGGCGGGGTGTTTACCCTTCTCTCTTCTACGCGGACGATACCATCCTTTTCTTCAAACCTACTGTAGGGCAAGCTACAATGCTTAAGCTGGTCTTCACTATCTTTGGCTTAATCTCTGGGCTAAAATTGAACCCCACCAAATCAGATTTGGTTACAATGAATACAAATGCTGACATGACAGACAGACTAGCAGCGACTTTAGGCTGCAACATTGCAAATTTTCCTTTAAATTACCTAGGATTCTCTCTCAAATAGAAGGTTGTGCAAAATGATTACAGTGGGCTAATCAACAGATTTAGGAAGAAATTAATGGGATGGTCAGCAAGTCTACTTTCAGTGGCCGGTCGTTTAGTGTTGGTTAATGCATGTCTCTCCTCTCTACCGGTTTATTACATGACGGTTTTCAAGCTTCCGGTGGTAATTTTAAAAGCAATAGACAAAATAAGAAAGGACTTTCTTTGGCATGGTGCCTCTGATGACAAAAGGAAGTTTGTCATGGTTTCCAGGGAATTAGTAACAAAATCGAAAATTTGTGGCGGTTTGGGGGTACTTGATCTCAAAGCTTTTAACCTAGCACTCCTCACTAAATGGTTGTGGAGATGGTCCAGTCAGGATGCTTCTCTGTGGAAGTCGCAATTGCTCGCAATGTACCAGCAACAACCAGTTCTATGCCCACCATATAGTGTCATGTTCAAGGTTATGCAGGAAACTTCTTTCCTTTTTCAAACGGGTCTGATGTGTACATTGTGGGAAATGGAGCTTCAGTTTTACTTTGGCTTCATAATTGGGGCTTGGGTATACTCAGGTACACTTTCGAAGATCTCTTCTTGCTTGCTAATGACAGACTAATCACTCTTAACACCTTCGCTTCCAACATCCTAAACCCACTGCCACTGTTTCATCACAGCTTGATATCCTCCCCAACCGCTCTCAGCCAACTGAGAAACCACACATTCTTGTTCAATAACTTGAGAACTAGTACTTCAAATTTCCTTTCTAACTTGCCGGACAAATCAGTTTGGAAGTTGAAGGGGGCAGCAGGTACCTTCTCCACTGCTTCCACTTACAGCTTCCTCAAAACCAACCCGACACACTCCTCTCTCCTTAACAGAATCTGGTTAAACAAAATTCAGCCTAGATTCCAAATCTTTCTCTGGAGAATGCTACAGAATAAAATAGCAACGTTAGACAATTTATAGAAAAGGGGTTGGAGTTTACCAAACAGATGTGTTTTATGCAATTGTGACTCTGAATCAGTCTTGCACCTTTTTTCAAAATGCCCCTACTATCAAAATCTCAGATTACTGGTTAAGAGCAATTCTACTTTGGCTCAATTCGATGTGAGTAATTCATTTCCTTCTAAACCTTGGTCTCCGGTAGAAGAAATTATTCCTACAAAAGCTAGAGAAATATGGGCTATAACATTCTTCATTTTATGGAGGGAGTGATGTGCTCAAATTTTTACTGCTGCTACTAAATCAACATCAGACCTTATGCACGAAATACTGTCTGAATGCCAACCGCTGCCTTCTTAATTTCCTGCAACGTTTCAAGAACCTAGTTTGATCCTCCTTTTCTTATTTTTTTTTATTTTTCTTTTACTGTGCAGTTTCTAGCAACTTCAACATTCTTTTTTCAGTTTCTTTTGTAATTTTGTAATTTCTTATTTTGGGCCATTTAGCGGCTAGCTAAATCCCATGTTTGTACCTCAAACTTTTATTAATTTTCAATATTAAGATAAGGGCTCGACCCTTATTTTAAGTCAAAAAAATCCTGCGCCGATGGCTTCGATTGTGCAACCTCAAGGTTTCAAATCCAGGTGTGAGGTTTTAGCGTCAGATGCGAGATCGAGTTCTGTGCCAAATTGCAAGGACATACATTGTGAAATGCATGTCCTGATAAACATATTGCACTTGCTTTATCAAATTGCAAGGACAAAATTCGTGCTCGAAGTAGTGATATGTTTCTTGAGATTATATCTGTGGTATTCTCTCTCCTCTCCAACTGATCGGTCAATTAGAAATGATCAAAAGATAAGTGCGCATTAAAATTAGAGCTGGTCAATAGTGATCCAAAATCGCTGCAATTCTTAGATCTAATTGACCGGACATGGCCTAATTCGGTATTATGATTACATCATTATTACAAGTATTATGATATGGCCTTCCTTTTAAAGTAAATTTTTATCTTTTTATTTTCATTGACAAAATTTAGAAAAATAAAATAAAAAATTATTTTTTTTATATAGCTATTAAGTTACAAAATAATACCTTCAAACTTCAAATTCACTTAAGAAAAAAAAAAGAGCTAATTTAACGATCCCTCCTAAATGTTCTAGGGTTTAATTGACTTTACCAAACAAAAGAAAATATTAAAAATTTGCAATGATTTTGTTTGCTAATATATATTTAAAGTAGTTTTAAGTCTTCCGACATGGCATTGGCATTGGCATTTGGCAGAGCATAATATTCGTTCTTTGTCTACTAGTACTACTAGTGCAACCATTATAGTCTATTAATAGTTATAATTTTTTTAGGTATTGAGTCAACATAATAATAATAACTTAGGATATTTACAGTTTTGGAATTACTTAATTACGGTATATTCAAAACCGTTATGTTAATTAGCATCACAAAAGCGAAAAGAAATCCTTAAACCGAACTACCGAAGGAGAGGATCGATCCTTCAATTGGTTCATAGTTTGCTCCAATCAAATGCAGCAATCACATATATATATATTTAATTATTATAATTAAGGTGAAGCACTTGAATGGGCTGAATCAGTTGTTTTGTGAACATAGTTCGTAATCATATTATTCGGATATAGAGTAATTCAAATTTGGACTATGATTTACTTATCGGTAAGGTTTCTCCGATGGTACGTGACGTGTTATATCGTATCAAATGTCTCGTGTTGACACAAATTATTTTTTAATCGTATTGTGTTATGTCGTACTAAATAGTAAAAGAAATCAATACGACACATATTTTGACACGATACAACTGAGATATCGTGTCATATCATATTGACATGTTGTGTTAGTCGTGTCAAAACTATTTTATTGTTTATTTTTAGAAAAAAAAAATACAAAAATTTATTAAAGAACTAAAAACAGAGGAAAATAATTTACTAAGATGTAATTGATATTGATTACTTGGTTGAGTTTATAATTTTTGTTAATGTTTTTATATATTATAATATTAATTAGATAAGAAAAATACTAGTCAAATGAATCGTGTTATAAAGTGAATTTAAAATATCCATTTTATTCAAATAATCAGAATCGTGTTCATGTCATACTTATGTCTTGATGCTTGAAGTATCGCATCGTGTTGAACCGTGTCAAACATGTTTGTGCCGTGTCAATTCGATCATGTCATATTATATTAAAAAGCACTACCTCAAAGAAATATATGCTCGTATGTAATGATTAATTAATGCGTCTTTTTTAGGGCTGTATATGAGCTGAGTTTGAGCGAGTTAGGGACAACTCAAACTCAGCTCGGCAGTAACTCGAGTTGAGTTGAGCTGAGCTAGAAATACTTTCGAGCTTCTTAAGTTGGCTCAAAATCAGCTCATTCCCAACTCCAGCTAGCTCGTGAGCTCACGAGCTAACTTGAAATAAACATATATCCTTCAAATTTTTATTTATTTAATTCATATGTTATTCTAGTATTAAATTTTTTTGACATATTGTATATTGTAAACAATAAATTGTTGGCTTTTATATCCTAGTATTAAATTTTTTTATATTGATTTGAAACAAAATGTGTCCTGAAACTCAATCTATCATGTGTAATATTAGTTAAAATAAAAATATATAAGAACAAAATTTTTATATTAATTTATAAATTTTTATTACTCATAAATTATATTCACAATCAAGATTTCAAAATGCGGTATGGCGGTATAAAGTTGACTTAGCGATTTGGTGTTATATCGGTGATATAACGGAGAAAAACGGTGTGTATAAAAATAAAATTATACAACTAATCTATATTATAAGTTATTTGAAAATTTAAAATTTAAAAATTAACAAGTCAAAAGACAAAATAAACAAAATCAAAGTATTAAAAACTAAACGAATTAGGGTTTTTGTATGGATTTGTATTCAGCAAAATTTTTTTTTTTTGTAATTTACATGACCCATCCGTTTTTACGCTGCTAAATATAAAAATTTTAAGTTATATCGCTGATTTTTCGAAAATATAACGCAACAGTTATTTCGTGCTTGGTTGTTGTAACGTTGATGCGTTTTGCTCCAATAATCTGTTATTTCAGTCATAACAGTGTTTTTCGGTGAAATTTATAAGCTTGTTCACAATATATATTTCACATATAAATTTATTATGTCACTAGTTGGCTCACGAGCTGCGAGCTGATCTTAACTCAAACTCAACTCGTCAACCAATCGAGTTAGTTTAGCTCGAGTTTACCAACTCGAGTTTTGTTGGCTCGAGTTATAATTGAGTTTTTGTGAGTCGAGTTCGAGTTAGCTCACGAGTTACGAGTTTTTTGCTCCGCCCTAGTCTTTTTTAGACCTTTTGCTCAAATGCTTATATATTTGTACTTGCCCAAGATATCAAGACTTTTGCCCAACATATCAAGCCTTATGTGAATATTAAAATACTATTTAGCAGTACTCAAAAATTGTCGTTTTTAGCAACATAATTTAAATTTCAAGTTTTTGACGGAGCCATTTGATTTGATTCGGTTTGATTCGGTTTTACGTTAGAAATAGTCTCAAATTAGATAAGGTCGTTCCATATTTTTAGGAGTCCAGCAATCAAATGAGAAATAACTAACTACCGGTGGTTTTTTTAGGGTGGTGATTTTAACAATCCCTGTATAAAACACTCTTTTGGACTAAATTACCCTTTCGATAAAACACTTCCTGTATTAGTGTATTCACTCTGATTACATTGATGTGCACGCGTTCCCCCTAAACACTCAATGCTTTCATCCCTCTTGTCCATTTGAATCTTCTTCTGTTCGGACGAAATGGTGGCACGATTGGACAATATTCCAGGATTTAATAACTAGATGAAACCCTCCCCGTATGAAACTTAAAAACTTAAAAAACAAAAAATAAAAGAATACTACACCGTACTTGAAGCTTTTCCCTTGAAATAAAGAATTCTAGTCATTATTGATTTGAAGTTTTGAACAAAATCAATTAGGATTAAATTTTCTATTCGTCACGTTACATTAAATTTCGGTAAATATAACCGGAAGGGGGATTTTTTTTTTTTCCCATTTTTAATCAATGTAGTCATTTAAATAGTGCCTTCTGTACTTTGTACCATATTTCTTGCATTAAAAAAATCACTCCTTTTATATGCATCCTAGATTTACTTGGCTATAAAACTTTCCGTCTTTTTTTATTACTTGGCTAATAAAAAGAATTCGGACGCGACAGTTTTTCTTTTAATATAAATTTGGCACACAGTTGATATATATATAAATATTAGAGAAATGTCCGTAATTAATCCATGTGTATGTAAGAGGGAAAACTAATATTTGATGCGCCTACTTAAGTGTAATACGTTGTCAACTATTTCAAAAAAAAAAAAAAAAATGCACTGCTAAAATTGTACACAACAGAATTCTACCGACAAACCCGCTCAGTCACCATGTTGCTGCTCTCCTCCAAGTACGTCTGTACGTGTCGGTGCCTCTTTAATTCTCTCGTTCTCCCCTCCTCTCGCTTCTTATATATATCTTCTTCTTCTCCAAAACCCCTCTGATCCATCTATCCATATCCTCCTCTAAAACCCTGCCCTGCGCTGCCTCCGTTACAGAGAGGCACGTACAATGGGTCGCAATAAGATAAAGATAGAGAAGCTTTCATCCAAGTCAAGCCGTAAGGTCACCTTCTCGAAGCGCAAAAACGGCCTCATCAAGAAAGCATACGAGCTCTCCGTGCTCTGTGACACCGATGTGGTGGTCATCTGCTTCTCTCCAAACGACAAGCTCTGCTTCTTCTCACGCCCCAAAGGGTACGTATGAGCCTTAAACTCTAGCTAGCTAGCTACTCATTGCTGACCACTTTGCGTAAGTAATATATTATACATACAGCTAACTCGTTCCTCCTGACCTGATGCATGGTCATGATCGAGTCCATAAGCATCTCTACATATAGTCCATATAGAATGGGATGAACTTAATTACAATGTAAAGCAACAAATCAGTTCTGGACTGGCTATACGACTCAACAAACCTTAAACTTCCAGCCTTTTGCTGGATGTGTGATGTCGAAAAGTTTATACAATTGGCAAGTTTTAATACTAATTAAATACATCATTGAGTGTTTCCTTGACCATTTGGATGAGTTTTATGTTCTGCACTCATCATCATGATCAATATTTTTGAAGAGGTGAGCAAGCTAGAAATTATTTACAAAACACCTGCAAGCCCTCTTAATTTGTTTTTCATCTAAATCTTGATTTCAAAATTGAGCATTCGTCCGAACCATACAATACAATCGAAATATATATAGCTTTAATTTGTAGCTAGCTCCATATTTAAAATTTTTTTAATATATTTTATATTTTATCAGAATAAACTTTTATATAAATAAGCATAGTAAGAAAATTATAAAATTAATTATTTTAGTAATCAATTTAATATTCACGGATCTATGTTAATTCAACAGGAATCCGTCGGCAATTACACAATAATGTCAGATTTAAAACACAATCTAGCCACACTATATAATTTATTAATTGGTGTCCCAATTGTGTCAAATTCAATGCACAAATTTATACAAACTAAGAAGAAAAATACAATTTTATTTTTATAATTTTAACATCCTTTTACTCAATGAGAAACAAACAACAAATTATATTCTTTCTTAAATTCAAGCCACCACATAATAATAATAATAATAATAATAATAATAATAATAATAATAATAATAATAATAATAATAATAATAACAAAAACAACAACAACATCAACAATAATGTTTAAAAAATTATATTCAAATCAAATATAGATATTAAATTTTTGGTTATTTAATTATTTATTCAAACTAGTGCTCAATATTTAATCGATATTAAATTATTTGTTTCTTTTTATTATTACGCTCTAAGAAAGCAATCAAGCCTACAATATATTTTATTAATCAAATATCAATTATTATTTTTTTCTACTTTAAACGAAAGTTTTACTTTTATTTTAAATTATTAATATCTATACCATGTATTATAATAAAATATAAGATAGTAATTCGGATTTTATATAAAGAATCATTAATTTAATTTGAAACTCTTGCGGCTTTACTTTACACTAGTAGGAATTAATCCGCGTCTTACTTTCGATGGATTTTCTGCAACTAAAGCATCTATATATATAGTATTATACATGTCAACAAGTAATACCAATTCGCCTCACTGCACGAAACTTCGTACAGTCATTTGCATACAGAAATTCCCACTAACCTATACTTTTTAAGAAACATAAGTTTTGGAAAAAATTAATAATAAATAAATAAATAAAGTATATATTTAAACTAATATTCATTAACTATCTTCCAAAGCATTGTTATTTATTTTTGTGGCCCATTAAAATTAAATATACCTGAACATGTTGCTTCTAATTATTCTTACATATGTAGAAATAAAATTTCAAAAAACAGTATATTCTACATTTTTTTTTGCAATTTATTATGATAATTTCAAAAAATATTATATTTGAGGCCCTCCAATTTGAAAAAATATTATAATATATAGCAAAAAACATTCAAAAAAGTATAAAATTTGGTCTCCAAGGATATTTCAATATGATGCTTAATTTGAACGGTTTGGATTGACTGTTTAAATTTTGAATCTTGAAACAAGAATCGATAGAAAACCGATGGCACGTGCTGTCGATGGCTCGTTAACCATCCTCGAGATAGAGGGACTGGCTAACGCGCCATCGATGGTACGTGCCATCGATTTTCTATGGACTCATTTTTCAATATCCAAAATTCAAATGGTCGATCCAAACCGTTCATGTTGAGCACCGTATTCGAATTCCATTGGAGAAGAAATTTTATATTTTTTTGTAACTTATTATGATAATTTAAAAAAATAGTATATTCCAGGCCCTCCAATTTGAAAAATATCATAATAGTATATTTCAGTATGATGCTCAACTTGAACGATTTGGATTGACTGTTTGAATTTTGAGTCTTAAATCTTAAAAAATTAGTCGATAGAAAATCGATGGCACGTGCCATTGATGGCTCATTAGCCATCCTCTATGTGTGTGTGTTACGCTATTAGTTATTCATATTATAATTCTAAGAAACAAACATGAACTATTAATCTTACGGTCTTATAATAGAATTGCATACTTTAGAATCAATTTTGTAGAAAACCAAGAGCTGAAAAGTTCACATCATGTAATTAAACAATAATTGGTTGATTTTTGTTCATTGGTCTCATTCAATTACAAATTTTCGATGGTATAAAGGAATACATTGCACTTGATGTACGATAATATTTATGACTTAAATTTGTTTAGGGTGCATCCTTATCAGAAAAATAAGACTTCTTCATCCAACTTTGAATTCACATTATGTTTGATCAAACAATTGTACTTTTTACCTGGATCGTCTCATTGAGTCGCTATTCAATGTCTCCGCTTTTTTTTGCTGAACTATAAATTTCATTGTAATAAGTTTGTTGATATTTGACAATTTAATTACTAGTGTGGCGGATGTACTTTTGGAGTTCCTCCACAAGCTAGATGATGTTCAGAAAGACGAAGAAAGAAAAATCATGATCATCCGCAACAAAGATGTAAGTTTTCTAAAATGTGTACCCTTAATGGCTTTTTTGCCCCCGAGAAATAAAAAAAAAAATGTGCAATAGTAATAATAATAATAATTCTGAATAGTCCGCTACAACCCTCTATAACTTTGAATATCTCGTTTCTACTCAATCGCCACACTAAAAGAAAAATTAAAGTTAAATGTGAAGACGATATCTTGTCTAGTCTTCTCTTAATAAAATAAAACAAAAAATATATATATATATATATATATATTTTCTCACATGACTCCTAAGGAACCATGATTTCATCCAATGCAGCGTATAATTTCATTGCTTCAAAATGTTAAAAGACAAGACGAAATGGAAGCAAAGGAAAGGACGGTAGAGGAGGCAAACAGGTATGTTCTAATATAATTTATTTTTATTTAGTTGTCGGTTTACTAAATTTCATTTCATAATTGTCAGAGAATTAATCAGGTATATATATGCTCTAATTCCTGAACTGCAAACCTATTTGGAACTAGTAAACGAGAATTGCTTTCTATCATCTCATAGATTCCATCATCCTCATCATCCCAGGTCTTCATTAAATCCTCATCCCCTCTTTCCTTTTTCGAAATGCAATTTATATAATTAAACCTCATCCCTCTTTTTTTTCGGAATGCAATTAATCCTCTCTTTCCTTCCAGAGATTTTTTTTTTTTCAGGTGAAAAAATTTTCCAGCATCCAGAGGCCAACTAGAACAATTAGTCTGCCAATTATAACAGTTATTTGAAATATTAAATAATTTTTCTAGTTGTTCTGAAAAAAAAATAATTGTTCTGGAAAAAAAACTAATTGTTCTATTTGGTAAAGTAATTGTTCTAGTTATTCTGGAAAAAAAATAATTGTGCTGAAAAAAAAAATGCTAATTGTTCTAGTTGTTCTGGAAAAAAAATAATTGTGCTGGAAAAAATACTAATTGTTCTAGTTGGTAAGCTAACTGTTCTAGTTGTTCTGAAAAAAAAATAATTGTGCTGGGAAAAAAATGCTAATTGTTCTAGTTGGTAAGCTAACTGTTCTAGTTGTTCTGGAAGAAAATAATTGTGCTAGAAAAAAATGTTAATTGTTCTAGTTGTTCTGGAAAAAAATAATTGTGCTGGAAAAAAATTAATTATGGCAGTTATTAATGGAAAAAGAGAGGAAAGGGGATGGGGAGAGAAGGGATGATGGAAAAATATTCCGAAAATAAAAAGCTGTTATTAATGTATTTCTAAAAATGAAAAACGCATCTTGGGGATGATGAGGATGGTGAATTTTGGAGATGATTGTTATCAGCCCCGAAAAAAAAAAAAATCTAGGTAAAACAAGCTTTGTCATCCCACATAATGGGACGGTCCAACCCAAAACCTGGGATAGCCCTCAAAATTGCAAGCTCCGTTTTTTATTTTTCCAATAAAATACATTTATGTTAGGTGGGTGGTTACTGGTTAGAAGTCTGACCTAGCAAAAGACGGAAACTAAAACTTTGACTCAGTACAACTAACATGAAGGGCCGTCTTTTAGAGTATCTGGACCTTAACTGTGTGCATGCACTACCAGCAACTTGGACCGAAGATCTTTTCTCTATCAAGATGCACCTTACAATATGAGGCCTAGGGGCCCAAAATAGTTAATTTGTCTTCGGTCCTCAAAGAAAACTAATTCTTGAACCTCTTACTGTCACATCGAGGATCCGGATCCTCTGGTCGGCAGAAGTGTGCGGACCACCTGGTCGGCGCGTGATCCGAGCCGTCTGATTTAATCTCAACGGTTCATTTTTTCGGGCCAATATTTTTTTCGGGAGTGATGGAATTCACGGGGCTCCCTTTAGCCGTTGAGATTAAATCAGACGGTCCAGATCCTCTGCCGACCAGAGGATCTGAATCCGTCACATCGAGGTACTGCCAAAACAAAAGTTGCAAAGTTTCATCCAAATTGACGTAGTCGAGTCAATGGCATGTGCTCAAGGTACTTTATGTGTGTCTTTTTCCTCTTTTTTCCTTGAAAAAGAAAAACACATGAACCGGTCCCAAAACTTAAATTTACCAACGAGCTTTTCATGGGTTTTGATCCTTGCTGGTCAGTGTTCAGAAGACAAAAACTTAAATTTCATAATTTTAGGAAAGAAGAAGAAGGAGGAGCTTACAGGCTCTTTCCACCAGAAAATGCCTATCCCTATCCATATGAGGTACGTACTGTTTTGCTTTTCTGATTTATGTTGTTTACATTACCAACTCACGAAAGCTACTCGTATCAGTCGGAATTACTACGATTGCTGTACAAAAATGCTCTTAGTTTTTTAGACATAATCTGACTATTGTGATATAATCTATTATTTGAAATATGTTCAGGATATCAAGCGACAGCACGCTAGACTTATGTTTCTCTTGAGGTTAGTTGATGTCTTTTTTGAAACAGTGTTTCAGAATTAAAATGCTATCCTAGTTAGAAGGGAAAAAATCAGCAGTTATTATAAAATATATATTGTACCAATTCAACATCTGCACTAGGCTTTTTGTCAAGAACTCAAGATAAACTATTTTACTCGCTTTTCAAATTATGAAATGTTCAATTGCCTTCTCCATTCAATTTTTTATTAGGTGGTTCAAGAAGGACAAATATAACGTGCCAATGACCAACTCAAGCGAGTTTGACAATTATGAGGAAAGGCTTATGAGTAGCCTTAGAACTGTTTGGGACAGAAAGGTAAATTGTTCATATATAATTATTAGTTTAGGGAGAAATTCAACAAAATTAAAGAAAAGAAAAGTCAGTTTTTGAACAATTCACTTATTGGCAATAGTCTCTCAGATGCTCGAGTCATGAGCAATACTTGTTTAGCGATCAACAATTCTTGTCTATACTAGTTTAGTAAACGCTACTAAAAGTTTCTAGAAAAAAAAAAAAAATTAATTGTTGCTTTACTTTAATTGATATATTTTTAATAGAAATAATGTTGCTTGAACAACATGCACAACTTTTTTCAACTATATCTCATGTCGTTTTAAACCAAAAATAAGAATAAGAATAATAATTAATGAAACCATTCAAATAATTATATTGCATGGTTATTGACGATCCTCGTTTAGTTTTTTTAACATGTTACAATCCAATTGGAAACTGTCTCATAAAAGTTTCTACTTCCTTTGACGCAGAATTTTCTGCAATCATATGCAAGTCTTAAAGTTGAACAATTGCAAGCAAACTCTAGCACAAATACTCTGGTAAATTACTCTTTGCTTCCATCAAAGAAGTATATTAGTTTCCAAGGTTCTCAAAATTGTTTACGAAATTGCTTTTCTCACTACTAAATTCGAGAAGCACTCCAATTTTTCGAATAATGACCAATTTACTCTTGGTTTATTTGCCTATGAAAAAATAAAGTAGAAAGCTTTTCTTCAAATCGAGGATATTTTGGTCATTAATATAAAATTGGGTTCATCTTCAAATTGAGTCAGAAAAGTAATTCCTCGTCCATGGCAATAGTGGCTATGAACACGATGTTCTTTTTTCTTTCCTGCCGATCAGATTTCTTACCAATTGTTTTCTTATTTTCGATATTTTTACTTTCTGTGGCTGTCACTGTGTGGTTTCTATGGACTGATTATGAACATGTTCTTTTTCTTGCGTTCTGCTACTATCTTGAAAACAGCATGTAATCAATGAGATCAACCTTTTTGAATCAAAATTTATTAGAGCACATAAAACACTGGATTGTACTCTTTTGTTTATGAATGAAAAAGGGTCTCGATAATAATTTTAATTTTAATTAGCCACTGGTAGCATTGTATTAGCTTATTTTTTTGCAGTTTCTTCTACTTCTGTTTTGTTTGATTGGATTTAACACTGTAATTCTTTTACTATTTTTTTCTGATTTTTAAATTGACTCTCATTAGCCAACCTTCCAAAAAGGGCGAATAAAAAAAGGATACTCATTGGTGAAAGCAAATGAGATGACATTTTCAAAAAAAAAAAAATGACATATTAATTATTTTCATGGCAATCCCTTTGCTTGAGCATTTAAGGATATCAGCTTCCCACTACAACTCAAACCCACAGCCTCCTAAAATGGTACGTTACTTCTAGCAAACCAAGCATCAGAAATATGCACTTGATACATATTCCGTATCATACAAGAAGTTTAATGAAATAGAAAGGTATGAATTACGTACATCACTCCGTGGTATATATATATTGTCAGAGACTCAGAAAGTATATTTTGCGTCTTTAATTAACACATAAACTTAATATACAGTAATCGAATTATATATATATAACTTCATATATACCTGCTAGGTGAATTTTGAATATGAAGAAAATGACTAGATTTTAGGGGGAAAAAATTCAAATCAATTAATTAGTGTACCAATAAGGCACGTACTGAGATAAAGGAGAGTAGTTCAATTTCTGAAAGCTAATTAAATTACTTTCCTCATGAGATACATGACACATCTTTGAATTTTGCAGCTGCAGTTGCAGTCACAACCACATCAGCAACAATCAATGTTGATGCAAAGAAATGTTGTCATGCTGAACATGCAGCAGCAGCAGCAGCAGACGCTAGAAATTCCTATGCAAATGCAGCACGAACAGGCAGCTCTGGATAACAAAAACAAAGGGAAAATGATCATGATAAATCCAAACCCAAAGTTGACAAACCGCATGCAACAACAAATTGAACAAGAAACCAATTATATGCAGGTGCAGCGAGAATTGGCCCCTCTTAATCAGAATAACAATGGGAATACAACTACACGTGCATCTCACCAAAGGACCGTTGAAGAAGCAAATCAGGAACAGGAATGGAGCAATGCCACTGCATTAATCCAGCAACATTTCTAGTACATTTCATTCATTCCCCATCACATTTTTAGATTTCAATTTTTTATCAATTTTACTAATGTCAAGATTCAATCGTATAATCTTTTTTTGTTTGGGAACCTCATGAACTAGTTGTTCATGAACTAGAACTAGAACAAGGAACCCAAACAAGGAACTAGCTAGTTCCTAGTTCTCCCCAGAACTTGGAACTAGAACTAGAACAAAAACTAGAACTAGCTAGTTCCTAGTTCCTAGTTCTTGCTACTTGCCAAACATAAGGTTCAGGTGCGAGTGATTTTGTTAAATTTTAAGACGGGCTTTTCTTAAATGCACATCAAATTAGCACATATTTAATAATAATGATGATGATGAGCTATCCAATTAAATTAAGGAAACAATTGAAAATAATTTTGTCCAAATTATTTTGAAACGTGATTCAATTAAAAATAGCACTATAAATTTGTTTAGAAAGAGCTAGGAGTAATTGCATACGCAACTCACTAGCAAACTCCAAATATATATATATACACATATAATCCCTTGGTTTTGTTGCTTGGTAGTCAAATGAACCTTGGTAATGGTAACCATCAAGCAGTAGAAGAGAAGGAGCAAGGTGCAATAGAGTCTCAGCCTGAAATGAACCAAGATGCCATACAGACTCATCAGCCTGAAACTGAAATGAGGAGCAGCAGCCAAGTCAATAATGTGTTTGGGCCTCCAATGATATCCTCGGACTACTCCTGGAACTCTGATTACTCCACACCCCAATTGGCGGAACAGCATCCTTTTCAGGTACTAAAAAAGGCCGAATTTATTTTAAACACTACAATCTTCATCCAAAGGTGTGAGTGTGTGGGTGGGGGGTACAATAGGAAACTATGGAAGCTTAATGTGGCATTATGGAAAATACAAATTTATATCAAACTCACTGTTTTGTTATATAAAAGAAAACAATAGTAAATTATTAGTTGTTTCATTGATATAAATGAAAGTGAGGATTTCATTGATATGTTGTTTAATACTTTATATATACATACATCCAACTTATTTGTCGCACAGAATTCTATCACTTTAGTTGTCTTTTATGCTCTACTAAAAAAATTATGTGATAAGAGAGGATTAAGCTGACCTCGCAGAAATTAAGAATTCAAGTGTCACATGCATTTTTTTCCAAAAAAAAAAAAGTTGCATGAAAAATTGAAAATATATCCCTTCTTTCTTCGAGAAAATGTTGCACTAAAATTAAGTAAAGCTCCCTCATGCAGCCAACCGTTTGCAAGAGCAGTAACCTATCGAACAAATTGTTTTATTACTTGCATGCTCTAAACTTATTTATTTATTTTTTCCTTTTTCTATAGTCATCGGTCTTGGATACCATGCCCTCAATGTACACGACTTCAGACGATATTGGCAATCAAGCTAACCTCGACCTCGACCTCGACCTCCCCCAAGTCAACCTCTTCTACGATTTCGAAGGACCCAGTCAGTGAGTGTGTCCGCCTACAAGATTAACAAACAAAATGAAGGGAAACCTTTAGCTAATTATTTATATTTTTTCCTTTGTGTGTTCCTGCGGGTCTAATATATCCGATATACACCTTAGTATTTTTTTTTCCTTTTTTGTCTTTTGGTATTCACGTTAGTATTATAACTCATATGGTATTTTAATTAAAAACTATCATATTTTTTTTTTGTTGGGGATTCTTGCGGGTTGAGGAACTGTACATTCGCAAGAACAAAAAGGACCTAGTTTGATTTTGCTCTTGTTTTGGCAATGTCTGGTTTGTATCTGCTTACAATATTGGCTTAACTTTGTTGCAATTTATCTGTGTTTTTTTTTTGCCCATTTTCTTGGTCTTTTAGTAAAATATTAGTGTATGAACTTTTTTTAAAAAACTGTACTTTCATTTTGCGTGAAAATGCTTGCTTTTATATATTCTTGGAGTATGTGTAATACAAAAAAAAATGTGGGTTTCTAAAATTCTTCATCACTTTCTCTGAAATTCATTATTTTAGTTTTCTTTCTCTGAGATTGTACAGCTATTTATATTGGATTAAGTCGCGATTATTTTTCTCTATTGAGATAGAATAGTCCAAAAAGAAATCCTTAAGGATAGCCAGGCCATCACTCTAGTTTTTATGTATTCTGTCTGTCTTTTAATTCAAACATTGTCACAAAAGACAGAATCCAGTGTAAATTTGTATGAATTGGTACACTATAGTGCTGCATCTTGTCAATCTTGCAACGCGTTCTCTTAATTTTCTCCGTCCATATTAGTAAGCACCAGTATCACCCGTCACCACAGATCTTGTATTCTTCCTTTCCCAGACTAACGCATTTTGGAGCCTTTTAGAATAGTAATAGAATAAGGAAATTAAGATACTGGGTCAAATTCTATTCTATTTTTGGAACCAAAGAGTCTCTCCCTTCGGCGTCCTCTTGATTTGTATTGAAATTTGTAATAGTTAAATCAAAATTGTTTTCTCAGTTTTTGCATCAACAAAAGAAAGGAAAACACGAGGGTAGTTTTTTGGTTTAGTTTCATACACATTGTGTTGCGGCATGTCAAATGTAAGATTTCATTAAGTATTGGGGATGTAGTACGAGGTTTCTAATAAGTAGGAAAAAGCTGATAATTTTCGAAAATAAAAAACACTATGTAATATATAAACAACGTCCAAAATTACCCTGCATTTACAAGATCTAAAACCACAAAGAAAAGAAAAAAATCACTCAAAACTAGAAGACCTACTCCATCGATCCAAATAATCCTCGATGACAGATACTGAATCTACTGTTTGTTCTGTGCTTGCAACCGAGACAGAATCATCTTCTAAGTCAAGCAATGCAAGGTTGAGGTATGACCTAATGTTTGCTTGTGATGGAGTCATCACCACCTCATCCTCTGACATCTCGAGGTTTTCCTCTGCTACAGCAACTTGCAACTCAGCCCATCTTGTTACTGCCTCATCACCCTGAAGAAGCTTCACCACCTAATTACCAAAAAAAAAAATAATAATAATAAGAGCTTATTAGTTTGGCCCAAACATTGAGTTAAAAGTAAGCTTTTCATGGGAATACTAATAATCTTAAAAAGTCATGAAAGATAGAAATCTTACAATAGACATTGTTGGTCGGCATTGATAACTGGTTCTAAGGCACAAGGAAGCAGCCATTGTAATTCTTCGCATTTGCTCAGCCACATGTGCATTACTCAAGCATGGGTCTAGCAACTCTTCCATATTTCCACCCTGCAATATCGGCTTTGCCTTTTCACAAAAAGAGGAAAATGATAAGAGATCAAAAAATATATATATATAGATTAATTGATCTAAAAGTTCAATCTAATTGTAGCTGAGAAACTTCAGTACCCCAGATTTTAAAATTTTGGAAGCAGATCCATAAAATCACATAACTTAAAATTTTGGGTTCAGGAGAAATATATACCCAAGGAACAATGCTCTCATGACCTTTAGGTGACCCAGCTTGAATAGGTTTTCGACCTGATATAAGTTCAAGTAGCACAACACCATATGCGTAAACATCAATTTTCTCATTAACCTTTCCGTACATGAAATACTCAGGTGCCAGATACCTACCAAAGTAGAAAACAATTAAAAATTACTATAAATACTCAAAAACAAAAATAACCACAGATTGCACCGATAACACCACATAATTTTCTATTATGCAAAAAATTCTTGAAAAGTTGTTTACCCAAATGTGCCCGCTATATCATTGCATGCGAGGTTTGAAGCTGGAGATGAAACCCGCCTGGCAAAACCAAAATCTGACAACTGAAAAGAAAAAATATGCCTTATGTTAAATTGTATTTCTCAAGGTGTTTGTATTTCCTATCTATGTTCTTCATTGTGTGTAATACCAAGGAAATTTCAAAGTTGGCAATACTAAATATTAAGCCTTTGTGAAATGAATTAGTATAGAAATAAAACATATAAATAACCTTTGGCTCCATATCCTTTGAAAGGAGTATGTTGGATGACTTGACATCCCCATGAATCACCGACTCATTGGACCCACCACCACTATGCAAATACTCAAGTGCTTCGCCTATGCCAACAGCTATCTTATACCTCTCATCCCAGCTTAGCATGTGGTTTTTCTCTTGTTCACCTGTTAAGAAGAGCATTCTATCAATATATTGAGTTTTCTTTTACATGCACTGGGGTATATTTCATACAAAGGAAATGCATAATGTGTTGAGTATACTCCTAAATGGTCCTATCAATGGCAAAAAAAAAAAAAAAAAAAAAAAAAAAAAAACTCTCTTAATAAAAGACAGGCTATGTGGTTTTAAAATTTATCCATTTCTGCACAAATTTCTCTTAGGAACACAAAATTGGAAAATGCAAAAGCCTAGAAGAAATGTTTCAATACAAAAGGGTATTCAAAATATTAACAAGAACAGTATAAATGTGAGCAAACAGACCCTTCATAAGGGTCAATATGCAATATTATAAGTCGAAAGGGTATCAAAGGATATGATGAGCAATGTTACTCGAAAAAACTCTATCCGCAGCCTCAATTAAAATTATCAATCTAATGAAAACTACTACAACAAGAACAAACTAAAATGGTAATTCAAATTATCAAGGAGCCTCACAGGCTAGCCACAAGAATTTATCAACAACAGTGCAAACAACATACCATGAAGAATTTCTTCCAAGCTGCCATTAGACAAGTAGTCATACACCAATATAAGGCTCCTATTCTCAAAACAAAAACCAGCCAGTGTAATTATGTTTTTGTGGTGCAAGCAGGATGCAATGTCCACCTCACACATGAACTCCTTAAGGGCCTCATTACTGGGTTTTAACAGCTTTACAGCTAGGTCCCTCCCTTCTAAAAAATTCGCCTTGTAGACCCTGCTTGTGCCCCCTTTCCCTATTAGCTTGTCTACAAAATAAGCAAAGCAAATGACTTTCAACCGATTGTCCACTGTTCATTCAAATTATTCCAAGGCATTTTCCAAAGGTTTAAGACTTTGATAAGTTTCAAGAAATTCTGAAAATTGTTTAAATTGTTTTCGGAAGGAAAAACTGCATTACAAAAGAACTTGACCTATTTTCCTTAATTTGTTACAGCAAGGTAAAGCATTTTTATTTGTGAGAAAAAGTTTAACCAATTTTAAGTAATTTTTTTTTAGAGAATAATAAACAATCAACGAAGCAAACAAGTCAAGGAGACAAACCAGCTGAGAAATTTGAAGTAGCTTTTTCGAGTTCTTCAAATCTAAAATTTTTACAGAATGAAGAGAACTTCTCCTCAAATTCTTTCAACTCTTTTGGAGGCCAATCTTCGGTCAATGTTAAATCATTACTGGAGCTCATAACACCACACCTTACTGGGATAACAGGCCTTCCATCTAGGTGTAATCTAGTGGGAAGCCTCATAGCCCACCTCACAACAGGCCACTCAGACGAATGACACCTTCTATGAGTTAAAACCCTCTTCCTCAGACTGTGGGACCCACCATTTGGCTTCTTATTGGATTCACTGGGTGAGTTGCATGAACTGGAGTTGCTGGACTCATCCTCTGATGAGATGGTGCATACTGAGCAGCTCTGGTTACTTGTTCCAGACCCAGATCTATCAGTGGTGCTACTAGTACTAACTTTGTTTGCCTCACCATCACGTGGCCATGAACAGTACAGATCTTCATTCGTCAACTGACTCGTGGCCCCATTCTCGACTTGAGCTGGATTTTCATTGGGCCAGGGGCAGTACAGGTCATTGTTTCCATTATTGCTAGTGCAAATCGGGTGGTTGGCATTAGCACCACCATCACTGTCAGACTTTGAAAGTGCTTGTTCCTCTGGCTTGTCTTCTAAAGTAACATCTGAATTGTTGGTAGCACTGGAAATGCTTGTGCTGAGGTATCTTGCTGCTAACACACAATAGAGGTCACTCTCTTTGGTTATACCTTCATCTGGCTTGGTTTTATCTGTTTTAAAAGAGTGTTTAAAAATTTATTGTATATAGGAAAATAGTGAAGCGCATGCATAATTTACATAAGAAACTATTTAATAAATATATATAAACCAAACATATAAGACCAACTAACCTGGTATTTCACACTGGAATACAATTTTTCCATTATTTACAGCGACAACCGAGCAAGTTGATCTCAGCTTCCTTGCACAATACTTTGGAATGGATAAAGCATACCTAAAAATGAAATATTGGTGAAACAAAACTTTAGAATGTTGCCGTACTACCCTCCATTAAAACCACAATCTGCTAAACCAGTATAATTTTCTGTGGTTCATATATGACCTCAACTGACGAATTGTAATTTGTCTAAAGGAACTGATAGGTATTGAATGCACATAATGCTCTTGGTGCACAATTTTTTATGCAGTCTTGCAAGAAACCATAAATTGGAAAATTTGCAGCTAGCTATATTGAAATGCATCTGTATTTATTAGTCCATTCAATTGCCATCGGAGACGCTATACATAAAACTTCACAGCATTATCCTGTGCTGGACCACATAATATATGTACGGAAAATGAAAAATTTTATAATTACCCATTTTTGAGATTATGTTTTACTGCACCAAGAATGAGATTTGAGGCTCCCAAGGAATTAGCTTCACGAACCAATGCTCTCCTAACTGAAAATCCTCTGCATATTTTCAGCTTTAGTTCGATCTGTGGTGATAAAAAATGGTATCAAACAAGTACTAATTAGAACAATAAACTGCAGGACAGACAAACCAATAGAATTATTTGATCAGTTAGAAAGTCATCCAGTCTAGCATAAAGTAACTGCATCATTACAACAGGAAAAAACAGTGGGAAAATAAGGTATATTATTAACCAAAGTGTAGAAAAACTTAAAATTAGCAGTCCAGCACAAAATTTGAAAACCTGGCTACATGATTTTACACTTGGTACGAAATTGCACAGAGTGAAATTAGCAATTATGAAACAAAAATCGAATATGTACTAAAAAGCTACGAGTAGAAAACTAAAGAATGAAAAGAAGTTGTTTGAGGACCATGGTTAGTGTGACAATTTCTCAAAATTTTAGTAAATTAGACAAAACCTTTGGTGGCACCAATTGAGATGCAAATGAAACACACCAAGTACAATGAGTTAGGCAAATGGGTCAATTGGAAATAAGTGGTCAAATTACAATTAATTAGACAATTGTACAGAGGAACTGAAGAGAAGAAACGAAAAAAAGAAAGAAAGAGACCTGTTTGAGATTGCAGAAGCCATCGTAAACAGCAAGCATGGAATCCAAGTCCAAGTTGAGAGAAGAAGAGGAGGCAGCGGGGGAGGTGATGACGTGGCAGGCGACGAAGTGGTCGCCAGCGTGGGCGAGGTTGACGAGCGACCAAGTGAGAATCTCCTTGCTTTGGGAGTCCATCTTGACAGCGACGACCACTGTTTTCTTCTTCTCCGTCGTCGTCGTGGCCGGCTCCACTTTGCCTTTGGTGTCTTCGTTCTCTCCAGTCTCCATGTCTAACGCTCCTTTCTCTTCCTTGTCTTCTCCCATGTCCATGTCCTTCTTCTCTGAGTCGGGGATTCCCATTTTCTTCTCTCTTTCTCTCTCTGAGTCTCTGTGAGTGTTGGGTTGAGAGAGATGAGAGATGAGAGATGAGAGATGAGAGAAGGATTTGTCACATGGGTTTGTTACTTTGTTCCAGTTTGGGTGGAGAACAGAGTTACAGAGGAGAGAAACTTGCTACTTTTTGTCGCCAGCTTGGGATATCTCTTCTCTTCTCTCGTCTTCTCTCTATTTACGATAATAATAATATTTCTGAGTTTCGGTTTTCAGAAACAACGAAAAGAAACCCGCGAAGAGAACCCCCTCCTTCCTGCTCAGCTTCTCTGGTCAACATATCAGTCTCTCCCTTTCCTCATGTCGTTTTCCTTATTAATTAATTTCCCATTAATTAATTATTAATTGTTATATAAATAAAGAAAGGAGAAATGGCGTCCGTTCCCACACTACAGTCTACACTGCATCCTTAGACACAGAAATAGTAATCAACACCAAGGCGCTCTTTCGCTTCTCCCATCTCACGTTCATCTCCGTCCCTTTCCTCTACATCCACAATTATTATGTACACACGGTCTACACACAATAAAATATCCAAATTAATCATCTGCACTCGCTCTACATCACATTCTCTCAACCCGACTACGTATCACCCAGTGTTTTAACATGCAAATTTTTATTACAATCTGCAATCTCTGTTCAAGATCAAAGACTGATTTTCACAATTTTTTATTTGTTGAACAATTTAATTCAAATAATATCATACGTAATATTTATTAAGCTATCTCTTTCACTTCGTAATTTTCTCTTCTAAACAAATATCAAAACCAAACTAAAATTGATTTCTATATAAAAATCTTTTTTATCTCATCACCTAGCCTTCAAAAAAAAAAAGGATTTCTATACTCCATTTACAAATGAAACCCATACATCACTATCACTTTTTATTAATAAATCATTTATTGCTAACATTATAGCATAACAAATCAAAAGTTTTTTAATTGAGCTCTAAAAAAAGAATAATATATATATTCATTCATCAAGTAATAACACAATTTACTACATTTTATCAATTTATTACTAACTATTTATCAAAACATTTCGATAAGTTTTATAAATTAAAATTTGACCTTATAAAAATTACATATTTTAAGCCTCAGAATTGCATGAAATTTTGGTCTATATACATTCAATCATGCACCAAATGTAATAACCTTTTTTTTTCTTGTGGGCCGACCCGACCCTATGGGGGTTCTGTACGCGCCCGCCTATATCTAGTCAGGAACATGGTGGATTACGTAATTAATTTTTCCTTTTCGTCATTAATTACGCATTTACCATTAGTATTCACATTTTTATACTGCACATTTCATCTCCTTTTAATCATAAACAGGAAATCTCCAGCTATTCGTTAAAACTAAAAATGGAATTCTACAAGATACCAACATATAGATGGTATATGACATTATTGTCCCTCTCACCTATGTTTTTATGAATGTAGGCCACAAATACATGATACATCTAATCAAAACTTATCGCACTTGATATTTAATTGGAAGTAATTAACAGACTTTTACCCATATTTTTCTCTTTAAGCAAACATGTACCGCATCTAAAATTCGAGCTACTGGCATTCAAGGCTAAGGTTAGTAGAAGATGGTGGTGGTAGAAGATCCCTTAAGGCTAAGGTTAGAGTGCCAATTGAGGAGGAGCTGAAGGATATCGCTACGGTGACTCTACGATCTGTGGGTACTCTCAGCTTCCATGTGGTTTATCAGAAACTGGCTAGGCACTGCACTCACTGTGCAATAGTGGGGCATGACATCACTACATGTAGAGTATGGGCGCGGCTGAATAGGCTACTCCAGGACCCACGATTTGCTGGTCGCACTGACTTGCAGATTCCCTCCCCGCAACGCATTGGCAACTGGATTAACTGTGATGCTTTACTTCCTTCTGAACAGGTAAATGCAAACTCTAATCCTGTAGGGTATGACCATGTGCCACATAATAATAATCAAGATGAACTCCAGCCAGGCCAACAACAGACTATGCCTGACCACCAGCCCAATAACAACCCCACAGTGACTTTTACTCACCAAGCCCACCAATCTATCTACCATCCCACATCGCCTACTGTCCCACTAAATACCACCCCTAACCACTCCATAACTGCTCCATCCAATCTCACATACTCCAATGAACTCTACCAACACCATGCTTATGTTTCTACACCACAATTGAACTCCCTACCTTTCCTCTCCGGAACAAACTTGGCCTTAGCTGCTGGCCCCTCTACTACTGTGACTGCTTCCAAATCGCCAAGTAATGGCACAAACAAAAGGGCGAGGGCGGGCCCAAAACCGTCACGGTTTATTATATGAATCTAGTCTCATGGAACTGTTGCGGAAGCGGAGGTCGCGTAACAGTTCCCACACTTGCTCGTATCCTTCGCAGCACAAAAGCATCAATTGCTTTTGTGTCAGAAACCAAATGTGGTATTGGTCAGGCTGTGAAAAGAATTGCTAGATTACCTCTGAAAAATTATGATGTCGTTCCCTCGGCTGGTCGATCAGGGGGATTGTGGTTATTGTGGGATGATAATATGAAAGTAGATGTGATGGAGCGTTCTCATTTCTTCATGATTGCCAAAATTACAACTGTCTCTCTGGATGATCCTTGGATCTTAGCAGCTGTGTATGGTGACCCGCACGACTGTGTTACGGAATACATCTGGGAACGATTAGTTTACTACTCGGAGAATGACCCACACCCCCTTTGTGTTATAGGAGATTTTAACTCGATTTACTCACCTTTTGAGAAGTTTGGGGGTTCCTCTAAAGTTAAAAGAAAACATCGCTTGTTCCAATCAATGATCGCTAGGTCAGGTTTGATTGATTTGGGGTATCATGGCCCGGCATATACATGGACAAATAATCAGCGTCCTGAGAACTTTATCATGCAGCGGCTGGATAGGGCCTTAGCTTCAGTGACGTGGTGTGCACGATTTCCTCAGGCCAAACTATTTCACCTCCCTAGAAGGAACAGTGATCACTACCCCTTACTACTTAGCCTACATCCAGTGAAGAAGAGTGGTGCCCCCAAGCCTTTTAAATTTGAGAATTGGTGGGCTTTCAGGGAGGATTTCAAACCAGTTTGTGAAAAGGCAGTTCAACGAGGGGGTTTAAGTTGGGAAGGAGTATTAACTTGCCTTAAATCTGAAGTTAAAAAGTGGACGAGAGGTACCCAAACTCCGGAAATGGCATTGGCTAATGTGGAGCAAAGATTGATGACTGCACAATTGAATGAGAGAGATGCGGGGTCAGCCCGACAAACCCAAATGTTACAACACGAATATAATGGATATCTGATGGAAATTGAAGCCTATTGGGCTCAACGAGCAAGAATTCGGTGGGCTACTCTGGGTGACCAAAACACAACCTTTTTTCACCATTCTGTTGCCAGAAGAAGGAGGGTTAATAGAATCTCAAATTTAACCTTGGAGGATGGTGCAACCGTCACTGATGAAAATCTCATTAGGAAGGCATTTGTCAACCATTACAAAGATATTTATGCTCAACAGTCACTCAACCCCATGCACCAATTACACCCAGATTTATTGCACTCATTGCCACAAATACAACCTGCTGAAGCGGACTATCTTGCGGCTCAGCCGACTGACCAAGAGATCATAGAAACAGTTTTTTCTATACACCCGGACCGAGCCAGTGGGCCGGATGGTATCAATGGTCGAGCTGTTCAAATGTATTGGGATGTATTTGGGCCGTGTGTCATGAATGAGGTAAGGGCCTTTTTTCAAACGGGGGTAATGGATCCGAATATTGCTGCTTCAAACATGGTATTGGTACCCAAGGTGGATTGTGCGGTGCGGGTCACTGAGTTTAGACCCATTTCTGTGTGCAATTTCTTGTACAAGGTAATTTCCAAGCTGCTAGCTAATAGAATGAAAACCTTCATACCTAGACTGGTTTCTCTCAACCAAACAGCATTCACTCCTGGCAGAGAAATTTCAGAAAATTTGATTGTGATTAGAGAGGTTTTGCACTCTATTAACAAGTCAAATTTTGCCAAACCGAGTTTCTGTTACAAATGTGATCTCTCTAAGGCGTTTGACCGTATGAATTGGGGGTTTATATTTAAAGTTCTTGCATTGTTCGGTTTCCCGGGTGAATATATCATATGGATAAAAGCGTGTGTCACCATGGCCCGGTTCTCGATCCTCATAAACGGGAGAGCTGATGGTTTCATTGTACCGAGAAGAGGGCTGCGACAAGGTTGTGCTCTTTCCCCCTACCTTTTCATCTTATGTATGGACATATTATCTCGAATGCTGGAGATGCATGAGAGACAAGGGTTCATTCGTGGAATTCGTATCACGCCGACTGCACAGAGCCTAACCTCAATCATGTTTGCTGATGATTTAATTATCTTTGGTGAGGCAACACCTCAACAGGCAAGTAGAACACTGCAGGTCATCTCTGGCTTCTGTGATATGTCGGGTCAACAAATAGGGCATGAAAAGTCAAGAGTGTGGTTCTCTAGAAACACCACTTCGGATGACCAGCAATGTGTGCTTGCTATTCTGAATGCTCAATTGGGTGAGGCCTCTCATGTGTACCTAGGATTACCTGTTAATGCCTCTCGGCCTGCACATTTCAGCCAGTTGATCAACAAAATACAAGGGAAATTACAATCTTGGACAGCTAAGACCCTATCTCAGGCTGGGAAAGTAATTCTGATAAAATCAGTGATTGAGCCAATGATAGTGTATGCAGTGGCTGGAGGGCCCATGCCAGCTTCGACCATTTCCAGAATTAACTCTCTGATTAGATCATTCTTTTGGGAGCAAGGCGGTAAAAACAAAATGCATGTGATATCTTGGGGTAAAATTGCGCGTCCCAAATGTTTTGGTGGTCTGGGATTAAGGGATGTTAGTGTGATCAATGGAGCCATGATGTTAAAAGTGTTGTGGAAATTAGCTAGCAAGGAGCATGAAAGCAAACCGTGGGCCAGTCTGATAAGATCAAAGTACCTGGGTAGGAGGAATATATGGCTCTCTCAAGTACCTTCAAGCTGTTCAAAGCTTTGGCGAGCAATACTGATGATGAGGGAAACACTTAAGGATAAGGTGGCTTGGCAAGTGGGGCGTGGAGACAAATGTAAGGTTTTCGCTGAGCCCTGGCATGATTTCTGGAAGATGGCTCAACCGACTAACCAAGCACAATCAAGGTTAACTCTACATGATTTACTGGACACTGATAGCAGAAATTGGTCCCATGATGCATTGGCAAATCACCTCGGCACCGGCATTGCATTACATATCCTGACGAAGTACCCACAACCATCCTTTGCTACTTCCAATCGTGATGATAGGCTCCTGTACTTGCCGGCAAAGTCAGGCCAATTGACTTTCAAGGAGGCTTGCAAGCTACTTCAGCCAAGTGGACATGACACTACTCAACAATTGTGTGATGTACTAAAAGTCATATGGCACTGTCCGGGAATTCTGCCAAGAGTGCGGCTATTTATGTGGAAGATGCTCATGAATGGTGTACCAGTAAGAGGGACATATGCAGCAAAGTTAGGTTACCTACCGCCAGATTGTTCTATTTGTGGTCAAGCAAGTGAAAATGCTGAGCATGTTCTATTCTCATGCCAGTATGCAAAAGCGTATTGGTTTGGCTCTCCATTAGCTGTCAGAGTGGATATGCTTCCCCAAACCATGGTTAGTTTGTTGTACTCAATCTCTCAAACCCTACAAGCCGACCAATTTGTGCAATTTTCGAACCTGCTCTGGGCTTTGTGGAAGGATCGTTGTTCCCATGTAATGGAAGGGAAAAGGCTGGTTGCAGAGAGCACCTACAAACTAGCAAATTACCATACTACCCTCTCCAAGTTGTCCTCTACCATGCAAATACCTGGATCGCTCAAGCATGTATGGTCCAACAATGAAATTGATAGAGGTACTGGAGTTGAATGCTACACGGATGGGTCACTTGGAGTTAACCAATCTGGAGGCTGGGCTTATGTTCTGTGGGACCGAGGTAAATTGGTGGAATATGGATGTGTTTATGGAGAGGGCTCCACACCATTGGCTGTTGAAATCTCTGCCATGTTATTGGCCGTAAGAGGGGTTAATGAGAAAGGAATATTAAGCTGTATTTTTTACACTGATTGCCTTCAACTACAACAACTAATTGAAGGTAGACTACCATTGGAAACAGTCCCTTGGCAATGCTTTCATGACGCCTCAAAGCTTGTGGAACTCATGAGATCAAATTCTAATTTTCATTGTAGACATTTGACTAGAGATAACAATTCGGATGCCCACTGTTTAGCTAATTATGCTAGGATGACTAAAAGTTCTTGTACTCATCTTACTTTTCCTTTGTGTCCTATTATTTCTTCAAGTGTGGCATTGTAACTTGTATTGTTCCTTTGTTGATTAATGAAAGTTGCCTACGGGCTGTTACTACCAAAAAAAAAAAATTTAGGGGTCGTTTGGATCGTTTGGGAATAGTCTATTCCCCCGAATAGCTAATTCCAAGACTAAATTTTTCATCCAAACGCAATTACCAATTCCAGGAATAGCTAATTCCAGAAATAGCACTATTTCCAACAACACTCTTCCCAACAATACTTTTCTCTCTACTTTTCACACTTTCCAACGCTATTCCTAAACTCACCATCCAAACAACATTCTTAGTCCCGAAATAACACGCTTCCGGAAATCTCACTTTTTCCTTAAATTTAGTCCGAGGATTTACTATTCTTACCTATTCCCACCAATCCAAACACCCTTTAGAAATTAGAATCTGACAGCGTAGGTCCGTAGGCATCTTGTAAAAGTTTTGCGCACTACCACCTAACCCCAGTGACCCCACATAAATGATAAATGCTCGTCTCTTTTCTTTTGTTAAAAAAACTGTTATCTAGAATATATATTGCAAACTTGCTTATGGGGTGTCTGACAGTTTTGACCCGTTGACTAGTGCAGACGTCGTTTATATCAGTTTTATCTTGGAACGAACGCAAAATAATATAGTTGTTTGAAAATTACTCAATAAAATATTTCTGACCTTGTACATGAATATTAGAGTTTATAAATTATGACTTATGAGTTAAAACTCCAGCAGTATTTTCATTCTACATTCTAAATTCAAATTGGATACAAGTATGAAGAAAAAAAAAACGATTTTGAACCTTGGACTAAAAATATTAAGGACGGGTTTTCAAAATCGATTTTTTTATTTTTTTTTTTTTGTCAATTTTGATTTTCCATGTTACTCTGAAAAAAAATCTACCAAGGAAGTTTTTAGTTGACAATGTCTCTTCGTAATTGCACGCCATTTGAACACATGTTCAAAGTTAGCTTACAGAATGGTTTCACAGTTCACACAAACTCAACAAATAAACGTAGTCCTCATGTCCGATAACTGTATGGGACAGTTTATACAGTTGTGCTATTAATTTGTTCAATTTATTAGTATTTAATCCGGCGTTTAATTTTTGTAATAGAGGTTGAAATTTGTCACTAAATTGAACCGTCCGATTTCAATCTAACGGCTGGTAAAATTAATGCGGTCAAAATCATATCAATAATGCAGCTATTATGGTCCCCTAGTATTATTAAAAGCGTACATGGAATTAGTTACAACCTGTGCAATTCTAGATCAGAGAAATAGATTCCAAAATGGAACCGGTCATTCTTTTTACAAGTCCACAAATTTTGACAGGACTAGATCCTTTACGACATACTATTTCTCTTTGTTTTTTTTTTATTATTTGTTTTTTATGAATGGATCCTAAGAAACGTGAACTTTGATAAAGTTCTTTTTTTTTTCAATTAATCTACCGTTGGAACATTTTTAACACAAGAAAGAATGTGAATTTAATTTGTACTATGCTTACCTGTAAGTATATTGTTAATAATTCATTATTTATCTAGAGAAGCATAATTCAGTGTGCAATTTACATTCCTTCTTCTGAATCATCGCTAGATTTGCGTAGTTTATTATATTAAACTAAATTTTTACCATTAGCACGTAACAAATAAGTAAAAGGCAGTCATATGAGAGACCAATTGAATTATAGATAATAAATACAACGACTGTGCAAAAAAAAAAAAAAAAAAAAAAAAGTTACAGAAATAATGAGATCACATTTCAAGCTAGACAAAAAAAAAAAAGAAATAGGAAGAGTAGAAGGGGACATTTGAGAAACAGCTAGCTAGCTATTGAATGAATGAACTTCGCAAAATTCACAAAATAGTAGTTTGTGTTCTTCCGTGCATGGACCGCAGTAGATCTGGAAAAGCAGTACTTGTTCTGAAAATGATGAGAAAAAGAAGCTGGGAATTATTTAAAAGTACATTTCATAATTTTTGTCATGTTGCAGAGCATATTTAGGACATGTGACATGGATAGTTGGATTGCTCCGACTTAAATGTGAATTATACTTTGGAACTAAGTGTGTGTATTTATGCTCAAAATTGACGCCCTTAGATGTTTTTATATTAACCCAATACACTTTGGTGTCGTTTGGGATGCATGAGAATCGGCCAATTCTTGGAATTGGCAATTCCATTCTCCAATTTTTTATCCAAGCGATTTTGGAATAGTCAATTCCATTCCTAACATAATTTTCAATAACACTCTTCCCAATAACACTTTTCTCTCTACTTTTCACACTTCCCAACGTTAATCCTAAACTCACCATCCAAACAACATTTTCAATTCCCGAAATAGCCAATTCCCACAATTTCTGTGAATAGTGTTTTTCTCTAAATTTATGCTATTCCTATCATATTCCTAACCCATCCAAACGACACTCTCAAGTGATGTTGATCTTTTGTAAAGTCCGTTTCGGATATTATTCAGATCTGGTCATTTAAATAGTGAAATGGCACAATTTGCATTTCGTAGCAAACTAGCAATGTAATACATATTACTTGCAAGGCGAGTAGCTGTTTCTTATGCATTATATTATAGGTATGGTATTTTTTCAATTATTATTATTTTTTTGGGTTCTTTCTCAAATGAAGAGAATATCGGTCCAGAAGGAACAACAAAAATTCATCCTATTTCGCCAACCAGAAAAGAATTGACAGGAATTTTGACCTAGTGTAGAATCAAAGAAGACTTGTTTTCGTCGTCCCGTTAAAATGCGATGATATTTCTGACAAAAAGAGTACGCATCTGACAAGCTCCCAACTTATCTTGTTGTGCTCTTGCCAGGATTCCTCTCTAGTCCCAAATCTATACTAGTTTCATGTGATTTGTGATGTGATGTAACTTAGGGTCCGCTTCAGGGAAATACTCAGAACGAAGGAAAGAGAGAAACATATCGGTTACTCGCTCCAGAAGAGAGAATTGACGGAAACTAAAAATACTAGAGAGACATAAAGAGGAAGAGTTCGGTTACTCCCAAAATCGGGAGTACCGAGTATCCTTCCTCCTCTTTCGAGTCTCTCCTTCTAGAGCGAACCCTTAGGGAAAAAACAATACATGGAGCTGAGCAAATTAGAGCGCATGCCATGTTAACAGCCACTTTCCCAAAGGTACATTCCGCATTCTCTCATAAATATTTCTTTCATAGAGATAATAAAACAACTTTGATATTTAAATCAAATTGAAAATTTTTAATCAACCCTGCAACACACGAAAATAATGACGTCCTGATTAGAATCATTTTCTTTTCACTATGGATTTCATTTCATTCCATTTTATTCAATTTTTTTTTATCAAAATAAACAGATCTGAAGTCATTTTATCGAAATTTCTATGCATTAACCTCAATGAAATTCTGAAAAATTAATTTTAATTAAATGAAATCAGATGAAATTTCGTTTGAAAATCATTTTCATCAATGTTCAAATAAACCGTAATTTTGACGGAAACAATTAGCACAACGGATCAAATAGCAAACTCAATAACATTTTTTTTCTTCGTGTGAGAAAAACTACATGATATTAATTAAACGGACCTGTATAATCAATTAACCTTATCTGTCTAATCTTTGGGATTCTGGTGAAAATGAAACCCCTTAAATTCCAACATTACTTTTGATAGCAACTTTAAAACCATAAAAAATAATTACTTTTTGCTAACAACCTTGCTGTATTATTATTCTAGAATCGCAGTTCACTAACTCCTGGTGGTCCCTTTTCTCCAATTTCTTAGCAAATGCTACTCCTACTCTGGGCATAATAAAATCTAATTATGACCACACCAAGAAGATTTATATAATTATTATTATTACAAGAAATTATAATACAATGTGGTGACAAGCTATGTACATTTGTGCAGTCATAATTGGTAGCAGCTACTGAGCATCTACGGTGTAAAGCATAAGAAAATTTTTAAACTTGCTAGCTGCTGCTAAGCATTCCAAAAATTTTTGCATGAGAAAAATTACTTAATTCACTACGACAGGCACAAGGCACTGGAAGTAGAGCTCTCTATTCAGTATGGCTGTGTTTTGATCTCTAAACTCCTTATAAACTCACGTATCCAAGAGAGGTTATCTACTAGATCTAGCGTGTGTCCATTTGTTTGTTTCGTTCGATCGATTCGATCTATAGTTGGATATCAATTGCTTAGACGAAACAACAATATGTTTTATTTTTTATCTAATAAGAAAATAAATTGAGCAACATCTATTTATATTGCTTGCAAATTAAGCAACATATCTTTATGGTCTTACATTATTTTATTTTTTTATTAGCCCACATACGAAGACATCTTTTGCTAGTTTAAATAAACCAACCTTCGACAAAATTAATTGAACTATAATTTATTTTTGTTCTCTATTTATATTTATTCCTGCACTGGTAATTCTCTTCTTGATAATGGAATTGTCTATGCATATTTTCAGAAAGAAAAAGACAGCAGCAGATCACGTTCACAAACCTCATGCCCATTTTATTGGAAAAAATATTTTGAACGAATTTTTACATTACTTTATTACTAGTTTTACAATAGATATGATAAGAAGAAAGGAAAAAAAAAAAACAACCGCCAAAAGTTTGTACACATTATAATTATATAAGTATACTAATATAACTATATCTTTGGCATCGTGCAAATCACGTGGGGCACTGTGGTTAGCACAGTGCCCTGGATTTTCTGTGACATTTGATCTTTTGTGGCAAAAATTGTATTTTAGATTTTCTGTGACGGTTTCAATCATATTTGAATAGTATTCTCAATTTTTTTTATAGCGTAAAATAAATCGCACGACGTGCGAGATTCGCTCTACATATTAGTCACTGTGAGAAACACGTTGTAACTCATATGGATTTTCTATGGGCACTCACGCGAACCCAAAGCTGTACATATTAGTTGAAAGAACAAAATTAACTATTCATTTGGGACTGTTAATTCATCAAAGCCATTGCAAAACGTTGGACTGCTAATTCATAAAAATCACAATTTACAAAAATATTTTTTAAAGAGTTCCATCTTATTTTAACGACGATCCTCAACTTTTAACATCTGTTTGCAAAAATTTCCATACCATATCCACCCTGTTAGAAAAACGTTTCATAACATATTCGTATAGAAATGAATCGCGCAACACGCGAATTTAGCACTAGTTTCTAAAATAAAGTTTTGATATAAAGAAACATATATAAGAGCTTATAACGTAACTTGAATTAAAAAAAAAAAAAAGAGAAATTTTTTTTTTTTTTGATACGAGCCACCTGAGGCTATCCAATATTTTTTGTAAAATGATAGACTATGGTATTCTTGATTTTTTTTTTAAGTTTTTGTTAACAGATGGAGAAAAAAGGAATCATTAATTCTTGGAATATTTATATTGGCCCTCTTTTTTTTAAAAAAAAATTAGTTTGAGCTCTTGATAGATTTTTAGTTACACGCTAAATTTAGCTTGTATCCATCTGTTTGTGCCGTTCGATCGATTGAATCTATAGTTGGATATCAATCGCTAGATGAAACAACAATATGTTTTAACTAATCTAAAGACTTTCAAACGTATTACACAGAAACCATGTCATAATATACTTAAAACTGATTCTACAGTACTAGGGTTAACTTTACATCATGAATTAATGTATTAACTGAATGGGATTATGAAAGTTTGTCGTGAATATTTTGTTGAACAGCAAGAAATCATGAAACTTACTAAATTTATTTTGTGATGAGCGTTAATGTTAATATCTGAATTTTCATTTAGGAATTTTTTTATAGGATTGATATTTTGATTGTGCCAGGTAGCAAACTGGATTATGGGCCTAAATTATGCCATTGTTAGATGACCAATTAGAACAACTTCATTATTTTTATGCACTAGTGGCATAAACTAATTGTTAATGATTTATAATGACATAAAACTAATTATATCTTTGTGATGGCATATTACTAGTTTTTAAGTTTTACAGTGGCATATTTAAAAGGGTAAAATTGTCATGCAATTTTCTGACGGTAAACACCTAATTTTTATTATTTTATAGTGGCAAAAAAATAATTTATTATTTAATGATGGCATATACCTAATTTCAAATGTTTAAAGTGGCATAAATCTAAATCACCCATTTATATTTTTTTTCTACGATAGATGTGATAAGAAGTATAAACTACCGTCAAAAGTTTGTACACTTATTTGTCAAATCAAATATTGATGTACACAGACAAGTATAATAAGAGCTTATAATATAGCTTGAATATAAAAAACAAAGAGAAAAAAAATTTTGAGCCACCTGAATCTATATATCCATTATTTTTTTAAGAGACGATAAAATATATTGTTAGGATTTATTTGATTTTTTTTATTTATTAGTTTTTTGTTAGACCTGTAAACAAAATAGAGGAAGAGGGGATCATTACTTACTAAAATATTTTTTATTTTTTTCATTGCAGTTGGCTCTATTTTTCTATTTATTTTTTGTTAGTCGTCTCTATCTAAATGATGTAGTTTTAGTCTCTCATTATTACTAAACTATTTTTAATTTTTTTTCATTGCAGTTGGCTCTATTTTATTTATTTATTTTTTGTTAGTCGTCTCTATCTAAATGATGTAGTTTTAGTCTCTCATTATCGGTAATCATCTCAAAACATGGTACGTGTCGGCGTCACAATAAAGAGCGAATATACGAATTGGGAACATCACATTATTTTTAATCATCCCAACCATTCTCTCAACGAATGAGTCCAAATACTTTTCTAATTGGATAACACCAACATGTGAACTCGTGCAACTTAATGTATTCCGTGCTTCCATCATTCACACCTTCACTTTCTTTTTACCTTTTTTTATTTATTTTTTATACAACTGTGTTCCTTTTTTTGTTCTTTCGTTCCTTTTGAATGCCTCGAGTTATTCTATCTTTTTTTCTAGCCGAAGTACTTTTTTAAATTTTGTGAAAAAAAAAGCGTGAAAGCAAGTAATATTATTGATCGGAGTTTTTTTTTAATGAATTTTCGACACACCGAATCTTGTATGTGATAGTATACGTATCTTATCTATTAATATTTAATATTGATTATAAGAAATATTTTTATACATTTTACAATTAAATTCTTTTACTTCAGATCTATGTGTTTCACATAATTATCTATATTTTGGTCCAAAACACATTCTCTAATTATATAGCCAAAATATCTACTGAACTTAGCAACATTAAACGTTGGCACCTCTCCTGGAGATAAAAACGATAAAGCTCTAAACTTTATCATAATTTTGGGATATAATCGGATGAACATGCGCGAAACAAATGCCACTTAAAATTAAAAGGATACGGCCCACATCCTGACACACAACACTGCAGTATTTATTTTTATTTCGTTCGTACTTTGTTTGAAGCAACCTAAAAATTATTGAAAATCTTGCAAGGAAAACGAGCTATACAAGTTGGATGCACCGTATACTTTATATTTGGTCCTGTATTGATTTAAACTTTATTCACACTTTATCATTGCCACCTCACATCCCCAAATTCCAACAAAAATTCCCCCATTTTCTAAACAACAGTAGCACCTTAAAATAATATGATTTTATAATACATGTTGGCTGCATAGAAACACGACAACAATAAAAGCCAGTATTCAAGTTAAATACGATCTGCCGTAAAAATGAATTAAAACTTGAATTGACTTTGATTAATACTTTCTTTTTGTTAGAAATATGCCAATTAATTAATGGTTTTCCGTGGCAATTTCTCTAGAGACAAACTGATGGCGGATATCTGGCTAACTTTGGCAAACCTTTGAAAAAACTCTAGCGACCCTTATCAGACTGATATTCGCTTTCGATGGTTTAGTGTTGCCGTTACGTCTCTCATTAAAAGTCTTATTAAAACATAATATTTGGTCAGGTATTCAGCACGTAGCTAGGTAAGATGTCTTTAAAGTATCAAAACCGAATATTTTATAAATCACGTCGAAGGTGTTTAAATTCAATTTACTCAACTTAATTTTCAAGATTTATACACCCTGGGTTTCGAATTTTTTTAGTATTAAGTTACTTGCTATTATATTTTATTAGACAAGGAAATTTTATTTACAAAAATAATTGCGCCAAATTTAAAGGAGATGGATTCCATGTTATAAGCTTTCGGTTATAATTATATATACTAGTTCTAATCTTGCGCGTTGCGCGATTCATTCTTATTCGAATATATTATTAAATGGTTTTTTATTAATGCGAATATGCTATGAAACTATTTGCAAACAAACATGCAATATTTAAAATCATTATTACCATAACAGACATGCAATATTAAAAATCATTATTACCATAAAATAAAATGGACAACCTTATGGTCAAGATAACCATATAGTGAATCTCGCGTGTTACGTAATGTATTCATATAATTTTTTAAGATATTCAGAACGTCATATAAAAATGCAATAAAAATTGAGAATACTATTCAAATATTATATGGAAGCTGCCACAGAAAATACTAAATATTGTTCTTTCCACAAAGAATCATGGACCATAGAAAATCTATACTACAAAAAATCAAGGACCACAGAAAAAATCCGAGTTATTGTGCTTACCACAATAACTCACGTGCCACATCGCCAGATGAATATATGCATAATATATTTATTTTAATTAATATTATATTAATTAGTATAATATAAATAATTAATATAATAATAATGATTGATATAGCAATCACCATAAATTATATTAATAAAATATTAATGATTGTACACAATAATTAAAAAACGAAACCGAGGCACTGTGCTTGTGGTGATTGCAATCTTTTTAAGATAAAAAAAAAGATTGAAGATATTGTCATATTATATGGATACAAAGATCAAAGAGAGGTGATTCTCTTTCTTTCGGAGCTGTGCATTCTAAAGTGGGAAGAGGGAAAAGACACCAGTAAAAAAATGCACAGCTCATGTGCGTCATTCAAGAGAGCACCCATCAAAATCAGCCAATGGATCAGATGAAATAATAGAGAATGGACGGCCTTGATTATTTACTGTGCTAACCACAGTCAAAGGCACCTCCACGTGCAACTCATGCTTTCCAATCTTTATATATGTATAAACATTTTTTCATTTATAATCTAACATGATCATAATATAAACTTTCATAATTATTTCTTAACATATTGATTAAAGTATAAAATGAAATTTTATGTAAACACGTGTTATGAAAATAAGCTCGACAATATAGATTTGATATCGAGATTTCAAATTTTTAAGATGCATATCACAAAGTGGGATCATGACCAATACAAATGGTTAGTGGCTCCGCCGTTATCGATCCTAGAGATAACGTGTTCAATTCCTGATGGATGCGAAAGCTGGATGAACTCTATTTTACTGAGTAAGACTCAATGACAGAGCCAAGTATGGGCAAGCCCAGACAAGTGCCTGGGCTTGTTTCATGAAATTTAAGGCCATGCTATGTATTTTTAGTATTGTGCCTAGACTAATTTTTATTATTGTGTCTGGGATGAGCCTCTAATTTTCCTTCTCTTTCTTCCTAGTCCAGTTTTGTGTCCACACTTAATTTTTTTTTTCTGAGTCCGTCCCTAATAAAACTATGCCTTTATAAATAAATAGCCTAAACTAAAAAAAATATTGTGTATGCCGATTTCGAAGGACAAGTAATCCGATAGGGTATATATCATCATTCTTGTCCCTAATAAATGTGGATCGAAGTGCCACTTGCAGCATTTCCTATTATAATATCTTATCAAGGCTTATTAAGAAATCTAATTAAAAGTTAATATGTTGGTTGTGCTTGATATCTTAAATCACAAAACACCATCCATATAAACTATGTTTATTCTATGGTGACTTTCTTCTAGATACTCAATGTTAAAATTAGATGTCCTAATGACTAGATTAAATTTATTACTGAAAAAATAATACTTCACCAAGTAGATGCCTTGTAATTTCAAATCATAACCTTGATTTATGATTAATTTTTTTAAATGTCTCTTGTAGATGACTTGGTATGTAAGATCAGCGGTTAGATGTCCAAAATGGCTGGGATATATGTCGGGCCAGTCAATGCGCATGTGCAGGAAAAAAAAAAAAAAAAATGCCCTCCAAACCCCTCACCAAAAAATATGAAAAATAATAATTATATTATGATTATTACCAATCCATTAATTAGTTTTATTCTTGTCGCAAATAGAATATTAGAAATTCTTACGCGCCTAGATAACAAACGCACTACCTTACCGCTACCAAATTAATATCATCAAATACAAATAAATAATATCATCTGATAATTATAGCAAGCGTCGTTGGCATATAATATGCCGCATATTTTGTCAATATCTTTTTTGTTGACGATTATTTCAATCGTGGCGTGAAAATTAAAATCAAAGTTTGGTATTTCGTCTCGGCAATGTCTCCTAGAAATAGACATCACTAAGCTTCAGACAAAATTATAAAACTGTTAGTTCGGAGATAACTGTCATGTGACCTCAATTGTGGGATGCACGGGGAGCAATTTTAATTAGAGAGATCAGAGAACTTCTCATTTATTATCATATTTTTCATAACTAACAACGGTTTGTATGAGCATAGTGTAATTATGAAGTTTTAAATAAATCCAACACGAATAAATTAATGATATATCAACATTTGACTTTCAACATCTACTTTATTCGATACGTCTGTAGCAACTACCGCAAAGACGTAGCACTAACTGCAAATGTCAAAATTTATATTTTAATTGCAATCACTTCTACCTTCTACATCATAACAATAAACTAACAAACAAATGTGCAAATAAAATTCCCAACTTTTACGGTGAGAGGACAAAACGTGTTTTCATTTAATCTTCTTTCTAATAAAAGGCTAATTAAGCCGAGAAAAATGAAAAAAAAATTGTAATCAGGCAACATGTATAAAAGAACAACAAGACCAGATGAGTTTAATTACACCGATAAACGCCAATAATTAATCGACGCAGTAATACATAGCAACACATAAATTTTCATGACAGCTTTTTTTTTTTTCTCTAATGAAAAACGCCGGGCATGTTCATCGCTACGGGAACCGGGGAACGTACTAATAAGTTTATAAAAAATAATTAAAGGCAAAACTTAAAAAAAACTGCAAATAACCTCCTGAAATTCGAATCAGGTGTTCTCTTACAGTTTTTACTACTAAGAAACTCAATTTAGAACATTTTTATTTCGAGAAAATATTCAATTTGGAACATTGATTTTTAAATTGATACCTGCTCAACTATAAGAGTCCATTGAGGATTTTCAGTTTGTTGATATAATTATGATTATAAAAAAAATAATATATAGCATACGATTTAGTGTAATCAGTTCGAATCAAACTATATCCGTTGTAATATTTACTTATTTTAGAATTTTTTTTTGAGTTTTATCCCAAAATATAATAAAAAAACATATAGATTGTGTGTTATAAATAATTATATTGTAACTAGCAGACAGAATGCATAAGCACTGAAGAAATGGCGAATGTGGATGACATTCAATTAGAGCATTCTACGTCAATTCTGGATTTCCGGTTTATTTATTTGAGGTTGCATTTTTCAATCTTCTATGAGGTGCTTCTCATCGGCTTATTGGGTGAAAGAATCATTTCGTGTTTGATCATTTTTTTATTATAAAAAATGTAATAAAAAAATGACGTAATGGGAGCTGCTTTGGAGCACGTGCTTTGATCGTCTGACGGTACGGTTCTGACCAGTCCAGATTGGACAACACATGCCCCAGACTTAGACTTGCTGGGTTTATTTATTTCTTATTACACATGGAGTACGACCCGATCAAATACACCGATCTCTGTTGGTACCACTATGGGACCCGCAACTAGTCGTACTTTTTTTTTTCCGGCCATTAGCTCACCTACTCACTCCGTCATTCGGTACCAAAACAAGGGCATTTCTTGCCCATGGGCGTTTATCTATTCAAAAAAAGAAAAAAAGAAAAGAGGCATTTCTAGTGCTTTATGGGGGAATTATAAAACAACAAATTAGTAGGGATTTCAGCCTATCTAAAAAACAGTAGGGTAGGGACTTCATAGCAGCCCAATATTTCTGGTTTAAAATAGTTTAATTGTTCAAATTCAGCCCAAGTTTCTTCCTTGAGGCGCTCTCATATACGGAGCAGAACTAGCTTCGGCCCAATTGACGTTTTCAACTTACCTATGTAAGACTAACCTCGGTTAAACGCAAGGTGTCGTTCTAGAATCTTACATTACCAACTCCAGTTCTTTCAAGTCAAAAGATCAACTGCTGTACATATATATGCTATTATATCCAATTCCTCTATGTAGATTCAAGTAAAGAAATAATACAACTGTTAAAATAAATGTATCCATGAAACTAGTAAAACAGGCGAAACTTTAATCCAAAGAATTCCATGCATTGACGGTTTAATAGTCAGCAAAAAGCTCAGATATCTGCTCATCAGTCCATTCTGGATACGGGGCCTTGGAAACAAGCTTTTCTTGTTCTTCATTTTCTTCGTTTGTCCTCAAATTCTCCTTCAAAATCTTGACAGAAGTGTTTTCTTTAGAAATTTTCCTGAACAAGGCATCACCTGATATTTTTCTTAGAATATCTTGCGGGTTTCGAGCTGGCTCAACTGGCCTGGTTTGGTGGTGTTTAAGTATGCAATTGGTGTACAGTGTGGATGCTTCACTTACTTTAGGGTTAGGTTGTGAGATTATTCCACAGCAATCAACCCTTTCGTTCGTAATTTCTTGAATAGCTGATGTTCTGATTTCTGTGTGATTTTCAATACCATTGTTGACCAGGGGCTGCTCCATCTGCCTATTTTCATCCTTTTCCATCCCTAGAATCATAAGGGAAAAAAAACAGTAATAAAATATAATGTTGGTAAAATCTATCCTGACCTGAAAAATGCAGCCCGACAGCATAAACCTGAGCTCAACTCTGATACGACCTAAGTTTTTTTTCAATACTTAAATATCCAAATATAAGCTGATGGGCCAAATTTGTACCAACTGACCTGAAGCAGACCCAAACTACTACAAGACAGGCAAACATAAAAACCTAATGTAACCTGAAATAACTCAGCTATAGCTCCAAATCAATTAGGGAAAGCATGAAAATCAACTTTTAACCGACCAGTATAAAACAATAACTAACCCTGATCATAACTCCAGTGACTAAAGATATGAAATTGACATTAATCACCCAACAATCCAAGGCCTGAAACATCTTAAACAAAAAGACTGTAGACTGAAAAAGAGAACCTAACAAAGAACACCTATACCTGCAAAGACCTGAACCAAGTAAACCCAACCTCTGACAAGGTGCTGCTATTTAAGCGAAAGGTCTGTTATTTAAGCAGAAGCTGATACCAGTACAAGACATGCAATACAAGGTAAATAACCAGATGCCTTGTTGAAAGAAGTTTCTTCCTGCCAGATACTTTGCTGGTCTAGTGCCTCCATATGCTGGTCAACTAGAGCACAAGTAATGGCATAACTAGAGTTATACTACAACAAGGAGAGAGAAACCGACCATTTTCTTGCAACATGGTTTCAATTGAAGGAGTAAAGTGCTCTTGAGCAGGCCCACAGTTCTTTCCTATAAGCTGTTCAAAAGGGAAAAAAAAAATTAGAACTGCCTGAAACTATTAAAAATGTACCAGTCAAACAGTTCCAACAAGTACTAGATTGTTTATTTTCTTATGTTACTTTTTTAATTTACAGGCCTTCAACAAATTATTATTTGACAATTTCTTTATCCACTGGACACCAGTGTAGGCATTGTTGGTTGGTATTTATCTACATAATAGAACATCAGTCTTGGTCTATAAATGCATCGACAGAGATTTAGAAATGGTCAAGCCATATGATATTTGAGTCAATCATTGTTAGTTTCCTAACTCCAAAAGGGTATTAATGTAAATGCAAAAATAGCCTCTATACATTACATATGCAAAGAACTTTGACAGAGACTAGTCAAACAAACTTTGTCAAAGAATGACAACATGTAGTGGAAAGAGACACATGTTGCAGTTAATGTGGCAACTCAAGGCAAAGTGACAGTTTGCAACTTGTCTGTGCAGAATTACACTATTCTTAAGATATTGTGAGAAAAGGTGAATTTCAAGATAAAGTAAACAAGAAATTCCAAGTTTTTTGCTTGGACAAATACTTTTCAAAATGAGGAAAAGAGCTTCCAAGATAGTTGCTTCAGCTGTAATCTTCTAGTAACTATTTTCCAACTAGTTCTTACAAACTATGTAATTATACCTTGATAAAACAATATATCTGTAATTATTTAACTCAGTGCCAACTTACTAGTGTGGAACTACTTCATAAATTTGGATTAATAAATTGAAAGAAAAACCTAGAGACCTGGAACTTCACAATAATTAATCAACTGCTCGTAAAAAATAATAAACAAAAACAAATTTCTGAAATGTCAACTATGATAAGCTATTTCAAGTTAAATATATTTAAGCAATGTGAACTAGTGCATTCAAGACCACAGAGGGACAAAGAAAGTCAGATCAAATTACTTGCGTTTATCCAACAGGCTGAAGTCGTAGACAAATTTTCCACAGGAAATAACAAAAAATATAAAGCAGACTGCTCATCCTCACCACATTATCCTTACAAACTATGCCACAACACAATGAATCACATGATACTATGGTTTACCTCAGTCCTAGAACAATGGCATTACAGTTATTTCAATGGTGCATTCTATAAAGTACCTTGGTTCAGTTCCACCACTGCAAAAAAGTTTAGAAGTAAACATAACAATAACCATAACTGTCCAGTTGTCCTAATGAAGAGAAGAACCTAGAATTAACTTTTTTGGGAAATTTGCAATAATTGACATGATGAAAACTAAAGTGGAACTTTTCTAGAAGTAATCTATGGCTTGTAGAAAAAATAGCTAGATTTTCCATATTCGATGGGGGTATAAAAATCAATATTTCTTCAAATAGTCTGCCTCTTCAATGTTAGAAATGCTTAAACAGTGTGAACTGGCATATAAGAGAGAGAAAATTGAAATTCTAGACAAGAAGGTCAAAGTCAATCAAGCAATTTGGACTTATTTAGCAATGTTCACAAAAAAATTCTATGAGGATAAGTATTAAACAAATTTCAAAGAAATTGCACGTAACGCAGTTTTTCACCCTCACCTTTATGACATTATCTTTGGTAATGTTCAGATAATGAATGGACCGAGCAGGAGAAAAAACTACCACCTGAAATTCCCAAAGTGAATTTTAATTAATGGAAAAATCAATAATATATATTTGAAGGTCCTTGTGAATTTAACCCGGTACCAAACTGACACACAGACATATTATACTTTTTTGAATAACACATGGTTCTCCCACACACTGACTCAACCTAATACAACCCTCATATACAAAATAATAAGCATAGAGAAACCCAATTCTAGCTTGAATATTAACTCCGAGTCTCCAACATGACTGATCTAAGGTTCAATTTTCAAAGGCAAACTCTACCAAAAGACAAAAAAAGCTGGTTGAAAAATGTATACCTGCTTTATAATAAGAACAGACCCAACCGCTACCTCCCTGGGAAGAGTTCCCTCCAATAGAGCATTACGATGAATTGAGGCACAAATTGTACCTGTTTGATCCTAACAAGAGGGGATGACCGAAAATAAAAAGAAAATTTAGTATTAGACTAAAAGAAATATATATCCATAATTAGAATGTGTTTTCATAAACCTTTAAGGTAAGAAGTAGATCTCCTAGCCCATTTGGTGTGCAAGACTTGACAAGGCCCACCACCTATAGTTTGAAATATAGTTTGAATATGAGTTGCTTAATGAAAAGAGTAAGCTATTAAAATGTGAAATGTTGATATGATTACCAAAGGTATTCGTCTAATTTTGCGGGTTTGGATAGAATTAATGGGAGAAAGTGAGTTGCTGTGTCTCCCTGCAAAGGACAAGTAATTCAATTAAAGTCAAAAGCTGTAGAAGTTTGTAGAAACAATTAATGAAGCTAGATCCTGGAACAGAATTAGCGAAGAATGAAGGTTATGGAGAGTTGGAAGGATTGTATTGTAGTGTGGAAATGAAAGGAAGTTGATGGAGAATGTGGGTAGACAATACACATGTCAATTCTTGACTTTAAGCACCAATTTCATTCATTAACGAACGAAATGCCCAAATGGACATGCAAATCTCTAAAAAATTACAAGTGAAGAGAATGAAAGCGAACCTAGAAATCGCATGGCATAGACCCAGGAATGAAGCTGGAAATCATGATCGAACTCTCCATCCAAATCCATGGGTCCCCTTTGAGTTTGTAACCCCGAATCGCCTCCATCTGGCCTCTTGATTCGATGCATGGCCGCCTGGACGGCCCCTGCAGGACCTGGAATGAGGCGAGGGTTCTCGAGAGAGGAGGAGGAGCAAGGTCGAAGGGTTAATGGATGGGAACATTGGGAAGAGAGAGAAGTGACAGTAGAGATCAAGTCGGAGTCATCTATGTCTAATCTCTCCTCCCAATTACTATTACTCCAATCACCCATCTCTCTCTATGCCAATTGCCAATTACTTTCTTTTCCCTTTCTTTTTCCCCCCGGCCGGCCGGCCCCAACACAACAAAGGAGTGAAATGAAATACACAAAGTTTAGATCTACCGTCTCATCTCTTTTGTTTCATTTTATGTAACGGTGTCTTGTCAAAGGACTCGACGCCAACAATTTCCATATGCATAGTTATAAGTCAAAAATAGAATAAGTCAAAAATACAATTCCAAATTTGATTAATTTTCAGCAATATAATTTCAAAAATTCCAAATCAGAATCAGTCAGTACTGTAACCTAGTTTTAAAAAAACCAAGTCGTTTTTTTGTTTCAAGGCTAGTCAGACTATAAAAGTTGGGCAGGTTTTGTTATTATTATTATTATTATTTTTCTCTCTTCTGTCCAACCGACTTGTGAACACTAACACAAACCTTTTTTTTTTTCTTTTCTATTTTCTTTGCATGGTTAAGGATTAATTGTATTGCTTAACTTTTTATATTATTGTTGTACCGCCATAAATTATTCATATCTGATTGAGATAGTGAAAACCAAAACAAGGAGAACATAATATTTATATTGTTGTATTAAAAAATATTTAATTATTTGAAAATGTTACTATAAGTATAATTATATTATCTTTTTTTTTATTGATTCTGAAAAATAATTATATTATCTGCTAACCTGAACCTGAATCTTTTAAATAGAATGTTCCACTCAGGTAGCTAGACATCAGAAAATTCTTTGCAATATAAATTTTGAAAATCGTATCAATGGCCCCAGGTGATTTTGTCGCGGAGCAGTTAGCACACCCTGTAATCTTTTACATTATTTACCGTATCAAAACTCAAAACTTTACATTATTTAGGAGTTGAAAGGGTCTGCACCCTCCAAGTCCCTACACCCTTCTCGGCCCCCCCTTTCTTTCGTAAATGAGCTCTCATCCGACCTAATTTGTCATGAGTCCGAAAATTCAGGCCCATATTAACAAACTTAAAAACGGGTCAAACCTATTTATTTATTTATATTATTTTTGTTTTGGTAAAGGACTGAAGGTTGACGAGCAACATGATTTTAGTGCCAAAAGTAGAAAAAATCTTACTATCTGAGAAAATTCAGAAAAATAGAAAAGTCAATTTAGAAAGAAGAGAAAAGCACAATAATAAGAATAGTATACATAAACGCAGAGTCAGATCTATTTAGATGTCAAGTTGCGTATCGACAATAATTTCACAAAGAAATACGACAGTTTAATTGATAAATACGTTGGTTCATTAGCAGATTGCGTTCAGTTTGGGTCCCATAATGTAGTATAACACAAATGAAATTAATTTCGATTCATAAAAATAAGAAAAACAGTTCATTAGTAATTCGGCTTGTTCTAAAGTATGTTTAGCACCACTAAAAATTAGTAATTCCGAACAAGAACTTATTCCAAGGGTTCCAAACATCCCTTAGTGTTCGGCGATAGAGTGTACTGGTCATCATGACCCAACTGATTTGAATGAGCTGAAATTTCTGGACCTACAAACATGTACCGACTGTCGGATTAGGTTAAGCATTGCATTCCTATTTCTTTTATACATAATTTATTTAATGTAATTAATGTAATTATAATGTAATAATGTACTGTAAATTAATTGAATGCTCATATATAATACGTACACACTTGTATTGACCAGGTCGTTTTTAGAAAATTTCCAGAGGTTAATAATAAGCCGGACTGCAAGTAGTTTTAACTAGTGAATATTCTTAATTTTAATTGAAAATGATGTTAAAGTCACTACTAAAATTAAGAAAACCAATAGACCGGACAAGACGTGCATGGCGTGGCGTCGGGGTCAAATTGTTACCGTACGTGCAGTTACTAACTTACTGTAGAGAGCACGATACTGAAGATTTCTCAAACAATTAAGATACTATTCCGATCAGTGTCTTGACGCGGTCATAGCAATTAATTATATAATTAATTTAAAAATTAAGTTGTACACTCCAAATACCAAAAAGACTCGGTTAGACAAATGGCGAAATAGTACCCAACTATATATAATTGGACCATTCAGATATTTTTGGTTTCTCTTTTTAGTTTAAAATATATATCTGTGTGTGTTTGTGTTTGTGTTTGTGTGTGGGAGTGTCTAATTAGTTGCTCTTGTCATAGGGTCCTATTATGTATATATGGTTCGGCATATTATTTATTTATTAAGGGTGCTTAGAGGATGCCAACTATTTTATTCACAAGCATATAGGTATAGGACTTAAAATTGTCTACGCATGCATGACAGGAGTACAGCACACACACAATATCAGTTTACAAATTTGTAACCCATTGCACTATGTGCATACTGTTTTATATTTATGTTGATAGCATTTAATATGAATTTAATGCATTATTTCTATGGTCTCCTATTAATCATCTAGGCTAGCTTAAGGTTTCGATATATGTTACGCTTTGACAGAGAGTCAGAGACAATGGATAATATTGATTTGGCCTTGCCCATTGACAACAACAACACCAGAGATTATTCAACGTTGCTCAGTATAATATATGGGAGTGTTTCATATCTACTTAGTCTTACATTGCTGAATTGGTTAAATTATATATGAGAAACAATCAAAAAGGTTGTTCTAGAGTGGCCCGCAGGTATTCCGCAACTACCACCTCCCTTCTACTATATATAAATAGGAAAGTATAGTAGTTTGTGAGCAACAACGTTACCACAACACATAAGTTCTATTCTGTTTTCTGTTTACTAACCTTTCTGAGTGCAACAATGGCATCTGTTTCTATTGAACAAGCCTTCTCTTCTTCCACACTATTCCTCATTTCTCTTGCCTCCTTTGTCTTCTTGATCTTGCTATTTACCAGAAAGCCCTCTAAGAACTTGCCCAATCCACCACCTTCCCCACCAAAGCTACCAATACTAGGTAATCTCCACCAACTTGGCACGTTAGCACACCGCTCTCTCCAAGAGCTTTCAAAAACATATGGACCCATCATGCTCATTCACCTTGGAGAGATACCGACTCTTGTAGTTTCAAATGCTCGCATGGCTCGTGAGGTTCTAAAGACCCATGATGCCGTCTTTGCTAGTCGACCTCTTCTAAAGGCAGCGACAATATTGGCATACAACCACCACGATTTGGCATTTGCACCCTATGGTGATCAGTGGAGGTCTTTGAGAAAGATAACCAACATGCATGTGTTGAGTTCGAAGAGAGTCGTGCACACATTCAAGCATTTCCGGGAGGAAGAGGTAGCGTTTATGGTAGACAAAATCCAGAAAGATGCCACAACCTCACCTGATGGTATCGTGAACATGCGGAACACCTTTTACAAATTCACCAATGACATCATCTGTCACATGATGACCGGAAACTCGTTTAGGAAAGATGGAAGAGAGGAGAAGTTGATGAATATAGTAGTCGATAGCATCCCTCTCCTAGGCAAATTCAATCCAGAGGACTTCTTTCCTTCACTCAAATGGGTAGGCCGTCTTCTCGGGACGAAGGTGAGAGCGGAAGCATGGAAAACATTTAGGGTTGGCGATGCGATGATGACTGAGGTGCTCAAGGACCGCGTTGAGGGGAGGACTGAGGGCAATGAAGATTTTCTCGATATCTTGCTCAAGCTTCAAAAGGATGAAAATCAGAAGAAAGAGTTTGAGATAAGAGATGAACATGTTAAAGCACTTTGTTATGTAAGTCTTCTCTTTTTACAAAGCAAATTATATTCATATGTGATGCAAATTTCAAATTAACAAAAAGAAAAAAAAAAGATAACTATATACACATTTAAAATGTTGACTTGTTAATCAACCAACCTTTTTTTTTGTCATGCATGAGAGCTGAGAGGTGTCCTTCATTAGTTAAACTAACAATATTTTTTTGTAAAAGTGTGCTCACTATTTCATTTGGAAAAATATATATCATTAACTTTTTGCAATTATTTATACAGCAATCACTGGCTGCTGGCTCGGAGCCGCTAGCCTTAAGTTTGGAGTGGACCATGATAGAACTCCTGAGACACCCCAGAGTACTGAAGAAGCTCCAAGAGGAGGTGCGCGGAATTACCTCGCAAAATGATCTGCTCACATCCGAAGATGTCAGCAACCTGACTTACCTGAAGGCTGCGATGACAGAAAGCTTCCGGCTACACCCACCAACTCCACTACTGATCCCAAGAGAATCCATGGACTACTGCAACATAGAGGGCTATGACGTCCCAAAAGGATCGAGAGTTTTTGTCAATACATATGCGATGGGCAGGGACCCTGAGGTCTGGGACAACCCGTTGGAGTACCGACCAGAAAGATTCGTGGACAATCCATTTAACTACAGTAGCTACACATGTGAAATCGTTCCCTTCGGAGGGGGCCGGAGGATTTGTCCCGGCATGCAGCTTTCGCTCCTCACAATGGAGTTGGCTCTGGCAAATCTTTTATGGAGGTTTGATTGGGAGCTGCCAAAAGGGATGAAGCCAGAGGATGTTGACATGACCGAGATGCCAAGCTTGTCACTGAAGAGGAAGGAGGAGCTAGAGCTGGTTGCAAAACCCAGGAGAATTACATCTTAGAAGAATTAAGTGCCTACCTTTGTAGGACTATGGAATAATTAATGAGATTAATTAAGAAGATCAGCATGTGAGCAGCTTCTTGGTCTAAACAATACTTCAAGTTTTGTGTTTTTTTTTTCTTCCTTTTTATTTTTCTCAGTTACGTGCTACTTTCAGGAAAGCTGCAGAGTCATGTATGGATTTATCTTGTAGTAAGGAAAATGTGTCTCATATATGAATAGTAATGGCTATATGTCTAAATTCTAAGTACTTAGTAAGCGTTAATTTGTGTTGTCGACTTGTCGTCGTAGTTAGATTAGCGTGCACTTTACCTCGTTTAACTTTTTCATCTCTCTCGATCACGTAGGGCTGTTAATGGGTACGGTACGGTACGGTACGGTAGAAGGTATTTTCATACCCGCACCCGTTAAAATTTTCTTTATCCGTATCCTACCCGCACCCGTTAAAAAATGGCTTTATCCGCATCCTATCCGTACCTGTTAAGAATTAACGGTAAGGGTACGGTAACGGTACATAATGAGTAATAATAATATTATTAATTTAATAAAAAATATATAATGTTCTAAATAAATATCAAATAAATATATGGATAAAGTACAACATTAGATAATACTTTAGATATAAAAAAAATATATCATGAAATTTATTCCCATATCAATAGAATTCAAAAAAATCTATATAACTAATTATAAATTATAATATAATAGGGTACAAATTAATTTTTTCATCAAATAACATATTTATGAAATATACTAATAACATGATTATATATACATATATTTTTGTAAAATTTTACCCGTTAGATAATGGGTACGAAATAGCCCTTACCCGTACCCGTACCCAATAAGTTAACGAAAATTTTTCTTTACCCGTACCCATACCCGTTAGTCTAACGAAAATAAAACCTTATCCATACCCGCCTTATCGAATGCGATACGGGTAGAATAAGTGGGTAAACGGGTTTCATTGACAGCCCTACTCTGACGGCGACAAAATGTGAAAATAAAGATGGACGCTATATAGAGATTCCGTTTTCTTTCCTTTTCATTTCCTTTTTGCCTCTAGCAAGCTAATTAGATCCATATCACCTTTATACCTACTGAAAAGTGATATATCATTTAATTATAATTAAACTCTGAGGAAGAACGGCTCCACAGTGCCTCGTGATAGTGAGAAGTATTAATTAAGGCTGGGTCTTATTAATTAGTTCAAGATCAATACCAAAAATTTTCACAGTGATTAATTAAGACTAACTTTTACATTTATCATTTAATATATATAGAAATTTAGAGCTTTAATTGCAGTTGTCCAAGATTAATTTCGTTACGGAGTAGTACATATATATTCATCAATAGATTTTCGCCGTACATGTGTGAACGCTCTACAAAATATATATGCACAAGTATGAACTTCATCTAAAATTACTCCTGGTTTAGTAATTTTGTAGAAATAATAATAATAACAATAATTGTAATTATAATTACTTATAATACGCATTTATTATATTTCACTATCAACTAGCTACACATATAGTAAGTAACAAGAGTCAGCTGTTTAATTATTAGCCGCGCGTATATATGTTCCACTTCTCCGGGTAGGGCTGTCAAACGTTCACAACGGACACGGAAACATACCATTCCGTTATCCGTTACGTTTGATCAACGGTGGAAAAAAAATTTCCGTTGAACGTTGCGTTTGATGAACGGCACAGATTTTCTCATTCGTTGATGTTCCGTTTTATTAAACGTTCGTAACGTTATGCAACGTTGAGCCGGAGACGATGGATGGCGGAGGGAAGCGAGTCGGGGCGAGGAGAGGAGGAAGTGTCGAGGAGCTCAGGCCATGGCTGTGAGGGAGCGGCGGAAGGAGGGGGTCAGGCGAGAGATGAGGAGAGAGTGGAGAGGGAGTGGTGGGAGGAGGAGAGATGGTGGAGATCAGAAGAATTGGTGGAGGTGAAATGGCGATGGTGGGCTGTGTGGTGGGTTGAGAGAGGTGAGCAGGTGGCTGAGCGAGAGTGAGGGAGTGGCGGAGGGAGGAGGTCAGGTGACAGACGAGGAGAGAGAGTGGAGAGGAGGAGAGGTGGTGGAGGTGAGATGGCAGTGGTGGACTATGTGGTGGATCGAGAGAGGTGGGTGGGTGGCTGCTCGAGCGGAGAAAAAAAGAGATTTGGGGATGGAAAAAAGAGGGAGGAGGCAGATCTGTTTCAGATCGAAAAGATTGGAGATGGGAAAAGAAGATTTCTGGACGGAACGAGTTTGAAACGTGCACGGTACGTACCATTCCGTTTCACGTTTCGTTCTTCTAAACGTTACCAGTCAGCAATCCGTGGAACGTTCCGTTCTATAAGACGGCATAGAAAATTGTTTCGCCACTCGTTCCGTTTGGACGGAACGTACACGGAAACGAGTCAACGGTATACCGTTGACAGCTCTATCTCCGGGCTGTTTTTTCAACTAGATTTGAATACATAATTCAAGAACAATATAGTACTACTATATATAACACTACAATCTGAAAAAGACCTTACCATTTTCGGATAACTTCGTTCAGCCGCAGTACTACTTGACTAGAAAAAATGATGATCCTGTAAAATTCAAAGATATTTCTTCTGGATTTGAATGAGCACAAATTTTCGAAGAAATGTATGAAATAATTCAGATTGAACCTCTTCGTCTAATGGAAACCTTCGTTATGATTTTAGTTGGTCATGATAATTTAAAGAGAAAAGAGGGATCAAATATGATATGAGGGATTAAAAAAAGAGTATGTTTATATAATTAAGCAGGATACTATATCCCATTTGTACTAATTACATAATGAAGATGATTTTGACATGACTTCAAGAACTTTAAATTGCATGAGGGTTATATATATATCCCTTTTGTTGTCTTTTTTCCGATTGAATAAAAGTGCCCTCCGTATCTAGTTAGTTCAGCCTAGCTACTTTGCTTTTACGGCTTTTCACCGAACTGCTCCCTTTTCAGTTTTTTTTTTTTTTTTTTTTTTTTTAAATTAGGCGGGTTCAATTTAAGACACGTAGGCAGGCTGTCAGTCAGGTTTTTGGTTTCTTCTTTTTGAAAAAATAAGTTTATCTATTTAGATAGCCATATATAGTCTGCCGCTTGAAATACAATTTTGTTTTTCATGTCCAGCGAAAATTGGGTCCATTTCTGTTAAAAAAAATAATAAAATCACTGATCATTTATACTGAACTCCCATCTTTGATCGGCTGTTTGACAGATTAAAGAGTGTGTTGAATTATCACGAAATTGTTTGGCAAGACTATCGATTTATATAAATTTATCCGATCTGATTAGTGAGGTTTTACAAGTTTAATTAATATACTTGAACAATATATAAGAAATAATGGTTGTTGGCTTGTACATGAAAGTTGTCATTATAAATTATCGTCATTTGATACCCAAATTTATTTAAGTAAATATTTTTTTAATATAGGAAGTATAGTTTACAATTTAAAATTTCGTGGTATATATAGATTTATTTGAAATTTATCCGAGTAAATAGTTCCGAATTTGTGCTGACATGATAAGGATTCCAATTAATTTTTACTAAAGTTGCACAGGGATCACGGCATCTCACTAATTTAATAGGCTGACGATATATACATAGTAAAATTGACTATCCCAGTCAATAAAGTTTCGACAAATTTGGAGTCAAATGATCAGCATATGTAGACCACAAACCAAGTACGTAGTAAAACATGAACAATAAAAATATATATATATATAGGACTTGAGACTTGTCATACGTGAAACGGCTTTGATCTATTTCTTCTTAATTTGTTATGACGATATGAGAGGAGAAGCAGAGCGTCGACCGGCTGTCTGATAGTTATAGGTGGTGTTCACACAGAAATATTGGGAGAACCATTAATGCAAGATTCAACAAAACTACATAAAAAAAAATGTTGCGCATCTATACATATAGAGTAATAAAATATACATCACTAAAAATGGTTAGTTCAGTGGCAGAGGGACTCCGGAGCCAGTGGGTCCAACTAGACCTGATATGGTAATTTTACTTTGTTTCTGTTTATAGTATTTTAATACATTCTGATATTTTGATATTTCTTAGAGTCTTATATTTTCTTTAGAAATCTCCAATTTGACCCCACACTACCTTCTATATATGCTATATATATGTCATCCTTGTTGCAAAATTCATCTCAGATCCTATATAGCTTATAATCTTTGTAAGAGAATAATAAAATAAAACCCAATTTGTGGGGTCTTGGAAATGAGTAAAACCCAAGGCTTGTTTTTATTAAGAATAATAAATAACATAATTCAATTCTTGACGAACTTTGATTTGAAACCATAGAAAATCAGACTACTTGGTACCATTATTTCTATCATAAGAAAATATAATCTTTTCTAATCTATTGCACAAATAGTCTAAGATCTAATTATATGGGTACCTTATAATACCACCGTAATTTGCTTACACCCTCAGATCGTGCTATACAGAGTATACGCTCCCTTTTCTTTTCTCTACAGTGACTCCATAGATTTTTAAATTACGAAATTAATATTATTATATAGATTTCACCTCAAGAACACAGAAAAAAGCTCCACCTTTTGTATTATTTTATCAAAATATTATTATACATATTTCAAAACTTTGATACGATCGAGTTTTCACATAATTATAATCACGGATGAACCAACAGTTTACACTATGATATATATAATTGCTTTATTGTACGCCGTATTAATTAGTTCAAGCAAAGTTAACACGGAAAAGGAGAATTAATCTTATAAATTTATAAATTGGAGATGGAAAAGGCAGCACTTTAGCAAAAGAATTCAGAGGTACACCTCAAATACTGTATGTACCTCAACAGTTTCAAAGGTCCATTTCCATTTTCCCCGAAATTACAATCCCTTTACGTTCAAATACAATTTCCATTAAAATACCGAGAAATTTGATGTATGCTATAATTTCTTTCGAAATTAATGAAATTTTCGAACTGATGATCAGCACGTCGGACCGGACGAATTAAAGATATTTGTCGTGGGTCAAATCTTTTTAATAGATGAGTAAATAATCGTGTGTAAGAGTGCGTCATTTCATTCTTAAACTGATCAATTTTACTATTTTTAATTAATTTATTATTCTCATTGTTGAATTTTCATGTCAATTAGCTAGTGTGCATTCAAACGCACACCTAGGGTGCGTTTGGGAAAATTAAAGGTAAGTACGGTTAGTGGTGTAAGGTTAGTATTTTTTGGGGTTAGAGGGATAGAACGGTGAGGGTAGTGATTGGGTGGGGTTTGTGCTAGCGTAAGGTTAGTGAATATTATTTGGTGTGATACGTCGAGGTTATTACTTTAAGGTGAGTGACTATTAGTGTTATAATTATTATTAAGTAATTAGTACTTATTAATAATAATTAAGTTTAATAAAATTACTAATTATTGTTAATTATGGAATATTTAAATTTATATAATTATTTTAATTACTAATTATTATTACAATAAATATTATTAATTATTCATTACAATAAATATCACAATTATTAAAATAATAATTAATTATTATTACAATTATTAATATTAATTATTTTTAATTAACTATTAATAATGGTTAATTATTAGTTACTAATTAATATTAATTATCAGTAATCATTTATTATTATTAATTAATTACTAATTATTATTATTATTTATTATTGTTAATTATTAATTATCATTATTAATAAAGATTAATGCTAATCTCATGAAGGTGAAACTAATAACTCATCTCTTGGAGAGTTGGTGGATTAGCAAAAAGTTAGTGCTGACCTTAACTAACCTCCATTCATTTAGAGTACTTTGTCAACTCCTGACTCCTGAGGGAATCAGATCCTCTGGACGTCCATCCTGTGGACGTTTGGTGGACGGCTGGGGATCTGGACCGTCTGATTTAATCTCAACGGCTATAAGGGAGCCCCGTGCATTCCACCACACCTGAAAAAAATATTGGCCCGAAAAAAATGAACCGTCTGATTTAAATCGGACGGCTCCGATCAAAAACGTCCACTGGACGTTTCAAAAAAACGTCCAGAGGATCCTGACATGGGGCAAGATGTTTTGCATAGATCTCTAGCTAGTTGCAGTCAATAAGATTAGTTCGCATTTCGCAATATATTAGAATTTAGAGGTAGGGAATGGGTCACGTAGGGAAGAATTGACCGGCCTCCCCAATCTCGTTAAAAATTGCCACACATGAAATTACTAAAATATCCTCCCTTCCTCGAAGCCTACAAACTTCGTAACAATAAATTAATTTTCTTTCATTTTTAAGTTCAGTCCGTCAATCTAATGGCCACAATTGAGGAAGTACCTACCACCTGGTCCACCTCTGTGTCTAGATGACTAGATTATTGTAAAAGAGTATCGTATTAGTACGTGTTAAATTGTTTGTTTAATGATCGTTCTGCCTATATTGCGGGCATTACTCCGCTCACTCTCAAATTTGAAATCCACTTTTGCTGAAATGACTAAAATAATCTTGATTTATTGCACCTGGAAAAAATATGTTTATTGAAAAATGAGAATATTTTAGTCTTTATTGGATTGAATCTCCAAGTTTGGAGTGAGCGGAGCAATTCCCCTATAATGCATTACTTCACGAAACAAAAATAAAAGAAATGGACCAATGATATACATGTCATTTCGGTGTCTAACTCGTTCAAAAAGTGGACTACAATGTTACAACTTGCAAGAACTAGACCTTCAATCAGTAAGAGAAATCTTTATCATAGCCAAGAAATTGGGAACAGTTACTTCAACTTTACGTAGTCTAACTATAACTCTTTACTATATTATAAAAGTGAATGTACATGATGTCATCAGTACGTGTAGTTGACTTGGTATTCTCCTTGTAATTAACTTATCTAGCTAGTACATATGATAAAGATTAATTAACGACAAACTCTATAGTGGACCAATTTTTATACCGATCGACCAAAAATACACCGTTTGTTTTAAGCTTATGAGCAACTATGATTGATTAGGATTCAAATCTGCTGTGGTTGTTGTTCCATTGTATTATTAACTTTGTTTTACAACTACAAAAAAAAAAAAAAAAAAAAAAAAAAACAAAAGGCAAGCTTTAATTAGAAGTTATTGTTGTGTGTTATTGTATATGGAAATAAGAAAACAAATATATTTTCAGGTGAAACAGAAAAAAAAAACACAAGTAATACTGTTATTAATTTATTATAATTAATTCTATCTTAACTATTGGACATGTAATTAATATGCACTCTACCACTAAAAGATCTGTTGAAGAATATTGGGTGCTTGAGGAGTTGGCATCCTATTCAAAATAGTTGGCCTAGCGACTGGCTTGGAAGGCGGTGTTGGAGTTATGTCCTAGAAGCCAATCATTATGGCTACTTCTATGGTTTATGTTATTGATGATATTTTATCATTTGTTCCTTGATTTATTTATTGATAGATCATTCAGGTTGAGGATCTGAATTGTAGATCTCTATAATTCATTTGTTCATAAATGACAATAATAAATCTAAAGATGTCCATAATCTTGATAATTAACAAGGAGGATTAATTATCAAATAAGATTAGTATGCAAGTTAAGCGATGATTAAGTTCTACAAATCATAGGTAAGGAGTTACCAACTTAATTGCATATGTATATGTTGTGGAACATAGTACAGGACTTGACCCAAATGAAATAAACATATGGATTGTGTTATGTGTCATTGTTTATTTCATATGTTGTTGATTCTAAGTTTGAGATGCTCAGCTTTTCCACATGAGGATAGGTTCAATAAATATCGTCTAACGTTGATTCCTGATAAAGGCTGCTATACGGACTTTATTTATGTTCTCTTGAATTGTGCGGGGAAAAGTTGTTCATCAAGAAAATCGTATGTCCCTCATTAGTTTACCTAGTGAGCGATGATATCTGTTTGGGCCCCTTGATGGAGATGGATTGTTTGCTAGCAACTTGTACAATCATCTCTATATCAAGAAATGTATAATCTGCAAGAGTGACACATTCCTATCTTGGATTATACAAGGATATCATGTGACATAAGAATCAAACAAGAAAATACTTTTATTTCTTATGCAGGATTGAGATATTGTAGCTGTACACTATTTATGCGAATTGGGAATCATAACGTGTTGCTAGATACCGCTTATGATTAATGGAAATAAATAACGATTTATTCTCCATGGCCAACGTAGCATAAATCCTCAAAAAGGTCACACAAATAGAACCTGAACCACACGTGTATTATTTATTTGTATTGGAGAATACAAAACATGATGGGTTGATTAATTAATTATATACCGTTATGAACCGTTATAATTAATTATATCAAGGAGATCATGTTAGAATAAATTAATACATAAACCAACCTATTGTTAATTATCATCAATTTGATAATTAAATAGTCTCAACTACATTTAATATAATTGTTAGAATTATATTAAATATATAGGCTTTAATTTGCTAAGTCTAATTAAGCCCAAAATAACAAACAATTAATAGGCCCATTAATTAATTGAATTAATATGGCCAAAAGGGATTAATTCACACTTTGGTGAATTGGGCTAAAAGCCCAAAAGGGATTTCGGCTAGGGGCTAGGGCTTGATGGCACTCTTGTAATTTGGTTGAAGTTTGGAAGAGAAATGAGAGCTCTATAAATAGACCCCAAGGGGTGGCCTCTCATCCAACTTTCTCTCTCCTCTCTTCCCTCTTACCCTAGCCGCCACCATCCTTCCTCTTTGGAGATTTTCGAAATCTCCATTAGAGGAGCTCTCATCCTTTGTTTGTTAGGGCCCATGTGTTGGGATTAGCCACATAATTAAAGTGTTAATTGCGATTAAGGCTTGGTTGCTCTAAAAGCTTGCTAGCACAAACTTTTGAGAGGTGGTGACGCTTCTTGGTGGATTAGAGGAAGGAGAAGAAGGCGCGGAGTGCACGCCATCGGTTCCCACGCCTTGGACAACCTCACAAGAACGATTTGTGAGAGGTACAACATCCTCCTCTCTTTCTCTCTTGGTTTTGGTGCCGATTCGGTGTTTTGCACTAGGTCCTTTGCACGATTGTGTATTTCATTGTTCTAATAGTAGAATAAATGAATTTATGACACTTTCTAACAGGCGGCACGCAGGGACGGATACATTAGGAGTGAATGGAGTCAATTGATCTTTATTTATTTATTTTTTATCTATTCTTAAAAAAAAATATATATCTTCATTTTTTTCCCTAAAAAGTTGTATATTTTTGTGCCATATGTATTTTTGAAAAAAAAAAAAGATAAATTTAAATTTACTCCCATAATTCCTGCTGCATTTTCTACAATTGACTCTTCATCAAAAACAATAATCAAAATTTTGTTGTATATATATATTTATCACATTGCTGTAATTCTATATATGATAGATGTGTCGAAAACATGGGTACATTTGATAAATTTGAGGTAGAGTGAAGAGAAGTCAGGATGTTTTAATTAGGTGGTGGTTTGTAATAATAAACCTGTTTCGTTTTTTTAATGAAACATGGTAGCCATCAAAAGGCTTTTTTTTTCCAAAAAAAAGTAATTAATCGAGACCCTTATTTTTCTTCAAAAAAAAAAAAAAAATTAATCGAGACAAAAAGTATACATATTATCATGGATTTTCTTGGTAGATTGGATTTTTTCTTTTCCTTTTCCATACCGTGATCTTGACTAATTAATAATACACTTGTTTCATTTTCAATAAAACGAGTTGTTTTAGCTACCATTTCAAAAATTTTACCTGATACTTAATGCTTGCAACGTATGTTTTTCTTTGAACACGTTGTTAATTATATTCACTAGAGGGGCTAATCGAGCTTCGCTCGATATTTGACATAGTAATAAAAATTAAATATGTTATCAAATAATAAATGTTGATTGTAATTAGGTTGTTATGTTTATAATTAATTTAAAGTGTAATAACTGGTAGGGTAGAAATAATAAATTATATCTCCATATGTTGAAATATTTTATACTGACGATATAATTTATGCGAAGTATTTTGAAAATAAGAGAGGAATGCGATTGAAAAATATTAGAAACATAAAAATTAAATTCGAGCTAAAATGAAGAACTATTGAAACGTACATTGGTGATATCATAAAATTTTAAAATATAAATATAAATTTCTATAGAAAATATTAATCGTCAAACATGTCGGCAACAAGATCGTATTCATCAGCAGGATAATAACTTTCGCCATCAATATAAAATTCAGCAAATATATATCGTCATCGTGAATGAAGGGAGGAATTGGGTACCTAAAAAAAATTGATGGGAAAGAATTGTGAAGATATCTAAAATTGCAAAAAACACAGTAGTAAAAAAAAGCAAGATCCATATCATTATGAAAAAATTAACAATTAGTAGTTTGCTTAGGCATTTGAATTACTTTTCTTGACTTAAGTTTCTAAACTATCACAAATAAAAAATGTTGTTCCATCATTTATCATAGAAGCAACTAAGAGAGATGTTGAAATAAATTATGTGATAAAAATGACGCAGTATAATCAAAATGAAAATTAATAATGCAACATAAAGGGAACACATTACTAAGCAACACATATTACAACACAATAAGTAACACATAAAAAATTAACATACATTTGAAGGAACGGACCAAATTAAGTCGGAGAAGAAAAATCAAAGATCTTGATGGAGTATCGCACTAATACTAACTAAAACAGGAACCGAGACCTACACATCTTTATTTATATTATTGATGTATATGCGCAAAAAAATGCTTTCCGTACTATTGCAAATAATATACCTTGTTTCGTCCTTAAAAAGTAAAAGTATTGTATCATCGTTACACAAAACTAATATTTTCATACAGTTCTTTTGAAAAAAATATTTACCATTGATATTTAAAGTTAATAAAAAAAGATTATCACATAACTCGCTCCAAATGATGAGGAATTTAATCTAATATATCTGCTTTTTTTTATTTACAAAAAGACTCTAGTGGTGCAATCAAGTACATCAGCTAATTTTGGCGTTTTCTGAGGTGCGACAAAATTCCTTTCGTTAAGTTCCACAGGTCCTAAATCAATTGAAAAGTACACATACATCCTACATAATGATATGGTCGAGGGATGAGGAGACTTGATTGAAACTTATTATATCCAACTCTAACTATATTTTATTTAAATTTATATCATTTGTCTTGCTTGAAGGTCAAACAACTACCGAATTAAACTTTATCATACAGTCAAATGTCAAATAATCAACAAGACTACAGGAAGCGTTCATATGGACACTACCAAGTACTAGCTAGTTATAAATTACCTTTTTATATAATAGTTTGTATGTTAATTTTAGTAAATTGTTCATTATTTAAATAAATGAAAATATCTACCGCTTCATGACTAGATAATGAAACTACCACATACTGACATTACAATTACTCCTGGGAAAAAAGAGAACACTTCGGCAAATAATAAAAATAAGCAAGTCAAAAGGAATCTTCTTGGAATTAATAATATACTCAATTGTGTAGGAGTGTTATAAATCAAAGGTTTACGGGGTATATATATATATAATAATAGTACAATTAATACCTGATTTAGACAAAAACCGTTTAGACAAGAACCAAAGAAGGCATACGGATGCCTATGGACCAATTAATTAGATCTTATTTGTCTATTTCCGAAATTCAAAATAGTAGCAAGGTTTCCGCTCCTAAATGTTTGAAGATTATGTATTTTCTGACCTGGTAAATGGATCCAGAGTGTGGAAAAGATTTGTATGAGTCATGCATTTAGAATGAAGTGTGAACATCTAAAAACAGACAATTTTGTATTCCCAGTTCTTTTGAATGTATTCTACATGCATCTAAGTTGCTTATACTGCATCTAAAAACAGACAATGTCTTATTTAGATGTTTCTTTTGATGAATTCAATGCACACAGTCAGTTAGAACCAGAACATGTGCATACAATTCAGATCTGGACGAAAAATTTCAAATTTCAGACGATTTGAACGTGCAAAAATTCAGGGACAAACAAGTTACAAAATCTTAGAAATTGTGTAAGAATGTAGGATAATTGTTCTGACTAATAGCGGAGCTAAAATTTTAAATAATAAATGAAAAATGTAGTGCCGGAATGACGTTTCAATTGTCGCCGTATGGTGGAGTATACTTTGACTTGCAATTGGATCAACCATTCTTTAATTTATCCAAGAGTTAATTAAATAGTCTAGAACTAGACTAGAAGGAGTCAATTGATAGAATTTTAGCTCTCATTATACAGCAAGAGGATATTCTTTTTGTTTTCTTTTTCTTTTGAAATTTAGCAGCATAAATGCTGCATACTTTATTATGAAAAGCTTTAGGTCTTACAAAAGTCAATAAAGGAAACCAAATAAAATACCAAACTAACCCAAAATGTTTTTTTTTTTTTTTTCTTTTTGGGATTGCCCACCACTTTTAACCTGGAACCGCACTGGTATCCGAATCTTGGTACCGGTGAATCATCACTATCTAACTCCCTCTTATAATATTATTATTTAAGTAGTATAATTATTAATAATATAATATAATTAGTATTAATATAATAATTAATATTATGATAATTAGTATCAAATTATTAATATAATTATTTTTTAATTGGAATTATTAGTATGGCTCAATTTATTAGTATAGTTATAATTGTGATAATAATCATAATATTATGAAATAATAATATTATTACCAATTAATATTATAATTGTGATAATTATCATTATATTAATGATTCGCATAATCAGAGACGGACGGAGAGTTGATGGCACCAAACATTTTTTACGTAAAGGTAACAGCACGCTTTTTTTTAATACTTTCTCTCTCTTGTCACATGGGCTAGTTCTCTCTTGTTCCACCATTTCGCTAGAATAAGAACAAGCTCCAGAATTGCTTGTTCTGCTTGTTCGCTTGGTGTTTGATTCACGCGAATAAGATGTTGTTCGTGAATTAGCCTATTCAAAACCATACCAAACACACCCGAACGTCTCTATGAAAATCTCGTCCTTTTTTCTTCTCTGTGAAAATTGCCTTCGTCCCCCAGAATGTTTCATGGTCTTTTCCTAAAATGATTCTCATCTAGGACACCAAAAAACTAGATATACGAGAAATATCAGCAAGTGTTTCATGGTTTTTTTCTTAACTCTATTCTATCTAGAAGAGAGGAGAGCACACTAAAAAAGAGAGCCTATACAGGCTCCGCCTCGGCAGCCCACGCCTAAGAATCCACGACGACTCACTTGCCTTGGCCCCCCCAACTTCAAATCCTGGCTTCACCCCTGTCTTCATACTGGTTTAGCCTAACCAGTATCCTATAGTACTATAATTTTTTTTATTGCCAAAAGAAAATATAATTTATTACATTTTTGTATTTTTATGCACACAATTTTTGTATTACAAACACCCAGAGGACACGAGAGGAAAGAAAAGAAACAATTCTTCAAAGTAGCAGTTAACTTATTTTGAAAGTCATTGTTTTTGGTTAAATTTTTTACTAAGAGAAAGTTGACAAATATCCAGCCACTTGTACCAGCCCTTCTAGCTGACTAGCTGCAAAGGTAGCTCTTGCACTCCATTTAGATTCTTTATACTTTTATATCGTAATATAACAGATGACTCCCAAATACTGGCTCCTGATAACCTTTATTACGGTAGAGGGCCAAGCATTAACGATATCATTGAAGATAAACATGGCTTGATATGAAGTGATGTGTATTAATCTTGGTACCTGAAACAATATTTTGTTCTTTTTTTCTATTTACAAGTCCAAGACTCGATTTGATAAATATTTAAATATTTGGCAAATTCATGTTTCTTAAATTGAATAATTGCATTTAAAAAAAATATTTTGGTTAGAGAAACATTTTATGTTTCTTATTTAACTACGTGACATCTGATTATTTTTTTTCTTCAAATACTAGTATATATATTATGTGATAGACAAATTTTGGTTTATGAATAACAAGTTCTTATGGTTATATAACTATTTTGGAGTTTATGAAAGTAACCAGAACCAATAGAGAATATTGTTGACTCGAAACAGTATTTAGGCCCTGATCACAATGATTTTTACTCGGGATTTCATTTCATTTGAATTGATTTCGTAAGATTTCATAGGATTTCGTTAGACCTAATTACATAGGAATTCCAACCAAATGACACCAAATCCGCTCATTGTGATCAAGAATTTTCCAATGAAATGAAATGAATTGAAATCCTACGTTAAAAAAAAAAAAAAAAGATTGTGATCAGGGCCTAACTCTATTCTCATCACGTATATGCAATCGTTTGTTGTACAGAATTTTATAAAGAATATAATGTTGATCCAATCGGCGGAAGCATGATGATATAATAATTACTGGTCAAAAAAAAAAAATGATGATATAATAATTGATTCAGAAAGCTGAATGATTAGGAAATCCATTACTGATTTGATGAAGGATTGAAGGTCGACTATTATTCTATTAAGATTTGACTCATTACAACCCCTACGGCCTACCAAAATTCGGCCCAAATTCTTCTTGGGCCTAATGTCTTAAAAACTGACTCGTTAGATAAGGGTGCACACTGGTATCACGTATCAGGCGACGAATGTATTTTAGTGCACTAGTCTTTTGATTAACTCTTGATTATGTGATTTTGTATGCACTCGGTTTTTCACTTTAAGCGGTGAAATATTGTCACATCCCGACACATAGGATGTAACAATCCCGCCACGAAAGTACATATAATTGTACTCTCGTAAGGCTTAACCTAATCCCTGATCCTTTTTTTTTATCAACAGATAATATAATGAATATTATCTGACTAAAGTAAAAAGACAAGAAATAAAGTAAAAGACAAGCACCCATTCACTTTCTTAACTGTATCACTTATTATATATAATAACTTGAAAGTACAGTACAAGTTAACTGTTTGACTTGTAAGTTTAGAGTTCCTATACAACATACAGTTTATTCCAAATGTATTTACCAAAGTAAAACTTATATGGTTTACTCAAAAGCTAACCCTAATCATTTACAACCTATACAACCCTCTGAATTATGTCTGGTACATAGAAGTAGAACAAAACATATTGGTGGTTAGATAGGGCACAAGCGTCTTTATGCATAGGTGACAACCGTCAGTAGCCATCCGCGGAAGTCTTCTATCTGACCTGCATGTCACCTGGAACCCCCAACCGCCGAGGAACATGTAAACAAAAACGGAGTGAGAATAAATTCTCAGTGCGAGTTTTAGTTCCAGACGTGGATTTCTGGTTGAAATCTAGGTCTAGAGTAACACCCGTAAAAATCAACATGAATATTAAAACTTAAATTGAATAAATAAACCATCAATAAATATAACCAAATTACTTTAAAACAGTGCAATGCCATCTTAATCATATTGTACTCAGTGCAGCGTAGCGGAAATGAAATTCAGTTAAGTCTCATGAACTTTCACATGCATATAAACAATCATGAATAAATATAAAACAGAAACTTGTCCCAGAACATATCACAGATAAACACCACATTCCAAATTCTCATTCTTTCTTCCCATCTTTCTTTCCCTTACCTGGTCAGCAAAAGGGACGTATCCCTAGACCAGGTGGTAAGAGGGAATACCAGTACATGCTTCAAATACTCACTCAGGTTCCCTTACCCAACCGGTTGGGTGGCAAGAGGGTAACCCCTCCCTTATCTAGCCGGCAAGAGGGCATAGCCCTTGGTCTAGGTGGCAACAGGGAGTTCACTATCCGTATAGCGCTATCGAACAGGCCGAAGCCGGGGATCAGCCGACTTCGGGGTGTTGTGATTTGATATCCGTATCATATCACACTTTTCCTTTCCACATTCATTCATATATCATCACATTCCATATTTCAGACTATCAAGCAAGAATAGAATGAACTGGTACAATTCAGTTCATCATAACCAATGAATATGCAAACTTGCTTGATCTCATATAACAAATTAAACAAAGGAGATGAATCAGCATGAGTTATAGTATTTGATCCTATAACCTAATATGATCAATTCCCAATGCATTCAAGAAATTTATCAACATGCAATGCATATAATTTAAAGTTACCGAGATCGGATTTCTATAAAAATTCACGTATCCGCACCTGTTGTTGGATCGGATTCCGTCTTCGCCAAGTCTCCTATACATTAGTCAAGAACCGTTAAGATTTGACTAAACAATTTCGTAAATTAACTTAATATCCTTAAATGTGGTCCGGCTTACGCTACCAGACTGACCAGTATTTCATTATTTATTATAGTAATTGCTTGCGTTTTCAGTAAATTTAATTCTTATTATTTATTATTATATTATTTCTGTCTTATTTTATTTTATTTCTTAATTAAATTATTTTATTTATTTCTTAATCAATTATCTGGTTATTTTATGTTTAATATTACTTTTAATATAATCTTTATTAAACCTTTATTAATTAACTAAATTATTTTCGTTTATATAATTATTTTAAATATTTCTCTTAATATTAATTTATTATATTTATTAAACAATTTATGTCATTAATAATTATTGATTAAAATCCGAAATCAAAAATCAAGAATTCAGAAAATTATAAAAAGTCATAAAACAAATTCGAAAGTCCAAAAGTTATTTGATTTTGTTGTTATTTGGGATCAGAAAGTCGGTGATTTGTATCTGTTCTAGATTCACTCGGACTATTCTCATCATCTCCTGAAAGCCGCGATTAACTTAAGGAATACCCGACGTTTAAGTGGCTTTTCCTTTAATTAATTATTTTATTTATTAAGCCCACATTATTAATTTAACTTAATTATGGATTAAGTTAGTTAATTATTCCACATTGAGTCCAAATCCAAATGGATTTTATTAATTTTCTGCGCTGATCCGAAAGTAATCCAACATTAACATCATTCCAAAATTTTTTTTCTTTTCCTTTCCGAATTGGGCCAAGAGAGAGAAAGCCCCCCTTTTCTTTTCTCTTAAATTCGGCCAAAGCCCAGACCACGCTGGCCCATTCCCGAATTAATTTTTTTTCATTTAGATCCTTTTTTATTTACAAGTTAGTCCTTTTTGTTCACAAACAGATCCTTTTTATTTATTATTCAGTCCTTTTCTTTACAAAAAGGTCCTTTTTATTTACGAATAGGTCCTTATAATTTATTTTTCAGTCCTTTTTTCTCGCACTTAGGTCCTCAGCTAGTTTTTTTTTTCTTTCACAACAGTCCCTGGCACCCCGTTACCTTTACCAGTAACGTACCAGAGAGGCAAACAACGTACCAGATCAGTACCAGCACCCAGTTAGCCTTGTTTAAGGCTGGTACGAGGCTTCTACTAGCATCACAAACAGAAATAATGTCCATCCCAAGCCTCTAACTGGTTATTAACCTAAGTTCAACCTTAAAGAAACTGATTTCGTTTGTATACCCGTGAACAACAACACATATCCAATTTCGCATTCCTTTTTAATATGGTATAACTAATCCAATTCGTGCCACATCCTAAATTATTCTCAACTCCTCTAATTAAAACACATCAACAGTTCAAGATTCCGAAATTAGAGATAAACCCTAATCTAGACATTAAACCAAAATTTCCAAAATCTGACTTGCTAACCGAAATTCAAAGAAGAGTAAAACGTTATACCTTAATCTCCTCTTCAATTTCTTTTCTCTTGGTTCCTTCCGTTCTCACTCTCTTCTCTCTTTGTCTCTCTCTTTTTTTTTTTTTTTTCAAGCCGGCAACAAAATCCAAAAATTTCAGCTTACTGTCGTTACTTATAAGCAAAGCACAAGAGAAGAAATAATAAAAGCAAAGAAAGAACGATGGAGATTAGTCCTTATCCGAAAATCCAACGATTCAACGCTTCTCATCGTGTTACTCTCGGATTGGACCAAGGAAAAGGATGAGAGAGAGAACCGACTCAAGGTGGCCGTCGCCTATTGGTTTGCCTCATCCCATCTTGCTTCAATTTTCGCACAAGGATAGACATTGGAAACGAAGAAGAGAGGAGAGGAAATCGGACGGAGCAGGAAGAAGAAAGAAAGGAGAAGGAGAAAGATGGTGCCAGCGCATAAACCCGATTTTTATTAAAATGTGTCCTTTGGGATTTTCTATGACAAAGTTTATATGGTCAAGAGTGTAGCAACTCAAATAAATGCTTTAATTAATTTCTTTTATTAAGATACCATTCAATTTACACCTAATTGTCATAATAAATTAGACTTTGATGTTGCTAGAATTATATAAATAAATTTTTAAATATTATACCAAGTCAAGATTTCGAATTCAAATCAATTTTTATGCTGCTTTTGATTTAAATTTATTTCCTTCTTTAAGTTATTGTTAAACTAAAGCTTAATTATTGTATTACATCAGATTTTGATTTGTTATAATTATGTAAATAAATTTTAGACACTACACAAGGATTTTCAAGTTAATTTAGATTTATTTCTTTAGAATATTACTATTTTTATGGATTAATTTTCTTAATTTTGTTTTTAGAATTAACTCAATTAATTTAATCAAATCTAATATTTTCTACTATGTTACAAATATAATCTCAATAGTTTAGAAAAAAAAAAAAGGAAGACTCGTTTTAATTCCTTCTTTTGTTATACAAGGAACATGCAAAATTTTGCTCGCAAGATGAACCCGCAAAATTCCAAATGTTTCCACAAGATAAGCTATTTTAGACAAATATTACAGGCATTGCATGGAAAATATGGAACAACTTGGTTGGGATTTGGGAATTAAATTTAGTTAAAATCTTTGAAGTAACGCGCCCATAAATTACCGAAATTGATACATAGTAATATTTAACTCCTAAATTGCAACAAGTACTAAAAATTTACATAACACAACCATATAATACACTAAGAAGTTACAGCATGATCACCCCTAACTTGAGTGCACAACAGACCTAATAAACGACCTCCGCCACCATACCTGAAATGCTGTGCTAAGATTGGGGCACTCCATCCCTCTAACTGAAAAACAACTAAACCACTCTTCAAATAACCTCTGCTGTTCCACAAGTGGAAGAGTTAGTAACGCCTTCCCCAGGGTTTCTTCAAACATCCTAAAATCTAACCCTTTCGGACATCTTTTCAACCACCCAAAATCTAACAAGGTCGGTCTAAACCAACAGTTGAAAACTTGTGTGCGTACATCGCCTTTGCATTGCAACTTCCCTTTCCCCAAGGCAATGAAAACACAAACCGAGACACGACTAAGTTCATATCTCACCATAGGAGAATAACACTCATGCAACTTGATTAACTCCTCTTGGTTCCCCCATAAATCTACAAATTCTTCAGCCATGTTATTGTTTATGAGTATTTCAAAAAGCCATGTTAGGTTCTCAACTTGGCTGGAGACCCGTTCGATCAAGGGCCTAGTATCAGTTGATAGCTCTCCTTTAAAGATCTCTTTCAAAGAGCTTAAACATGAATTGCAAAGTTGGTACAGGCTGTCCCGGTTAAGCCCTGTCTGGTCTTTTTGGTAAACTGAACTTTCACATAAGATGCCCTTGACCAGAGATTGCATGTCTTTCCTTGCGCTGCTATTGGTTGAGTTTGCTATTTGCTGTATGAGGTGGATGGCGAGATCCCCTTCAGCCGAGCTAGCAAAATCATTCTTTTGATTTAACCTGAGGACTATATCTTCGACGATGGGTTGTTTCAATTTGATTTTTGAAAAAAGGATGTTCAATTTCTCCTCTTCATTTTCAGTCCATGGTGCCGCCTCAATGTACTTCAAACACGAAATGATGCCTCTTTCATACTTTATAGTACACATTACCTAGCATGAAGAAATAATCAATCAGTGACATGTAATAAAACGTGATTTGAATCATATCTATCAAACAAGAACTTATCGGTCAGCAGAGATGGCACCCTATTAATAGAAGTGACTGGTAATTTTACAGTTTGGACATCACTATCCATATCCACATATAGGTATACACATAATTAGCATCAGAAATAGCAAATAGAAAGTACCAAATGTTGAGATCATGATTAATTGGAGAATAATTAACTGATTACTAAACCCAAAACTCCACTCATGCTTGATACATAAGTAAATAAATTAAAGGGAGGGAGAATATTTTTTTACCTCAAGCAAGTCAATAGCTTTTGAAACTCCAAATTTCACAATGGACCTCATGAGATCTTTCTCACTTAAATCAATCAACTGAATAGCGTCCTTGTAGAGATCCACATTGTCCACCTCTATAGTGGCGGTATCGTTTTCAATTAAATCCTTGAAAAAGTCGCTGTTGTCGCACAACACAGCCCGATCTACCAACTCGACAAGAAACCCCCTGGTGCCACCTTTCTCCCTCACCTCAAACTTGAAATCCGTACAGGCCTCTTCACTGACAAGGAGAGAGCTTTGTTCCTCCAGAGACGCCGGAGCGGGCGTGGGATCGGCAACTGGAGCCAAATCTAGAGCGATCTGGTCAGAGTCGATGGGGGATACCCGGCCCGGGGACAAAATGCGACGGCTGAGGAAGGGTCTCGGGTTGGGGTTTGGGCTTGGGCTCGGGGTGGGGTTGGGGTTGGTGGAAAGAGCGGGAGATTTGATGGGGAGCTTGCGGTCGGGGCTGGCCGGAGGAGGAGAGAAGGAGCAGCACCACGTGGAGGCGCGGCGCCGGGGCTGAGTCGCCATTAATTGTAGCTAGGTTTGTCTCTTTTTGTTGGGTTTTGGTGAGCGAGGTTTGTATTCTCTGCTTCCGAGGCTGAGCTGAGCTTGTTGGAGTTGGAGTTTGGAGTGTCATTCAGTCATTCAGGGATTGGCGCAGCGCCGATATTGCTCTCCAGATATCACTTGTTCCCTTTCATCTCCATTGAGGCAATTTATTTGGAGAGACTTGGTCCCATTCTCATAGCAAATTCATTTAGTTGTTAGATTCTTTTATTTCAATAATAAAATCTAGGTTCAAAGGTCTGATTTGCTCAACGTTTAACTAAAAAGTTTTCTCCTCAGTCATAATCTTCAATCTCTCTTATTTAGAATTGTATGAATGCCTACAAATGCAATATAGTATAACAATGAAAATAAAAATATAAATTTTAATACTAAAATGTTCACAAATATTATCCACGACTCCATGAATATTTCTAGTTTCTTATGTGTTTATTATATCATATAAATGTTGTACTTAAATAATATTATATAATATAACTACAACAACAAGAACAAGAACAACAACTACTAAATCTTTATTCCCAAACAAATTGAGGAAGACTAAAAAAGAAATTCAGCAAGATAAATTATATAATATAAAAAATACAAAATTAATTTTACTAAATTAGTTGTAATAATATTGAAATTACAGTCAAATGAATTATACTTAAAAAAAAAAAACAGCTCTAGAGTTGATTATTTCTCAGAAGTAGTAACCGAAGCGTCCGTTACTTGTTTTATTGGAGAGGATTACAGAACGAGAGTGGTTTGGTAGGGGAAAAGCCTTGGATTCCTCAAGACTATAATTGATAATTTGTACAGAGACAGAACTACGTCAACAAAAGATGGCGAAACAGGAGAGATGGAAACCGGATTTACGATCCGGTACAATACCCAAAACAAAAACAAATTGTCCTGCATAGCTTCCTCAGCGACACATCAAAACAACCGAGTTATTTAATTGGTAGAGCAAACACGTGGCCAATTATTAGTGGAGGAGAGGGATCGCGATTCGTGAACCATCCTCCTTAAGCAGGAAGTGTAGTGGAGTCGTATGAATGTAACAGGCTGGATAGATCGGATCTTCATGCTTGCGCCGAATGATAGGTCCCCTCATGGGCTCATTTGGGTTGGGCCCCAGAAAATCTCTGAAAATAAATAATGGGAAAAAAGAAAAGGATAAAAGTAAAAAATGCCCCCACGCAGGATCGAACTACGGACCTTCAGTTTACAAGACTGACGCTCTACCACTGAGCTATAGGGGCTTGCTCGCTTAAAATTCTTTACTTCCTTATTTTACTTTTACATTAAATTTATTGTAAACTAGTGCGGCGAAGACCCTGAAGAATATATAAATCATATGTAGGATGATCCTTATTTTGGCAAGTAAGAATTCTGCAGGTTTGAGGGTGAGGGTACAATTCAGCAAAGACTTTTTTTGAAGATAAATTGAGGGTCAAGCCTCCAACTTATCAATATTATAAATAAAGATGTGTGGGTGTCGGGATCGTTTAGTTAAATGTAGTTCGACACTCCAAGTATTGTGAAAGAGCATTTTTCCTATTTCTGTAACATGATAATCTATAACTATTTGTGTACTGGGTATTATTCCTCATAAAATTGACCCGCTTCACCGACAGACAATAATATGGCAGTACATTGTTTTGTTTCTGATTTTTTTGACCCCTTCCTATTTTCATTTTCATTGTCAATTTGTAATAGTTAAGCTAAAAATATTGTAAATTATGTTGGACATATATTTGGAAAACTCAAAATTCATTCTATGAGATAATATTGTTGGACATATTATTTTAATATATTCATATCTTATTGATATGATTGTGATATTTATTCAAAATAAGATATCCAACATAAATTTTGGACTAAGAGTACATATATATATATATATGGTGTTTTGTTTTGTCGCCAAATATCATTTCTTAAAAGATACCATGTTGCAATCATATTTTTCTCTTTTATATTTTTGATGTTGATATGCTGATGTTGATCGATTGATATTTATAATTTATAATTGGATTAGCTTTTTTTCTCAGATATAAACTGCAAATATTTCCTTTTAAAACATAGTATATTTAGAAAATATTGTATTTTTCTTTTCAAACATACATGATTTTTTGAGGATAATATTTTTTTTCCATGCCTTCTCTCTATATATTATATATTTTGTTGCTGATCAATGATTATAATGGTGTGGCATCTCATTGTTCCTTGGTAATATCTCAGTTAAAATTTTAGTTTATGTGCAATCTCATTTTTCCTTTCGGTTTAAATTAAAGTTTATTACTTCATTAGTATTTTTCTATCATTTATAATATTAATACAATAAAAATTCATGTATCGAGCGAAGCTCGATGATCCACTCTAGTTTTTAAATTAAATGTCTATGAAAGACCCCCCAGCCGGGTTTCGAACCTGCGACCTTTCATTCAAGGTGCATTGCTCTTTGCCACTAGACTAAGAGCTGGTTCTTCAATTCAGCAAAGACTTAAAATTCACAACTATCAAAATCCCTTGAGTTCCTTATAGATTGCAAGATTGGTCATGTATTAAGGTCTATACAATTAAAGTTTCATTTGGTACCTTAAATCTGGACAGCTGTAATATTTTAAGTCGATCATTTCGCCACCTGACCCTAAAACAAAAGAAAATTTTAAGTCTATGATGAAGTGTAAAACTAGTTACAAGTTTCATCATATTTTTTTATAACTAAAAGTACAATATAAATCATTGATTTAAGTCGGATTTCAAATTAAAATAATTGTTGATGGCTGTCATGGTTGTTGAATTAGTACAATATCAAATTGTTGATCACTGTCAAGGTTGTTAAATTAGTTCAATGTCGAGTGGTGATATGCCAAAAGTACTTGGCCTTTGGCCCATCCTTTGTAAGATCGTTTTTAAAATCAGACCAGATCGGTCCTTCAAAAAGATTTACAATGAGCAAGGACCTTAGAAGGGTCGGATTTAATTTTCAATAAAGACGCATTTTGATGGAACATGTATCGAACTAATCGAAGGACTAAGTCTGGTCCAATCCGGCCCCGTTTAATTTGAAAGGGCCAGTTCATTTGTGTTGTCCATTGTGTTTTTGGCACATAGAAGACTTTAAAAAGTCTGATTCATTTTTGCTTAAATATTTCAAAGCAATTTAATTTTTTTTTTCTGGACCAAATATTCAAATTACTTATTAGAAATCTGACAATTTAGAAATCATCATATTCATTTTTTTCACCAACTCATTCAAATTAAACCGCGCACCAATATTTACATTTTAGAAATGTGACGATTATCAAGTTGAAAACTAGCATAAATTATGAGACATTGACAATCAATATGTTGGATATATATAATAGGGAAGATAGACACAAGAAATTTCATGATGAATATGAATCCTTATTATACACATTGGCATTCGATAGGTATATATTTTGTTTTGACCAAATAATTTCATTGAACATAAATTTCACTTGTAAAATATATCCGGCCAGTGACAATGATTATTTATGCAATATACAATTTTATGAAATCATCAGAAGAATATCAAATATATCATATGAATTTTTGGAGTCTTTTGGATCCTTGAATCCGATCTTTTGTAAGACCAAGGATTTAGAAGGGTCAGATTTAAAAAAAAAAACAGACTACTTATTCATAAAATAAACTTGTCAAATCCAGTCCTTATTGGACCCTTCCTCGAACCTGGTAGGGGTCCTTACGTCAAACTTATTAAGTCCGATCTTTTAAAATTTGGCATCTTCACTAATGTGATTCGGACCGTACAAAATTTGTGTTGATGTAAGCTGATTGAAAGCACAAGATATATTGGAATAGGAACGCGGTAAAAAGAATTCTTAGATATCTACATTTTTTATAACATAATTATTTGTCGCCTACGGGCTTCATTTTTTTTTTTAAAAAAAAGAACATAATTGTTTGAACTAACCACTACCGATACCGAACGACAGAGAAACAATTCGAGAGATTGGATTTAGTACTGATAAGAATAAGTTAGTAACTTAATTAGGTCATTCGACATCAGACGACGGCCCCTATAGCTCAGTGGTAGAGCGTCAGTCTTGTAAACTGAAGGTCCGTAGTTCGATCCTGCGTGGGGGCAATTTTTAAATATTTCTTTTTAAATTGAATAATCTCTATAATCCTTGTTCTTAGATTTATTATCCCTTTATAGGCTTATTACAAGCCTAAAGGCCTGGATAACATATACCAGCTCTTCATAGGCAGTTCTTAAAAAAAAAAACCTTAGGACTAATTTGAAGGCTTGTTCAGTTCAGCATTTCAAATAATATTGTCAACGTATACATAGAGCTCATCGTCAAATGGAAATCCCAATTTTTGTGGGGTTTTGCTGACGCAAAATTTCCTATTAAATATGCTAACTTAAAATCAAGCAGTTCCTCCAGGGACTTTATCCATTCTTCTTTGGACAGGTATAAAGCTTATATCTGATTGACTATAAAAACAAATACAAGGTGATATATTTTAAAACTACATTACAATGGAGATTCATTAACACTGGACAAAATAAAATAAATAAATAAATAAAATAAACTCCTGAGAATAAGTTAATGCAGATCAAATGGAGACCATGTTGATACCTAACAGGATCTGCATTGTACAATTGGATATCATTACCATACAAGTCAGCTTGTTCCTGGCTCCAGTACAGCTAACTGGAACAATATTACAGATTTTATTTTTCATAAACCAAAGCGCAAAATACTTAATTCATGTAAATATACAAGTTATATATATATATTCACATACTATTAAGAGAGGGGGGGGGGGGGGGGGGAACTCAACTCTGCAGATAAATTCATTGGCTTATGAAGGGTGCCACTTAATGCTGCATCCAACACTGGTACAGAATTAAAGACAGTGATTAAGATTCGCTCTAACTTATGAAAGGACTAATAAAAGTAAAATAACTTTAAACACATTCTTACCTAGGTTTTTGGTCCACAGGCAATTTCTGGCCACTAAGAACACAATCTATCGCACGACTCAAATCCCTGCAATTGAAGAAGATGCATAGTTTGATAATGTAAATTAACCCCTAGATTGTACGAAAGATCCACCCCAAATTTTGTTGATATTTACTAAAAAGAATGCAGTTTTTTCATTTTTTTAATCGGAGACTAACAATCTCGAGTCATTTGCAAACTAATTCCAGTACTTAATTCATGTTATTCCAAAAGCATTCAGTGTCTAATTTTGAAGACAAATTAGACAAATTAAGTTTGGAACTGAACTTATGTCAAAAGACAAATTAAAGAAAGTCATTTACATAAGGCATATTTCGTTGATATTCACTTTTGTCAAAAGAGAAATTAAGTAAAGAAACTAAGAAATTCAATAGAAAGGGATGCTTTTTGGGGTTTGGAAATGAACTTCAGTAAAAGCTGTGCTATTCGCAAGTGATCTAGGAAAAAACAAATGTGCTTCCTAATGGAGATACCAGAAGATATATTGCATGCTTATAGCCATACAGAATGTGTGTTGCTGTAACTGGCAAAAAACAAAATTTAAGCACATCATAAAAGGTCAAAAGGGTAGATAATCACCGTCCGGTAACTGGTAAATTATTACTCGGCCTTGAATCGTCAAATTGACCATGGTATACTAGTTCAAACGGTCTCCTCCCTTCCTGCTCCAGTATACAATTTATACTATGTTAAATAAAACTATCATACAAAGAAGAATGGCAATCACATGCGTATCTGGTAATATAGTAAATTGATGGATACTTATGGAATGAAGTACCTTTTTGAAGAGGAAAAATTCAGGTGTGCAGACTGCACCAAAAGCACGTGCTACTTCCTGTGACTACAAGAAATTATAAAGCCAATTTCATTTAACAAATACGTTAATAGCCATGTAAGCAAAATAAATTTGGTTATGATAATATAGAAAAGCTATTTGTACTTGCTCGCCAAGAGGGATTGTGAGCTTAACTAACCAAGGGGTTTGTGAACCTCAAAAAATGTTGGATCGGCTTAAAAAATATGAATGCTAACTGGCGATCCTTGATCTACCTCGAGAACCGAGTATTTACATTCTAAATTTGTAATTTCTCGAGCTTGTTTTATAGAACAAGAGGTGGAATATTAAATTGAACACAGTAAGATAGCTGCTCAACCATCAATTTCAACCTCTTGATAATGCAGAAACAACACCAAATTACAAAGTTGGAATTTAAAGCATAGGTCGTGAAGTAGATGAAAATCAACAGTTCAAGTTTGTCACTGTAAATCATAGCCCACCAAAATCCCTTGCTCATCTAAGGCTCACCTTAGCTCAAATAATGAATGCAATAATAAGACTAAGGTGCTTCTCAACTGTATCAGGTAAAATTCAATTTGGGTTATAATATAAAGAAAAATGTTATACAAAAGGGAACTAATATTTACAAACTTACTTCATCAAACAAATAGGGGAAAGGGTAACCAAAGGACTTTGCTTCTTCAGCCATGAATTCTGGTCCGTCCTGAAATTATCAATATATTTCCAATTTAGTGCTGTTTCTTTTTATTTTAATCATATTTTTTAGTGCTATTTCTACATAGCTATTCTTCTGTCTTGAAATCCTGAATGCATGCATAAGAGGAATGCTAAAAATGACCTGAGGGTGTGTAATTGTGGAATTTGAGGAAATTGCCACAACTGCCAGTCCTTTCTGCAAAATGTATATGGAAAAACAGAAGAACAGTCAATAATATATATCTCCAGCAGGTCGGAGTTTTTTGTAGCCCTCGAAAAAAAATCTTTTTGTTAATATGATAGGCACAATCAATAAATAGAAGTTACCGTCATATAAAATCTTGCAAGTTTAGTGATCTCTTTCTTCAAGTGCTTTACAAATGGGCAGTGGTTACATATGAACATCACCTGACAAACAAATGAAAACAACTTGTCATGAAAAAGAGTCAGAATTTTGTCATACCAGGTATGAATACTGTTGCAAAACTTTGCTGAAAATTACCAAAATATTAAAATCCATACCAACAAAGCAGGACTACCCTCGTAATCATCCAATTTTACAGTTTTTCCAGTTAATGGCTCGGGAAGCTGTATGAAACCAACTCCAAATTCAAACTTAATAAATAATTCACAACTTGAAGAAAATGCAATCTGCTCCTTTTTTTTTTATATATATATTAAAAAGTAACCTCGAAGTATGGAGCCCGAAAGCCGAGGGACACACTAGTGGATTCTGTCCGGGCAGCTCGAACCCGGAGGGAAACGGGTCTGGGAATTTGAATCCGGAAAGACCGACAAAAAGGAGTATAGGCGCCAGGGAAGAGAGATGACGTGGCATGACGGTTGCGAGAAGCCGCACGGAGGATGGAGGGAGTGGAGAGGAGAGAGGGAGCGTACGCACGTGCCACCGTAGCCATATCTCCAGTTGCTGCTCAGTGGCGGGTATTCTCGCTCACTTGGCTATGCTTTTTGTCCGAGTTCAATCCTCTCCGGTTATGTCGTACTGGAGACGTAGTAGCTGTTCCTGTTCTTCAACTTAGACTTGTACTAGTACATAGGATATGAGAGAGTACAGATTATATAGCAGGCTATTTACTTGGTTTTATTTATTTGTAGTTAACTAGTTATTGGAAAATGATTTCTGCACTTGTGGATAAGCCGCCGGATCGCGGAGATTGCACCAAGTTATTATTGAATATTCAAATTACATAGGATCAGAACTGAAAGATGAAAAAAATAGTACCAAAAGTAGTGGTAAAAGATATAGCAAAGTTGGGAAGTGCTTTGGACACCCTACTTTTAACTGGGGCATTCTCCTCATTAATTTTTGGCACATATGCCCCCATGTAAAATAAAACAGAATGCCCCAGTAATTTTTGACACATATGCCCCATGTAAAATAAAACAAGCCGCTCCCGTTTCGTCTACAATAATATCTTTCCTTGCTTTTCTGAAAAAAAAATTGATATATTTCCTTTATTAAAAAACCTTAAACCCTAAACTATATTAGACGATAAAGAACAAAAAAATTATCAAAATTTCTCGTGAACGGGAGGGGCAGTGAAAATCTAGTTTGTGAAGCTGGTTATATGTATCTATCCTCACCTTTGCTCCAGTCAGCTCAGAATAGTGTTGCATCCCCCACCTCTGGCACCCTGATTTTCAACATCGGAGTGGGAAGAGGACAACAAGATACAAAGCAGGACGAGTAGACAAATTGGCGAGGTCGATGTGAGCGGAGGTGAGACAAGGTCGCACAAGGTCGTGAATAGACGAATTTAGACTAAATTTAAACATGGGCATAATAATTAATTGGTAAATTTAATATAAAATAAAATTTATAACAAACTATGATTTTACCCCAAAAATCAGTTTTAAACAAGCAATTCTTACATTACAAATTACATCTTTTCTAATAAATCAATTAAACTTAATAATTGATTTACTTTCATTGAACGTAAAATATCAATTTTTAAATTAATTAAAAACTAAGGAGGACCAAAAAATTCAGGAGAAGAAATTTTAGAAATGGCGAATCAAAGAAGGGAAAAATAAAAATTTTAGAATAATTATGTTGAGTGTACTGTGTACATAGCGGCCAGATGGAGATGCGAATCAAAGAGATATAAAAAAATTTATAAAGCCTTGATGAGTTGCTGACTTATGATTTGCTATCTCGTCGGTTCTGTAATTTGCGAAGTTAAAAACTAAATTATTTCACTACAAGCCCAAGGCACATCGATGGAGGTTGTAGGAGTACTTGGGAAGGAGGCAAGGAGCACATCGATGCAAATTAGAGGAATTGATGAATGGAGGGGAGGTGCGATTTGCATCTAATTTCTTTGACAGTAAATTTGAGAGTCCAAGTGAATTTTTAAGAATATCGTTGATTATGAAATTGCTCTGCTCTTAATACGGCGGTCATTAAAACTAATTTAAGAATTTGTTTATACTATTGTTTAAGAGATGAACCAATTAAGATAATCTATGTGATATAATTACAGGGAATAAATGGCAGCACTTATGGAGTTGCTTTATTTTATCATGGACAATTTTGTCATTAGTGTTATAAGTGCAATCCCCTGATTTGTAATCTCTTGTCATCCTAACTAAAAATGGAAAGAATGTTGGAAGCACCCTTTCTATTTTGGGCACTGCTCACTCCCCTCTCTTCACTAATTGATCCATTATTATAACAATCTGACTCCTTATTATACAATTTGATCTCTTATTAAAACAATTTGATCTCTTATAATACAATCTGATCTATTATTAAAACAATCTGATCTCTTATTATACAATCTGATCTCTTATTATAACAATTTGATCCCTTAGTATACAATATGATATTTTATTATAACAATATGATCCCTTATTATATAATATGATCTTTTATTAAAACAATATAATCCCTTATAATACAATCTGATATCTTATAATACAATCTGATCTTTTATTATAACAATCTAATCCCTTATTATACAATATGATCACTTATTATAACAATATGATCACTTATTATAACAATCTGATCCCTTATTATACAATCTGATCTCTTATTATAATATAACAATATGATACCTTATTATACAATATGTTATCTTATTATAACAATCTGATCTCTTATTATATTATAACAATCTGATCATTTATTATAACAATCTGATCTTTTATTATAACAATCAGATTGCTTATTATAACATTTGTGCTTGTAATAGACAGAGGGAGGAGGATAGACGGAGGTCAGATGAGAAGCGGAGGTCAGAGGAGAGACGATTGTCGCAGGTCGGAGGAGAAGAGGTAGAGGTCGGAGGTCGGAGGAGGAGAGGTAGAGGTCGGAGATCGGAGGAAGAGGCGGAGGCGGAACTCGGAGGAGGAAGGGCGGCGGAGGAGGAGGGGCGGCGGAGGAGGAGGGGCGGAGGGGGAGAGACGGAGGTCGAAGGTCGGAGGAGGAGAGGCGAGGCGAAGGAGGAGAGACGGGAGGTCGGAGGTCGGAGAAAGAGAGGCGGATGTCGGAGGTCGGAGGAGAGTTGGAAGAGGAGAATCTGAAAGATAAGTCTTTAGGAGAGAGGGATTACAGGATGACAATTGGGTGGATTCCCGTAATCAATTCCCGAAAATTACGCTGCTCCCAGTGTTAATTAGCGTGTCCACAGCAGCCCCCAGCAAAGTTGTACCAACTAATATAATATATCAATGGAAATACTGCTTATTTCATCCTACCGAAATGAATCCTGTTTGAAAATTAATACCGAACCTGATTCTCTAATCAACTTTGTTTTCCATTATAGGACTGATCTAACAAAAAATAGTTGAGTTCCTTGTAATAACCTATATCAAGATAGTGGCCCTGAGAAGTGCAAATCATTTTAGACACCACAAAATGGATAATTTTGCATTTGAGATGCTTTTTGTTTAAGAAGCAAAACATGTTGTTTTTGCACTTCTTAAAATGCATTAGCTCCTTCAACTGATGATTTTGATTTTTTTATTATGCTCTGTGATATTTATAATCATTCCTTTTTCCTTTTGCACCCAATAAAGTTTTGAGTTGTGAATATTTCAGTAGCAGAAGCACCTCTCCATTAAGGGTCAATTATCCAAATAAATTGGATACAATCTGTATCATTAAAGGGATTCTATTTCTAAATTTTGGAAAAAAGAAAAATGCAACCATTCAACAACACCCGTTGATTTAGGAAATTTACACCACAATCTGTACATCCGAAATAAGTGGAGTACCATGTACCCAACAAACTGCCCACTGCAATTCTTTCCGAGTACTTTGTAAAAAGCACGGAACCAGTGCAAACAATTAAAAGCAAACAATTCTGAGATTTTATGTTGTCAGTACATCAGGGAGAGATGTCTGTGAGCCGAGCACCTTTCCACCGACATCAGGAAATGTCTCAAACCCCTGCAGAGGTCCGACTTTACCGTTCCTATCTACTCTAATCGGGTATTTCAGCAAATGCCCCTGCATATCTATGTATATCTCGGGCGAGACGTAAGCGAGCCAATTCTCTTCTGCCATTTCATTTACCTTTCTTACGCATTCTAAGCTTTGCGGCTCAGAAAAACAGTTTTCAACTGAACCCAAGTGCTCTGCCCATAGCGACATTCGGTACCCATAAACCTGTACAAATTTGAGCATTCCTAATTAGATTAACTGGATGCTTTGGTGCAAAATATGCGAAAAATGATGGAAAACAGACTCCCATAAACCCTCAAACTCTCTTGAATAATGTCATGTTATTGTTCCATTGCTAGCTACTTTTTCTCTCAGCTTAATGTAGAACTGATGCTGTTAAAAGCCAGGTTAGCCAGCTCCACTTAAATTTCCCAATACATAATTACATACCATTGCACGTAATTATGCAACTTGATTCTATCAACATGTCCGAACAGATATTTGTGTTTATAAGAGAGAAAGACCTGGCCATGGGGGTGGGCGTGTTTACGGGCCCATGTGTGGTGAGGCTGGTATGCACCCATTGCAATTTCAGTATCTCTAGACCCTTCCAGAGATCTCTGGTTTATATTAGCCGATCCAATTAGCACAAACTCATCATCAACTACCATCCCTTTCGAATGCACATATATCATAAACCTCCTAAATTTCTGGCTAGACTTCTGCAAAAAGATTAGAAGGAAAAAAAGAAGGAAAAAAGGAAAAAAGGAAAAATTGTCAAAACATAAATAAATATATATATGAAAAGATTACTATATGGCTCATGTTGATTTTATTTGGTTTAAATATAATTATTGTGGGTTCCGTTGGACTTTGAAAAGCTTGAATAATCAGAAAATCTTTACTTTTCTAATGCCTTGAATCATTAACCGAAACATATATAATAATCTATTATGTGACTATCCTAAACTAAACTTGCAGCAAGATGATTAATTAGATTTGTAACATTTACCTTATGATGAATTTACAAGGATTAAATTTGGCACGAATATATTTAAGGGTAAATATTTTCTATATGCTATTGGTGTAAAAAAAAAAACTTGGAATAATATAATATGTAAGTTGTAACAATGGAAAATGTCAAAATGCAAAATGCCCCTGAAGCTGAAAATATAACACCCTTAAAAAGGATGGGAAATGTTGCATGTGCAGATGTGCTCATAGAAAACACGAAACGGTACTTTGATCAACAAGCAAGACATTCATTGATTAGTAATTAAGGTTGCATATGGTATTTTTATGTACTATAGCGCAATGAAATTAATCTGAATTAACATAACTGTATACTCACAGTAGAAGTTTCACTCATAAAAGAGGATCTATCTCTTGTACTAGATTCACGCTTTCCCAGGCAGTAAAAATTTAGATAGTCTTGTGGATGGTGTGTTTCTGATAACCCTTCTTGTTCTAGAGCATTCGCAATTGTCTTGTACATCATTTTCATTGTCAGCCCCTTAGAATAAGATAAAAAACATTAATAAATTGGTCAAATACTCGTGCAATTCGGATTCTGATATCTGCATTTTTTTTTCTCCCTTTGAATTAATTAATTAAAATGCTTGCAGTTGTACGAGCTAATTGGTAGTATTTTGCTCAATAATTTAGAGAAATGTTTCAGAAATAGCACCTGCCAGAAGAGGATCTCTTGCATTGCAGCAGTGGTGGGGTTTCCCTCGGGCCACATTGGGATTACAATATAAACTGAGAAGCGTTCTCTGGCCTTGATCTTGCTCACAATTTTCAATGCTAATTCAATTGGTATCAGATTATCAGCACCTATTTCAAAAGGCAAAAAAGTATAATTAAATGAAAAATTCAGAAATTGATATTTCAGAAAAAACTATCCTATAATTTAGAAAAACTATGAGAAGTGTGTGAAACAGAGAATGCCCTTGTTCTGGTCTGATTTTAAGTTTTTACAGGGCAATAATGTAACTATACCTGTTTTTCTGTTGGATGGCCAACAATACGATGAACCAATAAAATATTGGTTTTCTATGTAAATAAAGTGTTGCGCTGCTCTTATGGCTTTAACGTAGGCTGTGTGTATACTCCTGTCTATCTTTAAGTTCTTTGCACATACAAGGTTCTGTCATAAAAGCAAAACGAATGTAAAATATTAATGATGAAGCAGCTATTAAATCTTCAATTAAAATATTGTTCTTTCATTTGGCTTTATGGTTTCTCCACTTACAATTTTCTACGGAAAAAGGAAAAAAAAAAAAAAAACAGTCACTAGATAAAAAATTATAAGGTAGCTGCTAGCACATAAAAAAATAATAGATTTTTTTTTCCTGGCCAACCTGTGCTTCTGCTTCCTGTACTTCTTTTGGAAATCCCTTTACTGATCCTGAATCAATTGAGCGAAAAACCTAGCATCAAACAAGAAAACTATTAGTTAGAAACGGAGGAGAATATTTGAATATAATTTATTTTCTTATGACAGAGAACTATCAGCTGGTTTCACCAAATTTAAAGAACAAAAATCAGAAATTTTATTAGGGTCTGCGTAAAACATACTTGCACATGCCAATTTTCAGGGTCTTCTTCCTTGCAAACATATGCATTGTTGGAATTGTCATTGGAAGGGGAGAGAATCCAAGATATTCGATCAACTTTAATCAAGGTGTCATCAGTCCAGCTTGTCACTCTTCTCAAACTAACCTTCCATTTTGTCGCCTTTCGCCATCTCTGCTCAAAATTTGTTAATATGTCATATGCTGCTGGCCCCTCAATTTTACAGTGTAGGTCATGCCACGGTTGCCTCGGCCCACCATTTACCTGTTTATAGAGAGTACGTATGTTATTAATAACAAAACTGTTCATTTAATTTTGGGTTATTTAGTTTCACTCAGAATAACTCCTTTTCATGAACCTCAGAAAGCTCTCTGGTTTATAACACAATTTTCAATTAATAATGTGATGAACTACAAGCACACTACATGAGCTCACCTTTATTTAAATAAATAAAATTCCTTTTCTTAATAATACGTATTATATTAATATTCTTGAAAATTATTACTGCCCTTGATTTATTTATTTCTTGAAAAAAATGGCTGAGGCTCCAGATTCTGTTAATTAAAAAAGCATCATACTAGTATTAGTAGTATAATAATAGTGAAATAGTCATTAACTTAAGGGAGTTCATATTGAATGTTCTACTATGCTAAGTTTCAAAAAAAGAATGTTCTACTATGCTCAGGCATCCTTGTAAAAATACAGAAAGGAGAGTTCAGGTGATTTATTGGAAATGCATGGCAAAGAAGGGTTATCTCTTTACAGAGTACTCACAGATAGAGATAGTTTTTTTCAAAAGGAAATTTTATCAGGGATGGGAAAAGGGGGTTACTGACTTACTGTAAATGTGGGGTTGTGGATGTCGTTTTTAAAGACTGTGCCAAGATCCTTAAATAACCTGTGCTCTGGTGTGTCATACCGGCCATCACACATGTCAAGACCTCCAATAAAAGCAGTTAATTTCCGGTTGTTCCCCCCAGCAGGTGTGTCGACAATCACACACTTTTGATGGTGTGTAAATAGAGTCCCCACAACCTGAAACTCAAATGAGGTTTTCACTTCCAAATTATAATTAACTAAAAATATTAGCGGCTACTGAAATTAAATGAAAGTAATCTATAATTAGTGTTGAGGATTTCATTTTATATAAGAATTTTTCATAACATAATGTTCTCATGTACTTCGCTGATTTTAACCAAATCAAATAATTAATTGGCTAGCAGAGTAGCACTTGTCTTAGATAAGATCTCAGGGGCACACCTGTTGTTTGAAAATGCTAAGTTTTGTACTAGCGTATCTTGGTGCCAACACACAATGCACACTTGAATTCTTGAAAAATTTCCTTGTTTCTTCATCGTGTGTATGCATTATGCCATTCTGCATTGTTAATCAGATCCACCACAACACTTTAAGGAAAATAGTGCTAAAATATTAAAAATTGGAAAAGACGTGTATATCTTTACAAAATTTTAAATCATCATAATATACTCAACCTGCATTAAAAAGTATCACCTCTTTACTCACCAAACATATGAAATATCACGCAACAACCCTACAAATCATGGACCATGTCTTCAATGATCCTTGATTCTTTTTTTCATTGAAAGGTTAAGAGGAGTAAAGACATATAATATTCTATCATTATTGTTATGTCTGTTATGGGTGCAGACAATACTTTTTACTGTGGGAATAAAAGATAAATTAGAAGTACCGTTTTGAGATAAAATTTGTCATGCGAGGTTTTATCGTCCCAAATTAGCAACACCACTCTGACTCCCTCTTGCGTCTTAAATTTTAGCATCTCTCCGAGAGTCAAGTTGCCTCCATTTGGCAATGGGCGAGTCGGCTCACGCACTAACTTCACTTGGTGATAAACTGACCACCCCACCACATATATCAAATGGTGTGCCTCTAGTATTGAATGGCAGATATCCTCCCAACACTTACTGTGCTCATATTTAGTTCCCCCCTCTAACTCTATCTTAGGCAATGTGTTGTCCATTACATGAGCATCTTGGTACAATGTTACCTACAAACCATAATGTACTAGTTGCATCATGTAGTGTAACATTCCAGCTGGGTATAAGCCTAGTAATTCTATATTGTGACCTTGATGTTTGTGATCCAACCTGCCCTGTTTAACTGAATTACCAAGATAAAAAGGTTTTATGTTGTTTGGGCCAGAAACTCTGGATGACCAGAGAGTATGGGACAAAGAAAAAGCCTACCATACCTCACTAACAAATTTGGGTATGACAGGTTAATTACCTTGCCGCCTTTTCTTAATGGGAAGTATGCGTTGGGCACGCCAGAATAGTTCGGACCTGCTCCAACACCTCCACTGTACAAATTATTCATATGTATGGGCTTATATTGCAGAGATATCTGCAGCTCTGTGCAATTTTGACCAGCTTTGACTGGTTCACCTGAATGATGCATCAGAGGAAACCAACCTTTTACTGTTTCTCCTGTCATGACATTTTCAACCGGTACCAAGGCGATACCAATCAATTGCGCACCAAACAAGTCATTATCTTTAACCTAAAGAGTAAATAGAGAAAAAATATATGTAAGGATTACAACAAGACATCCTCTTGCTGTTAACTGATAAATGGAAACAGGAAATTCCGCCTTACTGGTACTGCGCAGCTATCAGCCAAGGTAACAATGTCAATTAACTGTCCGAGATTAATGACTAGTCATTCATTCCTTGATTATGATAGGCCAAGTGATGTTGCTTCAGAAATAGATCTATATGTACAAGCGCGCATATTGATACTGGTGGAGTATATATTGTGTCCTAAAAACTATTGATCAGTTTTCCATTTACCTCTCTGTACAAGTTTATTTTGTTTTATTATTTGCTCACAGTGGCAACAAAACTGACTTATTCTACACAAGTCAATGCATGGAAAATTTAATACCAGTTTTCGCAATCTTTACCTGAAATTCAACCATAGCAGCAGGATGCGCCACATTAACAACAAAATGCTCCTCCCATTTTGGGTTCTCTGAATTGGGTATAACCCGGGTCTGTGCTATAGTTGCTCCCGATAGGCAAACAGAAACATATGGGTCACTTGTAATTATCTTATGGACCCCACCTCGGTGCCTGCTGGGTTTCATGCAAGTAGGCTTGCATCCAGCAAAACACCGTCTCATCCTTTCTGACATTATATCCATGTTTGGTAGGCACCGTGCTTCGTGAATCCATATATCAAGGTCGCCATGCAGGACCTTGGTGTTGGATGTCGTACCCAAATTTGAGCTTGTGCTGACATCTGTAGCAGCTCCTGTACTAGGACATTGCCCGTGCGTGGGTTTGGTTGGGGTTGTGTCCGATTCTTGGAAATCATTGGTTAAATCAGTCGACATAGTGGCAGAATTAAATTAAATAACAATTTATAACAAAACCAGATATTCCTGATAGAGATTAGAATTTAAACTTTCTTTTACAGATTGTGCGGGGGGGAGATGTATTGTATCGACTTTCTTAACAGCCAGCAGTGAGCATTGGAGAAACCTACAAGAAAAAGTGAAATTATATTCTCTGTTTTTTTTTTTCAATATAAGAAGTGCTCTTCATTTTATTTTATCTTACAATAAAAATCTGTTCAACTCGCTCTGTATGAAACTATGAACAAAAAATTATTGATTAGAATCAAAAGTTCTCTTTTGCTGAACTGGGTATAAAACAGCAAAAAAAAATCTTTGATAATTGTTTTATTATACAGATTTCATCTCCCTACCTTCAACAAAAATATATAAAAATAACTAATTGTTCCAATTTAAGCATTAGAACAGTTCAGCAAAACAAAAACAAAAGAAAAATTGCAAATAGGTTTCAAAGCACAAGATATGACAATCAAATAAGAAAATTATGCCTTCATCACTCGGCCAGTTACCGAATATTACATTAACACAGGTAAACAAAAAAACAAAATTTCTGCAAATTAATTATAACAAGAATAAAGAAGAGAATGGGAATTCAAATTAGAAATTAGGCTTCCAATCAATCACCTTTGATAAATTGGAGAGCTGGCTGGCAGAAAAAATCGAAAAATAAGTTAATTGATTAGGGAAGGATTTTTTTTCCCCCTTTTTTTATTTTCTGTTCTTGCCGTTATTTTTCTGTGGTTAAAATTTAAAAGACCATTGCTGCACAATTTGTACTGTAAAGCCTATTTATATACAACTTAAAAACAGGAAAGATTGACAACTATCTGCTTAGGATCATTGATATTGAATATCTCTCTCTCTCTCTCTCTCTCTCTCTCTCTCTATCTATATATATGGGACAACTAACAAAATAAGTGGTAAAAATATTCTCCGAAATTTAAACAGATAATTTTTCAAACTAGTTTTTTATTAATTTTAAAAAATACCAAGCTTTTAAAAAACTCCGTTTTAACGCCATTTTTTTTTCCGAAATAACGGTATTTTGTATCCAACCGCACAAACGTCACATAAAAAAACGACAAAATAACGTAACGCGTCATTTCCGTTTTTTCGGCGATTAAACGCGTCTTTCCGTTTTTTCGACGACAAAAAAGATATTCTAGTTTTGCCCATGTTCATGGACCTTTTTGTTGACATATGCATTTTATAATTTTTATACAATGAATAAAGTTTTGTACTTCAATATCAATAAATAATAATAGTGAAAATGACAAGTTATCATTGTTAGCTCAAATTTGAAGTATATAATACATAGAATATTATCAATCTGAAGAATATAGACCCAAAATTATCACCGTTTTTTTGCCGTTTTTTCACCGAAAAAACGTTGCACCGTTAAATCAACTCTGGACCATCATACCGAAAAAAATGCATTTTAAAGCTTGAAAAATACTCTAAATTAATAAGAAAAATAAAATGGTTAGCATATAAAAAAGGATAATATAGCTTAACTATTTGTTTTCCCTTCAATACGAGAATAATAAAACTTCCAAATTCTTAACCACTTGCTCTTTCATTTTTTAGTTAATCAAAAGAAAAAAAAAGTGCCATAGAAGACTAAATTTTACCTTTTTTTAATCATTAAACTTTAATTTATTTGATTTTGATCACTTAATCTCATAAGATAAGAAAAAATGCTGTTTCTTTCTCGTCTCATTCTCGCTGAAATTTCTTTTACTTTTCCTATAAGCATTTTCCTTCTCGAAGCAATTTACTGACGTATTACTTCCGTCTTGAAATTTTGATTACTGTAATTTGATTTTCTCTCTCAGCTTCAACATAGAAAGGTACTAAAATTTGGAGCAGGCCACTTCTGTAGATAATAGTTTTTTTTTTTCTTTTCTTTTCTTTCAAACTTATTATTTCTACGTATTTGCTTGTAAGTTTATGATTGCATAACTTTCATGTCCTTTGTGTGTGTGTGTTGGGGGGCTGTGAGGTAACAAATTTTGCTCGGTCTTCGTGGTCTCAGCCATAGGATAATTGGAACTTGGAAGTTCACTTCAATTTATCCAATAAATTCCTATAGTTAGATTGTTCAAACTTATTTGGGATCATGGATACTTATGGCTTTTCGTTCATTTTCATGTTCTGTCTTTACTTTTTTAAATTTCATATTGTAACAAGTCCAATTGTGTATTTAGTAACACAGTTTTTCTTTCGTTAGTAAAAAGATTATAAGTATTTGACTTTATTGCAACAAAAATACACTAAATGAAACATTGAAATTTTGAGTGCCAATATATATATCTATCTTTTTATCATGATGCCCCTCAATATTTTTTAATGAATCAACTCAGGAACGACGGAGTAGTCAATAGCCTTGTTTGTGTGTAACTGTGTACCATTATACCAGTTGACAGGTTACCCATCTTCCTAAAATAATAGAAATCCGTGATGCAGTCTTCAAGATTGGGCGATTGGCACATCTAATCCTTTCGTATGAACATTGCAGATAACTCTTGATGATTGCTTCGTATTGCAATAATTAAAATAAATTATTTTTAAAACGTAGGAAGTTATGTTAGTATGAATATACTATTAAACAACGTACATACGTGCAAAGGCTACAGTTGCAAATTTCCCAGCATTTTGGGCATATCCAAGTTTTCAACTTTGCCATTTCCTTTTAGACTTGCACAATGTATTTACCAGTAAATCAAGAGAAGCAAGAAAATTAAAGAGTTTTTGAGTAATGTTGATTGTTTTTGTATTAGTCTAATCAGAGGTTAAGTACTAGTATTAATAGAGCTCAGCTATCAGCTAGGCTCCTGAACATTGAACCAACACTAAACATCCTAGCCTCTATACATTGTATTAAGTCTAAATAATACAGCTCCTTGCTACACATATATTGAATGTGGTCTAATATAATCTCTAGTCAGCACTATATGCGCAGATGCATGAATTTCTCCCAGTTCCTTGGTATTGCTATTGGTTGAGTCTCTGTTTAGGCTAGTACTTCTGCTTCCTCGCCATATGTGATCCATCAGAAAAAAAAAAAAAAAAAAAAAAAAAAAAAAATTTAGTCTGAGTAGACATTGGTTATGAGACAACAATTTCAAATGATGATGTATCCACCTGTTGAAGAGACACTTGTGGCAGATTCGATTGTGCAGAGTTTATATTTCTTCATCTGCGCATGCATGCAACCATCAAATCCGTAGTTAACTTCCGACACTGCAAAAAATAAATAAATAAATAAAAAAATAATAAAAAATTATTACAGTAATTATGGAAATAACTCATTCTCAATTTTCACCCAGTCAGTAGAAAACCAAAATTAATCATAGAGCAGCTTGTGTGGCAATTCATGGCACACGTAGCTGCAACTGATCCTGCATTTTTAAGAACATTCTGTACAGCAACCTGAAACACAATGTTTAATACATAGAGTAGCCACCGTAGATCCTGCCCGAATTCAGACTAAATCAGAACCGTTCTTTTAATTATAAAACCATATTACTATTGACTTCACCAAAAAAAAAAAAGAAATAGAAATTTATGATAGACTATTGACAAACAAAAATGTTGCAGCTAAACAGTTTTTCTGAGTGCTCAATTATTGAAGAGATCAACAAATATTAATTACGTAAAAAAATACTATTTACAAAATTGAAGAAATTTACCTGATGGAAAGTCTTGTGATTTTTGGGGTTGTAGATGTGAACCACTCACAGATCTGTGCTACCCTCAGTTACCTTGCTGGTCTCGCCACTTGTCAAGGCCATGTGTTAATTGAACTGAGAAAAATTAAGAGAGAGAATTAATAATTCAATTTGAACCAAAGAACAATGAAAAGGACTAATAATTTAATTTAAAGCATAATATAATCTTACCGGAAGCATCACGTAGACTGGTATGTAGCTTGAGTCTTGGTGATCGAGTGCCAAGTGAGTTGTCCATGGAGAAGATCTGAGAAAATAGAAAGATAAAGGTAGATAAGCAAACTTGTTAATTTTCAAAATATGCTTGCTTACATGGAATAGGGCCCGCTTATTTCTCAAAATTTTGGAACCACAGCATGGCACGCACAAGCTAAAGCTATCTGACTAACTATAGAAACACATAAGAATTGAGATGTAAAGGATTACAACAGCAAGGCAGCGTGTTACAAGTTTTAATAGGGGAAAAAAAAAAACATACCACAGAAAATATAACGAAATAGCCAAAATTCCCATCAGTCATACTCACCGTCCCTTCCTGGCCAAGTTTAGTAAATAAGATCCTTTCCTCATTCTTCTGGCCTCTCATGTCGTAGTGCCGTACTTGTGGAACTGTCTCTTAGGAAGAAAGCATTCTGCCAATTTGCGGCGGTCGAGAGAGCCCTAAAATGATGTCTTTTATATAGAGATATAAGTTATAAACAGTCAGATCATGATCGACCGTTGGATCTAGTAGTGCAGATCCTATACCGCAGGCGTTTGCGGCGCCCATAGTACAGTTAGAATAAAACCCTAAACAACTTTGATTTACTTTCTGGCAATATAAATTGCCAATGGTTCTGCAAAATTTAAATGCTCGGCTGGCTTTCGGTTGTCTGGTGATCTGGTCCATGCACCTTCTAAATAAAAAAGACCCAGTATAAACTAATTTAGTATTTGACAAGCATATAAATATATTTAGATAACTAAATCGTCAATGGTTTAGGATAGCATCTTCATTCTATAACTTTTGGTTTTGGTTTTTCTTTACTGGCTCCTTTTCCTCTTTGTACTTGTAAATATGCTTCTGTAAACCTTTTTTCAGCTTAATTAAAAACTGCACGGTGACACTTCCCCACCATGCGAAGACACACACACCAAAAAAAAAAAAAAAACCTAGACTAGACATATATATCCAAATCGCACTAAATTGATCTAAATTAACGCGTCATTCCTCAATGATTGATTAGGAAATAGTTTTGAGTTTACCATTAAATAAGTCATTTTTTGTCCTTTTTATTATTGGTAGGATGATAAAAACCCTGTACCAAAATATCGATTTTCGAGGGAGGACAAACGAGAAAAAGCCTTTTGTAAGATAAGTTCCACTAAGCATGCACTTTATTCATTGAGTACCAAATATCTACAGGAGTATAGGAAAAGGAATTAAAGTTTCACGTAGAACTGAGCTCCTTAAAAATGTTCTTAGCTATGTAAAGGAGAAAGAATTTGTTACTTTATCAAACAATTTCAACATCTACCTGGCCTTGACAATCTTCTACTCCCCTCTTTCCGTGAGTGATGAGTGTCAAATCGGTCAACTGACACGATCTGAATAGTCTCATTACAAAAATAGATAAATTTTAACAAACAAGTCGTATTGACTGTGAACGACTCACATTTCACCCACTACAGTAAATAACCTCACCGATGTAAAACCTCCCTCCAGACGGGCGTTGATCAAGGCAACACTCAACATGGTCGGAACAGAAGTTTTTTAAATTGCCGATACTACCCTCGTGTACATAACAATCGTATTTAGTTAGGAGTTGAGTTAATGTATTTAGTTATTTACTCACATTTTTTTCACTTCGCTGATTCATTCCAGGGTAGTTTGTGATGAAAATGTAAACAATCTTTACTTATTTTTTATTTTTTTATGTACGGACTTTACCCGTTCAATGAAATTGTAGGCTAGACAATCGTCTTCCTACCTTCAAAAAAAAATAAAATAAAATAAAAAAATCGTCATCTTATGTAGGGACCTGAAGGCACATCGGAACTGTTTAATTACTACTTTATGAAGATACAAAATCACATAAAATGTCTAGTCTTATTTAATTTTTAGACATAGCTACCTTAGAAATCTCTCCGCCAGTTCCTCACTCAAACGCGAAAAATATGCAAATTCCATTTTTAAATTCTGGTCGAGGCGCAAAGAAATGGCATGGGGTTGGCAAAATCATATCTCGTGGACATGACTCATTTGGTTTTGGAAATGAAACAACGAGGTAAAATCCTAGTTATTTTACAATCGACAGAATAAAATAGCCATACAAATTATGCCCAAATAATTAGGCATCAAATTTATTGTCACGACCGACAACGTGATTAGCTTTGTAAGGATTTTCTATATAAAAGAAATTATTCATCGTTCCAGATTAAGCAAAAGTATCACTTGACAAGAAACACAGAAAGAGTCAAGCAGGCGATTTTAACTAGGGAAGAAGGTTCTCTCTTATTTAAATTAGGGAACTAAACCACAGATAATGATTTCCCTAAATCTCAAATCCTACTATCCGCCTTCCGGACCATAACAAAGTACCAAGTACTAAACCAACCAGTCAAGCAGCTTTGCCACATGCACAGCCAATGCCACAAAAAATTCCATCCCAAAGCAAAAAATCAAATAAAAAGAACAAGTATACAGGTCTTCTGCCGTACAAATTAACATGACTGAAAAACAGCATGATTTACGGATTGACTGTTTCATTTCTTCTTACTTTTGTTGTCAACATTCAGGTCATGGAGGTTGAGCAAGAGGTCTTGAGAGTCTAAGAAGACCTTGTTTGAAGACTGAGAGATGGTGTGGGCAATTTCTCTTGCTGCCTCAATTCGTCTCAGTGCCAGAAAAGCTGGGTTGCTTGCTATTGCCTGGCCAATCAGCTCTGCACTCTTTGCCTCTCCCTGTTCATAAGATTAAGAGAACTCAAAAGGGTTGCATATACACAACTCAGCATATCATAGTGTGTCATTAGTAGGGTGAAGGAATTATTAAAAGATTTCATAACAGTAATGTACGCAGATCTGATACTATGACAATGCTCATAACTTGTGTGATTTAACAGGGGTAAAAGATTAACCCGTTACTAGAAACAACATGTAAATTTCACATACATGTCATGAACATGAAAACCCTTTACATTTTTGCTAGTAGTATAAGGTATCACTAAACCTTCAAGAGCAGATCGAAAGATAAATATGTTCGAAGTAAAAGAATCACTATTGGGTTTCCAAGGCACTAACTTAACTGTCACCACCTCCCGCAGGTAACTCAAAAAATGATTTCTTGCAATGCCAAATTATCAGATACAAATTGTAATTAATTCATCCAAAATATGTCTACTTCCAAAAACCCAATAAAAACAACCAACAGAGGAGAGAAAAAACAGACCTGAGCTCTAATGATAGCACTCTTCTTATCCTGCTCAGCCTTTTCAACAATAAACTTGGCACGTTCAGCATCCTGAGCAGCTACCTGCTTGGCCTCAATGGCATGAGTGAACTCCTTGCCAAAGCTCAGACTGGTAATTGACACATCATCAAGAGCTATGTTGAAGTTACGGGCCCGATCAGTCAGAATCTTTCTTATCTCCCTGCTTACTGTCTATCCATAGAATTATAAAACAGAAGTTAAATCTCAGTTGCTTCTTGGTTAAATCATAATATGGAAGACATAATTTGTAGGAAGGTTGAATCTACTAAATATCTTTGTGTTATGAGGCTCAACTGTGACTCCCTTTATGTTGTGGATTTGGATATAATTTAACAAGTGCTTAAGACTTGTGAAGTCCTAAACTTTCAAGATACAATTCCCATAACAGTCTAGAAGCAAATCATTACTGGATACCTAGTGCCACTGCAAATCATTCAGGTAAAGCATGCATACAGGGTTCGATTCACGTGTACAAACAATCATATACAATATAGTTTATAAACATACTATAGAATTTTCTTTTTAGAATCTTAAAGATGACTAAAATGACCAATTACAGCATCACAACATAACGTTGTGCCAAGTAAAATTAGGTGTGTCTTAAAGTTACATCAGGACAATTGCTCAAACTCAGGGCAGACAATTAAATCCATACAAAAACTTTGTCAACCTTAAAATAATGAAGGGGAAAAAATGTTACCTCTCTCTGAGTGATGAGCTGGCTCGCATTGTACTGAGCAACAACAGCCTTTAGAGTCTCATGAATAATAGAAGGAAGCACTCTCTCATTGAAGTTCTCTCCTAAGGTCCTGTAAATGGTTGGCAATTTCTCCGGCAACGGTCTTGTCAAAACCCTCAGCCCGATTTTCACCTTTTAAATTTTATAAAAGTTCAAACAGAAAGTTAAATATATTCCTGATAACAAGGAAAAACAAAAAAGAAATCAAATATCACTGCTTAAAAATCAAAATCTTCCATAATTTTCTTTTAACAAAGGTAGGACCATTTGCTCTTTGCATTTCAAGAACAAAAAACATTTTGAGAAATTATATCTTATCTTACAATTGCAAAGCAAGGCCAATTTCTTTTTCATATCAAACATTTAGTTCTCATTTAATATTTAAAACCACATATAGGAAAGCAAACTAAATTCAATAAAAACAGTTAAGAAAATAAGCTTGCAAATAATCATACACAACAATTAATATAGGTACAACAGACTACTTGTAACTATGCACAGATATGGAAGACGTGTCAACTATTTCTAACATTTGCAGCCTATAAAACACATTTAACGCATTGCATAAGAGCTGACAAAAAGAAACACATACCTCAGAAATTGTCTACATTTGAATGCAAGCTGCTAATAACAAATGTCACTTTTCATGCTAAAAATTTTGACACACTTACAAAACATGTATATAATAGACACATGCAAGTTTATACCTACAAGCAGATCTAATTAAACAGTCTTCATAATTGTATGCAATGAACAATTTAGTAGCAAACTTAGTGTGACGAGATATTGGATGCTACAAATGTGAAGAGTGCTTCAATACAGAGAACTTGAGGAAATCAAGAGAGAGTAATATGGATCCATATCTGCTGTTATTCTCGACTCAAAAAGTGCAGGACCCCGAATTACCAACAGGACACATTTGATAAAACAAACAAATCAGATTCACACCACTAATTACATATAGGGGGCCTTTTTAATGTGGATCCAGACAGAAAACAAAATTTTCTGCATTCTAAGTTAAGAATGACAGCAGGAAGAAATCAGGGTAAATACCATTTGCAGATCACGGCTACCAGAAGTGCTCTCAACAAGATGAGGTCGGGCCCGCACGTCATAGATTATCGGCCTCTCGAACCATGGGATCATCAAATGGGTCCCTTCAGGGTAAACCTGAATATACAAATCTCAACTTTTAGTATTAAATTCAGAAAATCTGTCTCTCTTTTATCCTGAACTATAAGATTATAAATAACAATGTCCTGAAAAAAGAAAGCACCATCCAACTATTTATAAACTGGGGTTCTAAGTAATGTTCCCGGGATGGTGCCCTGCTTTTACTAATGAAGGTGGATGTTGCAAAACAACAACAAAACAAACTCGCAATAGTTGATTTGCCTTTGACACATATTCCTTAGAAACATGACACCTAAATAATGATTGTGCTTTCTTAAGAAACAATTTATCCATAAAACACGATAAATAAGAAAAAGTACCCAATATATTCTGACACTAAGCCTCGACAGCCAGAATTATGAAACACGAAAATGAATAAAATGCTTAGTCAATAGTGCACGATTTTGTATAGACACTTTGGAAGGTACATTTCCTAAAGTAAGAGAGCAACCCAAAGGGTATACACATCATATCTTAAACAAAGAAGAGAAAAAAAAAAAGAGCAAAATAGAAAGTAAGCAACATCCATAGATCAATCCCCTTGATACGAGTACAAAACCACAGTACTTTTGTCTGAGGAACTCTTGTAAATATCGACATTCCGAGGTTGGTTCAGCAAAACCTAACATCTCTTAAGCTAATTCCGTAACAACAAATTAACAAAGACAAAGAAGAGATCGGAAAGAGAGACCTTGTCCTTGATACCCTGGATGCGATTGAAGACAATGGCGCGGTGACCACCGTCGACATTGTAGAGGCTGTTCAAGGCGGCGTAGACGGCGGCGCCACCGAACAAGGCCACTTTGACCAGCGTCGTGGCCCCTCTCGTCGGTACATTCGGTATTTTAGGGTTTTTGAAGTTCATCCTCGCAAGTCGCAAGTGCTCTCTCTAGTCAACACAAACAAAACGATCGAGCGAGCGAAGAGAGAGAGAGAGATGTGGGTACTGGGTTTATTCGAGAAGAGGCGAGCTCATTAGGGTTTTAGCTCAGCCACTGAAACAAAGAGAGCAGGGAATTCCCACCAGGTAGACATGTTCTACTAAAGACCGGATATTACACAGCTTTGTGGGCTCCACTTGTCGGTATACACGATCTAGATGTAGATTCGGTCCAAGAATTTGCGTCTCTTGGGGAAGAGGTTATCATGCCTTGATTTATTTCTTCCTCCCCAAGCTGGTTTTAGACTTTTATTAACATCCACTTAACTGTAAGAGAAGGCCTTAATCTTGTGATCCATTTGTTAATCAGGCGTTTAGGCTTTACTCACTTGATAATTCTTTCCGTTAATTGGTCAAGTGGTATTTTCAAAGAATAAAAATACTTCTTTCCTTTAATTAGACACAAATTCTTTTAAAAAACATATAATAATTCTTCCCGTTAATTTAGTCACATAATAATTTTTAAAACTCTGAATTAGTTTTCCCGCTAATTAGACGCATGTTTCTAATTTATAAGAGAAGGCCTTATCAGTCAGTCAGTCACAACTCACATGATATTCTGAAAAACTGAAAATAATTATTCCATCTAATTGAGTATCTTCTTTCCCGTCGTTGTTCTAAGATAATTAATTAATTAATTATAAAATAAAATTTTTCCCACAGAAATTAAATTTTCTGAGGAAAACATTTAATATGATACGCACAAAAACATGGTGATATCCTAAGTTCCCAACCCATAAGAATTCAATATATTATCTTAGTTAACTTTTTTTTTTGTGTAATTTTCTACCTAGTTTGTAAGTTTTAATAGCAAAAGGAAATGAGTGTGAACTGCTGTTGCAATGTATTTAAAACGTATTGCCGCAATTTTATAATATTTGTTTATGATTTTAATCAATTTGAGATACTGTTTAAAAGTCATACAACTAGTAAAATTCGCAGATATTATCCACGTGTTATCTACTAACAAAAATAAACTAAGTATCTGCATCAAAACTGAGGTTCTGAATTTTCAATATTTCTGGATTTCCGGAGAAATATTGAGCTGATAATCTAGATTTTAAAAGGAGCAAGTTGAAAATTTGAATCATAACATGTAGAGCATTAGATGACTTAAAATTTATAGCCGTTCATGAAAATAACTATGTTTGATAAAATATAATATAATATTAAAATAATTAATTAGATGAAAATTGATACATTGTTAATCTATATGAATACATAAGCTTATAAAATTTTGTATAGTTAAAGATGTTATGTCAATATCGTGAAAGTTGGATGGTTGTCAAAAAATGTTGGCCTGAGAAAATAATGAAGTATTTTTGTTGGATTCAATCCCCTGCCTTAACCTACGCACCTAAACGGTTGGACTGGACCACGTCACGTCACGTAGCAAAGCGCAGGCGCCGCATCGATCAATCTCTGGGCCAAAGCAAGGAACAAAACCAAAGAAAGAAAGAGAAAAAGGAAGAGCAAACGAATTCCAACTCCAATGGCGGACGCAGAGAAGACGAAAGCGTACGGGTTTCCGCAATCGGACCTCGACAAGAAGTGGGACGCCTGCATCGATCTGTCCATCCGCCGCGTCCTCTATTCTTCCCTCGCCGGCGCCTTCTCCGGCCTCATCTTCTTCCGTATGCACTAAGCACCGCATCATCCTTACTCCTTTTGCTTTCTATTTCACCTTCCTAGATCTCCCAATCATTTTGCCTTCTATGCATCTTTTTAAGTTTCATTTAGGTCATCTTTGTCTTTCTTCAGCTCTCATTAGGGTTTCGTATACCTTTTTTTGGTGGCTAGATGTTGTTGGTTCTCAGTAGATTAAATGTAACAACGAAATGGACAGTGTCCCTATGCTGATGCCAAGTTAGGGTGAAAGTTGCAGAATGCCAAGTTAGGGACGTAGATCAGTTACATGCATTCTCAATCTAATCTGACCAGAATAGGGTGACTTAAACAGTTATGCTTGCTTCTAAAGTGTAATTTGTTTTGTGCTTAACTTTTTGGTACTATAATTGTTTACCCAGTTAAATGATATCAAGTTGCCAACAAAAGGCCCAAAACTGTGCCAGTAACTTTGTTGAAATTCAAATTTTGTTATTATGCTATGCTCATTAAAATAATACATTCTGTGCATATTTTCTTTTCTTCTTCCTAACAGGGAGTCCTACCACTAGATGGGCATCTGTGACACTCGGACTTGGTGTAGGGATTGGTTCAGCGTACACTGAGTGTTCGTACCTTTTGAGTGGTTCTCCTCCTAAGTGGCCTGCTAAGTCAACTCCATCTCTTCCTCCTGCTTCCTCTCCTGTGCCCCCTCAGTCAGCTCCACCACCACCTCCTTCTCCTCCCTCTCAGGTACACCCCCACCACCCCCACTGTGTGCATGTGTGAGTGCATGGCAGCTTATATATTGTGCCTTGGCTGTCAAAAAAATGACCTTTCAGTTGAAATTGCCAAGGTCTCAACTGTGTCCCAGATTTACCTGAGAAAATACACATAGAAAACACTATTGCAAGTTGGAAATGATTTTTATGAGCTATGATATGTCTTTGAACAAAATAAAAATCACCCTGACTCCTTGATAACAATAATAGGTGCAAGGGTGGTTTAGTAAATTGCTTCAAATCCAAAGTATCCAGTAAGGTAGAAAAACACTGAAGAATGCTGGCATAAACAGTAGTCTTACAAACCTTATTGGTATTGGTATCTGGTATGAGATGGGGAGGTACCAAAATTCTTCGGAAACAGTCATAATATTTCTTTGTCCATTTCATTGATATCTCCTTTTCAGAGTTAGATTTGTCATATTTGTTCGACATTACTTGTACTCTCGCAAAATCCATTTCTGTGTCTTCTGCCGTGAACAATTTTTTCCGTTGTCAAGTTATTGACATTAATACTTTGTTGAACGGGATAATATGTAGAAATATTCCTTTACCAGGACATTGTTTCATTCTTTAAACTTTTAGAGCCAAATGTAAATACTAGATATTGTGTATGGTATTCATTTAGAATTGCACATTGAACACCGTATACCGGTATGCCCCTGAGAGTAGTTTGACCTTTTGACCTTTGTGTTACTGCCCTTCAAAAGTACAGAACAACTTTTGTGTTGGCCTTGATGTGTTGTTGGTATATGGGATACCTATTTAATTAAAATGTATTTAGTTTTTTGGATCTAATGGTCATTATATTCTCTTTCAGGAGGAAAGCCAGTGAGATTTCTCTGTTCATGGATTTTCAGAAGTTTGTGGACCGAGTTATAATGTTTAATTTTGTTCTGAGGAAAAAGAAAAAAGGCTGTCATTTTACTCCTTTTGAACTCCTTTATCTGCATCGCATGTGAATGAGTTAAAAACAAGAGCTTTGTATTCCCCTTTTGTCAGTTCCTTCGATTTTTAGGGAGAAGCAATAAAACTTGACCGCGTTGTAAACCTGCTTACATGTAGGTACTTCAAGTGATTGATTTATGTGGTTTCATCTATTGGATAAATATTTTCAACTTTAGATGCTTTTTGTTTTTCCAAATAGTGGATATGTCCACCAAAATTATTTGAAACTGAACCAGCAGTACAATGTTCAGCAGTGCCTATTTAATTTCTCAAAATGATAACATCAGAAATGCTTCACTTTTTTTTTTTTTCATTTTTACGTACTGTTACATTTATTTATTACCAAATTTCATATATGTATGTGTCTGCTTTAGTTGACATAAAAAGACCATTTGAGCATGAAAGTACAGCAAGAAAAAAGCCAACTTCAACGCAGTGCAACACTATATCTAAATCGTCAACCAACAATAATTAAATGGTTTGCACGACCTACCCGTTTGTCACTGTCACATGGGTCGGGATCGGGTCCGGTCATGATCCGTTGCAGACCTAATTAACATAAACATAATAACAATTAACTAACAAGAATACAAATTGTTAACTTTAGGATCAAATAATATTGGTGAATTCGTCCTTCTTGAAATTGGAACGTTTGTTTATATTCGACCTTTCCAGACACTTTTGTGGACCTATAAAAACTAAATAAAAAATCGACAACTTATAAAGTACCTCTTTGTCACCCCATTCATTAAATGAAGACAAATTATTCCAAATTGCTTTATATTAACCAACTGTGTGATTAAATATGTATGATGTAGATCTGAATGTCTTCGACTTTAAAATATGTTTTACAGAGTAATGGTTCCCTCGAATACCAGATCACCCAGAACATATTGAATGTTGTACCTGCACAAGGTTTTGTCAAACGCAATCGGCATTTCGCATAATAGCCTAGTCTTGTAAGGAAAACATTATATTCTACTTCTATTTCTATTTGAGCTCAGTCTATGTTCATCAACAGAAAAAAGTTCTACAGATCAAACCCACCCTTCTCTTTGTACATGTCAAGGTGAAATTTAAAATTGGAATCTCACCTTTCCCCTAAAGAGAATTAACAAAAAGGAGAGTTGAGATGGAAGCTACAATAGGTATACAATCTACGTATATGCTTTACACATTAAAAAAAAAAAAAAAAAGTGAGAGGTATTAGGGCATATTTCTCGTAGCAGACCATCAGTTGAAATGACTGCTGGTGAAAAATTAAAGAATAATATTTGAAAATATGAAAATTTGTTGCCAACACCACCACCGAGCTTTTTAATTTTGCAGACTTCTCCAACCTGTGGATTTTAAAAGAAAAAAAAAAAATCAGAACTGACAACTGTACCTTTGCCTGGCAAGAAAAACCTAGTTTTCAAGTGAGAAGTGATGGAATGGATATGAAGTACTAACTAATGAAAAAGAAATTCAAAGACTTCATGATTTTACATGATCACATGTGACAACATAACATTTTAGCATGTGGTCCAGCACAGGGAAAGTTCTTTGGCATGCCCAGACTGGTGATTGATTACCAGTACAATTTGATGCTACCATCCAAACCAAAGTGCACCAATATTACAATCAGCAAGATTTACATTTTTGTGCTCGATTGTCATCTGTTTGGGCTTTTACCTTTTCAATAAGTTGTTAGGCATTTGCATATAACCAGCTTGCACTGAACCAATCAGACTTGGGACAAGGTTAGAGACCCCATGCGACTTGGCAACATGTTTGGTTTGACAACTTTCTTTTCTTCTTTTTTTTTTTTTTTTAATAAAAGTTCAATGCTAAATCTGTTTTATTAGATGCTTTTTTTAGTCCGATGTTCTTTTTTCTTATGAAACTAGGTATTAGTTTCTACAAATCAAAATATCAAGATTATTAAATAGCCCTGGCCACCTCCAAACAGACCACACCACAACCCATAATGACCTGTAGGTCTCCTGCTTGGGGCAGCCACTGACACCAGCATTACTTAAGCCTAAAAGAAAGTGGGCTAAAAATTTTTGGATATAACCCACAGTATAACCTAAGCAAGAGAGAGTGAGTGATACGGAGAGGAGGCCCACCATCCGTGAGGAGATACGAAAAAACAATCTCATTCCAGGCATCAGGTACACCTGGCAAACACCAGTGGCTGCAGTCAAGAACAGTCAAGGGATGGCTGTACGTGCCAATGTGTGCATCACTTCGAAACGCACCCATTGAAGTAACATTTAACACTGTAACAGGGGCCCTCATTGTCGAGACCACACTGGCTATAATGTCACCGAACTCATTTCTCTCCGTCCCCTTCGCATCAATTGATGGCTCTGTAGTCACCTTGCACTCCTTTTGGTTAGCACCACTGTTAATAATAATGCATCAATATTAGAGCAAGTTTTCCAAATGTATGGCTATTAGATTTTGCCAACTAAACCTGAATTACAGGTTTTGCAAGTGCGACCTCACATTTCTCCTATTGTGAATTTGTGATCAAAACCTGATATTTTCTCTTTTTGGAAACTGTGCCCAATTGAGTGTAACACAGCACTGGCAAAACATTTTTCATGCCTAATCTATAAGACATTAAAATATTGCATGTGGCCCTGAAAGGGGGAAACAACGTTAACAACAACCCCTCCAGATCAGTAGAACGTAGTGCTGACAAGGCTATAACCCTCTTAACTTTATTCTGTTACAATGTCAAAACTAACTGAACTTTCAAACTTGATATCTACAAATAAATACATATGAGCGACATTTTTAGTAAGATTCTGCAAATATCTGACACGGAAGGGGTACAACTACAATTGAGATTCTTCCTGTGATAGAGTGGCTCAAATTATAACATCTTGTTTGGATATGCAGAAGTACCTCATTCGACATGAATAAATTATACATGAACTAACCTCCAATGGGATGGCTCAAATGTGCGAAAGAAAACATGGGTCCTATTGGTGTTGACCGATCTCTCAACCCAAGAGGCCCATGTTTGCAGTGCCATTTCAAATGCTGAAGTTATTGACATGCCTAGCTTGAGGGACCCACCATCCTGGAAATAGCAACCCCTGTCAATGGAAACCATCATCTCTCATAAATAAGCGATTACAGAATTAAATGTTTCTGCATTGTCGCAGTATAAATGTTTTGATCAAAATATTTCTGTACACTAAGCTTGATTGGGTTTTGGCAGAAGAGTGTACCAGCTGGAACTCCCAGCTAATGGAGAACAAATAACACAAATCAAATATTTATTGGAGGGTAAACTAAGGTATTAAGTATATATGATCTTATAATTTAATAAATAATAATAAAAAAAGTAACTTACATACATGTCAAAAAGTTTACTTGGGGTCCACCAATGGCCTGAATTAAACACAAGCAGATCAGAGTCGATCCATTTTCGGCTAATGTCATCTAACCTGTCGAGCTTTAATGCAGACCGGACCCGTTTTGGTCCATGCCTAGGTGCCAAACCTTGTTGCACCAAAAAGACTGATCGAAAAAATTCAACACTCAAATTGTACTCCTGAAACCTCACTCCCAAAAACCGAATGGTCTTGGAGATCTGGTTCCCATTTACTTCATAGACACTTTTTGGGTCCTGAACACCTGTCATGAGCATGCATATAAATGACTCCCACTGCGTACGACTCATAGAATCTCCCACAAAAACAACCCTTTTGCCTCTGAGCTTTTCCAGGGCTTTGAGGGCATCAAATCTGGGCAATTCGCAGTCCTTAGGTTTCCATCTCCATTTCAAATAATCGGTGTCCTTTCTCCCATTAGCCAAACAATTGAAACCCCTTTCAGCAAAGGGGCAGTCAGAACTGTTATACAAGGGGTATGATTCATCGGGAACCCACATTCCATTGAACACATCACAGACCGTAGTGCTTTTGGTGCTTTCTAGCAAGTGAGGAATCTGCACTGGATCAGGGACCCGCCGGGCCCAGTATCCAAAGACGCACAAGTAGATAACACATGCAGTCAGCATGAGGATGGAGGCTACAAAATAGGTGAGAACAGGCGAGTCTAAGGGAGGGGGAGCAGAAACCCACCACCACTTCCTGTGATGGGCATGGGCCCCATTGAAGGCCCGGGGACTGTTGACACCTCTGGGTGTATGGCGGGCGGAGGTGGAGCGGTTAAAATTGATGGTTGGCATGTGCATGTGAATGCAATTGATTTCAACCGGAGCGAGGCCGATTGGGGCCTAGGTCCCCCTCTATTCCCTATTGATTGTTGGTGAATGGGAAGTAAGAACCTTATGTTACCTTTAGCACAGCAAGCAATAGAGCATTGTTGGCACCATGGTTTGGTATTTGGTATCCCTATTTATATCTGTATGGGAATTTGAAGCCCAGATTGGATCCAACTATTGGTATTGGGAGAAAAAAAAGGCTACCGTAGAATGGAGGCGGAGGTGGGGTTGATTACTCTGAGACACTGAGTTGAGTTACGCTGGTTGATTCTCCTTCCTTCTCTCCTTCCTTCGTTGCTAGCCGAGGGAGTGTGTTTGTTTGTTTATTTGTTTGTGTTGAGACGGAAAACTGATGCTGCTTTCATTGATTTTACACCGGTTCGATTCGATTTGATTGGATTGGATTCTCAGGTGGAAGCGGCGAATGCGATTGATCGATGAAGGAAACTGGGAACGGAAAGGGAACGGGAGATTTGGGGGCTAGCGTGACTGCGTGACCGTGAATATGTTTTGTTGCTCCGAATCAGAAAACAACCAAAAAAAGGAGGTGGGTCTGTCTCCTGGGACCCGACTCATACACGGATGGATCGTAAGTTCGTAACCAAGTACTCAAATAGTATGCTACTGATGAAAAAACCTATGTTTTTGGGCACGTATATTCCCAACTTTTTTGTTGAGTCTGCTCTTATTTTTTCCATTATTTTGTTCTTCTTATTATTTTTTTTTGGTATTCCTATATTACACGTAAAATTTTGTTTTGTGGGATCCAGAAATAAGATTAATGCTAAAACCAAACATATGTGACTTCAAATATAATCATAACTTCAACTGTTAAAATTTCAAAACGATCGATCCGAACCGCTCAATGTGATATCTATATTAAATTTTCTTTAAAAATAAAATTATATATTTTTTCAATTTTTTGAACTATTTTTTTTCAGATTTATAAAATTAGAAGGTCTATAACTAATTAGATTGACAATTTTTTTTAAATTAAAAAAATAGTTATAAACTTTTAAAAATATAAAATTTTATCTCCACCAAGATCTTAATATTAATATTCAGAACAAATGGAACCATTGAGATCCGGCGTTGTAAGCTTAAAAATTAAAATTTATTTTGTGTATCAACTATCAACCCGTTAATCCATGCATTAACATCGGAGACGTGGAAAACAACTATCCAGTATATAGTAACGTTGTTTGACTACCATCCTCAAAAAAAAAAAAAACGTTGTTTGACTAAGCACGCAAACTTAATTAATATGCATACGGTGCGGTGCTTAAGTTAACTCGGTCTTTGAATTAAAAAATATTTTAAAATTAAAAGAAGATGAAAGTAGGTGAGAGTAGATAGGTTGACAGTTGTTCTCCAAACTTATTTTAAGATCCGCCAATGAATCACTTTCCCAGGAAAATTTTCTAATACAATGCAAGCGTAAAAGCATGATTGCTTTTTTTTTTCATTACAAATCTAGACCAATCTAGAATTATGAATTCTTTTTTTCTTTTCTTTTATTGCGATAAGGATGGGTTAATTAGATGTTGACGCGCTAACAAGTTTGGGTATAATTTCAAATCCAAGATCTAAGTTTCAGTTCCTTCGTACTCAAAAGCACAGATTAATTTACCATATTTTAAGAGTATGAGGTTAAATACTTATATCATGTTACAAATACTAATTTAAATTTGTTTAAATTTTCATTACATGTGAGGATGTCAAACCCTAAGGCAAAAACTTCACACTACCAGTTAATTATCGTCTGACAATTATGATCCACAAACACGCCACAGCATTCGTGTATCTTCACTTCACTGACAAGTGTAATTCGTTATCCTTATGGATCTAGATTGAATATAATTAATTCATATATAGTTTTGTGCTGAATTTATAGGTAACTCCAATGGGAAAATTAGTATAGACGAACTAATTTAGTTTCTCTTTACTGTAAGCATCTTCTGGACAGACAAGATGTGGTGTACTAAAATCAATATAGAGAGAGATTTTTCAAAATTTCCGCAGCTATTTAACTATTTCATTAACTATATCTACTAAATTTTCTTAATATATTGTCTTAGCATCATACAGACTGAAAATAATGCCGACGACCAAATGCACAGTCCATATTTTTATAATTATTTTTATATTAGGGTTCTTTGGATAGGCCTTAACGTGAACCAAGTAATACAATTCTCATTCAAGAACAAATAGATAACCCATATGTTATAATCTATAAGATACGCATAAGGCCCATATTTAACAACTTACTTTGCACATATATGGTGTTAGAATGCTGGCCTAATACAACCCATGTACATTAACAAAAGGAGCATATTAGCTCCAATTTATATATGCATGTACGAAAAGAAATCATATTTGAAAGATGAACAAATCTTTGAAGTAAAGCTCCCAACTAATTGCAACAAAAATGAGAACTTTTCGCATATAATAATATACGAAACCGCGGATTTTTTTTCCCCACTTTAATAATCCGTATAAAAGAGGTAGAAAACTTTGCATTAAAGATATTATATGTCTCATACTAACATAGCAAGTTTTAAACAGTGACGATTTATCAAACCGTTGGATTAAAGCCTGACATGCTTTTGTGAATATAATGTTTGTTTTCGTGTCTGTGTCGCTTGACTGAGGTCTATAATAATTAACATGACCTTCATTTGAAGCAATATAATGCTTGGAAGCATTCTTTCTTCAACTCTCTTAGCACAGATCCAGGCATATGCAGACCTACTCTACTCCAGTCTATATATCTGATCTCTCTCAGGAGAGGAAATACATACCAAAACTGAAAGAAAAATATAAGCATAAAATACACCAAGATTAATTATACTACAAAAAACGCAACATTGGCATATGCTCAACCATCATTCAGTACCAAATTAAAACAATACAAAGCCTCATTTGCTCTCTTTTCTGGCTTATTAAGAGCACAATGCCTTTCTTTCCCCCACCATTTCCCTGCCCTACACCGCCACCACCGCTACCATTTCAAGCGCCACCACCTCCACCTCACTTTGCACCACCTCCGCCGCCTCATTTTTCACCACCTCCACCTCATTTTTCCCCTCCACCACCTCACCCTTTTCCACCAGTTATACCACCACCACCTCATGTTGTACCACCCCCTCCGAGCCCTCATCATCACACAGTGATCATAATTGTGGTGGTCTCTATTGGCGGTTTGTTCCTTCTAGCGGCCCTTGCTGCCCTGCCATTTTGGTGCATCAGGAAGAAAAAGGAAGTGCACAAGGCCGAAATAATTAATGTGGAAGATCATGTACATGTTACTGAAGCTGTCATCCCGGGCCCGCATGGTCAAAAGGTGGAGGTACTGTCGATTGACGAGGATCTCAAGTACCAAGAAGTGTTTAAGAAGGATCAGAAAGTTGGCAGCACATCTAATGCCGGTGTCGAGTCGAAGCGGCCTCATATCGATGGTGGGTCGGAAAGCAGAGGAATGAATATTGAACAGATGACTTGATTGAAATGTCTTTTTTTTTTTCAAATTAATATCGGCATCCCCTTGGCACTCAAGACTTGTTAATAATAAGGGTGTGCTTGCATTTTATTTTATTTTTTATTTTTACAAAATGGTTTTATACTTTTATTTATTGGCTTGAAGGAAATTAATATTTAAGAGGGACATTTTTATTAATCGAATGGTGCATCCAAATCAGGTTTATTAAAGGTTCACCTGTAGTAAGAATTGGACACGTGTCTGTGACATTGATTCTAATTAAACATTTTAAAACTGTGTCGGGACATTGAGATTAATAACTTATTCAATCTAGACTGGAGTAATCAAATTTTTCACTTGTAGGCACTTAATCTTAGTCTAGTCAGGCCTGGGATCACTGTTTCCCTTGTCAGTTGGTTTCTCTGTAGTTGGTGTACTTTTTGTTTTCTTTGTTATCTTGTTGTTTTAGTGGCACTGGATTGCATGTTATCGACTTCTCCATGAAGTTGGTTGTAAGATTTGAGAAGTAATTGTCTTAGTCGACAATAACAATGTGAGGAAAACTATGCAAATTTCTAGCTGCATTTTGACCATATTTCTTGGATACTTTAATTCCGTTTCAATTATATCCTGCATATATTTCTCAACTTTGCTTGTATGCTCTTGCAAAAAAAAAAAAACTTCCACATTTCTAGCTGTAAATAGGACCTTGTTTGTTTTCAAATATCATAAGCTAAACAGTTGAGATTGACGCATTACATAGTGTAAATGCTCTCTTCTGGGCTTAAATGTGAAACTTTTGTAATTCTAAAACATATGATATGCAATTCAAATAGGTACCTAAGAAATTACATGCAATGTTAACTATAAAAAAAAGGAATAATCTATTATAAAGATATTGCGTCTAGAATTTATGTAATAATAAATTGTCAAGAAGCTGTGCGTTTCATATTTTACGAATTTATTTCATTTTTTTGCAAAGGTAAATCTTCAATAGAACTCAAAATTGAGATTTTCAATGAATAAAAATAGAAAATAGTAACTTTAACGATCGAGTCCCCGCCTCCCCGGTAAAATAGCTATCGTAGTCAGCAGTATGTCTGAGATACCTTCTGTTAAATAATATTCATTTGAATTTGTTCTAATTGTTGTCACTCTTGATTTTGTAAGTAAGGTCGATATGTCCGAGTGGTTAAGGAGACAGACTCGAAATCTGTTGGGCTTTGCCTGCGCAGGTTCGAATCCTGCTGTCGACGACTTTTATTTTGTAAATTTCGTTTTTCCCCTTTTATTATTTTTTCTCCAAAAGTAAATATGAGGCCCTTTTAGTCCCATAATTTGATTTTGGTTCGAACCATTTTAACCATTTGGGTGTTGATACCACTTCTGCTCATTTCTTTCCAACTAATCCTTTTACAAACAAAATACGAATAGCTTGTTCAAAATTGGATATTTTATCAAGAAAATACGAATATGACAATATCGAAAGAGACATTAATATTTCATCAAAAACCTACTCCCGCTCATTTCTTTCCAACTAATCCTTTTATAATTATAATATAATAATCATCAAATATCACATTACGATTTGATTATAAATTTATTTACCCAAAATATCTGTACAAGTTATCAAGAGGGTTAAAATACATCCATAAAACAACGCAACTAACAAATCGTCTCTAGGCCCATTGGCATTAGGTGCTACTTTGGAACTTAGAAGTAGCCCATGTTTGATAATATTTTGTGTGTTGTTGGCACAATGGCACGTAGCAAACGGATAGTGGTCTGATTGGAGTCGGAGTCAAATGTATTCATAAATATTTCAGCTACGGATTTTTATCCGAATTCAAGTCCGTATCCGCATCAATATTTTTTTTTCTATGTGTTTGAAAAAATTCATATTCGTACATATAGATTTTTCGGATTCGGATACGGATATTATCCGATCCATTTTTTACAGTGGCTGTCAATTGGATTATCCGATCCATTTTCATTAATGTGTTATAGCAATAGCTAGCAATATAGATTCATCCACTAATCAAATAGGAATTATTTATTTTATTTGAAACTTGCCACAGCCATCAGCTCATCAGCGTCGCTTGTATTGGAGAACATGGTGGAATTGGAAACACTGAGGACAAATGGGAAATAAAAAGTAGTAACTGGAACTAAAATTAGAATTAGCATCTCAAGCGTGCCGCATTTCATTCTATTTTCAATTCAGGTGCTTTTCTTCCTAATTCCTTTGTTACTCCGTGTGTATGAAGAGGGAATTTTGGTCTGTGGTCACACGATTTAGAAATTGATTTAAAATTTTTTTAAATATCATTAAAATTAATAATAAGGTTAATATCCGAAATTAATGTACGACTAAACCTGGCAATCGCAGTTTCGCTACACTATGTAAAATATAAAAATTTTTAATGTAAAATATAAAACATATGTTGTAAAAAACTTGTCAAAATTTATAGACAAAAATTTGCAAGTTAAAAATTATTAATTTCTTCCATAGAAAGTCGCTATATAAACGTGACATAAATTTTCTGTCCAAAAAATCTTGCTAATATTAATGATTGGTACGACTATTTTTAATTTTTTTAAAAATATTTAAAAAAAGAAAAAAAAAACTATTTTTGGCCCCTATCCATAGCGGCCACGGCTTTTAATATATTTCTTAGATCATAGAAGAGAGATAATTATATAATATTAGAAACTTGAGACGTTTTAAATATTATATATAAATTGGAGTGTCCTCTCGTTGGTTGAAAACTGACCCTACCTTCTCATGGGATTCGCTGCGACATATGGAGCTGTCTTATTACTTTCTAGCTTAATTTTGACTCGATTATAAAAAATAAATAATATTTTTAGCATAATTTTTTAATTTCTACCGGCCATCAAACCGGCCAGGGTGGCGGTATACGGTTTTACCTGTTCTACTGGTTTGTGCCGATTAATACCGGTTTGTAATGGTTCTAATAAATATATATATTTAACAAGATGTACATTTACAAATGAGGTGCTTGACCTAGTGGGTGAAGTTGTTGGCTTCTAAGGTGCCCAGTGCCCACCTAGGTTCGATTCACCTCTCTAGCAAAAGGATTTGTGAATTTTGTTCTTGAAAATTCGGAAAAGAGGAACCGGTTATGTCACACCCCGAACCGAGGGAGTGATGTCTCCTCCGCCACGAGAACAGTTTCCCGTTCCCGTAAGGCTAACAGACAGACAGACTTTTTTTTTCTTTTCCATTTTCTTGATTTCGGCCCAGAATTCACACAACATCACAGATAAGCACACCAAAATATTTCACATTATTTCAAGCTCATTTTACATAAGTAGTTTCAACAAAAAGTAAACCAAACCACACCAAACTTCTACCAATCCCGGCTTATTTATTTCCTAAGGACTGGTTCTCTCAAGCTCGCTCTATATACATATATACATATAATACAAACTAGATAAGACAAACCACCCCATCCGCACCGTGAAACAACTACCACAATCCCAAGAAGAGACTACCAAAAACCGACACCGCTCATAGAAAAAAAAACGTCATACGAGACAACACCAGACATAACATACACACTCGGACCCCCTCCCAACAAAAAGGAAGCTAACGGTCAGAACGCTTCCTCTTCATGGGAGTTAGCCTCCGGCTTTGGCTCAACCTCAACCTCGGAAGCTGGAGACGCAGGAGGCATCTCAAAATATAAGTAAGCTAGTACCTCGGGCAGTTCATCTAAACAAATACACAAAACAGCTTCACAATTCAAACTCGGGATCCGCACCGCAAACTAAAGGTAACTACACTCCAAAGTTGCTATGGTACTACGCCTAACAAAGCACAGAGTGAGATACAATCTCAGTGCGGGTTTTAGTTCCAGTACGCGGATCTAAGTACGAACCGTGTAACGGAATTTACACCCACTAAAGTAATATATAATTTTCAACAACTAGAAAATATCATTTTTAGAAATTTCAGTACCGTGGGTACCAGATGAAAGGGTCCGATGACCGGCATACTGCATCATGAATATGCATAGAAACAAATCAAGCATAATTATTCCACAGAAATCGTATTCACTTAAGTTCTTATCGGCCGGTCAGATTCAGAAAGAACTTTTCCCAAAATCATAGGTCCAACCCTAGGTACAGATTTCAGAGAGAATTTCCAGAAATAATAGCGCTAAAATCCTGGCCGGGTAGGTGGCCAAACCATACTCCGGAGAGTGACACAATTTAATTTCATATTTATGCTATGCAGACTGAATAAGAATGGTCCGATTTAATTCCAAGTCAGATTCTTTGATTACAAATAAGACTATGCAATATAATCAATTTACGGAAACCATTCCAGTCTCTTGAGATTCTGACGGTCCAATAAGTTAACAATTGAATGACCAAGTCAGAGTCATTTCCTAATCAAACGAACAGTTTGATTCAACATGAATTTTGTCCATTTAGGGTTTCTTAACAACTACATGAGTTAAATGCATATGTTTTCCAACATGCTATGTATAAATTTAAAGATACCGATATCCGAGTTTGAACAAAGAAACCGCGTAATCCGCACCTTGTGGCTTACTGCTCCCGAGATGTTTCAGGGTCCGTGCCTGTTTACAAACCACAGATCAAGTACCGTTAATATTTATTTAACGGGTTTTCTTAAATCTGAGTCTGGTTCCTAATGTTAACCATGACTGTTATAGCTTGGTTCCAAGTCCTTTATTTAAGCAATTTTATTGATTTCATTTTAGTTACTTCTCTAATCATCTGAAATTATGTTTAACATTTATTTCCTCATATCGGGAATTCACATTAGAAACAGAGTACAGAATTAACAGACAGAATTTAGGAAATAGTTAAACACAATTAAAAATAAAATCAGAAAATATAAATCAGAATTATTTTATTTTATTTTAGCGGGATCAGAAAGTCTGGTTTATTTGCCACTGTATCTGTTCATTAAACGCGCAGACTGTTATCATCATTTCCCTAATAAACCCACAAATTAGTATTAGACTAAGGTTAGTCTAAATCAAGCTCAACAGAATCCGTCATTAGCATACAGATATTAGATTCTAATTAAATCCGAAAATCTAATCTTAATTAGCCAACAAATCAGCCCAATTTACAATTTATTTTTCCGAAATAAATTAAGCCCACAGAAAAATCCAGCCCGAAATTAATTTCCTTTATTTTTTTCTCGGCCCAATAATCCAGCCCGCAAAACAAGCCCAAAAACCAACTCAGCTCAACCCAGTCAACTGGCTCGGTTGACTGAGCCATTTCCGTAACGGGTCCGACAAAACAAAAATCCAACCCGATCCAATAAGCCACCACTTTCTCATTTAAGCCCATAGAAATTTATAAAGCCCTTCAATTTTTCATTTTAGCCCATAGTTTTCCTTATAACCCTTCTCTGTTACAAGTAAGCCCCTCAAATCTTTCAATTTAGCCCTCAGAAAATTATTTTTCTTACAGAATCATCCTGAGCATCGCCAATCATATCAGAATGGTATCAAACCATCAAATCTTGTACCAGTAACTGGTACCAACTCTCCAACAATCCCAAATAATCATTTTATGCACCCTACATGCAAGCTATATGCTTATAAACCCTCATATGCCTCAGTTTACACTATATGCACCTGAAAATGCATATTTATATACACAAGAACACATGTCCATGATTTCCCTTCACTGCCATCACTCAAACATGCCTAAATACATCTCATATACAATATTGCTTCATTCCAGCCATCAACTAATATGCCTATATGCGTTTTAGACTCAGTATATGAACAATACCAATCTAACAGTTCACATAATTCATGATATAACTATATAAGTTATATAACCATGACAGATAACACAAACATGCATCATATGCTCACACCTTACAATCTACCAAGCTAGCAGTTGTATAAGTATAGAAAATACTATACATATATTCCTATATTCATGACAGATAAGTGAAATATGCACATATATGCTTATATCTAGCACCAGTGAGCATTCTTATTATGAAATTAGCTTCTTAAGCACAATAACCAACTGATTTCATCATGCTATGCCATGATATGACTTTAATTAACATATACTTTACTATTATAAATCAAATAAATGCACATATGCATATGTATATGCTTTGACATCCCTCAAAATCCCACAGTTAGCCTCAGAACAGATTATATCATCATAGGCTCTATCCATAACAACAAACCATCAAGCAAAATCATCAATACCCCTCATCAGATCAGACTACAATTAGTATATAACCTAGTTAGCTACAGTAAATCTTGTTAACAGTTAAACAGATATCAGTTGCTACCTTTTCAGCCTACACAACATGACAGTGCCCAAACAGATCAAACGAATCAACACAAACCAAAGGAAACAATACAGGGACCAAAGGTTATACCTAACTCGTTGGATTTCAGAAATCGCCTCAAGAACTCGAGCACAACCAAGGCTAAAATCAATGTCAAGCTTATCAGAAATAAGCTCAAATCCATGCACCTAATACTCACAGTAACAAGAAATCAATATCAATTTCATAAAAATTGATACTAGAAAACACAAATTAAGGAGGAAAGGGTGTCATTACCGTCTCCAAACCATCTCTCTTCCCTTCTCTTCTCCTCCTCGATTTTTCCCCAATTCCGAAATCCTAACTCGGCCCCTTTGCTAATGGAACTCACCTCGACGAATGGGGAGAAGGAGACAAGACAAGGAGATGTTGTGGAGGCGTGCATGACAGCCACGTCGCCCCTCCATTACTCCTCTGACAGCCCGCCATCGATCGAAGAGGAGAGGAGATGACTCCTCGTGCCAACACATAGAGGAAGAAGGAGATGGCGACCATCGAAAGGTCGACTAAGAGGCAACCGAAACCAGAGCCAACCAGAGCCCGACACAGAGGAAAGAGCTCGTGGGTGAGCTTCGAAGAGAAAGAACGAAGAGAAAAGAGACAAGTCGGAGAAGAAGAGAAGGAGAGACAAGTGTCTCTCGACACTTTTATTAAACCCAACCAGATCTTTTGTGGCAGAGATTGTGTGGCTTTCCATGTAGCAAACCACTGATATTACTTTTTTGTAAATTAGCTATTTCCTTAAATAATTCAATTAAGCTAATTCAGAAGTCAGATAATAGTGGCAAATATACCAATAAACTCTATAAATTAAGTTGAACCTTTCCATGTTCTCAGATCAGAAAATCCCGCAACTTTTACTGTTGCAATAATTTATTTAGTTTAATTTCTTGATTATACCGTTAATTAAATAATTAATTCAGACAGATAAGGACTTGGTTCACCATACTACAGTCACTATTGTTACAGGTTAGAGCCGAAATTTCCAAAATTTTCGAATTTGACCGATATTTTCCAAGTCTTGACCAACGGGTATTTGGAAGCTTTTCCTACCGGATCCTGACTCGAAATCCGGTTTTATCGAAAATTTCTAGTACCCGGTAGGGTTTTAAAAATAGTGTGTTCCACCTGATGCATGAGCCGCATTATTTTGGATGCACGTCAGCGATGCAAATCGACAAATCAAGAACTTACACAGCTCCGTTTAGGCGTTGGATTGAAATGCCCGTACTTATTTCTCTCTATTATTTATAAAAACATCCATTAAAAAGACGTAAACATGTTAGATAAAAAAGTGTTAGTAATCCCTAAATCAAATATGGATCAATTATTGATTTGTTTAATCTGATAAAATTTGTGGCTTAGATTTGAATATCAAATAAAAGGTTGACTTTTTATCTGAAAATTGCCTAAACGTTTGGTGAAAACATCTTATTAATATAATTTCTTTTTTTGGTCAATCTCAATTAATACAAAAAAAAATCAGATAATATAAATAAGGAGACAATCTATTTTGAAAATTTAAATCATCTGCCATAATCTTTTCATTATATGTATTAAAAAAATATTATCATAAATTATATTTTTATAATTTTTTAGTTTGTTAAAATTCTGAACTAAATTTTGCCCGCATATTTGGGTGAGCGCATTTGCTAGTAGAGATAATGATAATCTCTACTACTAATAAAAGCACTCATTAAAAAGACCTAAACATGCTAGATAAAAGGAGTTAAAAACCCCTAACATCAAATATGGATCATTGATTTTGTTAATCTGATATGATTGTGGCTTAGATTTAAATATCTAATAAAAGGTTGACCTTTTATATGAAAACTGTCTAAGCGCTCGGTGAAAAGTTCTTATTAATATATATATATATATATATATATAAGTTTTGTCAATCTCAATTAATGCAAAAAAGGCAAAATCAGATAATATAAATAAGGAAACATTTTTTTTTGGAAATTTAGATGATCTGCAAAATATTTTCATTAAATATATTAAAAAAATATTGTCATATATTTTATTTTGATAATTTTTAGTTTGTTAAAATTCCGAACAAAATTTTGTCCACATATTTGGGTGGATGTATTTGCTATTTTTTTTTTAAAGTATTATTGATCGTTCAATAAAATAGAAAATTTCAATCTTTTCGTAATAACGATTTGTAGTCGTAGACTCGTAGTGCGTTCTAACATTCAACTCCTGAATCGAATCTGTAATTCATAATGTACATCTCAGATCTACGAAGGGTGATGTTCCCGATACGTATTTTCCCTTATTATTATTATTTTTTTAAAAAAGATCGGAGTTTCAGGGGACGCGATAAGGTAATTAAGAACGACTTATGTAAACTTATGTCTTGACTATACCTGACATTTTTGTCTGCTTGCGTTAATTAAAAAGAGAGGATGATATGACATCCTAACAGAGATAAGTTGGATGATTGAGATTAATTGATTGGACTTTGAGATTTTTTTATTATTATTATTATTTTTTTTAAGGCTAGGGGTGAGAACCATACCAGTAAATTTTATCATGAACCTACATAACAACAAACTGAACATTTAAATCAACAAATTGAAAGTATATAAAAATTACTTGAATAAAAAAATAAAGTGAACACTTATAACAGCAAAGTAAACATATATAGTAAACAAAGTGAACATTTAATGAAAACAAATTTAACAAATATATAAAGATAAAATTGAATAAGAAATAAAAAAAATAAAATGAGCATATTAAACACTTAAAAAAATAAAGTGATTTCTTATAAGCAAAATAGTGAACTGACATAATAAACAAAGTGAACACTTATAACACCAATATCAACAGATAGAAAACATAAGTCGAATAAAAAATAAGGTGAAAGGGAAAAAGAAGCACAAACAAGAGATAAAAAATAGAGCATAAAATAAAAACTCATGGAAAAGGAGAAGAAGATAGCACGAAAGAGAGAGAGAGGGAGAGAGTCGTGCGAGCAGGGAGCGCAGGGAGAGAATAGGAGTTCGTTGTCGCTGGGTGAGAGAGAACGAGGAGAGCGCTTGGAAGGGAGGGGCAAACAATGAGGGACCCACTCGAAGAGGGAGCGCTGATATGCGATGGTGCCCAATGACATTTTTTCAGATAGTAGAAATCAATTCCCAACTTTTTTAAGATAAAAATGGGGATAGAATGTAATTTGCTTTAGTTGGAGAGCCTTCGGCCCTAATTAAAATCTTTTTTTTTACACAAAATTTTCATTATAAAATATATCTCTACTACTTATAAATGCACCTAACAAACATTGTAAGAAAATCAGATAAAGGTTGTATTCAATCCTTAATATCAAATATAAGTCATTGATTTTGTTAATCTGATCCTGATGTGATATGTGGTCCAGATGTAGCTATCAGATAAAAAGCTAGCAATTTATCTGATATTGTTATGTTGCTGGAATTGTTCTTAAGCTAAATTTCTACTAATATTCACGAGTTCGATTCTCCGCTTAGTACATAAATTTCTTTTTTTTTTTTGCATTTCGTTTACTTCGCCGCTAGAGTTTGCTGTGTTGCTGCTGTCCCAAACTCATTTACAACCTTGTCGCCTCTTTTTATTTTGCTGGGCACTACCTAAGTTGCTCTTATTGTTGAAATTTACCCACACATTTGGGTGGGCTTGATTGCTAGTTATATCAAAATAAATGAATTTTATGTCAATTGATTGGAATTTTCATGTTATTAGATTTTTTTAAAAAAAATCTGAGTAATCAATTCTAACGAAATGAAATCTCACTTAAAAAATATTTTTATCGAAGCCGAACCTTCTTTTTCTGCAAACACCATTTTGTTTATATTTTTGTAAAAGTTTTAAATATCCTAATCCACGGAAATTTTATTTGCTCCTAAAGTTACAGCAAATGCTAAATTGAGGCATTCTTATTTTTGTTGAATAACATTTATTTATACCTTCGTTATCAGGAAAGTATTCGATGAAATCCAAGGGATGTCCGCTAACTAATTTTTATTATTATTTTTTTATCTGTCTTACAGCACTGTTTAAGGCCTTATGAGATATCTTTAGAGTGTTTATTGGTTCTACATCTGTGAATCATTTTTCTTATTAGGATGTTGTTCGAGATGGTTAATTAAGATCGCTGTGTTTGACTTTGTGATTTACTAGCCGGGATGCTGATACTAGAATTAATAAAAAAGGTTGAGATATACTTGCTGTATAGCAACTCAGCATTTTTTTTCTAATTACAAAAAATGAAATAAAAATTGAACATTATAAACAACTCTGCACAAATACAAATTTATTTCCGAGCCCGCACTAAACAGAAAACAAATAAGTAGAATTATAGTGTTTTTAAAAAGAAAAAAAAAGGATAATTGATTTTAATTTTACTGACAACTTGAATTTCAATTGCTTAAATTAAAATGACTCGGACGCATCATCAACAATATAGCCATAAATTTACGTTTGAAACTTTCAAGTCAATATTATCAAATTAATTATTCCATTCTAGTGCCATGTTAAGGGAGTCAATTCTTTTTAGATAAACAATGCAAAATATTAGAAATTTATAAAATTCGAAATGTAAATAGGGTGGTTGGTCTGAGGGTTATGGTTATAATTTATAAACAAACTTAAATCGAGGTGGAAGATCTTGAATCAGATTTTTCTTTTCAATAGTTTATTAAGGAAAGAAGCTTGACAATATTGTCTCAAGTCAATATAAATAAGATAGTAAATTAAATAAATATATGTAATCCAAGATAATTTGTTGGATATATAAAAATATGATGTAAATTAATTTTATAAAATTTGAGACCGATACGTACTAATTTTAATCCCAAAAAAAATAACGAAAAAAAAAAATGTAACCTTATCATTTTTATCGCAATGATATTATTAATTACATTATACAGATCATATATAAAATATTATATATATACAGAATTATTATAAATAATTACTTTTTTTTGTTATCTTCCACTTTAATAACAAACTAGCACACGTACCAACCAATTTGTAGCTAAATAAACATTTTAAAAAAAATTACACTTCAGCAAATATAAAAATCAGACATCTCAATAAAAAAATTATTCAAAAGAGATATTTATTTTATTAATAAATTAAATTATCTGAAAAAGTACAAATGGAAAAATTTTACATATGTACTTTATTTCCAAAATGAAAAAAAAAACTATATATTATTTTAAAAAAGTTTCCATATGTGTTGCGCTCTCCCTGCAGACACACCGTACAACCAATCTAACAATAAACTTCTTTCTATTTTGATGTGTGCACAACCAATTTAGCGACAAATTTCTTTCTATTAAAAGTAAAGAGTCAATAAACTTATATCCATCGCTAATATCCCGTCATAGATTTAAATGATCAATAATTAAGAATTCTTAAACTCTTCATCTAATTGTATTAGTTCTTGGATATGCTGATTTTATAAGTATAGAGATAAAGAAGAAAATTTTCTCACTAAAACGAAGGGAAAATAAACAAGGCCAAAGCTCAAGGGAAATCGCTCTGACAGAAATACTTGCCACCATACTAATTTGCTAATAATAAATAAACAACCAAAAATGCCAAAAAGAAGTCTTGCAAAAACTTTTACAAGGGAAGAACAAACAAGACCAAGGTGCGCGGGAACTTGAGAAGGATCACCGACAAACAAAAGATAAGGATTAAGGAGAAATAAAATAAAAATAGAAGTAAAAAACAATGACGTGCTTTGTTTTAAAATTGCCTCATGGTAAACGCGCTCTATTTTAAAATATTTGATATGTTCGGAATAGCCTCCTATAATTCTAAGTGCGCTCTCAGAATCCCTATGCTCAGAGCCTCAGAGCCACATTTTTCTCTCGTCAAAAAGGTACCTACCTTTTCCATTATTTTTTAGCTGAGTTACCGTTACTTTTCAGCACTACCCGCTATCAAATTTGCATACTTGTTTAGTTTTGATAGGGTCCCAAATTACCCTCATGGTGGGCCCAATTCCTAACCACATTAAAGCTTTAACCTCGCTCCGCTCGCTAAAAGCTTGGGGGCAGGTGATAGGGCCCTAAATGACCTACTCATTGGGCCCAATACCAACCTGCCCAATAAGCCCAACGGGCAGAGAAGCGTGGCAAAGTCCGGGAGGCCCAAGATGGAGATTCGGTGTATCAGCCTGCTTTGGGTAACTCGGATAAAAGGGTAAAGAGGGGCAGCGTGGTCATTCCACACCCCGCCCCAGCCAGGAGGGATCCTCAAGGGGGGACAACGGTTATGATCGTACAGACAGGAGGGACAGCTCAGCAGACAAGCATACCGGCCTCTGACAGAGCTGACGTCACTGGAAGGTTCCTCTAGACTAGTATAAATATACCTCATTAGGACAGGAGTGGGGGTCGGTTTTTAGGTCATTTTCTCTAGGGTTTACCACTTACAAAGCTTAGAGAATGATGTAAAGCCACCAGGAATTATGAATAAAAAGATTGGCACTTATTCTTGAGATCTTGTTGTTACTTTACTTGCATTAAATTGGTTACCAGGCTTGGTAGTAACAAACACCGTGGGGCAATACCTCTAGCAAGAACTATAGCTGATGCTAGATCGGGGAAGGAGTTTAGAATCTAGGAGATTGTCTTTCGATTTCCTCATGGCAGGAGACTCATCCAGCCATCCGGCGCAGACCTCTGCGCAGGGTGAGCGCACCCCCTCGGGATGCCGCCAGAGTTCTCAGCGGGGGTCGCAGTTCAGCCCGCCGCCCAGGCGGTGCAGAACACACCCGCCACCCCGACGACCCAGGTGGGAACCCAATCCGCTCCTCCCGGGTACCCCTGGCCAGTCTACGATCCTCAAACCGCGGGACCGTCGGGAGTGAATGTGACCAGTTCGACCGCACCTAGCGGTTTCGTTCCAACAGGAACCCAACAACTCCCCGTCCGCCCACTTCACCCTCACATTCAGTTGGGACTGAACCCTCACATTCAGGGATCCCTCCGGTTTGGCCCTTCCAGCCCGCTACGGCCGATCCGTTCAGGCAGATTTGGGACCAACACATGCTACAGTCATGGGGACAGTTCTTATCTTTATCCTCCCCTATGATGGGAGCTAACCCAGCCCCGATGCTGAATCATGTCGCGCCGCAACCTGCTAAGCAAGGACCGGCACAGGAAGCTTATGTGGCTCCTTCCATGACGGGACCAAGAGCGCCCCCCTATGTGGGAAATATGGGAGGAATTAGAGGAGAGCATTACCAAGGTACCCCCTCGCTCCACCCCGACCGGTATGGTCATGCGGCTCCTCATGAAGAATACTACCCGCCGTATGTCGGTGGCGGGGTCCCCTCCAGAGCCCCTCTTCATCCGGCTCTAGATCCAACTCATTCTCCCAGTCACCACAGTACAGGAAGTGTCACCCATTCCCCACAAAGGAGGCGACATGAGGACACCCCTGGCCCAGGGCGACGCAGGCAGCATTCCCCAGCGAGAGGGGTCTTCCCGAATCATTTTTACCACAACCCCGTCAATGTCAACAGCTTTAGCAACCTCCCCAAATTCTCCACCAAAACTCTACAGTGCCCAAGGGAATTCCTCTCCAGTTTCAAAGCCAGGATCTCTCTCTCTTCCCTGGACAAGAGCGTATGGTGCCGAGTTTTCCCCACATGCCTAGAAGCAGCGGCATGGAAGTGGTTCTCAGAGTTGCCACCCAACTCTATCAGGGACTTTGCTGATCTGGAGGACCAATTCTTGCATAGGTTCCCAAGTATCCAAGCGCCTTCCAAAAAGTCTATAGACTTGATGAGGCTCAAACAGGATGAGCGGGAATCAACAAGAAAGTTTCTCAATCGATTCGCTGAAGAGGCCAACCAAACCACTGATTACAATGATGGAATCATCTTGGCGGCGGTAAGACATGGCCTAAAACAAGGGGGAGCACTGCGCTGGAGAGCTGTGGAGGAAGATTTCAAAACATTCGCAGAATTCAGAGTGGCAGCGGAGAAGACTTTGCAGGCAGAAGAGGACGCAGTGGTTGTGGGAAAACCTGCCGGCCGGGGAGTGACTCGCAAAAGTCCTGACCCACCCAGACGCAACCCTCGACCTCCCTCTCCTCAGAAGAGGCGGAGTTCTCCCCCACCCATTTGCCGGGATACCCCTCCTCGACCATACGGTCGGAACCGCTCATTCCGAAAGTATAAGGGTCTAGTGGCACAGCCTCGATTTCCACCTACGGGGGAAGATTACAGGCAAGAGTATACCAATTACCATGTCTTCTCGGTCTCTGCCGACACACTCCTGCGGGTCGCTCAAGACGACCCAGAATTCAAGCGGCCAGAGCCACTTTCTAGAGAAGAGACAAATCGTGGCGATAGAAATAAATATTGCAGGTATCACAGTGGGTATGGCCACGCCACTTCTGAATGCATCAAGTTGAAAGATGAAATTGAGAGGATGATTAGAAACACTAGAGTATTAGAGAGGTACCTAGAGGCTCCACAGTGGAACAATGGAGGGAGAGGGAATAGAGGCGGTCGTCAAGGAAACTATGCTGGGCGACGGCCGCGGGACCAGGAGAGACAGGTAGACCGACCGCGACCAAAGACCCCGCTGAAAGGCGATCAAGATAAGTCTAGAGCCTCTCCCACTCCGGTCCTGTACATAGCAGGTGGACCCGTTGCAGGAGGAGATTCAGAGAAAGCCAGGAAAAGATATGCTTGTCCCAGAAACCTCAATAACCCATCTAGAAGGAAAGTTTTTCAGATCAGGGAGAGCAATTCTGTGGCAAATATGCGTATTACCTTTGGACCTGAGGATTATGAAGGAGTCCACTTGCCGCATGATGATGCCATTGTCTTGATGCTGCGTGTCAACGGCACTCGGGTTGGCCGAATTCTCATCGACACTGGTAGTTCCGCAGATGTCATATATTATGAAACACTGAAGAAGCTGCATTTGCAAGATCAACCTCTTAAGCCCATGGCGACACCGCTCACTGGCTTCACAGGTGATCAGCTTATGCCTATGGGGATTATAGACTTGCCAGTCACCTTTGGGGAATCACCAAGAGATGTAGTGTCTCGAGTCAGCTTCATAGTGGTCGATACTCCATCCCCCTACAATATCATTTTGGGCAGGAAGGCTCTGAATGACATTGGGGCTATCGCCTCTACACCTCACCTCAAGGTCAAATTTCCTACCCGAAATGGAGTCGGAACCTTGCGAGGTGAGCAACAGGTTGCGAGAGTATGTTATCAAGCATCAATCCCAAAACAAGTGGCCCAGATTGAACATGTTGGGGAACAATCCAAGCCTTACGATCAAGCTGAGGACATTCTGGTCCACCAACAGACCCGCCCTATAGGCGGACCAATGGAAGACACAGAAGAAGTCGATCTGGGAGACGGGAAGGTCACTAAGATTGGCACTGTATTGCCCAAAGAAGATCGAGACTTGGTAAGGACATGTCTCCTCCGCAACCATGACATCTTCGCTTGTGAAGGCGAGATCATGCCAGGTATTGATAAGGAGATAGCCGAGCACCAAATTACCATCAAGTAGGGCATGAGGCCAGTTGCCCAGAAGAAAAGAAAACAAAGCTGGGAGAAAAGGAAAGCCATCAAGGCCGAGGTGGAGAAGCTGCTAAAGATAGGTGCCATCAGAGAGGTCAAATATCCGGAATGGCTTGCCAACCCAGTCCTAGTGCTGAAATCTAACGGACAGTGGAGAATGTGCATTGATTACACCGATTTGAACAAGGCTTGCCCAAAGACTCCATTCCCGCTACCCAGCATTGATGCGATGATCGACTCCACATCCGGATTCAGGTATCTCAGCTTCATGGATGCCTACTCGGGCTACAACCAGATAAGAATGAACCCGGCCGATGAGGAGAAAACTTCCTTTGTCACGGAGGAGGGGTTGTACTGCTACAAGGTCATGCCATTCGGCCTTAAGAATGCAGGGGCAGAATATCAAAAGATGGTCTCAAAGGTCTTCAAGGAAGAGTTGGGAGAGATAATGGAAGCATACATTGATGACATGGTAATTAAAAGCTGCAATGGCCCAGATCACGTTTCCCACTTGGAAAAAGTCTTTGCCAAGATGAGGCAAGTCGGGATGCGGCTTAACCCAAAAAAGAGTTTTTTCTGCCTCTCCAGTGGAAAGTTCTTGGGATTCATCATCTCTGAGCGCGGCATTGAGGCTCATCCCGACAAATGCCAAGCCGTAGTGAATCTCAAATCGCCCAAATCGATTAAGGAGGTACAAGGTCTCACTAGAAGAATAGCGGCACTCAGCAGGTTCATCTCACAATCCGCCATGTTGTGCAAACCTTTCTTTGATGTCATTAAGAAAAAGACACAGGAATTTGTTTGGGGGCCGGAGTGCCAGGAAGCCTTTGATAAAATCAAAGAATACCTCTCCACTCCGCCCATCATCAGTCGGCCTGTAAAGGGTGAGCCGCTTTACCTTTACATCTCGACTAATGACGATGCGATCAGTGCAGCTCTGGTAAGAGAAGAAGATGGTGTGCAGAAGCCCGTATACTTCGTGTCCAGAATTCTGAGGGACGCGGAGACAAGATATCCAATGATAGAGAAGAGTGCTTTTGCAATTGTGATAGCAGCCCAAAAGCTGCGTCCTTATTTTCAAGCCCATTCGATCCGCGTAGTGACTAATATGCCTCTCCGCAAGGCGCTGGGGCAATTCAATGTCGCTGGTAGACTGTTGCAGTGGGCCATTGAGCTGTCGGAATTTGACATCACCTATCTCTCCAGAACAGCCTATAAGAGCCAGGCCCTAGCGGATTTCATAGTCCAAGGGACTAGTGGGAGCTTCACCCCTGTGGAAGCGGTGTGGGAAGTATATGTCGATGGAGCCTCATCTGGCAAGGGCACAGGTTTGGGCGTCGAGATAATTAGCCCAGAGGGAGACAGGTTCAAGTATGCTCTGCAGGTAAATTTCAACCCGTCTCACAACGTGGCTGAGTATGAGGCCTTCATTGCTGGGTTGCAATTGGCTGCGGCTACAGGAGCCAAAAGCATCAAGATCCGCTCCGACTCCCAACTGATAGTGAATCAGATACTCAAGGAATATAAGACTCAAGATGAAACACTGATCAAATACTTGAGAAAAGTGGAGCAGCTCATCGGCGGTTTCGACAACGTCCTCATCGAGCATGTTCCCAGGGGGCAAAATGAGACCGCTGATGCTCTGTCCAAACTGGCCAAGAGCGGACTGGACAAAGATCGCCCCATAACAGTTTTGGAAATTCCTTCACCCAGCATAGGGCTCCCAGAGCCGACCGTTTTTCAGTTACACCATGAAGATGAATGGTATTCTCCAATATGGTTATACTTAGCTGAGGGAATCTTGCCACAGGACAAAAATTTAGCAAGAAAGATCAAGAGATGGTCTCTGGAATTCTCTATAATAGAAGACGAACTATGCAAGAAGGGGTATCATCACCCTTGGCTGACCTGTGTAGGCAAAGCCAAAGCCGCTGAGCTCCTCAGTGAAACTCATCAAGGAATCTGTGGAATTCACCAAGGACCTCGCACCTTGGGGAAAAGGATCATGCGCCAAGGCTACTATTGGCCCACCTTAAGGAAGGACGCAGAGGACCTAGTGAGGAGGTGCGCTCAATGCCAGTTCCATGCACGCATCGACCATAAGCCCCCTAACAGATTGAAGCCAATCACAAGCCCATGGCCTTTCGATATTTGGGGGATGGATATACTTGGACCTTTTCCTCATGCTAAAGGAAACCTCAAGTTTATTGTGGTCGCGGTGGAATATTTCACCAAGTGGATCGAGGTCAAAGCTTTGTCTCTCATCACCTCTCAAAAAATCACAGACTTCCTGGAGCACCACATAGTGTACAGGTTTGGGATCCCGCACACTATCATTACTGATAATGGCCGGCAGTTCACCGGGGCGCCTTTCAAGAATTATTGTCGCGGGTTGGGCATCGAGATCAATTTTGCATCTGTCTGCCACCCCCAGTCCAATGGGCTAGCAGAGGTGTCAAACAGAACCATCTTGGAGGGGCTGAAGAAGAAAATTGAGGGGACAAGGAACACTTGACCGGAATATCTCAGCGAAGTGGTGTGGGCCTATAACACCACCCCGCGATCAGCCACGGAAAGGTCACCCTATGCTCTGGTTTACGGAATGGAAGCAGTCATTCCTATGGAGATTGTTTACCCAACCCTCCGCACCATCAGTTACTCTACCCAGCGTAATGCGGAGCGAAGGACTGAGGAAATCGAGACGATCCATGAACTCAGGGAAGAAGCTTCAGCGCGACAAGCGGAGTACCAGAGGAAAATGAGGAAAGTCTTTGATAAGAAGGTAGCTCCAAAACATTACCAACCTGGAGATTGGGTGTTGAGGAGAGCAGCAGCAGCAGGAAAGCACATTGGCAAGTTAGATCCCGCCTGGGATGGTCCTTTCGAGATTGTGAAGTCGGCCGGAGAGAGAGCATTTCACCTCAAGGATGCACAAGGCAAACTGCTAGCTAACTCTTGGAATGCGTCAGACCTGCGCAAATTCTACCCATAAGGCCTTCAGAGGGCCGGGTCCTTTGTTTATATCATTGTATCTTCCTTTTCTGCACTGTCTTTACTTTCAATTAAGGCTGCAAACTTGTTGGCAGCCAAGAGCCATGAGCTCGCTATCCCGCTTGTGGAGGGACACTTTTAATGATGATTGAAAGACTTGTGTTTGACGAAGCCTTTATAATAAGCGAGAATGAACCCATATAACTTCGTTGAAGTTTAGTACCTTTTATAAGGGAATGAATAACTTCGCTGAAGTTTAGTACCTTTTATAAGGGAATGAATAACTTCGCTGAAGTTTAGTACCTTTTATAAGGGAATGAATAACTTCGCTGAAGTTTAGTACCTTTTACAAGGGAATTCATAATCCATAAATCCTAGTACCTACACAAAGGGAACGGTCGGATTCATTATTGAAGTACCTACACCAAGGGAATTCATAATCCATAAATCCTAGTACCTACACCAAGGGAACGGTCGGATTCATTATTGAAGTACCTACACCAAGGGAATTCATAATCCATAAATCCTAGTACCTACACCAAGGGAACGGTCGGATTCGTTATTTGAGTATCTACACCAAGGGAATTCATAAATCCTAGTACCTACACCAAGGGAACGGTCGGATTCGTTATTCGAGTACCTACACCAAGGGAATTCATAACCCGACACTAACCTCAAGAAACAATCGGATCCATAACTCCTCCCCGACCTAAAAAAAAAAAAAAAAAAAAAAAAAAACGTTGACAAGGCAAGGAGGTATGTGCGTGACATCCTACAAAAAAAAATGACATCCATTCAAGCTGCATGATCTCACATAATTTCCGCATGAGTAACGTCAAGCTTGAAATCTGAAGAATATAAATAACAGATCACTTCGAGTCAACTTAAACAACTGCCACAAAATGAGACAAAGAAAGAAGAAAAAATCATCCTTTCAAGCACATTATGATGCCTATTATGCGCATCATTAAAATAATGGATAATCTCGTAGAATAGCTGAATAAGTATTTAACAAACTGAAAGATCTAATTTTCTCAAAGAACAACAGTCCTGCCGCAGACAAGTCAAAAGCTCCCCTACGACATCACCAAACCCGCCCTCCATAAGCGGACAGGTTGGCAGGACTGCCCAGCTAAGTCAGTGGCGAGAGATCTGGCGACATCAAGGGCATCATACTTAATTAAAGATGAACATTACAAACCCCCTATGACGATCTGACATAACAGGATGAGTGCTTTTCAATCCAATAGCCTAATCGAGGTGACATTAGCAACGCCAAATGGCGACTGACACGCTCATCAGAAAACGATCCCTCCCAGAAACAGCAAATACACAACTGTATGTGTCAGAACAGACACCACCTCCAACTCGGAATAATCCCGCGCACGCGCAAAAAGAAGAGTGTTGATCATGCACCGCTAAATTTGGAGTAAGAAAGGGGCGGTTTTATAATGACGCAGGGCGAGGCCAACACCATTTCCCGGCGATGCCACGTCATCTAGACCAGCATGAAGACTTTATCTCGCCTTATAGGCTAGAGAGAAAACCAAAATGTACTTACAAATTTATAAGAATAAAATTTTACTTCAGTCAAGTCTTGATTCCGCGTTCATCAGCGCGTTGCGCCTTGTTACAAAAGTACGTCGCACTCTCCTTAAAATCCATTTCGGCTACGATTCGATTTCGACTCCTTCAACTCACTGCGCTAAACTGTGTATATAAGCGCGTCGCGCTCGTCATGAATAAACTAAAAGAATCAAAGTGCACATTACTTCAAAAATATTCTTTATAACTTGTCTATAACATAGACAATACATTAAAGGTGCAGAAATAAAATCCTAAGAGTTCACCGAGGGCTCCCCGTCATCCTCTCCACCACTGTTCGACCCCGACAAGGCCGCCCCAAGCAACTGAGCTCGCCTTTCCTCCACTAGCTGGGTGCTGTATACCTCCACGGGTTCAGAAAGCAACCCCTGAATAAAGGCGTCATCATATTCTTCCCCCTCCACAGCGTACCAGACCTGGAGGCGCTCCATGCGAAGTGACCCAGGCGGTCCTTCGCGGAAGAAAGTGGCAGTTGAAGGGATCGACCCCCTATTCGGAACCGAAACAAGAGCTCGCGCCCATCGGCCCTCAATTCCAGCCCGAGTCGCGGGATCAAAGGCCAAGTAAAGGCCAAAAGGAAAAAGGTTCCCGGCCTGAAAACCATCTAATCAGCCTACTGGAGACCCAACCGCGCGCACCCAGTACGTCTCAAGGGTAGTCAGAGAATAACTCCACAAACGCCGAGATTGGAGAAGAGCTCGATTGTCACTAACGGTCGAGGCCACGAACATGTAGGGATCCGCTCTGACATGTGCGGCTTCCAGTGCCCGCCGTTCCCAGTCAGAAGGCCCCCAGACTTGAAACCTTCTAGTACACACCCTCTTCACCCTCCAGCGAAACCTGGGCCTTGCGAGCAAGAGAGCGGCTTCAACATCGACCACTGTAAGAGGGTCGGGATGATAAAGTATGATACCGCGATAGGAATGATCTTCAGCTTCAGTACGGCCAGCTGGGAGAAGGGGATAATAGGGGATGAAAGCCATTGTAAAGACTGAGGAGAAAACAAGAGTTAATAAGACAAGTAAACGATCAAAGAAACGACGCAGAGTATGAGCTCTACTTATAGGCCACCAAAGGCAACCAAACAACAGATATGGATCCCAAGGCGTCCCTTCATAATGAAGTGGTGGGTACGGATCCCAAGACGTCTTTCCACAGTTGAGTACGATATTCGAGGCGTCTCTTCATAAAGGCTGACATAAAGTGGCGGGAACAGGAAACCTAATGTCCCTTCATGACGATAGGAGCAGAGCCCAAGACACCTTTTCAAAGAGCATTAAATGCGTAATGTGAAGAAGTTCGTAATCTCCACTATGACAGTAAGATCCGCGCATCATGGGGAGGAGAATATCCATCCTAACCCCGCCTTCTTGAGCGAGATTCCACTGCCCCAGAGTGGTATCACTGGCATTTTCGCCATCTCGGCGAGATCGCAAAACATGACCAGTGTCAGATAAATCCGCTCGCCATCAGAATTAACTCCGCCTCTGTTGAGAGAGTGCGGCAGCAAAGTCATTAGGCGGCACCAACGATTTTAAATACTTCCTAAACTAACGCCTACATGATAAATTGGATAACGACAGAAGAATCAAGTCTTCTTCAAACCAGTCAAAGGCTGCAGAACTCCTGACAACCACAAACCGTATGTAATACGGAAATTAAATGCTCTTTATTGACCGGGGGTTTTCTAACATAAATCCCGGAAAATCCGGATATCCAGGGTACGGAGACGTTGGACATAAATGCTAAAATTAAAGGAATGCTGGAATTAGGTAGCGTTTTGCACCTATAAATACCTCCCCAACCCCTCGCTAGAAAGGCATCCCTTCAGCAAAATCCTTTCGTCTTCTCTGAACATAGAAAAGAGAATCAACTTCTGAAAGCTTTCCAGATAGCAAGAGGGGAAACAATGAGAAAAAAGAAAAAGAAAGAGGGAAGGAAGAAGAGCGACAAGATCAAGAAAATCTCGTAGGCTAGCTGATTGGGGGAAGAAAATCTCGTAGGATAGCTGAGATCCAGAAATCAGCTGTCCTCGACGATTGTTACCCCCGAATGGTCCGGCGCATTATAGTTGGCGCCACAACTACACAGTTCGGCTCGGCTCGTCTCCCAATGTTGCCAAGAGAATAAAGGATATTGGTGACATAGGGAGCGGGACAGCTAATATAGAGTAGTTGTAGTGCCCGGCGAGAAGTTTTTCTGTCAAAGCGCCGAGATCATTCAAAACCCGAACCCACCCCGCCGAGAAGGTGTATAGTACGAGCAAATCACCTCGACGTAGCGGGATGGGATAGAGACGGGAGTTGCCGATGTCAAATCCCTTTACCAGAAATCCTAGCAGCTCCCACCCCAGAGAAGTCATTCAATGTGACGGCGAGGTCCCCGCCAAGGTGATCTCGCCTGCATAATCTGGGTATGTCTCTGAAAAACGGTGGCTGTTTCCAGTCACCGGTATAGAAACATGGCGGCTTCAAGATCAGCTGACCCCAACAACAGGACGACTTCAAGATCACTCCGCCTCGATCCTTAAGGAATGGCTATCCTTTGACCCCGATAGTGGCTTGGGGGAATACAGTACCTTTAATTCATTTTTTGTAAAAACAAAAAGAATGTGTGTAAGGGAATAGTGCTTCCAGGCAGCTTAATAGCGCCTATGATTTTGATCAGAATCAATATTTGAAGACAATGTACAAGAAAACTTATCAATGAATGAAGTTTGTTTATTGATTGTTGTTTATTGCCATTCTAAAAAGCAACCTGTCACAGCGATATTTAATTCATTTTTGCGCACTTGCAACTCGTCACAACCAGCGGGTTTAGCACTTTAACAAAATCGCCTGAAAGTTAAGTGTTCTCAGATAATAAATAATGAACTCGTCAGTAATAGAAAAAGAAAACGCTATGTAAGTAAAGCGAAATTGATTAGCAAACTGCACCTCGCTTATAGTGAGCCAGAAGTACTAGCATGCTCAAAGTAATAGCAAGGTGAGTCAAGCGTCGCTTGACTAGAACAACTCACAGAGCAAATAAAATGGATAATGTAAAAGATCAAGCATATGAGCGGAAAAGCAATAACATTGTAATCGAGAAGGCACATCATTTAAGCAAATAAAACATTTTGCAGCAAAAGGTAATCTAGCACAATCAACAAAAGCAGTTCATCACTACTAACTTAGATAATAAATTACAACCAGATCGAATACTTGGACAAAACAAAGAAATAAAGCATCACTCGGCAGGAACTATTCTTCTTCCTCCGACTCTATCAACTCCGGCCTCTCTAATCCCGCAGGCCACTGGTCAGGCGGAAAGACAAACTCAGGTTGAGTGCGCCTACTAAAGAGAACTGGCAACTCATTGAACACGTTGCCGGATGGATCATATAAAGTCTCAGTGTCGGGATCCCAACGAAAGTTGCTCCAATCCTTAATCTTCAGCTCCTGGGGCGTCTTGCCATCTAACCCAACATTGGCCAGCGTGAAAGGGTAGAAATGCCTCAGGAAGTTAGCTTGCCGCTTCAAGGTAGAGCGGATTTGACGAGCCAAGCGGTAAGCAACCACTGGGATGCAAGCCTTCGATTCCAGAAAATCCGTAACGGCCTTACTGCTGATCCGAGAGATCTCTAAAGAGGAGACAGGGCGAGGTCCCTCCAAAGCGGGAGAACTTTCCACAAAGGTGTTCACTTGGTGCATGAGCTGAGAATTTTTCTGCTTCTCGTTGGCCAATTCCTTCTCCAGCTCAGACACCTTGCGTTTTTCAACCTCGATGGCGGAGAGGCACTCATCTCGATCTCTACGCACCGCTTCTGTCTGAGTGGCCTGAGCATCCAAGTCCTTTTTTAACTTCGTCAGCTGATCGACCTGCTTAGCCACCTCGGCTGATAGAGTCTCCACCCTAAGATTCAGTTCGTCTTTTTGGGTCTGCAACTTAGACCTCTCTAGAGACACTCCGCCCAGATCATCCCGCATCCTCTCATAAGCGGCTTTGGTCGAGATAAGTTCTGCCCTAGCAGCCTCAAGATCCCTCTTGCTCTTCTCAAACTCGTCCTCCAGCAGAACTATTTTGTCACGGGTGTTGATGTAGTACCGCTGGAAGGCTTGTGACGCACTCTCCTGAACCATCACATCGCCCTTGGCCTTCAAAGCTTCTTCGTTGGCCTTTTCACAACGAGAAGTAAGAGAGGCCACCACTTCACTGAATTTCTCAAAGTTTTCCCGGGCCGGTGTAGGGAGACGGTCAGGGTCGAGGCACGATAGGAATCGCCCAACAATTTCATTGGGAACGCTCTCCTCGGCGAGCAAGGGAGCTTTATCTCTCTGGAGCTGTTCCCGCAGATGGGTATTATGGGCAGCAGCCGACATAGTAGCCTGGTCGATCCTGTGTCGGAACTCAAGATATTGAGCCAGGGTATAAGAAGCCAAGTTACCCATGCGCTGAGCGTGCTCACACATAAGAGAGAGCCCATCTTCAACATCCATCCCAGCATACTCGTCCTTCACGGCCCGCGGAATGGAGATTTTGCTCATTCCAGCAGCATACCGCTGGTGGTCAAGTCGATCGTCTGACCCCGCCATAACTGCATTATAGCCCGGCACATAGGCTACGAAGGTATCTTCCCGACCAGTCACTTCAGCTATGTGGGCGTTGCGCCAATCATGAGAAGCAGTGGCCCCCAGAGGAGAAAAGGCAAGAGACGACCCCACGCGAGCCGAGTGGGGACGAGGCAGAGGAGGAGGACCGCTAGGTGGCACTTGATCAAAAGGAGTCTGTCTATCCACCTCCTTGACTTTTTCAGCCAAGCGGAGCTGATCCCTCTCCCCAACCCGACCAGGGGCCTCTTCAATATCCCCACATTCGCCCTCTAACTCGGAAGAGCGAGCCCGCTTACGAGATGTTACCGAAACCTTCCGTCCGGAAGTGAAAGCGAGCCCATCAGAACTCGAACTGGACTCGCCACTACCTTCACCTAAAATTGGTCCAGAATAAGAGAGTGCATTCATTACTTCTGAAATAGAAGGTTTCCCCATGCCGGAAACATAAGGGCCCAACCTGAGAAATTCTGGAGAAATCTCACCTGCAGCAGCTTTGTTTTTAGGAGTTGGTGATCTCTTCTGCTTACGGCGGGAAGAACCAGCCTCATCGGGATCATCATCTTCTTCGTCAACTTTTTCGACTTTTTGAAACTTTAAAGGATAAGGCTCCAACGACCGCCCGTTAAAGGCTATGGTTATCGACCCTTCGGTTATCAGCCTGGCGTCCAGCGCGGCAACAAAATCCTTATCCGCCTGATCAGTAAGGCGGGGTAGTTGAAGTTGCGCCCACTTCCCAGCGCGCTCTTCATTCCATTTCAAAGGGATGTCGAAGTCGCCATACAGCTCCTTAGAGGCAAAGACGAACTGTCTCGACCAATCTGAGATCTTCCCGGGTCGATGGAAGATGTTGGGCGTCTTCATCCTTAGATTGCAAAGATCCAAGGTCCCAAAAAAGACAAAATAATGGCCTAACAACTCCAAGCTGGCAGGACGATTAGGGAGACCCAGCGACTTCAGCCGATCTGGACGCATGAGAAGATCGAAGGTGTTTATGCAACACCATGCGCCAGGATGAAGCTGTCCTGGCGGGATCTGGGCGAACTTGAGAAAGGCCGCTTGGAAGTCACTGAAAGGAGTAAGCAGGCCGCAGCGCACTGTCCGGCCAAACAGACATATTCCTCGCTCAGTTGAGGTAGGATCATCTTCTTTCTTGGGGATGACGAATTTGGTGCCAGCGGGCAGGGTCATTTTCTCCTCGAAATCGCTCATAGCGCAGCCATCTCCCCAACCCCTGCTGCGATATTCTCTAACTTTCTGCAAGGGAGGAGTTTTCTCCTTAGCTGGCCTCTTAGTCGGCTCGGCTGGTTTCTTGACTGGCTCCGCCACATTCTCCTTGGCCTTATTCTTGTGGGCCAATACCTTACGCTGCTTCTTGCTTGGTCCTGCCTTTGTGGGTAGCTCAACCACCGGCGGAGAGGACGCTCCAGGAGCAGCGTGACCAGCAGGGAGCTCAGCTGAGGCCCCGGCTACATAAGGGTCAGCGTTCAGACGAAGCGGACTTTGGGAAGTCTCACGACCCTCGTTGCGGAAGGGAGCAGACGAAGACGCCAATGACTGTTAAGTTTTCATCCATAAACAGAAAGTCAGGGCAGAAGAAGAAGGAGAAGAAAAAAACCAAAAAGAAAGAAACAAGAAAGAAATGCTCACCGAAAGCAGATATCTGAAGGAGGAGCGACGAACGCCAAATACTTGCAGGAAAAGAAAGGGAAAATGAGCTATTTGAGGAAGGAAAAAGCAGAAAACTCTGAGAGCAAGAAAGAGAAGAAATGTGACTGAAGAGTATATATGAAGAGAGGGGAAAAGTTCGAGGCAGTACAATCATGAAAAGATCCACAGTGCGTCGGTTCGTTTCTCCCGCCAAAAGACTTGACCAGACATCTCTTCGAAGGTGTCGCTTGGTCCCAAGGATCACGCAAAGCCGCCCACGTGTCATCCACCGTGAAGCTACCTGTCCGAGAGAGGTCAAGTCGCTGGCGCGGTTCCCTAAGAGTTGATATGGGGAATTTCACATCGCTTGTGACGCGCTATGTTGGTCTTTCCAACCCATCTACAAGATGACCCCGACTCCACTAAAGCTTTCACCTCGCTCCGCTCGCTAAAAGCTTGGGGGCAGGTGATAGGGTCCCAAATTACCCTCATGGTGGGCCCAATTCCTAACCACATTAAAGCTTTAACCTCGCTCCGCTCGCTAAAAGCTTGGGGGCAGGTGATAGGGCCCTAAATGACCCACTCATTGGGCCCAATACCAACATGCCCAATAAACCCAACGGGTAGAGAAGCGTGGCAAAGTCCGGGAGGCCCAAGATGGAGATTCGGTGTATCAGCCTGCTTTGGGTAACTCGGATAAAAGGGTAAAGAGGGGCAGCGTGGTCATTCCACACCCCGCCCCAGCCAGGAGGGATCCTCAAGGGGGGACAACGGTTATGATCGTACAGACAGGAGGGACAGCTCAGCAGACAAGCATACCGGCCTCTGACAGAGCTGACGTCACTGGAAGGTTCCTCTAGACTAGTATAAATATACCTCATTAGGACAGGAGTGGGGGTCGGTTTTTAGGTCATTTTCTCTAGGGTTTACCACTTACAAAGCTTAGAGAATGATGTAAAGCCACCAAGAATTATGAATAAAAAGATTGGCACTTATTCTTGAGATCTTGTTGTTACTTTACTTGTATTAAATTGGTTACCAGGCTTGGTAGTAACAAGTTTACTTCTGTACCTTGAAAATTGCTACCGTTACTTTTAGGATGAGTTTTGTTGTCCCGTGGCAATTTCTTACTTTTGTGGCTTTCATTGGTAAAGAGAGTGATAATTTACAAGAAAGTGCCCTCAAAGCGTATGGAAGTTATATATATATATATAGTATATAAGTATAAATTTTGCCTGGTGAAAATATGAGAAGAAAGAATGGGCTTTCCGTGCAGGATTTAAAAAATGGCTATAGAAACACTGGAGAAGGCGCCCAACAAGCCAGTTAGCCGAGTGCTATTTTGCGGTCTTCATTTTCCCCACTCTTATAAATATACAATTGAGTACCTACAAAAATATCCATTTATTCAGGTTAACCCGCATCTTATCTTTATATTTCATTAATAAAACTGTATATGATTTGATTTGTTACTGGCAATTATTGTGATGATTAGTTATTTAGTTTTGTTTTTCCAATAAAGCTTTGGCCCAGTTGGTACAAGTATCAGCATGTACTTACTGGTACCTAGGTCATTATAACATGATCAATGTTTATATTGGTACTTTCATCTGTTTTTTTATGTATTTGTTACTAACGTCATGCTTAATGCTACTGTACAGAAATAGATCAAATTACCATGAATCTGTTGAGGTTAAGATCCTTTGTTAATATTGAATATTTCTTGTAATGTTGAGATAACCAGATCAGGACCCGCTTGGTGGTCCAATATACATTCTGCAGGTCGATGTTGTACCAGTGGAGAAGGTACCAGAAGTAATTCACCAGTACCACTTGTGTGTTGTCCAAATGTGCCATTTTGACTCCGCCCTTGTAGCCAAAGCATCTCAAGCAAAACTCCTTATGCAATTTGGGGTCGGCCTAGATGGTAGTGAAGTTGCACTTTCATCCTTTTTATTTTGTACTGAAATTGAAGAAAGGTTCCTTTATCAATTATATGAAAGTTCAAGATTAACTTCGTAGTATTATTTGCCTTAGAAAAAAAAATTCTTAGTATTATTTGGTCTCTTGTATCATTATTTGAGAATTTTTGTTACATTAGCTTTTCTGGTCACTTATTTTACTTCTGTAATATACAATTTAATGAAAAGGTTTGTGTTAAGGATTAAAAATATACCAGATGGTAGGTACTCTTTTGCTTTAGGTGAATTCATTTTACATTTACCTTTGCATATGTTAAGAAACGCATCTTGATATTGAAAATGTTACAAAAAATGATGTTTGAAAAAAATGCAAACTTTTGTAGGTGTGGATATAGAGGCGGCTACGAAAAACAAAATTAAAGTTGCAAGAATACCAGGGAGTACAACAGGAAATTCTGTCGCATGTGCTGAGATGTCAATTTATCTCATTTTGGGCCTTTTACGCAAGCAAGCATGTTTTTTTCTCTCTTTTACTTCAATTTTCTTTTACCAAGTACAATAAACTTTTCCAAAAGAACCATAAACAAACTTTTTCAAAAGAAAATTCTGTTAAAAGGCAAGGCTAAAATGAGGCATGAGTACCACACAGATTTAATTAAATTCCCTTTATTTTTCTATATTTTCAGAAAGAGATGGATATAGCTGTGAAGTAGGGAGAATTGGGTGCACCAATTGGAGAAACGCTGTTTGGGAAAACTGTACCTTTTAACTCTTCATTCTACTTATTTCATCATATGGTGATAATACAGTCTTTCCGTAAAGATACTATATCTTGAATATTAGGTATTCATTTTGGGATTTGGAGCTATTGGTGTAGACCTTGCGAAGAGATTGAAACCATTTGGTGTAAAGATTCTGGCAACTAAGAGAAAATGGCCTTCAGATGGTACATAAAACTCCTCTTTCATCAAGTAAAATGTTTCGTTCTATTTATGCTCATTAACTTTCTAATTTGTTTGATAGAATCAAGTTGCAATAATGACGAAATTGGGGGTTTAATTGATAAAAAAGGCACGCCCGAGAACATGTATGAATTTGCAGGACAGGCTGATATAGTTGCGACCTGCTTGTCCTTGAACATGGAAACAGTAAGGACATCTTTTTTATAGAAGTGCCCCCTGACCCTCAACCCAGAAAAGTTTAAAATTTAACTGTATTTTAAGAGAGAAAATGAGAAAAGCGAATGTGTCAGTTGGTCTGGTATTGGTGTTTTGCCATGTTTAAAATTTTAACTGTACGTCTAATTAGTTCAAATTTATTTTCAGGCAGGAATTGTTGATGCAAAGTTTCTCTTCCATGAAAAAGGTAGGTAGATAAAAAAATAAATGATGCTTAAAATAGGACTAAATCCAAAAAGAATAGTTTTTTTTTTTTTTTTTGAAGATATAAAACTTTTTTTTTTGAAGATCAAATCCAATAAGAATAGTTAGTCTTATTATTTTTAGTTAATGCTGCCAGGGGTCATTGCTGGTGAACATTGCAAGAGGAGGCATTCTAAATTATAATGCAGTGTACCAACACCTTGAAACGGGTCACTTCGGTGGTTTGGGAATTGATGTGGCATGGTTTGAGCCGTTTGATCCAGATGACCCCATTTTGAAACTGCCAAATGTTTTGATGACGCCACATGTTGGTGCGGTCACTGAGTATTCCTACAGAACTAGAGCAAAGGTCTGGTCTTCTAACTTACAAAATTGAAAAAAAAAAAAAAAATCAATGATGAGAAATATTGTCTTTTCTTGTTGTTCATTTTCTTTTTAGATGTACTCTTTCGAAAAAAAAAAAATTTTCTTTATATGTCCTACTATACATAGGGAATTTCATAATGAAAAGAAACTTTCCAAACATGGGTTCTGGCCTGTGTCAGGGGTTTCGAAGACTTTGCATATTTGGTACAGGAGTAAGGGTGGAGTAATTCATTTAATCCACTTTTACTTCTCCAAAACATGATTTAGATTTGGTGGATTAGAGACTTTGCATATTTGGTACAGGAGTAAGGGTGGAGTAATTCATTTACTCTACCATTTTAGGAAACTTAGTTACTCTACAAGGATCAAGAGATGGTTATCATTATTAAATACTAGTTACAATAATATATTATTATAGTTAATATTCTTATTGTTATAATAATAATATAATTAGTCTCACTATTATTATTAATATATTATCTGTATAGCAATAATATTATCATTCTTTTTTATTAATAGTAAGTTATAACTAGATTATAAAATTATTTAATTCATAATTATAATATTTTTATAATAATATTGTTCTTATTAATAATTTATTTTTGTAATAATAATTTTCATTATGGATGCGTTTGGATCATCAAGAATAAAATTAAGATTAATTATTCGGAGTTAAAAAAATTATTCCTAAACAATCAAGAATAAGATTTTTGGGATTTAGAGTGCTATATATAAGTGGCCCAACATCCGGATTAAATTTTTATTTCCAAGAATCCACATGAAGAAGATGATCCAAACACACTAGGAATAAAAATTTAATCCAGATGTTGGACCACTTAAATATAGCACTCTAAATCCAAAAAATCTTATTCTTGATCGTTAAGGAATAATATTTTTTACTCCGAATAACTAATCTTAATTTTATTCTTAAACAATCCAAACACATCCATATTATTACATTACTTTATTCAAATTATAATTATTATACAATCATGATATTATTATTATTGTTTAATTAATAATAATATTTACTTATAATTCTATTAGTTGTTAAATTTTTAATAATTATAATCAATTTTTATTAATTAAGAACTTCTAATCATAATTGTTGATTTTATACCTTCTTATTTACTCCATGTTGTCATATCAAACATGATATAAATTTGAAGGAATAGAGTGAATTGACTAATTCACTCCTCCTTAAGTTACTCTACGATGTACTCCTCTACCAAAGATGGCATTATTCTCACATACTTAGTAGGAAACCTAACTAATTTTTGGTTTATTCACAGGATTGTATCAGTATTTCTGGATAGAAGCCCTAGTATAAAACAAAATAGTACAGCCCATATTTTTAATTGTATACCTACCCCGGCATAATGTAAAAGGTTCAGCGAACAGCAGAACTATAACTGCACCTTATGTTTCGTATTTATCATGATATTCTTTTTTTTTTCTAATAAAATTTTTCATATCAAATATTTTGGTTTCTCTTGCTGTAGGTGGTAGGTGACTGTGCGCTTCAACTTCACAAAGGGAAGCCATTGACTGGAATTGAATTGGAAAATTAGTTTTTGTTGTTCCTTCTTTTCGACGGAGAATTACTTTTAATGCATATTTCGATAAAAAAATAAAATAAAAGTTTATTGAGCAAAAGATGCAAAACTCTGAATTAGGTTTTAGAAATATTATGCTTGACAGCTTCGGTTTCAAAAGCTTTGTAAATACTAGTGTTTGGAAGTGGAGTGAATAAGAATGAATAAGGAATTGTGTATGCAATTATTTCGGAAAATAAAAAGTGTCTGTGATGTGTTACTTTATATTGTTTCTAGCTCTTTCCTGACTTGCTGCAATAAAATACTTCTTTTTAAAACAAAGTATGCTCCATCGAAGGTCCGAAGTTATTTAAAAAATGAGATACGTGCGTTGATCTTGATGAAATCAACCGTTGATCTTCAAAGTTATATGCTGACAATATTCGAACTCAGCGATTTTTGTAGTTTTAAAAAAAATTAAATAAAAAAATCAATTTTATAGACGTAATCCTTATAAATATAATAAAAATGCCTGCATAAATAAAGAGATTTGAATTGAACGTTACAATCTATTAAATGATATGAAAAATTCTATGCTTATTTAATATTTAGAGTCATTATCAACAATCTATCAATAAATACAATTTTTATTGTTGTCAATACCATCAAAACATTTGATTTAATTTCACTTTAGGGATTTTATCCTTTTACAATATATAATGCAATATATTAGCAATATATAAATTTAAATATTTCAAATTGAGTGGTCGATCTAGTAGCATGATTTTAAACAAAACTAAAAAAATATGTGGGACATCTATTCATATTTTTTTATTGGTTGACTTTACTAAGGAGAGGAACACTTGATAATGACGGATGGTAATAATATTGTTGCTAATTAATATTACTACATAAATAGTTATCAAGTAATTTTTCTTTGGAATAATAAATAAACAAACAAATACGCTAGAAAAAAAACATCTTGTTAAAAGGAAGGGGTAAAATAAAAAATAAAGAAAAGTGAGGAGCAAGTGAAGTTCCCTGATTCCCGCTGTGAGGAGTCACCTGACCGGACCAGGATCCTCTGGACGTATTTTTGAAACGTCCAGTGGACGTTTTTGATCGGAGCCGTCCGATTTAAATCAGACGGTTCATTTTTTTCGGGCCAATATTTTTTTCGGGTGTGGTGGAATGCACGGGGCTCCCTTATAGCCGTTGAGATTAAATCAGACGGTCCAGATCCCCAGCCGTCCACCAAACGTCCAGAGGATGGACGTCCAGAGGATCTGATTCCTCACCTCACCTGCTACTGCTAGTGCTCTTGATAGCTCCTGTGAAGAGTCACCTGCGGCTGCTAGTGTACTGATTTGCTGACTGATGCTCTGACGTCAGACAGCGAACAAACAAGCAGCCTTGGAAAAACGCCATTTGTCGGCGACATTAACAGATGTCGAGATAAAAAAGAAAAACCAATCTGCCTCCGATTCCGATATGCTGGGAGCAGCCGCCTCTACTTTGAAACGCGCTCTCACAAAGACAAACCCTTCTCTTCTCAGAGCCTCTCGCTCTCTCTCCCAAAGGTACCTACCTACTGTGAACCTTCCTTCCTTTATTTTCCCTTTCTGTTTCTTACCTTCAACATTTCAGAGAGGTCACTCTTAGAATGTGTCTTTTAGGATCAATTTTTATTTTTATTTTTATAATCCCGTGGCTACTTCTTTGTGGCTTTCCATGCAAATATTTGGAGGGCATATATATGGGATATTACTTTTCAATTTTACCTTGACAGAATGCATTTAGTTTGCTCAATTTAACTATCAAAAGAAACTCTCAATTTTTCAGCGCAGCTTACTCCAAAATGGCTGCACAAGCACCGCACAACGGGTCCAGCAACCCAGTTACACGCGTGCTATTTTGCGGGCTTCAGTTTCCCGCCTCACACAATTACACAATCGAGTACCTACAAAGATATCCATTTATCCAGGTTATCCCGCATCCCATCTATATCTTTCATTGCTATACAACTCTTTATCATTTGAATTCTTACTGCCCACTTATTGTCATCATCACTGATATAGTTTTCTTTTCTACTACAGCTTTTACCCACCTGGTACCAGTATCAGTATGTACCTACAATACTGCTCAAATATGAGATCATAGCTAATTAACAACCTTTACCATTGCTAACTGCTACTGTGCAAATGTATCAAAGTACTTTTAAGGCTTTAATGGATTGACTCAGTTTAAATCCTTTGTTAGGTTGGAATATTTGGAATGTTCTGCCAGTGAGATAATTAGATTAGGATCCGTTTGCTGCTCTGACAAAAGTACATTCTGCAGGTGGATGTTGTACCACTGGAGAAGGTACCAGAAATAATTCACCAGTACCACTTATGTGTTGTCAAGATGTGCCGCTTTGACTCGGCTCTTATAGCCAAAGCATCTCAAATGAAACTCCTTATGCAATTTGGCGTCGGCCTTGAAGGTGGTGAAGTTGCACATTTATCTTCATTAATGTTTACTGAAATTTGCCAAAAAAGTCCCCTATTTTTCCTTCATTTGAAAGTTCCAAGTTGCAAAAAAGTCCCCTATTTTCCTTCATTTGAAAGTTCCAAGTTGTTTGACTTCCTGTAATTAGTTGATCTCTTGTACCATTATTTGAGATTTCATATTAATCTTCGTGTAGTTTAATAGCTTTTCTGGTGAAATTTACTCATAGTTCATCAGGTAGTTAAGTAAAACTTCTTGTGTAAGGATTCAAAATTTACCAGATTGTAGGCATTCTTTTGCTTCCAGTGAAAGAGGTAAGAAGGAGATTTATTTTGTATTTTCCTTTGCCTATGTTACAACAAGCATCTTGATATCTAGAAAATATAAAAAATGATTTTTGAAACAATGCAAACTTTTGTAGGTGTTGATATAGAGGCAGCTACAGAAAACAAAATTAAAGTTGCAAGAATACCTGGGAGTACAACAGGAAATTCTGTATCATGTGCTGAGATGTCAATTTATCTCATGATGGGCCTTTTACGCAGGCAGGTATGTGTTTTTCCTCTTTTTCTTTAGTATCTTCTATTGATTTAGTAAAATGAACTATTTCAAAAGAACCTTCAGAAAACTATTTGAAATGAAATGTTAAAAGGCTTGGTTTACTTGGGTACCACACCGTTTGAATTAAAACCCCTTAATTCTTCTACGCTTGTCAGAAAGAGATGGAGATAGCTGTGAAGCAGAGAGCTTTGGGTGCACCAACTGGAGAGACACTGTTTGGCAAAACTGTACCTTTTCACTCTTCATTCTGCTCATTTCTTTATTTGCAGATAATATAGTCTTCCCTCAAAGATACTATATCGGGAATTTTAGGTATTTATTTTGGGATTTGGGGCTATTGGTGTAGACCTTGCAAAGAGATTGAGACCATTTGGTGTTAAGATTCTGGCAACTAAGAGAAAATGGCCTTCAGATGGTACATGAAACATGCCTCTTTCATCAATTAGATCAAATGGTTCTCTCTATTTATGCTTATTGATTTTCTATTTTGTTTGTTAGACTCATGTTGCAGTACTGACGAAATTGGGGGTCTAGTTGATAAGAAAGGAACACCCGAGAATATGTATGAATTTGCAGGAGAGGCTGATATAGTTGTGGCCTGCTTGTCCTTGAACAAGGAAACAGTAAGGATATCTTTTAATAAAAGCGCCCCTGACTGAGACCTGCAACAAAAGTAAAAGAAAGAACGAAAAAAAATATTAGAAATTCAAAAATTGAAGGAGACATGGATATAGCATTATCCCAGGTTTATTTCTGGTATGTGCAGTGCAGTTGGTCTGGGACAGGGCATTTTGCTATAGTTGATATTTAAAATTTAACTGTATGCTTTAATCATAATAAATTCAAGTTTGTTTGTAGGCTGGAGTTGTTGATGCAAAGTTTGTCTCTTCCATGAAAAAGGTAGATAAAAGGAATGATGGTTACAATATGACAATAACTATTTTAGAATAGTTATTCTTATTATTTTTAATTAATGCTTCCAGGGGTCATTGTTGGTGAACATTGCAAGAGGAGGCATTTTGGATTACAACGCAGTGTACCAACACCTTGAAAAGGGTCACTTGGGTGGTTTGGGAATTGACGTGGCATGGTTTGAGCCGTTTGATCCAGATGACCCCATTTTGAAATTGCCGAATGTTTTGATCACACCACATGTCGGTGGGGTCACCGAGTGCTCTTACAGAGCTATGGCTAAGGTCTGATGCTTCTAACTAATTTTTAAAAAAAAAAAAAAAATAAATAAATAAAGGATGGCAAACATTTTTATTTTTTTGTTATTGTTCACTTTCTTAAGATGCAATGCACTACAATACAATACAATACAATACAATACATAGGGATTTTCAAATGAAAATTGGTAGATTAAGGGGTGTGGGGGACCTTTCTTTTGTGGTTAAGAAATGAGAGTTGGTGCAGGAGTGATTTTTCTCATACTTAGTAGGGAATACTGGTTATTTTTGAGTTTTCTTATTGGATGGTACTACATTTCTCTGGACAGGAGCAAAGCTCTGGAAACAAACTTCTGGGTGAAGTTAGAATACTACATCTAACAACATTTAACATAGAATATTTGTGAAATTATATATACTTATTGTTTTCTCTGGTATTATTGTAGAATATTCAGAAAAGGCTGGAACAATAATTGTACCTCATGTTCCTTTTTCTAATTGAAATTCCTATAAAATGAATTGGTTTCTCTTGTGTAGGTGGTAGGTGACTGTGCGCTTCAACTTCATGAAGGGAAGCCATTTACTGTTATTGAATTGGTTAATTAGTCATCCTTGTTTTCGACTTAGCATTATTGTTAATGCATGTTTCGATCTAAAATAAATTTCATTGGGCAAAACGTGCCCAACTTGAATTAGGTTTTAGTAGTGTCATGCTACGTGGATTTGCTAAAAAGCATTGGAAATGTTTTCAGTATAATAATATCTTTAAATGTTGTTTCTGGGAAATGCGGACGCTCCTAAAAATTCAATTTATGGGGAATGACTCTATTTTCTTTGTGGCCAAAGCCGAATCCAAGCAAGCAGAAGTGCAGAACCCAAACGTACAAGCGTTATGGCTGAAACCTAAATTAGTCTGTGAAATTTATTATCTGCTTTAACCTGTCAAGCGTGGTGGCTTCCATCAGTTTCTTTCGGCTTGTGTTATGGTCCTTATAAGTTGAACTACTGCACTGGTTTTACCGGTACTTCTCTACAACAAGACCAGCATATTTCAGTTAGAAAGATTAGACAGTTAGAATGATGTAATCAAGGAGAGCTTGCTTAGGTTAGCATTCTTGGATAGAGATAGAGATTTCCCTAGCCTATATATATTTGTACACTGTACACGCTGAGAAATGAATCATTCTTTTACTGAGATACATTTTTAGCTTAACAATCACCTTCACTTCTACTTCTCAAATTTACTCAAAACCTTTTCACTTATGCGTGACCTAATCAGAGCGCGCTGTTTCATTAGTCATCACGATACACATTTTATTGACTTTGTCAATTGGTGTATTATTGCTACATTATCATGCTATGGTGGACACCAAATTTTTTTAAAAAAATCATGGGGGTACTTAGCCTCGGAAATCTCATCAAGGTTATCTGACTATGTTGTTTGTGGATTAATTAGTAGTTTAGTACTGATGATTAGAAATTACAGCCTAGCACTTCCTGAAATAATGTTTTTTTTTTTAAAAAAAAAGTTTTTGTGTGACTACCTGATTTTCTATCGTAGAAATGCAGCAACCCTCTCTTGGGTGCTTAACAAACTCAGAATAGTTAACCTTTTAGATGGTTTTTCTTGAACTGATTTTCTATTTGATATTTTTCTGAGAATTTTCATAATATTAGTTTGGAATTTCAAAGGACAAGTTTCTAGTTTGAGACGCCACGTCCATTTAGTAGAAGAAACCTCTCAGCAAAGTTTCTTCTAAGTTCTAACAAAACTGTTTGGGGCGCGGTTGTAGTTGTTTTCTCTTTTGTGATTAACAAAGGGCCGAAATTCTGACATAACAACACGCTTTAATTCTGAACGGCCCTTTTTATTTTACTTCTAATAATTTTGTTGGGTCCATCTAGTCTAGTCTGGAAGAGAAAGCAGGATCCAGAATACGATGCACTCCATTCTCAACTTGTGGCTGTACTCCCAACTCCCAAGCTCCAAATTTATTCTGTCCATTCAAACTTCCTCTTCCATGCTCCACTCGTTAGATTTTACACATGAAAAGGTGGGAAAAAAAAAACAGCAAATCACTATTCATCCCTTTCATGGGGCCCCTTCTTGTCCTCAGCCTCTGCAATTTCTAGTAATTGCATGATATGGTTCTTCACATGTCACTATGTCAGCCATCATCCCCTTTGATTCATCTAATGCAAATTTTGTACAATTGCAGAGCAATAAATTATCAAGGAAATGACCTCCAGAAGGACAGTGTTAGATGTACTTGAATCAAAAACTGTTTATGTAAAGCAAAAGCCATGGCCTCTACTTTGAGTTGGAGCCCAAAACCACCTATTCCATTAATTTCACAAAGAACCCAATTCAAACCTCAAAATTTCTATCCTTTAACTAGAAGTTTAATTCCATTTGATTATGATTCTGATAAGAAGGGATTCCCGGCCGAATTGTCAAGAAGAAAGCAAGTATGTTGTGTTTCCACCACAAAACAGGAGGTTGGTGTTGTGGGGAAGAGCGACAAAGGGAGAGAGATTGAGTACTTGGTGAGAGAATTTGGATGGGGAGTGAGAAAATTATACAGAGTAGGGGAAGAGGTGAGGATGGCAGCCTATGTGCAAGCTGAGGCATTTTATGAGCCCATGGCATTTTCCAATGGCATCTTTTATGAATTTTTCAAAGTAAGTGATTTCAAATTTTTAGAAATTATTCTTTTCTTATGTTTGAATAGTAGGCTAGTAGCACTTAACGTATGTTTCAAATACATGTGAAACTTCAATATTTGTAAAAAATTCAATTTTATAGACTTCTAAATTTGAACTTTGTTTTATGCTGAATAAGACAGGCTGAGATGCTTTCGGATCTCATGTTCAGAATGCGAAATTCAGCATCTGACAGGTTTCTTAAACAAGACCCGTTAATTTCTCTTGGTTTTAGTTTTTTCCAGTAAGGGTACTGTGCTCTCAGAAGTCGGAACAGTTTTAAAATCATGCAGTACACAATAACAATACAAATAGAATTAGGGAAAAAGTTAGGTCTTTCCAAGTACACGCCCGGTATTATTTTTATCTTTTTTTCCCTTCGAGAAAACACCTGGGCTCTAGCTTCAGCCTGTGCCACCTGGTTTATTTTAATTTTTTTCTTTTTCTTGAGAAGACACCTGTTACCAGGTTGAATAAAGATTTCAATAATTTCTTCCAAACTAAATACAGATATGAACGTATGCACTATGTAGGTATGCTTGTCTGGTGGCTGAATCAGTAAATGAATCTACTGCTTTACAAGAGCTTGTAGGTATTGTTGATGTAACAGTACAAAGAGATGGCGATGTACTGGTTCATCTTAGTGGCGCTGAAGAGTACCTTTATGTCTCAGGAATTGCGGTACTGAAAAAATACAGGTATGCTCAAGCAGACTGAAGTAAACAATTGTGATATTTTCAATAAAACGGATTTAACCAAAGAGAGTTTACATTCGAATAAAAACTCAAGAATACTTGCCAGTATAACATTGCCAAAAAATCACCTCAGTTGAGAGGCGTACTTAAACATTACTTGGACATACATCATGTCGTTTTATTACGTTGAAAAAAAATGTTGAACTTAACTCTTGTGCATATGGTAGGAGGCAAAAGGTGGGGACTGTGCTGCTGAAAGCATGCGATGCATTGTCGCAGCAATGGAGATACAATTACTTGGCTCTAAGAGCATATGAGGATGATCTTGGTGCACGCCGTTTGTACTCGAGTGCAGGATACAATGTCGTGTCGACAGATCCATTTTGGGTGACTTGGTTTGGCATGAGACGCCGTGTCTTGATGATTAAGCAGATTAATTTCCAAGATTAAAGTTGCTTACCAGCATAGATATAGTCTTCAATATACATTGGTTCCTTGGATGTATAAACAAACTTACCAAACCAAAGTTCTTAGGTAGTGTAGCTTTGGTTATTTATGAAGGAAAACAAACAAGCATTTGGCGATTAAAAAAAAAAATCAGAAAGTCGTGTTTAAAGTTCAAAGTTCAAATCAGAAAGTTATGATGGATTATAATTATGTACTTCTGGTGTGCAATTTATTCAAATCCAATCAAACAAGCTATTAAAGTCGTGTTCAAATTTCCAAGTCATACAAGTGATTTGGGATCATAAAATAAGATCCAAACCAGTTCTTCAGCACCTGATGACAGAATAACAAGCACAATGTAATTTACTACAAAACTCACAAACCAGAACTCAAAATTAAGCAAAACTATGCCAATCAAATATTAGGCAACAGCAAAAAAACACACATGAACAACCACAGAGAGGCAGATCTTCTCTTGACTGTTTAGGCTCCTTTTTCTCCACAACGTTCAACACAACACAAGATTTTGAAATGAGGAAAAAAAAAAAAAAAAAAAAAAAAAAAAAAAAAAAAAAAACTGGCTTTACATCTCTCACTCTCCCACTCTTGTAACAACAAGGTTAGGTGCGCAAGGCCATAAAACAAGTTCTAGCATGCTCTGGTACAAGGCGGTCTAGTACTTCAGGAGGTATACCTACCACCTCTGATAAACATTTAAATATGTCAGCATTTTCACATGTAACAGAAACAAGCCTACATGTTATTACTATTTCGGTTAGAAATTTGAAATTTGAAACAAGATCTTGACCTTGAGATTTGAAATTGAAGAGTGGAGGAAGAGGCCGTCCATTCGGTAAGCGAGTATTTGGGTCCCTTAGCTCATCAAAGAATGGGTGCATACAAGCTTCCAACTGTTCATGTTTCATTTCAAAAGAAGCACTCTTAAATTAATATAAAATTGCTAAAATGTCCTTAAAATAGCAATATAATGCAAAGTACTACGACTAAATTTGAATTTCTTAATTTCTTTCAAAATGGTGGATAATGTCAGATTTTTTGCAAACAAGGACTATGAACTTCTTTTGAAATAATAAAGAAGTGGTGCTGTGCCTTGCAATTTAATACAAGTAGGAATTCTTTTTCACATTGGTAATAAACTAAACTCACAGCGGTGCATCTGAGGTTTGGTGAGTATTGAAGAAATCTGCTAACAAGATCTACTGCTTCAGGAGGTAGCCTTTTCTGGAACACCTAAAAGCACATAAAAAAAAGAGTAAAATTCATGGGTTTCATTTCTTGTAAAGATTTGGTTGAGCTAGGCTCTACCTTCATGTATTCTAGCCTACTAAGCCAAAAAGTCAAAATAGCCATGTATACTGCAAGATAGGAAGTTTCACACCCACCTTTTAAAGCATGGGAGAAGATCATTTGTCCCTATCCCTCCTAGTTTATTCATAAATTATTCAATTTCCCATGCTCGTCAACATACATGGGACATATTTTGCAAGTTTTGAATGAACGGTATATTTCACACTTTCGTAGAGTTATAAATAATATTTTCAGATTTGCAGAGGAACACAACATCACCCCTTAAAAACAGTGAATTAATTACCTTATGCCAGGGATGAGCCTTTATTTGGGGAAACTTGAACTCAGTGTAATTAGGATTCATGCACTTTATTTCTTCCCTTGTCGGAGTACCTAACACCTTAACAAATTCATCCAACATAAATCTGTTGTGCGTGTCAACACATACATATAAAATACAAATTATTGAATATAAGACAAACAATACTAACCTTTATGATTTCAACCAGTTGGTCAACCCCACTCTCTCCAGGAAATAATGGCTGCAAAAAAGAAAAAATAATAAAGGAATGATATGACAAAAGTGTAAGGGAAATATTTTATTAGTGGATTCAAAGAATGGATGCCTGAATCCTCGAACCACGGCAATTATCAGATTTCCGCCTCTCTCAACCAATATGATATACCAACCTTTTTTACTTTTGAATGGGCCACATATGATGTCTCATTATTAATTAAGATATAATTAAATAAAATATTCTGAAAAAATGTACCTGGCCCAGTAGCAACTCAGCCATTACACAACCAGTAGACCATAAGTCAATGGCAGTTGTATACTCTGTTGCACCAAATATTAGCTCTGGTGCACGATAATATCTTGAACATATGTATGATATATTTGGTTCTCCTTTCACCTTGGACCAAGAAGAATTTTAAAAGGGAAATTAAAAACAGAATCCAGATATTAAAAAGGTTTCATTTCCATAAAGCTGGCTGGGTAAGAGGTACATAAAAATACCCTAAAGAATAGCTGGGTTAAAAGCAATTCCCAGGAAGAAAAAATCAATTAATTTGTTTTGATCACGAGCTTACCAAAACTTTAGCACTACCAAAGTCACATAATTTGAGTTGATGAGTGTGTGGATTCACCTGACAAAAATATTTCATCAGCTTTAAGATGAACATCAAATATGGAAAATTAAAACTGAAAATCTAATTAATCTGCATAATAAATTGTATGCTTGGGGGAAAAGTTTGCATTATGTCAACCTACTAGTAATCGCCAAGTTGGTTTTCTGTATGCTTAAGATTTGGCAGAAAATGGATCAGTATTATACAGAGTAGAAAAATTTTAGAGTTTGGTCTCAGTAAGTTCAATATGAGTGATTCTTTATATGATGCATGATAAAGACACATAGACCAAGAAAAGAAAAACTCACAAGTAGATTCTGTGGTTTAATATCACGATGGCAGATGCCAACGATATTATGTATATAAGCAAGCGCTCTACATATCTGTACAATTAGAAGTATTGTTTTAATATTAATAATGTAAACAGTGTGTGTGTGTAACAGAGAGAGCGAGAGAGAGAGAGAGAGAGAGAGACCTGGTAAGTGTATAACTTAACATAAAGAAGGGGCATGCGCTGACGCAAACGGGTATACTGCCTGGCTGCCCGATTAACAGTCTCTGGTACAAACTCCAGGACCAAGTTAAGGTACACCTCATCTCTGTTGGTGGTTGAGTAGAAGTAATGCTTAAGAGAAACTATGTTGGGATGCTCTAACATTTGCATTATCTGCAATTCCCTGTTTTTGTATCTTTTATCTTGTAGCACCTTTTTTATGGCTACAATTTCTCCTGTCTCTCTGCATTTTGCCTAAAATAAGGATAGATTGTATTCAGTAAACATTTACAATATAAGGAAGATCAATTGGCAAGAGGGTTATTAAAAATACAACAACTAAACCTTTTGTCCCAAACAAGTTGAGGTAGGCTAGAAAGGGTTATTAAAAATGATTATTTTTTAAGAATGCAATTTGATTTGGCATCTTTACTTGAAAATTGTTAGATATTTTCATCTCTTCAGGTGCTCGAGCTTCTCTTTCTTTTACTTTGAAAATTCAAATGTTGGTGCTAAAATTTACAAAAAGTGAACAAGTTGGTCCTTGAACTTCAAATGGAACCAAAAGTTGGTCCTTTATTGCAAATAATATATTAGTTTATCTAACGTTAAAACGTAAGAATTTATAAATGTACCTGGAAGACGGTGCCGAAAGAACCAGTTCCAACAACATGCTCAGGTATGTAGCTTACCCTCTGTTAAATCACTCAACAAATAAATACCAATCAAAACAATAACATACAAGTAATTTTAAATAATCTCAATTTTTCTGAGGGAATATTCTCAAGCTTAATGTTTATTTGATAATACAACTGGAAATTACAGAAAATTACAAAGGGCCAAAAGTGGAAGATGACAAGACCTGTTTTGCTATACCATTTCGGCCACCTATTGTAGTTGATATAATATGGCCAGCTTCTGTACCTGGTCCATCAATAATTTCTGGCTCGCTGTCCTAAAATGACAAAAAGAAAATAACATAACATTTTGATCTGAAATAAAAATAGAAAGATAATACCAAACATGCTATAGACCATAAAATCAAACATAAATGGTTTTCTGAAATCTATTCACAAGCTGATAGTTCTTTCAATGTATTCTACTTCACAGAAAAAAAAAAAAATACTATGTATAATTTCCACCTACTTACACAATAACCAAAAGTCTAAAACTTAATAAAAAAAAATTACCCTGTCATTGTCAAAATCTGGCCTGGAATCATTCATCCGCAATGCAGTAAAATCCCTCTGAAGCCAATCAAGGGAGCTTGAAGAACCCTTAATACCATTAATACCTCTTGAACTGCCTAAACCACTATGCCTTACACTTCCCATTTATTGATTACAAATATCTGTTGATCAAATTTTCAGTACAGAAGAACCTGTTTAAGAAAAAGTGATTTTTTTTTTTTTATCAAAAGTCAAATTGCTGAAATATTTGATGATATAGGACACTGAGATCAACTGATTTAAGTAGTATGCTTAAGAACAACTGATTTCAGTAGTATGTTTAAGAAAAATGCCCAAGAGCTAAAGTGGTTAGACAAAATATAACTACTAATTAGTACATAATAAAAATTTTAGAAACGAAAGATTAAGAAAAAAAAAGAGAAAGAGTTACATTATGTGAAGACCATATGGAGGGGCTTACTAAAATCATTCAATTTTGACCTTTTTATTTACCAAGTGAGGTACAGCCCAGAAGAGGCCTAGCAACATTTCCCCCACAATTTTTTTCCCCAATAAGCCACCTTTCCTCACTAATTACCCAATAAAGTGAGAATCAAGCTGTAAAATAAAACCTGAAAGGCAATAACTTTCCTATACTGGAAGCAGATCGAACTTTAATCAAATCGTTTGAAGCATAAAGTCAGCAACTTAGGTGACAGAAATTGAACCCAAGCGAACAATTGGAGAAAAGAAACGACTTTGAACAGGAATCAAGCATACCTGGAGCGAAATTTCACGAGATGAGAGGCCGCAGAGATGGAGCGTGGGACATCTTTTTGCCTTGGGAAGGAAACCTAAATCTCTCTCTCTTTCTCTCTCTTGGTGAACGGTGAGTTGGTAGTGAGAGTGAGTGAGAGAGCTGTTTTTTCCTTTTCTTTACTCGCTACGCTTTCTTAGGAGAAAGAAAACTGTAGCCTTTATTGCACATATGCCCTTTGTACGGCGGAAAATTATGTCAGTGCCCCTTTGCCTTAACAAGAAGGAAATTTATTAGTACCAGAAAATTAAACATTCTGTAAAATTAATAGACTTTCTCTCTTTCAAAATATAAAATATATCGAACGACTCAAATAGGCAAATTGCTGAGGAAGTCAGAATTGACCAAATATATTAGCCCCTATTCCCGTTTCTAAATTTGGGATATTTTCGATATTGAAGAATTCGCAGGGGTATTTTGACAAAGTTAGAGCTTAAAAAAATCAGTTGATATTTATCCCAGTGCTTATCATGAAATAAGTCTTAATTATTTTTCGGAATGTATGTTCTGTGCTGTCTCCTGGTCTCCATCAGTGCCTGTTGATGTCTTTTAATTCACCGGAGTCTATTAAATTATCATTGAAATATTATTGCATGTCCTTTTCTTTTGTTGTCGTTTTCTAAGGTAAGAGGTAACTAGTGCTGGTTTTGACATATGCCTTGACCACCTGGTCGGTCCCTTACTAAATAGTAATAACCTCAACTAGTTAAAAAGTAAAATTTTATTTCTCTGTCCTTTTTTTTTTCTTGTCATTACTCTGGGATTTAATATTTTGCATAAGTACCATTTGAAAGTAATTAATTAACCGGAATTCATCAAACATTAATCAAGGGACAAAAAAATGGCGTAGCCAAATCATTACGCATATATTATGTGCTTGAACTGTACCATATTAACGATTTCAATTATGATATTTAACTTAAAATTATATATACTCCTGTTCTTCACATTTCCTTTCTGAATGGAGAAGTATATCTATTTTGAGTAAAAAACAAGGATCAGGTCCCTATTTTTTCATTAAACGAAAGTATTTACAAGTTTCAGCCAATAGCTGAAGAAAAATGAAAGTGAAAAAAAAAATACAAATTTTAAAAAAAAGAAAGATTGAAATGTAGGACGTGACCGTTCAGAATAAATGAAAGAAAAAAGATTAGAATCAGTTAAACGAAAATGTTGATGATGTGGCATAAATGAGAAGTCTTGAAATTTAACCCTCTTATCCGAATATTAAATAAGCTGTACGGAAATAAACATTTAATTTTGAGCGTGACAGTTTGGTTTAAAGTTATTAACGTCAAGTTTTCATGATTTAATGTGCAATTCGAGTCATAATTTGTCATTTCCCTTTTTAATTTTTTTGACATTCATTTTGAATTTTCAAATATAAGCTTTTTATGAAAAAAAAAAAAAAATGATCCATCCATTTTGTCATTGGCAAATATGACCATTGCAATAGTTTCACTTCATAGTTTTAACTTTTAAAACACTAGGCTGCAGTATTAGATTTTGAAATATATATTCATACATGTTTTACTACAGACTATTTGTTATATATGACGCAATTTATATCATTTGGCTATTGATATGTAATAATATAACTTAGCAAGTTCAAATCTCAGAAATAGAAAAGGGTGAAAGTTACAAATTAGAAAATAATAAAAAGTGTTTAACTTTAAAATTATATTAATAATGGCATTGTTTGAACTATCATTTCTATTTTGAGAACTTCCAAAAAAATTTGAAGATCATAACCTTAAGGATTCCTTTGTCCAAGAAAATACCCCCCCCCCCCCCCCCCTTTTTTTTTTTTCCAGTTCGCATTAATTGTCAGAGGATCCAAATTAAGAAAAATAAAACAATCTTCATAATTAATAATTCCTTGATTTGACTATTTTGACCTTATACATATCAATGGCGGTGTTTAAACTTAAGAAAATCCAATGGTAAAAATCGTGGGAACACCATTACAAAATATTAAAGGGACGCATCATTCATGGCAAGACTATAAGAATATACAAAAAGCTAACAAACCAAACTGAAAAAGACAAATGTGATGGTTGATCTTGAATTTTGATGGTCCTAACCTGTGAGACAGCTACTAGTCTGACTTTTCTCACTTCAGTTTTGTGACAATTATAAAAAAAAAAAAGAATAATATGGGCCATTCACCTTATGTTGATTATGTTCTTACAAAATGTAAAACTAAATATGAATTATATATACAAACTTGAGCAGACGGTCTTTATCTTTTTGTTCAATTTTCCTTTTGCCTATATTGTGAATTCACACAAAACATTTCATTTGTCTTCAGGCATATGTTTTCTCTCCACAAATCAGGTTGTTAAGTAAATCATAAGAGTAATGCCAGAGCAACTAATTAGGGGAACAATTGTTTATCAATGAAAAGGAGTGATTTTTGACTCTGTCCATAGCGCCATCATATCTGGATTTGTTATGACCATGATCAGAGATTAATTGAACTCTTTGGATTGTGGCAATAATTACGTTGTTCTCATTTTACCAATTTGTAAAGGATTATCCAGTGAAAACTTTCCCTTGTCGGATACTCTATTATTACTATTCAGGAAAATGTGTCAAAAGAATAGTGAGATTAATGAACAAACAAGTGGGAACTCTACTACTACATACTATTCCCGGTAATACTACATTATCTTTGTATGAACATGAAAAAAAATTAATGAATCATCAAAAACAGACAACAATAGATTTAGTTACTGCTCAGTAATAAGCGGGAAGCCACTCGGAGCCATTGATGAAGTTTATGCTTAGAAATGGTTCCACCTCTTCTTTGCTGAACTGGCGGGCCCACTCTGCACGGTTTTGCGAGTCTGAACCTGGCCCGTGGCAATCACGCTCCCCTATCATTAGGCTCCTTCATAACCCAAAAAGAAGCAATTAGTCTTTCATTTTTATATTCAATTTTATTCGATGCTTAAGTAAATTGAACCCAATTAAACCTGATAATATATTTGCAAGAAACATTCAAATACTCTTAAATTCTGATGAACATGAAGTATAGGGTTGATTATCCGAAATGCAATTTGAGAAATGAGGGCTGTTATTAACATGTATATGTAGATATAATTTTCAAAGAGAAACAAAGATGTTGGTACTTGTATATTATAAGCTTAACTTTTTTTTTTTTTTTTTTGCTTGCAGAAGGGGCTAATTCAACTAATATTTCATAAAAACCTGTACATCACGATAGCAAGCTAATATTTCATAAAAACCTGTACACATGATAGCAAGCTAATATTTCATAAAAACCTGTACATCATGATAGCAATATGAACCTATAAAGATGCAAATCTTTTACACAATTCAATAAATGTCAAGAACTTAAAATGTACAAGGGTATAAATGAAATAGAGAAGATTACCCGGTGTGACCAGAGTAGCTCCAGTTGCTCCAGCCGAGGGGGCTAATGGTCTTGGAGAAATAGGTATTTGCGAAAATGATACGTGAGTGTGCTTCATTGGCTCGGCCTAGATAGACCTCTCCAACTCCATACACTTTCCCATTCACGAATACAAAGCCACTGCTATCATCTGCAGATTTCCTGTTGTGGGCCGCGATCGAGCCTAAGATGTCATTGCGCCCGTCTGGTAGCACAAAAATCTCACAACTCTGCATTTACCATGCTTATCAGTTCAGCAATTAATATCACTATACAGGCTATCACATCAATCAGAATTAGTATTTGAACAAACTCCTCGTGCATTGGCCAGGACACTGACTACCAGATCTATACTCGATGGTTCATATTTATATATAATATAACATGTAATGTTTCTGCTCATGGAGCTCAGTACGTATAGTCAGTATCATTCAGAAGTATTGTATAATGTTTACTTCTTTTCTGTTCATTTCCTATCTTGTGGTATCATTTTATCGCTACAATCCCACAAGAGAACAAAAATGCAAAAAACAGATTCAACGTTTTTCAAGTATGAATCAGACTAGTTATGGCGCTTTTGATTAGACTTGCCTGGAAGAGAGATTGACCACGACCGAAGATGAAGTCTATGTTGCCTTGGATATAACAGCTCTCATAAAAATGACGGCCTTTGTGGTCAAAGAGTGTGTTGTGGGGGCTGTAGAAGCCGCAGTGGTAAAATGCCACCTTGTCTCCTGCAACCTTTGCCGCCACTGATTGGTTACGAGGCAAGTTCGGAAGCCCTCTTTCAGCATTATTCTAAAATATTCAAATATTTAAGAGTTTTTATTACAAGGATTTATTTATTGCAATTCCTTTATATACATGAGGATGATTTCAATTTCTGTCCAATTCATAAATATTTTATGCATCCCGGAAAAATAAAATATAGCCAAGATGCGTAGTAGATTCAATTTTCTTGTGAATTGGATGTTCTCATGCTACTAATATGTATACCTATATATTTCTTTAAATTTTGAAAACAGTTGGACCTTGAATGTGATGCCAAAGGCAACAAAGTTGTTGGCTTCCACTGTGAAGGTAGCCGATTCAGAGTTGTTGTCTGAACATCCATCGTAAACAATGGCTGTTCTTCCTTTACCATTTCCTCTTAGATAAATGTACTGCTTGTTCTTTGGCACTACAACTTGCTCCCTGCATGCCGTTATTATCATAATGTATTTGTACTGTTAAGAGTTTTCTTTCGAGATCTTTTGCAAGCGGTTGCCATGTGATCGTACTATCAAGGGTTGATCAAAAAATCACGACAAAATGCTACAGGACTGCTACTATTGAGTTTCCACCATAAGCTTGACAGATTGGAAATTTTAAACTTTAATTTAATGGGAAATATGAGAGTAATTCTATTGCTATTAAGTTATAATAATATACATGGTTCAAGATTTATAAATATATACTAACCAAACAAATCATTAGAAAAGAACATAGTGATAATTTCTCAGTAGAGCGAAGCAACTAAAATAAAAGTAGGATCAAGACATTATTTCTAGAATGTAGAACATATTCCATAACACAAATGACATCATACCCAATTCTGGATGGACATGGTCCTTCTTGGAACAAATTTTCCTAACAAAAATAAATAATAAATAAATGATTGAGCAATGGGCAAACAGGAACGATATCTTAGCACCCATATTATTTTGACTATCTTAATAACCGATTTTAAATATCAACAAAATTGAAAAATAAATTTATGTTTCACATTTACTTTATATACAATATACTTGAATTTCGTATAATTTAAGAATGTTTGGTCAAACCAAACAACTAAAATTTCAAATCATCCAATAGATAACAAATCAAATTTCAAATTGAATAAATTTAACTCATAACATATCAATTTTGTATATAACACATTTCTACCTTCAATTTTTCGGTTCTACAAGTAATGTGCTGGGTCTTTATGGGTATCAAATCAATTTGTTTTTAAAGTTTTTTTTTTTTTTTATGAACGTTTTTAAAGTAACTCCACCCAAGATGAATATACGAACCTGTATGTGCCAGCTCTGACATGGACAACAACCCACTGAGAATTTCCTTCTGGAACAGCATCAATGGCCGCCTGAATGGACTTATACTCTTCCTCAGGACCTACTTTGTAGGTTTGTTTCGCTTGGATCTTAGAATTCAGCACTTTCGCATCAATCAAAGGTTTCTTGGTCTGTGTAGAATCCACTACAAAAATTGAACAGAGAGACAGAAACAACACCAAACCACAGGCAGAGGTACACGGCTTGGCCATTTTAGTTTATTAATTGTATAGCTATTATTAGGATAGCATGCGAATTTGTTTAATTTTTAGAGGGAGAAAAGAGAGCGAGAAAAGGTTGTTAAATATAGAGTTTGTTGTGACTGGCTGGTTGGTGTGAGATAAAGGTCGGAATGGAAACACGGAGCTGTTTGAGCGGGGTGAATGAAAAAGGTGTTAGACTGTATTTAGCTGGACAGTTTCATTTTCCCACTCTAGACGCCGAAACACAATTCACCTTTCTAGATAGCCTCTATCTAGTGTATCAAAAAAAAAAAAAACACACACACACACACACACAATTCAGTGATTCACCTACTTACAAAAAGGAAAAGGATAAAGACAGCCATAAATACTCTCAGAAGGCTCACAGATTTGGTTTCATGCGCCTCTTTATAAAAGGTTTTAGACATTATGGAAACCTTCCCTGCCTATATCAGATCATTTTCTGTACCTTATCATTACTCATTATTCTGTAACATAAATACTTTTATACATTTGTACATGTATTGGATAAAAAAAAAACAATTAAATCCCAATGGCATCAAGGAGTTCTGAGTGTTGTGAAACCGAAACCAAAGTATTTGCCACAATGGCACCACTTGCCGCAACTGCTGGAACTCCAATTCCAGGAAAAGTTGAATCACCACAACAGAAGAGTTGTGGAATTGGAGTTGCATGCCCCGGAAATGTGCCTTGTCCTGCCTTTATTGCTGGTCCATAAGTGCCTCGGTTTCTCCTTAGAAACCGTTTGTGTGTAAGTGGTGTTCCAACCATTTTCACGTCGCATTTTTCGCGGTTGAATTTTGGGCCGAGGGCCCGCTCTACTGCTTCCCACATCACCTTGACCAATATAAAGAGATAGGCTCATGTAAAAAAGAATAATAGTTACAACAATTTCTTGCACGTATTCAGAAAAGAAAAGGAACATTATCATATGCCAAAAGCCCTTAACAAAGGTTAAAAGATCTCTTGTATGCTCCCCTAAAGCATGTGAACTATCCCTTGTGTCATCTCCGCATCTCCTAAGAAATCCTCAAATATAATTCCTCTTTCTTCTTAATTGGTGTAAAGGAAGAAAAAAAAGACTACTACTTTGGGAGGTATTTTGAAGTTCACAGCGAAGGTATACGACAACAAAACAGTATTTTTTTTATTAGCATCCTATATTTTGTCATACAGTTTTCTTCTTTACAGGGGCATACTGGATACTTCACATTTTACATGGCTAAGCCCAATAATGTACACAACTATAGCAACAGAAAAAAAAAAACCCCCAATAAGAAAAAGGTCAGAATGATAAATTTCTAAAGATCCAGAATATTAGTATATTGATAATAAAACTCTCATGTTAATGTATTAATAATTAAGGCCCATGAGGGTGCAAAGAAGGAATTTGGCATCAAAACAAACCAGGCCACGGCTCTATATGACACAAATATAGATAAAAGCAAAAATAAAATTTTTGTGCCTAATAATATTGCCCACGTGGTAATGGTCAAAACTGGACTGTCTTGATACTTGAAATGCAGCATTTTTAATATTACTTTTCTTTTCAGATGCCAATTTCATTGATTTATCATGATACAGATCAAGCAATAATACTTGGATTGGACAGTATAATGAAGCGATAAAATCGTACATTGATTTATTTCTTAATTCACACCATTTCTATTGTCAAATTCCCATAAATTATGACAAAAAATATTGTATTTTTTATTATCATATCTTCGTACCTGTGACCTTTCTTCTTTCAGTTTTTTATACTCAGCGCTTTTGCGATCTAAACCCTCCCATAATTCATATGGCTCCGTACCAGGCGCATAGGCATGCAACACATGCTTACCAGGTGGCGCCAGGTCCTTGCCTAATGCAGTTGGTACAGATATCAAGGTGACATTTTGTGGTGCATCTACGCCTTGGTCCCAGTTGTTGACTACTATATGATGAATCCCTAGGTCTTCCCGTGCATTCTATAAAGTAACATACAATTAGTGCAATTGATAACAAAAATAATGCAAGAAGCAATTATTTGCAATGGAACTGGTGGTACAAACTAGGTTAAGAAGCTAAGATAATTTGATAATTTTAATATATTCATTGTTGTCATTACTATTACATCTTAATAGGCACTTCTTAAAAAAGTATGTAAGTATTTGGTTTATTTATTTCTCTTTTTTTTCTTTCTCATATCTTTCAAATGAAAACAAAATTAACCAAAAAAACAAAAAGAGGAAAAGAACAGATCCCTTGTGTAGTTGTGTACCAATTGGCGCAGGTTATTCACATGTAACCCAATATCTGTCATGAATTGTCTAAGCTTACCTCAGTGTCAAAACCCAAGTGCAGATGCATAAACGAATCACACTGCGGAGTGGAATTAACCCTTTCTTGATATGATTGGGGGATAGCTTGTGGTGGCAACAGATCAAGTGTGTCCCACATTGATGCATTGCTAACAACAGCCTTTTTGGCACGTATAAACTGCAACATACCCTCTAATAATAAGTTCCTAGTTGAATTAACTTGTTAAAGAGAAATTAAGCATGCAAAATATGTGAAATTCAATATTTAGTACTTGACCGGTTCTCAGCTTGACACCAGTAGCTCGTCCATTTTCTATCACAATGCTATCAACATGGGAATTTAATGATATTCTACCTCTGAACTTCTCAATACCGCGTACCAGTGCATCAATTACTGCACCACTACCATGTATAGGATACTCGAGCTGACATCCTGGCTTGTACCACTCAGCAAACATGTAAATCTGAAATGAAAAATAAATTAGTAAATAAATTGTTGTTGGAGAGTCTAGCACTGGTATACCACTGCTCTATACTTTTTGTGACTGTGCATGGCAATTACAATATATTTATAAGACTATTTTACTATAATAGAACACAACAACAACAAAAAATCACCATTTCTGCAGAGAGGATTCCATCTGACTTGACACCAGCCAGCAAAAATGCCAAAAGGTCGATCCAATTTCTCACAAATGGGCTTTTAATCTCTAAGGAATCGACTATCTCACAGAAAGGTCTCAAGAGCTTAGTTGCACCTAATGCACCTTGTGGGCCCATTTGCATAAATGATTTTAACAAAGACGGTGCATATCTAGTAGCGGCAGTAGAGAAAACGCCCAAATCACCTCTGATAGAAATAGGTGGTAGTGCCATGGCAGCAGCAGACAAGGGTAATATCCCATCCTGATAAAATTAGTTTTACCTGCTGTATATTAGATTAACAGAACAATTGTTTTACCTGAAATTTGTTTCTTAATTGATAAACTTTCTTTTCAGATGCCAATTTCATTGATTTATCTGATTGGTACAGATGTCAATTGTGACCCATCAAAAAATCTCATACCCCTTTTCTACGTATTGACAAAAAATATCATGTATATCTTTCATTTTTATTGCCAATTTCTCAAAATGTTCCCAAATTACCCTCCTCCCTCTTGTTCAAGTAAAGATAAACGTCAAGGAAGTGTAAGATTAATTGTCCTTTAGATGGAAGACAACTGAGGAAGGAGGGTTAACTTGACATGTCTTGAAAATATGGGAACAACAGCAGACAGTTCTGTAAGGGTCTAAAATGCTAATGTTTGTAGGGATATGCATGATGTTTCTAGTATTGTAAAAATATTTATTTTGAATTTCCAGGTGCATAAGTGAAATTGCATGAAATTTACAAAAAACAAGGAGACGAGCATCAAGGGTAAGAGAAGCTCACAAGAAGTTTTTTCCACTCACGGGCTGCATCAGCATTTACATAGGTCTCCAGGTCCTGGATGAACATGTGCATATTTGCTTAGTATAATCAACAAAAACATAAAGGAAATATAAAATTCAGTGGGTTGATCTTTTTTAGCATCGAAAAATTAATATAAACCCAAAAAGGTCAAGACTAAGATAAAAAACAAAAACCACCCCCCAACCCCACAAAAAGTAAAAGATAAATAATATATAAACAATATTGATGATAAGGGTCTATTTCCTTAAAAGAGTTACAGAGCTACGATAAGCAGTTACGGGATCTGACCTTGATAAAATCAGTGGGGCCTATTCGAGATGGGAATTCACCTTCTGGTATGTACACCATCCATGAATCATAGGATGCACATTCAACTGACTCTCCTACTGCATCAAGTACCTAATTTGTTGAACCAAATTATTTCACATTTTAGTCAACTGTTATATTAAAGTAATTTTATCTGAAAGAAAATAGAACATATAATATGAAATGCATCAACTTGTAAAGATGAATCTCCCAGCTAGATACTAGATTAAAGATACTTGTTTCTCAGTTCATACTGCATCTGAACTATCTACATTATAAGAACTGGCAGGCACCACTACAGACCAAGCAAACAACAGCTTTTTGAAACATTGTTACTCTTTTCTTCGCATTCTCTATTTCATGTAAAACTCACTTTTGTATTTTGGGTCCATTTGAGCAATCATTAAGATGGCATCACATATAACGTATAAGACATACAAATGCTATGGTATTAGGCACAGAATGAATTGGTACCTGAGCAAGAGGATTAGCTTGGAGACCTCGAGACTGAAAACCCGAGAAAAGGGATGGGCCTGAGTCAAACTTGTAACCCTTTATATCAAAGGAGTGTGCGGCGCCACCTGGCACGTCATGGCTTTCAAGTACCAGAACATCCTGGCCGTACCGGGCCAGCAGCCCAGCACAACAGAGCCCAGCAATTCCACTGCCAATTACCACCACATCAGCCTCCGGTTTTCCTAATGCATTGTCCAAATATTACTTCCAATTTCAAAATGAAGAAATAGTAGTCTCAGAAAATAAATAGTTACTCTAGCTCCTTTTATAACCGTCTACTAAATTACCAGAAAATTGTTTCTTTGCACCAGGAGTTGATGCCTCGCCGCTGGTCCGAAGCGTGTCGAGGCTGCATCTGCACGAGGTCCGTACAACGAAGGACTTCTTCCCCCGCCAAAATTTGGAGCTGGGGTTGTATAGGCGCGGCGTGGAGCAAAGGCTCACGGCGCAAGCCATGCTTACAAGTCTTCTACCGGCGTCAGCGTCTGTGTTGCGTTTTTTGGTTGCCGGGAGGAGGCAGTAGTAGTTAATATTTAATAATGGTTACTCCTAGTGGGGCCATATGTCAGTGTCAAATGTGTTCCTTAGACCGGATCTACCACGGTACATTTGTGGTACTAGGACCCGCAAATCAGTGGAGAAGATAGGGGAATGGATGGCGTAGCAAGAGATTTTCAAGTGTTGGGAGCGGATTATAAGAGGAGGGAAGGGGATGGGCCTACGTGGCAGATCAGCAGCCTCCGTTAGTCCCCACTCCCCACGCATTTGTTAGTTGTTCGCCCAGATCTCATCTAAACATTTCTACAAATTAGATCCAACGGACCAGAATTGTGTCGATTTGTAAGGACACATTTGGTGGCAGGAATCAGATCCTCTGGACGTCCATCCTCTGGACGTTTGGTGGACGTCTGGGGATCTGGACCGTCTGATTTAATCTCAACAGCTATAAGGGAGCCCCGTGCATTCCACCACACCCGAAAAAAATTTTAGCTCGAAAAAAATGAACCGTCTGATTTAAATCGGACGGTTCCGATCAAGACGTCCACTGGACGTTTCAAAAAAAACGTCCAGAGGATCCTGGTCCTTTGGTGGCATGCCACTGAATTTGATATCAAATGTCATACGCTATATTCATAAACTTTACCTTTATTAGCTTCGAAATGAAAAGAAAGTAAGTAAGAATCTTTTAAAAAAAATAATAATCAAATTTGAATGTTAAACTAACTCAAACGATAATAGAAAATAATGTTCATCGAGGATGGGTGATAGAAAGTTGTTTTGATAAACTCAGTACCCTTGGTTCCGTTCCTTTACCTGAATGGAGCAATTATTTCTCATGCGCCAGTGCGCCACCTATAGGTTAGACTGACTGACCCGCCGCGCTCTCTCTCTCTCGAAAGCGCGCCGCACAAACACAAATAACAAACTCTCTCGCTCTTTCGAATTCGATATAATAGATAACTGTCCCTTTGTAACGGAAGAATCAATCTCTAGCCGACTACGCACTCTTGCTCCATTCCACCTTAGCATCTCTTCGACAACTATTCGTATTGCTATGCTCCTTCTTCTTCAATTTTACTTTCTTTTTCATCTTTTGCAAGTCTCTACTTTTGTCCAATCTGACTTTTCTCCTTTCCTAGGAGAGCATCTGCTAGCTATAACAATTGTTCACTAATCTAGGCAAATCCTTTTTGTTTCAACTCATCCCCATCTAGCTCATTGTCTATAGGGAAAGTGGGTTTATAGATTTTCAATCGGTCTCAGTGAAGCCAAATTTTCTTTTTATTATCTTATTTGAGCTGTAGTCTTCAACATTATTAGGCCAATGAAAGATGCTATTTAACCAAAAATTGTTACTATGTTCTTTGGTATATTCTAGAATCCCTCTTATTTATGGCTTATGATAGTTTTAATTCACCCGTCAATTAAAAATTAATTATGAGTATCACTTTATTAATCCAAATGTTAATTGAAGTGTCTTGCTTTATTTACTCACACATTACATTTCAGCTTATCATCAATCATATATTCTCTCTTTTTCATACTCAATCTAATATTCTTTATTTATTTATTATTTTAAGAAGTCTATTTTGCTCAATTTCAAGTTTTCTGGTCATTAGGTTATTTATTAGCTGTCTCAAATCAACCAAATAAATTTAATTCTAAATTATTCTCTGGTTTTTTTTCTTCTTCTATTTTAGTAAGATCTAATTTCTTTTAGAAAAGCTAAGATTTGCAGTTCCTTGTCATTTCAGGTTACTATATGGTAAACAAAGAGTTGGATGGCATTCCTCTTACAACAGAGAATAGGGTCTTTTCGATGATATTCACTGAATTTATGTCTAGGTATTATACGTCACCTTCAATTTGTTTCACTTTTGCATGAAGCTCCAATTCATAAGTTCATCTTGATGCGAAACTTGGTTCCGATCTAGTTAAGATTCGTTGCAGGATTGCAAAACTTGATGAACTAGTAGACGCAGGAAAGAGATTTCTTATGAGGTTTAACCAAGAGCTAGGTAGTTTATTTTTATATTATTCTTTTTATTGGCTAATCAAATTATTGTTTATGCAAAAAAGATTCTTAGTTAAGAACTACCCCAATGCCTGAGTTCAGTTATTGTACCCTCTGATGATATAAACTATTTGCCAAAGAGGAAATCAAGAGGAAAGAAAGAAGGAACCAACTCATTCCAGCAATTCCTTTCTTTATTGAAGTGATCATTTCAGAAATTGTACTCCTTTTTCAATTGTAATAATCTATATTTTTTTTAATAACAGGATACTTTAGAAGGCCACAAATAAATAAGGATTTAAAAGCTGTTAGTGAAATAATTAAATCTAATATGACTGAAAGAATGAAATCTTATCTCGATGCGGATTGCACTCATTCCCACCAAAATGTACAAAACCAAAGCCAGTGTAAGTTTGCTCGCTTTTGCTTTGTTGTTGAAAAAAGTATCCTTCAGAGTATTCATTTTTTTTTCATGTTTCTTAATATTTAACTGCAGTGCATAATTGTATGCTGGGGCTTGAAGATATTTTAAAGAAGAGTTTGCTTTGTTTTGTGCTACCCAATCATTTCAAAAAATTGCATTTACTGTAACTCTACTGAAGAATAATTAAATAAAAAAAATGTACTTTTACTGATACCAACCATATGGTGCTATATTTGTTGTTCTTTCCAGCCAAAGCTTTACTAGATGAGTGTGCATGCCTTGCAGAGGACGCATACAAAGTTATAATTGAAGCAGATCAAAATGCATCGGGATTCATTCAAGAGCATGTTGATGAGCCCGTGGATAATCAGACAACATCCCCTAAGGTAAAACAAGCCAATAACAACTTTGCAACGTGTGGGTGTGTGCATGTGTGTCAGCGTGTGTGTGTGTGTGTGCACGCAATGTGTCACTGATTCAAGTGCTTCATACTTAATGCATGGTTGTTTTTTGTGTGATTCAATTTATGACAGGATCAAGGAGAGCCATTTGATGTAAAAGAGAAGTTAGTCTCATACGCCACTATGATGATGGTAATCTACAGCATGTTAAAGCTTGATTTCACCATGCAGGTTAGAAGTTGGTATTTAACTTTGCAGTTATTTGCACAAGGACATTATATTTTTTTTTCCAATAACATTCTGCATTTTCATATTGGAAGTCATAACCAATATTTTGAGATATGTGCAACGAGGATCTTACTGTTTAATCTCATGGTATGCATGTATTCTGTTTATATGCTGGCAAATTTCTCCTCATGTACGCAGCTTATCTTTTCCATTTCTAACTGCACAATCAGTAGGGAACTATTGTCAAGTAAATTAAATTTGAATTTTGGGTTCTGAATCTACATGAATTAAATTAGGTGCAAGTTAGTTTAACTTCATGTCACATTCTTAATTGATTATGTTGTTAGATATATTGGTGAAATGTTTGCAAATTACCATAATAATAGCCATTGCTGGTTCTTATGTGCAAATGTTTCTTGTTTTGTCTGATGTAAATAAAGTGAATTTTTTGTGTAACGAGCAAAAAGGACCCCTAATTTTGGATACCCCCCACCCCCCACCTTCCCTTTGTCATATATAAAGTTAAAATTAAAGTGGCTTTCCTTTTTTAAAAGTTTTGTTTGAAAATGTAATTTATTACTCAGGAAAAAATAGTTCGGTCTCTTAGTCTTACTACGTCGTTGTCAGAGCTGGAGACCTACTGTCAAATGTGGGATTTGCGGCCGTATGTAGATGATGATATGATGCGCCATGCTTGGAAATCCCTTCCAAGATAATGCCATCTCTCAACAATTCTTCTTTTCTCCTTTGTTGTCAGCCTGTAATTAGTTTTGCATGTGGTAGTGATGATTATTTATCTAATAGGAAGTGTTGATTTGTTGGCAACTATTTCTGATAAATAAACACAACAACTCTGAAAATGACTATCAAAATCAAATAAAGAGAATTGTAGATATGTTATTTATAATTTAGACTAGTAGGGTACAAAATGTGTTACAGTTTGAGAATTGTTTACTCGTGGATTATGTGCCGCAAATATTGAACTGTCAAGTTTAAAATTGTTTGATAGTTGACCGATTGACATTTAAATTATATCAAATTTGAGACACAGTGTCTATATCATAAAGAAGATATTTTATAAATTTACTTATGTTTTAATGACTGATAATTTTTCAACTCGATTATAAGGAAAAGTTCCTTTTCTGGGTCAACGGTAATTGAAGCATCTTAAGCACATACCTCCAAATACCTAGTAGGCTAGTACAACATTCAATATTTTAGTAATTAGTATTCTCGTAACAACACTTCTCCGTATCTCAACATTGGAAGTAGAGTTGGCTTGGTAACAAGTCGCAACTCAACAGAATTTTTGCATCGAACGAGGTTAGACCAGTAACTCGGGAACGAGATACTGGAGTGGACAAATGCGAGCAAAAATGTAAATTATGAGGAAGTCTGGTTACTTCTGAAATCCGATCCAAATTGATAAGATGAGGCCCTTTTAGAGTGGTGAAATCGTTAATCCTGGCGCTAAACTGGAGAGATAGGGTGTGGACCGGGTTAACAGGTTCCACAATCTCTCTTCTATCCTTTTTTTTTTTTATTCTCTATTTTTTTATTTTTTTATTTTTTTGGGAATGTACAGTTCTCGCTTCTATCTAACAGGACCATTTGTACAGTTTAGACTTCAGAGTTGAGACGACAGAACCAATTCAGAGGTTAACTTGAACTAGCGGAAAAGGTTCCAGATTCATACCACCTTCCTAATCGTTGAACAGTAACCATTTATGCAATTCACAACATCCTTTTTCTTTTAAAGAAATGGAACTTCAATTAATATTGAGATAATGGCTGGCTTTTTTTTGTGTTGACAAATTTTTATTTTTACAAAAAGAACTAACATTGGAGTTTCAAATGGGAACAAGTTTCATTTCCCTCTTGAACCATTAAATAAATGGATTTACAAGCTCCTGATGCAAACAAAAATCATAATCGCATATAGTAATTTTTGGCGTACCTATGATATGTGACACAGATCATACTGAGGGCTTTATTTTGGTATAGAGTTTTTAGATCTTGAGTACTTCAAGTTTTAAAATAGATATATTAGAATAGAGGCATTTTAGTCCTTCTCATCTTAATAACTTCAATTAGTATACTAATCACATGTAGTTAATAGATGCACACGATTTTAAAATTAAAATAACTATATAAATCACGTTATTTTTTTCAGTTCATGAAATTAAGAAAAGTTGGAGCTATAGTATGTGAGCAGAAGCTTGAAAGTACAAAGCAGGAATGTAAAGCATTCTACAACTCCGTGAATTAAACGGAAAGAGGGGGTAAAAAGGAAAATGAAGGCAAAGTGTATACTATATAGTATATACTAATCTTGACCATGACTTCAATTGCAAAAGAAAACACAGTGAAGACAATATTTTGCTATGTTATCCATTTAATGCTGAAATAAGTAAAAAATGTCGTGCTTGCTAGCATCAGTAAGGGAAACATAACTACATATGCGGTAAAACCGATCTGCTTGACCATGATTTCTCTCACCTAAGGCCAGGCTGCATGAAGGAGTCAGTTTGCCAAGCATTGTTTGTCCTGGCCCAGTTCAATTTCTCAAATTCAGGAGTGGAGCCCAGCGAATTCGATAAAGTTATGTCGATAGACTCAACTTGGCTATTAGTTCCAGTTTGCTCTATCAAAATTGCCTCCTGGATTTCTTTGAGAACTTCTGAAATTGATGGCCTCTCAGTTCTCCTCAGTTTCACGCACATTAGCGCAATTTCGGCTATTTTCCATACTGATTGTATGTTGTAGGTTTTCTCCATTGCTGGATCTATTATGGCATAGATATTTCCGTTCTCTATGTGGTCTTTTGCCTGTAGGATGAACTTAGTATAAGATGATGGCATAATGCATTACCAATAAAATTGGTAGAGTAAAAAACTAGGAGCCTTGAAGATATGCAGAGTTAAGCTGTAGGACCCACAAATATAAATGAAAAAGAAGAATGATTGGGCTTCGTTTGGACAAATATTTCAACAAAGGTGTCAGTAGTTTAGAAGATGTTAACATTACAAATTTATAATAAAATTCCTGGATAGTTAGTAGTAGAACGAAAGATCTCACCCATTCAACTATATAATTGGAGTTGGCCTCTAAATTCTCATTAGAGATGGGATCATGACCCGAAATCAGTTCGAGAAGAATGACACCGAAACTATAGACATCGCTCTTCTCTGTGAACTGCTCAGCTGCATAGTACCTGCCCAATTTTGTACAAATTAGCACAAGCAGATACTTAATTGTCTCTGATTTGATTTTGTTCCATTAATCAGCTCTAATTGTCTCACATTTACAACCACAATGGCAGTTCAAACTTGTAACAATTTAGTAGTCTTCTACTTAATTTTATTTTCATGTTTTTTCACAGATGTATTGTTTCCATCCCAAAAAAACAACAGTTAGGGAGGGCAAAAAACACAGAAAAAGAACAACTTCATGTGAAATTCGTTAAATAGATACTTACTCGGGATCTAAATATCCAATTGTTCCTTTAATACTAGACACATGCGAAACATCGTCCATAAGTTTAGAGAGGCCGAAATCAGAGACCTTGGCATTCATGTCCTTATCTAGTAATATATTACTGCTCTTTAAATCTCTGTGTATTATGGTTGGAGAGCAACCCTTATGGAGGTATTCTATACCTGTAACCAGATCAAATTAAAAAGCTAGCTAAGAAATTGTGTTGCTTAACAAAACTATGCATAGAACCCAAAATTAATCCAATGTTGGAAAATCCTATGGAACATTTTTTAGCTTTTATATTTTCCAGTAGCCAAAATGCCAAATAGATAATTCTTGTCAATTTCGATTTCAGATTCAAGGGCTAATTTATTGTCCTGAGGCCTGAAGTTTTTCTCAAGAAATTATTATGTTAGGGAACAGAACCTTTGGCAGAGTCTTCTGCAATCTCCATTCGCTTAACCCAACTAGTTATCTTCTTTTCTGGATGTCCTGGTGAATTCAAAAAACTATGTCAATTGTTTTTTTTTTTTTTTCTTCTTTTTTGGATATGCTAGATAGTGGAAAAACTATGTCAATTGTTATTTGTTAATGATACATATTTGTACACTTTACTCTCCAGTGATGTGCTATAGATTAGTGGCACAAATCACAATAAAATAATCATATTCATATATATATACTACCCAGAAAAATATAATGATGCACAAATGCAATTTAGATTTTTGCTCTATTCTAAAAATTAAGCACAATATACGTTGAAAATGTGTATATATATACCACGGATGTGCTCGGCTAAAGTGCCCTCATGCATGAACTCGTAAACAAGGATGTTAGTGTCCTCTTGATGGCTATATCCTAGAAAACTCACTAAATTTCTGTGGTGTATTCTTGACAGTAATGTTACCTAGCAAAATAAAGAAGGATTTTTGTTAAAATTCATCATAAAACCTACAACCTTATATGGCAGTTTAACTCTCTCTGTTTATATAGGGGCATTTGCTTTGGACTGCAAAATATTTATATTGCTCCCTTTATGTTAGGTAGAAAAAAAAAAAAAAAAAACTTTTAACTCCAGACGTTAATTTTAAGGTTTATAATGAAATGGTAGTGGGAATTGTTATGGTTGGGTCAGAACATTATTAATGTTTAATGCCCCTTCTCCCAGGAGTTATACAATAAAAACATAAAATATTTCTACGTGGCAAGCTTAGCTAGAGTTTCAAATAGTGGTAGTGATCGTAATTGTTCAAGTTTAGTTAGGTTCACGCAATTGTTGATTTGTAAAATTCTGTCGTGATTTGACCTATTAACTAGGAAAGACCATGCCATGTCATTCATTAGAGTTGGTCTTAGGCAGATTGGATCAGAAGGGTGGAGCTGTGGGTAAAATTATTTCAAACATTGTCAGTGCTAATTAGGAAAGACCATACCATGCAAATAGGAATTAAACCACATGATTAGATACCTCATTTAGAAACTCACGAACTCCCTGCTTCGATTCAGTGTCATGAACTTTAACAGCAATCTCTCTGCCATCATATAACTTCCCATAATAAACGGAGCCAAAACCACCTTTCCCAATCTTCTTTTGAAAATCAACCGTCGCATCTTTAATTTCGGCCAATTCAAACCTCTGTGCCGATTCGGTATCTATTTCACTGAAAAGATTTGATTTCCCAGTAGTGAAATAGACCGTTTTACCTAAAATAGTAAAAGAAATAAGTTCCGTGGTAAGGTCACAGTAAAACAATGAAATGAGAATGTATAGCTTCCGCATTCAAACTTAAAGTGTATCCAAGTGATAAAGAGCCAAACTTCTGATTCAATGTCAAAAAAAAAATAATAAATAAATAAATAAATAATCAAACATATTAAAGTATTGATTGTAAAATACATAATCAGTTAAGCAAATCAAATATATGACCCAAAATGATGAGAGAAACAATTCCTTTTTATGAATGACTTTAATTATAAAAACTGATAATTAGCCATAAAAGCCCTAATATATGCCCAGAGATACAAACCAAATTGCTTATGTATTCCACCTGTACACAATTCACGAGCATATGACAGGTGAAAGAAGAATTTACCCTGCTTTTTATATTTCTTTTTGAACATATAGAAGCTCAATATTGTAAGAACAAGAAGCAGCAAAAGTGCGCCAACTGTAGAGAGAATTATCGTTTTTAATGCACTCTTTTCTTTGCTTCTCACATAAAGATTAGGATTTCCTGAATAGCTGTAGATAGAAAAAGATTTTATAAAGAAAAGTCGTATAAGAAATATTATAAAATGAGAAACAATAACATTTTGGATTGGAAATGTTTTAAAGAAAGATCTCTTGGGTTAACTTTTCTGAGCCAAACACAAACTACTTACTTGAATACGATATTCTTCTTGAGAAGACCCTCTGGTATCACTCCTGACAGATTATTGTTTTGCACGTACCTGTAAGTTATTGTTACATCCAATCAATATTTTGCACAGAAAAGAAAACCTTACTTGTAGCTTTAATTAATATCAAAGGCCAACGCAAAGTCACGTGATGTAAACTTGTCAGAGTTAGAGCTTACAATTCTTTTAATTGAGGTAGACTCGCCAAAGATGTTGGTATTGAACCCAAGAGTTCATTGTTTTCAAGATGACTGAAAAGGCCAAATGTATAAATAAGCACAATATTTGCATAAGATATTATGATGTGCATTTTTCAGCCAATCAGAACTCTTAAGATTTGAAATCTTACATTATTTGTACACTTGAAAGTCCACTAAAGTCAGGTATTGTACCAGTAAGGGAGCTGCCATCAAGATGTCTGTAATGGACAATGGAAGCACAAAAACGTGTGACAAAAAATTTCAAGCTTTTTCTTGCAGTAGGCAACAAATCTAATTAATTTCATTCCCACGGTAGATTAAAGATTGGTAAATTTAACTACTTTATTGTGCTTTCCCTTTTGATTAATTATTTAACCCTTTCCTTTAGCAATCGTCAGAGAATGTGTTTCCTCCAGTATTTTTGGTCTTCTATTAAGTATTACTAAAAAAAACCAGGTAAATTGAAATTCTTGCTTCTCTCTCATTTGGCCCGGCCTTCACCATTCTTCGACCAAACTTCTTCTGACAAAAACCACTTTCTACAGATCTTCTAAGGGATTACATATCTTCACAACGAGTAAGAACAAAGGCTTTTACAGGGTGTGAGGATTAGAACAATTGGAATATTTTAAGAATCCGACAAAACCCCCAAAGTGCCAACTGGGCAGTTCATCAAACACCTCGTGTGCACATAAAGATTACACCAAGATGGAGGTAAAGAAAGAGTACATAATACCCTTTATCTATAACAAGAAGGTCCAATTTAAACAAACTTAAGAGCTAACTGAGTAATTTCGTCCAATATGTGTAAAATTTAATTTTTCTATTTCAACTAGCCATAACTTAAACCTCACCAAGAGGGTGCGCATGAAATGAACTTTTGACAAATCCAAATGTGTGTCACATGAATGCTGAGAGTTGGTTTTTGGTGTCCCAAAAAGGGTAAAAGTAGAATAGTTTATGTAATCTTACAGTTCGATCAATCCAGATAATCTTGTTACTTGCTGAGGAATGTTACCGCTTAAGTTCGTCCCTGACAAGTTTCTGTCCTAACATGAAATGGTGAAGGGAGTACAAGGCATTATTAGTTTATCATTAGTTCATTACTTAAAATCAAAATTTAGGCGACAAATAATTCCTGGAGAAATATAATGATCAATGGAAGCACAAGTGTACTTGATGAATTATACAACCCAAAAGTTCATACATGGAAATTATTTGGGGCTGTCGACCTGAACTGCATTGAACCCAAGTCCAGGAGGTTGGCAAGCATGGGTCGCCTCCTTCTTGGGCCCATTTAGCTTGTGGGAAGTTTGACACGAGACTAGCCATTCTAGTTGCTGAAATTGAATAGAGTATTTCATGTCTAACATAAAAAAAAAAAGTAATCAAAATAAAATTACTTATTCAGTGCTTGAAGAAAAGCTTTTGAAGAATTTATTAACATAAATTTGAAACTTGTAATTTATAAGCGTGGTAGAATGGAATGTATCGAAAGATGCCAAATGGCCGAGGATATTAGTCTCTAATTACTCTAGGTTACTGGTTATTCCAAAGATTGGGTTAGTAATTAAAAGCGAAATAGCAGTCATAAACACATTGTTCCGCTAATCCATCCAAAATATCATCTAACACTGCCCAAAAATAATTTAACGATGTGGATGAACTTACCGTCAAGCGATCCATTGTTGATTGGCAGATACTTGAAAAACTCACAGGCATTTAAAATAGGACCCCGCGTCGAATTGCTGGTCTTTTGTAACAAGATGGTTGTTATATAAGGCAGTGACACATTCCAAAAACCCGGCTCGTAAAATCGGAACTTCCCACCAGCACTTGCTTCGACATTCACAACAACATCATTAACTGGTGGGTCCCAAGGCGACAGAGCTTTAAACAGTCTGGTCTCATTCCGACCCAAGTTCTCTATCTCTGCCAGGAATGCAAAGGCCCAAGCATTTCCTGGGAAGTTCTCTAGGTACATGCGATAGGATAAAGTACCGTTATTGCCCACGACAGCCGTTTGCAAGACCTTCAGAGGGGGCATTTCACCATAATTGATAATTATCGGTTTTGTAGTTGAAATTTTTGTGGTACCAGGAGCCACATCAATTAGGAAATTTGTTCTGTGTGCAGCATCAGACTCCCATATCCTGTCAAATGGGTCATCAGGGTACCTGAAACAATTTGTCATACTTAGCAAACAAGTTTTTAATGGGCACTTTATTTTAACAAGGGTACTATATGGATGATTTACATAAGTACATACGCAAATACATGTCTGTTTCTCGAGTTCTTAGCTAAAATTTAAGATGCACCTGCATAATGTACAATCAATGGAATTACTCCTTACTAAAACTAAAGGTAATGAAAAGACGGACTTGACCCTTGTTTTTCTTCAAAAAAAACTAAAGGTAATGAGTGGTACCTTATTGAAGCATTACTTAATGCGCCGAAGTTTACTCTTGCACCTAAAGACATGAAGTATTCAGCCTCAAACAATGTGTAATACATAGATCCGTTGAACTGTCTGAGCTCAATTGTCGATATAAACCGCACTCCTGAAGAAGCATTCAACAGACAGACACTAAGAGAATCAGACGGTGCCAACAACACAATCTCCTTCATCACTGGTGTGACGACATTGGTAATCCCAACTGTTTCCCAATAAGTCGCTCCGAGAGAGATGTCAAATCTAGGAAAAACACTGCTACTGTCGAAGTTTCCATAGACAAATGTAGCTCTCACAAGGTAACGGAGACGTTTTGTTACGTTTAAAGTGTAGCAGTATTTTCTCTCGTCACTAGGGAAATAGCGTACTGTTTCGTATTGCTTCTTGTTGTTGTACATTAAAGAAGTGTTAGCACGTTCCCCAAAGGCGAACGTGTTGTCTGGTATCCATTCAAGGCCGATATCATCGGTGTGTTCACTTGTGCCGCCACAATCCAGATTCACAAAACCTTGCAATTTGGTAAGTTGCATTCACAATATTAATCGATGAGTCGAGAAATTTTCATTTTTAATGAGAAGAAAATTAAAGCAAAGACTTATTTGACAATCGTTGGCACGTTAATATATTATCGACATTGAGGTGGTAATGTTTTATGGACATAAAACTTGTTATCCTGTTCTACATCTTTGGTATGTCTCCATTTATTCCAGCATCTATTCATTTGGCCATTTTGAATTCTATACAAATGCAAATCTCAAATGTAACAAATAGAGATAAGATGGGTTAGAGATGATCAGGTAATTTGGGCGATAGCCCTAAATATGGTGGCATTGACAGAGCTTGAATGATAGATATCTTAAGTGAGGCCGATCGCATAACACCTATGTATAATTTATCAAAAGCTAAAAGATTGACTTGAAAATCAAGGTTTGAAGGCGGTCAAATTATTAAATTAATAGATTTTTAATCTATGACGTCCTTCCAGTCTTTGATTTCTTATTTAGACATGTCTTGTTGCCAAAACAATAGTGTCATGGTTCCACTTCGACGAATACAAGGCTGTCCTTTCTTAGAGAAACATTAAGATTTCAATAACTTATTTTTTTATTTTCTCAACAAGTTTGTTCTGTTTTTCAGTATATCGTGATGCCATCTTATAGTTGGTCGTAATGACACAACATCTGGACATGTCAACAGAGAAAAATCTATTCAGATGTTCGAATTTCACGTGCAACATACATAATAGAAACAATAATAAATAGTAAAAATAGCAATTTAATCGGTCTTTCATCTACTAATAAAAGATAACATATTTTAAGTGACGATTATGGGTTTGAAATCTGACTAGATAATCTATTGTAGATATTTAAATTTCAAAATAACACGAGAGGCTTCATCCTAATTTTATTATCAAAAGGAAAAAGAACATATAAAATAATAGTACTTAATACATAGCGAGAGTTGCACGATAGACTATGTTTTAGGGTGTGTTTGTTTGTGCCTTGAATAAGGCTTGTTCGGAATAGGACTTGTCATCACGCGCACCCAAACGTTGAATAGCTTATTCATGCCCTTTTGAATTAGCCTATTCACACCCTAGTCTAATACCATCCATATAGACGTATTGCTTATTCAGCACAGAGGAGAGAGAACCCATGTGCCTTGTTCGAATTGCTTATTCCAAACACATGAGGGGTCGCTGACAAATGTTACATGTGTGTTACATATAGTATCGATCAGAGAATGCTACATAATGAGGTAACTGTAGAATGCTACATAATGTTATATATATGTTACATACATAGTTGAATGAGGTAACGGTAGAACGCTACATAATGTTACATGTAGTATTAGGAAATCAAATTCTATATTATTAAAGATTTTTTTTTTAACATCCTTACTACTTATAGCACGTATCCAAGAGCTAAAACAATTAAGCAAAGGATGTAAATGATTACTAGCATAAGATGCCCTCATATGTGGGCAAATAAAAAAACAAAATAATGTTAGACAATAAAAATATGTTTCTTAATTTACCATTGATACAAATTGATATGTTATTCAATTGTTTCTATATTAGATGGAAAACCAATCAAATCCAAAGAAAATTTTTTTCCTTCTGTGCAGCAATTAAAAACCAAGATAATTCTTTCCTTGTGTGCGCATAGAGATGTGTTGAGACAAATCTAACCATACATTTACAGATCAACGGTATAAAAATTATTAACAAAAATTATTGTGACCTTTCTCTAGGTGCATTTATAAGTAGTAGAGATAGAGATTTACTATATGCAATTTTAACCATTGATCGTTTAAACCAATGGCTAGATGTTAGCGATGGATATAATTTAACAAGCTCTTCAATTTTAGTAGAAAGAAATTTATCGTTGGATTAGTTGTGCACTCATCAAAATAAAAAGAAATTTATCTATAGATTGGTTGTACACATATGGAAAACTTCATTAAAATATAATTATTTTTTTTCATTTTGGAAACAAAACACCTACGTAAATTTTATCATATTTAATTAATTTTCCCATCCATTGGACAGGTACGTTTGCTAGTTGTTAAACAATTATTCGAAAAATGATAAAAATGGTCATTTTTTAGAAATTCAAAAAAGTATCGGAGTCCAAAAAAGTGTTGATCACCTACAAGATCTTAATTTATGTATCAAATAATCAAATTGAATAATTTAAATTGAAGGTTTAAAGCATGAAGTTGAGATATGAAATGGTAGTAACATATGCATACTACACTAATACAACTACGAGTAGCACTCCAACCTAATTCTACATAGTTAAGAGAACACCCGTAGAAATATATAATTTAGTTGTTATCAATAGCTAGCTAGCTTGACAAGAAAATAATTTCACTTACCTGGCATTTGAGCTCTTATCAGTGGCGACTGTAAAATTTGAACAATCAGTAAAAGCAGAAAGCTCTTCATTTCTTTATCAACCTCAGCCTCTTTTTTTTTTTTAATTAAAAGAACTTTGCAATGGCTTCCATTGTTATACTCTCTCTCTCTCTGTGAATAACTTAGTAAATGGCTAATTGGTTACTAAGTGAAATCTCTCTCAATCTTTCTATTTTATAAGTATATCCTTTTTTCAACAAGAACCCAACAAATTGCTCTTATATATTTTTATACTTTTTTAAGAATATTTCTGTGAAACTTTTTGAACAACTAAGTCAAACCACCCATTTTGTAAAGGGAAATTTATTAGCAAGAAGGCAACGTTAACCATATTGATGTGGTCACAAAATCATAAGTAGCTCAACCATACATGGCAACATCTCTGTTTGAAAAGCAGAGCACAAGCATGAAAAATTGGAAACCTTACGGTCCTCATCCCTGTTCCTTTGAAATTTCAGCGGGCATTCCTGACAACAAGTCATCATAAATGGACTGCAAGTAGCCTGTCAACGGAACGAATAATAGCACCGATTTTTTATTTTGTTTTAATAATGAAACGGCAAACGAAATACATAATTATACAGTTTCAAACCATTCCGTCTAATTTTGAATCGTACTTTCTGAAGTTGAATGAATAACGGCATGGAATCCTATTTCGTTTTCACTGGGCGGAACCAGGATTTTGAAATAGAGTGGGCGAAAATTTATAGCATAGACTTTTTTGAGTTTTTAGAGTGTGCCAAATAAAAATTTTTAACAATTTTAGAAGGATTAATATAAAATTTTCAAACTTATAAGAGTCTTTTTAAAAAATTAGCATATGCCAAGCACACTTTGGTGTTTACTTGGTTCCGCCCCTGGTTTTCAGAACGAAACGATCTGTCCATGTCTTTTCACCACGTTTGACCGGCCTAACTGCCAGGACTTTCTTTCTTTTATTTTATTTAAGGAAAAAAAAAGACTCTTAAAGGAAGAAGTATAATCTCTTTCCAAAAAAAATGTGGGTGATATTTTGACCCACTAAAAGGGGTTTCCATATAATACATACATTGAAAAGCTGATTCAAATATAGTGGCAGCCTGTCCTGTCTGGAATGTGAGAAGTCTCTTTGTCATATGAAGGTTGTACACTTTGTATGTATATGACCCCATATGTCTTCTTTTTTTTTTTTTTTTTCCTTATCGTCACTAACTGGAAAAGATTTTTCATAAATTGTTTTGTTTTACCCTTTTTATTTTTGTCATTTATAGTTTCTTTGTAAATGAGTATAATCCGGAAAACCCTTAATATTTTCTGTTTCTGTTTTTCAGATTTTGACTAATCAAACTCAGTGATGAATTTAATTGAAATTATAGTGCAGACTTTTCATATTTAATTCTATTTCTGTAGGTATACTTGATCTATACCGTGTGACCTTAACTTCAATTTACTTAATTGGTTTTGGATGTTTTTGTCCATATTGATCATACATAGCAGCGGAGCTTGACCAATTTGTCGCAAAGTTGCACGACATAGCAGACCTGAAATTTAGAGCAAAATCAAAATGCGAAACTTTTATTTTTGGTTGAGACTTACAATGAGATTATGAGATTGTAACTTGGTAAGGGGGAAAAAAAAAAAAAAAAACCCACGAATGAACCTTTTAGCATTTTCAATAAATTGGTTTTTGGTCATACTTTTGTTTGTATTGTAAATAAATGATTCAAACTTCTAATTATCGAGTTTATATAAATTTGATTTGCCTTGTTAAATTATCAATATATACCTGGTTCACAGTTTGTCCGTACTGATCTTATTATATGATTCATGCTTATAAATTAATTTCCTTGCACTTGCTAATATATAGTTTCGCTATTTTTTTTAATGATTGTGCGAGAAATTTTTGCGTTCCTACTTTCATGTATTTGCTAATCGGTCATTCAATTTATTTTTATTTTTTTTTTTTGCTTTGGAAAAAAGAGAGAAGTACGTACGTCATTGGTGTCATCAGTCATAACTTATAAATTCATAATAGAGGAGAATAGCTAGCTAGCAGTGGCCAAGAGGTACAGTAAGAGACCATAATTGATTTATTTAATACTGCTGTACTTAGGACGTGAACTCAGTCAATGTTTCTAAAGATATGCACGGCAATTAATGGGATCCAAAAAATATCCAAAAAAAAAAAATCCATTGTTCGATTTACTGTGTCACACATGGCTTCAAGATTTTGGATTTCTAAAAAGTTTTATTTGCTGATCAATTTAATTAGGAAAGCTAAAGATTAAAATTGCATATCTCTAGTTTCTTCCGAGCATTAATTTTTGCAAAAAGTTAAATTAAAATTTTTTCTGTTGTTTTTCTCAAGAAATTACTAAAAAGTTGTGTATATAGTATGTGTGCATAATATCGGTATCAGTTTTATACTTTTGTGTGTGTGTGGTGGGATGTCAGTTGTGTGTCTGCATGAGCTAATTATTAATCATTAGACTGCACATTCCATAATTTCCATTTTAACTAGACAAAAAAAAGATATATAACGTTGAAATTTTTTTTTTGTTTTTTTTGACAAGCTAGGCAGCGGCTGCCTAGTGAAATATATAACGTTGAAATAATGCATAAGGGGAATTTAAATGACAGAGTGTGCCAATACACAATGCGCACAGAACTAGCTATACATGTGAAGACAACGTGTCTGCACAATATGCAACATATGGCTCACGCATCACAATAAAAAAATTTTGCAAGAGGTGAATTTTACCTGTATAGTTCTCATCGCATCAAGTATATGGAATAAAACTGCAGTGGCTTATTATTATTATTATTTTATAATAAGTAACTTTTTATTTTTTTATTTCTTTTTTGCTGTTGACATCCGGAATTCGACGGTCATGATTGTCTGAGTTGAACCCTATATGAGTTCATGTTGTCTTATTCTAAGACAATATACCAAAGTATTTATGATCAAATTATACTATTTAAGGGGGAAAAAAAGATGCATCAAATTTGAATCTCTTTTTTTCTGTTCCAAATTTTCAGAAAAAATAAGACTAATAAATTTTAAAGGAAGGAAGAAGTTGACAATACTATATCTAATTTAAAATATTAGTTTTTAACAGTTGTAACTAGTGCAACAGAATTATTATTTTTTAAAAAAAAAAAGCGAATGTCTATATTATCCGGTGAAGCGTGAGCTCATGGGAACTCGTCCCAGAAAGTCCTCCGATTTTTTCTTCTTTTTTTTTATTAAAAAAGCCCTCCAGTAACCAGTTGATGGACGGCTTCAAGAGGAGACTTTAGCACTGCACATTACTACTACTGTCTGTACTACATACACATCACGCTAGTTGCTACTTGTAACTTGCTACTTGCTAGTAGGGCTGTTTAACGTGTCAAACGGCAACGGAATCACTCCTATACGCTTCCGTTCCGTTAAAATAACGATATGTAATTTTTTTTTCGTTTGACGTTCCGTTGAATAGACGGTACAAAATTTGGTGTCGTTGCTGTTCCGTTCTATGAAAGTTCATAAACGTTTCTGAACGTCCAAACTCAGAAACTCAGAAACTTCACACAGTTCAATCCCTGGCTTACACAAACAACGTACCAGTAACATGACAGAGGTACAACAGCTGGTACAAAGCCTGTACCAGCCTGGTAACAGACCCTGAGGAGCAAACAAAAGGGATATAGCACAATGGAGAAGCTAATTACAGACCTATAACTTCATAACAACTATTCTAACCCAAACCAAACAATCACAGATCACATTGAGCAACATCACAAGCTATCAACCATGACAGACCAGATTAAAGCATTTCCAAGCATGCCCAAAAATTAATTTGAAATAATCCTTGTAATTTTAATTTTATTTTTATTGTTCTTTGTAGTAAAAAAAAAAGAAGAAAGAAAGGAAGGAAAGAGAGACAAAAATTACATATTAAACTCTTAATTGACAAAACATTACAACCAACTAACTAAGCACTGACCCACAAAATGGTGGTACCAAACAGTGGTACCAAGCAGTCATAACTCATAAGCAATCACACAGATTTGTGCTTCTGCCTCTGCCATTCTTTCAGCCTCTCCATTAACCGAAGTCACAAATTGAAAGCTTGTTCCCGAAATATGCCAATAACCGAAATAATTATTGCAAATTTGAATGATTAAAAGAGATAGGTTGTCGTTCAAAAAAAAAAGCACACGACCAAATACCAAACTCAAAAATTAATCAAACAAGAGCTATCTTCTGACCTAACCCATGAAGGAGAAGCTCAACTGCCATGGCTTCAAATTAACCTCAAGTCTGACAGCCACATCGTTTCTGCTACCACTCAAATCCAGAGAAGGGGAAAGGGGGAATCAAAGCTCAAGTCTGATAGCTCAACTACCATGGCTTCAAAGCTCAAATCTGATTGGAGAAGAGAGGTGAGAGGCTGTGGTCCGATCGGAAAAGAGATGAGAAGAGAGGTGAGAGATTGTGGTCCATCGTTTTCTTGGTCTGATCGGAGAAGAGAGGCTGTTGTCTGATGGAAAAGAAAGGCTTTGGTCTGATCGGAGAAGAGAGGAGAAGAGAGGCAAGGGTTGTGGTCTCCATCTGGATTTTTCGAGAGAAAAACAAAGAAAAGGAGGAAGAAAGGTGGAGAAAGAGAGAACCAAAGCGGCGCACATGGGCTCATCTGGATTTTTTGACTTTATCATCCCAGTTTCCCTCCTCTACTATAAGTAGGATTCCAAATCCATAAAATTTTGAACGGAACGTATATGAAACGTGCACGGTACATACCATTTCGTTTAACGTTCCGCTAGTTTCAACGTTACAACACACAATTTCGTCGTCCGTTTCGTTACATACCACGTAATGAAATTTCATTCCGCCAACCGTTCCGTCGGCACGGAACGTGCACGGTAAAAGTCAAACGTTATACCGTCGGCCCTACTTGCTAGTACACTCGCAGTCTCGCACTAGTTTTCCAACTTTTTCAAGTCGGTCAAATCTCCCTCCTATTTGTGTGTCAGAATTACTTTCACGCTCATACTAAAAAAAAGAATTACTTTCACGCTCATCTTTTTAGCAATATACTCCTATTTGATTATAATAATCTTATTTTTCCTCTTTTTTTTTTTTACAAACCTACATAATGTGTTAGTTTAGGGAGTAATTTTGTCATTCATAAAAATACAAGAGTGAGAGGCTAAAATTGGGAGTGTGAAAATCCTTTTTTTTTTGTATGTCTCGTTGATGGTCTGACAGCTCAAACCCGAAATCAGATCCTCTGGACGTTTTTTCTCTGGACGTTTGGTGGACGGCTGGAGATCTGGACTGTCTGATTTAATCTCAACGGCTATAAGGGAGCCCCGTGCATTCCACCACACCCGAAAAAAATATTGGCCCGAAAAAAATGAACCGTCTGATTTAAATCGGACGGCTCCGATCCAAACGTCCAGACGATCCGACTCCGCTCAAACCCTCCCTCTCTCCCCCATGGCTACTCCATCTTGTCAGCAGTCTTGAGCTGTATGGTCAGATCTTCATAGCCTAACTTAATTCTTGATCTATTTATAAACCTCATTTATTCATCTACAAAACAAACGTGTAAGATATTAGGAAATCCTTGAGGGAATAATAAATAGATTAAAATAAATACGATCTCCATGCTTAAGAGTTAAGACTTAAAAGCTAGGGGTATATATAATTGACGTCCCAAAATGAAATTATAATAAAGGCAAAATTGGATATAACCCCTCAAATCTTCTCAATTCCAGATAAACCCTCTAATCTTGTTTAACATGGATATCAACCCTCTTTATTAAATTTTAAATTCGTATGACCAAACTGCCCCCTTCGTATGACATTATAACCAGTGCGGCTGTGCCCGTCCTCTCTCTCTGCATTTCACAAAAGTTTTAATAAAGTATGTCGAGGCAATATAATTCAAGTTCGTGGAAAATAATGGTAAAATCTGGAAAATAAAGTTTTAACCTAAATAAAAGTTTACAAATGATTTCAGTTTTGCCCAAGTCCAAGTGGGACTCTGATAAATGAATTGAGCCAGTCAGATTTTAATCTCATATCCTTTATTTGAGTTGCTTAAAATTTATGAATTGACTTAATTCTTGAATAAAAATGAAAATTTCAAGGTAAAGTGGCATTTTTTTATTCTAATTTTATTAATAAGTTATCGTTCGCTAACTACAATGAGAATAAAGAAAAAAGTTTACATAAGTAACACAGAAAATCAATACTAGCGTCTACCCTGGTCCTGGTACCAACATAAACACTGTATTGGTTTATTGGATATAGATATTAGGAGAGAGAGGATGAAAAAATGGAGGATTCTCAAGCAGTTAGCTAGTATAACATTATCTAATTGTTTGACCCTAAAATATGGTGACAAAGTCAAGGCAATTTTGGTAAGAGCTACAAGTTGCTGATATCAGGAATCTGGAAAATTTCGGCAGCATCTCCCCTGTACGGGGAAGGTTTCCGAAGTTCCAATGAGCGGAAAAAGAGACATGATCCCTCCGCTAATATCAAGAGTGACTCAAATGAGCAATGAGACATAGTCCCCGCCCAAGGTACACATGTTTACGTGTATCACACAAAGAGAAATGGAGCAAAGCAATAGAGAGGTACAACACAAGATACAATCCATCCAATTGTACATATTACAAGGCATTACACTCAAGCACAAATGGTCAAATACAAATTCCCATTGAGCCAAAATAAGGAGAGGAGAAAGATGTACACGAGACCGGCTACCTTTGGATTGAATTGAGCTCGAGATATGCGAGACAGGTCGTCACAAAGTACCTACAAAAGAGGAAAAAAGAGGTTAAATTGGTAAAATATGGAATAACATGAAGAGAAGCACAAAATCATGTGTGAATATTATGACAAGTTCAATGGTGCATGGTATACACAAATTGGGCTCAAAATTAACAAAATACATATCGGTTCACCATTGGTCTACGAGGTTTTGAACCAGATGTGATTCGGGTTCAACCTAGACCTGTCAGCGCCATATACACCAGGTAAACCGAATGGTTTAGATCGACCTATGCGATCTATGCCGTTAGATCAACAGTGAACGGATAGATTCCGATTAAGAAGGTATCTTTATCTTCTCCCTCGTCGTCTCTCTCGTGGAAGAAAGCTTACCTGAGCGAAGAGAGCAGAAATCGAAAGTTCAGATGGTACTGTCGCCTCCGCCAAACACTCAAAGAGAAACCCTAGATCCTCAATTCGAAGAGGATAGAAACAAAATGGAGAGATGAAGAGAACAGCTAAAGCGAAATGCTGGAGTGAATCCTAGTCATCAGATCGCGACTAAAAAGCGAGGTGTGCGGCTTAGATCAACCGGAAGTGTTAGTGAAAGGAGACAAAACTTCCTTCGATGGCTGTCGGAGAGACAATTTCAAGTCATGGGCCCCGCCTGTCTGAGAAATGGGTGAGTCGCTGCGACCATGGGTCCTGTGAGTCACAGTGAGGTGAAAATGTGGCCCCACGGGTTAGAAAGATATGCGATTTCCATCTCATTCCAGAAGAAGAAAAGAGAAGCAAATTAGAGGCCGATATGGGCTCTGTCAGCACAGCGGGCCCCACTGAAGGTCGAATTACAGCCCCTGGAAGCAGAACAACTGGCCCAATTGGCGATTGAAAGAGGAACGAGGCAGTCAAAGTTGGTCAATGTGAGTCAACGCGAGTCAAATTCGACGAGGACTGGCGCCAGCTGTCGAGGGGAGCTCTTCGCTCTAACGGAAAGAGGTTACAACAGAATCGAAGCTTCCAGGTACCCCATCTGGTGCCTATATAAACCCCACAAATCAATGAACTAAGGGCCTTTTTCTGATCTTTGATCCCTGGGTCTAGTTTTCGAGGACTTTGCCAAAACTTCTCCGACATTTCCTTTGTTTTCTGAGAAAGTTTAGGAAGCACATGTGTTGTGCGATAGATACAATAGATTAGAGAGAGAGAGAGAGAGACAAGTGTGAAATCTCAGCTGTAACTAGAGAGGGAAGATCAATCGAAGTTTGTAAAGGTGAGAATTTGCAATGAAATTGACGAATTTTGATGAATTTGAGTTCAGTTGAAGTTCTTTGAGTTGATTTCGATGTTCTTTCTCTTTCAGTGATCAAATTTGTTGTTAATTGCTTTCGAGTTAGTGTTTCTTGATAGATCTTATACACTAGAAGTATAAATTTACATCAGATATGAGTATTAGTATTGATCAAATAAGAGAAAAGCAGGGACACTGTCTTCTTCGCTATTTCTTTCCCTTTTTAGTTTAATTGAAGAAAGTTCTTGATAATCCGATTAACTGATAACTTGCTCCAGTGACATAAGACCTGATTATAACAAGCATTCTGACATGGATGCCATCTCTCTTGCCAATTCAATTAATACAATACCTGGTGGGGACACTGTCCCTTTTCCAACACTGATATGTCTCCTATAAGGCAGGGACTATGTTCCCTTAGCTATTAGGCAGGCATGCGAAGTCTTGATGAAAGAAATTAGGTCAAAAGAACTGCTGTAATATCAAAGTGGGCAATTTTGCACTTGTGTGCATTTCTTGGAATCAAGAACCAGGTTTAGACGTACATATATAAGTGATCTGTTAATATGCATGAATAATTATGTGAAAATTGAAACACTGAAAAGTGTCTGTTAGTGGGAAAGTTATTATTATATTGATAGTTACTGATCTTACAACACATCATCTTTTATATGACAGTATTTCCTGTATTCCCTATGCTTCTTAATATCAAATTGTATATGCATAGTATAATCTCAAATGCAGGGTCTCTGACAGGGACTATGTCCCCTCGTCAGTCATGTCTTCAAACTGGTAGGGATTTTATCCCTCTTCCAGTCCATTAACTTCTCTCAAAGTCAATGTGGGGAAGTCATGCCCCCATCATGGCTGAAGAGAAGACATATTTCTCAGTAAAGAAGCTGTCATGCTGCCCAATTTTATTTAAATCTGACAAGCTCGATAATAGTATGGTACTAAGTTGCAATTCCTGAACTATTCTGTGTCATGAACTGTTAAAAGTATGGTATAAAAGTATATTATCTAAGTTCTCTATAATTAGTTTGTTTATACATATTGCCTCATACTCAGGTCACTGAGTTTTCTTAATCTGACCTTGTCATGACTGTCGCAATGGCTACATGGCAAATGTTAACAGTTTAAAGAGATATGTAAATAAACCCTTCTTATGAGTCTATGCAACAGAGTTCAAGCTAAAATGAACTAAATCAACTTTCTTGGTTACCTGTCTAAACTGGATTTTCATTTCTTGTGTCTATATAATGAACTATAAAAGAAAGAAAAAGACTGTCTAGTTGGGGTTAAAGATAATGAGATCTGTAAATAAAAGTATCAAAATTGTTTCTTGCATTCCATGTCACCTCAAAGATACTAACTGTTATCATTTCTTTGTTTTCATCAGGTATAATCTGAGGAGCATAAGGTTTCTTTATTTTACATAATTTTCATTCTTAACATACACTGATACTGTATAATTAAAATGTCTATAAAGCTGAAACCCTAGTTCACTAACAGGATATCATATGACTGCATAGCACCTTCTAAATAGAATCACACTGTCACAAGCACTTAACTTTCATTTTCTATACTAACTGAATGAGGGTAGGATTGGTATTCTGTGGTATATAGCTGATTGCAATGTTAAGAAAACCAATAAAATAATGATCTCATAATCACATGACAGACATTGAGATATCGAAAGGTCCATGGGATACACATCAAAAATGGTTAACAAACTATCATGTAGAAACTTGCTAAATTGTTGAAACATAAGGGCCAAATTGTAAAATGTGATATTATTGGATCGGGTTCACTAACATATGGTTCCTGGAACATGCCTTTTAAGTTATCATTCTGTTGCTTCAGGTTTTAATTTGAATATCAATTAACTGCCTAATACTAACTACCTTTTTCTTTGATACACAGGAACAACCCCTGAAGAATAAAAAGGTTTACGTTATAAACATGGTTGCTTTGTAATAAAAAAAATATATTTAGTTAGCACTTCCAATTTTTGTATAAACATATCACGTGTTGTCAGGTCTAAGTATCATATTGTTATTTGTATAGAATTGCGCCCCAACTTCAAAATTAGAAATAGAAATTTGATGTATAGACCCATTGTTCATATGGCTCGTTTAGATGCATATACGTCAGCCCCCGTTTCCATTACAAGTCTGTACTTGTGACCAAGGATGGATACGAGTAAGTGAGGTATTCCTAAGAACGTTGATATTAATAATGAAGCTTCCTTGGTGTGTGCATAGTAACGAAATCATGTTGGTATAGATGTCATGGTCCTATACTCCTATATGAACTTGAATATTAAATGCTAAAATTTCCTAAGTTTGGTTTATGAGTTAAGCGCAAGTTCAGCCTATGACTCTGGAGCCCGACTGAATATGAGCCCATATCATTAAGAAGTAACGGCCAGGCGCCAATCGAATTTCAAATCCCACCTCTAGCCACACGAGATCCTATATGACCAAAGCAGATATAATGCTCATACGACTTGCTATACGAAATCCCTATCATTGAAGGTCACCCCTCTCAAATGGCATGCCGCATCATCAAATCCTTACTGACGTGGATCAATCGGAAGGCGCCAGATGAGTTCAAACCTTTTAGAAATTTTATTTTTATTTAATAGGACGCCCCACAAAAATACAAAATAGAAACATTAATAGGGTGTTAGAAATTGAATAAATCGATTGATATTATAGTATAGTTTATAGAATTAGAAATCGTCGCTTTGAAGTACTTTCACTATGACGATTAATTTCAAAACACTATAAAAATATAAAAAGATTGCACTATCCCCGAGATTTCCAAAAGTGGCCTCCTTGCCCCGAGATTTCCAAAAGTGTTCCTACAAGTGGTTGATATTAACCCCAGGAACCCAACTCTTACAAGTGGCTTCCACAATGCTCCAAGAGTTGAAACGTGAGTCCTTACAAGTGACATGAAACGTCCCAAGGATCTCCAAACACTAGATTCCCTTGCAAGTGGCCATCAAAGGCCCTGGAATTCTAGAAAATAGTGGTTTCTCAACAAGTGGCTAATAAAGGCCCCGAGAATACCAAATATATCTTCCCTGAACTGAGCTGTGCGCAACATGTTCGGGAACAAGAGAACCGTTCCTACAAGTGCCTAATATATGCCCCAGGAACCAACCTTTACAAGTGGACGATGAAAGTGCCCCAAAGGTTGAAACGTCTCTCTTCATCTTGTTCCTACAAGTGGCTAATATATGCCCCAGGAACCAACCTTTACAAGTGGACGGTGAAAGTGCCCCAAAGGTTGAAACGCCTCTTATCCTGTTCCTACAAGTGGCTAATATATGCCCCAGGAACCAACCCTTACAAGCAGACAATGAAAGTGCCCCAAGGGTTGTAATATTTTCCTTTGTTCCTACAAGTGGCTAAGAAAGGCCCCAGGAACCAGTCCTTACAAGTGACTCTGAAAGTCCCAAGGATTGCAAATTTCTTCGTTCCTACAAGTGACCCTCAAAAGTCCCAGGAACCAACTCTTACAAGCGACTTTCGAAACGTCCCAAGAGTTGCAAACGACTTCAAAACGACTCCAAATGAAATGTATCTTCGAAACGACTCCGAAACGACAAAACGAAGCGACAACAAAACGATAAAATGAAATAATTTTAGCATTGTCTCCTCGATTGAGTCCCGTCAATTAGGTCTGGTCCCGTCAATCGAGTCCGACCTAAACCATTTTTACGACTTTATTCCTAGCATACTTCTTTTAGCCCTTTAATCAAAGGTTTTCGTGGTTCGTCCCGATGTAATTAACAATGGGGGCTTGCGCCCATTGGAAAGTTGGACCCATACACAAATAATAAACCTTCACAGAGGCGATTTCTCGCTAATGTCCCTTGTTGTCAAGAGGCATTTCTGCGCTAGAATTCGGCTCCGTGGAGGGTGAATCTCGTGGGGTGTTTCTCTCCCGTTGAAACCCGTTGTTCAGTGAGAATGACGAAAAATCTCACACACTAATAACCGACTCTGTATTTGGATGTGCAAGAATAAGGATCCAGATAAGAATAAGCTCCAAATTCTTTATTCTTGTGCAACCTAAACAACCATGGAATAAGGAATTTGGGCCCTTATTCATATTCTCATAAAACTATGGTATAAGAATAAAGAATTTGGACAAACACGCATTCCGAGATGTTTATTCTTATTTCTTATTCAACCGTGTATCCAAAACGGATATTAGGAGAGAGAGGATGAGAAACAGAGTTTCTACTTAGAGATTAGGGAAATTGAGATGTTAATTGTTAAAATATCGTCAGTCATCGCAGCGGAATTATTTCATCATCAGGTTGGGTATGGGGAGGCACGATCCAAGTACATCTGCACAGGGATCGTGCCACTTAAAGATCTCGATACAATGATCTCAGTAATTAATAAAGCACAAAGATAAAACAAAAGACACAAGATTTAATGAGGTTCAACACTAATTTAGCACCTACGTCATCCACACACACGCACATTATTTTTTATTATTTTCTGAATAACTGAGTTGATACAACACAAGGAGAGAAGATGAATACATAGAAAAATAATAAATGTTTTTCCAAGAAACAGTCGAGTAAGAAGTATAAGAATATCTAAACACATCTTCAGATAATCTAATCAGATTCTCAACAATCAGTCATCGTCTTCCTTGTGTATATTCTTTCCTTTTCTGAAATGTTTCCAAGGATTCTTTCCTCTTCTCTGAGATACCTCCAAATTAGATCAGAAATATCCTTTTCTGTCGGTACACAATCTTATGCAGCACAACCCGTGTCTATCCATGCCATGTATCCGATCCCTGGTACGATCATCTGCGGCATCATATTCCAATATTAATTTTATGTAAAGAATCTTAATTATTGCTAGAGTATAGAAAGTGGTAAAGATTAATCATATTGATAATAGTATAGCTAGGGTATATTTTGGTCATAATTGTTTAAAAGTGATATTTTCATATTTAAAATATGATTAAAATTAATAAACATAGGTTATATCCATGTTAAACAAAATTATAGGGATTATATTCGATTTTAAAGATGAGAGGAGATTATATCCGAATGGAGAAAATTTAAGGGGTTATATCCTATTTTTTTTAAGCAAAAGTATGGGTCTATCCCAGTACTTTTTTCTATTATGATAAAATAGTTTATGTACAAAAATAAAAAAAATAAAAATAAAATAGGGCCTAAGACGGGCCCAGAGAGGAAATGTAAAAAAAAAATAATAAAAAAAATAATTAAAACAAAGAAAATTGAACTAAGACAAGGCAGGAGATTCAACGCCTTGTAGCAATTGGGAAAAGCTCCATTCCTCTAGAATCAAATTGGCTGATGTCTCGCACTTTTTCGGGTCTGCACCTCGGATAGGATTTAGGGATACCTCCGTGGGGGTGAAAAAAATACGGATCAGATACCCCTCGAACTTCCTGGGACGCAAACATCAATACCCATCTGACAAAGGATGAGGATACCGACGTGATCTCAGGATTTTCGAGAGTTTGATTGTTTGTTGCAGGTCATTTCCTTCCAGTAGGCGCAAGCCCCTACTGTTAATTACCTCTGAACCAAGTCAAGAGTACCTCTAGATCGGGATAGTCAATGGATTAGGCTCAATAAGCTTACAAGGAGTCAATTTGTTATTTCACAAGTGGCTAATGTTAAATGGAGTGTATGTATTGAGGAACGAAAATATGATACAGTTTAGAAGAGAACACATGCACTATGGATGCAAAAGGGATGACATGAATGCCTGTAAAACTGTCATGATGCATGCTTATGTGTGCAAATAGTGTGATTTCACTAAAACCGTATCACTTAAACATTTTCTGTATTTCTTTTATTCCAACATTTTCTGTATTTCTTTTATTCCAACATTTCTAGAGTTTTGTTGAATTAGGCATGAAGCTTTTGTTTGGATTTCTGAGTCTGGGTCTAAAACATCTGGAGCTCTGGATCAGAGTTTAGTCGTTCAGGGATATGAGAACTTTTAGTTAGAGTCTTAAGTAAAGACATGCTATGCCTCCTCTCGACATGAACATTTGTGACGGTCATCGGTCGACTTTTATCTGGCCGCTTAGTCGTCAAGGCTTCGCTCACCCTGGGTCAAAACGCATCGCGGACCTAGAAGGAATAGATATAGACGTGCAAAGTCTCAGCTTCTGACGTGTCGGAGCTCCGGTGTATCAAACGTGTGAAAGCTTCAGTCTTCTGACGTGTTCAAGACTTAGGTCTGATGTTGACGTGTCAAAACTATGATTCTCTGGCGTGTTAGAGTTTCAGGCATTCTAGCATGTGAGAACTCCGGCGTTAGAATGTGTTTAAGTTTTAGTCAACTATTGATGTATTGAACTTTCAGTCCTGTGACATATTAGAGTTTGGTTATTAAAATATTTTTAAACTCCGGTATTAGGACGTATCTAAAAGTTCTGGTCAGTTTGAACATTTTGTTTATGTTCAAACTTAAGTCTGTTTGCACTCTAGGGCTTTGGCTATTTTACCATACTTAAACCTTGGCTTTTAGACATGTTTAAGTTTTGGCCCCTAGAGTCTGGATTATGGAGGTTGTCATTGGATCTGGGTTAAGATTCTATTTCGGGATTTAGGTTTCCTGGATTTAGGTTCTGGACTTAGAATTTCTAGTTCTTGGTTTATACTTTTGTATTTGGAATTTCTGGCTCTGGACTTATATTCTGGTTCTAAATTGTTTGGTTCCATATTATATTCTGGATCCGGATATTTTGGTTTTGGGTTTATATTTTGGGTTTGGAACTTTAGATTTGGGGTCTTTGGATTCAAGGTTTCGGGCTTGAGATTTTGGACTTGGATTTTAGGTTTTGAATTTGAATTCGAAATTTTGAATTTGGGGGTCTTGAATTTGAATTTTTGAGTTTAGTGTTTGAATTTGGAATTGTGAATTTGGGATTTGGGATTTGGATTTGGAATTTTGGATTTTGAATTTTGGAAATTGAATTTAAGATATTGGGTTTGGATTTGGATTTAGGACTTTGGGTTCTTGGAGTTGGGAATTAGATTTTTGGAACTTTTATTTTGAGTTTGGATATCGGATCTTAGAATTTGGTATTTTTGGATTTTTGGATTTGGAATTCAGGAATTTGGATTTTTGGGATTTTGGGATTTTTGGTTTGGCATTTTGGTTTTTTGGGTTTTGGATTTGAATTTGAATGTGAGTTTTGGACTTTTGGATCTTTATTTGGACTTTGGATTTTTTTATTTTGGGTTTGAAGATTTTTTACACAATTTTTGAATGCAGTGCAACTTTCTGGTATCGAATTCTCTGGACAGTCAGACGTCAGTTCGGTTTTTGATTTTTTTTCATTTTCTATCTGTTTGGAATTAGGACTTGAAACTTTTAGACTTCAGAATAGACATCTAGACGCATGTGCTGTAATTTTTACAAAATTTTTGGAGGCTTGCTTCAGGGGTTTCGAAACAAAAACTTTCTGGTTCGTTTGCTGGCACAGAATTCTGGATCTCAATTTTGGCCTGACTTCAGAAATTCACCACAATTAATATGTTCGTCCAAAAATTCTGAAATTTTAACAGGAGCTGGCTCATATCATGTTCTATCTACAGTTCAAATTTTAACTGGTTCTGTTCAACTGTTTGGAAAATAAAAAAGATTTCGTAAAACTGTCAAAACTGTTTTTGCTGGTACCAGATTTTCTGAAACTCAATTCTGTTTGACTTCAAAAATTCACTGCAATTAATCAGTAAGTCCAAAAATTGTGAAACTTTTACAGAAGATACATCTCATCATGTTTTACTTACAGTTTAAATTTCAATTGGTTCTGCTTAACCGTTTGTGAAATAAAAAAGATTTCATAAAACTGTCAAAACTGTTTTTGCTGATACCAGAAGTTATCCTCTGTTATTTTACAAATACTCGCCAGTTCTTTACCAGAAAGCATCTAAGTTCAGAGGGGCATGGTCCATGAATTCACAATCTGATTTTCTGTACCTTAGTCTAGAGAAACATGCATTTACTAGACTCGTGCTATCAATTTTTGTTATTTCCTATTACCCTTGTTTTTTCTTTATTTCAATTTCTTCATGTAGGGGTGATACTTACTAATGATGCCATGAACAGCAACAAAACTATACAACCTTATTCACTGGTGATATCAAACTGATTTTGGTGTTAAAGGACAGATGCAAATATGAGTTCTTTGTTACCTAAGAATATAAATAACTATATATGCAACCTATTTATATCCTTTGTGTGCAATGAAACCTTCATTAACTGACATGAACTAATCTATGTATTCAAAACAGTATATAAAACATGAGATGCAAATGTAATAAGTGCAAGGACAAAACAATCAAATCTGCTTTTATGTTTTATGCAAGATGCAAACTAAACAGTTTTGCCTTTTTGTTTTACTTTTACTGGAAGGCACAAACAGTGTGGATACATGCATGATTTTGAGAACTCATCATTTTTTTTAAATCAAGTCTTAACTGGAAACTTATGCTTAGTGAAAATAAAGTAGTACACTAATTTAGATTGAAATTTATTTTTAGTTTTCAAAACAGTGGAGGACATTTTTATTCTAGTTCCTAGCTTAGTAAAAACTTTATTTAAACTTACCTGGACCTTAACCAACTGCCCAACACAGAAACTGGATCAAGCTGAGAGGGTGGAGTCTAAGTCACACACCTCGTGATTGATCTGGTTTCCATTTTGGAGAGCATGACAAGGCTCAGAATTCATTTTGACAGCATAACTTTTACTTTTTATTTGAACTATTATCATTGTTTCGGCTCATTTGAAGCCTTGATTAGCCATCTAATCCACAAATTAAGCTTAATCATGAGGGCGGAGTCTAATGTCACGCACCCCATGCTTCAGCCCAATCAATGGCGTCGACGAACAAAAAGGTTCAAAGGTGCCTAATAAAAACATAATATAACAATAAAACATAAAACGAGACCATACTTTTGACAATACCAAAATAACTTGAAAGAAATAAAGCAAAAAGACCTGGATGCATTAATTACCTAAATGCGATATTAGTGCAGTATGACATTTCATGAACATTAAACTACATCCCGCTCGTGATTCTGAACCGAGGGACCCACATGGCGTCTATAGAGGCGGAGTCTAATGTCACGCACTCTGAGAAGCCAATGGTTCACAATCCAGAAACTCAAACAAGACGAAACAAAATAGACGATGCAAAACTTTATTTTTGGGAAGGAACTTTTGTTACTCAATCTCGCGGAGGACATGGCTAGCACGGGTGAAGACGGAGTCTAATGTCACGCACCCCACCAATGCTACTCATAACCTCCATGAGAACAAGCATCAACAGTTTTATGCAAAAGAAGAAGAAAGATGCAAGACTATGAAAAATAAAATCTGCTATGCACGTGCAAGCTCAGGCACACCATGGCTTGGTGGCCGAGCAAAGAAAACGAACCTCAAAACAGCAATTAAACGATTGAAATTTCTTTATTGATATGTAAAAAGGATGGTTTACAAGTTGGCTTACCTAGAACTTCCTTTTCTTTTGTTTTTTAACTTAACTTCTTAATGCCTACAAGCTGTTCGATGAAACGCCTCCACCAAAACACCCCTTTCTATCTATCACCTAGCAACAGGACAGAGCTTCTACACTAAGACTCAACCTATGGGGTCGTGGAGGCGCTCTTGATCTTCTGACTTCGGGTCTTTATATAGGCAGCAATTAGGGCAACACACCCAAAGCCGTGGTGTCATCCATGCTCTTCAATCATGATCCAATGGTTAGCACAGATCCTTGGGGGTAAAGTTTACTTGATTTTATTTCTTTGATGTTGAGTGTAGCCACGTCTCCAGGCAGATTTACGGAGATAAGGGGGCCACGACATCTCTTCTTTTTTTTTACTGGCTTCCATGGTAGAAAGGACGGGGTTCGTTCTTTTACTGGAGGAGAAGGGAGGGATACGGTGACTTCCTTGCTTCACTACTGGGCCACGTGAACAATTTTCATTTCTTTCCTATTTTATGTGAGCCCAATATCTTCTTGGCACAAGCCCATTTGGATTTTATTTATTCATCTACCTCATTCAATTTACCGAGGCCCATTCCAATATCATGCATATATTTCCTTTTCATTTTTTTTTACTTTGACCAATCAAGTTGATTCGGTCATGACCATCCCTTATCAAGTGAACAAGGGAAACGTCCATTTTCTAACTTTTTAATTGAATTTTAGCAAGCCACCAACGATTTTAAAAGGTGAAGAACTTGATGACCACAAGTTTTATATTTTTAGAATTTCTAAATTAATTAAATGAATTTTCTAAAATTTATAGAATAATTCACATAATTAATTTATTCATGTATGCATGGTTGCACGTCTTCATGCTTTTTTTTTTTTTTTTTTTTGCCTTGCAAAATCATGCATGATACTTGTGTCACATTTTTTATGAATATTGAATATTAAATGTTAAATTAATGCAACATATGAGGTGTCACAATAATATTAACATTAGTATCAACATCATGTCGTCTTTAACACAGGCTCGTGTTCTGCTTCAAAAATTGACCCCCCTTTTCTGAGAATCTGGACCCGCCATGCTTTTATGTGCCCCGTTTTCGTCGTCTTGTGAATTGTTGAAATTTTCTCATATGACAAAAATTAGAGGTAAACAGCTGAGATCGAAGGAGTGTTTGAAACTTCTCTGAAAATTCTCCCACATCTTTCTTTCCAGATGAAGTAATAAGAGATGGCCAGTAGCCGCTTGTAAATTGTTGAAGTTTTATTTGATAGCAGTGCCAATTGCGTTGTAGCATGATAAGATGGATAAGTTGCTGGTGTGCCAGAAAGGAATAAATTAAGGCAAGAGGAGTGTTCCGATATCTCCAGGATAAGGGGTTATATCCGATTTTATCTATACTAAACTAAAAAAGCATGCCATTTACTTAGCAATTAAGGCAAGAGGTCTCTAATTTTCGCCGCTCCAAATGACACATATCATTAGCCATTTGATCAAAACTTGATAAGCGGTTGGGATGGAACTCATTAAACATTCTGTTTCTTCGTAAATTACACAGAGAGCAAAGAACGAATGAGAGAGCCTCCCCGCTTACGTCGCCTCTTCCACTGTCGATGCTCGATCTCTTGTGGACTCTTCCTTTTTTGGCTCTCCCCGTCCTCGTAGCTCTAGCTCTCCTCCGATTCAAACTCGTGCTCTTGCCTCTACTATCGTGATCACAAGAGAGCTCGAAACCTAATGATGCAATATGGCCTTGCGCACACTTCACAAAAAGAGGTATAACTTTTGATCCGACCGTCGGATCGAGCTGAAATTTTGACAGGAGCTCCGCGACTCAGATCCCGAAAATAAACCACAGCTTTGCTGCCGTTTGCCAAATCGTCAGCTCAGATTTGCGATCCGAGCCTTCCTTCATGGACTTTTGGGCCTTTCTTTACAATTTGAACAATTTCTAGGATTATTTTTGTAATTTTTATGTATTCTGTTTTTTTAGGATTTTGTACTTGCTATATAAGCAGCCGTCGTACTTTCTGAAAGTCAGTTATGTTATTTTGAGAATTAAACTTATTAAAAATCAAGAATCTGTGTGATTTTCAACAAAAATCTCTCTCGTTCGTTCTTTTTCCATTATCTTTCTCTGTGATTCGTGCATCACCTAAGTGCTCCACCACCTTAATAGTTGACCAATTGCTACTGAAATTCATTTACCGATCGAGAGTTAAAAATATCTGCGTAGACAAATAGGGTATGCTTATTTGTGTTAGAAATGTTTACTAATTTGAATTAGTGATATTTTAAATCTTAAATTGAATCATCAAACTTGAATTAGTAGTCCGAATAGAATTACTCCACTAGACCACTAAGTTATTACACACATACTGCTTTTTGGGTCTCTTCAATTATGACTTTTGACATAACATGTCGGGATCAGGTCCCTCTTGTTTTGTCATTTTTATCTTTTCCGAAGTTAACTTTTTGTGTGTTTTTTACTTTTTTGAGAAGATGATGACTTTTGACATAACACGTCGGGATCAGGTCCCTCTTCAATTATGATTTTTGACATAACGTTTTTTGTGTTGAAATATATGAGGTCTACATGTGTGGTATATACCAAATTATGTAGCGTGAGGTTTGTATGAAGGAAATATATCAACACAGGTTCAGTTCGGTCCGAACCAGAGTTAATTCGGACCAAATAGAGAAGACTACAATCGACCCAGAAATGATTTCGGTGCGAAGGTTGTATTTCGGTCCGAAATGGTATGCCGACCAAGCATATTTGGTAGGATATTTGTGCTATTCTGCCAAATCTTTCAAGATACGAAGGATGCATATAGGCTTGGCGTATTTCCATATTGAAGAGGATATGATGTGTGTCAGAAGAGAAGAAAATACGAAGAATAAAGACAAGATTGTGTGAATTAATTTTATTACAAAAAAGACTAGTTGCCTTATGTAATTTTCTTAATGTCTATTTATTCTTCTCTTCTCCCTCAAACAATGTATCTCAGAAATTATTCAGAAAAGAAATAAAAGAGTGTGCGTGTGTGTGGAGGACGTAGGCACCAAGTTGGTGCTGAACCTCGTTAAATTCTCGTGTCACTTGTATTTAATTTGTGTGATTGTTTATTCTGGGATCCTCGTGCTGACTAACCCTAAGGGACATGGTTCTTGTGCAGTTGCACTTGGATCGTGCCTCCTCAAATCTAAAACTCAACTTCCGCTGCGTAGACGCTCGAATTCTTAACATTTTGAAGATATTTTCAACAATTAGTCACCATCTTCCTTGTATATATATTTTTTTTTTCTGAAATATATTCAGATGAGCAAGATTGTGGGGCTATGTCAAATTATCTCTTTTATGTTAACTAAAATTCCTTTTAAAAATATCTCCAAAAATCTCTTGAAGCTCCAGTTTGCAACAACCTAGTTTATTAGTATATCAAACAACACTAATAAGTCACTAGTATTAAAGTCCCACAGCCCGATAAAACCCGACCTTCTTAGGCAAAAACGAAAATTATCTGACAATTTGAAGTCTACCATTCTGTAGAAACGAACAACTTTCAAGAAAAAGGGGGGGGGGGGGGGGGGGGGGGGGGGGGGGGGGATTGGAATGGACAATCAGTGCTTCGCTCAAGTTCAATTAATTTGAGCTTAATAATTACATAGTACATTTTCACAATTATCGTATATATGGTTTTATCCCTTTTTTAATCCCAGCTGAAATGTTCCAAGATAATTAAGTTTAACATTTTTAAAAGAAAGCCGCCATTCAACTTTATTAGAATTGTAACTAAAGCTTCACCAGAATATGCCTCACAATATGCACTGTTGAGATGTCCCGATCCCTCTCATCATGAAAATATTCTGCCTCCATTATGAATCAATTCTCCTTAGTGCTCACCTCTCAATCCTCACATCACATACATGGCCCAAAATATATTAAGCTATACAACTTAATTACTTAAAAGAAGCAAAAGCTCAAGTAATAATAGAGGGCACCTAGCTTCAATATAGTACTGAAGTAAATAAGAGGAAATATTAGCAAATTAGTTGTGACAGGTTGCAATTGATGTACAGGTTGCAACAGGGAACTCGGGAAGAGAAAAAAACCGGTACATAATTGAATCCCATCAATTGACGCCTCTAATATTCGACTCATTCTTAATTTATATATCATGTGATACCTGCAGGAATAATAAGAGTAGAAGGAGAAGATGTAGCTGAAACTGAACTATATAATTTTATGAAGAAGTTAGATGAGGTTCCAGGCGAACCCTTCAAGCCCCGGCCAGTGACCATCTTTCGTCTCCCCACTTGGTTCCATGAAATCAACAAAGACCTCTGTGAGCCCAAGATAGTTTCAATAGGCCCATACCATCACGGCAAGGAGAGCCTTCTATCCATGGAAGAGCACAAGTGGTCCACCCTGCGGGACTTCCTCGCACGTAACAGGAATGTCGGGTTTGAAGTCTACTTCCGAGAGATGAGATTGGTGGAAGCACAAGTGCGTGAGTGCTACAGTGAAACCGTGCACATGGAAAGTAATGATTTCGTTATGATGTTGCTACTAGATGGCTGCTTTATTTTGGAGTTACTTTTAAAGATTCAATCAAACCAATGGGATGCCCTTTGTTTCGTTAGTTGGGTTGAATGTGATATATTTACTGATTTATGCTTGCTTGAAAATCAAATACCCTTTTTTGTCATCCACAAGCTAATTGTCATTCAAGGCTGGTGCAATCAAAATTGCCAAGATCTTTGCCCCTTGCTCGACTTAATCTATGAGATACGAACTTGGCCAGATATGTTGTTTCAATTCAAACCACCTAAATTATCATGCAACGAAGTCCATCATTTTCTTCACCTTTATTATACGGGAGTACTGCCTCATATTCAGCTTGAAAGGGAGCAAACTGACTCGTTTACTGGTAAATCATATCTCCGGGGACTCAAAATTTTCTCCAATTTTAAAGTATTTTCCAAAACAAACAATCTTGTCACAGAGAGCAGTGAGCAAATAAATATACCATGCATCACAGAGCTTCATGAGGCAGGCGTGAAATTTAGGAGAAAGAGAAGTCCTCGTGATATGTTCGATATATCATTTCAGGACGGGATTATGGAGATGCCTTTTCTCCAAATCGACAGTAATATAAAGAACTACTTCTTGAACATGGTTGCTTTCGAGCAGAGTCGACCACATGGACCTGAGAGAATTATGTCAAGCTATTTAGCTCTTATGGATTCATTAATTAACACAGAGAAGGATGTTGCTATACTGGTACGATCTGGTATAATTGAGAATTTTCTTCAGAATGATGAACAAGCAGCAAAATTCTTCAACCAATTCAGTGATATATTTGTACTCAACTACAATGACTATTATTTCTATGGCTTGTACAAGAATGTCAAAAGGTACAGCAAGTCGACTTGGCACAAGTACAGAGCACGGTTGATGCATGATTACTTCAGCAATCCCTGGTCTTCTATCTCTGTTGTGGCAGCTAGCATCCTACTCATTCTCACCTTTCTCCAGACTTATTATTCAGCCAAGTCCAACAAATGATATTTTTATTAAAGTGTGATTTAATTCCAGACAGGGCCTAAGTTACTTATTGTCTGCATTTGGACGATCAAATTAATATTAGTATAGTGTTTTCCTTGTATCCTGTATTATAATTTTGTTTTGCTATATATAATTATTTGTTATTTTTCATGAGATTTATTTGTCAGTGCTCATAAGCTGTTATTACAATTGTTCTCACTGCGGTTGCTTAAGACAACTAGCATTATGGAGGTTCTTGTTGGCAAGCGCCACTAATGAGTTATATGACACTAATGGAGGTACCTAACTAGTTTGAACTAAAAAGGAACTATTTAAAATAGTTAATAAACGACTTGGGCTGCAATTGAACAGTCGAGTTTCGTACCGTAGTCACATTAGTCACCATGGATTCATGGTTAGGACTTAGGAGTGAGGATTCCGGCAGTATCCACCAATGTCCTAATATCAATTTTGGTCTTGGATTTCCTATTTGAACTGCATCAAGAGGGCCAGAGCCCAGAGGAAACTTTTCTGTCCATTTGCTATTGTATGATATGTGATGCGTGATTATTTCAGCTGCGCCATCCTTCTCTGATTCTCTGTTGTGGCAGCTAGCATTTTTCTCTTTCTTACCTTCTCCAGATTCCCACCAAATGATTTTTCTTCGGGAGCATGATTTAATTGCGAACTGGACCTAAGTTAGTAATTTTGTTCGTGTGATGAAATTAATTATTACTTTTCATTGCTTGTTTATTTTTTTGTAATCTCATTCTGTTCTCAAGTAATTAATTGTTACTTTTCATTAGATTTATCTTTCAATACGTGTGAGTTATTGTTTACGGAAAATCACAATCCAGTGATACTGCAGCACAAATGAATGCATCATCACAACGGAAGGAAAATGAATTTAGGCGCACATGGATAAAGAAGATTACAAACCCAATAGGTATACCATGTGCCAGCACGCTCTGTGAGGCGGTACATCAAAGAGAAAGAAAAGCCCTGTTGACGGTTTTGACTTATCCTTTTAACTGGTACAATGGAAGTATCGTTATTAAGTTATGATGGCAAGATCATATTGCTGCATTTAAGAAAACTTGAAAATTCACTTCACAAGTGCCATTCACGAGTTGCATGGCACTAATGGATGTCCTAGTCACCACATCTCTTCAATGATTTTGGTAAATGTCTTGTTGCAACAAAGTATGATGGTCATTACTTTATTCGATGAAATAAGAAAATAGAGTTCCTCAACTTGACAAAAGCAGAGATTGGGGCTGATGCATGATTACTTCCATCTCTGTTCCGTGCAGAGAGAAAGGAGGCGGACCCCCAAATTCTATAATCAAGCACCATCAACAATTGCAGCAAATAAAAAGTTAAATAGCAATTAAAACTTAATTTCAGCCTGCTATAATCAACCTGAGGTAGGCAAAGTTCAAGAGTGACCAGTGTAATTAACTATCCTACGTCTGAACATTAATAATTGGTATTCACGAAAATCAATCCTCAAACCATTAATTAGCTAATTCCAAAGTTGATTATAGCACAGTTGTTGGCTCAGCGTAATTAAGGCAGAATGTAATTTCTAAGGATTTTGCCTAAATTTTTTTTCCTTAGACATAAAGCACATAATTGGTTCCCTCTCTCACTTACCAGGAAAAGGCAAATATATGATATTAATAAAGATATATATATAAATAAATAAATAAATAAAGACGATCCACCGGTTTTTTGTCAATCAACTTAATTTCCTTTTTTTATTATTTTAACAAAGAAAGAGATCATAGCCATATCAATCACTACTATCTTGAAATTACGTTTGTGATATTATGCTGAAATTTTTTATTTAATCTTGCGATATCCGTTTTTTAATATTTGAAAATTTTTGGATAAGTGTTTTGAATTATGCGAGGAATGCGAAACTCTTGAATCTCATTCAGAATGACTTATCCAAACTATCAAATATGATCTCTATATTGAAATCTTCTTGTAGACCAAATGTTATATTTTTTTTCAAGATTTTTAAGTTTTTTTTTTATTTTAGAAAATCGCTAATCTAATTAATTATGTACCGTTCAAAAACAGCACTTCTTAAAAATCTGGAAAAAAATACTTAAAAATTTTGAAAAAATATAAAATTTGGTATGCAAGGAGAATTCAATATGAATATCATATCAGATGGTTTGAATCAGTCATTTTGAATCAGATCCAAAAGTTTTGATTGTGACTTATAGAAGACTATGTAAGTTGCTGACTCACCATATATATATATATAGAGTGCTTAAGAACTTCTTCTGGACAATGCTTGCGTTTGAGCAAAGCCAGCCAAGCCAGTTTAAGAACATTTTTACAAGCTATACAAAGGCTTATGAATTCACTAATTAACACAAAGAAGGATATTGCTATACTTGAGCGGTCTTGTATAATCACGAATTTTCTCTCAAATGGTGAACAAGCAGGCAGCTTTCTTCAACCAATTCAGCGACATATTTGTACTCGACTACAGAGAGCACTACTTTCATGACATGTTCAAGGATTTAAAAAGGTACAGTGAGTCGACTTGGCACAAGCACAGAGCACGGTTGGTGTGTAATTAACTAATTACTCAAGCAATCCCTGGTCCTCCGTCTATGTATTGGCGGCTACCATTATGCTCATTCTTACCTTTCTTCAGACTTACTATTCAGCTGCAAAAATGATATTATTTGTTAAGCATGAATTTATTCCAAGCTGGACCTAAGTAAATTATAATTTGTGAGGTTTTTTTTAAGTTAATTATTGTTTGTGTACAATTTAAAGTAGCATTTTATGTTGGTTGTTCTTGTTTTGTAATCCTATCCTGCTCTCAAATAATTAATTATTATTTTTCAATATATTTATATGTTGGTGCGTCCAAGTTATTATAACTTATGTTGCTTGAGACAACTAATATTATCGCCATTGCAGATATCTTAATTATTGAAGTTCTTCGATATCGTCACCTTTTCTTGTTATGTTATCTCTAATCTAACTTTGTATCTTTATCCAGAATAGTTTCATACGTCACTCAAACACGTACAATATTTTTTTTTTTTTGAAATAAGACTATTTATTTATAAGGCTATGTTAAATAGAGTTTATCTCTCTTCCGCGTCCAGCGGAAATTGAATTCATTACCTCTAAGATAATGATGAAGCTGTGTTGGATTCCCAAGTTCAAAACACATACAACATAAACAGCACTACAAATTGATCGCAGATTAAGAGAAAAAATTTAGCTTGTTTTTCAAAAAAAAATATATATATATATAAATAAAATAAAGAAATATCTTTTAGAGTAAAAACAAAGCATACTAGAACGGTCACATGAAGGTCTAACAACAGTTGCAAATTTGATATTACTCAGTTATTTATTTCATATGGAGAATCAGTTGATAAAACAACATTTGTTCAGTGAGCTTGAAATTAAACACTTTATGCTACTTTTTAAACTCACAATATCAATCAACACTAGAAGATTGGATCTCTTTTAATTTGGGTTGTTACATAATAGGGCTGTCTTTTATAATTACAAGGAGCATTTATACCAAGTTCCTCACACCTTTCAAGTGGGGTCCAACAGAACGGACAAAAACACCTGATCACAACTCGACCTAAGACCGCTCCTACAACAGTACTGTACTTGAGCAGTTGTAAGTACTCCTCTGCAAAGATTTGAAAGAAATTAATCAACATGGATAAGACAATAACACGATTGAAAGGAACAGTGAGATCTAATTAAAACAAATATCTTAAGAGCACCGTTAATATCCATTTGTTGAATTACAAGAAAAAATGACTTTTAGCAAAGCGTAGAAATTATCCTTTTGGGTCAAATTTCACAAACATGTTGTCATTACAATGGAGTCAACATGCCAAGATGCTTGCATACGACCTAACATATTTATTCTTTATTTTTCTGGTTATTATTTCTTTCTTTTTTTTCTTTCGAAGGCAATCATGTTGAGATTGAATGCATGAAAAGGAGGCCTAAGGGTGTGGATATTCAAAAAATTAATAAATAAATAAATTCATGAAAAGGCTTCCTCCCTCCCTCATTTATTTTTATTTCTACAACTTCTTTTGGTCCTTCAAGTTATGATAAATCTGTGCTCCATCATAAACTGATTCAAACCAAAATGATTACAAAAGATATAGCAACACAACAGAAATAACTAAGCAGACTTACTTATCTCTGTTTCATAATAAGTCACTGTCAAACTACTAGTAATTTGTGCGTTTCGTCGAATACCAGCTTCTTTATTCCAGCCAAATCTTTCTACCCTCAATGTGATATGCACTCCACCTCTTCCAGCAAATAACCCCAACATCCGAGTCAACATCTAAAGTGTAAAAATAAATTTGCAACCTAATTAATTACCCGCATGTACGCACACATAAACTACACATTTATATATTGGTATCCCGTCCTTCCTCTCTGTCTGAAGAGGGTGACAGGTAGGGACCTTAATGCTCCTCCGAGCTACAGATAATCATTTTCGGAGATCATTTTATTTGGTCTTCAGCGGTGATTACTGAACTAATTAAGGCATAACAAAAAAAAAAAAAAGAAAAAAAGCTATACCAGGCGGGAAAGAACAGTTAGAAAATAGCATAATTTTTGACAAAGAGGTGCACAATAGAAAAAACATTCGGAGGAAAATAAGACCTTAGTAATTTACTGATCCTTTTTCCCTCCATAAGCTCCATTTCGAATAGTTTATCCTTAATTATTCAGAAATGGGAATATTGTTAACGAAATTTAACTGCTGGATGTATAGGTTCAATTAAGAGTGCTAATGAGCCATATTTTCTGTGAATTGATTAAAATATAAAACAACATTTCCAAATTGTTACAAACACTAAGTAATTTAAGAGAGGCAGTTATAATACCTTTAATGTTATCTAGGCAGATAAGACAATGATATCTGCTTTCCCAAAGACCAAAGCGCTGCACCAAAATTCAATAGCAAATGGAATACAATAGAGCAAAGGGGAAAATGATATGTACTAGTGCCATCCCCTGATTCAACAGAATGTGCGTCCCAAATTGAATAAAGGTATGCTGATCTCGACTCATGCATCTTTAGATAAGATTGAGACATTGGGTTGCCTATAATTAGGTACACAAATTGAGCTAACCAAGATAATTATCTGCTGTATTTTTAGTTTGTTACACATATTTCGAAGTCATTTTTTATAATAATGGGTCAAAAGAAATCAAAAAGTGGTCGTGCCGGAGTGGTTATCGGGCATGACTAGAAATCATGTGGGCTCTGCCCGCGCAGGTTCGAATCCTGCCGACCACGTTCTTTTATATTTCGATTTTGAATTTTTTTTGTTTTTAGCATAGCATTCTAATGTTTTAATAGGCGACAACAACACAACTAATTATAATACAAAAGTCAACCTCCATACAATTATTACTTCAGAGCCTATAAGTTCCTATAAATTTGTTACTTGGGCAAACCCAATAAACTCAGTTTAGTAATAAAAAGTTCAACTTTTCTCGTTGTCTGTCAGTATGGAGTTCAGACTGAATCACTGAACGCAACGAAAGAAAACAACTACGAGGCATCGACTACTGTGGTTGGGTGGTCGAGTATTTTTGTCGGTTACTGTCAAATATTTACAATTTTTTTTTTTTTTTTTTTGGTAAGAAGTGGGTATTTCTACTAGATTCATAGTTTAGAATTTTTCACTTAAATTATTGTCATGCAAAGAAAGTAATATTGGTTTGTCTTATTGGTTTTTTTATATCCTGCATGCAGAATTCTGCTTTAGTTGTAGAAGACGTAATTACAAAAACGAAAATAAGAAAATAAAAAAATAATCCGATACTGCTGATGTTTTCTTGGCATATGAATGAATTATATAACTACTAGCAACAGTGCCCGCTCAATGTGCGGACGGACTTTAAAATTGTGATATGAAAATGAAACTACAACATAGGATATGGCACAAGGAATCATATCAAATCTTTTATTGGAAATACAAATTTAATAAGAGAGCCTATATTTGAAATTAGACGGAGGAATCAATATACCCTTTCATTTAATATTTTTTTCAATAAGAAATAATCTACAATACGGCACAATGAAATAAATTTGAGGAAATCAAGTTTATATCTTGCCTTTTCTGACTCTCAATTAGTTTTTGATCGAATAAATCAAGGTACATGAATTGCAGGCAAATCATCTTTGCTACTCTTGCGTCTCTTCCATTTTTTGCCATACAAAGAGTTGCCTTTTTGGTTTAGTTATTAATGTATTGTCTCTCTCTAGCTACTCATATTGATTGGAATTTGGAAAACAGATTTTCACAAAAAGGAAATTATTTATGTTGATTGAAAATATAGATTTTCACAAAAGGGGATTACTCATTTTGCAATAATAGGAGACTACACCAATGTTTCCTTATCCGTGCAATAATAGAAAATTATTTATGTGTGAGAAAATTATTCAAATAATACTGTTATGAGTTATTATCCGTGCAATAATAGAAAATTATTTATGTGTGGGCAAATTATTCAAATAATACTGTTATGAGTTAGACTACGAGCAAAGTGATTGAACGGAGGGCTCCATCAATAACGACCATATCTTGATACGAAAACTTCAAATAACTGATCAATTTGGGATCCTTCATTTCATGGTTGACCAATCATAAAAAAATTAATACAATATGACAAAAGATCATAGATCGCTCCTATGATAAGTCGTGACAAAAGTAACAAAACAGTGGTTGCCGGATAAGTAAAGTCGTAGCCGATGTAAGCATGATAAAATTTACAAATGTAGTTAGTTGTCAGGAAATATCAGTGACCATTAATTATTAAAGGCCACATCATTTCAGAACCATGGCTGGGAATTTAAAAAAATGAGTCGTTCTATATGTGGACAAATTTTGTATGCATTAACTTTTTATCATAATATCAAAAAGATTGAAAACAATATTGTTGTGAATGAATCTCAATCTATATACATGATTTTTCTAAACTTGATCAGAAAGAATCTGCAATTGGACAACAATAGGAATTGACGTTGGTTATATCCGTAAAATACCATATACATGATTTCCTTCTTTTTTAATCACATGCATAATTAAGAGAGAAGCATTGTAAAGCCAATTTGACAGTTTTCCTTCTTTCTTAACTTCAGTTTATAGAGCAGTGAGATAATCAACATAACCAGCTCCTCCAATTCCTGTGTCATCTCTCTGCCAAAGAAAGAAAGCAAGCAAATAAGCATTAATAGTTACAAGGAATTACAGCCATAGTTCATCAGTAGCATAACTCGATTCAATGTTCCAAGTTCTAACAAGCATTGCATCATAATAGGCACCCCTGTCCATAAATGAACGTCGACTAATCTTTTAGCCACAATTATTTCTTATTAAAAAAAAAAAGAAAAACTGGGAATGGCATAATTTTCTTCAAACTACTATAGAAAAGTTTTCAAGAAAAAAAATCGTATAAAATTCCAAATTAATCTCTGCATGTTTCTGTAAATCACACGAAAAATGCTATCATTAATGAAAAAAATTCTGTACTGTTGCCTGATATAATTATTAGCACTTTAATAAGTTGTATAAAACGAGATTGTTAACCAAAAGGCCAGTAGTTGCCTGATATAGATAGGGCCAGTAATTCAAAGAAATTTATGTCCCTAGCAACAAAGTTTTCCCAAAAAACAGCCCTTAATACGGTAATACCAGAAAAAATTTCAGATCGGTCCTTGGTGCCATAATGGCGTACAGTAAGTGAGACAGAGGCAAACCGAACTCGTACCAACCCTAACAAATTCTCAAACGATATAAAACCAACATAGATCAGAGAGGGAGGGATAACAAGCCAAAATCAAGCATATCTATTCTACTTCAGATTCTACAACTACTCTACTAAAGCACATGTAGAGCTTTTGTCTTTCAAGGTCAAGATTCAAATGATACCTATGTTGGACAACACCCCGTATGGTGGTAACGGCAGCGGAAGCCAATTAAAAGAAGACAAGGAGGGTAATTTCGGCTGACAGGTTATGAGCATAAACATACACCTTGATCACACAAAGTATACATGCTTGTTCACATAAACATACACGTAGTGCGGTACCCACAAGAATGAAGCTAACACTTGAGAATCAATAAACCACAGCACAATCAAGCAATAGCACAAGAAAATAAAGGGAGACACAAGATTTTACGTGGAAAACCCGAAAGAGAAAAACCACGGAAGCGATCGGTGCAAATCCACTAAATCAAGAGTTTCTTACAAGTACATGGAGATCAATCAAGCTATCTACCTTCCTCTTACTCTCACTCACACTCTCTCTCACTTTTGAGGTGGAATTAACAAGAGTTACAAAGAGAAATGTAAACCCTAGATAGCTTCAGCAGGGAGACAAAGAGAGCAGCTCGATACGCACAGAGAGAGCTTCTATTTTCAGCGCATAGAGAGAGGAGACCCTTCCATTCCCTTTTTCATCTCATCTCCGTATGGGCTTCATGGGCCACGGCCCAATGTTGTCTTCGTACACAACAACCTCCCACTCGAAGACAAAACTCCCACTTGATCACAGAAGCATACACATTTGATCTCACAAACATACACTTTGATCACACAAAGCATACACATACGCCTCTGGTCACATAAGCATACACCCTTGATTATATAAACATACATCCAGCACCTCGCTCCAAACACATCCAAGTTATTCAACCAACCCAGATCGCCCCTTACAAAATATTACCTTGTCAGGAGGCACCACCTTCGTGAACATGTCAGCAACATTCTCCTTCATGTGAACCTTTCTCACGACTAGTTGCCCATGGTCTAGAACATCACGAATGAAGTGGTATCGCACATCAATGTGCTTAGTTCTTGAGTGATATGCCGCATTCTTTGAAAGATGTATGGCACCTTGATTATCACAATGCACCACATACTCCTTTTGCTTCAACCCAAGTTGTGCAAGCAACCTTTTCAACCAAAGCATTTCCTTCACCGCCTCGGTCAATGCGACATACTCCGATTCCGTGGAAGATAGAGAAACAATGTCTTGTAGTCGAGACATCCAACTAACGGCTCCACCACCGATAGTAAACACATAGCCCGTCGTGGACTTTCTAGTCTCACTACAACCCGCATGATCGGCATCAACATACCCTTCAATTGTCAATTTAGAATTTTCTCCACCAAAGCATAATTGCAAGCCACGAGTGCCTTTCAAGTACCGAAGTATCCACTTCACCGCTTGCCAATGCTCACATCCCGGATTAGACATAAACCGAGAGACAACTCCCACTGCATGTGCAATGTCTGGCCTTGTGCACACTATAGCATACATCAAGCTACCAACGGCTGACAAGTATGGAACCTTTTCCATCTTCAATCTCTCTTCATCATTCTTTGGAGAATTCTCTTTAGACAACTTAAAATGACCGGCCAAAGGTGTAGTCACCGGTTTGCAATTCACCATGTCAAATCTCTCAAGGACTTTATCAACATATTCCGTTTGACTTAACCAAAGCTTGCCTCTCCCTCGATCCCTATGAATCCGCATGCCCAAAATTTTCTTTGCTTCGCCAAGATCCTTGGTTGCAAACCTCTTAGACATATCAAGCTTAAGATACTTAATCTCATCATGATCATTACTTGCAATCAACATGTCATCCAAATAAAGTAACAACAAGGTAAAAGAACCATTCACCTTTCTTTTCATGTAGACACAATGATCATAGCCACTTCTTTTAAAACCTTCTTCTTGCATAAAAGTATCAAACTTTTTGTACCATTGCCGAGAGGCTTGTTTCAAACCATACAACCTCTTCTTCAATCTACACACAAGATTAGGGCTTGATTGATCAACAAATCCCTCTGGTTGTGACATATAGATTTCCTCATCTAAGTCACCATGCAAGAAAGCCGTCTTAATATCAAGTTGCACAAGCTCCAAGTCTAAATTTGCCACCAATGACAAAACAATCCTTATTGAACTATGCTTCACAACGGGAGAGAATATCTCATTAAAGTCAACACCATGTTTTTGTCCATAGCCCTTGACTACTAGCCTTGCCTTATGCCGTTTAGAACCATCGGCTTCATTCTTCAACACAAATACCCACCTATTTTTCAATGCTTTCTTTCCTTTTGGAAGCTCAACCAACTCCCAAGTCTCATTCACATGCAACGAGTTCATTTCATCTTCCATTGCTCCAAGCCACTTGGCTTTCTCCAAGCAATTCATAGCTTCTTGAAATGACTCGGGTTCACCCGCATCCGTGAACAAAGCATAAAATAGGGAAGGTGAATACCTTTGTGTAGCTCAAGAAATCCGAGTTGACCTCCTCAACTCTTGTATTAGGGTATTAGTGTGCTCTTCTTCAATGATGCCTTGAACATCATGCTCTTCCACCGGTTCACTCTCATCCTCTTGATCATGACCACTTGATTGAGGATCCGCTAGCATTCTAGGTACAATACTAGCATCAACATGCTTCTCCACATGTCTTTTATCACTTTGCTCTTTCTCATGATTTTCCATGAACATCACATTTTCGCGGAATATGACATCTCGGCTTCTAATTGTCTTCTTCTCAATAGGATCCCAAACCCTTATAACCCAAATCATCACCGCCATAGCCAACAAATGCACACCTCCGTGACTTGACATCTAGCTTATTCCTTTTCACATTTGGAATTTTCACATAAGCTTCGCATCCAAAAATTCGTAAATGGCCATAAGAAATCTTCTTGCCACTCCATACGACTTCCGGTATGCCACCGTCCAATGCCACACTAGGTGATCGGTTTATAAGGTAAACCGCCGTGTTAGCCGCTTCGGCCCAAAATGATTTTGGAAGACCAGAGTGAGACAACATACTTCTAATCCTCTCCACAATGGTCCGGTTCATCCTCTCAATGACCCCATTTTCTTGTGGAGTGTATGGAACCGTCTTCACTCTCCGAATGCCATTTCTCGCACAAAAATTATCAAAATCATTAGAGCAAAATTCACCACCATTATCGGTTTGTAAACACTTAATGGATTTTTCACTCTCTTTTTCAACACGAGATTTAAAGTTCTTAAAAGTTTCAAGAACTTGATCTTTTGAGGACAAGGGATATATCCAACACTTCCTAGAAAAATCATCTAAGAAAGTAATAAAATAACTAGCACCACCAAGGAATTTGACATTAAATGGACCACACACATCGGAATAAACCAATTCCAATGGTTTCACCTTTCTATGGGACTCATTCCTCTTAAAATTCACTCTCTTTTGTTTTTCCATTACACAATGAACACAAAATTCAAGAGATGAACAATCAAAAGAAGGAATTAAATTTTCACCTTGTAACACTTTCATACCTCTTTCACTTAAATGACCAAGTCGGTTGTGCCACATGTGCATATCTCCATGCTCACTTGCCATGGCCGCAACACTTAGAGGCGCTCCATGAAGAGTGTACAAACTCCCATCTTTATGTCCTTTCATCAATGTCATGCAACCCTTTGATACTTTCCATGATCCCTCACCAAAAGATATAACAAATCCGCCATCATCAAGTTGACCCACCGAGATAAGATTCTTGGTTATCTTCGGAACATACCTCACATTGCTCAATCTACATCGCCTTCCATTAGCTTGCTCAAGCTCAACATCACCAACTCCAAAAATCTTGCATGGCCGACTATCACCAAGATAGACATTCCCACCATCTACATCCTTGTAGTTGACAAAATAAGAACGATCCGAACATATGTGGAATGATGCACCCGAATCCAATACCCAAACATCCATGTTCTCTTTCTCGGAACTTGTCACACTTAAAGTCACCGCATCTCCAATCTCATCGGAAACTATACTTGCTTCACCATCTTGCTTCTTCTCTTTTTGCTTGCCTTTCAAGAGAGAACAATCTCTTTTCATATGACCCTCATTCTTGCAATGCCAACAAGAAAGTTTCCGGCCTTTAGACTTTGATCTTCCCTTGCCTTGGGATCCACCCTTCCTACCCGAGGAATTGCCCCTAGTCACCGGCCGTCCCCTATCAACCGTCAATGCCTCACTAGGCCCGGTTTCCAATTGGGTAGTAGCCTTCCTAGTTTCCTCATTCATCAATGAAGCAACAACATCACTCAACTTGAATTGATTGCCCATTGTGTTAGCAACGGTAGTCACAAGAGTATCCCAACTTGTAGGTAAAGAGCTCAAAAGTAGCAAGCACAAAACCTCTTCATCAAGGTTTACTTTCAAGGACTTCAATTGAGCCGCAATTGAGTTGAACTCACTTACATGCGTTCTCATTGATATGTCATCCTTCATTTTCAAGAGAAATAACCGCTTCATAGCATGCATCTTGTTTACACCCGAAGGTTGCTCATATGATCGTTCCAATGTGGTCCAAAGCTCATGAGCGGTCTTGCATTGATAGACATCAAACAAGATAGATGGTGAAATACACGGCCTTATAGCCGCCAAACACTTCCGATCTAGCAACTCCCATTCATGATCCTCCATATGGATAGGTTGTGCACTCGGTCCCATCAATGGTAAATCCAAATCTCTAACCACTAAGTAATCTTGCATTAACATTTTCCAAATTGCCCAATTGCTATCGTTCAATTTCTCAAATTTCATAGCTTTCTCCATTCTATCACCACACGTGCAACCACCGAAATACACAAGAACTTAGGTCTACACCGAACCAAGTCTCAAACTTATATTCTCAACACCAACGAGCCAACACGCTCTGATACCAGTTGTTGGACAACACCCCGTATGGTGGTAACGGCAGCGGAAGCCAATTAAAAGAAGACAAGGAGGGTAATTTCGGCTGACAGGTTATGAGCATAAACATACACCTTGATCACACAAAGTATACATGCTTGTTCACATAAACATACACGTAGTGCGGTACCCACAAGAATGAAGCTAACACTTGAGAATCAATAAACCACAGCACAATCAAGCAATAGCACAAGAAAATAAAGGGAGACACAAGATTTTACGTGGAAAACCCGAAAGGGAAAAATCACGGGAGCGATCGGTGCAAATCCACTAAATCAAGAGTTTCTTACAAGTACATGGAGATCAATCAAGCTACCTACCTTCCTCTTACTCTCACTCACACTCTCTCTCACTTTTGAGGTGGAATTAACAAGAGTTACAAAGAGAAATGTAAACCCTAGATAGCTTCAGCAGGGAGACAAAGAGAGCAGCTCGATACGCACAGAGAGAGCTTATGTTTTCAGCGCATAGAGAGAGGAGACCCTTCCATTCCCTTTTTCATCTCATCTCCGTATGGGCTTCATGGGCCACGGCCCAATGTTGTCTTCGTACACAACAACCTAAATACCAGCATGACGGCAGAGATAAAAGTCAAATTCTTAGGGGTGGCAGATCATTTTGTCGACGACAGTCCATGAAAGCAGTTACATAGCAAAAGTTAACTTTTATCCTGAATTATATTTTGGAGATGTGAATCTAAATGATAACATATAGAAAGTCAACTAATAATAACAATACTGGTTTATAATCTTTGTATAAATACCAATGGTGTATCAGTTAATTTAAATTTTAGTTAGTCATGTCGCGCCCTTCATACACTTCTGGAAAGAGGCGAGTGTGATGCCTCTTCTGCACAATCACAAATCTAACTTTTGGCAATAATAGTCCTCCAAAGACTGACAGGTCTACAATCAGGTAGAACAAAACAATAATATGATTATTACTACAAATTTAAAATATAATATCTAGATGATCTGAGAATAAGAGAAGAAAAAAAAACAAGAAATTGATTCAGGATTAATAACTTTGGCCGCAGTATTATCAACATGAAAATCATCAGCTTTACTCTTTATATTGAACCATCGTCTGTACAAATTCAGATTGAAAATTGAGACACAATACCACACGAAATTGAAAAATTACAGACCTTAAAATCATTATTGCTATGAAATCTGTCGATTGGAACTCTTTTCGATCCAAAATCAATTCTCCTTGAAAACCACAGGAAAGAAAACAATCAAAAAAAATATTCATAAAGCAAGAAGGAGAAGAGAGAGAGACAGAGAGCGTGAGCTTGAAGGATAGAAACCGTAGCTTCCATCGAGGGAGGAGGGATTAGCGCATGAAATGATATTTTGGAATTGTTTACAGAAAATGAAGCTTGAATTTTAACAGAGGAGAGAAAACCTAGCAATTCGTTTTAACGAAGTTCGAAAATGTGCTCCATTTCCATGCCAGCGATTTTCAAGCCAGCAAAGAAGGAAATCAAGGAAAGCGTCGAATGAAAATTCAATGGAGTCGAGAGGCTGCTCAAACTTCGTTAATAGCAAATCCTAGCGAAGATATCATGTGGAACGGTACTAAATCTTTCAAGTTCTGTGAAATTGTTAAGGAGAGGCGGTAATCTAGGATTTATCTTTCCATTTTAGGAGGAGGCTGCACAAAATAGGAGAGCAAATATTTGCTGTCTTTCCATTATCGCTGCGATGGGCTGGATATTCCATTCTAGCTGTGATGGGAGAAAAAGAGAAGGGAGAAAAAGGAGAGTACACTGTTAAGAAAATAATGCATAAGCGGAGAATCGAACACCCGAGAACGGCTTTCGCTTTCGCTGAGTTTCCGTCCAGCGACTCGACGCTTTCAATTTTTAGATCTAAGCCACCCATCGTATCAGATTAACAAAATCAATGATCCATATTTGATTTTAGAATATTTAATACCTTTTAAACTGAATGTTTAACACCTTTTATCTGAAATATTTACTCCTTTTGTTAGGTGCTTTTATAAGTAGTAGAGATATAAATCTCGCTGACACGTGAGTTACTGTCGCGCGGCTTTTACGTGGCCAAGCTGCTGGATTTTTGGTGCGGCGTGATTTTTTAGTCCGGATATTTTGTAGCAGTTTCCTAATAATATTTCAATTGTATTCTCAATTTTTATGATATTTTTTATATAGCGTTCTGAATTTCATAAAAAAAAATTATATGCGTGATGTTCGCTCTATAGTTATTAATTTTGACCGCACGGTTACTGATTTCATTAAAAAACTATTTAATAACATATTCGTATAGAAATGAATCGCACAACGCGCGAGATAAGAGCCAGTGACATCATTTAATATATTAAGCCACGCATTCTTTTGACCGTTGACGGCCCTGTGGATCTACAGTTCTTCGGACAGTAAAATGATCCTAGCCGTTTGTTTTGGTTTGGTCAGATCGCAGCCCTCCGATAGGATGAATCTCATCCGTTGGATTCATCTCTCAGTGCAGCAGATAGATCCTTGCCGTCCCAGCCGTCCGATTGGATGTATAACTCATCCCTTCGATGTCTTTTCTGGAGAATATTCTAGCGACGTGCTCACCATCCCCTCCTCCTGTTCTCTCATCTCTTCGCTGTTTTCCAAGGACTGGGCAGGGATGGTCGCCCATGTGGTGCGCGTTTTCTCTGTCTGCGCGAGGCTTTATGTGCTAGAGATTTGTGTTGCTCAATTCCTGCTGGCCCTCCGTGGTTGAGTCTATCGCTACTTTTTCTGTCCAATTTCCTTTGATGGTATCCATGTGAACTATGCCTCTATCTGTCTCTCTATCCTGGTCATGGTCTAAAGTCATCTGCTCTCTTTCTCTATTTTTTTTTGCTTTTTTCGCCTCTCCTCTTACTGTTGCGCAAAGCAACATTAACTTGGAGTTCTCCCTTCCACACCTATCTAGCTTGGTAACTAGGGATTGAATCATGCTGAATTGTTCCAAATTTGAGGGGATTCGATTTTGGGCTGTTGATTTAGATTTTCGAGATTATATTTGTAACATGATGTTTCTCTGATTTTTTTTTAAATCCTGTAGCTTCCTTGGTTTTAAAAATTAGGGGTTTATATTCTTATTATTTCCATGAATTAGTTTTAATATGCTACATTTTTGTTGCTTTTTTATCTTTTCATGGCACACAACCTGAGCTTCTTTATTTTGCCAGAAACTGATGCCTCGAAAAAGATAGCTCATGAAGGCAAATCAGAGAAAGCTGAAGGTTGAAGCTGAATTCAAGTAAGGCTCTCTCCTACCTTCTTCCTTTTTATTTGTTTATTAGGTGGACATCATACCAGCATCACTAATAATTGAAAATTCACATTCACTACTATGATTGCAATCTTGCTTATAGTATGGCACAATCTGAATTGCATGTCTTAAAAGGCCACAAAGAACTGAGTTAAAAATAAAGAAAAAAATTATTTCTTAAAACTAGGCATGTTGTTTTGGTTTGATGTAGTTAAAAAATAAAAATATCAATCTATTTACATTTTCCTAATCTTACGTGGTTTTTTAGCTCAAGTGAAAAAATTTTAAATGTTCAATTTCTCAAGTCAATATAGAAGTGTATCCTCCAAATATCAATTAACCTTCGTGCAGGTTGTATTATGCTTAGTTTCGCAACTTAATTGTGTGCCTTTTTCTTGGATCATTCAATTTAGATATGTAATTGATCTATTTTAATTGGTGCATAAAATTTTGCTTTCTCATTTCTTTTCTGACACGGATTGAATTCATAATCTCGAATTGATAAGAAGTTAAGGCCGAAGTGTTATCGAATGATTACATGACACTGTTTGTTTTCCCAATTAATCTCAGATTTGCAGTGATATGAAAAGATTTTGGCTTCAAATTTTACATCACTGGTTAGGTATGTGTTTATATGGACCTCTATTTTCTGTTTTTTTTTTTTTTTTTTTGATGGACTTTACTTTTCTTTTTTGCTTGAGGTGTAGTACATAAATTTGCATGCTGATTATAAAAGAGTAATTACATCAATTATTCTATCTGATTCAATAAATAAAAGAGTAACATCGTTAGCAATAACTTCTTATACTTTTGAGTTTTAATAGGACCCTCAATCTAATATAGGATTACATATGCACTGGCAGCACAAATCGCAGTTCTACGAACAATTGCTGCTAACAATTGCTCAAAGACTTTAAATGTTCATAGCTGCATCAAATTGAAACGTTGATCACAGACTTTACTAAATCATGTATTAAATATTATTTTTTGGATGTTACTTTGGTCATTAAACCATCTATTAAATAATTGTAGGAACACAACTGCTTATCATGCTGATCAAGGTAACTCTTTAGATATTTGTTTTCTTAAAGTAAATGACTTTTCAAAGAAAAGTTTATAAATTAATTGCATTATTTTTTTAAGTTCCTTCTGTTTCATGATTTTGTTTAAGAATATACATTAGTTGTTGTATGTACAACAGTAGGATTAAATCAGCTTTTCTGAGTAATTAGCTCCATTAACATGATTTGTGCCACTCATATTTATTCTCTGTTGTGTTATACAAAATTTATGATTGAGTCAAATCACTTCTAATTAGTTCTGATAAATATTATCTGATAAAATGAACTGCCTGTTTAGCATCAGAATTCTTCTCGATCTGTCATATATACAAACAGCAGGCATTGTATATGACACTGATGGAAATATTAGAGTTCAAGTTTTAGTACCTTTTACAAGTGTCGAAAAATTAACTAACGATTTAGTATACATGTTCTTTATAACACTTAATCTACTAATGATCTTTATAGCAGGTGAGCTAACAGTTTAATTTGTCAGTAAGTACCATTGTACTCATTTTAGAGTAGTACTTCTATATTGTTCATTCGATGGTTTCTATTTATATTTCTATCAGAAAAGAAAAAAAAATAGTTCGCGCAACGCGCGAGTCCCCACTAGTTTCAGTTATTACAGGTGCGTACACTATAATCAAACAATCTGAGAAGCCATTGCTCACTCAACAATTAACAAAAACTTTGCAAGACAACATACAGATATTCGAATAATCACATTAGGAGAAATAGTTAGATATTGTCGTCATCGTTATTTTATTTTTCTTCAAAAGAAGCAATTAACAATGATAAAAGAGAATGGAAAATGTCTTACCGCGTATAGCTTTATCAGCCTTACTCGACTTACCGGCAACTTTTTTCCACTCTCATAGACATTCCATTTTTCTTTTGTGAGTTTAATTGGTTCATTAACACACAATCAGACATAAGCTAGAGCACCCCTACAAATAAATGAATCATCATCAATAAATAAACGAGATCAAGAACAAAATTTCAAAACTAATTTTACAATGCAACACTCAAGTTATGTAGTCAAAAAATATATATATAGAAAACACTATACAAAATACCACATAACATCTCATCGTTGCATCTTAATGAATTGGAGGAACCAGCTAGGTTGCCAATGTACCAGTAACCAGCTAAGCTACAACAAGGCTTGAAGAAGCAGCTTGAACCTATATGCCAGATCTATTTTGTCTCTCTGAAAGGTGGGTCCCCCATAGGAGAAAGAGAATAAGAAGAAGAGAGAAGTCTGTCTTCATCTAGTGATAGCCTTCTTAGAGCTGCTGAGAGAGAAGTGTACCTATTTACCAATTGCTTGTATGTACCAAGTAGGATCTTCACATCTTCACTGGTTAATTCCTCTGGATTTGCATCCAGATAAGGATATCTAGCTTCTGCAAATTAACAGGCGCAGATATATCAACTTCAAAACTTTCAACAAGAATAAAACATTTAGTTACGAATTACTCCCACAGTCCCACCATGTGTCATAATTGCAACACTGATACCAGGTAATTGTGTTGAATATTTGCAAGGCCCGACTGTTTAGCTTATAAAGTTCTGCAAAAATTAACTAAATTACCCTTCGCTTCTTACTAGGCTGAACTGCTTCATAAATGATTAATGCAAACGTAGGATGCATAGATTATGAAGTATGCATATAACTGAATAAATGATGTATACAAATTCAGTTTTATAAAGTATGTTTAGTTTAATTTGTTTTGACAACAGGCCTGTCAGGCATCGCTCTCCTTCTTCCTTTTAGATATACTGTACTCTATCTGGGGGAATATTAGGCTCTATCAGAGGGAATTGGAGCAAGGATCTCCACCTAGCATACCAAATATAGAGTGAAGCTCTAAAACTTATGCCCATATTTATTTGGTTTCACATATCCTTCTCAGCTGGTTCAAGTCCAACCATGAACTACCAATTTTCATAGATTTATCTCTATAGAAAACCACTTTACCGAAAGTAAAAAATCTTTATTTAGCTCCTTGCTCACCTAAAATAATCACGTGTGGCACAAGGTACAAGTCCTACTATGCAGTACCAGATTAATTGGGTGAGCAGAGAACTACGTCTTTCAAGGCTCAGTTAACAGGGTTCGTGCTTTTAGAGGCTCAGGGTCGGATTTCTCCTTGATAATTTCATTGTGTTTTCAATTGTTTACTCATCAGTTCCCCCATAACTTTCTAATCTACATTATCTATATTTTTTTTCAATTTAAATAATGAATGTGAGAGGAGACCCCATAACCTTTAAATAGGCCGTACCACTGCTCCAAATTGATCTCTTTAATTTGTGATATCAGAACTCAGAAGCATCACCGCTCTGGGCAAATATGGAAAAACATTGGGGCCTACTGCCCTTTGTAAACCAAAAAATTAAAAATTAAAAAAATAATTACCATACCTTCAGCGATTATCTCCTTTCCCTTTCTTCTTGAACCAACAGCATCACTGTCTAGCATCTGGGGCCTACTGTCAGTTGTTGACTGTTCAATGGCCAATTTTGCATCCCTCATATGTTTTTCAAACTCATCTTCTTCCATGGTAAGAGAGTGTGCATTTATATTTAAAATAAAGGTTTTTGCCGATATTAGATTCGTCAGATAGTATTCTATTTCAGAGACGAGCTTAGTTTCCCTTCTGAATAATTGCACAAATTTCAAATTTGAGTGCAACTGTGGTGGATTTGCCTATAAAGTGTTACACATGTTATATAGCTATTATTAATGTTATTACAACTATTAGGTTTCTACAAAAGAAAAGCCAAATTTATGAAAGAATAGCACAAAGAACTTTTTGTTTGCAAGAAAATACCAAATTTGAGTTTTCATTTGCTAGGCCTTAGACAAAATTACTATTTTTACTGAAGGAATGAGGGTCATGAAATGACAAAATAACATTTCCATGACATGCATCTTCCAACAACTTATTTATAAAGATGAGTTTGAGGTAGCCTATTTGGTTGGAACAATAGAGCCTGTTGGTGATGCCTAAGAATTAACAGTACAAAGTGTGCAACATAGCAAATTGATAGTTACCAGACCTGACTAGACAGGAAAGTATACAGAAAGATGAAAAAAAAATTGATAGTTACCAAGAGGTGCATGAGCTTGCCTTGATAGTGATATATATCAGAGCAGGTAAAAACTCATCTGCACCAGCAGGAGCATGGTGCACAGATTCTGATGCATTTAGTAATAAATTGTTTATGACTTGGCAACAGTTCATGATGCACGTCAGCTTCTCTCTTGGAGCCTTGTAGGCATTAATCTTTTGCAACTCCTTCACCGCTAGCTGGTTAAAAAAATTTGAAGAAACTTTAGATAATGATAACTATGTGCTCCCCTGTAAAGCATAGAAATATCATGCATAACCCTTCAGATGAATAAAATAATACTCATTATCTCATCTAAAAATCAGAAGGATACAACATATGCCCCTCTCAGAATTCTTTAATATACCCAAATTGACCTGCTTTACATCCAAGTGAAATGAAGTCTACTTTAGTTAATTTCTGAAGGCAATAGAAAATGTAAAGCTGTACAGAATTGTAATCATATCTGCAAGCAGCATATGTATCATTCCCAATGCTTTCCAGGGTATGCATGCATTCTTTCAACATTTGTAGGGTCACACAAGATAATAGGATGATTACAGGATTATACATCAAATTAGCCCAAGATAATAATAAAAAAGATATAAGAACATATTGTAAAAATCAGCCTTGAAGACATGTATTAAACTGAAGAATAGAGAAAAATACCAGCCACGAGGCCTCATTACGTAGGAGTCTAGGCACATCTAAATGATTTGGTTTGATAAAGCATTGTAACAACCGTATTTTCTCTGATATATCTGAGTCTATTTTAGAATCTTCTGGGGATGAGGCAAATGTACGATTGAATAATTTGGTCATGATAAATTTTTCAAGTCCCTGCATGCAAGGAAAATAAATCACCAGGTATTTCTAAGGATAAAGATGCATAACAGAAAGGGAAGAAAAATTAAAAAATAAATACACAATTGAAAAATGCTGGGTTAATACAGTATACATTGTTTGGTATTCAGTTTTTTGCACATCCTAGTTTGGACGCTTGCCCTTGTACTTTAATTTTTAATGACGAATTCCTGACTACTTGGGAACTATACAGAGAAACCTATAGTTTGATGACTAAATTAACTTCAGTAAGACCTTTACATTTTCGCAACAATTTGTTGGATTTTCAAAATTGGGATTATAGATAGAAACCTTTCAGTCCGTTCCATACAATTCAGTACAAATGCTGCAAAACATCTGAAAAATGCCGACAGCTCATACATCAGTTCATGTATCATGCAGGCTAACCAAACTGAGTATGTTGATCCCTTGTACAAGTAAAGGGGTGTGTGTGTGTGAGAGAGAGAAAAAAGGTTGGGGTTTCCTACAGTTCCATTATGATAACATAACAAAGTAACAAAAGCATACAAAGTTAGTTTGCACTTTGCGCCATGTACAGAACTCTACCCTCACAAATCAGCTCAGACACTTTAACTAAACCTAATCGCAGAAATAGAAAAAACACATCATCCCTGTATAAGTGAGTGTAAGAAAGCAATTTGCACAATGCGATGCATTTCTTAGACAAGCAACAAAAATTCACCTCAATTGCATTATCTATTTCTTCATAAGATGCATTAATCCACAGAGGATGATCTTTGATGGTGGCTTCCATGGTGAATAAATATTCCTGTACTTTTTTACTATCTTCTTCAGCATCAGTTGCATTTAATGAAAATGATACAATGAAACTGCATATAAAAACTTAAATACACTTTAATATCTGCAATTATTCAGTAAAAACACCTACTAGTCTAAAAGAAAGAAATGCTTGCCATTGATTTCAGTTTGCTTTTCTGTTAAGAATTGAGTTTCACCACATATTTGGCTGTAATAACTTCAATTTAAGAGTGTACAAGTGTAGTAAGGTGCAGTTCTTCAAATAAACAATAAAAAATTTGAGATAATAACACGCAGAGAACTTCATTCTGACTAATAAGAAACTTCATTTCCCACAAAAATAAAATATGAAGGGTGTAAATATAAAACAAGAAACAAATTAATTTTGAAGGGCTAAATGGAAAATAACAACATTTTAGGTTGTGAAAGACAGAAACCTCTTGATAGAGCGAATGAGGTCAGCGGCGGCGGGCCGCCGCATGCGATCGAGAAATCCGTAGAAATCCGGCGCCGAGGAACTGGAGAAGTCCATTTGATTCCTCTGAGTTTGCTATATTTTCGCCTACTTCGTAGTTGAGAAGCTCATAGTATAGAGAGGAGATGATTTCTGTTGATTTGTAATTGACAAGCAAAAGAAGTTTGTAAAAAGTGTATTCTTAATTATTCAAAAAAAAAAAAAGGTGTTTTTATTTTATTAGCAGACTACGACTGGGAGCGAGGAATGGCAGGTGAGGTTCGACGATCTGACCAGTCAACCAAGGCTAATGTTCAATCGACTCCAGTCATCAAGTACAGGAGACGTCCTTTTCTAGACAACAATTTTTGTTATTTTCTGAAGATTAAAGACGTATAGAGAAACAGCAAAAGTTTCACTGCTTTTATTTTCTACGTGCACATCATAATAACATTTCAATGTTATTTTTCTTATTTAGATTAAGTGTTTTACAAAATTATACTCTGGTATATTATATTCTATGACTCAGAATTTCACATCTCGAGAAGAGAATTTGTTCATGCAAATAATGATTTCTTTGTTATTAAAAAATATTAGATTACACAATGAAAATATGCATCTAACATGCAAATAATGATTCTTCTAAGCGACTTTACATTCATTTTAAGTCATTTGATCACAGTAATCTATGTTTAAGATCATATGGTCTAGAGTAAAATTCAGATCTTAGTTATTAAAAACATATTGGATTATACATCGAAAATATGCATCTAATATGCAAATAATGATTATTCTGAGTATTATTTGATCATTTTATGCGATAATGAATTAATTCAACTCAATTGATCACAATAATCTATATTTAAGCTCTTTATATGGTCCAGAATATAATTGAGATTTTAGTTATTAAAAAATATTGGATTATAAACAGAAAATATGCTCATCATGTGCAAATAATGAATATTCTGAGCATTATTTGGGCATTTTAAGCGATTTTGAATTCATTCTTAGCAATTTGATCATTATAATCTATGTTTAACCCCTTTATATGGTCTAGAATATAATTCGTATCTTAGTATTTGAAAAATATTGGATTATAAACAGAACATGTAATGATTATTCTGAGCATTTTAAGTGATTTTGAAATCAATCTAAGCAATTTGATCACTATAATCTATGATTAAGCTCCTTATATGGTCTATATTATTACATAGATCTTAATTATTAAAAATCTTTGATTATAAACAGAACATAGGCATCTAATGAGCAAATAATGATTATTCTGAGCATTATTTGAGTATTTTAAGCGATATACAATTAATTCTAACTAACTTGATCACAATAATCTATGTTTAGACTCTTTATATGATCCAGAATATATTAAGATGTTTGTTATTAAAAAAATTGGATTACGAACAGCAAATATGCATCTAATGTGCAAAAAATGATTACTGAGCATTATTTGAGCATTTTAAGTGATTTTAAATTCATTCTAAGCCATTAAATTATAATCTTTGTTTAAGCTCTTTATACGGTATATAATATAATTCAGATCTTAGTTATTAAAAAACTAAAGGATTATAAACCAAATATATGCATCATTTGTGCAAATAATGATTATTCTGAGTATTATTTGAGCATTTTAAGTGATTTTAAATTCATTTTAAGGCATTTGATCACAATGATGTATGTTTAAGCTCTTGATATTGTCTAGTATAAGATCCAGATCTTTGTTATTAAATAATTTTAGGTTATAAACATAAAATATGCATATAATTTGCAAATAATGATCATTCTTAACATTATTTGAGCATTTTATGCGATTTTGAATTCATTCTAAGACATTTGATCATTATAATCCAGGTTTAAGCTACTTGTATGGTCTAGAATAAAATTCAGATATTAGTTATTAAAAGATATTGGGTTATACATTGAAAATATTAATCAAATATGCAAATAATGATTATTCTAAGCATCATTTGATCATTTTAAGCGACATTGCCTTCATAGTAATTCATTATATCACAATAATCTATGTTTAACAAATTTATATGGTATATATTATAATTCAGATCTTAGTTATTAAAAACTAAAGGATTATAAACTAACCATATGCATCATTTGTGCAAATAATGATTATTCTGAGTATTATTTGAGCATTTTTTAAATTCATTTTAAGCCATTTGATAACAATAATCTATGTTTAACCTCTTTATATGGTGTAAAATTCAGGTCTTATTAATTAAAAAATATTGGATTATAAACAGAAAATATGCATCTAGTATGCAAATAATGATTATTCTGAGCATTATTTGAGTATTTTAAGCGATTTTGAATTAATTCTAACTCATTTTATCACAATAATCTATGTTTAGGCTCTTTACATGGTCCAGAATATAAATGAGATCTTATTTATTAAAAAATATTAGATTATAAACAAAAAAATATGCATTTGAGCATTTTTTTATCGATTTTTTTAATTCATTTTAAGACATTTGATCACAATAATGTAAGTTTAAGCTCTTGATATTGTCTAGTATATAATCCAGATCTTTGTTATTAAATAATATTGGCTTATAAACAGAAAATATGCATATAATGTGCAGATAATGATCATTCTTAGCATTATTTGAGCATTTTGAGAGAGTTTGAATTCATACTAAGACATTTGATCATTATAATCTTTTTTTAAGCTCTTTATATGGTCTAGAAGATAATTCAGACAGCATTTTTACTTTATACGCATTTAGTTTAAATTGAGACATCAATATAATAAATAAATATCTGACTTATATTCTAGACAAAATAAATAGATGAAATATAGATTATTGTAATCAAATGACATATAATGAGTGCAGAATCGCTTAAACTACTCAAATATTGCTCAGAATAACCTTTATTTGCTTATTTACGTCTGTTTTATATTTATAACAAAATATTTTCGAATAAGTAAGCTCTGAATTATATTTTAAACAACATAAATAGATGAAATAAAGATTATTGTAATCAAATGACATACAATGAGTGCAGAATCGCTAAAACTACTCAAATATTGCCCAGAATACGCTTTATTTGCACATTTTATGCATATTTTCTATGTATAATTAAATATTTTATAATAAATAAGCTCTGAATTATATTTTAGACAATATAAATTGTGTAAATATAGATTATTGTGATCATTTTCATTAGATTGAGTGCAGAATCGCTTAAAATGCTCAAATATAGCTCAGAATATGCTTTATTTGCTTATTTTATGTCTGTTTTATATGTATAACTAAATATTTTCTAATGAGTAAGCTCTGAATTATATTCTAAACAACATAAAAAGATGAAATATAGGTTATTGTAATCAAATGACATATAATGAGTGCAGAATCGCTTAAACTACTCAAATATTGCTCAGAATATGATTTATTTGCTCATTTTATGTATTTTCAATGATAATTAAATAATTTACAATAAATATGCTATAAATTATAGTGTAGACAATATACAGTGTTCCAACATAGATTATAGTGATCAGATGACTTAGAATGAGTACAGAATCGCTTAAAATGCTCACATTTTGCCCAGAATAAGCTTTATTTGCTCATTTTATGCATATTTTCTAAGTATAATTAAATATATTATAATAAATATGCTCTGAATTATATTCTAGACAATATAAATTGTTTAAATATAGATTATTGTGATCATTTGATTTAGAATGAGTGCATAATCGCTTAAAATGCTCAAATATTGCTCAGAATAAGCTTTATTTTCTTATTTTATGTCTGTTTTATATGTATAACTAAATATTTTCTAATGAGTGAGATCTGAATTATATTCGAGACAACATAAATAGATGAAATATAGATTATTGTTATCAAATGAAATGTAATGAGTGCAGAATCGCTTAAACTACTCAAATATTGCTCAGAATATTCTTAATTTTCACATTTTATGCATATTATCTATGTATAATTAAATAATTTACAATAAATATGCTTGAATTATATTGTAGACAACATAAAGTGTTCAAATATAGATTATAGTAATCAGATGACTTAGAATGAGTGCAGAATCGCTTAAAATGCTCAAATATTGCCCAGAATATGCTTTATTTGCACATTTTATGCATATTTTGTATGTATGATTAAATATTTTATAATAAATATGACCTAAATTATATTGAAGACAATTTAAATTGTTGAAATATAGATTATTGTGATCATTTGATGTGGAATTAGTGCAGAATCACTGAAAATACTTAAATATTGCTCAGAATAAGCTTTATTTGCTTATTTTATGTCTGTTTTATATGTATAACTAAATATTTTCTAATGATTAAGCTCTGAATTATATTCTAGACAACATAAATAGATGAAATATAGATTATTGTAATCAAATGACATATAATGAGTGCAGAATCTCTTAAACTACTCGAATATTTCTCTGAATATGCTTTATTTGCTCATTTTATGCATATTTTCAATGTATAATTAAATAATTTACAACAAATATGCTCTGGTTTATATTGTAGACAATATAAAGTGTTCAAAAATAGATTATAGTGATCTGACAACTTAGAATGAGTGCAGAATCGCTTAAAATGCTCAAATATTGCCCAAAATATGCTTTATTTGCTCATTTTATGCATATTTTATTTGTATAACTAAAATTTTCATAATAAATATGCTCTGAATTATATTGTATACAATATAAAGTGTTTAAATATAGATTATTTTGATCAGATATATTAGAATGAGTGTAGAATCTCTTAAAATGCTCAAATATTAACCAGAATATGCTTTCTTTGCTCATTTTAAGCATATTTTCTATGTATAAATAAAAAAATTGCGACAAATATGCTCTGATTTATATTGTAGACAATATGAAGTGTTTACATTTAGATTATAGTTATCAGATGAGTTAGAATGAGTGCAGAATAGCGTAAAATGCTCATAATATTGCCCAGAATATGATTTATTTGCTTATTTTATGCATATTTTCTAAGTACAATTAAATATTTTATAATAAATATGCTCTAAATTCTATTGTAGATAATAGAAAGTTTTTAAATATAGATTATTGTGATCAGATGATTTATAATGAGTGTAGAATGGCATAAAATGCTCAAATATTAACCAGAATATGCTTTATTTGCTCATTTATGCATATTTTCTATGTAGAATTAAATATTTTATAAAAAAGTAGGTTCTGAATTATATTGTATACTGTATAAAATGTTTAAATTTAGATTATTGAGATCAGATGATTTAGAATGAGTTTAGAATCGCTTAAAATGCTCTAATATTAACCACAATATAGTTTATTTGCTCATTTTATGAATATTTTCGTCGCATAAATATAAAATTTACAATAATATGCTCTGAATTATATTTTCGACCTGATAAAGTGTTCCAATATAGATTATAGTGATCTGATGACTTAGAATGATTGCAGAATGGCTTAAAATTCTCAAATATTGCCCAGAATATGCTTTATTTGCTCATTTTATGTATATTTTCTATGTATAATTAAATAATTTACAATAAAGTGTTCAATAAAATTCTCAATTATATTGTAGACAATATAAAGTGTTCAAATATAGATTATAGTGATCAGATGACTTAGAATGAGTGTAGAATAGTTTAAATGCTCAAATATTGCCCAGAATAATCTTTATTTGCTCATTTTGTGCATGTTTTCTATGTATAATTTAAAATTTCATAATAAATATGCTCTGATTTATATTGTTGACAATATAAAGTGTTTAAATAAAGACTATTTTGATCATATGATTTAGAATGAGTGTAGAATCGCTTAAAATGATCAAATAATAACCAGAATATGCTTTATTTGCTCATTTGATGCATATTTTCTATGTATAAATATATATGGTCTGATTTATATTGTAGAAAATATAAAGTGTTTACATTTTTAGATTATAGTGATCAAATGAATTCGAATGAGTGCAGAATAGCGTAAAATGCTCATAATATTGCCCAGAATATGCTTTATTTGCTCATTTTATGCATATTTTCTAAGTATAATTAAATATTTAATAATAAATCTGCTCTGAATTTTGTTGTAGACAATAGAAAGTTTTTAAATATAGATTATTATGATCAGATAATTTAGAATGTGTGTAGAATCGCATAAAATGCTCAAATATTAACCAGAATATGCCTTATTTGCTCATTTTATGCATATTTTCTATGTAGAATTAAATATTTTATAATAAATAGGCTCTGAATTATATTGTAGACAGTATAAAGTGCTTAAATTTAGATTATTGAGATAGATGATTTAGAATGGGTTTAGAATCGCCTAAAATGCTCAAATATTAACCAGAATATGCTTTATTTGCCCATTTTATGCATATTTACCTCGCATAAATATAAAATGTACAATAAATATGCCCTGAATAATATTGTAGACCTGATAATGTGTTCCAATATACATTATAGTGATCAGATGACTTAGAATAATCGCAGAATGGCTTAAAATGCTCAAATATTGCCCAGAATATGCTTTATTTGCACATTTTATGTATATTTTCTATGTATAATTAAATAATTTACAACAAATATGCTATGAATTATATTGTAGACAATATAAAGTGTTCCAACATAGATTGTAGTGATCAGAAGACTTAGAATGTGTGCAGAATCGCTTAAAATGTTCAAATTTTGCCCAGAATAAGTTTTTTGCTTTTTATGCATATTCTATGTATAATTAAAATATTTTATAATAAATATGCTCTGAATTATATTCTAGACAATATAAATTGTTTAAATATAGATTATTGTGATCAATTGATTTAGAAAGAGTGCAGAATCACTTAAAATGCTCAAATATTGCTCAGAATAAGCTTTATTTGCTTATTTTATGTTTGTTTTATATGTATAACTAAATGTTTTCTACTGAGTAAGCTCTAAATGTATTCTAGGCAACATAAATAGATGAAATATAGATTATTGTAATCAAATGACATATAATGAGTGCAGAATCGTTTAAACTACTCAAATATTGCTCAGAATATGCTCAATTTGCTCATTTTATGCATATTTTCTATGTATATTTAAATAATTTACAATAAATTTACTCTGAATTATATTGTAGACAATATAAAGTGTTCAAATATAGATTATAGTCATCAGATGACTTAGAATGAATGCAGAATCGCTTAAAATGCTCAAATATTGCCCAGAATATGCTTTATTTGCTCATTTTATGCATATTTTCTATGTATGATTAAATATTTCATAATAAATATGCATTCAATTATATTGCATACACGATAAATTGTTTAAATATAGATTATTGCGATCATTTGATATAGAATAAGTGCAGAACCCCTTAAAATGCTCAAATCTTGCCCAGAATAAGCTTTATTTGCTAACTTTATGTCTGTTTTATATGTATAACTAAATATTTCTAATGTGTAGGCTTTGAATTATATTCCTGACAACATAAATAGATAAAATATAGATTATTGAAATGAAATGACATATAATGAGTGCAGAAGCGCTTAAACTACTCAAATATTAACCACAATATTCTTTATTTCCTAATTTTAAGCATATTTTCTATGTATAAATAAATAAGTTACAATAAATTTACTCTGAATTATATTGTAGACAATATAAAGTGTTCAAATATAGATTATTGTGATCAGATGACATGGAATGAGTGCAGAATAGCTTATAATGCTCTAATATTGCCCAGAATATGCATTATTTGCTAATTTTATGCATATTTTCTATGTATGATTAAATATTTTATAATATATATGCACTCAATTATATTTCAGACAATATAAATTGTTTAAACATAGATTATTGCAATCATTTGATGTAGAATTAGTGCAGAACTGCTTAAAATTCTCAAATATTGCTCAGAATAAGCATTATTTGCTTATTTTATGTCTGTTTTATATGTATAACTAAATAGTTTCTAATGAGTAAGCTCTGAACTATATTCTAGACAACATAGACAGATGAAATATAGATTATTGTAATCAATTGACATATAATGAGTGCAGAAGCGCTTATACTACTCAAATATTAACCAGAATATTCTTTATTTCCTTATTTTATGCATAATTTCTTTGTATAAATAAATAATTTACATTAAATATGCTCTGAATTATATTGTAGAAAATATAAAGTGTTCAAATATAAATTATAGTGATTAGAAGACTTAGAATGAGTGCAGAATCGCTTAGAATGCTCAAATATTGCCCAGAATATGCTTTATTTGCTCATGTTATGCATATTTTATATGTATAATTAAAATTTTATAATAAATAAGCTCTGAATTGTATTGTAGACTGTATAAATTATTTAAATATAGAATATTTTGATCATTTTATTGAGAATGAGTGCAAAATCGCTTAAAATGCTCAAATATTGCTCAGAATAAGCTATATTTTCTTATTTTATGTCTGTTTTAAATGTATAACTAAATATTTTCTAATGAGTAAGCTCTGAATTATATTCTAGACAACATAAATAGATGAAATATAGATTATTGTAATCAAATGACATATAATGAGTGCAGAATCGCTTGAAGTACTCAAATATTGCTCAGAATATGTTTTATTTGCTCATTTTATGCATATTTTCTATGTATAGTTAAATAATTTGCAATAAATATGCTCTGAATCATATTGTAGACAACATGAAGTGTTCAAATATAGATTATAGTGATCAGAAGACTTAAAATGAGTGCAGAATCGCTTAAAATGCTCAAATATTGCCCAGAATATGCTTTATTTCGTCATTTTATGCATATTTTTTTATGTATAATTAAAATTTCATTATAAAAATGCTCTGAATTATATTGTAGAATATATAAATTGTCTAAATATAGATTATTTTGATCAGATGATTTAGAATGAGTGTAGAATAGCTTAAAGTGATCAAATATTAACCAGAATATGTTTTATTTTCTCATTTGATGCATATTTTCTATGTATAAATAAATAATTTACAATAAATAAGCTCTGATTTATATTGTAGACAATATAAAGTGTTTACATTTAGATTATAGTGATCAAATGTATTAGAATGAGTGCAGAATAGCATAAAATGCTCATAATATTGCCCAGAATATGCTTTATTTGCTCATTTTATGCATATTTTCTAAGTACAATTAAATATTTTATAATAGATATGCTCTGAATTCTGTTGTAGAAAAATAGAAAGTTTTTAAATATAGATTATTGTGATTGGATGATTTAGAATGTGTGTAGTATCGCATAAAATGCTCAAATATTCACCAGAATATGCTTTATTTGCTCATTTTATGCATATTTTCTATGTATAATTAAATATTTTATAATAAATAGGCACTGAATTATATTGTAGACAGTATAAAGTGTTTAAATTTAGATTATTGAGATCATATGATTTAGAATGGGTTTAGAATCGCTTAAAATGCTCAAATATTAACCAGAATATGCTTTACTTGCTCATTTTATTCATCTTTTTTTCTCATAAATATAAAATTTACAATAAATATGCCCTGAATTATATTGTAGACTAGATAATGTGTTCCAATATAGATTATAGTGATCAGATGACTTAGAATGATTGCAGAATGGCTTAAAATGCTCAAATATTGCAAAGAATATGTTTTATTTGCTAATTTTATGTATATTTTGTTTGTATAATTAAATAATTTACAATAAATATGCTATGAATTATATTGTAGACAATATAAAGTGTTCCAACATAGATTGTAGTGATCAGATGACTTAGAATGTGTGCAGAATCGCTTAAAATGCTCAAATTTTGCCCAGAATAAGTTTTTTGCTTTTTTATGCATATATTCTATGTATAATTAAAATATTTGATAATAAATATTGTCTGAATTATATTCTAGACAATATAAATTGTTTAAATATAGATTATTGTGATCATTTGATTTAGAATGAGTGCAGAATCGCTTAAAATGCTCAAATATTGCTCAGAATAAGCTTTATTTTCTTATTTTATGTTTGTTTTATATGTATAACTAAATGTTTTCTAATGAGTAAGCTCTGAATTATATTCTAGACAACATAAATAGATGAAATATAGATTATTGTAATCAAATGACATATAATGAGTGCAGAATCGTTTAAACTACTCACGTATTGCTCAGAATATGCTCTATTTGCTCATTTTATGCATATTTTTCTATGTATAATTAAGTAATTTACAATAAATATGCTCTGAATTATATTGTAGACAATATAAAGTGTTCAAATATAGTATATAGTGATCAGATGACTTGGAATGAGTGCAGAGTAGCTTAAAATGCTCAAATATTGCCCAGAATATGCATTATTTGCTCATTTTATGCATATTTTTTTTGTATGATTAAATATTTTACAATATATATGCACTCAATTATATTTCAGACAATATAAATTGTTTAAACATAGATTATTGCGATCATTTGTTGTAGAATTAGTGCAGAACCACTTAAAATTCTCAAATATTGCTCAGAATAAGATTTATTTGCTTATTTTATGTCTTTTTTATATGTATAACTAAATAGTTTCTAATGAGTAAGTTCTGAATTATATTCTAGACAACATAGATAGATGAAATATAGATTATTGTTATCAAATGACATATAATGAGTACAGAATCGCTTAAACTACTCACATATTGCTCAGAATATGCTCTATTTGCTCATTTTATGCATATTTTTCTATGTATAATTAAATAATTTACAATAAATATGCTCTGAATTATATTGTAGACAATATAAAGTGTTTAAATATAGATTATTGTGATCAGAAGACTTAGAATGAGTGCAGAATCGCTTAAAATGCTCAAATATTGCCCAGAATATAATTTATTTCTCATTTTATGCATATTTTCTATGTATAATTAAATATTTTATAATAAATATGATCTGAATTATATTGTAGACAGTATAAGTTGTTCAAATATAGATTATTGTGATCATTTTATTTAGAATTAGTGCAGAATCGCTTAAAATGCTCAAATATTGCTCAGAATAAGATTAATTTTCTTATTTTATGTCTGTTCTATATGTATAACTAAATATTTTCTAATGAGTAAGCTCTGAATTATATTCTAGAAAACATAAATAGATGAAATATAGATTATTGTAATCAAATGACATATTATGAGTGCAGAATCGCTTAAACTACTCAAATATTTCCCATAGTATGCTTTATTTGATCATTTTATGCATATTTTATATGTATAATTAAATAATTTAAAATAAATATGCTCTTATTTATACTGTAGACAATATAAAGTGTTCAATAATAGATTATAGTGATCTGAAAACATAGAATGAGTGCAGAATCTCTTAAAATGCTCAAATATTGCCCAGAATATGCTTTATTGCTAATATTATGCATATTTTCTTTGTATAATTAAATATTTTATAATAAATATGATTTGAATTATATTGTAGACAGTATACGTTGTTCAAATATAGATTATAGTGATCAGAAGACTTTGAATGAGTGCAGAATCGCTTAAAATGCTCAAATATTGTCCAGAATATGCTTTATTTGCTCATTTTATGCATATTTTATATGTATAATTAGATATTTCATTATAAATATGCTCTGAATTATGTTGTAGAATTTATAAAGTGTCTAAATATAGATTATTTTGATCAGACCATTTAGAATGAGTGTAGAATAGCTTAAAATGCTCAAATACTAACCAGAATGTGCTTTATTTGCTCATTTTATGCTTATTTTCTATGTATAAATAAATAATTTACAATAAATATGCTCTGATTTGTATTGTAGACAATATAAAGTGTTTACATTTAGATTATAGTGAGCAGATGAGTTAGAATGTGTGCAGAATAGCGTAAAATGCTCATAATATTTCCCAGAATATGCTTTATTTGCTCATTTTATTCATATTTTCTAAGTATAATTAAATATTTTATAATAAATTTGCTCTGAATTCTATTGCAAACAATAGAAAGTTTTTAAATATAGATTATTGTGATCAGATGATTTAGAATGTGTGTAGAATCGCATAAAATGCTCAAATATTAACAAGAATATGCTTTATTTTTCATTTTTTGCATATTTTCTATGTAGAATTAAATATTTCATAAAAAATAGGCTCTGAATTATATTGTAGACAGTATAAAGTGTTTAAATTTAGATTATTGAGATTGGATGATTTAGAATGAGTTTAGAATCACTTAAAATGCTAAAATATTAACCAGAATATGCTTTATTTGCTCATTTTATGCATATTTGCCTCGCATAAATATAAATTTTACAATAAATATGCTCTAAAATATATTGTAGACATTATAAAGTGTTTCAATATAGATTATAGTGATCCGATGACTAAGAATAATTGCAGAATGGCTTAAAATGCTCAAATATTGCCCAGAATATGCTTTATTTGCTCACTTTATGTATATTTTCTATGTATAATTAAATATTTTGTAATAAGTATGCCCTGAATTATATTGTAGACAATATAAAGTGGTTAAATATAGATTATTGTGATTTTATGATTTAGAATAAGTGTGGAATCGCCTAAATGCTCAAATATTAACCAGAATAAGCTTTATTTACTCATTTTATGCATATTTTCTTTGTTTAATGAAATATTTTGTAATATATATGCTCTGAATTATATTGTAGACAATATAAAGTGTTTAAATATAGATTATTTTGATCAGATGATTTAGAAAAATTTTAGAATCGTTTAAATTGCTCAAATATTAACCAGAATATTCTTTATTTCCTAATTTCATTCATATTTTCTATGTATAAATAAATAATTTACAATAAATTTGCTCTGAATTATATTGCAGACATTATGAAGTGTTGCAATATAGATTATAGTGATCAGATGACTTACAATGAGTGTCAAATCGCTTAAAATGCTCCAATATTGCCCAGAATATGCTTTATTTGCTCATTTTATGCATATCTTTCAATGTATAATTAAATATTTTTACAATAAATGTGCTCTGAATTATATTGTAGACAATATAAATTATTTAAATATATATTATTGTGATCATTTGATGTAGAATGAGTGCGGAATCTCTTAAAATGCACAAATATTGCTCACAATAAGCTTTATTTGCTTATTTTATGTCTGTTTTATATGTATAACTAAATATTTTCTAATGAGCAGGCTCTGAATTTTATTGTGGACAATAGAAAGTATTTAAATATAGATTATTGTGATCAGATGATTTATAATGAGTGTAGAATCGCTTAAAATGCTCAAATATTATCCTGAATATGCTTTATTTGCTCATTTTATGAATATTTTCCACGCATAAATAAATAATTTGCAATAAATATGCTCTGAATTATATTGTAGACATGATAAAGTGTTGCAATATAGATTATAGTGATCAGGTGACTAAGAATGAGTTCATAATCGCTTAAAACGCTCAAATATTGCCCAGAATATGCTTTATTTGCTAATTTTATACATATTTTTTATGTATAATTAAATATTTTATAATAAATATCCTCTGAATTTTATTGTAGACAATAGAAAGTGTTTAAATATAGATTATTGTTAACAGATGAATTAGAATGAGTGTTGAATTGCTTAAAATGCTCAAATATTGACCAGAATAAGCTTTATTTGCTCATTTTATGAATATTTTCTATGTATAAATAAATAATTTACAATAACTATGCTCTGATTTATATTGTAGGCATGATAAAGTGTTCGAATATAGATTATAGTCATCAGATGACTTAGAATGAGTGCATAATCGCTGAAAATGCTCAAATATTGCCAAGAATATGCTTTATTTGCTCATGTTATGCATATTTTCTATGTATAATTAAATACTTTGTAATAAATATGCTTTTAATTATATTGTAGACAATATAAAGTGTTTAAATATAGATTATTGTGATCAGATGATTTAGAATGAGTGTAGAATCGCTTACAATGCTCAAATATTAACCAGAATAAGCTTTATTTGCTTATGTTATGAAAATTTTCCACGCATAAAAAAATAATTTAGAATAAATATGTTCTGAGTCATATTATAGACAATAGAAAGTGTTCCAATATAAATTATAGTAATCAGATGATTTAGAATGAGTGTAGAATTGCTTAAAATGCTAAAATATTAACCAGAATATGCTTTTTGTGCTCATTTTATGCATATTTTCTATGCATAAAGAAATAATTTACAATAAATATGGTCTAAATTATATTGTAGACAATATAAAGTGTTCGAATGTAGATTATAATGATTAGATGACTTAGAATGAGTGCAGAATAGCTTAAAATGCTGAAATATTGCCCGAATATGCTTTATTTGCTCATTTTATGGTTATTTTCAATTTATAATTAAATATTTTATAATAAATGTGCTCTGAATTATATTGTAGACTATATAAGTTGTTTAAATATAGATTATTGTGATCATTTGATTTAGAATGAGTGCAGAATCGTTTAAAATGCTCAAATATTGCTCAGAATAAGCTTTATTTGCTTATTTTTTGTATATTTTATATGTATAACAAAATATTTTAGAATGAGTAAGCTCTGAATTATATCTAGACGACATAAATAGATTGAATACATATTATTGTAATCAAATGGCATATAATGAGTGCAAAATCGCTTAAACTACTCAAATATTGCTCAGAATATGCTTTCTTTGCTAATTTTATGCATATTTTCTATGTATAATTAAATAATTTATAATAAATATGCTCTGAATTATATTGTAGACAATATAAAGTGTTTACATCAATAATTAATAATTTAAGTAATGATATGAGGGTGTCGATCCCTGTTTTAGTTATCAGTGCGACACTCCGTCAAGACCAATAATTTAAATAAAGATATGTGTTACTTATTGTGTTGTAATATGTGGTGCTTAGAATTGTGTTTCCTTTATGTTGCATTATTAATATCCATTTTTATTATACTGCGTTATTTTTATCACATAATTTATTTCTACCTCTCTCTCTCTTAGTTGCTTCTATGAGAAATGATGGAACAATATTTTTTATTTGTGATAGTTTAGAAATTTAAGTCAAGAAAAGTAATTCAAATGCCTAAGCAGACTACTAATTGTTAATTTTTTCATAATGATATAGATCTTGCTTGTTTTACTACTGTGTTTTTGCAATTTTAGATATCTTCACAATTCTTTCCCATGAATTTTTTTTAGGTATCCAATTCCTCCATTCATCCATGATGACAGTATATATTTGCTGAATTTCATATTGATGGCGAAGGTTATTATCCTTATGATGAATACGATCCGTTTGCCGACATGTTTGACGATTAATATTTTCTGTAGAAATTTATATTTATATTTTAAATTTTTATGGTATCACTAATGTACGTTTCAATAGTTCTTCATTTTAGCTTGAATTTAATTTTTATGTTTCTAATATTTTTCAATCGCATTCCTCTCTTATTGTTGAATTACTTCACAAAAATTATATCGTCAGTATAAAACATTTCAACATATGGAGATATAATTTATTATTTCTACCCTACCAGTTATTACACTTTAAATTAATTATAAACATAACAACCTAATTACAATCAAGATTTATTAAATGATAACATATGTAATTTTTATTACTATGTCAAATATCGAGCGAAGCTCGATTAGCCCCTCTAGTATAAATAAGATGTGTGGGTGTTGGGATCTTTTAGTTAAATGTAGTCCGACACTACAAGCTATGTGAAATAATATTTTTTTTCCTAATTTTGTAACGTGGTACACTATAATTATTTGTGTGCTGAGTATTGTTGCTGATAAAATTGACCCGCTTCACCAATAGAAAATAAATTGGTAGCGCATTGTATTATTTCTGATTTTTGTGCCCCCTTCATATTATTTAAGAATCTAAGTATGCCTAATTGTTATTTGGTCTTTTCAACCATTGCTTTAAATTCCTATGCAATATAATTTTATAAAATTGAAATAATATCATATAGTATTACTTTCAATGTATTCACTACAAATGATAATCAATATTAAAAATTTTAAAGAAATTTTGTATAATGAAACTCGATTTGTTGCAACAAATTTGATAATTAAATGCCCTTAAAAATTTCAAAATCGAGCGAAGCACGATTGTATCCCTCTAGTAATGGTTATTTTGAGTATTATTTGAGCATTTTAAGCAATTTTGAATTCATTTTAAGCCATTTGACCACAATAATATATGTTTAAGCTCTTCATATTGTCTAGTATATAATCCAGATCTTTTTTATTAAATAATATTGGCTTGTAAACAGAAAAATATGCTTATAATGTGCAATTAATGATCATTCTTAACATTTTTTAACATTTTAAGCGATTTTGAATTCATTCTGAGACATTTGATCATTATAATCCAGGTTTAAGCTATTTGTGTGATCTAGAATAAATTCAGATATTAGTTATTAAAAGATATTGGGTTATACATTGAAAATATTCATCTAATATGCAAATAATGATTATTTTGAGCATCATTTGATCATTTTAAGGGACTTTGCCTTCATTCTAAGTCATTATATCACAATAATCTATGTTTAAGCTCTTTATATTGTCTAGAATATAATTCAGATCTTAGTTATTAAAAACTATAGGATTATAAATAGAACATATGCATCTAGTATGCAATTAATTATTATACTGAGCATTATTTGAGCATTTTAAGAGATTTTGAATTAATTCTAACTCATTTGATCATAATAATCTATGTTTAAGCTCTTTGTATGGTCCATAATATAATTGAGATCTTTGTTATTAAAAAAAAATTGGATTACAAACAGCAAATATGCATCTATATGCAAATAATGATTATTCTGAGCATTATTTGAGCATTTTAAGGGATTTTAAATTCATTCTAAGCCATTTGATAATTATAATATTTGTTTAAGCTCTTTGTATGGTCTAGAATATTATTCAGATCTTAGTTATTAAAAACTATAGGATTATAAACAGAACATATGCATCTATTGTGCAAATAATGATTATTCTGGGTATTATTTGAGCATTTTAAGAGATTTTAAATTCATTTTAATCCATTTGATCACAATAATGTATGTTTAAGCTCTTGATATTGTCTAGTATGTAATCCAGATCTCTGTTATTAAATAATATTGGCTTATAAATAGAAAATATGTATATAATGTGCAATTAATGATCATGCTTAGCATTGTTTGAGCATTTTAAGCGATTTTGAATTCATTCTGAGACATTCTATCATTATAATCCAGGTTTAAGCTATTTGTGTGGTCTATAATAAAATTCAGATATTATTTATTAAAAAGATATTGGGTTATACAATGAAAATATTTATCTAATATGCAAATAATGATTATTCTGAGCATCATTTGATCATTTTATGGGACTTTGCCTTCATTTTAAGTCATTATATCCCAATAATCTATGTTTAAGCTCTTTATATGGTCTAGAGTAAAATTCAGGTCTTATCAATTGAAAAATATTGGATTATAAACAGAAAATATGCATCTAGTATGCAAATAAATATTATACTGAGCATTATTTGAGAATTTTAAGCGATTTTGAATTAATTCTAATTCATTTGACCACAATAATCGATGTTTCAGCTCTTTATATGGTCCATAATATAATTGAGATCTTTGTTATTAAAAAAATGGATTATAAACAAAAAAAATATGCATCTAATGTGCAAAGAATGATTATTCTGAGCATTATTTGAGCATTTTAAGTGATTTTAAATTCATTCTAAGCCGTTTGATCATTATTTGTTTAAGCTTATATGGTCTAGAATATAATTCTGCTCATAGTTATTAAAAAATAATGGATTATAAAAAGAAGATATGCATCTAATGTACAAATAGTGATTATTCTGGGTATTTTTAGCGATTTTGAATTCAATTTAAGCCATTTGATCACTATAATCAATCATTAAGCTCCTTATATGGTCTATATTATAATTCAGATCTTAGTTATTAAAAATATTGGATTATAAACAGAAAATAAGAATCTAATGAGCAAATAATGATTATTCTGAGCATCATTTGTGCATTTTAAGTGATTTCAAATTAATTCTAACTCATTTAATCGCATTAATTTATGTCTAAGCTCTTTATATGGTCTAGAAAATAATTGAGATAAAAAATATTGGATTTGAAATAGAAAAAGCATTTAATGTGCAAATAATGATTATTGTGAGCATTATTTTAGCATTTTAAGTGATTTTAAATTCATTCTAAGCCATTTTATTACAATTATGTATGTTTAAGCTCGTGATATGGTCTAGTATCTAATCCAGGTCTTAGTTATTAAATAATATTGGATTATATACATAAAATATGCATCTAGTATGCACATAATGATCATTCTTAGTTTATTGGTTATTTGAGCATTTTAAGCAAATTTTAATTCATTCTAAGACATTTGATCACTATAATCAAGGTTTAAGTTCTTTGTATGGTCTAGAATAAAATTCAGATATTAGTTATTCAAAAATATTAGATTATACATTGAAAATATGCATCTAATATGCAATGGTTATTTTGAGCATTATTTGATCATTTTAAGCGACTTTGCATTCATTCTAAGTTATTTGATCACAATAAGCTAGGCTTAAGTTCTTTACATTGTAATATTATTTATTATAAAATGAGAATAATAATAATTCTTGTAACATTATTAAATTTAATATATATATTGTTCAAGTTGTTCTTCATATTGAAATAGTTTTAGAAATTAAATTTTATTATTTGATTTTTTTTATATATATTATGATATTTTCAAATTGGAGGGAGTGTACATTAGTGAAGCCCTCTCTATATTTCTATCTTTATATATATAGTAAAAAATACAAAATAAATAGTAAAAAATTTAAAAAATATATAAAATTTGGTTTTGTACAAGTTTATAATATGATGATTCAATCTAATAATTTGGATTGGTGGTTTCAATTTGATACGCGAATGCGATCATGTTGGACGGACCATATTCGTCCTACGTGTTGAACCTTAGCATTTTCCTCTCTCTATATATATTATTTATTTACATACATTAAAAAAAAAAATGCAGTGTGCAGTTTACAAAAGATGTATAACTAAATAGCTTGATTGCCAAGCAACGGAGGGGAAATAATTTGGGAGACGTTGCACGGAAAAAAAAAAGAAGAAGATATTATTTTCCTATATATCTTGGAATTTGTAAATATTTCACAATAGGTGGTTGCTTCAACTACATAGTAAAAAGGAAAGAAGAAGCTTTGTCAAAGAAACAAAGACATAAAGTGGAAATAATATAAACATCGCAGAGCAAACATTATTACGATCGAAGAGGTCAGCATAAATTTATGCCGTGGATCAAAGCCATAAGGTGTAATAAATATGGAAAGACAAATTAAGATAGCAGTATGCCCGGTCCACCAACACCTTCTCACAACCATCGATCTCCTAGTCAAAAATCCAACCGCACAATCCAAAGGAAAGGCCCAGATAATTCGCACGGATATTGGAAAAATGTACTATAGTCTATAGATATGGAATTCTTAGAGACATCAAGGATTAGTAGGATAGAAAGTCGGTGCTGATGATATTAAATCTCAAATCTTTATTGGTCAAAACTTTCAAATAACTATAATTATTTGAATGTATAGATTATATGATCTCGATTTTTTTTTTTTTTTTTTTTGGAGAAATAAGCAGCCCGTAGGCATGATCTTGAGTCTATTTGCTAACAAAATCAATGGTTCAAAATTTTGCCATTTAATTCCATTTGGATGACAGTCAAAATAAGTTCAAAGTTCAATTATTTTTATCGACAAGCAATTGACATGATATTAAATAGATCTAATATTTTAAATTTATAATAAAATAGAAATATTTCTAGGATCATTGTATCTCTCTCTCTCTCTGTGTCCGGGCAACACAGACAGTATCTACTATTATTTATGCCGTCAAAAAAAGGCGTTTTACTCTTCACGTTTTATTTGTTCGATCTAAATCATATGAACATAATCCACATCACTGTATTATTAATTGACCCATCCAATAAAATTCAATCCCAACTGTGCGATTTAGAATTGATGGTCAAAAGCAATGTTTTGAAAACCAGACCAGCCACCGAACCGGCAACCGGGAATGCTACTGGGGGGGCTGTTTCATCAGTTAAACTGGTTAAAATCGTGGTTGAACTGGTTAAAATCTGGTTGAACCAGTGTCGGGAGAGGTGTTCGGTTCTTAAACCGGTTAAAATCTGGTTGAACAAGTGTCGGGAGAGGTGTTCGGTTCTTAAACCGGTTAAAATTTGGTTGAACCAGTGTCCGGAGAAGCGTCCGGTTTTCAATACTTGAAAGATCCGCTGTATTCCTCCGCACGAGAAATGAATAGACAAAAAAAAAAAAAAAAGGGTTCCCAAATTCCGTAGTCCGTACCCTTTGTGGTTGTTATTTCTACTGGTTCGATCGATGAGAATTCAGATCCATTCGGTTAAAAACAAGAAAGCAAAGCACCATATTAAATTGGATACATGATAAAAAATCCACCCCAAAAGCTTCATCCGGCGAGTCGGACACGTTGCTTTCAGAATGTACGGTTTGAATCGGAAAATATGTCCCTCTGATTTAAGCATGGGCTCAACTGTGTGTCAAACTACTGACATGTAACCCCCACAGGCCCACAGCATTTTGTAAGAAAACACATGAAAGGTAACTCGGTGACAGGTTCACAACATCTTTTTCTCCACGTGGAATAGCAGTCAATTAATGGAATAAAAGAAAAAGAAAAGAAGAAAGGGTTTCGTCTTCACTGTCCACACTCCACACACTCTCCTCTCCGGCTCGCTCGCTCGCTGTCTCTGAAGCTTGCGCAGGTATATTCTCCCCGCACACAAGCTCTTTCTTTCCTTCAAAGAGAAACCTGGTTACACAACTTTGGAACCGTGCGCTCTCTTTTCTATCAATAATTGCTCTTTCATACCAAATTAAGTTGTTCTCACGACCTTCGTTTTGTCTTCCTTGTTCAGGCACTTCTCCATGGAGTGCATGCGCACTGAATTTTCAAGGTACCCATCCATCTCTTCTCTTTTTAGACCTTTACAATATCTCTTCTCTGCCTATCACCCTATGGAAGTTTGAATGTGAACCCTAGTAGAAGAAACTCACTGCTTGTGAAGCAAAACATGTTGCTTTTGTGAGATTAATCTTGCATGGGTTTAAGGAGCTTTTTGGGTTCTCAAGAAGATTAGGGTCCTGACAGTATTTTGAATGCAATGTAGTGGTCAAAATCAAAGAATATACTTCAATTAACTCTGTTGTTAATCAGCATTGTTCCTGAGCAATGTGTAATGAAGTGCTTGAATTTTGATTTCTGGCTTTATTTCTCTCTCTACTATTTGTTTTCAAATTTGGGATGCTTGTGGTTGCTACTTTACTCTTATCAAGAATCTAACAAGGAAGGGAATTGGGCTTGGAATTGTGAATTTGTAATTCAGTCTTTGATTCAAATTTTCATACTTTAATGTTGGCTACTTTATGAAATCTACTAAATTTGAATTCTACTTCTCCTTGTGCTATTTACAGACAACTGGGGCCACAATGCCGCTATTCTAAACACAACCATTTAAAAAGAAGAATTTCTATCATTCCTTGTTACAAATCTACAAATGCAAGTTGCCGTTTCAACCTCACAAGTGTTGTCTATCCTATGTACCCAGTCAATTTAAAAAATAAGGACTGGAAAGTGTTTGCAGCTAGTGTTGATTTGGAAGAAGAAGAAGAGCACTCTTCAAATCTGTCGGAGGGCCCAACTGATGGTGCTGATTCTGAAATTGGTTCCATGGATGCTTCTGGAACGATTATCTCACGAAAACTCACACAAGATGAGGCAATATGCTTCTCTCTTTGTTAAATTTAACTCAAAAATTATTTTAATAATTAGTTATTTCTGCTTTCACCTGCTAGTAATTGTATGATAAGAAACCTGCTAACCTAAGTAGTGATTCATTCATGTGCCCCTCAAATTTATCCTCACATTGATTCATGAGTGCCTCAAGAAGTGATTGATTATGCAATTTGGCCTCATTTCACACAATTCAAGCTTGACTGTGCACCTTAAACGCGTGGTTAAACCTCAATTTGGTCCATTTCACACAATTCAACCTTCATTTACACAATTCATGCATGACTGTGCAATTAAGTAGAGATAACAATTTGTTGTCTGAATAGTTCTATTTCATATTGTCGTCTCACATCTGGTACAGATCATATAGGAAATTAAGTTGTAATTGGAAAGATGCATATTTACTGCAACCTGTAACACAAATTATTAAGTCAAGCTTTTGTGTTGTTCGCTCAAAATTTAGTTTTGCAAATATCTTTGTGCAGTTGAAGGCTCTTTTGGCTGACTCAGAAAGACTCAAGCTTACAAAGAAACTCAGTGAAGCTAATCAGTATAACCGATTTTTGAAGAGACAGGTTCTTTTCCATTTTTTTTTCCCTTTTTTAATTATTTAATGATTAGAAGAAATTCTAAATAAGTTGCATTGAAGGTGTAAAGCCATCTTTGCTAACAAACCCTCCTTTTGTTTTGAATTCACAAATTATAATGACAAAAGAATCTTCACAAACCTTAATGGAAAGGGATTTATATACTAATAGCAGTTTTATTGTCTATGTTTTTGCTATAAACAATTTTTGACAAGAAAAAAGAAATGAAAAATATAGGACACTTTTAATACATCTTAAGTTTGAAATTCTATCTAACAAAACAAAAAAGGACGCTGAAACACTCAACTGCTAGAACTGCATATATTTTGAATGCTGGTGGAGGTACTTTACAAACTTCTCCACGAAACATCTTAAAGGGTATCAATTGGTAATGAAAAATAAGAATGGGCAGGGTTAAGGGTGGCTGGTTGGTGTGGTTTTCAGGGTAGTGCTGGTGTTATGAGACTAGCCATAGGAGGTGGTCATCTTTAGATTAAGCATGAACCTAACATCTTCTTGGCTGGGTCTGTCTTAGGGGTTACCTTTGTGTGTAATATTGAACATTCAAATTCTAGTTTAGTACGATATTGTTGTTATAAGCTACCAAATTCTGTAAGATGTGAGACTGGGGTTTCTAATTATGTTCTGTAAATTTCTTCAGAGGTCATAAAATTGTAAACAAACTTTCATTCCGTGCCTCAAGTAATGGAGCATTTGATATATATTTTTTAAAAATCAAGTTGCTATGTCAATATGCTCAGCAACAGTAGTTGTCAATTCAGCAGAAAATTGTCCATTTCAGCAAAGATGTCAACATCATCACAGTTTTTGAATGGAATGACCTAATTGGAACAAATTTAGAAGTTCTGTGGCTTGAGATGTGACAAATCAAAACTTAGTCACTGACTTGTGATGTGGAGCACAGTATAGGGACCTCCAAAGAAATTAGGCCAAAGAAAGAAGTGCTTCAGTAATTTTCTCATCATTTACTTGTCTGTTGTAGTTGCAAACTAAAGACGATGCCTTAGTTGAATTCAAAAGCGAGTTAGCTCTCTTGGAACTTGAACTTCAGGTTAGCTCAATTGTTCTTTTTTCCTACTTGCATCACTCACTATTTGGCTGTTCTTTTTGGTTAATTTTAAAAGAGTTATGGGTTTATTTCTCTTGATAGGGATCGGTTAACTTAGCAGAAGAGGTGGTTAGTTCAGGCATCCCTCTAAATAGTAGACAGATCAATGGAAACTATATCCATTCACATCTTCTCTCTAGATTACAAGGTTTTTAACCTCTTTAAGCTGGTAAATTTGTTGTAATTTTTATTTTTATTTTATTTTATTTTTCTTCTGGCAACTGATTTCAATAAGAACTGTTTTTCTCTTTATAGCTATACATGAGAAAATAAAGAACCAGATTGTGGATGTTGATTCGTTCAAGTTCCAAGATGTCACAGTGACATGGGTCGGTATGGCCGAGGTAAATCTTCTCAATAACTAAGAAGACAATTAATTCTGGCACACTTTTAAGAATCAAATTCAGGTCGCTTAGTACAGATACTCCCTCAAAATCATGAAGCATCATTTAGCCTTCCAAAACTGTTAAGTATGACTTATGACCTTCCTATCCTCCCTTAATTTTATAAAAATTTTGAAAATAACCCTCTGTGACGGTCTTATGTGTAGAGAGAGCAGTAAGGGGTAGTCTTGCGACTTGAGAAGTACACAAAGGCAAACTTACAGATGATAATTCTTTCAATGTTTGTGCTAATGCATTCTAGTTGTCAGTAGGGATTTCTGTGATAGTTGGCCAATGTGCAATGGTTTTTATTTATATACATTTTTTTTTTTCTGATTTTACTAAAGGCCGGATTTTTTTATTTTTTAACTTTTTCAGAGTGTGCAAATAATGGGCTCTTTTGATGGCTGGAGTCATGGTGAAGAGTTATCTCGAGAATATGCCGGAGACTATGCCAAGTTCTCTGCTACGCTCAAGCTTAGGCCTGGAAGGTATACTTGGTTCCTATCTATTTATGTTATAAACTGAAGCACACGTCTACAATAATAATATTTGTGGTATGTTTTTTCCCTTTCTCTGTTGATATGAAGGTATGAGATAAAGTTCTTGGTGGATGGCGAGTGGCATCTCTCACCTGAATTTCCAACCACTGGAGAAGGGTTACTGAAGAATAATATCTTGATTGTAGAATAGTTATGTTTCTTTTGTTTTCTTTTTATTTTCCGTTGGATGAAGTTTTAGTGAAGTACTTCTGGAATAACTTTGCATTTGGAGCATTGCTTTGTGAATAGTCGCATTAGAACGTACAAGATCAATTTGACATCTCATGTGCAATTTTACAATGATGAATGTTCATTTCATACTGAATAAAACATTTTGTACAAAGCTGATTTTTTGTTTTTGTTTTTTGTTATTTTTTTAATATCAGTATAGATTATAGACATGTATCGTACTTCTTTCACCAGTGGATATATAAATTTCAGACTCCACTTCTCAACAAAGCTTCCAGTTATACCTGTTACAAAAGATTAATATATATTTTTTTCAATTCAATTTAGATCTATTTCATGAGATTCTTCCGGTACTTGATGACTGCATATGGCTTAGGCAATGCCGATTATATGCATATATGTTTGACAACAAGTAGTGATCTGCTTGTAAACTAACGTGTTCAGATTAAAATGAATTATAAATTAATATTTCACCATATCCAATATTGCAAAAATAAAAGAAAAAGATTAATTTGCAATTCAACTTACAGCATTTGTTTGTCCACATATTGATATTGGTATTGTACAAAATAAACTAAAAAGTTTATAAGTAGAAGTACATTAGTCTACCGAAAAATACTATAAACTATTTATATTTATCAATTGAAATTTAAATTATATATACGATCAAGATATATACGACCCATGAGCCATCTGTCGGTTAGTCGGTTGGTCCCTCTGCTAAAGGTAAAGGTATCAGCCTTGTACATTGTGAGGCGGTTAGGCCCAAGCCCAATAAATAACATCTTAATTGGTCGCATTCGATCCAACGGAGCCTGTGAGGTCTTCGTTTGATCTACGGTCAGAGTTTATTCCTGTGTTCTATAAGAAGCGCTTGTATTTGCACTAGGGTTCTTCTCTGTTGCTCGGATTCTCTGCCCGCCGCCGCGAAAGCTCTCTACCTTCAGAGAACAAAAGAGAGAAATCCGAGGCGCTCTTTGAGAAATCATCATGGTGAGTTCTACTTCGTTTTATATTAGAGAATTCTGAATCTGAAATCGTAAAATTGTTTGGTTAGCGTGTGTTCATGGTTCACTTTCAATTTTGCTAGAACGTTAAAACGTGTTTGTGTTGGAAGAAAGAACTAATCCCCCTACCTCAAACAATACTGTCATATTTTTCATGTACCTAAATTTCTGTTTTGGGTTCAATTTTTGCTAGGAGATAAATGATACTAGAGAATTTGTGTTGATCTTAGGGATAATCTAGTTGCTGTTATGATAAACATTACCCATACCCGAATTAGTCTGAGTTTCATTGGTTTGTGTTGAGACTTTTTGTATTTGGAAAATTGGATTCTTATGTTAATGCTAATTCTTTGATTTAATTTCTGGAAAGGTTCTCCAAAACGATATTGATCTGCTAAACCCACCAGCTGAGCTGGAGAAAAGGAAGCACAAGAAGAAGAGACTTGTGCAATCCCCCAATTCTTTCTTCATGGTATGATTTCTCACAATTATTGAAATTGCTTATTGTTGTTATTCGATCCATTGTAATTTTATGGCAAATTACTGCTCTTAATTGTTCTTAGAAATTCTACTCTATGTCATGTATTATTGTGTCTAAATATTTAACCAAACAGGCTTGTAATTTGTCTATCCTCTGTTGATATTGTAGGTGCAATCTAAACTTTATCATGTAGTCTGTCATGTTCTGTTAAATATGTTTTGGTTAATTATACCCTTGTTGCGGGTAGAGTTGGATGAATATACTTTTATGATCTGCTTTAAGTTTCACAGTTTCTTCCAACCCTTGCCTTCATATTGCTATGTCATGTCTGTACTGTTTCAGAATTTACCTCAATTCTGCCTTCATATTTTAGTGAGTAGACTTGCTGATGTGCTGTTTATTTTTTATGTTGTAACTTTGTAGGATGTGAAATGCCAGGGCTGCTTCAACATGTAAGTTGCTATCTTCTCAAGTCTTTTGATTTTTTAATGGTTGTTCGGAAAACAGTTTGTGGAAAGTTCTGTATGAAATGGTTTGTGTTTCTTCCTCTAGTTTCCATTCTGTGTCCTCATTATAGCCTTACCCAAAATGGAAGTGCAAACGTCTACTCTTTTGTTCTTCAGGTAGATAGGATTAGACATGAAACTAACTATACTATTGTCAGAAATGGGGAAGGAGCCAATTATATGTGTTATATTTCATACAGTGACATTTGTGCTACATTACATCATTTGTGCATATAACCATCTTTGTATTTGAAACTGACATTGTTTTCATTTTATAATTCGAAATGTCTCAGAACCACTGTGTTCAGCCACTCTCAAACTGTGGTGGTGTGTGGCAACTGCAGCCAGGTGCTCTGCCAGCCAACAGGAGGCAAGGCCCGTCTCACTGAGGGCTGCTCCTTCCGCCGCAAGGGTGATTAAGTCTTTTCCAAAGAATTATTTATCACAACTAGGCAATGAGTGCAGTGTGCATCTCTTTTTTTATCCCTGTTTTAGTGTCAGTCTTGCTCTTAGAATGTTTTGAATTTCTGGCTTTAGGTTTTGAAATTTTGGGGATGGTTAATATGTGAGAATGATGAGATATTTTGTTGTTTTTATGGAGAAAATTGAACTTGTTTAAGCTGAATCTTTATATTTACTTTTTTTTTTTGTCTTTGTGCTTATCTTGACGTTTTGGTTAGCGAGTAGTACTAAATCAAAATCTTGGAATTTGTTTATGTGATAATCTGTCAATTCAGTCTTCAAAGCTTGAGAGAGTTTTAGGATAATCGCAGGACAAATTTAATTATACCAAGCGATTACTTGTTTTTCCTTACCAAATATTAGAATTCTGCATTTGTATCACGTAAGATGGGCACTGGCGGTTTATTGTTAATCGGGTCTCTGTAAAACTCTCAAGTCTTTGGTGTATACTAGGAATGTGTGGACTTGTTACGCAAGTGTTTGGAAATGTTATTGGCGTAATTTTTGTCACTTAAGAATGTGATACTGATATTGTATTATACGATGGATTATGTTAGGATGAGCCGAAATTGAGTAGTTTTCAAGCTAGAGTTTTTGCTAGGGATGGAGGATTCTCGAATTTGGCTTTGTTCTTTTTTTTTTTAAATTTTTTTTTTTATATTTGGCAAAATATTTATTATATGAGATTATTTATGTACTAAGTGAAAATCACTACTTGTATGAAGACCCTGATTTATTTGTTTTGTCTTAACAAATGAAGGAATTAGAAAGCCGAATAGAAAGCCATACCTCGCGCATCGAGAATAGCTCCGTGTGTCAGAAATTAGAAAAATATGAACAAACAAAAGCATTATTCGTAATTTCCAGCCATTTGATACGCGAGGCAAAAGTAAAAAAAAAAAAAATGCAAAAATGCACGTGTAATGATATGTTTTGCTTTTTGTACAAGAAACCAATTAAGTTCACATCCTCAACAACATAAATCTTCAGGCTAGCTTTTACTCATTAATAATAAAAATATCTGCTCTCGTATTGGTTCCAGGTGAAATTAGGAATGCTCATCTCTACTAGATCACTGACGAAATATGATTTTACTTGAAAGAAAATGTATTTATATTTTCTGGTAGCATAGGTAAACTATTAAAAAAATTTTAAAACTCTGTAACGCACATAAATTAATGTAGCTCAGTATAAGCTAGGAAATCAATCTTCAAACTTGTAAAGCTATTACCTCTATTTAGGCCCACAAGCCAATGTGTGGAAAATAATTTAAATGTTTGCAGATTAAGAGATGTTTCTTGTAGACTACTTTTTCTCAAATAAAACGTTTGTCATATTACTAGTCTAGATGGTTCATGTACAAATAAAGTTCATTTTACTTTCTATAGCTGCATATACAAAAGTACAAAGAGTTCTACTGATTACAAAATATGAGACGGTGCATTATTATGAGCACGACATCGCACAAATAACAACACGATTCTTTAATCAAACATAAATATGCTAATGGTATACGTAACTAATGGTAAATATTCATAACTGTGCTTTGAAAGTATGTGATTCATCTTATACAAAATGAACAATCACAAAATCTCATCATCATGCTTGCGATATCATTTACAAGCATGTAATCATATTAGATCAAATTTGATATAAGCTCTACATATATATTAGTTAAATGAAGTCTTAAATAGTTCGTGGACCAAGCATGATCAACTACAACAAAATTTCAAATTTATGCCTCAAAGACAAGCACAAACAGAAACTATCCTATCCATACATATAAAAACATTCAATGCTCCAGCAGACCGCACTATATTGTGTCAGTATCATTTCTAGAGGATAGTAGCTTGAGATCAGCTGTGACTCCCAATTTTTTAATTTCACTAAACCAATTGGATTTATCCGAGTTCAATTCTGCTGTGTTGGTTTGATTCGACTTCATAAGAAACTGAGTAGCAGAGTCTAAACCAAAATTAACCTGGAGCAGAAGAAAGAAATAGGACATAATATTTTTAATACATTGCATTCAACAGAGAATTGGGAAAAAAAAAAAGAGAGAACATAGAGTAAAGACCAATTTCCTACCACTGAAGAGGAAAGCTTGATCAGTGATTTTGCCATGGGCAACACACAAAACCTAAAACAGACATAAGTCTTTTAATTTACCAAGGCAAATAAATAAAAATTTATAGATAAATCATATACATCTTTATGGGGGATAGAGACATGCCAGTATGCCAATAGTGCATAAAGTTCAAAGCTCAATATGCTTGACAGCAAGCAGACCGAGCAATTCACACAAAAAGAAGTTACACTTTTAACTCCATGAAAGAAATCAGTAGTTGGACTTGTTGGCATTTGGAGCTAAACATCATATGTGCCCAAAGAAAAATAGAAAATAGTGAATCCAGTCCTAATAACTTATTAATATCATAAGAACTCCGAAATCCCCAGATGACACTCCTTTTGTTACTTATTCTGAAAAGAACAAGTCTGAAAAGTTGCATCTAACAATTGATAAGGGAGTAAAACAAGTTTAGTTCTACCAAAGAAATATTAAGAGAGAAGTGGATGTGATAGTTTTCTGGTCCAAATGAGCACAATAATATATCTAGTTTTTGCAAGTATGCATGACACTTTGTTTGTTGTTTTAAACTTTTAATTATTGCTTTTGTTTGAGAGAAGAGCTTTGTCTCCCTAATTTTAACATTCTACTCTATGTATCCTATGGCAAAAATTTCAAAGAGTGTACAAGTTCACATAAGTGAAATACAATTTAATAAATAAATAAAAACACAAAGAAGATAATGTACAGACATTCCTCTTCCGCCAGCGAGGGCTTCTTCAGCAGGGTCCTTCCACTCATCAACTCTGAATTTAAAAAGGAAAATTGGAGTATAAAAAAGAGGAGACACACACAAAAAAGGGACAATTAATTGAGATATTGATACAAGAGCGAGAATGGAGAATGAGAAAGAGGCGTACATCCAACCGTAGCGGCGGTCGAAGAGGAGGCGCTTCGACGGCTGGGATGACTCGCCTTTCATCGACCTTCACACTCGTCCAAAGTCCCAAACACAAACAGCTTGGCAATGAAATGAAATTGGAGCGCAAGCAATGAAGCAAGGAAGAAAGATGGAAGAATCGGATTAGACTATCAGCCCACTTTTCCAATAAGCAAATGGGCCGTGAAAATCTTGTTTAGTCCACAGCCCAAATCGGTTCTTTTTAGAAACCGTAGCTACCCTCCACCGAACCACTGATGTATTTTCACTTTTTTGGTAAAGTGACTGAAACCCAAATTACTGTCAAATTATTCACGAACAAGTATAAAATTATGAAAAGAAACATCAAAGTTAATTCATAATGAGAAGAGAAGACATAAATTCTTAGGCTCAGTTTGGTTCATATGAGATTAAGGTAGGATTAGTTATTCAGGATTAAAATTCTTAGTCGTAAATTCTTAAGAATAAGCTTAATCTCAAAGTAAAGTTTTTTTTTTTGGATGATGGAAGGAATAAATAATGAATTGTGTCTTTTTTTCTTTTTAAATTTTTAATCTCACTCTCTTATTCTAACGTTTTATCAGATTAGTTAATCCGTCTCCGAACCAGAGTAAACCCTTAATCTGGACTGTTTGGATTGTGCCTTAATCGGGAATAGCTATTTACTCCCGAATAACCCCTTATTTCTATACATCCAAACAGAGCCTTAAAATTTACTCCCAATAATCCTGCGTTCCCAAACTTGACTACAATGTTCAATTAAGTCCATTTTCTTTACATACTTTATTTAAACAGCACAACACAAACGCAAAAACATCCAACAACTAAGTACTCTGAATTTCCTCTGGCTCATATGTATCTTCTATAGCTCAAATCTCAACTTTCTCGTTCAGCCTTACGAGGCGACGTTGAAGCCGGCTTTCTAACAGGTGAGCCCTCTAGGAGTGGTCGACTGCCACCACTGTTGGTATCTGGGAGGAGAGCATGACGTCTGGGCCCGGGAGAGGACAACAGAAGGCGAAATGTCCATCCAAGCACATCTGGGACAAAAACACGGTACAAGAGAAAGATGTCGTACCAAGTTGGGTATTTCACGTAAGCATCGCCGCGACATGCACCAGCTACCATCATTCGTGCGAATTCTACGACATGTCCACTAGTGAAAGATCCCTGTACACACATGTTAGCACCACCGATAAGCTCCACAATCAAACTCAGATGTAACCCAAAAGTTCTACTCAATTAATTTTGGTAAATAATGCTCTCACTAATTTTGGTAAACTCATATGGCTCAAAATAATGTTCTCTCCAATTTAAAAGCTTAACTGAATTTATCTAACCTCCCTTTCTTCTCTCCATTGCATCTCGGATCCCTCTTCAAGCATGAATTTGCCTCTACTCAAATCACCTCCTATCCACCCATGAGTTGCAAGAGTGATTCCCACATCATCCTTCACCTCATACCTTAGTGTGTCATAGAAGTTTATCACTGCCGCCTTAGCTGCCTGCCAAATTCCAACCCAAAATGGAAATTAGTTGCATTTCTCATGTTAAAACCTGAGAAATTTGAAATTATTACTGGTTTTTTAAACAAAATTAAATATTATGTGGGCTAACCGCATATAGACCCATTCTAGGCATCGGCAACCAGCTTTCAATAGATGCATTGACAACCACACGGCCACGACTTTGTCGGAGATAAGGAAGAGCAGCATAGGTCGGATATACATTTCCCCAAAAGTTTATATCCTATCACAAGTACATAAGATAAGCTTAACTTCTGAAATGTGCAGCCAATTACAAAATAAAAAAAAAAATAACACCATATTGGTACTTTGTACTCTCTAAAATTTTGCTTACCATCAAATGTGGAAAAATTGAGGTGTCGATTGCATCCTCAAAATAAAAGCTGTGACCTAAGCTGGCAGTATTGACAAGATGGTTCACTGTCAAAAATTTGAATTAGTGTCAAAACAAGTTATACTATTTACAACAAAACCATTTCTTACTCATTTCTCCTTGGTCTGATATGTTTGGAGAGAGATTTCAGAAAAGAGCATCATGAAAATTCCATTGTCTTCTTTGGGTAAGCATGCATGCTACATTTGATAATTTGAAGGGGGTACAAATGCATGGAATTATCCCCAATTGTAAAAGGAAATGAGATTGCCCCCAATTGTAAGAAAGAAAGAACTCACACTCGCCAAAGTAGCTAATGGTGTCACTGACAAACCGCCTACAATCATCTTCTTTAACCACATCTGCCGCAATAACCAACACCTGTCTTGCACCTAGAATGCGCGCATTTTCTCTGATGCCAAATAGCCTATGCTCTCTTCTAGCTACTAAGACCAGATTTGCCTTTCTTCTAGCATACTCATATGCAATTTGCTGCATTTCAGAAGTTAATGCTTTTTAACATGCATGCATGCATGACTAGTAAGTTCATTCAATTAAATAATTTTTTCAAACAATGAATAAAGGAAACTTGAATTTGCTGATGATACAATCAGATCCCCCAAATATAATTATTATCTTCTTTTATTGTCTTTTTAAATAGTAACGAGGTTGTACTACTTTTATTTAATAAATAAGGGAGAATTGTTGACCAAAAATAGCAATTTGAGCCAATCAAACCTATACAACGGAATTTCCCTTTCAGCAAACTGAAACTAAGAGTAGACCCAATTGGGGTTTCCTAATCAGTTACCTCGCCGACGGCAGAGGAGGCCCCAGTGATGAGCACGACCTTGTTCTCCATGTCCTCTTGAAAGAAGGTCTTCACAGCCCACTCGGCAGCTCGCAAAACTGACAGCGTCGGCCATGCAAATGCCATCATCACCATGCTTGCTGGCGGCACCACCACATTCATCACGCTGTTTATAATATACTCCATGCTGATTTTTCTTATTCAAAGAGAAATCAAGAAGAGGGGCATATAGTGTATATCTGGAATCTGTTTGGGTGATTGGTATGATACTAAGGTTGAATAAATTTAGTATGAGATTCAAGACGGATCAAAAGCATCTCTCCTCCCCTATGTTGTTCTCTTGGGAGGAGAAAGAGAGAGCGAAAGAGAAATTGAGCTTGGGAGAGTGATTAAGTAGGAAAGAGATAAGACCAGGCACTGAGAGAGAGAGATTACATCAGCGGAATGGCATGTAAAGCATGCACACGTTACAGAGCAGGAAGTTGAGGGGCTGACACGTGTGTAGTATTCCTCTTTGGCTTCTTACCAGGCTGAGTTAAAGCACTTGTTTCTTTCCTCTTTTGTGTTTAGTTGCAGAAAGGAGAGGAATGATCATGGGTTAAGCCTAATTATGAGGTAAGTTTGAACCTTTCGTTGATTAACTATTGACTTAACCAAACATCATACCTTTAAGGCGAAGAGATGAAAGACTCTTGTAATTTCTTAAGAAATCAGCATCATGCAAAGTCGAATAAAATGAATTATTAGATTGCATGTTGGTCTTTCCTACCAGGCCTAGTAGATCCAGCATGCTACTATAGAGATAGACTGGGCTTGAATATATTATCACAAAAAAAGAAGGCCTTGATTGTTCATTCAATTGATAATAGAGGCTTAACTAATTTAAAAAAAAAAACCCAAAATATGTTAGCGTGAAAATTGAACAAACTTTAATAAAACTCAATCCTAACATATATCCGAACCAAATTGCATTTTCTTTTCTGACCTAGAGAAAAACGGAATTGCTAATCTAATCATGCAGTTCTTGGAGACTATGAAGATGCGGAAAAAAAAAGTAACCTCAATTTTCTTTTATGCTGCTATTAACACTAAGTTGATTAATTGTGCTACTGCCTACTGATTGCCACACAACTGATTTTGAGTTTGTCCTCCAAGTCAACTCCCATTACAGGCTCTTCAAATTACAGTTCACTACAAGATGAGCTTCAAAATCAATTTTATAAACTAAAAAGAATATTCTCCTGGGCAATAGATAGGATTCAGTACCTTAAAAATGTACCGCTTAGTGCAGAATGAAACGACTAATATAAAGAGTTATATACTGTAAACGGAAATCGGACTTGAAACTGAAAACTGAAAAAAAAAAAAAACAAATCTGTGCTGATCAAAAGCAAGAATCATTAGCATTACTGAACAAATTACATGATTATTTTTCCCAGCAGCTTGACGTGTAAATGTACATGTTTATTCCCTTTTTACTATCCAATATCAAAAACACAACAAAGACCACTATACACACTCCCAAAACAAAGTAGACTTACATGATAAATAGATGGTTTTCACTTTCAGAGGTTGACATATACACATCTGGGTACAAATTAACTCACTCTGAACCTACGAAAGATTTATTGATTTGAAAATTTGCAAAACGGCCCCTAACTTATTATGGAACTGCACAAAGCCACTCTAGTTTTATCGAAAGCAAATGGCACCTCTTTAAAAAAGTTGGAATTACACTCTTACAGGAAGTTGACTCACTGTCAGTATTTTTCCAAATAAAGTAGGTACTTCTATGCAAAATTGGAAAGGGAGAAACCTTACTGCAGCTTCTTAAGGAGAGGTATGTTTGCAAATTTTCTTTGAATCATACTAACCAGAGCAACACTTTGACACGAAGCCACCATCATTACTGCTTGAAACCGAAATCGTTTTCCCCTCTTTGATCCCACCAGGCTGACTGGGTGCACTGTCCTTAACAATGGGCCTCTTACTAACGATACGATAAATTTCAGTTAAAATTATCTGAAATGCCTTCTCCACATTTGTCGAGTCAAGAGCAGAAGTCTCGACAAAAGACAAGCCTTCTGACTCTGCCAGGGCAGCCCCATCTTCTGTGCTAACCACACGTAAGTGTTTTAGGTCAGTCTTATTTCCAACTAACAAGACAACTATGTTGGAATCAGCATGATCGCGCAGTTCTCTGAGCCACCTCTTGACATTTTCAAAGGTGTTTGTTTTGGTTACATCATATACTAAAACTGCACCAAGGGCCCCGCGGTAGTATGCGCTTGTTATGGCACGGTACCTCTCCTGGCCTGCAGTATCCCATATTTGTGCTTTTACGTTTTTGCCTTCAATCTGAAATTGACAAAGATGTAGAATTACTTGTTTTGGTATCTTAGGATTGAGTATTACAAACAGGTACTTCGAAAAAGTGGAATCTTGCTGTTTTTCAGAGAAAGAATGATTTTCTTTTACTGTTTTACCCTTGCTCTTGATCTTAATTAAATTATGGATGTTGAAAAAGAAATCAAGTTGCATCATGTATGACACAACAGTCTTAAAATATCTTATTTTGCAGGTATTGATCTGTTAATTTCTATTTCTATACGAAAATATTAATAAGAAATTACTTGGAGAAAACAATAATATTTTAAAATATGACATCAATCAGCAGTAGTGCTTCTATTGACATGCAGTTTACCAAACATGAATTTCAGTGCATAATAGGAACGAGTTAACCACTTGTCGGATCTTTTTAATAGCCTTGTTTGGTATTTTGGTGCAAAATTGAAGGTAAAATGGGTATAATTTTGATTTGAGTTGAGGGCAAAAGGAGCAAAAACTAAACTAATTTTGATTTGAGGATTTTTATTTAAACTCGCAGATGGCACTTCGTATGAGATAATGCATGTTATTTGTACAAGGTAATAATCAGAACTTTATTTGTGCCAAGATTTATTTCTTTCCACATAGTAAGCACCTTTTTTTCAGCTTTGTTATGACAGAAAGTAAAAAAGATGAGTATTATCCAATATTTTTAACCAGAGCAGGCTTTGTGCCACTGATGCTTACGAAAAAGGAATATGTTCTGCTCATTTGATCATGAGTATTCTTGTAAAGTTGCAAACTGCAACCACAGAAGAAAATCCAAAAATTGCACTTTGAATTAGGAATCTTATTCCTTGCTACATGCATAACACTCTAAAAAAAAGAGGTACTAGCAACGGACCACAAATATATCTTGACAAATACTGAAAAGTACGAGTCTTAAATAAACAAGCAAATAAAATTCAAATCTGAATTGGATTTATTTTGGGCCCCTGAATAGCAGCATCAAGCACCAATATGCCAAAACTGGGTTTATTTGAATATATCACATCATTATTTATCAATAGAATGAATCCATTTCTAGGAACAGAATAATTCACAGAAGAAACTATTGTTTAGAAGTTGAATTGAGATACCTGGACGGATTTGGAAGCAAATTCAACACCGATAGTGGATTTGGAATCGAGGGAGAAGACGTTGCGAGTGAATCGAGAGAGCAGGTTGGATTTGCCGACGCCTGAATCCCCAATCAGAACCACCTTGAACAGATACTCGTAATCTTCATCATCCCTCCATGATGATCCACCCACTCTTGCCATCTCTCTGTTTTTTTTTTCTCTGTTGAATTGGTTTGTGTGGCGTTTGTATATGTTTCTCTGGCTCTAAAGCACGAAGAAGCAGGATTCTGCCATGTTCAGCTTTGACCTCTACCTCTGGTTCCTGGTTTCAGTTGGGTTGAGTTTTGACGAGGGAAACCATTGGCCTATGTCCTCTCCATTTGTCGGGAACAGGACTTATCCTGTTATTATTGAAGCGCACTAAGATTGTGCCGATTCTGTTCATTAGACATTAGTGGCGTAGTGCGAAGGAGTCGGGACCAATCAATCGACCCACTAAATTTTTTAGGGGTCTTTTTACAGATTCACCCATCAAAGTTTACTATTCATCTGTAAGCTCATTTGTCATATCATATGCTATTCGCTAGTTTATCATTAAATTAATCCTACAGGACTGATGACGTGTCGGATCAGATTTTGGATAACAACTTAATCCAGACATTCCTTCCTTGGTAGCCACTACCAAGTTCTCTAAAAAAAAAAAAACTTAATCCAGACAGCAAAACTCTGGGTTGAAACTGGAAGTCAACTCCATTGACCCCAATGATCTTTCAGCAAAAATTTACCAACTGTTTTCTATTTATTGCTTCAAGCTACTAATTTTCGGAGAATATGTTTATTGCTTAACTAATGATCTTAATTTGCAAATATTATCTCAAATTGGCAAATTTTTTAGCGTAATATTAAAAAACATATTGTATTTCTTTTATTTCATTTCCAACAAAACCCTTTCCCCATCGAACTGTAAAAAAACTACATTATTTTTTTACTGAATCTAAAAAGAGAAAAATTGAAGAAAGGCGTAATTAGAAAGGTAAGTGATGCATGGGGGAGGAATGAGGCCCCTATTTTTATTTAGTCAGTTATTTAATTAAAACATAGGATAAGGGTCAAAGGAAGTTTAGACACACACAACTTTTCAGTTAGCCGTCAAATTTCCAGAATATTACAATTGTTGGTTAGTATATATATCAAATAATTTATAAACTAATTTCAAGAATAATATAAAGTTTTCAATCAAGTGGAGATTATTGCTAAATGTATTAAAATATCCTTAAGTTTTCCAAACTTATAATCCAACATTATCAACCGTATAATTCACAAACAAAGAAAATGATACAAACACTAAAACTCGTCAAGAAAAAAGCTAAATGTTAATTTGTCAACTTCTAGAATAAGATTGAATAAATAGAATAAAATAATAATTCGTCTTGTAAATATTTTAAAACAAATTAGTATCTAATACTACTGCGGAGGTCCAAATTCTAGACTGTGATGAAATCATGGGAACACGGACAAGAAGCAAAAAAAAAAAAAAAAAAGGACTTTTGCGCTTATTTCGAATTTGGATTGGGCAACCACATTCACAGGTTCCCTTATTTTTCATTTTATATTTACCAAAATGAAGTCAAGAGAACAGGTTATATGAGGTGTCCGTTTCAACCTAGAATTTAATAATTCTTCAAAATGAATATTTATATTAAAAAAAGAGAGAGAATAAATTACTAATTCTCTCTCACCCGCAGTTAAACTGCCATTATTTGATAATAAAATAGAAGTCTCCAAGGACATTAGCAATGTTTATACTTTATAGGCCTGTGCTAGGGGGGGATTGAGGCTGATAGTGGCACCATAAAATGATTTTTTTTCCGCATATTAATATAATAAAAATCTAAAGTTAAATGATGGATTTTAACATTATTTTATATTTTTTCACAAGGAATGCATCTACATAAAATTTATGTTGAGGGGGGAAAACGCAATACACATGAACTAAAATTTATCAATTACAATTGATCTCGGCTGTTTCACTTGGTTTTATGCAGACACATTTCTTGTAGAGGGAAAAAAAATAATGTCAATAATAGGTTTAATTTTTGGATTTAAAATTTTAAAATATTAATATCAAATAAAACTATGATGATTTATGCAGACATTCGTAAATGCAAAGTGATACACAATCCTGAATTCCTGATACACTACTGGTACTTTTTTCCGTCAAATAAAGTACAACTTCAATTAATGCAATTAAAATTGAAAAGAGAGGAACCTTTCTGCAGCTTCTTAAAACTTAGGAGCCCCTTTGCAAATAATCTCAAATAAAAAATAAGCAGAGCAATACTTTGACACGAAGCCATGATCATTACTGCTTGAAACCGAAATAATTTAAATACTATGCCGTTACCCCACTGAACACTGTGCCCATTGGTTTCAATGTCTTTTATTTAACAAGAGTCCTCTCAATAAAGGCACGGTAAATCTCAGTTAAAAGTATCTGGAATGCCTTGTCCACATTTGTCGAGTCAAGAGCCGATGTCTCGACAAAAGACCAGCCTTCCGACTCTGCCAGGGCAGCACCATCTTCTGTGGTAACCTCACGTAAGTTTTTCAGGTCAGTTTTGTTTCCGACCAACACAACATGGCTCGAATCAACGTGGTCGCGCAGTTCTTTAAGCCACATCTTGACATTTTCAAAGGTGTTTCTTCTGGTCACATCGTATACTAGGACTGCGCCGAGGGCCCCGCGGGGAATCAAATCCTGTGTTGCGCTACACACGGTGTAGCGCACATACGGACCGTCCGATTTTGATCTGATGGATAAGGGAGCCCCGTGAAAGTAACCAGATTCCTAGGTCCGAAAAAAATGAACCGCCCGATCAAAATCGAACGGCTCGTGAGTGCGCTACACGGCGTGTAGCGCAACACCAGATCAGGGTCCGGCCCCGCGGTAGTATGCTTTTGTTATCGCATGGTACCTTTCCTTGCCCGCAGTATCCCATAGTTGTGCTTTTATGTTCTTGCCCTCGATCTGAAATTGACAAACAAAAAACTTATTTGATATCTTAGGATTGAGGAATTATGTACAATTAAAAGATGGGGGCCAGACCCTCATTCTTTCTTCAAAGAGGAATTATGTACAATTACGTACGAATTGAGAAATTATGAAAAAGTACTTCAAAGTTCAAACAAATCGATCGACTCTTGTTTGTTTTCTATAAATGTATGTTTTGTTGCCCTTGACCTGGCCCACCTGGGTCATAAACTCATGATTAACTGGTGTAAGTTAGAAAGAAGTTCCATCATGTACGGCGCAACAACATATTCATAAAGTAAGATGTCCTATTTTATGGGTAGTGGTCCGCTAATTTTTTTTGTTTATATATATGAAAATATTTATTACAAATCACTTTGAAGGACGAAGAATAAATAACAGCAGGAGTACTGCTCTAGTTCTATTGACATGCACCTTACCTACTAGGCTACTTCAGTAAACTCTTTTTTCTTTATTACTTTTTGGTTTTGTTATGTAACAAGGTTATATAGATGACTAATTAAGAAGAATATTAATTATTCAAAATTTTTAACAGAAAAAGCTTTATTTGATTGGTGGAGCCACAAAAGACAACGATTAATTTCCAGTTAATATATCACATCATTATTTCAGTAGCAAATATCTGTGAACAAAAAAGTTCAAAAAAGAAAAGGAAGAACTTAAAGCCTGCACAAGAAGCAATTTTTAGTACTTGAATTTTGAATTACCTTGACTATTTTAGAAATAAATTCAACGCCGAATGTGGATTTAAAATCGAGAGAGAAGACATTACGATCGAATTGAGAGAGAATGCTGGATTTCCCCACACCAGAATCCCCAATCAAAACCATCTTGAACAGATGGTCGTAATCATTTTCATCGCTGCAAGACGATCCACCACCTGCTCCAGCCATCTCTCTCTCTCTCTCTACATTTATCTATCTATCTATCTATCTATCTATCTATCTATCTATATATATCTCTCTCTTTCTCTAGCTCTAAATTAAGCACGCTCGAACAAGCTGGTGTACCTCTGATTTCAGTGGTTGACAAGAAAAATAATTGACAAAACGCATAGAAGATGCAACGTACGTTAGTTGCTCACCAAAATGCATATATAGAGCATGCATGCACTGTTGTTGTCCTTTTATTTTTCTTCTCCACACCAAAACTCAGTAATAATAAGCAATAAATTTTTTTATGGTTATATATGTAAGAAATTATCTGTATAAATGCCTAAGTTTGGTGATTTTCACAATTTTGTTGACGGACAAAAAAAGATTAATTAAACCATTTATCAATTTTCAACTATTTTTGCTTTCACTATGACAATGAGCTTAATTTGTGTGTTTCACACCTGAGAATTTGACCAAGTTTCATCGGAGGGGTCGTGAAAGTTGAGCCATAATATTAACCATTTTTTTTTTTTTTTTTGAAGGTAGGCGATAGTTACATCTACAAGTCAATAATTACATATGAACAAAGACAGTTACTCTGTACAAATCTTTCCTAATACACTTGTTCTTAACCACCAGTCGCCCATAAAGCCATATCTTACATAATTCTCTCAACAGTTTAAATAGTATTAACCAATTTCATTTCTCTCTGTTTGACTCAAAGACGAAGAGAGGTGTACAAAGCAACGCAAGGGTAATCTATACTTTCAAAATTTAGATCCAAACTATCTACGTATATATAGTACAATGAAAATTACAATGCATGCAGTTGATTATTATTATTATTATTTATTATTTATTTAAGAAACAGTATTCACTAAATAACTTGAGACTTTTAATTGTATTCATCAAACTTACGTACATCCAGATCTCCCACTATGATAGGTCGAGTTCAAATTTCATGAAAGTTTGATTTGGAAACGGAGGAATTTTGTTTAACAAAGAGTACGGGGGCACGTACAATTTGTAACCACGACAAGTTACATGGAGTGATATTTGTAATAGTTTTTAACAAAATATCACTTTGTATGAAATTTAATGCATAATTAATTTCTGATGTATTATATTACTGCAATTTTTCTATTTAACAAAGTATAATTGATTAATAACGTCTGTCATCAAGATATTGAGTTAATCAACTATTAATAGATCAAATTTTGTAATAAAATAACTAAGGCCCGATCAAAATAATTTTTACTCGGGATTTCATTTCATTTTATTTGAATTGATTTTGTAGGATTTTGTCAGATCTAATTACATAGGAATTCCAACTAAATGACACAAAATCCGCTCATTTTGATTAAAAAATTTCCAATGAAATGAATTGAAATCCCACGTTATAAAAAGAAATTCTAATCAGGTCCTAATGAAACTTGAATGAAAATAATATTACTTGCAAAATCATAAATGCTTAAAATGCAATAAAATATTTTTTTGGATAATTATGTCATGAATACTTTTTTAAAAAATAGATTTAAATCTAAATCATTCATTCAAAATGACGAATGATTATAATTTGATTAGAGCTTGAATAAAGAATCTAGATATTAGCCACGTATTATGAAAGAATTATCCATACTATTTTATAGTGAGAGACCGTCTCGTCTAAATCCGCTTTGAAAACAGTGTTTTAATACAGTAATAGATTACCACAAAATACCAGTAATACCGGAAATTGGAACATTGAGTGAAACAGAGGTATCTGGTATTATAGGAAAAAATACTGAAAAATATCGGAAAATACCGAATTTCGGTGATATGGCCGGTAAAGATGCTGGTATGATATTAAAACACTGTTTGAAAATGTCCCCTGTTGGTACTTGGAAGGAAATCCTCTGTTAGCCCGCATGCCTTATCCTTTTTGGTAACGAAGAAAGAATGGCGCAGGCCGCAGGACATATTGACCTCAAAACACCAAATACACCAAATACACCAAATAGTCGGAGTTGAGAATGATTACATCTTCTCAGCCTCTCCATACCTCCCTAAATCCTTTCCATCTTGAGAAGCTAAAGAGCTCCTGTCATCTCCGCCCTACCCTTACATCATTTCATCAAACACCTAGCGCTCGTAGCATCTGCACGCCTCCCTACAAGCAGACACTGAGAACTCTCATCGAATCAGACCAATGTAGAGACGCCTTGGAGCTTCATGGAGAGATGAGAAGCTTGGGACAGGAACCCGGTGTTGTGCTTGAATCTATGCTGCTCGACCTCCTCATGAAATCCGATCAGATCGAAGATGCATTTCAGTTGTTCGATCAAATGCCTGAGAGAAATGTTGTCACTTGGACCTCAATTATATCTGGGTTGGTTCGAATTGGAAGCTACGAAGCTGGGCTCTCTTTGTTTTGTGAGATGCTTCATTCTGGTATTGTACCGAACAATTTCTCATTAAATGTGGTGATTAAAGCTTGTACTGGCATGGCCTCTGTTGAGGTCGGTGAACAATTGCATTCCTTAATGGTACGATTAGGGCTACTCGAAGATACATGGAGCAGCAATATCTTAATTGATTTCTACTCAAGATGCGGGTTTATGAGCAGTGCTGTAGAGGTGTTTGACAAAATGTCTGAGCGGGATTTGGTTAGTTATACCTCTTTACTGTCAGGATATTGCTGCAATGGATTCTTCAAATCAGCCACTCAAGTTTTTCATCAAATGATACAAAATGGGATACTGCCAAACGAGCATACCATCACTAGTATTTTATCTGCATGTGGCCCCCACCTAGGTAAACAACTTCATTGTTTCATGATAAAAAATGGAATTTATGACAGTGTCTACTCTGCTACTGCGTTGATTGATTTTTACTCGAGATATCACGAACCTGATATGGCTCGCAAAGTTTTTCAAAATCTCAGGGAGAGAACTATTGTCACTTGGTGTTCTATAATCTCCTCATATATAAGAGATGACCGATTTGAAGATGCTTTAAAAATGTTGAGTGCAATGATTGTAGAATCCATCGAGCCAAATGAGTTTGTACTTTCAGCTGCTTTGGGTGCTTGCAAATCTGTCAATGTTGGAAAGCAGCTTCATGGTTTGGTTATCAAATATAATTTGGTGTCAGATATTTGTGTAACAAATGCATTGATCTCTATGTATTCTAGGGTAGGTCGTGTGGAAGACCTTGAAGCCATTTTTGTACGGGTCAAAAACCCGGATCTGGTAACTTGGTCAGCTGTAGTATCAGGTTATTTTCAAAATGGGTTCGAAGACAGATCCATTATGGCTCTTTGTTACATGCACTACAAGGGTTATACTCCAAATGATTATGCGTTATCTAGTGGGTTGAGTTCGTGCGCGGGACTAGCATTACTTGACCAAGGGAGGCAATTTCATGGTCTTGCTCTAAAATTAGGCTTTGACTTGGGATTATGTGGTGGGAATGCTTTGATTAATATGTACTCCAAGTGTGGATGTGTGACTGCTGCTGAGGTGGCATTTGATGCTATGTTGGCACATGATACCACATCATGGAACTCGCTGATTTATGGCTATGCACACCATGGCCATGCTCAAAAGGCTCTCAAGGCCTTTAATGAAATGGAGTTTTGCGGCATTGTACCAGATGATTCCACATTTTTGGGAATTCTATTTGCTTGCAATCATGGGGGCCTTGTAGATGAGGCCCAGCAGTGCTTCACACTCATGAAAAGCCGGTACGGTCTCGTACCATCCAGCTCTCACTATGCATGTATGGTAGATATGCTGGGTCGAAATGGGAGGCTGGAAGAAGCACTTCATTTGGTACTCGAAATGCCACATGAACCAGACATAGTAATTTGGAAAACCTTACTGGGGTCGTGCCGCTTACATGGCAATTTGGACATTGGCAAGGTGGCTTCGGATAACATAAAGGAGTTGTCTAAAAATGATGCAGCAAGTTATGTTTTGATGTCAAATTTGTATGCGATGCATGGGGACTGGGATGAGGCAGGAAGAGAGCGAAGGAATATGGATGACATGGGGTTGAAGAAAAGAGCTGGTTGGAGTTCGATTGAAATTAAAAATAAGGTGCACTGCTTTTTTGCTGGCGAAAGAATGCATCGCGAAATAGAATCTGTTTATGGCGTTCTGGGAGAACTATTTGAGATTATGAAAGATGAAACTAATGTTTCTTTGTATTTAGAAAACATAATAAATGATTAGTAGTAGATCATTTTGGGGATGCTTGCTAATGCAATCAGTTGAATGTACTTTATGATAGTCGTAAAGATGGAAAAGAAAAATAAAAAAAAGGGAAATGAAAAATCATTAGTAGTTTCAAATTTGCAAGGACAAGAAAATATTTAGGTCCTGAAAGATGAAGTAGAACTGTAGAAGTCACATTTGGTGCTATATCCAGTAGTTTCATGTATATAGTAGAGAAATTGTAGGTGTAAATTTATTTGTAATGAAGTTGTAGACTTGTAGTTTAAGAAGAATATACAAATATCAAGTATTTATTTGTTCATTTATTATGTGTGAATTGTGATATAAGCTTGGTCGTCGTACTAGTGGGCTGGCATTCGGCATTCCCAATCCTATTGGGCCGATTTGTAAAAACAGCCCATCAGATCGGGTCCAGCGCAGAAAGTCTTCTTCTTCAATTCTTCGTTTTTATTCATTAATTCTCTGAGTCGACTCGACAGTCGCCAGTCGCCACCAGTGGCAATGGCAATGGAGAGCCGCTCCGATCTCAGTTCAATTCTCCCCTTCCTACCTCTCTCCATCCGAGCCTCATCCTCCTGTCTCTGCTGGTCGGAGAGAGCGGAGGACTCTCTCAGGGCGCTGTCCCTGGGGCCCACTGTCAGCCACGTCGACTCCGGCGAAGTCCTCTTCGATTTCATCCTCGACCTGCGCGACTCCCTCGGCTTCTACGCCCAGCCTCCCCTCTCCTCCCGCGCTCTCGACGGCTTCTCCCTCTTCTTTGACGAGGCACTGCATTGCATTGCATACTCTTCTTTATTTATTTTTCATCCTCGAGTATCTATCTATCTTTAGCTTCCTTAATCTCTTCTTTTCTCTTCTCTTCTCTGCAGTTCATGTCTCGAATGGATGCTAGAGTCTGGTTTAACGAAGTCGTACCGGCTCTGGCCAAGCTACTTCTAAAACTCCCCTCCCTTTTGGAATCTCATTATCTCAAATCTGACCAACTATCTGGTCAGAGGTTTTCGGGCCTTCGCATTATGAATTCACAGGATGCCGGCATTGTATTTCTCACTCAGGCAAGTTTTAATGAATCTATAAAAGTTTGTCTCGATTAAGTGATCAGACCCGAGCTAACCCCCCAATTGCAGAATTAAATGTCAATTGAGCTGTCATTTTTTATTTAATCTTTAATTGTAATCATAATTTGTCTTTAATCAATTCTGATTTGTGCAATTGTTGAGCAATTCAAGTTAATCACGTCTCACTTGTGCAAATGGCATAAGCATTGTTCTAAGATGCTCTCTTTAATCATAGGAACTCATAGCTTCTTTACTTGCTTGTGCGCTCTTCTGCCTCTTGCCAACCAAAGACAGGAATGCAAAGCATCTCCCTATCATCAATTTTGACCAATTATTTGCGTAAGCTGATTCTTTTCAAATCCTTCTTCTCTATATATTTAGGCCATTTACTGCACTTTGATTAGATGCCCTGTTTATGCAACTGTAAATTTTGTTGTACTATTGGAAGTAAAGAAAACTTTTCATATCATGAAACTGTTACCTCTACACTAACTGTCTATTCATGTAGAGAGACAGTGAGGAGAGGAACCCAGCATCTTGGTTTGCTGTGGTTCAATGATTGCTTGGTATAAAACTATACATTACTTGTTTTATAGGGCTATGCAGCATAAATATCATCTTTTTACTTAGTAATACCTACTGTGGCTTTTTTCCTAAAAAAGAAGGCCGGAAACTGTCCGTGATTCATTATTAAAAATTTTGAGGAAAAATAAAACAAGTCCATTGATTTGTAGAAAGATGTTGAAAAATAAGTTTATTTCATTAATAGGAGAAAACTGTGAGTAAAATAAATCTGGTATCAGCTCAACAGATCTGATGCTGATTTCCTTAAATTGGGTTTGATTTAGGTCACAATGAGCTTTCCATCTCCTTATATACAATTTAATTATTGAACTTGCATGTACTCAGGACCCTTCTATCAGACTCGAAACATTGCCAGGAGCACAAAGTCAAGTGCCTAGTGCACTATTTTGAGAGAATATGTAAAAATACACCAGCTGGCCTTGTATCGTTTGAAAGAAAGGTGCTTCCCTTTAAACAGAGTTCTTATTCACACGGTGTTTCAATTACATATCCTACAGCTGATTCATGGAGCAATTCGGCGTCCTCCTTGTGCCCTTTCATGGTTGAGTAAATCTCTCTCTCTGTTCTTCTTGTTGTTTGCCTGTTATAGTTCTCTTTACCAATTAGAATCTTTATGTCATGGACCTTGTAATTTACACCTATTGTTTATCTCATAACTATAATCAATGTCACCATTCTATAGTATCAGAGATGAAAGGTATTAGTGCATTTCATGGCAGGGGATTTTTTGATTGTGGGTTACATGGGTCCGATATTGTTTCAGGACCTAATCCTTGTTGAATTTTCTTTTCTTATAATGAGAAAAATGTTAGTGGGCTCCTCTACTCATTTCGAAAAAAAAGTCAACATTCTTTTGAGTGATTAATCCGTATTGCTCGAGTCGTTGGATTTTTCATGTCACAGGACTGGTTGTTCAAACTTTCCTCCGTTGGCACCTTTTCTATGGTCTGTAAAAATCTTACTTCCATCTTATTTTGTTATATTCACAAAGCAGTGCAGGTGAGTATTTACTCGAGGAATTTTTGCAAATACCCAACATTGTTTCTGTACTCTAAAGTAGCACCTGTTGAATCTCATATTTTTGTATTTAGTACCCAATATTCTTAATGCTTGCCAAAGGACTACAAGGCAACAATTATTTGATTACTGCAAGGCTAAAGCAATTTTCCTAAAAATATATATCAACACCTTTTCCCCTACTGTAATAAGTTGGTGTTATTTGCTAATAGCAAACATATTCATGAGAATGTATCTTGTAAATAACATGTGGTTGTGGGTATTTCATGAAACATCTATGGTCCATATCAATAGTTATTTTCTTATGCTTCTCAGTGAAGGTCTTGAATTTGTCTTCATCTTTTCCCAAGGTTGCAAACAACTGAGTATAGTCAAATTTTGCTTTATTGTTGCTATCTTTTCATTTCTAGGTGGTAGATTCTGGGTATATAGAGGACCAGGAATATGAAGCTTTGGAGGTTGATTTCGCAAATGAATATTTGGGAGGTGGAGCTCTTTCGAGAGGCTGTGTGCAGGTTTTATTTCTTTCCTTCTAATAGGTAGATGCCATAATTTCTACTTTTTATAGTTGTAAAACTTTTTTCGTATTGTTTAAACAATTTTTATGCATTAAAAGAATCATCTTAAGAAGCACTATTCACATTTTTTTCCACAGAATTTGCTTTCAGTGCTTTATGCTTATTATTTTTGGGCAAAATATTGTAACCCAATATTTTTGAAGAAAACTATTGTTTGTAATTAATTAAATTAATATTTTTTAGAAGATTTTAATTCTTCTGATCTTATTGGAGTACTAGAGTTGGGATGAAATGCAGGGATTCTAACCACCAGCCTTGTTTTATTGAAAATCAGATGTGTAAATTTTACCCGGGTGGTTTGTATAGTAAGATAAGATGTAATTTGGTACTTTCAATAGTAACATTATGATAGAGCTCAAAGCTTGTTGAAATACAATCTCTGTTCTCCTTCTTGTATTTTTCTTTTAACTCGTGTATTTGATATACAGGAAGAGATAAGATTCATGATCAATCCAGAACTTATTGTAGGCATGTTGTTTATGCCTTGCATGAGAGATAATGAAGCAATAGAAATTATTGGAGTTGAGAGATTTTCGGAATATATGGGGTAAAAGTTTCCAGAAGAAAAAAAAATACTCATCCAGACTTTTTAAGCATCTTCTGAGGTTTACCTTATTTTCTTTTTGAAATAAAATGACAACTCTTAGGTATGGCTCCTCATTTCGTTTTGTTGGTGATCATGTTGATACCAAGCCTTTTGATAAAATAGGGAGGCGGAAAACTAGAATTGTAGCTATTGATGCATTGTGCAGCCCAAGGATGGCACAATATGAAATTAGGTTTCTTTTAAGGTAGCTATTTTTTTTATTGATTGTAATAATTTTAACTTTCCAATTAAAAATTTTACAATTTATTTTATGATTTCCTTGGTGTGTTATGAATCTACAGGGAGGCCAACAAAGCATTCTGTGGCTTTCTGGAGCACTCAAATTACCATTTGAGTTATGAAAGTTCTCAGGTTAATTATTTTTTATTGTTATAGTATAATCATTTGATAAGTTGGAAGGTTTGTCGCAAAATATTCCTGTTATTTGTCCTCAAATGCAGATGCAAGCATTGAATAGACATGATCGTGTGATCTTTATCTCTGGGGTCCTTTTTTGTTTATTTTTGGTGAAATTGTTCATTCATTATGCACCTTCAAAAATATATTTTCTTTCATTTTCTTCCGATGAGATGAATGACCAGGATTAGAGATTTAGGAATGCATTTATGAACAATAGAGGAAAAATTAGTTAGGGAGGATTTTGATTGAGAGAAAATCATTATTGTTGTGCCTAGAATGGTGACTTATTGGGTGTTTGCCACACTATTAGCAGGTTGGTTGTTGATTTGATTTTCTGCGAATACTTGTAAATAGAGGTTCCATTTGCAAAAATCTCAAAAAAAATTTTGAATGAAAAGCTGAATTTTTGCTTTTTGTCCTTTTTCTCTTGTTAAGCAGGAGCATTCTGAAACTCATTGTAGTTCTGAAAATTCACATTTAGATAGTTACAACTCGGAGTATGGAAATGAAAAAAAAGAAGATATGGAGATTGATGAGGATAAGATCGGAGTTTCAACTGGAAATTGGGGATGTGGCGCTTTTGGAGGAGATCCTGAAATTAAGAGTATGATCCAGTGGCTTGCTGCTGCTCAGGTAACCGCCATAGAGAAGCAATAAATTGTACTGCATTGGACCAGAAAATATATTGGTTTGTTTAATGTACCAGAAAATACTGGGTTTAAATCTGTCCTTGAGTGGATTACTATGTTTACAATCAGCTGTTCTGAACATTGTGCATTTACCTACCCCTATTGTTTATTATATAAGCTGGGACTAGATAAAGCTGATTTTAGGGGTAAATGAAATAATTGTTATTTTTTATTTTCAGCAGAAAAACAAATTGTATACCATTGTCAAAGATGTATACTAATAATTATTTATGGGAAAGCACAAATTTGTGTACTGAGGTATAAACTGGCTATGGAGTCGTTCAGTTGAGGTGATTTGAAACATTTTAAGGGCATTCTATCATTTATTGCCTTGCATTCAATTTCAAGTTTCAGGTTCAGAATTATTTTAAAATTACACAAAAACCATTGGATGATAGCTGTAAAGACGAGACAGTAGATGTCATGTGTTTTCTTGCAAAATTATTAAATTTTGCGGTTAATTTGTCAATTTTCTTCTACATATAGTACATAGTTACTGCTATTATAGACTTAGTATTTTATGACTACTACTATTTTTTTATACTAGGCAAACAGGGCTTTCATCCACTACTACACATTTGAAGAGCCATCGCTGGAGCAGCTCAAACAGGTGCATTTTTGTTTTGAGAAGGCAAATCATTATTGCATTCTTTATAATTTGAACTAATTTTTTCAATTTTTTTTTTATTGTACAAAAGGTGACGGAATGGATATTGGATCACAAATGGACAGTTGGTGATTTGTGGCACATGCTGACTGATTATGCATCCCAAAGATTCAAAAGGGAGATAAAAGGAGGCTTCTGTTCTTGGCTTCTACCGCATCTAAACAATGCAAATTCTAGCAATGCGCATGGCATGCATCATCAATAGCAAATAGGGTTAAGTTTTTTGTAGTATTCATTTTTTTAATTATTTGTACAGCAACAAGATTAAGAAATTTATCTGTTTAATTTTTAAGTGGTGCTTTAATATATAGCAGGGGTTGATTGGTTTTGTTCTTAATAAATTTTTAAAGTCGTTAGCCTTTAATTTTTAATATAATGGATTATTTTTTTGGGTATTTATTATCTTGTAAACAATTCGCTAATGAAGTTGGGAGGGACCGTTGTTTATGGTTCCTCGTGGGTAAAAAAAAATCATCGTATTATGAATTTATGATACAGGCCTTGCACTGCTAAGCAGGGGAAGAAGGCAACATATGAAAAATCAAAGAAACACTAAAAATTTGGCAAGAATTATATCACCAACCTTATAATCCATTGAATTTTCTTGTAATTAGTTGATTGATTTTTGTTCCATGACGAGAGATAAAAATATACTTAACGCAGTAGTATAGAACTATAGATTCAATCAAAATTAAAGAGCCCTAAAAGTTAATCGAAACTCACCACCTGGCACCATTAATCCATCGGTACAGTGCCTAATTTTTATTTAAATGTCATTATACCCACTAGCTGTATAGAGATTGTCAACCTGAAATAATAAATTTATACGTGGACCTGAAATAAAAATAGTTTTTGTTGGTTTTTTTCTTAAGTTGGATTAAGAACAAACGTTTAAGTGATTCTTTCGTTCATCTTCATCCCTAGTGAGGAAGCATAAAGTAGTATGTTGATCTAGCTAGGTTGGCAATAGAAGATCTATGCACCATATTGTGAAGAGATTTCTTTTTTTTTTTTAAAAAAAAAAAATAAATGTTTTAAAGGGAGGCACGCATTACAGCTTCAGTCATGACAAAATTGTATTAGCCATTTACCTTATTAATCTCAGGCGTATCAAATGAACATATACCCCCAAAATTGGTAAAACAAAGGAAAGTATCAGCTATTTAATCAACTCGAGTCTTGATGAAAAATTGAGATTCAACTTAGCTGTAGCCTAAACAGATGTATATCATACTTTAAAATAAAAATTTCTGCATGAGAAATTAAAACTTTTTGCCAAAGCTCTCAATTACTTGGTTAAGATTACTCTTAGACAAAATGACAAATTGTAACATTATGGATGTTGTTGAGCTCTTCAAGCATCTAATACAGTCTCTAGCACCACTTCACAGCCTTACACATGCCTGCCCTGCAGTTCATTGCTTTGCTCTGGTCAGACTGATATCCAAAAGATGACATTACTGTTTTGCAAGACTCTGATCCCTTTTCCTCTTCCTTTCCCTTCTTTTATTTTTCTTTTTACGTTCCAACGAATTCTCTTTTGCAGTCTGTACATCTGGCATGCTATTTAGTACCTGAAACGAATCCCTTCTTTTATTTTTCTTTTTGCATTCCAACGAATTCTCTTTTGCAGTCTGTACATCTGGCATGCTATTTAGTACCTGCACAAACCAATCGTCATAGTACAGTTTATTTCTAAAAGAAACAAGTTGCTGAAACAATGAAGGATTGTACTTAAATTGTAGTTCTTTTTTTTTTTTAATCTTCTGATATTTCGGTACGTATAAATACTTTTCTGTCTATGAATCATCTAATCCATAATAAGCTCACATAAAGCCTTCTGTTTTTCTAAGTTTACTACAAAAGCTCAAAAAGTACCATGCTCATCTAGAGTAGTGAAATTGCATTACATACCTCAAAAAGGTGCCAAGATGCAAAAGCATCAATAGCAGCATAGCAAAGTTGCTTTTTTGATAAAACCTCTGCTTCCCAATTTCCCAGTCTTACATTCCGTTGTTTATCCAACTGTACCATAGTTATTTAACAAAATATAAACTCGTTAAGAGGCGTCAATATAATTCCTGAAACTACAAAATAAGAGGTACAAGTGTAAAACAATCCAAAAATGTATACTAAATAATGATACCTGTTTGCGCAAGATTGTTTCAGTCAATGAAGAGAGGCCCCATTGCAATGTGGGCCCCACAAGCTTCTTACTTGCAAGGTGAGATAAATCTATTAGCGGCTGCACATTTACATCATAATCCTTTACAAGTTTGGTTGCATCAGTTTGTACACCTACTCCCACCTTAAAGGAAATAAACAGTAAATAATACAACACAAGTTAAACTGGACAGAACTCTGTTTTAACAGTTCTTTTTTATGATTGCATACACTAATGTACCTACTTTGACAGATGAGCTGTCCTCCAATAGAGACTTAAGTACGGAGGGAATTCCAGAATGAAATATGTGCATCACATAACAACATGTTGTGTCCAAGCAAATTTGCATTACAGCTGTTTTTCCCCGAGTTACTCCTGCATAATTCCAAATTTCCAATTGAATATGTTCTGCATGTTGCTATTTTAATTCCTAAAACTAATATAATATAATAATATCTTCTGCAAGGTAACTACATCGACCCTATTCAAAATATCAAGAAGCTACCTAACAATCTAACATGGACATGTGAAAACTCCGTGACAGCAACTGATACAGGTCTAATATAACTTGTTCTTTACCAGCCAGTTACTGGTAATGCACTAGACTGGCAATTCATTAGCAACCCATTCAGTAATGGCAACGATGAAACTAGACAGGGAACTCACCTTTTTGAAATGAAGGCTTCCATTCGACATCAAATCCAAGAGGAACTTGACCGGTGCTCTTCCTGGATTTAATTTTGTTTAAGAGCTCCTTAGTAGCTTTCTCTACTTTGCTAGCTGTTCGACAGTAAGCTATTCGCCCACCAAATTTAAGTACTTCAAACTTGGGTCCAAGATGAACTGTAAGAGTAATAAAAATAGATAATAACAAAAAAAAAAGAAATAAGGAATGCAAACATAAGCTCAGAAATCAAAGAAATGGGAGGAACCTCTGCGAGGGGTGGGAGCAATGTCCCTTATGAAATCATTTTCCATCATAAAATTGCTACGATGTAGAGGAATATGACCAGCATATATTTTCTCTAATGTAGAATCACGCATTTTATATAACCATGCGCTGATCTTCTCTTTATCTGTGCTTTGATCAGTGGAACGCGAACCCAATTTGTTTTCAGTTTCACCTTGACCTCCTTCCGCTGAGTATATATGCTCTGACAGTGTGGAGAAGGGAGTGTGAGTTTGAAAGCTGCCATTATTAGAATCATGTTTTTCAATAATTAGTAAGTCCCTGTCAGAATAGTACAAAATACTAACACTAAAAGCAAACTGACAGAGACATTTTTGGGATTATACTGAAATAGTAAAAGTAAACTAAACAATAAATATAATCTTTGAAGATATTTTTTATAAGATATAACATGACTTCTTGAGATATAATAATTAAGGCCAGTTTGTTAAGATTTTAAAATTGGAAAAAGAAATAAATCAGCACTGACAATTATACAAATCTGGTTAAATTGGTATTATTTAAATTTTTGGAAACTGATAACATATTAATTGTACATCATAAAGCTCTCCAGATTATATTTCTTTGCTTAGAGCTTTGAAATTGTAAGAGGGGAGGGCTACAGATTTTAACAACCGCAAAAAAAATCACAAGTTTAAACCCATTTTTAACTCAAAATTTTAGGATCAGCTCCTTAACTTAATACGGCCATTTTATTATTATTATTATTATTATTATTATTATTATTATTATTATTTATTTTAAAAAAAATTATACCTTATGTTTACATCAGAAGAGATTGGTAGCCAGTCAGCAGTGCAGAGAGAGGGTCGAAACGAAAAGAGAAGCTTCCGGTACCGGTAGAGAGAAGATGGTCCTGACAAGCGGGACCCAGTGGGCATGAAAATAGGCATGGCTAGGTTTCTAGCGGCCTAGCGCTGTGTCCAGGACTCCAGCCTAAGAAGTAAGAAGTGAGGTGACGTGAGGTGACGCGACCTCGTTGCTTTTGAACTGAGGCGCCAATTTTGTAGACGATTCTATTTGTAGAAGCCTAGAAGGTGATCGGCGTTTGGAATTTGGGAGGTTTTTCACTTTTCAGTGGACTGGACTACTGGAGGAGGCCAGGAGGGTTTTGGGGGGTTTTATTGACAATGGTTTTGTTTCTGTACGCTTCAAGGCAAGGGTTTTATTTACTTTATCTTTATATATGTTTGTTGTGTTAATATTAATATATAAACGAAATCATGTACAATCAAAAGTACGTAAATATATGGTTTAAATTATTTTTCATTTATTTAAATTTTTTGAGGATTTTTTATTTTTAGAAATAAAATTTTGAAAGCCTATTGATTAAATATGTAGGTGGATATTGGAATAATTTCGTATATAAAAAAAAAGTAATAGTCTACTATACTAAAAAAAAAAATCTATTATTTCCTTTTACAGCTTCATTTTTTTTTTGTCGAGGGTGAGGGTCCAAAAGATAAATAAATAATGCTAAATGCTTCAAATAGTGTACGAAATTTGTTGTTGGTTAAATCAGAGCCATTGTTGATGCAAAACACCTTTTAGATTTGTGTGTCCATTGATTTGGAATAAATTTCACAAACTTATTGAAGGTTGAAAAACCTCACTGGCCGAGCAATGAAATTCTAAACTTCTTGAAATCATCGTTAAAATGTAATCTAATGATTATTATCTAACAATCATGTTTCCATCGTACATTTTCAAATTTCAGCAGTGAATATCCCGTTATTTCATTTCGTAGCACCCCATCATATGTAGATTGTAGTTCCCACAACCCTGACATGAGGTCACTGGTTATTATTAAAAAAAAAAAATTAATTTGATCTTTAAAATTATGGTCCAGAACTTAAAAAAGAAATTAATCGATGGCGTATAAATGTATAATATCAGGGGCTTCTTTGGACCTTAAAATTTGGGGCCTCATCCTTTTTATGGACTAGAATAAAATGATTTGAAATTTAAAAACAACAGTTTGGAGTCGGAACTCTTAATGAATCCGGCCTAGTTTCTTCACGACAGTTTTGATTGCGCATGCCAAGAGGAAAAACATTTTTGTAAGACAAAAGAAAATTACTTTTAACATTCGATTACCTATATAGAAAAGAAATAATAGGATTAGCACAATTTGTTAAAAAATGAAGGAAAATCATAACTTCCAGAATCCAGAGTATGATTTCATGATTTGGTTGTTGGACTGAAAAAGTGAACCAAAAGTCCAGGCGCTAAACCTATTTACGAAAGTCAGGCCCAAAGAAACTTCTCCGACTTAACCCAGTTTACAAAGTTGCTCACCTTGCGACTCTCGTGTCTCCTGTCTCGTCCACACGGAAACGCGGGAAAATGCACGAGAGACGGGGACAGGAAAGGCAAGGAAAGGCAACGGAAGTAATTAAAATCAATGCATTTTGTTAAATTTGAGTCATGAGTTTTCATATTTCCAAAAAAAAATATATATATATATTGGTTTCTAATTTGGAAAGCTCTTTAAAACATTTTGTAAATGGGGTCAAGCTCGATGCAGGTACTCAGTAATAAATGTTTAAATAAATTCATCTTAATTTACACTGCATGCTACTCTAATTTCTTAATTTTTAGCTTTTTATAGTTAATAAATACATGCATCTTTTCTCTTCCAGAGGAGGAAATAGCTTACGGAATCGCTACTTTTGAAATTTATTCATTATAGTGCATCTCCAGAAAACTTCTTACGAGAAAGGAGGAGAGAGGAGAAGGTTGTGAAATCGCTATTTTTGCAATATATTTATTATACAATAACTACCTCTCGTATTCCTCTCGTATAATATATACACATCATGAAAAAAATAAATTCTATACAAGTTAAATGTCCCTTCAATCTCTATTATATTTGCACGAGATATACTAATGTGCTCCATCTGGATAACTGCAAATTATAAATCCAATATAAATATTTGTGGGCATTCTAAGTCTTTAATTTAGATTAGTTATAATGTTTTGTAACATTATCTTTTTTCTTTGACCTCTTTCCAGCACAAAATAACATTAAATAAAAAACAAAGTATGAGATTAGCCATTTCTTTAATTTTATTTTTAAAGATGAGGATAATATTTATCTAAAAAAAGTTGAGATATGAAAACATTGAACAATGATATAGCTTGTCTGTGAGATAAATCATTCTCTTATATCAGATGCCATTCGTAAACTGTGGAGGTCCTGAGACAGGTTGGATAATAAAAAATCGCATGCACCATATTAATTTATTTACTTTTTTCTTCTTCGTCTTCTTTTTTTTTTTTCTTTTTTTTTGGGAATCTGCGAGAAAATTTTCCACCAGACCATGCATGCAAACACTAACAAAACTAATATGATTTAAATTGAGGAGAGAATTTAAAGATATCTCCCTGAGATACATTTCATGAAAATAGCAAGCGTCTGGTTGGTTATTTGTGCGTTGAAACTTATGCAAGCTTTTTTTTTTTTTTTTTTTTTTGGTAGAGATTTCTAAATAATAAAAAAGTCATTTTCAATAGGCTGTACAGTAAATAAAATTCTAAACCTTTTAAAATTCATCATCATTAAAATATAATCAATATGAATAAAAAAAGCAAGTCCAAATTGCGGGCTTAAAATTACGATACTGTGCAATGCTTGGATCTAAATATGTAAAATTGATAATACGGACTGGTTAAGATATGTTAGAAATTTGAAACGAAAACTTTATGTAGACTCAACTAGCCTGAACGTAGTACATTTGTATTTTATATACACGAATGCGTTTGGATCGTTTGAGAATAAAACTATGATTAATTATTCAGTTAAAAAAAATATTAATTTTAGACGGTTGAGAGTAAAAGTAGGATTAGTTATTCGAAATAAATAATATTATTCCAAAATATTCGAGAATATATTTTTTCTTTTTGGATTTCTTTTGTTACTTATAACTATGAGTGATCCAAAAATTCGAAATAAAATTTTAATTCTAGTATGTTTGGATCAATTTTTAATCCTAATTAAATAGATGATTCGACGAATAAAAATATATTCCAGATTTGGGACCATTTCAAAATGGCACTCTTAATTCGAAAAAAATATTGATCACCTAGGAATAATAAATTTTATTATGTATAACTAATTTCAATATTATACTCAAGCTATCCAAACATCCCCTAAAAGTTTATTTTGGATCTGGACTAAAAACAAAATAAATTTCATTCCTAGTGTGTTTCAATTATCTTTTTAATTCGAAATTAAAAGTGATGTCAATAAATTTTTAATCCAGATTAAAAAAATGATCCAAACATTCTAAGAATAATAATAATTTGTTTCAGATTTATGACAAGTTAGAAATAATACTCTAAAAAAACGCCTACTCAACTATTTAGGAATATTATATTTACTTTCAAAATATCTAATGCTAATTTTATTTTTAAACAGTCCAAAACGTACCATATAATAATCGTACCAAACATCCCTGAAAAATGAAACAGAACACATTTTTTTTTTGTTGTGAAGATTGAGATACCCATCTAGAAAGGGGATAATAAGATGAGCATAATTTGGTGGTAAAACAAAATAAATACGTGATATCGGCAGAATGAGATGAATTGTCCACGAGCACCGGCCGTTACAAACTTTTCGAAAACGGTTGTGAAAGGTTGGTGAGGTCCTTTAACGCTGCTCGCTCAGTGAACCTTTTATTTTGTCATCTTGTGGTGCCGTGTGTGTTTTAGGACTTAGGAGTGGTGTTGGCCTGTTCGTTGGGTAGTGGGAATGTGGGAGGAAGACTGGAAGAGAGACGGAGAGAGCGAGTGACGGAGCATGATGAGTTGATGACACTTGGTAACGCAAAACGACAATAATTCTTTTGCGAGGTTTCTACCCACGAACAGCTTGTACGACCTTCTACAAATACAATTGTACTTAGGGGTGGGCGCAGAACGCCGTTAATTCGCGAAACCGTTCCGTTCCGTCCAAACGGAACGGTTAACGGTATAAAAATGGACACAATTCTTTTGCGAGGTTTCTACCCACGAACAAGCTTGTACGACCTTCTACAAATACAATTGTACTCCTCTTCGACCGTGCGTGGTTCCGTGGGGCTAATTTTACTTTATTATTATTATTATAAAATAAATAAGAAATAAAGTTGACGAAGAGTATATACGTTTGTTTGATCACACAAGTACATTAAGTGAATAAATTTTTATCACAAATTTTTATCATAATTAATTAATTTTTATAATAATAAATAGTACAAGGTTGATGATGATGATGATGATGATGATGTTGATTATTATGATCATCATCGTGATTAATAATTAATTGCGTAACTCTAATATTTTTATTTCGTGGTTGTAAGATTAAATATGGAATGAATAAATTACTTCACAACTAAACCTTGCAAGTTGCAATTTAAGTTGAGAATCTTCATATATTAGTATTTAGCAAAAAAAAAAACCATTATACCATTACGATTATCATTATTTGTTTGACAAATTTGCCGAAAGTTTCATGAAATAGGGAAAAAAATGTCTTAATATACTAACTATTAAATAGTTTAAAGAAATTATTAATTACGAAATCACCAACTTTATTATTTGTTTTTTGTTTTTTGATTGTCTAATAGTCTTTAGTAAAGTGTGTGGTTTTGACTGGAGTCCATTTAGGCGGACGCCGATGCTCTAGGCTTTACTAGAAAGTTCCAACTCAACCCAAATTCTGATCACATCGGACGAACCACATTCGTCCACAGAGAAAGCGCGGGAAAACGCACAGGTGGGGAGGGTAGAGGAGAGGAGAGGAGAGGAGAGGAGAGACGGAGAGGAGAGAATGAGAGATGGCTACCAACGGAGGTGATACAATCCGAAGCAGATCCAGTTACGCTGGGGCCCAGGTGCTCAGTGACGGTCAGGTACCATTTTGGGCCCCACAACGACCTCTCATCCTTGCTTCATGGCATGGCTGCTACTCGGTTGCAATAATTATTAATTAATCCTTGCCTTACTTTCAAACATGTCTTTGCATTTTAGTCCACCATAAGTCCTCACTAGTCACTTGTCACTACTTCTTCTCAATCAAAGGGATTTAATTTAACTATCTCTTGAGCGGGATAAACACATATTTCAAATCTTATTTAATTGCACTTGCAGCTGCCAGAAATGGCTTCAATATTTCCAATAAATTGTAAAAATACTTATACTGCCTTTGAACATTTGGTACACAAACTGACAAATGGAAATGGTATTGCCAAACAGGTTTTGGGCACTAATGGTGACAAGATGAAGCTAGAGATTTTTATCAAGAAAAAAATGACAAATATGTTTGACAGGACATCATTTGAACTGAATATACTTGAAGGAGAGACTATATTTGAGAAAATTCGGTGCCAATACTTGGTATTAAGGTTTTCACTGTGGCATCTTCTTCTGTGCTGTAACGAGTGTTTTATGTGGCTGTGGAAGGATCTGGATGCTTATGTAAGGTACACTTATATATTTTTAATCAAGAAAAAACTAATCATATCAATTTGTCATGATATCATGTGCAAGAAATTAAATGTGGAAAGTTGTAATAATATATAACAAATATTGTAATGGGTATAATTATGATCAACTTAATCAGATAAGATTGGGAGATAGGCTATCAATGTATATTAGTTTTTGGCATTCAATATACGATATCATTCACATGTAAATGGATATATCTACTTCTGGTAGTATTTTGATGCTTTGTGCGTGCGTAATGACCTTCTTAATTGATTACAATCTCCTTGTTGTTTCCTCAATATTTATATTCTTAGCCCTTTCCTGTACATTTATGAAGTAGAAAAATACATTGGACAAAATCTTTTCTTGCTACTATTTGTCCTGCTATTTAATTCTACAACTGGAGAATTTCTGTGGCTAAGTCAAAGAGGAAGCAGTCTTTGTTCTCTTGCATGCATGCCATAAGGATTACATTATGCCGCACAATCAAATTTTTATAAATAGTGGATGTAGAATATTTAACTTTTGTCCAGCCCTTTTTCGCACAACATAAGTATTAATGGATCACCTAATTAGCAGTGGTGCTATATAGTTAACTGTTAATTAAAAAAAAAAAAAACCCTTGGGTGTTTTACTAAGAGAATCAGGCTAATTCATTTGGCCATTGTGTTTGAAGCAAGTCTTTTGGTTGATCCTGTCAAGAAATGTTCTGAAAGCTAGTCTTGAGTTGGCTAAAATTTGGTTTAAGAAATGAAGACAAAATTTAAGAAATTGAAAGTTAAAAAGCATTCCCTTAGAATTTATTCATGGCTGATAAGTTTCAATGTGATATTGCCAACAGTTTGATAAGGTTCAAATGGTACAATTTGTAAAATAGGTGAGCAAGCATTCTAACAAGACTAGCAAGACACATGTATTTGTACGTGGCATGAAGTGATGTTGTTTGCTTAAGAAACAACAATTGTAACCACCACCTCCCCTACCCTCTTGTTTTGGTGAGAGTTGGAAGGATCCTATATGCGGATATGGCCAAATCTAAATCACTGGCTGCTCCTAGGGCATGTTTAATAAATGACACTGCAGCCAATGACTAGTGGGACCTACCATCTTTCTATACTGACTTCTATAATTTGCTCCAGTCGTGAGGTTGCAACAGCCGTGAACAATTCTTTTTATCTGCTTAGATTGCCAAGTGTTAAAACGGTTGTCTTATAATAGACTCCTCTGTTAGAATGGGCCCATTACTCAGTTCATGAACCATGTACTACTTATAATAATTTTGTCAGCCACATTTGGAAACACATTACAACTAGAACCAGTTTACCTCGTCACGCGTCTCTAGTGTTAAATATGTGAGAATAATTCCTTCTTTTATTATTCTGAAAAATCAATTAATGCATCCACTACTTCCCCTTTCTGCTCGTCACCCGACCATGACTCATATGGAGCATGGAAAACCTAGCATTGAATTCATTCACACTTTCTACTCGGGGGAGAGAGAACTCTTTTCTCGTTTGGCCTCCTCTCTTGAAATAGATTGTGATTTAGCCTTGAAGATCATATCCTATTGGCTATGGCTTGAAGAAAACATAAATAAACATGTAATTTACTCTATCCAGTCCTTGAGTGATGATGGTCTTAAACGGATCTCTTCACTTGGAGAACAGATTTTAATAAATGCTGTTAAAAGTGACTCTCCTATAGCAGAAAAAGCCCTTTCAGGTGTCAATTATTTTCTGAAAGCTGTTTGCTGTAAAGCTATGAGCGATCTCAAGGATATAGCAGAATATGAAAAGGCCAAGAAGGCACTCCAGGAACTGGATCTAGAGGTGAGTTGTTTGTAGATCTATTCTTTGTTCATATTTAATTTCTTTTTTGAATATTAGTTTAGAGTAATTTTTTGGATTGTTAACTCAATAAGTACAATTTTCTTTAACCAAAAAAAAAAAAATACTAAATTGGACTGCAATTTTTTGTCGAGAGTTGTCGTTTTGATGTGAAGTTATTACATTTCTGAAAATAATTTTTGGCTACTAAAACTATGTATTGAAAAATTGATAAGAGGGATCTAAAATTTCATTTTTACACACTGCAATTCATTTTGGAGTAGTGATGTACAAGTGCATTCACTATACATCTTAATGCGAATCTTTTCTGAGAATTACTACGTAAATAGCTAGAAGGGAGACGTAAAGAGCTAGAAGGGACAAATAATTTTTTGCTCCTGACATATTTTTATTGAAAGGATATAATTCTTCGCAAAACGACAGTTCGCTATTTTGGTCGGAAGCATCAACTTGCATGCACTTCACTTGAGCTTCACAAATTTTAAAAGAAGGATTCACGTGTAGATAGGAATTCAATCATTAAGTAACACGGCGACAAAAGCTTTAAATATTATATTGAATGGAAACATCTCTTGAAATTGACTATCAGTACCAGTCAATATATCTGTTTATTTAAGGCATTCTATTTCTCGCAACTTCTAATTCCAAAAACTATTATGAAGTGATACTTTAAGAAGAATGAGACAACTGAACTGCAACAATGAAGCATGCATTCTTCTGATTATTTCAGGAATTCTTGTGTAAACCTGATCCATCATTAGCTAGTTTACACTTATCAAGTGGAGATGGCGTTGGCAGCAGCAGCTCTGCTGCTAGAGGGATGCACATGCAATTGAATGAAGTAACGAACTTACCTTGGTGTACTTGTTTTTCTTTTTAAATTTTTTTTGCCAGGAAAAGGTACTTCCATCAGTAGGTAATTACTAATACGATTTCTTTCCAAATTACTTGATCTGTACTATTCAGCCCATCACTCGTTATTTTTACTTGTTTACATTTATTGTTGACATGAGCTAGTTCTCTTCTATTAACTTTGGAAAATTTGCCGGAAGCATTCTGAGTCTACTTAATATGTATGCACATTGAAGTCCAGCATTTAATTTTTTGTTTATTTCAGGGTTTTCTATCAAGCATAGCCAACTCTTCTTTATCAGGGGTCTCCATATCGCAAAATGAGAGTTATATTGGAGGCAACATCAGAGAAGTCAGTAGTCTAGTGCAAACACATAATGTAACTACTCAAACATTTCTTCACTTGGTACAACTTAGTTTGGTAACTTTAATCTACTTTGCTTTTCCAAATGGCTCGATAATATTCTTTCAGAAGATGAATTCAGTGTAATTAGTACTTGGTTAAACAATACACCCAGGATCAAAAAGTCCTTTACTCCTACTTGCTGCATTTTTTTTACGTTTAAACAACTCTTTTGAGATTTTTATTTAGAATGAAAAAATTGGATTCATAACCTCAACCTACGTAATGTTTTCCTTTTTAAGGGCCATTTTTCTCATGGAGGCAGTACTAGCAGGGACACAGGCAAGGAAACGGTTCTGGTTCAGCTACATGTAAGTTACCTAAAATTTATTCCTCTCTATTATTTCTAATTATTTCCCTTATTTGTCAATTATACTAATCTCCCAAGTTCCTGAAGGTTTACCTTTGAATGCATATTTTAATTAATACTAGTTATATGGACCAAATTACAACATTTCCTTTTTCTCCCAAACATTAAGAGTTCTTTCTAAATCTTGCATAATTTTCACAGTTTCTAGAAACTGTCTTTTGATAAAAGGAAGGAATGATCGAAAGCCTGTACTTTAGTAAAGATAAGCCACAAAAATGATCAATAATTATTCTTGATCTCATCCCAAATAAACCAAAATGAAGGAGAGCCCATAACCCGAGATGAGCTTGAAGGATCCTTTTTATAGCTAGAATAAAATGGCCTGTTATGATACAATGATAACAAATTACTCCAATCAGATTCCTAGCATGTTTTCTGTTTGCATAAGATGTGTGCAGGTCTAACTACAATATAAGAAAATTTTTTATTCTAATAGTTAAATTGAAACAAATACAATCGGGGTGATACCATGATGAATCTGATGGCATAGTAATGCACACATGGTATCATTTACAAATCTTTTTTCATTTCCTGAGATGTATAGTTCGTTCTTTTATTATTATTATTTTTGTTTTGTTCCTGAATATTGGAATAGAAATTATCAATGTGGAGGAAACTACACCTCGTATACAGCTTCTTTGTGGCACGGCGTGTATTCTCGCACATTGTGACATTCACATTCTATTGTATTGTGATCCCCACGTCCATCCTTGTGCCAGAAGTTACCGTACCAAAGCTTGGTGTTGTTTATATACCAACCACCATCACCATCCTCAATTCTGTTGGAACCCCTAGGTCAGTCATTACAGTTCACTGGCTGTATTTGTCTTGTTACAATACCAGTAAAAATTAATTACATTCTAGACTGGTCACCTTTAGGATGCGTCCTTTGTTTATACTTTCTTATACAGTCTGGTACTGTACAAGTGCCTAATGATTAGGCACGTGAATAAATTGGTTCTTGGTGGTACAAGCCAAACGACAAAGAGATTGCACAGAAAAAGTAAGTCTTATACAAAATGGATTTTAAATTTAAGCATCATCCCAGAACTGTATTTTTTTGGAACTGTCATAAACAGATGCAACAAAGTACAAGCATATGTCAATTAAACTACCTTAAAGACTAAAAAAAATCTCTTCACTTGTCTCACCTTGCTGGTCAACAAGCATGTATAGCACCATAATAATAATATAACACAGAGAGCAATCATGTATAGTTAAGATTGTAATATGAATATTAAAAGTTTAAAACTATACTTATAATTCAGATGACAAGGCATGGGCGACACAAATTTGTACATGACAATGTTGTGATTTATTTTGGGTGTCTACATGCGTGTTCAAATCAATAGTTGCAAGATAATTAACTTTTTTTTTTTTTAATAGTACAGCTCATTTCACTTGATTATATTCTGGATATTTTTCGAGAACGTTATGTCACTGCACCGTATGCGGGCCACGCTGTCAGGCATTTTTGAGGTTGGAAAAGTCAATGAATGGATTGTCACAAAAAAACTGGGAAGCTCTTCCAAAGCAGCAAAAACCGAGGAATCTATAAAGAGAACTTGCCCAAGCATAATTAATAGGTAGACCTTGCCAATATCGGCCTTTTGTTTTTATTTCCTGAAATCTCTAACACCAAAAATAACAAAGTAATATATTGTTGATTTTTCTAGTTTAAAAGGTTTAACTTAGGCATAAAGGCGGCATATTGTTGATTTGTCTAGTTTAATTTTCTAATTTGCATGACAGTCTAGCACCTATTACTATTACGAATCTCGTTTCAAAACAAATACATTCATCCCTATTCTTAGTTTTCTGTGAGCTGATATCTTTTTTTTTTTTTTTTTTTTTTTTAATCTAACTGGTGGATGTTTTCATTTCCTTTTAACAGGGTTCTTCTAGCGGAGCTTGGAATGTCAATGTATCTGTTCATTTGTGCGACAATTGATTTCAAATATGGGAAAAACAACTACTTTTTCTACATATACCCACAAGCTGTTGCATTTTTCATTATGGGGCTTGGGCCCCTCGGCCTTGTGGGGACTGTAGTTCCCAATTAGAAATTGAATCACAAGGCTTGTATTTTGAAATGGTAGAAAATTGTCATCATTCTTTGTCAATTTGTAATTCTATAATAAAGACTCTTGTAGCATGATATTTGTTTGGATGAAGTAGCCGATTCATAAGTAGTTATAGTGTTGTACTAGTATTGATTTTGCAGAAACTGAGATTGAGGTTATTGCAGCTTTGATATGCTCATTTGTATATTTTATATGTGGATTGTGTAGTATCAGCATGACAATATCAGTTCAGAAACGAAGCTAAAGATTATATTGGTGCAGAGGTCAGTACAACAAAAAAAGAAAAGAAATAATGAATTAGAAATGGAGACAAAAAACCCATGAGAATTGCAAGCAAGAGAAATGTTGAGACTATTTTGAAAGTGGGAAGAGATAGAACATATAACCTCCTCCCTCTAACTAAATTGTACATAGAAAGTAGAAAGAAGAAAGGAAAATTGAGTACATTGGTATTGCTATGATGATGGCGTGTTGTTGGCGCGTGTGAGGATGCGGTCGACGATTTGCAATTTTCGATCGAAAATCCTCTGATCGAAATCTCCGTCGCTGGTGGTGAGCATCTCGCGGAGGGACATGCGAAAGCCGTTTTGGAGGAGCAGGTGGTGGCGGCGCTTAATGCGGTTGTCGAGATTGAAGGCAAAGTACTGGGGAAAGTTGCGGATTTCAGTAGGGACGTGTCGGTGCATGTGATGGTGCAAGAAGTGGGCTTTGGGGTGGAGGTTGTTGGGGATGCTGTAGGTGAGGAGGCGGGGGAAGCGGGAGAGGACGGAGGTGACGTCGCGGTAGGGGAGGCGGAGGGAGTGGAGGAGGAAGTGGAGCTTGGGGCGGAGGGTGGTGTCGACGTGGGAGGCGAGGAGGAGGGAGGTGGCGGGGGTGATGGGGACGTGGAGGCGGCGGAGGAGGAGGAGGGCGGGGGAGAGCTGGGAGGGGACGGGGCAGGCTAGGAGGCGGGGGCAGAGGGCGACGGCGCGGGGGAGATCATCGGGCGGAAAGAGGTGGGCCAGGAAGCGTAGGGAGTCGTGGTAGAAGGGCTGCGTGAGGAGCAGCGGGCGGGAGGCGAAGAGGCGCGCCACCTGCGCAGGAGAGAGCCCCGCCGAGAGCAGCAGCGAGTGATGATGCTGATGATGATGATGATGATGATAAGTTATTCTAGAATAATTTGCATTGCCACTGTTGCTCTTGCTCTTCGGCGTCGTCGGCCGCGTCAGCGGCGCCAGGCCAATGCACACGGGATCCGCATCCTCAGCAGCGGAAACAAAATCGCAGCTAGCAGCAGACCAATTTTTATACGTTGGATGCACTTTGACTGTAATGGACGATTAGATGGCTAAGCGGTCATTTTGTTCTAAAAAAAAAAAAAAAAAACCCATCTCGTCTCCTCTGAAAAAGAAAATCCCATCTCCTCTCCAATCCACAGATGATCTCTCTCTCACGGAGCGCCATCTCCGACGACAGTCGCACGCCACCTCTCTCTCTCTCGCAAGATCCCATCTACTCAAGAACCTCTGCATCGAGCTCAGCCATTTCCACTGTTGGGAATAAGGAAGTGGGGATGGTGAGTGGCCGAGTGGAAGGACTACAGTTGCATACTAATATGAGAAATTAATTCCTTTATGTAGCTATAATTTTGATTTGGGCATGACTTTCTGACATCCCATGTACTATGATGGATGCAACTGCCCAATATCTGTATTATGTCCATCAAAAGGTATATATCCAGCCTTTGTAGTGGGGCTCAAGGGTGTGTGCTCTAGAACGAAAGAGACGATGCAAGGGTAGATTAGGGGTGACGGGTGAGGCTTACCCCAAAATCGAGGATTAGGGATTGGGAGTAAAGTCTACTTTGATCCGTGTTTTCTCTCACTGTTGTGGAGCAAGTAAACTTGCAATCGGCAGCTTGGTCATTTACTCTCTCTGGTCCAAACCCACACTTTTCTATCCTCTTCACAAGTGCTCTAGCTTTATACATGGAAGAGGGTACAGGGAAATCTGCTCCTTGAAAATCGGTTGAGGCGGTCGGAGAAGTTGAGAAAGGAAGGATGGAGGTGTAATCAGCTGAAAGAGAAGAGGGGCAGCAGGGAGGAAGAAGGGGTTTTGATCTGAGGTAGGTGGAAGCGGTGTTAGAGTTATGTCCTAGAAGTCAATATTTAATGACTTATTTTCTTAGTTTATGTTAATGATGATATTTGATCATTTGTTCCTAGAGTTTATTATTGACAGATCATTCAGGTTGAGGATCTGAATTGTAGATCTCTGTGGATCATTCATTAGAATGACAATAATAAATCTAAATCGTCCATAATCTTGATAATTAACAAGGAACATTAATTATCATGAAAGATTAGTATGCAAGTTAAGTGATGATTAAGTTCTACAAATCATAGGTAAGGAGTTACCAACTTAATTGCATATGTGTATGTTATTGGAACATAGTACAGGACTTGACCCAATGAAATAAACATTTGGATTGTGTTATGTGTCATTGTTTATTTCATATGAGTTTGATTCTGAGTTTGAGATGTTCACCTTTTCCACATGAGGATAGGTTCAATAAATATCGTCTAACGTTGATTCCTGATAAAGGCTGCTATAAGGACTTTATTTATGTTCTCTTGAATTGTGCGGGGAAAAGTTGTTCATCAAGAAAACCGTATGTCCCTCATTAGTATACCTAGTGAGTGATGATATCTGTTTGGGCCCCTTGATGGAGTTGGATCGTATGCATGCAAACTAGACGATCAACTCTAGATCAAGAAATGTATAATCTGCAAGAATGACACATTCCTATCTTGGATTATACAAAGATATCGTGTGACATAAGAATCAAACAAAGAAATACTTTTATTTCTTATGCAGGATTGAGATATTGTAACGGTACATTATTTATACGAATTGGGAATCATAACGTGTTGCTAGATACCGCTTATGATTATTGGAAATAAATAACGATTTATTTCCATGGCCAACATAGTATAAATCCTCAAATAGGGTCGCACAAATAGGATTCTAACCACTTGGTGCATTTATTGTTTATTCACAATAATGTGTATTGTGAAATGTGATAAGTTAATTAATTAATTATATACCGTTATGAACCGTTATAATTAATTAAATTAAAAGGATCATATGGAAACAATTTAATGCATTAGCTAATCATAGATTAATTATTAATGAGTTAATAATTAATTATGTTCAACTTACTTTAATTAGTTTGAGCTAATTGGGCTTCTATTTAATTGGTTAATTAAAGGCCCGATTTAAGGAAGAATGAAGAGACAATTAAAGGAGATTCATTAATTGGTGAATTAATGAATAAAGGCCTTTTATTGAGATGGCCCAAGAGAGCCCATTAGGTGGCCTCTTAGGGTGGATGGCATACTTGTAAATAGTATGAAAATTGGATGAGAGTGGTTGGCTATATAAAGGGGTCTCTTTGGGAGAAAACCCTAGCCGTCATCTCTCTTCCTCTCCCCTCCCTTGCGCCTCCACCTAGAAGAGAGATTTTTCTCTCTTCTCCATGGCTCTTCCCTTCCTCTCTTAGCTCATGTGTTGAGCATCCCACCTCTCTTCCTCTCCATTAAATAGTTAATTAAGAGAAGCAAGGTGATTAGCAAGAGGTTCAAGAGAACTAGCATTCTCTTTGAGCTTGGTGGTGGGTCCTTGGTGGGCTAGAGGCGGCCATAGATGGTGGAGATGGTGGAGCACGCACCCCATCAACTCCCATGCCATGGATTCGAGCCTCATGAATACAATTTCATGAGAGGTACAATTTCTCCTACCTTCTCTCTTGATTGGATGTGTGATTGCTTTAGCACTAGATCTTTTGATTTGCTTGTTGTTAATGGTGATTAATTAGTTGTAATTAATCTAAAATTAAAATATGAGCATTTCCTAACAGTGGTATCAGAGCCAGGTTGTGCTTAAGGTTTTTCACACTTAATTAAGTGAGAATTCGTAATTAATTAAGTTAATTAGTGATGTGCATGCTTGCTGGCCCTGGAAAGGCTGTTTTCTGTCTTGTTGCTTGTTTTTCGTGGTGTAAAGGTCTCTGAAATTTTTTCCTTCTTATTGGAGGTTGTAGCCCTTTGAGTTGTGGTTGTTTTTCCACTGGAATCATTGAAATTCGATGTAAAATGAATTTTTAGTGATTTAAACGGTAACGGTGCGCAGATCTGTTATTCTGCTGCACAGTTCTGTTCTTGTGGTTGGTAACAAATAAGTTTGTATACAAAGTACCTGTAACTTTTAGATAGGATTATTCTAAACTTGATGCTCTTTCTGGATATGTAAATTTTGTTGCATATTTCGGATTTTATGTGGGCGTTCAAGGATGAAAAGTGATGAAGTTGTCAGATCTGTTTTTTCAAACAAACTGATTGTTTTGAAAAACTGTACTTATTGAGAAACTTTTATGGAAAAGTGTTGAAATGGAAATGTTCTCCTTTAAGTCTGGAATCTGTGAAAATTAATTTCATAGATTTTCATTGAGATTTGATACCTCAACCGAGTGAAACCTTTTTGGTCGACGGTCTGTTCCAGAACAGGATACCTTGCTTAAATACTTGTTATCTCGATGATCTTGAATATAACTTGTGGATTTTCTTTTCATGGAATGATAGCCTATTGTATGTAGTATTTTTCTATGTAAATTGTTTGCTGGAAAAATATCAAGGGGATGATCATACAGATCAAAAGGTTGAGACCCATAACAGAATTTTCTCTAACGGTGCTTCGCGCACAATCTGAGGATTTGTCTTTTTTGGTTCTCCCTGATGGTAATTGATCTCTCCTTGAGATTTCTACAGGTAATCACAATCTTTGTAAGGAGTTCTCTGGATTTATTTCAGATTTTTTGGAGACCGAATTATTTTGAATTTTTTCGGGTCCCGAATTTCGTATTTTAATTAGTTAAAATAGTTTCTAATTAATCAATTTATTGAAATGTTAATTAGAAGACTCCTTAAATACCCTCCTTTCTGTTTTGATAGTTGGATTTAATTTAAAAGGGCTTAAACAATTAGTTGTTAAGGTTAAGCCTTCTTTGCATTCGAAAAACTTGAGCAACAAGTATGCACAAAGATTCTAATTAATGAAATTAATTAAGAGCAAGTGAATCATGTATATTGTATATGTGCTAACTTTGTTTTGTAGGAGGATGTGGGTTTGATATGGCTCAAGATGTCAATGCCTTGTGTGTTGTAAAATGTTGTGAATGCATGTGATTGCTTGTAAAGTGGCCTAAGGTGCCTTGATAATTAAGTGGTTAATTTTTGATGTAACTTGTGAGACTTGCATGCCCCTAAGGCCTAGGCGGGGTTTTAGGAATTTTATCACATGTATTTATTTTCCTTAATTATTAGATAGGATCTTAGTAATTAGTGGGAGGGCTTGATTAGATTAGTCTCGTTACATGGAGATGCGACGAAGATTAATGCAAGCGGGAGCCATACAAACCCACGACAATGCTTGAGATGCTTATGTTATGTGATTGTTTGTGAATGCCTTGAATTGTCATAGGTAGGTATGGATGTATGCTTACACGACCACCAAACAAGAGTCACATATTTTTTGTCCCAAACTAAATTGATTAAGTCGACCGCCTTCCTTCTCTCTATCCCCTTCACGTCAATAGCCAATCATGGCGCGGTCCGCCATAGCGGACGTCATGGTTGTCAACCTTGATAGTCGGGGTACAAATGAAAAGATTTGTTAGGAGCAAATAGAGAGAGGTTGCTTATCGATGGACCCAACAAGTTTTCTTGGACATCGGGGCGAAGTTTGTAAATATACTTAGATATTCACAAACCAAGAGTCATATGGTTGATATGATTGGTTGGAGAACCTACCTTGTCTAGTTAAGTAGGGTGTCGTGCCATAGCAGGCTCTACTTGACAAAAATGGGGATCTTGGAATCCATTACATTTAGGGACATTAATTAAATGTAGTGGAAGTTTTTGTTTATCATTCCATAAACAAAACATTGCATAAACTAAATGACCTTAAATTGAAATTGTTATAGATGTTAAATATGTTAATTTCGTTGCGATCAATCTTTGGAAAACGACAAGCTCGTTTCTAAGGTATTTACTTGGAGAAGAAATACCGATTCCTAAGACATGTTCTTGGAAATGAGAAACTTGAGCAAGTTTAATCCCAAAAACGTTCCTCGACTTCCCGAACAATAGCTTCGCAATGATTGATTAGTTTCGACGAAAATTATTCAATAAAGCGAATGCTTATATCCTTTTAGAAGTTCTAGACCTTTGAATTGGAGAATTCATAAGGACTATACTAAGACTTCTACACTCTCATCCATTTACTCAAGAAGACGTTCTTAGAGAAAGTAAAGATAGACTCAATCATTTATGATCGAGTAATGGAATGTGATTTAACCAAGAGACTCTTCTTATAAGAAGATAAATGTTTCATTAGCTTGCGAACCGAAAGGTTTGAGTAGCTAATTGACAACTAGAGATATTAAGATCTCCAATATCAAGGATTGTTGATATTGTCATAAAATCTCTTTCTATGGATAAAGGATGTATTGTTCGCACACTTGTTAGTGCTAAAATGATTGGTTAAGTATTAAAGGAATACTCCACCAATATATGAGTTGAGACTTTGAAACCCTCACTAGTGACCGTGTGTCACATGAGATGTTTCATTTGCCATTTATGGGAGGCATTTGAAAGGTTGTCTGAAATACCATGATGTTCTAAACCTTGAGATATTTGTCGTTCAAATTATCTCACTATCTCTAATTCACACTAGTAATTAGGTGCTAGTTCATGTGCTCGCATTTAACGAAATGTGTAGACAATGATGAATAAGAGAAAGTTCGAGATAAGTAAAGTAAACTCCGTTTTGGAAATGGCTTATACGTCTAAGCCGCTACCATTGAATACGTAGAGTTATCTTTACTAAATAAAGAATTTGTTTAGGAATTTGAGGTTATATACCTTATTCCAAACATCTTATAAAACCTTATCTCCATTTCATATTTGATGATGGATGATCATGTTTTGTAATAGAGAAATGTTGTTCTCTTATTGTTATAAATTTGTGTATAAGATTTCATGCATCTTAATTGAATTTGCTTGAAATAGATTAACAAATTTTGAATGACAAATATGTAAGACTTCGCATAAAGTGTTTGACTTTTATGTAAAATAGTTGCTTAGTCGAATATAAACAAGAATCGCATTATGAGAGTCTACGTAACGTGGAGCTCGTAAATCAATTCGATTGCAAAGAATCGCATTATGAGAGTCTACGTAACGTGGAGCTCGTAAATCAATTCGATTGCAAATCAATTGAAATTCATGCGAATCGTGTTTGTTAAAAGACAAAAGCGCCTTTGACCTATGAAGGTTTAAAGGACAAGTAACCTTATTAAGACTTATACATATTGATGTATATAGACTTATAGGACTTGTGCAATTGAAAGGTTGTTGACACTTTACCACTTGACCAACGATCATTGTAGATATTAACGTATCTATTTGATATGGTATAAGTATGAATCTTTTGACAAGATCAAAATGATCTCAAGAGTAAAGTTGAAAAACTATTCAATAAAAGCAAAAGTCTTAAGATGGATCATGGTAAATAGTTAAGTCATATAGTTTGATATATTGCCTAAAGAGTATGAAAGACGTTTCACTACTCGCTCCAGGAGGAACATTGAAAAATGTATCCAAAGATGAAGGTATCGAACATTGTTTGATATAGTTCGATCAGTAATAAATCAAATTGACTTGTTCGACTCATGTAAGGGATTTGTGTTTTGAGGACAATATTGTTTACACTGAATAAAAAATTCCATCGAAGTCTATTGAGAAAGATATCTTACGAGATTCGATCTCTAGGTATATTGTTTCTCAAGATTTGGTGTTGAGAAGCTTATTTCAAGGTTCGATTGATTGATAAGCTTGGACCCAAATAAGACGCTTAATATTATGTAGGATATCTTGAACTAACCAAAAGGTACTACTTCAACGAACATGATAAGAACAAAGTAGTTGTTGTTGCTCATCATAACGTAATCTTGAAGAATGATATTCTCAAGAAGAAGTAGTGGGAGTAACGTGAGCATTAAAGGAGTTTATGCGTCACTACAAGAGTACCTTTATAGGGAACTTGTCACTCCATACATGGTGCTTAGTGGGAGTTGAGCGGAACTTGACTCACAAGCAGTTGTGAAAGGAAGAAGTTTATAAGCACGCTCGCTTCTAAAGAGTACTCAAACATCTCACGAATGGATGATGTTAGAGAAACTCGTGCAATACATTAGGATCAAGAATCTATTCTACAAGATGTTGTAGAAGTAATTCATAGACCTCAAGCATCAATCCTACAAAGATCAACGAGAGTGAATTGCCTAAATTGAAAAGTACATAGGTTTCACAACATCCTCGTACTTGACATATGAGGATCCGTTGATAAATAAAGAAGCGATGGAAAGACCCGATTCCACAAGTATGGTTTGAATCTATATGATCTTTAAAGTGCAATCCATATATATAACAACAAGGTATAGACCTTGATTGATGTTCAAGAAGGAGCGATCCATCTAGAACATTTAGATCCTTAAAAGGAAAGATAGATATGGATAGCAAGTCGACTATGTACAAAGCACAATTTCATGATTGATGCTATGTCTAAGTCGATAACCAGTTGACCATGTACAAAGCACGGCTTCTCGCTTGTAGTTGTGTATAAGTCAATAAAGATCATTCTAACAATAATTATATTTCGTATATATAGATATATGGAAAAATACATCAAAACCGCCTTCTTCGATTGAATGAAGGAAGTTGTTGTGTATTTGACACAAACCGAAGATTTTGTTGTATTGTTGAAAACATATATATGCTTCAATGATCCATTAATGGATTGAAGCAAGTATTGTGGAAATTGGAATAAACATTTTGACAAGTAAGTCAAGGAGTTGAACTTCGTCAAAAGTATCTTGTATAGACAAGATATTCAGTGGGAGAATTATTATGTTACATGTATTGTACAAGATACAAGACATTAATTGGGAATAAAACTAAAGAAAGGAATATTGTCAAGATCTCATTGGAGAATGTTTTCTCAGTTGAGAACTTGGGTAAGTCACCTAAATCCAAGGAAACAAAATCTATGGAGATAGATTATGATGGATGTCAGGTTTGAGCAAAATGTGCATATAATGACAAGGTGTTATAGTTACACGAAAAGATAGACTCCTAGAAAGGATGTCTAACCATGTTGTATGGCATACACTTGAGTTCTACTCGGTGTGTTGCAACTCAATTCGAGAAGAATGCACGATACAATTCGAGCATCCTTCTGTTATGAGTTTCATTACGTACGCCATACTTATGCACATGCCCCTATGTGTTGTACCCAAGGAGTATGACAATCAGTTGTCAAATGGATACAAAGAAAAACACATTTGGACAATAATCAAGAATGTCCTCGAGTATCTTATGAGAAAGAGTGATATGTTTTTCCATCTGATAAGATGAAAGAAAGCTCATATAAATTGATATATTGATGCTAGTTTTCGAAAGATTGATATAAATACAATTGAGCTACATATTTTGTTTAAATGTGGTGTTGTAAGTTTAGAAGGTGTTCTAAATGGGATATTACAACCGTTTCCGTCACCAAAACAAAATATATAGCAACTTGTGAAGCAATGAAAGAATGTAGTAAGGATCGTGAAGTTCTCAGTCAAGCTAATATGGTTCTATGCATCTCGAACCATAGCTTAAACTTGAAGAACCCAATATTAAATTGGTGATCCAACTAAGATCTATGACGATGTCACTTGATCTCACATGATGATGATCAAGAACACATATATAGGAGTATATATGTATATAGGGTCAAACAAAATTGGATAGGTTCGCGGACACAGCGAACACTCTAACTTAACCTCTACCTTAAGCGGTATACGAGATGCAGTTGTGCATCCATACGTGATGGACGTATGAGTAACTTGCTTTAAGCGTATAATAATTTTGAGGTTCGAACATGTACATACATGGATATATAACATTGTTCTAAATTCTTCACTGGCTAGAAGTCACTATTGATTGACTCTAGGCCAAGTGGGAGATTGTTAGAGTTATGTCCTAGAAGTCAATATTTAATGACTTATTTTCTTAGTTTATGTTAATGATGATATTTGATCATTTGTTCCTAGAGTTTATTATTGACAGATCATTCAGGTTGAGGATCTGAATTGTAGATCTCTGTGGATCATTCATTAGAATGACAATAATAAATCTAAATCGTCCATAATCTTGATAATTAACAAGGAACATTAATTATCATGAAAGATTAGTATGCAAGTTAAGTGATGATTAAGTTCTACAAATCATAGGTAAGGAGTTACCAACTTAATTGCATATGTGTATGTTATTGGAACATAGTACAGGACTTGACCCAATGAAATAAACATTTGGATTGTGTTATGTGTCATTGTTTATTTCATATGAGTTTGATTCTGAGTTTGAGATGTTCACCTTTTCCACATGAGGATAGGTTCAATAAATATCGTCTAACGTTGATTCCTGATAAAGGCTGCTATAAGGACTTTATTTATGTTCTCTTGAATTGTGCGGGGAAAAGTTGTTCATCAAGAAAACCGTATGTCCCTCATTAGTATACCTAGTGAGTGATGATATCTGTTTGGGCCCCTTGATGGAGTTGGATCGTATGCATGCAAACTAGACGATCAACTCTAGATCAAGAAATGTATAATCTGCAAGAATGACACATTCCTATCTTGGATTATACAAAGATATCGTGTGACATAAGAATCAAACAAAGAAATACTTTTATTTCTTATGCAGGATTGAGATATTGTAACGGTACATTATTTATACGAATTGGGAATCATAACGTGTTGCTAGATACCGCTTATGATTATTGGAAATAAATAACGATTTATTTCCATGGCCAACATAGTATAAATCCTCAAATAGGGTCGCACAAATAGGATTCTAACCACTTGGTGCATTTATTGTTTATTCACAATAATGTGTATTGTGAAATGTGATAAGTTAATTAATTAATTATATACCGTTATGAACCGTTATAATTAATTAAATTAAAAGGATCATATGGAAACAATTTAATGCATTAGCTAATCATAGATTAATTATTAATGAGTTAATAATTAATTATGTTCAACTTACTTTAATTAGTTTGAGCTAATTGGGCTTCTATTTAATTGGTTAATTAAAGGCCCGATTTAAGGAAGAATGAAGAGACAATTAAAGGAGATTCATTAATTGGTGAATTAATGAATAAAGGCCTTTTATTGAGATGGCCCAAGAGAGCCCATTAGGTGGCCTCTTAGGGTGGATGGCATACTTGTAAATAGTATGAAAATTGGATGAGAGTGGTTGGCTATATAAAGGGGTCTCTTTGGGAGAAAACCCTAGCCGTCATCTCTCTTCCTCTCCCCTCCCTTGCGCCTCCACCTAGAAGAGAGATTTTTCTCTCTTCTCCATGGCTCTTCCCTTCCTCTCTTAGCTCATGTGTTGAGCATCCCACCTCTCTTCCTCTCCATTAAATAGTTAATTAAGAGAAGCAAGGTGATTAGCAAGAGGTTCAAGAGAACTAGCATTCTCTTTGAGCTTGGTGGTGGGTCCTTGGTGGGCTAGAGGCGGCCATAGATGGTGGAGATGGTGGAGCACGCACCCCATCAACTCCCATGCCATGGATTCGAGCCTCATGAATACAATTTCATGAGAGGTACAATTTCTCCTACCTTCTCTCTTGATTGGATGTGTGATTGCTTTAGCACTAGATCTTTTGATTTGCTTGTTGTTAATGGTGATTAATTAGTTGTAATTAATCTAAAATTAAAATATGAGCATTTCCTAACAAGCGGTTCATGGGGAAAACGAAGGGAAAGTGTGGGTTTTGGGGCGCACAGAAACCCACGATCACTAATCGGCAGTTCGCTCTTCTTCCTTCGAAGGAGACGGAGATGGAAATAAGAAATAGTGCTTCATTTTTTTTTTTTTGTTTTGGAGAAGGAACGACATCTTCCGATCCAACCGTCCATTCAGTCAAATTATATCCAAAGGACATAAACGATCCGCTGCCAGCAGCGATTTTATTTTCGCTGCCGAGGATGCGATTCCAATGCACACGTGCATTGTTGTTGTTATTGTTATTGTTACTACTTGACCAGATAAGAGTCTAAGTTGTCTCTAATCTCTACTCCCGGAACTCTCTATACACGAGACAATAATGGGCCATTTGGGCTTCAATAAACAAACAGCCCGTATGGCCCCAAATTTAATCATCTCTCTCGAGTCTCGACTCTCTCTCTCTCTCTCTCTCGTCCCACACTCCATCTCCATCGCTTCAGGTACGTACTGCATCCATCTCCATCAAGGCAACAATTCTCCCAATCTCCTTTCTTTTAATAAATTCCATCCCCAACCCTAACCTATTTCTATTTTCTTGTTGCTAATAACTTCTTCTTGCCGAGGCCCAATGATGATGTCATCTCATTTTTTTTCAGACCGTGCATCTGAAAATACAAATTTATTAATTGTTCTCTGTTGAAGCCTGATAAGAATGTACAATACTTCACCCCTCCTTTCTTCATTTAGGCCCTCATCAAAATTATTTCATCAACAATTTTCTAATCAAATGAAATCCCATGCCATTCTCATCAGGCCATTAGGGTTTACGGGTTTAGGGTTTGCATTCTCTGGATCTTCCTATACTATAAGGATTTCAATTGTTACACATGCAATTTAAATTCTTTCTTGCTTTGTACATTCTTCTATGGGCTCCATAGAACACTCTGATGATATACTAATTATGATTCTTTCTGAGGGTCTGCACACCACTTATAAATAATATTCTTCCTACTTTTGCTTTTGTCTTTATTTGCTCATAGATGTTTTTCTTTGCATATTGTATCTTCTCAGTTCCTTCTTCTTCCTTTCTTTTTCTCCTCCCTTCTTGTTCACATGCTGTCCATTTGTCTTGGACTTTCAATTGTATTGTTCAAATTTCTGCAAAGGGAAAGTTTTTTTTTTAACCTGTTAATAATGGATTTACCTACATTTTTTCTCTTTAGTTAAACATGTTTTGTATTTATTTATTATGGTGAAGACCCGATGATGTTGTACTTACTAGTAAGGATAAAAACGGACATACTAAAAAGGACTGTTTCTTTGTTGAAGTCTTATGAGAATGTACATGAATTATGGCTTTAGACAGGCTCTGTTTGGCAACTCCCCATCTGACTGGTCGCTCCACTGGTTTGATGTCTGGTTCGGTTTTCCAAACATTGAACTTAATATAAGTTCCACCTCTCTCTCTCTCTCTCTCTCTCTCTCTATCTGTGTGTGCTTGTTGTCCGCGCCTGCACACATACATGGCGAATTAGCTGCATTCCGTGACACACAACACACAAATAAATATGTTGGATTTTACATTGCCGGCCACAAAATTGGTACTGATTTAGCTGCTAGAGTTGCCAAGTTAGGCATGTACATTTTTATATGGGCTCCAGAGAACAGTGTGCTGAAATAAAACGTATGAAGTTTACTTAGGGTCTTTCCAAAATTTAGTGTGTACCGCTTGTTTATTGGTTGTTGGTGCTTAAAGTTGTCTCTACATATTTGTGATTTTCTTTTTATCTTGTTTTCATATTTGAGGATTATCTTTTAATCCTTTTCACGTCAATTTTTTTTCATGTTCATCAGCAGAATATGAGTTTCTTAAATTGTTGTTGGCTACATCGACCCTTGGGATTCTGATAATTTACTATAATGTACTTATTGTTAGATAAAAGTTCTGTGATGTTGCTGCAGTAAGGCATAACATGATTATTTTGTTTTCACTTTTGCTTGAATTGGTGTTTAACATGATAATTGCAGTAAGGCTTGCATTGTTTTTGGGTTGATGGTGCAATACATTATTCACCTTTACTAATTATTTTTATCGCTACTGTTTATTGTTTGGGTTAGTCTTGTTCTTTTCTATTAATGCCCCAAATTGCAGAGTTTGAATAAATGTTAGGTGCAAATTACATGGATAGTCCTTGAAGACATACAAGCTGTTATTTGTACATTCATCTATGTGGGCTCGGGAGATTGTTAAAACATTAAAACCTCTTATAAAGAATCGTCTGGTCCTACTTTCTGGTTTTCTTTTGGTATGAAATTGCATTTTTTTTTTTTTTTGGAAAAAGGTGTTTTATTTAGTTCTGTGCTGTGAAGACACAATGATGTTAACTTGCATAAGAAGGAGATTTGAATAATCTTGTCTCTGTAGGAACCTGATAAAAATGTGAATGTTTTGTAATATGCAAACAGTTCATGATTGGGAATGTTCATATGCCTCTCTCTCTCTCTCTGTCTCGACATTCCTTGTCATAACAACTCAGTTGTTGATATTAGCCCTACCCTTAGGAACTTTGTGAAAGCCATATACATTTATATTTTGGCTCCAGAGAACAATGTTTTGAAATGCGATTAAGCTACTGAGGGTCTTGATAACAATATAATCCCTATTTCTCATTCTTTGAAATGACTTGAGGTGTAACTTCTCTCTCTTCTCTGATTAAAAGGATTTGTTTTGCATCGTGCTGAAACCTTTTTTTAAAATCACTGCTCTTACAGACATCATGTCATTTGTTTATCTTTTTTGAAAATTCATTTTCTAAATTTTTGCTCCTTGTGTACCAACATGTATGTGAGATGCAAGTGAAGAGGAAAATGTAGATAGGGAATTCTGCACTACCTTTTATATAGCAAAGAGGGTGATGGTGACTCGGTCTAAATGGAAATCTCTCTGATGCTGTATAATTTTCCTTGTTTTATTTTCTGCGAGTGTCTATGTCTAGAAAGTTTCACTTGTATCTGTTGAGCTCCTTTTCTTTGTTAACTGTTTGCTTTCCTGTTATTATAATTGCTTTGCTTTATTATTATTTTTTTCATTCTTTGCAAGGGTCAGCTTCATCTGTTCTGGTATATTTTTCCTGGGATTATATTTTTTTTTCTCAATTAGATACACCAATAGTACCATACTCAATCATTTGTAAAATTTTAACTAAGATTAATGTTATTTGTGTTGTCGGTATATTATTGTCAAGAGGAAAATAAAGGCTGAAAAAGAATGTTCCTTGTCTCTCTCTCTCTCTCTCATTCCTTGTCAATCTTTCAAACGTTCTAGTAAGTTACTATTTGTAATCTCTAATGAAACATCTTTACATACTTTGTATTTATTGTGGTGAAACCCAATGATGTTGCAAGTTGCAACAAGTATTAAAATGAAGGCTGAAAAAGAATGTCCTCTGGTGAAACCTGATAAGAATGTATCAGGATTGGCTTTAGGGCCTTAGGGGCTGTTTGGCCCCTTTTTCTAATTCACTATTACAAATAGCATTATACCCTAATGCTGCTTCTCTTAGTTTCTTTCTCTTGTTGCACGTATACAAACATACATGCATACATACAGGCACACCTGAATGCATCATGCTGGAGTACTCACCTGATTCCAGAGTTAACAGCAAGCCAAGGTATATTTTTAGAGGAGCGTTCGCTGCCAACGAAATTTGTTGCCCCCAGTTGTCACAAATCACCATCCGTTGGATTTAGTCCGGATCAATGGTTCTGATTAAATCGTGCAGTTGCATCTTTCGTTCTTCTTTCTTCTTTCTTCATTTCACCAAAAATTTGAAACCGCTCTTGCGTTCTTTCTTCTCTTTCCCCGCAATCTCGTCTCTCGCTCTCGCTCTAAGACATCTCACGCGTCACCTCTCGCGCCCGATCGCCTTTGTACTGTTGCGACCGTTTTCGATTGTCTCGCCACTACCTAGACGCGACCAGCCGCACCTCTCTAACCCTAGACTTGTCCCGGTGCTCTATACTCGTCTCTCTCGCATGCTTCTGCCCTTTTGCCCTTTTATTTCTGTAAATCGATCGCATGTTTGTTGGATTTAGCAAAAAAAAAATTCGAATTTGGAGTCTCCACCTTTCCGTTCATGAGGTACAATATTTTTTTTTTCTCTTGTTAAAATCCAATTAGCTAATGTTAGTTGAGAAATTGAACCTGAATCGATCATGCTTGTAAAAGGCAATTGAATTTTGGTTTATTTAATCTTGTCAGGAGGATAAATCATCTGAGCCTAGTATGAATTATGGTAAGTTCCAATTGTTATATTGTGAAAAATATACTCCTGATTTTATGTACTAAATTTTGATATTGATGTAAATTAATGCCAGGTTCAAGTACTAAAATCTGGATGGAAATGGGATCCTTACTACTAATCGTTAGATCCAATTTTTCTATGAGGAGCATTTGCATAGAATGGAATACATGGCGCAAGAACTAATTTTTTATTTTATTTTGAAGATATTCTATGTCAGATGTTTGATATTGATATTATACCTGAGGTTTATCAATTACCATTTAAATCTGAACCCCGCAAATTCAAATATAACTGTACAATTTTGTCTGAAAGTATTGATTTAATTTGCAGAATGTATTTTTTTTTTTACTTGCGTGATCTGTTTCTCGTTCATCAAGTAAGGACAGTTTAAAATTTTCGGCTGAATTTGGTCTGTCCATTGAAACCTCTAAATATCACTCGTCTTGTAAAAGGTATGATGGTGCCAGATCTGTCAGCTGGCATGCACCTGATGGTTTGGGTCGATACAGTGGCAGGGTGATAGCAACAAGGCATAAAGAGGAGAAGTTATTTCGCCTGATATTTTACTGCATCTTTAGTTACATGGTTAGGGTCTATACATACAAATTAGAAGCATAGAGAGATAGATGTGGGGATGTAATTTTTTTTTTTTTTTATTTCGCTTGTTCCTTTGTAGTTTGTACAATGAGACAGATGGCTTTGACCATTTTTTTGCAAAATGCAAATGGAGAATCATCACTAAACCATGCGGTTGTAGTGTTTAAGTTGTTGCAGCTTACTGTTTCTATCATTTTTTAGTGTTTTGATACCTTGGATTACTTTATCATAAGGGGCTTGCAAACCTTTTCCTTTATTCAAAGTTCCACATCAAAGCTTACTGCCCTTTTTTATGACTTCAATCACAAATTTAAAAGTTACACTACATTAGTTTATTCGACTTTCAATTCTACATTTTTTTTTCGTCCCATAATTTTTTTAGTTTAGAATGTCTGAGACATCAGAGACATTTAAATTGACAACAAAAACTTTTATGTTAGATTATATCAGGTGTTAGATTTACAACAAATGCATTAAAAAGGTCAATAAGAAGGAAGTTAATTTAGCTGCAGTTGATCAGACTTGCATAGAAATCAATACACTTAAGTGTATGCTTATATATGTGTGGACCAGTACAAAATTGAAATTAGTTATTAATTCGTTTCATTTTTATCTGTACGCCTTTATTTATAAACAACTTTACTTGAGACAACACAAGTAACCGCTTTCTGTTGCGCTTCCATTACTGTAACATCTCTAAAACAAAAGAATAACCTACACCAGTAAACCATATTGGTACCAGCATCACAACTAAGCACTTTGTGTTTATATCATATTGCATCAATGAGAAAGAGCACACATTAGAAGATTAAAAAAGTTCTACTATTTCAGACTACTTTTACAAAAATGTCTGGAATTTGTATTTTTGTAAAAAAAAAAAAAAGCCCAGAAATTTTGTATAAATTAGCTTACATTCAATGTCAACAAAAAATTTAGCTTACTTTCAAGTTGACCATACAGAAATTAGAATTCATCATACAATCAAGTTGGAAAGACGACTTAATTAAACATAGTGGCACAAAAATAAAGTAACAAGATATCTGCCCTCAAGTTGCAGGGCTTAAATAACACAATCTCTCAACCTTCTAACCTTCATGCCCTATATAACACAAATCTCTCAATCTTCAACCTGCAAATAATACTTGCCAATGAGCATATAATATTCAATTTGAGAATGCACCATAATTATGAAACAATTGATTAACTGATGACAAAAAAGAACTTACGTTCTTGATTGATGATGAAAAGCATCAACTTCAGAGGCATGACAGTATTCACTGCTTCATTGTCAAAATTCAACCCAATTAATTTAAAAAAAAAACCCAACAGGCTATAAAAGCCAAGACACTACAAAAAGTATGGAAATGGTCACCGATCATCTCAATAAAGAACTTTAATACTTGACTTGTTAAAGAGTGGAGAGCACGGGGACAAGTCTAGGGTTAGAGAGGTGCGGCAGGTGGCGTCTATGCAATAGTGAAACAGTAAGAAAAGGTGAAGCGTGAGATGTCTCAAAGCGTTAGGCGAGCGCAAGAGAGAGGAGATTGCGGGGAGAGAGAGGAAAGAACGCAAGAGCGGCTTCAAATTTATGGTGAAAGATGCAAGTACATAATTTAATCGGAACCGTTGATCCGAACTAAATCCAACGGATGGTGATTTGTGACAACTGGGGGCAATAATTCCGTTGGCAGCGGAACGCTCCTCATATTTTTATATGGGTCCCAGAGAACAGTGTGCTGAAGTAGAATTGTGAGCTTTACTGAGGGTCTTCCCAATACAGTATATACTTTTTATTGCAACCGGCGTTTTCCTTCGTATCCAGTGAATTAGGTCCATATTTTTTTCTTTCTTGACAATGGTTTTTTTTTTCCCCGTTTTTTGGAGGATCATTTTACTTTGTGTTTCTCTCTTTTGTGTCAGTCATTTTATTACAGTGCACTTATCGTCTTCATATTATAACTTTGTTTTGTGAACTGGGCAACTAATAGTACGTCATCATATTATAACTTTTTTTCCCTCCCTAAAAAAGTGAGTATACAGCGATAGTTTATAGCCTCTTATACGTTAAAAATGAATTGTATTGTACGCTTCTCCTTTTACACTGCTAATTGAGAAATGGAGTGAGCCAGTGAGCGCGGAGGAAGTATCTTAGCATGTGGAATCTCCTTTTCTTTTTTTTTTTAAATGGCAATTAGTGTCGGTATCTCTACATAACTTTTTTTTTTCTTTTTTTTTTTTTATCAAAGCGAAAGCGAAACCTGCGAGCGGCATAATATGGCTCGGAGTTGCATTTACCCGATCCTTTTTTAAACGCAAAGCATGTAACGATAATAAAAAAAAATTTGGTGGTCAGGAATTTTGGTATTGTTATAAATGTGAAAAATTATTTGTATCCTTGTTTGTGTTAAAAAAAAAAGATGGGTATGGAAGATTGATAACAATTTCTATGTTGGTAAATATTGAAATATATGTTTAATTTAAGTTTTTTGAGGTGATTTAATTAGAAATGAATGAATAAGTTAAGTAGGAAAATTGAGTGTATTGATAGGAGTGGAGATAGTTGAATTGGAGTTAAAGTTGCGTTGAGAGTTGAGAATAGAAAAAAGAAAGGGGCAGTTAAGTTATAATGAGTGTATAAAGAACGTCTTGAACCGCGTTCAGAGATGAAGAAGTAGTTTGTTGTTGTAACCCGACGAAAGGGTGGACCCGCATAGTCAGTGAAAGAGTGAGTGTGAAAACAGGATGGATAGTAAAGAAATGAGTCTTTAATTTGCTCATAAATAATAATAATTAATTAAACATTCCACTCTTTCTTTCTTTATTATTATTATATTTCTCTTGGTAATTCATCGCCTCCATCAGTACAGTACACTAGTTCTTCTCTCGCGGAATCGATAAATGATGCGACGAGGAGGCGGAGGAGGCGGAGGCGGAGACTCTTTCGACTCGGACGCTGCGTCTTCTTCTTCTTCTCCCACAATTACAATTACAATTACAACTCAAGACCATGCCGCCGATCACGATCAGGTTTCTTTTCTTTTCTTTTCTTGCGCTCATTTTTACAGACTATTTCAGTTACCCAACTCAACCCAACTCAACTCAACTCAAAATCAAAATAGTTTCCCTAATCTTTCTAATAATTATAAGTATAACCCTCCAATTTATACTTTCTTCATCCAATTTACTATGCCATTTGATTTTACACATGTTTGCTTCCATTACTCTACCCCCCAAAACAAAAACAATGACCTTGTCTGCACAAAAGAAACTCTCTTTTCTGTATTATTGTTCATCCGCAACAAAACCTTTTCAAACACGTACTTTATTGGACATCACACTTTCAATATTCTGGTTCAAACACCAATAATAATACATTTACCATTACCATTCAAATCTCCTTTTTCAAACCTTTCAGGGGAGCAGCCAATACCACACTGACACTTCATCAACCACCTCCCCAGTTCCTCACAATACAACAACAACCAACCCCGCTGCCAACCCGCCAAGGCACTGTAGGGATGTTTTCTGGCTCCTAATCTTCATCTTGCACCTCCTTGTTTTCGGCTCTGGCTTGGCTCTGCTTGGAGCCAACCGCTTTAAGAAGGCAGACCGTCTCAACATTGACAGGTTCACTAACTTGACACTCAGTGCCGCTGGTCTTGCACCACCGCCTCCACCACCACCTGCCACAGAAGATCCTTCAAGGCATACTGAGACCTTCTGGCCATTTTATGGTGTAGCAGCTGGGATTGGGCTAGTCGTTGCATGGTCTTGGCTTGCATTATTAGGTCTGTAATGTAATACTTGGTAATGATTTTGTTTATTTTTTGGCTTAATTTGCATTTTAAGGCACTGACTGACTTGACTTGCAATAATCTTTACTCTTTACACAGATTGTCATATAAGTTACATGAACTTGTTATTCTTGCAAATCAAACAAACTACATGGTCATACTCACACATACCAGTTCCAAGCATGGTTTTGCAAAATAACCAAACTGCAGCATAAATTTCTAGCAATTACCTTTAATTGTCATTTTTACAGTTAGAAAATGAATTAACATCATGTTATTTTTGTTTTCAATGAAAAAAAAATATAAAAGGGCGGCATGCAGAGCTGATGATGCGGGTGTCCGTGCATGGTCTGACAACATATTTAGCAGTAGTAAGCGTGTTCTGTTTCTGGTCCCATCATTTCTTCTGGGGTGTTACCTTTGCTGTTGGAGCTGCACTTCAGTTTGTATATCTCTTGTCTGTTTTTGACAGGTATCTTCTGTTTTCATTTCATTTCTGTTTTTGTTCTAAATTAGCTTATTGGCTCTTAAATTAGTGCAATTGGCTGCTCAATCGAATGTACTTTGTCTTCTTCTGTAATCAGAAGGACCAATATTTTGGTGTGGTTATTACTTTTTAAGGTTGAATTTGTGCTAAATTGGTGGCTGTATAAAGGTTGGTTGCTAAAATGAAGCCCCCCAAAAAATAGTTATAGCATGTTGTTGAAAATTTACTCCCATGAGATTGAGCACATCCATATTGTAACCTAAGTGTCGCATTATAAGGTTGTGGGCATTATTGGGTTAGTATTTCAATTGTTACGACTGTAGATTTTACCCCTTAGACTTCTTTTGATGCAAGGAAACAATGTTTTTAAATTCTAAGCGTAGGTTTCCATTTACGATGCTAGTTCTGCAAAAGTCAGTAAAGATGGTGTGGAGCCTACCAGAGGTTGTATGGGTTGTGTACGCATTTACCATAGTAATGCTTTGCTGGCTTGTTTTGTGGTCGTTTGGAGTAGCTGGAACTGTTGCACTTAGTATAGATGTCAATGGCCGTTGGTGGCTTCTTGTGGTGAGCTGGCAAGTTTGATTTCTTTTTCTGTATGGTACTTTGTCCACTTTTTGAATAAAGTGACAAACTTGTTATTAAGTGCTAATAAGTCCCATTGTCCCATTTGGTATGGTTTTAAATTGAATATTTTAAGATTAACTTGTGAAATATTAAGAAAATGAATTGTTTATTTTGCGTGGGGTTTTCTGTAAATTGATCTAGTTTTGGTAATTAGAACAATTGGTTTGTGAACCCAACTTTGTTTCTTCATTTTTTATTTTTTGTAACTAACAATAACCAACATTTTTCTTGTTCTTAGTTTAGCTATTAATATATGGATTTTTTCTGTAACACATGAAGGTTTTCTCAGTGAGTTTGTTTTGGACTGGTGCGGTGCTCTGTAACACAGTTCATGTCATAGTATCAGGCATGGTCTTTCTTGTGCTTCTGCATGGGGGCCGCAGGGCTTCTACAATGCCGTCAAAACCACTCTTGAAAACTCTTAGGCACGCTCTGACAACTAATTTTGGCAGTATTTGTTATGGATCTCTTTTCACGGCTGCTATCAGGACCCTCCGGTGGATGGTAGATATACTTAATATTTTGCTATATGTTCTCTCTGCCTCTCTTCCTGTCCCATTTCTAATGATTTTTGATTGGGATGGAGTTAGAAATTTTGATTTATATTGGCATCCTTCTGAGTGAACTGCCCCCTTTTTCCTTTGAAACTATAGTAATATATTGCAAATGATACCTAGCATAGTTTGGCAACAGACTTTTAGTATTATGTAGAACTCTATGCCTATAAAGCTCATTTAATGCCAACAATGAATGAAAAATCAGTTTCAGAGTAAATATGAAGAAATTAGGCATAATGCAAAAGTTCACCTCTCAGTCATTAGTTATTTTGGTAGATGCTGTTCTTTTTACTATTACTAGATTAATTTTGTTTGTTGTTTTCAGATAAGAGGAGTCAGATCAAGAATTGGTAATAATGAATGTTTGTTATGCTGCATTGACTTTTTCTTTCATCTTGTCGAGACGCTTGTTCGCTTTTTTAACAAATATGCATATGTCCTGGTCTGTTTCTCTCTCTCTCTTTTGGGAAAACCTTCATTTATCTTGTTGTTTTTTGTTTTTTTGGTAGTTAAAGCATTCTTTATGGTAACCTCTGAAACTCTCAGTTTTATGCCCACAAGTTTAGAATTGTCAGCATATCCATTAAGAGGCACACTATTTGTACCTTTAAATCTTAGCTTTCTGTTGTTTCCTTTCACAATAAGTATACCCAAAATATCCCACATTATTGTTGCTTCTTTGCTCTATAAATATATAGAAAAGTGTGAAAGATAGTTTGGGTATTTTGGAAGAAATTGGGGGGGTCTTCCCATTTCATAGACACAGTATCCCATTACTGTTTTCAAAAAAGCACCTTTCTGAATTTTTGTTAATTTTTTGTGCCTAGATAGCTGTGCATGGTAAAAGCTTCAATCGATCAGCAAGAGATGCATGGGAATTATTCCAATCCACAGGCATAGAAGCACTAGTTGCATATGATTGCTCTGGTACAGTACTACTCATGAGTGTTATACTAGGCGGCCTTATAGCTGGTACTGGTACTGGTATTTGGGTCTGGTTTAAATGTAGCGAGAAGGTCATCATGGTCAGTACCACCGCTATGTTGGTAGGCATGATACTGGTGTGTGGTGCACTTGCCAAATTTATGTCTACATGAAACAAAGGTTGCCAAATTTATGTATTTAATCCTGCAATCGATATAGGTATGTACTGTCACAAAATCACAAAGGAATGGGCATTGCAAGATTGGGGTGACTTTGGTAGTCCATCATGAAAAGAAGTAATTGCTTTTTAGGTAACTTACATGTAGCTACATGGCAAGGAAACGGTTCTGGTTCAGCTACATGTAAGTTACCTAATAATCCGAATTTTATTATTTTTTTATTTTTTTTTATTATTATTAGAAACGGTTTTTAACTAAAAACCGTTTCTAAAAATAAATAGAAATAAAAAAAACATTTTTATTTTGGAGCTAGCCCCATTTTTGCTAGCCATAAATATTTGTACCGATTTTATATACCAAAACAGAATTTATATACCAAAAGAAGCAAACCATTCATGTATCAAAATAACACATTTAATTTAATTAACAACAATTCATATAAAATTCATACACAAGTCATAACATATAAACTCATACAAGTCTACGCAAATATCCAAACAACTCATCAATAGTAAAGTTAAGCTCTTCATCACTATAAGGTTTAGGTGCCGGCTCCAAATCCTAGATTCAATTAGTAAAAATAAATCTATTTAGTTCTAACCAAATTCAATTAAACTTTAATGATTAAGAATAAACCTATTTAACCAATTGAATTAAGGACAAACCTAATTCAATTACCTTTTATTTAACAATTGATGTTAATTGCATGTATACATGTATACATGGTTACCTTGAATTGAGATGGTTAAGTTGTAATGCATGTACTTTGAGTGTTAATTGATAATACATGTATTAAATTATTAAGGATAATATTGAACCTATATCTTATAAACTCCAAACCGTAAATTCAAATTAAGTCTTAAACGATTATGCTAAGCATTATAATTCATACCTCTGGTATTTGATTGGATTGTAGGAAGTTAGACAGGATCATCTGCAAGTTCCTCATCGCATAAAACCCGTAGTCGATATTATTCGGTTGTCTTGGACTCTACAAGTAAGAAATTAATATTATAACCAATAAATGAGAAGTTAAATGAAACTATTAGTCGAGTTGTGTACCAGAATGTAGCGAATATTGAATTTCTACCCCAATTTCAATCTGCTTAAAGCACTGCAACATTAAAATATGAAGTAGTTAGAAGAATTAATTTATAGATATTTACTTACTATATAATAAATGTGTTGACTAAGACAACTTACCTGTTGTATGCTTGCATAATTGGGGAATCCAAGAAGTCGTTATTCAGAGAATCCGCAATCCACATCGTTTTTGTCGAGGGTTGTGCGATTATAACCACAAAATGACCCCTGCAGTTACATATTAAACCTTATTAGTAAAACTAATATTAAACCGCAAATTTTAAATCTTAGTATCAAAATTAGAAAATTTGTAACAACTTGTTTTGATGTAGCAAAACATGATAACCGCTCTTTCTTTTGGCGAAGACCGTCGTCAAGTAGGTCAATGTGCCTGGAGGATCACTTTTCGCATGACTGCCCGTGTTTCTTTCTGGATCCATAAACCTAAAATCCTTGAGTTGCACCTCCTTACAATAATCCCTAGCCCACCTGCATATTGATTCAATTTATAGCAATATACTATATTATAATAGTTATCAATCGATTATTGTTAAGTTGATAAAAAAACTTACATTGTCCAAACTTTCATGACTTGAACTATAAGCATTCTTCTTTTGAAGATGGCCTCGATGTCCGAGAAACTGAGAATGAAGCTCTCCAGTACTATGCAGTCGAACTTGGCATGAATTTCGAAAGACGACACGGAAGGGTCCACCATCAACATATAGTTGTGCACCTCAGCTGCGTTAGGCCCAATTAGTTGCAATTCCTCCGGGGTGCAAAACGGGTCCCGCATTTTGATTTCTCCATCCACTAAGAACGCATCTGTATCAAAATCTTCGTCGACTTCATCCGGTTCCTCCTCCACTTGCTGCATTATTTTCTTTTTCCCTGTATTTTTCGCCAATAATGCAGGTTGTTGCGGTGTTTGCCTCAGAGACACCTTGAAATCAATACATTAGTCATTAAACCACAGTTTTCAATTTAATTAATACCAATTTAGATAAGTTTGTAAGATTTACCAATCTCGACAAATCGGTATCCACAAGAAAGCTCGGCCACCTTAGAAATGAGTTCACAAGCATACCGAGCCGATCGTCTGAGTTTGGAGGTGGATAAGGTGGTGACGATTCATAAGCATAATGGAACACTTCTAGCAGCTGTACCCTGAACTCATCCTTACCTAATGGCTCTCCGTGAACCGTCTCATCCATGGAGTTACATGCAAACACTATAGCTCTTGCGACATAATTGATAGTCAAATTATCTCCTGGAAGGAAGAGAAGTGCTTCCATGGAACCCTGCAATTATAAACAAATAACAAACCTGATTAATTACATATGCTAAACCCTAAATTATATATATTAGCAAGTAATATTCTTTATACCTGAATACCAGGGCCAGGAATAGGATGTGGTTGATTGTTGCTACCCTGTGATAGCAAAATAAATGCTTGATTTGTTATTGGATCGTAGTTCTGTGGTGGTGGTTGCCCATGCGGCCATATCCGCGAGAAGTTTTGCTCAATCACTCTAGCTACTTCCCTTTGAACTCTCTGATCGATTTCCGCTTGCACTTGGCGGCTCACTTCCTCCTACACTCTCCTATCGAGTTCTTCTTTGGAGTACCCATGGATTTCCTTGTACCCTTGCCAAACACCGCTTTCACACCGGCAAAATGAGGGTATACTCTCAACCTTCCTGAGTGCTCCTTTGTCCCAATGGCACTAGTCAAGATGTCATTCTGACGAGATGCTTTAAATTCACCGGACTCCGCAAAAGCAACCTGTCATAAAATAAATTCAAGTCGGTCTAAGTTCAATTCCTTGAATACATCAATGTCTTATTTATTTGAGTTATCACACGTACCGCTGTATCAACGACCTTTGCAACTTTAGGATCTGTACACCTAAGTTCATTCGTTTTCGGATCCCTCCTAGCTCGTGCCCTGCTCCATCTGTAACTCCTGCTATCTACTTCCTCGCTAATGGTGGAAGTCGCACCATGGACCACCTCTCCTTTTTTCCAAGTCTTTTCTGCACTCATGTAACCGCCGGATCCGAGTGTGTGAGGCATGTCTTTTTTGGCGGCATTTTCTTTTCCTTTCTTACTCAATTCCTGTTATATCAAATTCAAAAGACTTGTTGTAAGTATAGCCAAAAAGATAAGTTATTGGTATGGACAAAAGACTTGTTTTCATACCTCAAACTCAGAGGATCCATAATATTCATCGAATGCTTCAAATTCTTCTTTTGCGATGTTATGTGCATCCCACGGCTCATCTCCCTCTTTCGGATTTAACCTATATCTCTTATTCTACAATAAGAAGGAAGACACGTTGTAATTGAAGTCAATCAAGCAATTATGATTAGAAGTGATCCTAAAAACATAATCTTTTACCAATCTGCATTTATAAGCCCGCCATCTTGTGCTACACGCCGAAAGAATCTTCTTCAAATGTGGAGAGTCAGACGGTATATTCCACTGCGTGCATATAGCCGCCAACAAATCCATTTTCAACTCTTTTGGCACTGATGGCCACCTTTTATAACTGCATTAGAAACGATTAATATTATTATCAAATTCAAATTCATATAAACATCATTTGCATTCATATATTTACATTTGTACCTGATAGGAATCATATCTCTTGTTTTTAGTGCAATATTCCTCGTGAATTCATTAGCGTTATCACCGGTAGGCACGCCTAACTCGTCGAATTTGATCTCCAACGCTTTTCCGGCAGTTATCTTCTGAGCCGTCTTATTGCACTTTGCCGTTGATCTTTTTCCCCTTCTGCTACTGGATGTTGCATTCGAATTTGGCATCAATTCCTCATCCTCATCCAATACATTATCGCGATCAATATCGTCCGGATTCGACATGACTGCAAATTCAAAGCAAAATCATCACAATCAATTAATTAGGCAATCAAATCAATTAATTAGAACATCAATTCATAATCATCATAATAATTAACCTAAGTATACAATTCACCGTAAATATCAATTTAATTATACAAAATTAACTTAATTGCATGCATATAATCTAAGTATACAATTCTAGTATTTCATTGTTTTTTTAAAAAATTCGGCATAACCTCCCCTATATATGAGCATTTTTCCAAAAAAATCCCAATCAAACCCAAAACCAAATATTGCATCCAACATTTTTCACATGCATATCAAGACATTTTTCACCCAAATCCAAACCCAAATTAAATGCATATCAACATTTAATTTCACATGCATATCAAGACATATAAATAATTAACTATTTCATGTACACAAAAATGTTATTGCATGTATTCAAGTTACATGCAATTATCAATTCAAGGAATACATGCAATTTCTATTAAATTTCTATTAACCATCTCAAGTAATCCTCTTAATAACCATCTCAATTTGAGGTATGAAAACAATTCACATCAATTTGTATTAACCATCTCAATTTCAATTAAATTTCTATTAACATCTAAATTTATCAACTAACATCTAAATTTACATTTTTATTGCGAGGATAAGTATTAAAGTAGAATAATTGTACCAATTGAGTGTAGTATAGAAATCTTGAAAAAAAAAAAAGATAATGTAATGTCACGAAAGTTTTTGCCCTTTTCTAACTAAAGTTTATAATTACTTAATTAATAACATAAGTGATTATTGTAATAAAATATTGAGTTTTCCATTAGCTAGCAGAAACGTGATAAGTTAGCATCAAATATACTATTTCCATTAGCCTAGCTACTCTAACTTGATGAATTGTACCAATTGATTTAATTAATGGTTTGCATGTACCCCTTTGAGAGATGCTTGCTGTCGAGACTCGCCGGTGCTGTCGGCAGTGGAGAGAGGTGCTGTCGAGACTCGTTGGTGCTGTCGGTGGACCAGCGGTGGAGGGGGGTGGGGAGAGGGAGGTGCAGCGGGGTGGAGAAGAGGGGGGCGGCGAGAGAGAGGTGCAGTGAGAGGTGAGAGGTTTTTGGGACTTAGCCAAATTTTCGGAAGAGAGAAGGCAGAGAGAGAGAGATGACGGGGGGGGGGGGGGGGGGGGGGGGGCGAATGGCATTTAAAATTTTTTAGACGTTAGAAATGATTTTTTAATAAAAAACCGTTTCTAAAGATCCAATCCGGTTTTTTTCAAAGATCTTTAGAAACGGTTTTTTAATAAAAAACCGTTTCTAATTAACAAAATTTTTATTCATCTTATTTTTTCTTCATATTTTAATTTTCTGATTTTTTTCTAATGCAAAATAATTATTTTTTGTATTTATTATTTTCGGGTTTTTTATTATAATTACGAAATATAGAATGTAAATTCTTAAAATTATTATTAAGTTATAATTTCTGATTTTCTATTAAAATTACGAAAATTAATATTGAGTTATAATTTTTATTAAATATATAATATAAATTAAATTATATACAATTTTATTGTGTTATTTAAGTTTTTTTTTTAAAAAAATATTAATGATTTTTAGAAACGGTTTTAATTAAAAAACCGTTTCTAATAATCAATTTGAATTTTTTCACTTGAATTTTTCTTCATGTTTTTATTTTCTGATTTTATTATATTGCAAAATAATTAACTATTATATATTTTTCATTTCTGATTTTCTATTAAAATTACGAAAATTAATATTAAGTTATAATTTTTACTAAATATATAATATAAATTAAATTATATACAATTTTAATGTGTTATTTAAGTTTTTTTTTAAAAAAAATATTAATGATTTTTAGAAACGGTTTTTAATTAAAAAACCATTTCTAATAATCAATTTGAATTTTTTCACTTGAATTTTTCTTCATGTTTTTATTTTCTGATTTTATTATATTGCAAAATAATTAACTATTATATATTTTTCATTTCTGATTTTCTATTAAAATTACGAAAATTAATATTAAGTTATAAACTTTATTAAATATATAATATAAATTAAATTATATACAATTTTAATGTGTTCTTTAAATTTTTTCAAAAAAAATATTAATGATTTTTAGAAACAGTTTTTAAATAAAAAAACATTTCTAATAATCAATATGAAATTTTTCATTTGAATTTTTCTTCATGTTTTTATTTTCAGATTTTATTATATTGCAAAATAATTAACAATTATATATTTTTCATTTCTGATTTTCTATTAAAATTACGAAAATTAATATTAAGTTATAATTTTTATTAAATATATAATATAAATTAAATTATATACAATTTTAATGTGTTCTTTAAATTTTTTCGAAAAAAATATTAATGATTTTTAGAAACGGTTTTTAAATAAAAAACCGTTTCTAATAATCAATATGAATTTTTTCACTTGAATTTTCTTCATGTTTTTATTTTCTGATTTTATTATATTCCAAAATAATTAACTATTATATATTTTTCATTTCTGATTTTCTATTAAAATTACGAAAATTAATATTAAGTTATAATTTTTATTAAATATATAATGTAAATTAAATTATATACAATTTTAATGTGTTATTTAAGTTTCTTTTAAAAAAAAATATTAATGATTTTTAGAAACGGTTTTTAATTAAAAAACTGTTTCTAATAATCAATTTGAATTTTTTCACTTGAATTTTTCTTCATGTTTTTATTTTCTGATTTTATTATATTGCAAAATAATTAACTATTATATATTTTTCATTTCTGATTTTCTATTAAAATTATGAAAATTAATATTAAGTTATAATTTTTATTAAATATATAATATAAATTAAATTATATACAATTTTAATGTGTTCTTTCAATTTTTTCAAAAAAAAATATTAATGATTTTTATAAACGGTTTTTAAATAAAAAACCGTTTCTAATAATCAATATGAATTTTTTCACTTGAATTTTTCTTCATGTTTTTATTTTTTGATTTTATTATATTGCAAAATAATTAACTATTATATATTTTTCATTTCTGATTTTCTATTAAAATTACGAAAATTAATATTAACTTATAATTTTTATTAAATATATAATATAAATTAAATTATATACATTTTTAATGTGTTATTTAAGTTTTTTTAAAAAAAATTAATGATTTTTAGAAACGGTTTTTAATTAAAAACCGTTTCTAATAATCAATTTGAATTTTTTCACTTGAATTTTTCTTCATGTTTTTATTTTCTGATTTTATTATATTGCAAAATAATTAACTATTATATATATTTCATTTCTGATTTTCTGTTAAAATTACGAAAATTAATATTAAGTTATAATTTTTATTAAATATATAATATAAATTAAATTATATATAATTTTAATGTGTTCTTTAAATTTTTTCAAAAAAAAAATATTAATGATTTTTAGAAACGATTTTTAAATAAAAAATCGTTTCTAATAACCAATATGAATTTTTTCACTTGAATTTTTCTTCATGTTTTTATTTTCTGATTTTATTATAATGCAAAATAATTAACTATTATATATTTAAAAACAAAATAAAATATCTTAAAAGTTCTATTAAATATTTAACTAGTCTTGCAAGGTCTAAAAAAACTAAAAATGTATTAAAAATAATATCGCAAATTATGTTGACTCAATTTCCTTTCTTCTTTGGTGATTTTGGTCGATCTACCCACACGCCTTCGTCTTGGTGATCGGCACGCAAATTAGTTTCTAACTCTTCAGCTGGTACCGGCGTTCCATCAATACCTGTGAAAAATAATATTACGTATAATTAGGTGTAGGGTATCAAATTAATTCAATAATATTTGTCGAATTTCATGGAATTATTATAAATTATTGAATATACCTGTCGAGAATGGTGCTATTTCATCGAATTGGTCATATTCTTCTTCGTCTACAACATCTTCAACACCAACGATGCATCTTTTCCCCTGAAGTACCACATGTCGTGAGACGTCGGCCGATCGGCAATATAAAAAACTTGCATCGCTTGTTTGTTTGCAAGTATAAAGGAGTCGTATGCATATCCCAACTTTCTCAAATCAACGGTTGTCATTTGGAAATTTTGTTTCTTTTCTAACTCCACTTTGTAGGATCCATTTACAATCAAACACAGGTATTCTAAATGCATTATAATCAAGTTCCCAGATTTCTTCAATCCACCCGTAATACGGCTCTGATGAGTTGTCATCACTTGATATTGCTTCTATTGTGACTCCACTGTTTTGTACTATGCTTTTGCCATCTTGTTTCTTTGTATACCAGGTAAATTCATTCAAGTCATACCCTTGATAGGTGTACACATTCGCATTTGGACCTTTCGCAAGGTATTTGACAGTTTCATTATCGAATGGGAATAGTCGCACTTTGTTTTTGAACCATTTTATAAAGCTTTTGTTGTGCTCCTTGGTGATCCAATTTTCATTTCTGTTAGGATTTTATTCTCGCAACTCTGCTACGTGTTCTTCCACATAAGGGGCCACGACGGCGACTTGTTGCAGAATTTTAAGATGTGCTTTTTCTCTCCTTTCAAGGTCCACTGTAATTATTTTCAAACCAAATATACCTTTCCCTAGGAGTCTACCTTCATGTTGATTTTTGGGCAAACCAATAGGTTTAAATCCATCAATGTGATCAGTATAGAAATCGATAACCTCTTCGACCACATATCCTTCGACTATGCTTCCTTCGGGTCGAGATCTGCTTCGGACTAACCTTTTCAATTGGCCCATTGCTCTTTCAAAAGGGTACATGTACCGCAAATATATCGGACCGCACGTCTGAATCTCCCTTACTAAATGAACGGTCAAATGGACCATTATTACAAAGAATGATGGGGAAAGTGCATCTCCAACTCGCATATGGTCTGATAAGCACCGGTTTCTAACTCTATCAGTTTTTCAGGATTAATCACTTTGGAGCAAATTTCATTGAAGAAGAAGCACAACTTAGTGATGGAGTTACGAACTTTTTCCTTAAAACATCCTCGAATTGCAACCGGAAGCAATTGGGTCAACAACACGTGATAATCGTGCGACTTCATTCCAATCAATTTCATATCCTTCATCGATACCTTCCTTGAGATATTTGAGGAATAACCCGTTGGAACCCTGATGTTCTTCAAGCAATTCAACAAACTAAGTTTCTCTTTTTTTGTCAAAGTATAAATTGCATCGGGTAACCAATCCCGCCTCTTAATACTATCTGGCTGTGCAGCTAGTTCCAATCGAATCCCCATTTCCACCATGTTTTTCCTCACATTGGCATTGTCTACTTTTCCTTGAGCATTTAAAATCAAAGCAATCAAAGCTTCACATATGTTCTTAATGATGTGCATTGCATCCAGGTAATGCCTAACATCCAAATATTTCCAGTATTCTAGGTTCCAGAAAATAGACTTTTTCTTCCAAATGCCATCCGGGATTTTATTCGCAAATGGTTTGCCTAATGTTAATTTAAGATCCTTCACCTCCTCATATACTTGCCTTCTATTTCTTGGGATCCGTGCTCTTCGAGTCTCGGGTTTTCCATCAAATTTATTTTTGTAATCAGCCCGACGGTAGGGGTGATGACGGCTAAGGAACCTACGATGTCCCAAGTAGACCATTTTTCTACAATTTGATAACCATTGATAATGTGTTTCCTCCTCGCAAATAGGACATGCTTTTTCTCCTTTGTTCCTATAACCCGACAAGTTTCCGTATGCGGGGAAATCATTAATCGTGCAAAAAATCATCGCACGTAGTGTAAAATAACTATTCGAATAAGCATCGAATACCTCAACCCCTTTCTTCCACAACTCATCAAGGTCTTCTATTAACGGAGCCAAATACACATCTATATCATTGCCCGGTTGTTTTGGACCAGAAATGAGCAACGGCATCATCATATATCTTCTTTTCATGCATAACCAGGAAGGAAGGTTGTAAATAACCAATAAAATCGGCCATACGCTGCGATTGGTGCTCATGAGACCGTAAGGATTCATCCCATCCGTGCATAGTCCTAATCTCAAATTCCTAGATTCATTGTCGAAATCCGAAAAATAACTGTCTATGTTCTTCCACTGGGTCGAGTCTGCGGGATGTCTGATCATTGTATCTTTCTTTCTTCCTTCGACATGCCACCTCAGTAGTTTAGCATCTCTTGAACTACCGAAAAGACGCTCGAACCTTGGTATTATAGGCAGATACCATATTGTTTTCGCAGCTGGCCTCTTTGTACAAGTCTCGTCATCATCCTCTAAATCATCGTCCCTTAGCCTATACCGTGATGCATTGCAAATTGGACATTTATGAAGATTCTCATACTCGTTCCGAAATAGTATGCAATCATTCGGACATGCTGAAATCTTCTTTATTCCCAAATTCAGAGGACATAGTAATTTCTTAGCCTTATAACATGTATCCGGCAATGTATTTTCTGCTGGAAGCATTTCTCTTAAAAGACCGAGCAAAGATGTGAAACTTTTATTGCTCCAATTATTCTTGGCTTTTAAGTTATACAGTTTAAAAACAGTTTTAATTTTTGAGAATTTATCCTTATCACAACCGGGATATAAAGGTGCATTATAATTTTCATCAAACTCTTGAAAAATATCATGAACCTGATTATCAATAAAACCGTCTGGTATTTCATTCATCAATTCATCCAAATCATTTTCTATATTATCATCATCACATTGTTGTTGACTTACATTTTCACTATTTTTTATATTTTCACCCACAAATACATCATCACCCACAAATACATTCTCTACACTATTTTCCGAATCGGATGAATGAATGTTTTTCCCAACATCATCACGATCTTCTAACTTTTCCCCATGATAAATCCACCGTAGGTATTTAGGTGTTGTCATCCATCCACGCTCAATCAAATGAGATCTGACAATTTTAGTATCATGTCTTTGCAAGTTAACACAACGCTTACAAGGACATAGAATTCTGAGTTTTCCAGTTAACTTCTGATGTTCTTCAGCACATTCTATGAACTCTTCAAGAACTTGACGAAAATCATCCGATATCCGTGAACTAAACATGTACATCTCCCTCTGATCCATCTGTGAAGATCACAATATATATCCAAAAGTCAGGGTTTAATGTTACTAGGTTCAATTTATCACATCAAGTTTTCGGGCCGGTTACCATCCTAACCCACTCTTTGGATACTCTGTCTCATTAGCGAGCGTACGCTAGATGCAATCTAGTGTTTGAGAAAAATTCGGCAGCATTTCCCCTTATGTTCCCTGAATACGCCAACACACGATTGCTCGTGCGGACGCATTCGTGGGAACATAAGGAGAAATGCTGCCGAATTCTTCTCAAACACTACATTGCATCTAGTGTACCGCTCGCTATCCTAAATGAGACAGAATATCCAAAGAGCAGTCCCAAAAAATGGGGACTATCCGAGGTTAATCCCTAATGGATTAATCTCGGACGGGCACGACATAAAATAGTTCAAATTCCGGCATTTTGGTCCTATATGACAATACATCTAATATATGCACATGCCAAACAATTAATCAATTAACATGCATGCTACAAATTGATAATTTGAAATTATGGAGGGTTAAAATAGAATCAATTCTCATGAAAATGATGATTTTCTCACTTCAATAGAATCACCTTCCCTTCCACTTCCTAATTTATCAATACAAAATAGAAAATATCAATTACAAATATAAAAAATGGTTTAAAATATAAATAATAATTAAATCATAAAATTGATAAAAAAATATACCTCAAATGAAAATTTTTTAACTTCTATTTGCTCTCCTTTGCTTCCTCTATCTAATTTTCAATTTTTCAAAATTTTTCAAATTTTTTAGCTAATTTAAATAAGTGGTTTTGGATTGGTAGCAAATACTCTCGGTTTTTGTGGGGAAGAAATATTGATGCAACAATAATGGCTGGTAGGTAGGGAAATGAAGATGAAGTAAAAAAACGTTTTATTTTTAGAAACGGTTTTTTGTAAAAAACCGTTTCTAATAAGTTGGAAAAAAAAAAAAGAAATCTGTTTGATTATTAGAAACGGTTTTCTACAAAAAACTGTTTCTAAAAATACTATTTTTAGAAACGGTTTTTAGTAAAAAACCGTTTCTAATAATATACAGTGTTTTTTTTTTTTTTTTGCCAAATGTTTAGAAACGGTTCTCATAAAAAACCGTTTTTAAAAATTTAATCTGACAATTGCGAAAATGCCACTATCTATCTTTAGAAACGAAATTCTTAAAAACCGTTTCTAATTGAGTGTTTCCAAAAATCATTTCTGTCGTAGTGTAAATCGGCTATGGAAAGGATTAGTTATCGTGTAGGCTGTGATTCTTTAGGTATTATCACTGTCGAAGTGGATTGTAGGTACTTCAATCTGGTCGTTTGAGGTGGTGCCTAACCATATCGAAGACTTGGCATTTTCTGTGTTTTGGTTTAACTACCTAATTATGTCTAGCTAAAATTGGGCATTATGACTGGATAATTAAGATTTCCACAGAGATTTGGGGTGTATTGACTGGGCACAGTGGCTTTATCATGGGATAGGTATGGATAATTCGATTGGTTTGGACATTTGGTACCCATTAACTGTTATGTTATCATCTGGTGGTTTCTAATGAAATTTTGGCATTATGTCTGGGCATTTGTGGTGTTAGGGGAGGTACATACATGGTCATATGACTTGAGTCTAGCATGATACTAGTGTTGAACTGTAGGGAGATGATTTTATTTGAGTATAGGGATATTTATGGAGTTTGATTGGGGCATTGATCATGGGTTTGATTATCACAGGGGTTTGAGTGAACCACTAAACTTTGAAGCATGACCCAACTCCCAGGTAGTTGCTCAAAGGCAAACACACCCATCAGAGCTGACCCATGCTCCAATGAGAGCTCAAAACTTAGGTCAGAGAGAGATCAAAGGTGACTGCTCAAGGGCTAGAACACCTATTGACTTGGCCCCTTTCATCCCCTTATACAACAAGTTTTAGGGACTTGTACCCTTCTTCACTTCAAGCCTCATCTCTGGTTGCTCTAGCTTGCCACCTGGTTGCTGCACAGAAGGGAGAAGAAGAGGTGTTTTGCAGGTATATACTTCCTTATTATTACATTTCTCACTTTTATTTATACTTTTATTTAATTGACAGAAGCTACTTAATGCATTTTTTTGTTTATTTCTCATGCAAATGCAACTATAGACCTACTGATGCGCCTATTTAGGTGCTTAACTTATGTAATTATGCTAAATGTTGACATAAACATGCTTGTGAGTATACTGTTTTGAGCATATGCAACAAGAACCAGATATTAAGATGCATAAACATAGAAACAAAGTAGATATATACATAAATAAGCTTTTATTTCAAACTGTAGGATTATATTTTTGCTAATTACCTTGTATAAAAGCTAAATAAACTTCTTTGTTTTACAGATGTTGACAATGAAAATTTTCATGAAATTATGCTATGTGAGAAAAACAACATAAATAAAGCAAATGAAATGCAATGAACATACAAAAAAATGCATTGAAATGGATGCATCCATTGATGCAAAGAAATGGAGATGAAGTTAATGGGTGCCAAAACCAAAATGGGAAGCATCAAGCATGGCATTTCGGTGGAAGAAAAGTGGGCTGTGCATAAATTAAGTTTAAATGGAAGATATGAAATTATGGAGGCCCATTTACATTCACATCCAGGGAATGAAAAGACCAAATAAAAAAAACGGTGGTCTTATGTTTGGAGAAAGATTGCTGCCGAAGGAACTGTGCGAAGAGGAGTCTTTTGCTGCAACAACCACCCACGTTCTCATAATTTCTAGGAAGAGCCAATCAAACTTTGCCAAATCAGCATATGATCTGTCCATGTCCAAGAAATAACTGTCAAGATGAAGGCTTATAAAAGGAGAGGCAAAAACAAAAAACACAACAACAGAGAGGGACAACCAGAGCAAAGAGGGATACACGCAAGAAAGAGTTTTGTGCAGAAAAATAGTGAATCAGAGAGAATTTACACACATTTTCATTTTCTTTCTTCTTTCATAAAGCAATTGTAAGAGAGAAAAAGAGAGAGAGAACAGTTCTGTTCTTGGTTTTGCTTGTGGCTTGTAAACAGTAAGTGAAGGTTGTGAAATGAAATGATTTCTCATGACGTTCTTTGCTTCTTTTTGTTGTTAATTTCTCTTCTGCAATTTACAAAGTCACTTGTTCAATTCATTCTTTCCTCCATGACTAACTTAGCACAGCTTTGTGTGTCAATGGAGATTAATTGAAAGAATACATCAAATTAAATGCCACGAGTCCTTAGCACAGCTTTGGATTCTTTTATTCAAATTCTAGTTCAGTTAGAGGGACATTAGCACAACTTAAGCCTTTACCGATCAAGTTCTGAGTAAATTGTGAAGTTTATGTTTGTTTATGATCTGTTTGTACTTTGTGCTTCAACTTAGCACAGCTTTGAAGAAGCATAGAGTAACAAATTAGATTATGTTGAGATGTATTAAAAAGGGGTCTTAGCACAGCTTTGATTCCCTGTATGATGTTCCAACTTGATTAAAAGATGCCTTAGCACAGCTTTGGCTTTGTTTTTCTCAAGGCTGATCCTTTGATCAATTTTTCTGGGCAATTAGTCATCCACTAAACATGGTCTGGTTGCAAAGAAAGGTTAATCAAAAGGACAGCAAAACTTTGATAATGATCATGAAAGAAACGACATGCTGTCAAAATTTACTCAGAAATTGATTGTTCTTAAATTGAATAGCAACAATTTTCCAATAGAAAAAGAACTCAAAAGGTCTATGGTGAATATTAAATGCTTACTGGTAAGAAATATGATTAGTATTGCAAGATAACATGTGAGAACTGAAGTCTGGACTGTTTCTGGTGCAATCAGCAAAAAGCATTTACAGTTTACGAAATCTTTTATATCTCATACGGTTAAACCGAATTAATTGAAATTTTAAATTTAGATGAAACATGATAAGATGCACGTTCTGTAAAAGTTTCATAATTTTTGGACATACAGATTAATTGTAACGAATTTCTGAATTCAGACAGAAACTGATTCTCAGGAAACTGTACCAGCAAATCGTGCCAGTAGTTTTCTCTGAAAGTTCATGCCTTGAAACCTTTGAAATAAATTTCTAAAAGTTCTACAAAAACTACTGTAACTGACTCAATATGTTAAGTTTAAAATCTGAAAGTTTCAAGCCTTAACTGCAAATAGACTATAAATAGAAAATAAATAACTGCAATGAAGTCTGTCTGCCCCAGGAAACTGTTTCACAGAAAGTTGCCCTGAATTCAAAAATCGTGTAAAAATACCAAATCAACTCATAAAAATTCACAAAAGATATCAAAATTTTCCTCTGTAAGTCTAGTTTCAAACAAAACAACTCTCACGTCCAAATTCGAAACAGATCAAAAGCAGTCATTGAAAAAGTGACGAAAGGTCGTGTTGACTCAGAAAACTGTATTTCAGAAAATGACCCTGAAGAATTAAGCCATAAACCCAGCAAATCAAACTCTAAAAATTCTGTAAAAATACAAAATAAATCCCTTCACGAGTCTTCTTTCAAATGATTCCAGTTTCATAATTTTTGGTGAACCAGAGAGATGCTTTTCTAATTTTAGAATGAATGAAGGCCTGGTTAGTCTGTCCAAAATACACAGCCCAGAAAATTCCAAACTTGTCTAAATGTCAAAATCCACTAAAATTCATAGAAAATTCGAAAAACCTCAAATAAAATATCCCAAAAATAGGAAAATTCTAAAGATTTCAGTTCACTGATCATTTGATGTCAAAATCATCTAAAGATTGGTCAAATCCGACTTTGATCATTTACACCATAATGCATCATGTGAATTCAAATTAAATTGAAATCTTATAGAAAATTCTGAAAAGTCCACAAAACCAAAAATAAACTTGTGCGACTCCAACTTTGTGGTAAAATTCTGATTTGAGTTTTAAATCAACTCAAATTGACACAAATGCAAACTAAAACAAACCAAATCAAATCAAATTTCGATTTGAGTCTAAATTGACTCGAATCGTGTCAAATCCAAATGAGATCTAACTTGAGTATCAAATACGCTCGAGTTGTCTAAAATTCAGTTTGAGGCCCCAAATCGTCTTGAACTAACCTAATTTGAATCCAAGTTGATTCAAATTAACAAAATCAAAACAAATTATAATTTGAGTTCAAATTAACTCAAGTTATACCCAAACAAGTGCCAAAAAACAAATCAAAATTGATCTAACTGGACCAAAGCCCCGGTTTGATCATAAATTCCCTCGTCACCTGAATCAGCGGTCTGCTTTGTATTTAGTGTGCGAGTTGCAAAGTTATTGTGCCTGAGTGACCAGTGCGGTTACACTCCTGACCCTAACTTTGCGAAGTCCTTGTTTCTGAGTCAACAAAATGCTCTGTACTTAGAACTTGGTACTTCACAGGATGCGAGAACAAATAACTCAAATCCAAAAATCAAATGTCAAAACGAGAAAAAATATCTCAACTCCAAAATAAGTGGTATTTAATCGACTAATGGACTGGTCAATGATTTATCACTATGGTTCAAGTTAGATTCAAAATCCTAACTTACCATAAACACCCCTCAAAAACAAATATCGCATGCATAATCACCCAACAAGTTGCATTTCACAACTCTTATAGCCTAGAAACGTAATTCTTCGAATCCCTTAATCAGAGGTTCTCGCGGTTTATTCCCGAGGTAATTAACAGCAGGGGCTTGCGCCTGCTGGAAAGAAAGAACCCACAAAAACAATAAACCTCCACGTGAATAGAAATTCATATGAGTTCTTCTCTCTTCGTTTAGAAAGGACTTATATCGAATTGTGACACGCGGAGGGTATCTAGATAGATCTTTTCCATTTCCCGCGTTGATTTAGTTCCGCGGCGAAAAAAAAAGGTCCAGACAACAGAAAATAAGTTGAGTTTCAAAATGGGCAGAGTTTCAATATAGCACTTTGCCTCCCCTTCTTCTGTCTATGGAGAGCTTATTTTATAGGGGAAGATGTGTTCTAGGGTTTCGTTTGAGGCTGCCACTTGGCAATTTCTCAGAATTTTGGATTTGGATGAGGGGCTGAGATGTATTTTGCTCCTTGCAGCCTCAATTGGTGAGTCTTCATGCCTTCCTTCATGTTTATTGCCTTGTACACTCTCCAATGGTCTCTTGACACCTGGCTTTGGTATTGGACAGTAGATGGATTGGCTTGATTTACTTCAGTTTACTTGTAATTTGATATTTTCATGACAGGTGGGCCATGGGGCCACTTGTCATGCTGGGTTGTGTGGGTGTTGATCCCTTTCCTTCTAGCTTGGAAGAGGGGTTGTCACTTGGCGCCAAAACATGGCTTGGACAGATGGCATTGATCCATGGTCCATTGAATTTTGATGGTTCAGATGCATTTGTGATGGCATCTTCCCCTGTGCATAGCTGTTGAGCCTATATCTGAGGCTTGGCAGTGTATTGAGAGGGTATTTGATCCTCTCCATTTGATATTTTGCTTTGGATTGGCTGTGGTTTGCATCTAGCAATCTGTAGCCATGTATTTCTGGGAAGTGAGACTTGTTCATGGGGCCTACTGGTCAATATGATGACTCCACTGTGCTCACTCGCAAAGTAGAAGAGGCAGGTTTGATTTCTTTCCTTTTCTCTTCTTGTTTTTCACTGGAGTCACTGGGTGCATCCATTGGGTGCACTCATTTGGTTTAAGTGACTTTCATGTTCTTTGTGTAGGTGGCAGGTTGTCATTGTGCCATTTTTGTGTTGGCTGTTTGACATAGGCGCCTAAGAGCTTGCATCATGTGCTCTGAATGTTGGTACATTCTCCCTGGAGGGGGAATTGATGAGGTATTGCCTTTTGCAGATTTTCTGTAGTTGGCAACCCTGTAATTATGCATGTTTGAGCTGTCACTTGACATGATATATGTCATTTGATACTCACATTCATATTACTTGGTTTATTTAGCATCATTTGATAGCTGTTGGTAGTAAATTTCAGCCAATGATTTTGATATGAGGCTCAATCAAATTCTTTATACAACCTGTGAGTTGTATTTCTGTGGGCAATTTGATGTATTTGTCTGTAGGCTAGTGTTTTGAGTCAACACTTGTCATATTTGGACAAGTTGTGCTCACACTTGCCCTGTCAGATGGCTGGAGAAGGTAGGCAGTGGCATTGACCATGGCTTGCCTCAAATAGGTGCCTCCCCCATATGGCCAGTGATGAGCCAGACTTGGCTTTGTGAAGCCTTGTCATTTAATCTGAGGCCTCAAGTAGAGTCTTGACATTGAGGTGGCAGGTGTTTCAGGTATATTTGATCCTTGGCAAGCATGCAAATTGTTTGATCTATGTTGCCAATTTCTGTGCAACCTTGGTGTAATATCCTGTGGCAGGCAACCTCAGGGGCAAATGTGGCATTACATCATGATTTCACAATGATTTAAGCACAACATTCCCTTGTCCTTTTGTGACAATACCTGATTTGCCCATGGGCCAAGTAATGACACGCATTTGAAGTTATCTCAGGTACAATCTGATGTCTCTCTTTCTATATTGGCATATACATATAGATGCATATTTGGTTCAGTTCAACTATGATCCAACCATCCATTGAACTTGATATGTATCTGGGTGGCTGGGGATGACCCTGCACTTGTAATTGGGTCAAGCATCAATATATTGGCGTTTGTAGCATGGTTTTATGTTGTGCTTTGGCTCTGTGCACCCTTTACTTTTCATGAAGAGAGAGAGAGAGGGACCACTGAAAGTGATGCAATGCACTCTCTTCTCTCTATTTACTCTCACAGCCAAGGGTATACTGTTTCGGCAGGGCTAGGCCATCTTTTCAGGCCTATGGCCAAAGGAAACTCAATTCTTCTCCAGTTAACCATATTATTTGGTTTTAATTTCACTGGACGTCTCCATTCCGAGAGTCAATCATGCTTATAAGCGTCCCTGACTCCCTTCTTTCTATTTCTTGTGCATGAGCAACACTTATACACCGTCGTGAAGCTATTCTCACCCACCACTTGAGCTGTAGCGACCTCATTGCTTGCACAGTGAACACCCAAGCTTTTTCGCCATGGCCATGGGCGCAATAGCTTGCCTTAAGTCGAATTGAATTCGAATTGCTTGTCACATCGCCTCTCTAGACCCAGCACAAGCTTCTCAGGTATCTAGTTTCATTAATTCTCACTTAATTTTGGAGAATTTAGTTTGTATTTCTCTCGAGTATTAACCTTTCTCTTTTGGAATTGCGCGATTTCAGGCGTTGTTTCCTGTCGAGTTTGGTGTCATTGTGACCGTGAGCGCATTGTCTTTCCAACGGTGCCATTGGTTCAGGCAGTGGTGGAGGGTAGCGGCGGAGGAGGATCAACCTTCGTCGGAGGAGGAGGTGTCTCCTTCTGTCAGTACATTCTCTTTTTTTTCTTATTTCCTACAGTGGGGACCACTGTCTTGCCCACTGGGGTGGTGACACCTGTCGAATCTGAGTCTGATTTGGGCTCAGTCGGAGCCGTGTCGGGGTTCAGGTCGAATGCGTGTCGGATCCATGTCTAGCTCGAGTCGAAGTTGAGTCGGAAGCGATCATGGTTGGGTCGAGTCCATTAGCCGTTTTGGGCTGGGTTGATTGCGGGCTGTGGTGGGCTCGATTTATTTTTATATATTTTGTTTGTATTTTTAAACCGGCCTGTATATATTTATTTGTGCATGTTTTTATACACGTATTTCACATGTATTTGGCACGTATTTCACATGTATTGCACGCATATTGTGTATGGATTTGTATGATTTGTGGGCCCTACCAAATAGCTTATATTGTAGCATCATGATATTAACCCTTTTGATATACTCGATTAAGTCCAAAATTACTTGAAATTGATTCAACTTGAACTCATCAAATAATCGTCGTCAATTACATTCGAATAGCTCTACACGAGCGTTCTTTCATGCATCTTGACGTCTCCTATCGGCTTGTTTTAATATTTGCCGAATTTTAGAGGCAAACAAGTATCAATTAGAAAAGACCATACATGTTATTTTAAATAAAGTATATTGTTAGCATTAATGAGTAAAGACAATGGATATTAAAGTGGTAAATGTTAAGTGGAAGTGGATGATAACCGTTGTACCAGGCGTTTTGCTTGGGTGCTCTAGTAGCAGAGCGCTCCCCAGAAGATATCCGTTCACGACGGATAAGTGGGCTTCTTGGGATAGTGGATAAAGGTCAAACTAGTGGGCTTCGTAAGTGGGGCGTGTTATCTAGTGGAATTAAAAGTATTAATTTGAGTAAAGAATTGTAAAGTCATTTATTTTGATATTGATTTATTAAAGATTGTCATCATTATAGTAAAGTAGATTTGTTAGGAATCATGGGCATTTAGTTATAGTCATTTTATTGAGTTATTTTACTGAGTTATTAAATTTCACGAATCTCCGGGCTGGAACTAAATACCGCACTGGGAGATTATTTCAGTCTCTCATTTGTTTTCCATTTTACATGGGTTCCAGGTATTGAAGACGATGTGTTATTAGAGCTTTTCAAAAAAAAGTGAGGAAAGAAAGTGGGTCAAATAAATGCCATTGATTGTACTATTATATTTTATTTAAATACTTTTGATACATTGAACTATCATGGGAGTCTCGTGTTCAATTCACCATGTTCGTCTTTGTCGTTTGTTAGACTCTTTTACTATTGAATAAATAAAATGTTGTGGCAATTTCTGTGTAGATTATTGGTATGTATGTGATGTTTGTTTCGCCTTACGTAGAAATACGCGGCGGGTTGTCACGATGCACTCATGAGTCATCTAAAAATGACTCGGGGTGTGACACCAAGCAACCACATAGCAAGTTCGCTTGTTTCAAGATAGGGATAGCATGTGAAATAAAAGTTTGTAATCGACATGAATGTATCTTAGCCTTGGGGGCTTTATATTTCTTGCATATTATAGCAATTTAAGATTTTGTATAACTTGTGTGAGAATTTAAACCTTGTGAACAAGGAATGACGATCACATTATTTTTTTCCTTTTTATTATTTCTTCTATTTCCCACATAAGATGTGTAGCTATAATGAATTCGCACGACGAAAAGGAAGAACGGCGCACTAAACCTAAAAGCTAGGCCTGCAACGTGTGTAAACACGCATAACAGTTATACGATAGGGTGATCATGAAGAACTAAGGAGTGAGTCGCGACATGAAAAACCAGAACAAGAAAAATAGATTATAAAAAGAGAAATTTGCTGACTGGCATGTCTGATACATATATCATCTTATAATAACTCCACAGCTTTACAAAATGTACTACCACCTAAAACATACCACAAAAGAAAGAAAGACAAACAAATTCCTCCACTAATCTTCACCCAAAATACAAACTGTTCGTCCTCAATAGAGTAATCATCAATATTTATCCCACTACCTCCCTGCAAACTAAGACCTGCCAGAAGTGGACCCAACTTAGATAACATCTTATCAACGTTATCGGGGATATGCAACGAGCCAGACCCCTCGGTCTGCTCTTGCACAGGGTCACGGGGCGAACCTTCAGCCAACTCCTCTTCAACTTCTCGTACATCTGCTGTTTCGCCGTGGGTATCTATCCCAGCCGAGCATTCCCCTTCAGACCGCACTTCCTCATCATCAGATCGATCTTCGGCCAACTCTGCATCAGAAACTGAGGGAATATCAGCCGGCCAAGATGCACCAGAAGAAGACCAAGGGTAGCGTGGCGGTAAGGAATGGTTAGACACGGCCATTTCCATGTCAACGACAAAGTCCCCTTTCTCTTCAGCACACATACGTTGATCGTTTTCCTCATCCCAATAGCACTGGTTAAGTTCTACATCGGGCAGGGGAGTGTCAGGCTGCATGCCAAACTCTTCACGGGTGAAAGGAAAAAATCTGCGTAGGTCGTCACATTTCTTGCTAAGCATGAAGTGCATTCCCCCGCAAGCAAGTCGAGTGGCAGCCATTTGAGCAGCTGAAGACTTCAGATAGGCACCAAGATACTCTTTAGTGGAACGAACTGACCCTGATTCGGTGGAAAGCGCTTCTCCAAAAGCAACCTGCGCTTGCAACCTCGCCAGTTCAACAACCAGCTCCTCAACTCTGTTACCGGTTGTTTCCAGCAAATTAGAAGCAGTGATAGCCTCGGCCTTGAGAACATCATTCTTCTTTGTAACAGAAGAAAGTTGTTCCTGAGTAGTTACCAACTCTTTCTCGACCACAGCCACCTTATGGGAAAGCTCCTCCATCTCTTTGATAGCGGAATCCCTTTCAGTTTTCAATTCAGCAACTTTAGTTTTGTGGATCCTAGCCACCTTTTCAGCGGTCTTCTTCCAATCAGCCAGAGCCCCCTCCATCTTTTGAAAGTCGGATGTAGCCTGCTCCAGTCGAGCTCCTCGTCGCTCCACCTCTACCTACAATCCAAGTATTTTACTCTGAAGTTCAGAGTTCATGTCAGTGGAGCGACGAAGCAAGTCCGACAATTGGCCCTGACTCTCTTTAGCTTCTTGGGCCCGCGATCGCGACGACTCCAGGCGAGTAACAAATTCCTCGCAACACTCACGAAACTCAGCCTTCTCTTTAGGAGTGGCCTTGTCAAGTAAAGAAAAGCTAGAAAACTCTATCTTGAAACCTTCTTCAGGTTCTTCGTTACTACGCAGAGCTCGCAGCTGCCGATCCAACTCGAAATTTCTCTTGGATAGGTCAGAAAGAGACTGTATCCAGGTCTCCCTTATATCGCGAGCTTGAACATGAGCGCTCGCCTGCAAACACCCTAGTTCGAACAGAAGGGAGTGCATGCGCATGAATTTCTCATCAAGAGGCATCGCCTTTATTCTATTTCCCAGTTGAGGGCATAGATCCAGGGAAACACAATACAGAGAAGTAGCGAGCTGCGAAGCCTACATTAGGAGAGAGAAATCATCATGTACCGTTGATAAAAACACATGAGGATATGTGGAAAATTAAAGTACGCGAAAACACGACCATAATGCAAAACAAGAAGAAAGTGTACCTTTGGGTCCGGTGAATCCAAACCAGGCAGGCATAATGACACCCTTTCGTTGTCAGCGCCAGGTCAGGAGATAATTTCTTCTTTTTTGCCTCCTTTTCCGGGAGAGTGGGTTTGTCATGAACAACTATAGACTTTTCCTTGGGTGCTGATGGATTCGCGCGGGCAGACGAAGCCTGCTGGCGTTTGTGAGAGGAAGACGAAGATGATTTCGGGGGTCGGCTTTCCTCGACCACAACAAAAAGAGATCTGTTGTCCCGAGGCTTTTTGGAGGGAAGAACTTTGGAGGAAGCAGAGGGCTTCGAAGAGGAAGGCTTCGAAGTTTGTCCCGGAGGAACATCAGGATTAGTCTCAACCTTGTGAGGAAATTCCTCATCATCGTCCTCCTTCTCGTCAGGAACGAAGTCGTCAGGGGGGAATACGCAATCATCAGGAGTCATGCTACTCTCGTCCCAACACAACCAATAATCCCAGGAAGACTTCCCCTTCAAATGCTTAATAAGCTTGAGTTCCTCGTCAGTAGGGGAAGGAAACGTAGTACCAGCATAGCTACTTGAGGCGATGTTCCAAGAAGAAGGCACGCACATCTGATCTATCAAGGAGCCTCGAGCATAAGCGAAGAAGCTCTCCCAGTAAGGAATCTTTCTAGGCTTGTTCGCGAAGATACGATCCAAGGTCGATATCGTGCAAAACTCGAACCTCTTGCAAAATTTATAAAAATGGCCGAACAACCCTAACGAAGGCACCACCGGGTTAGGTAAATCCAATGCCTTGTAGTTTTTTACAAGCAATCGCTCAAAAGAAGTGATACAACACCAGGCCACGGGATGTAGATGAGCAAGAGGAACCTTGACATGGTTTAGTATTTGACATTGAAAAGAAGAAAGGGGCAAGCGAATCCTATAGTACGTAGATTTATAAAATAAAGCTACTCCCTTAGCAGTATCAAAAGGGCGATCAGATCGTGTGGCTTCGACAAGCTCTACCCTATCTCGTGGCCGCTGAGATATGTCTAGGCCCTTGGCAAGTTGCTGAAGAGTCTCAACTAATCCAGGGACAAGATTCAAATCCCCGAGACATAGGGAAGCGTTTTACATTGTCCTCAGGCTCATCCAAGCGGAAGGATTTCTTAGGCATGATGAATTGACCTGCATAAGAAAGCAAAAATACTATTACAAGAGTTATAAGAAAAAGAGAATACTATCAAAGAGATTATGAGAAAAGGAAAACAACAAAACTAACCAGGGGATAAGAAAACCTTTGAGAATGATGAGATAAAGTTGAAGATGCGATTCGTCTAAGAGGAAGAAGTTGATTAGAAATATGGGAGAGGAGAAAATTGTTTTAATAGAAAAGAAAGGATGAAAGAGAAAGGGAACTCGCTTTTATATAAGGACCAAATATGTTGTCATGCGCCTTTTCACCTGGACTGAACAGATCCCAAGAGAAGACGAAAAGGAAAAAGGTACAACAGTCAATCACGACAACCTAAGTGTAATGATGTTGCACAGTAAACTAAGCACTTTTACGTGGCTCCTTTTCCTTCCTGATACCGTGACATCAAAGTACTATTCATTACGTCACGTCGTTAAAGGAAAACTTGAGTTACAAGAAAGACGGTCGATAAGGGAAGAACTACCCAGATGACGTTTAAAGTACCTTATCAGTGCGCTCGATCGAGAGCGCCCCCAGCCAGAGTTCGCTCACCTTTCATGTTGGCCAAGTACTCGAGGGCTGGCCACCCGATTAGTTTGGTCGAAGGTTCACCGAGCCTTTCAGCCATAAATTTACTCGAGGGCTCATTAGTTCGCCCAACCAATATTCAGTTTCACTAGCATGTCTGAAACTAAACCCATAGGTTCGACCTGCGTGCAAAAGATAGAGGCGTGGTGAAGGCACAGACACAGGTCATTATCTTAACTTCTGGCATGCATTTATGCATGCCAAAAGCTTGAGGGCTATTGATAGGATCAGATTGGTATCGGCCCATTTCATGGCCCAAATGAACTTGGGGAAGGCCCCCAATTGACGAAGATCTCCAGCTCTGGCCCAATCTGTAAGTGGAGGGAGTAAGTTTCCCGCCAAAAGGTAAATAACCGTTCACTGGGACCCACCCTGACAAGGAAGTCGAATTGTCAGGTATCGTTATAACCGTACGATGATGTGGGAGGTAAAGGTTCTCCCCCGACCTCGACAGAAAGGGAGGCGAACGTTAAGGGAGCCCAGGTTCACTTTACCAAAGTACTAGCAAAGTACAATCACCCTGAAATAATCTAACAGTTAATCGAGGGCGATCTGCTGAGCGGGAGTTCAGCCAGGGGCCACAAAGTGCCTCAGCGGATCCAGGATGGAGATGACGTCATGAGTTATTATAAATAGATACCCCCATCCTACGAGTGGGGGGTTCCGTTTTCCTTTATCTAGAAAATATAGATGAAGAATGTAAACAAACTATGAGCAATAAAATAATCTTTTTGTGTTGAATATCTACCTCTATTCCTCTCAAAAATCGTTGATCTACCCTAGTAGCTAGATTTTGGGTTATCAGTATCTTTCTAAACCCTACTGGTAGAAAGGGTTCTTCTTCAGATTACCATTTGTTGAGTATGGAGATGTTTGAGGATCAGGTTATCCCTTGGGATCCCAAGCATTTAGATGTTGTGGGTGCGCTAGAGTGGGTCCCTGGTCAGACTGAGTGGACCCGCTACGTTTTGGATAGCATAGGACATCTCTACGTTTTGGAGGCGTGTCATCGATCTTTAAATTGAACAAGATCAATAATTTGGATTTAAAGTCAAATGCATCTGACAAATCCTATGCAAAACACATTAATTGCATTTGTAATACCAAAGCAACCTTAACTGATGAAATAAATACGGTTATGCAACTGTAAATACCCATGAAACTTAGCATTTACAATGAAGCTAGTTACATCGACTCAATTGCATTAGTGTAGCTCATGCAGAACACATGTTGCATCATCATTGCGAATGCAGTCAGCCCATGCAACTGCTGTAGTTTCCTCTACTGATTGACATATACATTTTAATAACTTTAAGTAGAATTTGTTTTTAAAGCCTTCTATTTGTTGTTGGTAGAGTAATGAAGGCAAATATATATTCACTAAATTTGTCAATATAATCCTTTAAAATTTTTTATCATTTATCTATTCGAAATGACTTTTGTATCCAATATTAGTATCTTTTTAAAGCAATGTAAATGATAAAGAGAAAATAGTTATTTTCTTAATTTGACAAATCTAATTCAAGTCATATAGTCAGCACTTCAAGCTAATTAAAGCATTACTACAACACCTCCCTACCAAGGAGTGACAGGTTTTTTTTTTTATTTTGTTTGACATGAAGAACAGGAAATACATGATATTAGTGAGCAATTTTTATTCTCCGGTTAACGTAGTTAGTTTGTTTGAGCATCAAGTATCGGTGGATCGGCATAGGGACCCTTTAACCAGCTATTGGCAACATAGCGGTAAGAAGCCTCGGTTAAGCGCAGGCCATCCCAATTCACATATGTTAATGGATTCTGGCATGCAGTAACATCTGGCGTGCCGCACATTCTAGGCTGGTGCCAATTGTATTCACCACCAATTCCACAGCATACAACGAGTGGTTTAGATGTAAATCCTAAAATAACAAAATTAATATGGAACTATCTTTAAGACCAGAAAAAAGTACATCTATCTCCTGAAATAATGATAAGCTGCAAATCCATGAGTTGGAGACTTTTTAACATTTGTTTAGGGAATATTAAATATCTCAAAGCGGGTCAAAATTATCTCGAAATTAAGTCTAATACAATTGTATTTCCTCTTTTATTGAAAATAATTGTTGATTCATTTTTTAGCTTACCAAATCGTCGTGGAAACCTGATAAAGTTGATAACAGGTTTGTAAAAATCTGCGTAAATGATCTTTGCAAGAGGATACTTGATCCGAAGTTCTTTTACTGCCTGAAGTAGAAGGGAATTATGATATCTTGATAGTATGTTGTATTTTTCGATGCATCCAGTCTTAGGATCGTAAATAGAGGAATCATCAGTTTTGAGAATTGTCAAAAGCGACGGAAGGCAACCCATCGGTATATTCCCTGGTACCACCACAGTCCTTGCACCTTGATCAATAAGTTCCTATTGGAAAATTAGGAATAGATATATAAAATTTATATAGTTATCTTGATTATCTTATAACACAGATTTGCACATCCATTCATTGAAAAAATAGATCTTATTGGCAAGACTTTGTCATTTTTATGTTGTTTATAAGAACCTTGATTGTTTCTGCAATAGTTTGAATAATTGTTGAAGAATAACGCATCATTTGTTCCACGGTCAACAAACCGGAAAACATGACAGTGTAGTCGCTCCCTTCAATTTCTCCAACAATGAAGAGAGATCTACCAAAATAATCTTTGCATTCTGCAGTACAACGACATTGACAATTAGTTTTGTTATATTTATATACAAGGACATATTCATTGAATAATATTATATTCTTGAACATGCCATAAAGGTCGAGGAAACTATTGGTCACGAACCATTCGTTGTTTGGCATAGCGAAGGCTTCAACTCCTCAAACCATTGTAGTTGTGACGACAATGAATTGTTCAATGGATCTTCAAAAGTTGTAATGTTGTGCAGCTTGAAGAAGGTCTCGTCAAGTGCTGTCGCACCTGCGACAGCAAAGTTTGCTCCTTGTCGAAAGCTTTCATTTTTGTCCAAATAAGGCTTAAGATAGGGCAGGCCAAACTCCTCCGCTGTATGATTGGAAAAGAAATGCAACCAATATATTAATTGTGTCCATGTTTGACTATATATATACAATATGGAGAAAAAAAAAACTATTCGAATCGGCCATTTGAAATTCAATTTTGAAAAATGAGTCCGAACCAAAACTTTTAGAATATATACTTTGCAAAGTATCGCACTCTATATATAGATTATGATAATTTGTGAAATATTAGAAAGTTTTTACTTCTGACTTTCATCTCAAATTTCTATTAGAATCAAATTATATATGCAGATATATAATATTTTTACTATCTTTTCTTATTTTATTAAAAACGCTATTATTGAAGTATTACATGCACTTCAATTTAAAAATATTAAATTATATAGTTACAAAATCATAAAAATATAAAATTAAAATTTTTACAATAGATTATAATATGAAGAATAAATTTGAATTCTGGATCGGTCGTTTGAACCTCGTGTTTTCAAAAACGTATCTAAGTAAAGTGATCGATTTGAACCCTTCATTTGTCGTCCACTTTGGAATTTCATAGGAACCAAATTCAAATTTGTCAAAGTTTTATATTTTTTCTGATTTTTTAAAATCATTCTTATTAAAACATACATACCTCTAAATTCTAATTCGAGAAATAAATAAGATTTCAAAACCAAGAACTATTAAAGCTCGGATGTCTCTATATATTCATACTATTATTTCTTAGAAATAATCCATTTTTTAGGATAATTGTAGGAGTGGTATATCATATATTTGTGGCTCTTTGTTCATATGTACCGGCAAAATTACTGTCATCAATGATCTGCCAATAAAATTGTAAAAAGACAAACGAAGGAAAAATTATATGAAATTGACAATTGGCTCTTCAGGTGCATGCAGGGGAACTGGTATGCCTATTTTAAATTGACGACAGTAAATATTCTAGATGTCTCTTTATACATTTGTTCTGTTAAATATATTCTAAAATGTGTTCGATAAAATGCTGATAAAATGAATTGTGAGAAATACCGAGAAAGTCCACGATCAATCTTCCATCACTGAACCGCTTAGAGGGGCGGTGGAAGAAAGTCATTCCATAAGGCAAGTTGTCTGTGTATAGATCCAATGAGTTGTTCTTAGCCAGCACATTTATGTTACCAGTGTCAGAGTATGAATCACCGAAGCTAAATATCGAGTTGAATGCATGAGATGGAGTTGGTTGAATTGGCTCCAGAAACAAAAGGAAAGAAAGGATGATGAGAGTCGTGCTCTTCATTAGTGCGGATTAGATGTGAACTTCAAACAATGGGCAGAAATGGAGGATATATAAAGGGAGAGAGCTAGCAGCTAGAGAATCGCTTTTGTGACACCTATTGAAGCTCTTGATGATTTAATCTTGTTGTTAAAATTGTATCCAGTATTTTATTGTTTATTTTCAGCAAAGTTGTTTTGTTATTTTTGAACTAGTTAGATTGTCAGGTTAGTCCAGCATGTGGCTGAGAATAGAGTAGAAGTTATTTTTAGTGTGCAGTTATTGTTTATTTTCAGCAAAGTTGTTTTGTTATTTTTGAACTAGTTAGATTGTCAGGTTAGTCCAGCATGTGGCTGAGAATAGAGTAGAAGTTATTTTTAGTGTGCAGTTATTTTCTCCAAACGTGGCTGTAATTTTAGAGTTATTTTATATATATAAGAAAACCCCAGAAAATGATGCGGTGATTGTAGCATCACAAAAAGAAAAATCTCTATTCTTTGCTTTCTTTAATCTTCTTTGCGTTCTAGTATTTTGTTGAAAAAACCAACAGCTCTGACATTGCCATGTTACTCTTCTTATCGTGGCCGTGTGCGACACAAAATTGTTCAAGGACGCTCTGTTGTAAGAGAGAATGATGAGTACAACAAACTAACAATGACATCAAACTGTTTTTGCAACTTGTTTAAAAAATAAAAACTGTTCAAAATATAAGCTGTAATCAGAATGAATAACTAAACCTTGTTAGAATTGGAAGATGATCAAATTAAGAGGACGAAAGTAAAATTTTGCAAATCATATTGGCATATTCTATTGCTTAATTAATGAATCAATAAAAACTCCTTCCACGTATATAAGTAGTACAAGCATAATGATGACAATAGATTAATAAGCCAGCTCTTTTTTTTTTCAATAAAAATAATATTTTGTTATCCAAATTAATTGCTGAATAACGGAAGGACTATGACGAATCAAATTTACCAAACAAGAGGACAAAAGATATGGTAATCTCACCATGTTCTATTATATATAGTACACCAAAATTCTTACATCAATATTAAATTAAGTATCGCACCAAAATTAATTGTAGTAACTTTTTGAATGAAAATATAACAAAATTAATATATAAACTATAAAGCAGTAACTAATAAATTCGATAACCTAAAACTGTGTTATATATAGACCAACCTTCTAAAACAATGAATTGTCTAAAAGATAATTCAAAATAATCCTTGTGGCTTGCCCTTCAAAATGACCAACTAACTCCACGATATGCAACAATAATTACTAAAATAATATTACAGTAAAATAAACGGAATGAAGTTTGATGAAAAATTTGAACAATCTTCTCTTTATTATTTTTTTCGTTCTAACATGGCTTATGAATGATTTAGAGGAATCAGTACAGAATATATATTTACAAACTTTTAATTTCAGCCACACTCACCGAACAGGAATGCTTTAATTATAGGATTAATAGAGTGGTCAATCATTAGTGACAATTGTAATAAGAGAGAAAAGCCTTAAAGGGTGTTCAAATCAATATATAGGTCCATGAATTAACAGAGACTCAAGGAGATAATATATTTCTATTATAATATTTATAACCTTATCAATATTAAGATTTGATAATTTATTTTACAGATTTCTATTTCAAGGAACAAAAAATTGATAAGGATATAATAGTTGTGGGAAGAATTCTAATGCCGCAAAGTTGTGTATCACGAAAATGCCGCAACCATACTTTTCATTTAAGAATTCGACAATTGATCATGTTAACATTCATGATAGGAATTATTCAAATGTAAGATCAACTTTTAAGGATCTGTTAATAGAGTGGTAAATCGCTTGATCTACTAGAGAATAAATTTTATAGAAATACCTCTCTTGTATAAGATCAACCAGATCATTTGTTTAAATTTGACCTTGAATTTAAAATTTGAATTATAAGAAAATATAATTGTATCATTATGGCACTAAAACCTTGCCAGTAAAGCCCACCTCAATAATATTGTATCTAAATTCAAGATATCATCAAATCAAATCATCAATCATCAAAGAATACTACATATGTAGGGGCATTATCTACAGTACCCCCTATTGGATTTTTTTGGCATTTTGCATATCCTTTTATGCACAAAATAGAAAAAGATACACACGATCTATACATAAATTACGTAAAAAAAAGACACCAGCTCCCATGTGGGTGTTGGATTATTTGTAGTGGATTTGTAATAAAACCGACAACATGACAACCTGAACACAAAAAATGTTTTGCTACAAGAGTTCGGACGAAGAATAAAAAGAGGCAGCTCATCAGGTTCAAGGTCAATGTAATTGGTTTTTCGGTTTAGCCCCTCCATTATTCTATTGCAGATTTATATTTGAGTCCCTCGGCTTTCTTTTGTTACATAATCAACAAATCAAAAAAAAAAATATAAATAAAGATGTGTAGGTGTCGGGATCATTTAGTTAAATGTAGTCCGACACTTCAAGCATTATGAAATAATATTTTTTCCTAATTTCTGTAACGTGACACTCTATAACTATTTGTGTGCTATGTATTATTGCTCATAAAACTAATCCAATTCACCGCCAGACAATAATTTTGCAACGCATTATTTTGTTTATGATTTTTGTGACCCCTTCCTATTTTTATTTTCATCCTATCTCCATCTCTTTTTTTGTATTGTTCGGAGTCTCTCTCCACCTTTCTCTTATACTCCTCTGACAGCAATGTCTCTCCGATTATACTAAATTTAATTATCTTTATTTTATATATAACTTAATTATAAGAACAAACTAAGAATTAATACAATAAAAATTAATATATTGAGCAAAGCTCAATTACACCCTCTAGTTTTTATAAATTTAGATCTTTTATTTTTTTTGTTAAGTACCTTCTCCAAATTCTTTTTAATGAGTTTTATGCGTGTTCTTATAAAATTACAAGAAATTTATTGGTCTAATTGTTCTCTATATTATAGTTTTTAAATATTTTTAATAGTTCTTTAAATTTAGGGTTTTTTTGTCATATTTTAAGACTAGCGTTAGTTTATATTGCTTGATATTTTTGGATATGGCTTTTTATAATTATAATTATGTTATATGATGACATTTTTCTATAATAATATATCACTCGATGTATAAACATATATAACTTTTAACCAACTCATTCAAAATTTTAGTTTTTTATTTAATTTTTTTCCAAGCCTTTCAAAAATTTTTAATGAAATTTTATGAATGTTCTTAAAATATTATAAAACAAAATCCAATGATATATTTTTTCTATATTTTTTTTATTTTAGAAAAATATGAAAACTAAAACTTAATCGCGAAGTGCAATTCTTCTGCTAGTTATTGTAAATTTTTCAGAAAAGATTCATGTGTTTGGGGAAAATTAATATGTAAATTTTACTGAAGAAAGATGTTAATCTGTACTTGAACTTCTATCCCTGCAATAAAAATCAGTTAAAGATACAATATTTTGTTTGCCTAATCATGCGGGCGAGTTATATGATCACATCATTTTTATTTTAAAAAATATTTAGATTTTAATATGTTTGGTAGAAGTTTTGTTGCATGCAAAAAAGTTTGAGAAATTCTAGAGTCCAATATATTGGACTGATGTGGTATGTCTAATACGATTGTTCTCATATTTTTAAATTTCAAATGACCAATTCGAACCTTTCAATATGTTTCCCATGTTGAAAACTTATAAGAAATTAATTTTTATATATTTTTTAATTTCTTTATTTTTTTTGGTTTTTAGAAAATTAATGATATAAAAAATATAAATAAAGATATGTCGGTGTAGGGATCATTTAGTTAAATGTAGTTCGACACTCCAAACATTGTGAAATTACATTTTTTCCAATTTTTGTAATGTAATATTTGTAACTATTTGTGTGTCGGGTATTATTGTTCATAAAACTGATCTGATTCACCAGCATACAATAATTTGGCAATGCATTATTTTGTATTTCATTTTTGTGATTCCTTTCTATTTTCATTTTCATCGTGTCCTCGTCTCTTTTTTTTTGTAAACATAACAATCTATTCATAATCAATCAGTATTAAATAATAACATTTTAAATCTGTATTAATATGTTAAATTTTGAGCGAAGCTCAATTGATTATCACCTAATAAAAATTCTAGATCGTCCAATAAAAATGATTTTCTAAAATACCAAAAAAAATAGTAAAATAGATCGAAAAAAAATATAAAAATTGATTTCTTATAAATTTGCAATATGGAAGACATATTGAACAGTTCGAATTGGTCGTTTAAAATTTAAAAATATGAGAACGATCATATTAGACGGACCTCATCCGTCCAATATATTGGACTCTAACATTTTCTGAAAAAGTGTTGGCATATAGTTGAACGTTCATTATAAATTTTTAAAACCAAATTAATCTTTTCAAATTAAACCTATATATGCATGTATATATCGACTAAGTGGTTAGATACTATCCGATACCAACAGATACTTGATGTGAACCCGCCAAAATTGAATCCTTATCCTGTGTCGCACGGCAAGTGTGCCGTGCGGAATCCGAGCCGTCTGATTTGATCTCAGCGGTTAGTTTTTTTCTTACCCATTAATTTGGTATTATTCACGCGCCACCCATCATCCATCGGACGGTTGGAATTCTGCGCGGCACAGTTGTCGCGCGGCACTAGATTTGAGTTCGCCAAAATTAGGTACCAATCAGATACTTGATGTGAACCCGCCATAATTAGGTGACCATATATCAGTTCTTTTCTAATCCGTTATAAATGTCAAGCACACAGCTTTGGAATTGATTTTCACACCCCCTATATTTAGTCCGAACACCCTTAATTTTTTTAAGACAAAATTACCCCTACATATTTATATTTAAACAAAATAACGTAAAAAAAATATCATAAGCTGCCAATATTGAAAACCACTACGTGCAAAGACAAAAGAGAACAAAAACAACGCCCTCAAATCCAAGGAAAAAAGTTTGTGCTGTTTTTTTTTTAACAATTTTCTTATGACAATATGACAAGTCTAAAAATAAAAGAATTAATTGTCTAGTAAACAATCAAAAACAGGTTTCTTTACATGTGATTTTTCAATATATAAAATTTATGCTTTAATATAGTGAAGAGTGTAGATGATGGCCGGGGTTATTATTGTCATTTTAGTGGTTATAGGAGTGTTCGGACTAAATTAAGGGTGTTCATATCAATTCCCCATAGATTTGTTCAATTTTGATCTATAAATAATTGTTATTCTTAAACCAAAATGAAGAGAGACAGATCTATAACAGAAGATTGGTATATAGTATAATTTACTGTTTTTCTTAAAATAAATGAAGAGATTGCAGATCTTCACCAGAAAGTTCGGTATAATACTATGATGAGTTATTTTTTTTCCTTAAAATATGCTGAAAAGATGGACACGTGAAAGGTTGTTACAGTACTATAGTTGGAACGTTATTTATTACTATAAAAAAGTGACGTTGTGATATTTATGAAAGCTTTTGAATAAGCGAACATATCATAAAGTAAAAAGAATAGAAAGACGTGTGTATTGTTCGTTAAACTTAAAACACAGGTAGTTATAGTGCTACACTGCAACACTGCTATAGGGCAGAATTTAATATGCAAAAATATTATTTGACATGGATATATTGTCAATTTTTAATATCTAAGGTCAACGTTGTATTGATCGGCGCTGAAGGTAATAGTAGTATTTATCGGTTTATATAAACAAATAGAATCAATAGACATGTACAACTAAAAAAAAGAAATAAATATGTTTCTCAATAAAAAATTCCACATAAAAGTATATCATTTCAAACATTAAAAACAATAATAAGACATGACAAAATTCTTGAATTGCTCTTGCTCCACCGTCGTGTTTGTAACGAACAATGATCGTACTCAAGACAGAGACATACTTTGTGGGAAAATTTTGAATTTTACAAAATATTGTTACACCAAAAATTAAAGAAAGAGCAAAAAAATTCAGAATGCGATCAAGAACGAATTGCGAGAAACTAATAGTTCGTAATTTCAGAGATGGCACAATCATGTATTTGTCCCATAAACATTTATTACTTCCAGCTCACCTCATCAATTTGGCCAATGAAATTTCAAAAATGATACAGAGAAAAGAAAACGTATATATGATTGTTAATCACGTTTTAATTCAATAATAAATGTAATTCCTGAAATTAAATTGATGATAGGTTCTTATAATTGAAGACCCAAAATGTATAGGTTTCTTCATAAAGAATTTCCATTTACGTTCACCAGAAAATCATTGAATATATCGCTAATTTATTGATGGATCTGCGTTTAGAGAAATTAATAGTTGATTTTTTGTTAAAAGATTCAAATTAGAATTATACTTTATGCAGTTAATAATATTCTTGTTTAAAGATTATTTTTCTTCGAGAACTTTGTTTAAAGATTCAAATTAGAACAGGAAGTAAAAAAATTCAGATAATATGGCTTAATAAAACTAAGTAATTTCCACAAATTCATACATGCAAAAGTTTCCTATAAAAGCAGTGTTCTCATCATAACATCCCCCTTTTTCATTAGCAAATGGATATATTTTGTTTCAACTAATGATGTTTATATAATATAAAAGCACAAAAAATTGAGTACATATACATATTAGCTTATCTATCCCTACATCATAAAATAAACATATCCAGATATTTTGTTGCGTACTATTATGGGTCGTTTTATCTTTCAACATGGCAGAAAATGCTATAAAATATCTACAATCTACAATATTGAAAAAGTAGCAAAAATGACGGCTTTCCGTTGTTGCATGAATTCAAACACAACTTGAATATAGGTTCTGTTACTACCTAATATGGTAACAAGTTTAATGCTAGAAGAGTAACAACAATGATATCAAAATATAAACTCAAATCTCTTTATTCATAATTCCATTGCGGTCTTACATCATTTTCTAAAGCTAAAAGTACAATAATCCTAGAAAAATGATCTAAGAGCCGACCCCTTTTCTAATCTATGGAGGCCTATTTATACTGATCTGTAGGAACCTTCTAATGACGTCAGTCCTGTGAGAGGCCGGTGTTCCTGTCTGCTGAGGTGTCCTCCCCTGTCTATACAGAGATAATCGCTGTCCTCTCTCAGCGGCCTCACCTGGCTGACAGGAGCGGGGTGAAATGACCGCGATACCCCTTGTTGTCGCCCTTTAAGCCATTGAGGGCAGGCTGACACATTGGGCCCGCGTGTTAGACTCTTGGGCCTTGTCGCACATTTCCTCCCATTGGGCCTGTGGGGGCAGGCTGGTGCTTGGGCTTACTATATGGGTAATTTAGGGCCTTATCATCTGCCCCCAAACTTTTAGCGAGCGAGGCGAGGTGAAAGCTTCTAGTAATGTCGAAGTCTACTTATAGGTGGTTTGGGGCCTTATCACCTGTCCCCAAGCTTTTAACGAGCGAGCCGAGGTGAAAGCTTAAGATAGTTCCGCTCGTAAAAGGGCTCTACAACATTTCGCTCTTTGGGAATTGAGCCAGCGGCTTGACTCCTCCCGTACGGGTGTCCTTGCTGTAGACGACACGTGGGCTGGGACCTGTGGACCTAGGGACCAAGCGACGCCTCTGAAAGGAAATCTGGTTGTATCTTTTGGTGAGAAAACTGAAGAGACGCTTTTGTAGATCTCCTCATGATGGCGTCGCCTCGATTTCTTCCCTCTTCTATAATTCATATTGCTATATATTCGCGTCAGTTGGCATGTCTCTCCCTCCCCTTTGTCTCTCCAGGCTATTTCTTGTCTTCTCTTTCTTCGAACATTATACTCTCTCTGCCTTCTCTTGCAAACTCTGTGTTCTTCGTTCCTCCTCCGATCCTTTGCTGCACATCTTCTGGTGAGTGTTTTCTCCTCCTCCTCCTCAATTCTTCTGTTTAGCCCCTTTCAACTGTCTTCTAACTCTTACCCCTGGATTTCGCAGTTATGGCGTCTTCTTCTGCTCACATCAATGTTGAGGATGATGAACCCATTCAAAACCTCGTTAGGCCGACCACCGATCCAACTGTGACTGGGGCGCCCACTCCTCCGCCGGCTCCACCAGGCGGAGTGGAGTTACCCCAATCGGCGGATCCAATTAAGAAAAGGCGCAAGGTGTTGGCAAACAAGCCCAAAAAGGAGACAATTCCCCCCCTTTAGAAGGTCAAGTTACTGCGGAGTAAAGGTTGGGGGGACAAATGCGCTTTGAGCGACTTCAAAGACGTGATGGTCTCTCCTCCTGGCACTAGATTCGTGGAGCCTGGGAAAGAAGATGACCCCACCTCGACTAGGTTGGGAATCTGCTTATTCGGCTGGACGGTGCGTTTTGGCATTCTCACATCGTTCAGCGACTTTCAGGCATCCTTTCTCAAATTCGCTCAGATTTCACCAAGCCAGCTTCACCCCTCGGCCCAGTGTTGTATAAACTCCTTTGATCTTTTTATGCGCCCAGATCAGTTGAAGTCCCTGGGCCTTCCAAATCGTCCCGCCGGTTTGGAACTACTTGGCCAATATTATGACTTCTTTGGGACTTCCGACTACTGTAATCTCCGAGCCAGAGTCAACATTTACCAGATCTCTGATTGGGCGATGCAATTTATCTTCGCCTCTAAAGAGCTATATGGTCGGCACGATATCCCTCTGGAGTGGAATAAGGAACATGTGCCTACGGGCTTTAAAATTCAAAAAAAAAAGAATAAGGAACATGCGGAAGGTGGGCACAGGTTCAGTTCCCCAGACTAACTGACCCCGCTGACCAAGCCTTCGTAGAAGCCTTGAATACTAAGCTCGCCGCTGAGGGCCCTCTTCGATTTCATCCTCGACCTGCGCGACTCCCTCGGCTTCTACGCCCAGCCTCCCCTCTCCTCCCGCGCTCTCGACGGCTTCTCCCTCTTCTTTGACGAGGCACTGCATTGCATTGCATACTCTTCTTTATTTATTTTTCATCCTCGAGTATCTATCTATCTTTAGCTTCCTTAATCTCTTCTTTTCTCTTCTCTTCTCTGCAGTTCATGTCTCGAATGGATGCTAGAGTCTGGTTTAACGAAGTCGTACCGGCTCTGGCCAAGCTACTTCTAAAACTCCCCTCCCTTTTGGAATCTCATTATCTCAAATCTGACCAACTATCTGGTCAGAGGTTTTCGGGCCTTCGCATTATGAATTCACAGGATGCCGGCATTGTATTTCTCACTCAGGCAAGTTTTAATGAATCTATAAAAGTTTGTCTCGATTAAGTGATCAGACCCGAGCTAACCCCCCAATTGCAGAATTAAATGTCAATTGAGCTGTCATTTTTTATTTAATCTTTAATTGTAATCATAATTTGTCTTTAATCAATTCTGATTTGTGCAATTGTTGAGCAATTCAAGTTAATCACGTCTCACTTGTGCAAATGGCATAAGCATTGTTCTAAGATGCTCTCTTTAATCATAGGAACTCATAGCTTCTTTACTTGCTTGTGCGCTCTTCTGCCTCTTGCCAACCAAAGACAGGAATGCAAAGCATCTCCCTATCATCAATTTTGACCAATTATTTGCGTAAGCTGATTCTTTTCAAATCCTTCTTCTCTATATATTTAGGCCATTTACTGCACTTTGATTAGATGCCCTGTTTATGCAACTGTAAATTTTGTTGTACTATTGGAAGTAAAGAAAACTTTTCATATCATGAAACTGTTACCTCTACACTAACTGTCTATTCATGTAGAGAGACAGTGAGGAGAGGAACCCAGCATCTTGGTTTGCTGTGGTTCAATGAATGCTTGGTATAAAACTATACATTACTTGTTTTATAGGGCTATGCAGCATAAATATCATCTTTTTACTTAGTAATACCTACTGTGGCTTTTTTCCTAAAAAAGAAGGCCGGAAACTGTCCGTGATTCATTATTAAAAATTTTGAGGAAAAATAAAATAAGTCCATTGATTTGTAGAAAGATGTTGAAAAATAAGTTTATTTCATTAATAGGAGAAAACTGTGAGTAAAATAAATCTGGTATCAGCTCAACAGATCTGATGCTGATTTCCTTAAATTGGGTTTGATTTAGGTCACAATGAGCTTTCCATCTCCTTATATACAATTTAATTATTGAACTTGCATGTACTCAGGACCCTTCTATCAGACTCGAAACATTGCCAGGAGCACAAAGTCAAGTGCCTAGTGCACTATTTTGAGAGAATATGTAAAAATACACCAGCTGGCCTTGTATCGTTTGAAAGAAAGGTGCTTCCCTTTAAACAGAGTTCTTATTCACACGGTGTTTCAATTACATATCCTACAGCTGATTCATGGAGCAATTCGGCGTCCTCCTTGTGCCCTTTCATGGTTGAGTAAATCTCTCTCTCTGTTCTTCTTGTTGTTTGCCTGTTATAGTTCTCTTTACCAATTAGAATCTTTATGTCATGGACCTTGTAATTTACACCTATTGTTTATCTCATAACTATAATCAATGTCACCATTCTATAGTATCAGAGATGAAAGGTATTAGTGCATTTCATGGCAGGGGATTTTTTGATTGTGGGTTACATGGGTCCGATATTGTTTCAGGACCTAATCCTTGTTGAATTTTCTTTTCTTATAATGAGAAAAATGTTAGTGGGCTCCTCTACTCATTTCGAAAAAAAAGTCAACATTCTTTTGAGTGATTAATCCGTATTGCTCGAGTCGTTGGATTTTTCATGTCACAGGACTGGTTGTTCAAACTTTCCTCCGTTGGCACCTTTTCTATGGTCTGTAAAAATCTTACTTCCATCTTATTTTGTTATATTCACAAAGCAGTGCAGGTGAGTATTTACTCGAGGAATTTTTGCAAATACCCAACATTGTTTCTGTACTCTAAAGTAGCACATGTTGAATCTCATATTTTTGTATTTAGTACCCAATATTCTTAATGCTTGCCAAAGGACTACAAGGCAACAATTATTTGATTACTGCAAGGCTAAAGCAATTTTCCTAAAAATATATATCAACACCTTTTCCCCTACTGTAATAAGTTGGTGTTATTTGCTAATAGCAAACATATTCATGAGAATGTATCTTGTAAATAACATGTGGTTGTGGGTATTTCATGAAACATCTATGGTCCATATCAATAGTTATTTTCTTATGCTTCTCAGTGAAGGTCTTGAATTTGTCTTCATCTTTTCCCAAGGTTGCAAACAACTGAGTATAGTCAAATTTTGCTTTATTGTTGCTATCTTTTCATTTCTAGGTGGTAGATTCTGGGTATATAGAGGACCAGGAATATGAAGCTTTGGAGGTTGATTTCGCAAATGAATATTTGGGAGGTGGAGCTCTTTCAAGAGGCTGTGTGCAGGTTTTATTTCTTTCCTTCTAATAGGTAGATGCCATAATTTCTACTTTTTATAGTTGTAAAACTTTTTTCGTATTGTTTAAACAATTTTTATGCATTAAAAGAATCATCTTAAGAAGCACTATTCACATTTTTTTCCCCAGAATTTGCTTTCAGTGCTTTATGCTTATTATTTTTGGGCAAAATATTGTAACCCAATATTTTTGAAGAAAACTATTGTTTGTAATTAATTAAATTAATATTTTTTAGAAGATTTTAATTCTTCTGATCTTATTGGAGTACTAGAGTTGGGATGAAATGCAGGGATTCTAACCACCAGCCTTGTTTTATTGAAAATCAGATGTGTAAATTTTACCCGGGTGGTTTGTATAGTAAGATAAGATGTTATTTGGTACTTTCAATAGTAACATTATGATAGAGCTCAAAGCTTGTTGAAATACAATCTCTGTTCTCCTTGTTGTATTTTTCTTTTAACTCGTGTATTTGATATACAGGAAGAGATAAGATTCATGATCAATCCAGAACTTATTGTAGGCATGTTGTTTATGCCTTGCATGAGAGATAATGAAGCAATAGAAATTATTGGAGTTGAGAGATTTTCGGAATATATGGGGTAAAAGTTTCCAGAAGAAAAAAAAATACTCATCCAGACTTTTTAAGCATCTTCTGAGGTTTACCTTATTTTCTTTTTGAAATAAAATGACAACTCTTAGGTATGGCTCCTCATTTCGTTTTGTCGGTGATCATGTTGATACCAAGCCTTTTGATAAAATAGGGAGGCGGAAAACTAGAATTGTAGCTATTGATGCATTGTGCAGCCCAAGGATGGCACAATATGAAATTAGGTTTCTTTTAAGGTAGCTATTTTTTTTATTGATTGTAATAATTTTAACTTTCCAATTAAAAATTTTACAATTTATTTTATGATTTCCTTGGTGTGTTATGAATCTACAGGGAGGCCAACAAAGCATTCTGTGGCTTTCTGGAGCACTCAAATTACCATTTGAGTTATGAAAGTTCTCAGGTTAATTATTTTTTATTGTTATAGTATAATCATTTGATAAGTTGGAAGGTTTGTCGCAAAATATACCTGTTATTTGTCCTCAAATGCAGATGCAAGCATTGAATAGACATGATCGTGTGATCTTTATCTCTGGGGTCCTTTTTTGTTTATTTTTGGTGAAATTGTTCATTCATTATGCACCTTCAAAAATATATTTTCTTTCATTTTCTTCCGATGAGATGAATGGCCAGGATTAGAGATTTAGGAATGCATTTATGAACAATAGAGGAAAAATTAGTTAGGGAGGATTTTGATTGTGTCACACCCCGAACCAAGCCGTAATTCGGGATGAACAGCCCCGCCACGTGTACACACTCTACTGTGCACACGTAAGGCTATAAAACAGTGTTACAGAAATAAAAGTCACAATAAAATATCACATAGAATAATGGTTGTTTGTTCATACAACAAAAGGACTGGTAAAATAATACATAACAAAAATATCCAGTCAAGTACAAACCAAACAACTAAATAAGAAAACTACTCCAGCCCGGCTTGGTCTTCCACGAAGTCCTCCTCTGCTACTCCTGCCAAACCTGAACCTGCTCCACAAGCAATTTATGTGGGCTGAGTACATGAATACTCAGTGCGGTAAAAAGGTAGCCAGCAAGATTCTAGTTAAACTAAAGTCAGATCTAAACCATACTTAAGTTAAAAACTTTTAAATCCTACTCAATGCATGTCTAAGTGATCTTAACACTACATGATGCTTTTCCTTACTTTAAATGATATGCCCAAAGAAAGTGTAAGATATCTGGATTTCTGGTAAAAGAATAATATAATACGAGACATAGATAACTTATATAATACGAGAGAGTCAAACACCCGCACTCAGTAGTCAATCATAAACATAATAATTCCAAAGTCAGATCTCACAATTCCCAATATGACATGGACCTTGCCTAGACTTCCAGAGCTCCGTAAGCTGGCTCGAAGAGTCCCGAAGACTGGCTCCAAAATCCCACACCCCCGTCGAGGAGTGGGTCAGAATACGCGGTACCGGTAACTGAACGTGCGGAGATCGAGAGGTAAGTCTAATGATGGCAACCAACCCCGTAGTCCAGTCGTAATAAGCGAGAATACATATATAACAACATCCTAACAATAACAATAACTACCAAGTGACCGCAGTACCGCCTAACGGTCGGTCTGCTGAGTGATCATCAGATACGCGTTGCCCACGATCTCTATCATAAGGAGACCACCGGCATTTAGCTTGGGTGCAATCTCCCGATAATGGAAACCCCAGACAAAACGAACTTATCACACTCGGTCTCACTATCTTATACCACACCAGATGCAAGTGTTGATTGAGGGCCCTTTTTAGTTGATTAAACATTTTAATAAACATGTCCTATAAGTGCAGAACTAATCTGTTGATTAATGCTCTTAACTGTTTACTTAGTGTTAATGACATGCTATGCTTTCTGATTAATTGAAGATCTAATCCTTAATCTAAAGTTTAAAGAGAATCTAAAGGCATCCACACCTGGAAAGTAGAGCGTAGAGCTGGCTACTCTGCTGGAGGGTCGGTGAAGTCCTGCTCTGCTACACCTCCCTCGAACTCTGGATGATAGTCCTCAGCTACACCCGAGTAGTCCTACTGGTCACCTGACCAAAGACCAAAGTCTAACTTAGAAAAACGAACACTAGGCAAAACACTCAAGCTAACGATCTCTAAAACTATCCCTCAAAAAGCAACAGGTTCTGGTTACTAGGGTAAAGTACCAGACTTGACTCTTTAATTAATTTGAAAAGGGGACTCAGTATTAAAATATATTACTTTAATTAAAGAAGTACTTTTAAATAAAATTTCGGCAGAGTTTCCTCTTAAAACAGGTTGGAAGAAAGACGTTAAGACGAGTTCCTACAGTCCAATCTACGCGTTAAGTCGTGATAAGGGTTTAATTAGAAACTCCGAAAAGTCAAACAAAAACAGTTTAGTAAATTATAATAGTGTTTTGCTCAAGTATGAAAATAATTAATTAAAACTTCACAAAAAGATAAATATCGTTTAAATCCGAAATACGAAAATCAACAAATAGAACTTAGTTTGAATAAATCTGTTTTGGGATCATACGTGTCCGAAATAATCATAGTATCTGATAGAGAAAATAAAATAGCGGACAATTTAATCATCTCCCAATTTAAGGCGCCAATCTATTCGGGTCCAATACCAGTTTCTCGGTCCACTTAGCTAGATAAAATCGGGACAAGGGTCAAGTTCTAGTTTTATTGAATTGGGTCCAAGTATCAAATTCTTATCTTAAAGCCCACAATTAATTAATCAAATTTCGGACCTGGCCCAGTCCAGAAAAGTAAGTCCAACAGAAAATGTCTCACGGGTCCAACAGAAATAAACGGCCAGAACAGAGAGGAAACACGCAAGGCCCAGCCCAACAAGCAAAGCCCTCACAGGAACGGAAAAAGGGACAGAGCCCACAAGACAAGAAAAAGGGCCCCACCCGTCAGATAACGGATCCGGGTCCAGAGACAAATGGGTTTCGGGGATCAAGTCCGAAACCCGACAGATAAAAGCAATCCGACCCACAACACAGAAAATTTTACACAACAAACCCTAGATCTAATTTAATTACATAAACTTTACAGAGCAGACCCTAACAACAGTTTTAATTACCAAGAGGTCCTAAAGCAGTTCAAAGATATTTACTAAACAGTCCTAAAAGTTGGAAAAGTTCACAGATCAGTCCCTGGCACCTGAACACAAGGTACCAGCCAGCGACACATATGAAATCCGACTGGTACAAGGCCTGACCCAGCCTATACCAGCTCGGTACAAGACCAGAGAGCAACAAGCAAGCAAAGGAACAGCCTGAACGACAGCCAACAAAGCCCAACACACAGAGAACAACACACAAATCGCTCGACAGAGCTTAGACACAAGCATTCAAACATTATACCACATAAACAAGCATCAAACGAGCCAACAGATCAAACACAAGTGCAAGCCTCGACACAACAGTCATGGAATCAAACTAAGCAAGTCATAACACTTATCCAACAGAGGCATCGCACAAACCAACACATTTTAACAACTCGACAGATTAGACAAGCAATTGCAACAACAACAATTCAATTTCAAGCATGCCTCAACAACAATCAAGCCAAACACAGCACAAAAATCGCAACAAAAGAAATCTAGGGTTTCGGATTCAATACCAACAGAGAAGGGAAGCAAGGAGCAAAAGAAGCAAAGCCAGCCACCAGTCACTCGCTCGTCTCACCGCTAACGCCGTCGCCTAGCCCCCGCCAACAGCCGTCGTCTCCTCCTCCGGCTACAGAGCCTCCGCCTTTTCTTTCTCTCTTTCTCTTTTTTCCTTTCTCTTAGTTTTCTGTTCTTTATCTGTGGGTCTCGTGGGTCAAAGCAAAGAGAGAGAAGAGGGGCGGCTTCAAATAGACGCGGAGTGGAGGTGGAGTGGAGTGGGGTCTGCTGAGGCGACGGGTAGGAGAGGACAGCGCGTGGGTCATCTTGACCAAGGCGGAGAGGAGAGGTGATGGGAGTGGTTCGAGTGGTTGGCGACTTAGTCGCGATTCTCTGCCACGAGAGAGAGAAAAAGAGGAGAATCCGAGGGAGAAAGAGAAAACAGAGAAACGGGTGGAACGGTGACCCGTTCGGAGAAAAGTGAGGGAGAGAGAGAGAGATAAGGAGATAAAAGGGAGAGAAATGGAGAGGATCGGACGGCTCAAATAAATTCCGGATTTTAATCATCGATCAAACGGTCCAGATCAATAAATTCTTAGGAATTTGTTTAGATAGCAGAAAAACTAGAATTTCGACTCGATTTCAACTCAACAAAATTATCGAATTGGACGAGAATAAAGTTGTATCGGACTCTAAACAAAAATTCGCGCTTAAATTGAGAGATGTTGTCCTTTGAAATAATAAATAAATAAAATACACTAATTAAAATATAAATTTTGGTTTAACTAATTTAATTACAAATTAAAAAGGTTTGGGTTTTTACAGATTGAGAGAAAATCATTATTGTTGTGCCTAGAATGGTGACTTATTGGGTGTTTGCCACACTATTAGCAGGTTGGTTGTTGATTTGATTTTCTGCGAATACTTGTAAATAGAGGTTCCATTTGCAAAAATCTCAAAAAAAATTTTGAATGAAAAGCTGAATTTTTGCTTTTTGTCCTTTTTCTCTTGTTAAGCAGGAGCATTCTGAAACTCATTGTAGTTCTGAAAATTCATATTTAGATAGTTACAACTCGGAGTATGGAAATGAAAAAAAAGAAGATATGGAGATTGATGAGGATAAGATCGGAGTTTCAACTGGAAATTGGGGATGTGGCGCTTTTGGAGGAGATCCTGAAATTAAGAGTATGATCCAGTGGCTTGCTGCTGCTCAGGTAACCGCCATAGAGAAGCAATAAATTGTACTGCATTGGACCAGAAAATATATTGGTTTGTTTAATGTACCAGAAAATACTGGGTTTAAATCTGTCCTTGAGTGGATTACTATGTTTACAATCAGCTGTTCTGAACATTGTGCATTTACCTACCCCTATTGTTTATTATATAAGCTGGGACTAGATAAAGCTGATTTTAGGGGTAAATGAAATAATTGTTATTTTTTATTTTCAGCAGAAACACAAATTGTATACCATTGTCAAAGATGTATACTAATAATTATTTATGGGAAAGCACAAATTTGTGTACTGAGGTATAAACTGGCTATGGAGTCGTTCAGTTGAGGTGATTTGAAACATTTTAAGGGCATTCTATCATTTATTGCCTTGCATTCAATTTCAAGTTTCAGGTTCAGAATTATTTTAAAATTACACAAAAACCATTGGATGATAGCTGTAAAGACGAGACAGTAGATGTCATGTGTTTTCTTGCAAAATTATTAAATTTTGCGGTTAATTTGTCAATTTTCTTCTACATATAGTACATAGTTACTGCTATTATAGACTTAGTATTTTATGACTACTACTATTTTTTTATACTAGGCAAACAGGGCTTTCATCCACTACTACACATTTGAAGAGCCATCGCTGGAGCAGCTCAAACAGGTGCATTTTTGTTTTGAGAAGGCAAATCATTATTGCATTCTTTATGTAAAAACCCAAACCTTTTTAATTTGTTATTAAATTAGTTAAACCAAAATTTATATTTTAATTAGTGTATTTTATTTATTTATTATTTCAAAGGACAACATCTCTCAATTTAAACGCGAATTTTTGTTTAAAGTCCGATACAACTTTATTCTCGTCCATTCTGATAATTTTGTCGAGTTGAATTTGAGTCGAAATTCTAGTTTTTCTGTTGTCTAAACAAATTTCTAAGAATTTATTTGATCTGGACCGTTTGATCGAGATTTAATTCGTTCGAATTATTTGAGCCGTCCGATCCTCTCCATTACTCTCTCTCTCTGTCTCCTTATCTCTCTCTCTCCCTCACTTTTCCCCGAATGGGTCACCGTTCCACCCGTTCCCCTTTTTCTCTTTCTCCCTCGGATTCTCCTCTCACTCTCTCTCGTGGCAGAGAGAATCGCGACTTACGCGACTCCTCGCCACCTACCCGTCCCACCCGATTGACAGCCCCCACTCTCTCTTGTTGACTATCTCTCGCCTCTGGCAGAGAGTCGCGACTCTCGCGACGACCACTGTTACCCCTCGTGCACACCTGCCCCACCTGTCAGCTGCCCCACTCCACCTCCACTCCCTCTATAAGTCATCCCTCTCCTCTCTCTCTCTGCTCTGACCCACGAGACCCCCCAGATAAGAACAGAAAAAGAGAAAGGCAAAAGAAAGAGAGAAAGAGAGGCGGAGACTGTAGCCGGAGGAGGAGATAGCGACGGCGAGGTGGTGGTGCTGACACTGGTGGCGTGGTGGTGTGGCTGGCTTTGCTTGCTTTGCTTCTTTTGCTCCTTGCTTCCCTTCTCTGTTGGTATTGAATCCGAAACCCTAATTTCTTTTCTGTGACTTGTTTCTGTGCATCGATTGAGGTTTTGAAATGCTTGATTTTGATCTGTTGTTGTTGGTGCCTCAATTTGAAGATGCACCTAAGCTAGCTTGACCTGTTGCTGTGATTGCTTGTCTGTTCTGTGTGCTGCTGGCTCGAATTGAACTGTGAAATTGTCTGTCTGATCTGTTATGTTGTTTGTACTCGCTGATTGACTTGAACTGAACTGTGGGAATGGTTTTGGGTTGCTGTTTGATGCTGGTTACTTGTGTATATGCTTGTTTGGTCTGTTTTCAATTTAGGTCTGTGGTTTTTGTGTGTGTTTAGCTTCTGAGTTGGTTGTTTAACCTTATACTTTGGTTGTGAGGCCTATCCGTATGCTTGTGCTGTGTTGCTTGATGTCTCTGGTTTCGGTACATGGCTGGTTCAGGCCTTGTACCAGTCTGGTACACCTTCTGATCTGTCTAGGGGCCTTTTTGTGAAATATTTTGCTGCCAGGGACTGTTTCGTAAGAGGTTTTGAACTATGATAGGACTTTTCTGTGAATTTTTCTGTTATCAAGGACCTTAGTGTAAAAGTTGTGCAATTATTTTTGATTCAAGGTCCTTTTCGAAAAATGTCCTAAGTTAGTGGATCGGGTTGTATTTATCTGTCGGGTTTCGGAATTGATCCCCGAAACCCATTTGTCTCTGGACCCGGATCCGTTATCTGACGGGTGGGGCCCTTTTCTTGTCTTATGGGCTCTGTCCCTTTTTCCGTTCCTGTGAGGGCTTTGCTTGTTGGGCTGGGCCTTGCGTGTTCCCTCTCTGTTCTGGCCGCTTGTTTCTGTTGGACTTACTTTTCTGGACTGGGCCAGGTCCGAAATTTGATTAATTAATTGTGGGCTTTAAGATAAGAATTTGATACTTGGACCCAAATCAATAAAACTAGAACTTGACCCTCGTCCCGATTTTATCTAGCTAAGTGGACCGAGAAACTGGTATTAGACCCAAATAGATTGGCGCCTTAAATTGGGAGATGATTAGATTGTCCGCTATTTTATTTTCTCTATCAGATACTATGACTATTTCGGACACGTATGATCCCAAAACAGATTTATTCAAACTAAGTTCTATTTGTTGATTCTCGTATTTCGGATTTAAACGATATTTATCTTTTTGTGAAGTTTTAATTAATTATTTTCATACTTGAGCAAAACACTATTATAATTTACTAAACTGTTTTTGTTTGACTTTTCGGAGTTTCTAATTAAACCTTTATCACGACTTAACGCGTAGATTGGACTGTAGGAACTCGTCTTAACGTCTTTCTTCCAACCTGTTTTAAGAGGAAACTCTGCCGAAATTTTATTTAAAAGTACTTCTTTAATTAAAGTAATATATTTTAATACTGAGTCCCCTTTTCAAATTAATTAAAGAGTCAAGTCTGGTACCTTACCCTAGTAACCAGAACCTGTTGCTTTTTGAGGGATAGTTTTAGAGATCGTTAGTTTGAGTGTTTTTGCCTAGTGTTCGTTTTTCTAAGTTAGACTTTGGTCTTTGGTCAGGTGACCAGCAGGACTACTCGGGTGTAGCTGAGGACTATCATCCAGAGTTCGAGGGAGGTGTAGCAGAGCAGGACTTCACCGACCCTCCTGCAGAGTAGCCAGCTCTACACTCTACTTTCCAGGTGTGGATGCCTTTAGATTCTCTTTAAACTTTAGATTAAGGATTAGATCTTTAATTAATCAGAAAGCATAGCATGTCATTAACACTAAGTAAACAGTCAAGAGCATTAATCAACAGATTAGTTCTGCATTTATAGGACATGAATATTAAAATGATTAATCAACTAAAAAGGACCCTAATTCAACACTTGCATCTGGTATGGTACAAGATAGTGAGACCGAGTGTCATAAGAGCGTTTTGATCGGGGTTTCCATTATCGGAAGATTGCACCCAAGCTAAATGCCGGTGGTCTTCTTATGATAGCGACCACGAGCGACGCGTTCTGATTGATCACTCAGCAGACCGACTGTTAGGCGGTACTGCGGTCACTTGGTAGTTATTCTTTCTGTTAGGATGTTGTTTATGTATTCTCGTTTGATTCGATTGGACTACGGGTTTGGTTGCCATGATTAGACTTACCTCTCGATCTCCGCACGTTCAGTTACCGGTACCGCGTATTCTGACCCACTCCTCGACGGGGGTGTGGGATTTTGGAGCCAGTCTTCGGGACTCTTCGAGCCAGCTTACGGAGCTCTGGAAGTCTAGGCAAGGTCCATGTCATATTGGGAATTGTGAGATCTGACTTTGGAATTATTATGCTTATGATTGACTACTGAGTGCGGGTGTTTGACTCTCTCGTATTAAATAGATTATCTATGTCTCGTATTATATTATTCTTTTACCAGAAATCCAGATATCTTACATTTTTCTTTGGGGCATATCATTTAAAGTAGAAAAAGCATCATGTAGTGATAAGATCACCTAGACATGCATTAAGTAGGATTTAAAAGTATTTAACTTAAGTATGGTTTAGATCTGACTTTAGTTTAACTAGAATCTTGCTGGCTACCTTTTTACCGCACTGAGTATTCATGTACTCAGCCCACATAATTGCTTGTGGAGCAGGTTCAGGTTTGGCAGGAGTAGCAGAGGAGGACTTCGTGGAAGACCAAGCCGGGCTGGAGTAGTTTTCTTATTTAGTTGTTTGGTTTGTACTTGACTGGATATTTTTGTTATGTATTATTTTACCAGTCCTTTTGTTGTATGAACAAACAACCATTATTCTATGTGATATTTTATTGTGACTTTTATTTCTGTAACACTGTTTTATAGCCTTACGTGTGCACAGTAGAGTGTGTACACGTGGCGGGGCTGTTCATCCCGAATTACGGCTTGGTTCGGGGTGTGACATCCTTCGGTGGTATCAGAGCAAAGGTTTAAAATCACAAGAACTCCAGCTAATAGGACCTAAGTGTTGCACTTAGATAACCTGACCTTAGAACTTAAAACTTCTTTGAGTTGTTTTCTTACAGGCTGATTCTAACTTGCAGTCTTTTGTGTTTTGAAAGATTGCAATGGATTTGGCTAATCCAAGAGGTGGTCGTGGCCGTGGTCGCGGAAGGACTCGCACAGCCAGACAGGAAAGACAACCTCAGCCTCAACCAGAAGCTTCCGTCCCTCCAGCGAACCTTGTACCTGGACTGGACCCCGTCATTCTTGCTCAGCAGTTTTGGGCAAATGTGGCACAGCATGCCGGACAAGGAACCCCCAGGGCACAACCGGCACAAGACCCATTCACCACTGCATACCATGAGTTTCTCCGTCATCCTACTCAGAGATTTGACGGTAGTGGTGGATTTGAGGCCGCAGAGGAGTGGCTAATTTCTGTGAGAAAGACTTTCCGCCTTGCTCGTACCCCACCTGAGCATTGGACGGAGATAGCAGCCACTTTGTTTGACAAGGAGGCACAGCACTGGTGGACTTCTCAGGAGCCGCAATACCAGGGTGATGGCCAGATCATTCCATGGGATTGGTTCACCAATGCGTTCCGTGCTCGATTTCTAGGAAGGGCGCAGAAGGCAGAGCTGAGGCGCCAGTTTGAGACTCTGACACAGGGAGACATGACAGCGCGCCAGTATGGTGAGACCTTCATTCGCTTGTCCCGTTATGCTCCCGATCTTGTGGCCGATCTTGAGGCCAAGCGTGACAGATTTATTGAGGGACTGGACCCGGCTTTGGGCAGCCTGATGGACACTTACACTGAGACCTCCATCGAGTTCCTGATGGACCGTGCCGAGTTCCAGGAGAGGAAATTAATGTCACGAGTCAGGTCTAGATATGACAGACAGAGGACAGACGGTGGTGTGGCCCGAAAGCCCGTTCCTCAGAACCGTGGCCAGGTAGTGCCCCAGGACAGACAACAGGGTCACAATCCTAACCGTTACTTTTGCAGGAAGTGCAACAGGTCTTACCCTAGTCCATGTGCTCGCCATGGTGGGAAGTGCCTCATATGCCAGTCTCCAGACCATTGGAAGGCACAGTGCCCCAGAAATGTGACTCAGGCAGCTGGTGGCTCTAGTTCTGGCGGCGGTGGACAGAGTTTTAGGCCGACTTTTGGAGTTGGTCGTGGGCAGACAGACGCTGGACGCGGCCGTGGTAGTCCCCTTGCACCCCGTGGCGGTGGCCGGGGAGGCTTTCAGCAGGGTGGCCGTTTTGGCAATAGTGGCCGTGGTGCCGGAAACAATGGCCAATTTGGGCGTGATACCGCTCGAGTCCATGCGACCATTGGAGATGATCTTCCTGAGACTGATGCTATACCACAGGAGGACGAGTTCTATGAGGATGAGCTTATCGCAGGTATGGTTTCCATCTCCGATTGTTTTGCTTACTCTTTGATCGACACTGGGGCTAGTCACTCTTTTGTATCTCAGACTTTTGTGAACCTTAATGGGTGGGAAACCGAACCGAGAGATAGAGTTATGTCAGTGCAAACCCCGCTTGGCAAGACCGTTTTAGTCGATCAGTTTTGTAAGAGTGTTAAGGTGCAGATAGCCGGCCGAAACCTATCCGCTGATCTGGTAGTGCTTGATATGAGAGACTTTGATGTCTTACTTGGCCTTGATTGGCTTACTACCCATCATGCGGTGATTGATTGCAAGAACCACAGTATCCGGTTTGGAAAAGAAGGAACCGTACCATTTGTGTTCAAAGGCCGTAAACCAGGAACCAGAATCCCCATGATCTCAGCATTGCAGATGAAGCACCTGATGTCATCCGGATGTGAAGTGTTTTTGGCTTCTGTGGTGTCAACCGACTCCAAGGATACATCCCTTGAGACTATACCCGTTGTCCGGGAGTTTTCTGATGTGTTCCCCGAGGACTTACCAGGACTACCTCCGGATCGTGAGGTAGAGTTTTGTATCGAGTTACAGCCAGGGACGACACCGTTGGCAAAGGCTCCGTATCGAATGGCCCCAGCAGAACTCAGGGAGCTTAAGATACAGTTGGAAGAGCTTCTAGAAAAAGGATTCATCAGACCGAGTACTTCTCCGTGGGGAGCCCCTGTACTTTTTGTGCGTAAGAAGGATGGAACTCTCCGTCTTTGCATTGATTACAGGGAACTAAACAAGGTCACTGTACCCAACAGATACCCTTTACCCAGGATCGATGATCTGTTTGATCAGCTTCAGGGTTCTCAGGTATACTCAAAGATTGATCTCAGATCAGGGTACCATCAGTTGCGGATTAGGCCGAGTGATATTCCAAAGACGGCCTTTCGCACCCGCTACGGGCACTATGAGTATTTGGTCATGTCGTTTGGACTGACAAATGCCCCGGCATACTTCATGAATTTGATGAATCGTGTGTTTGCAGACTACTTGGATACTTTCATTGTGGTGTTCATAGATGATATTCTGGTTTATTCGAAGAATGCAGAGGAACATGAACATCATCTGAGGTTGGCTCTACAGCGGCTTCGTGAGCATCAACTTTATGCCAAGTTTTCCAAATGTGAGTTTTGGCTGCAGCAGATCTCGTTCCTTGGTCACATTATCTCTAAGGATGGCTTAGCAGTGGATCCACAGAAAGTTGTTGCAATTACTGAATGGAAGCCACCCACAACAGTGACTGAGGTTCGCAGTTTTCTGGGATTAGCAGGTTACTATCGAAGGTTTGTTGAAGGCTTTTCCCGGATTGCTCTCCCTATGACCCAACTGTTGCACAAGGGAGAAAAATTTGAGTGGACTCCAGCAAGACAGAAGAGTTTTGAAGAACTCAAACAGCGGCTTGTGACAGCGCCTGTTTTAACCATGCCAGTGGCTGGAGCCGGATTTGTGGTCAACACCGATGCTTCCCGTTTTGGGCTGGGATGTGTATTGATGCAGGATGGTCATGTCATTGCATACGCATCTCGACAGTTGAGACCACATGAGAAGAATTATCCCACTCATGACCTAGAGTTGGCAGCCGTGATCTTTGCTCTGAAAATATGGCGCCATTACCTCTATGGAGAAAAATGTCAGATCTTCACTGACCACCAAAGCCTGAAATATGTGTTCACCCAGAAAGAGCTGAATTTGAGACAGCGCAGGTGGTTGGAATTGATGAAAGATTATGACTTGGATATTGTGTATCATCCAGGAAAGTCGAACGTGGTGGCCGATGCTTTGAGCCGAAAGAACCACGGGAATTTAGCTATGTTGGTTACACAGCAGCATGATCTACTGGAGGATATGAGACGCTTGGAGTTGTGGGTTGCACCACATGAGGAAACTAACCAAGTGTCGGATGCAGGTTTGATCTCGAGTTTGGTGGTGAAGCCTACTCTGATTGATGAGATCAAGGAAGCTCAGAAAGAAGATGCACGTCTTGAGAAGACGCGTGAACTGGTGAAATCAGGTCAAGAGACTCCTTTCCATGTTGAGGAAGATGGAGTTCTGAGATTCCGGAATCGGATTTGTGTCCCGAACGACCAAGAGATCAAGAATAAGATCTTGTCAGAGGCACATGAGTCGGGGTATACAATTCATCCCGGCGAAACAAAGATGTACAGGGACCTAAAAGGCTACTTTTGGTGGAGAAATATGCGCCGTGAGGTTGCGCGTTTTGTAGCTAAGTGCCTTGTGTGTCAGAAGGTCAAGGCAGACCGAAAACGACCTCCAGGTCTACTTCATCCGCTTCAGATAGCCGAAAAGAAGTTTGACCGGATTACCATGGACTTTGTGACTGGTTTGCCAAGGACTAAGTCAAAGAAGAATGCAATTTGGGTCATTGTTGATACCCTTACAAAGGTAGCTCACTTCATACCTTTCAGATACGGTCTCACAGGAGAACAGATGGCATATTTGTATATGCAGAATCTGCACAGGTTGCACGGATCACCAGTTGAGATCATATCAGACCGTGACCCTCGCTTCACTTCTCATTTCTGGAAGCAGTTTCAGAATGCTCTGGGAACAACTGTGACCTTCAGTACTGCTCATCACCCTCAGACAGATGGACAGTCAGAGCGTACCATTCAGACACTAGAGGATATGTTGCGTTCTTGTGCGCTTACTATGGGCGGCGATTGGTCAGATCACTTGCATCTTGCCGAGTTCGCATACAATAACAGTTTTCACTCTAGTATTGGTATGGCACCTTTTGAGGCGCTTTATGGTCAGCGGTGCAGGACTCCGGTTTGTTGGGGACCTACAGGTACTTACCGACCTACCGGGCCACAGATGATTGAGGAGAGTGTGGAGTTAATGAAGATAGTGCATGAGCGGTTGAAAGCTGCTCAAGACAGACAGAAGAAATACGCCGACCCCAAGAGACGAGACTTGACCTTTGCAGTTGGTGATAAGGCTCTACTTCGGGTTTCACCCAGAAAAGGAGTTACTCGTTTTGGCGTAAAGGGAAAGTTGGCACCCCGTTACATTGGACCTTTTGAGATCAAAGAGAGAGTTGGATCGGTTGCTTACCGACTCATCTTACCTTCTTCCTTGGCGGGCGTGCACAATGTTTTCCATGTTTCTCAGCTTCGGCGGTATGTTCCAAGTGATTCTCACATCTTGGATGTCGAGCCCTTGTTTGTGGAAAAGGACTTGACGTACAAGGAGAAACCGCTGAGGATACTGGACGCGAAGGAGACCAGACTTCGTCGACGCACTATCCGACATGTTCTGGTTCAGTGGGAGCACCACACTCCTCGCGAGGCGACTTGGGAGCTCGAGAGTGAAATGCTTGAGCAGTTTCCTGAGTTGTTTGCTTCTTCAGGTTTGTTTTCTTTTTCTTTCTTTTTACTTTTCGTTTCGAGGACGAAACGTCTTTTAAGGGGGGTAGGCTGTAAAAACCCAAACCTTTTTAATTTGTTATTAAATTAGTTAAACCAAAATTTATATTTTAATTAGTGTATTTTATTTATTTATTATTTCAAAGGACAACATCTCTCAATTTAAACGCGAATTTTTGTTTAAAGTCCGATACAACTTTATTCTCGTCCATTCTGATAATTTTGTCGAGTTGAATTTGAGTCGAAATTCTAGTTTTTCTGTTGTCTAAACAAATTTCTAAGAATTTATTTGATCTGGACCGTTTGATCGAGATTTAATTCGTTCGAATTATTTGAGCCGTCCGATCCTCTCCATTACTCTCTCTCTCTGTCTCCTTATCTCTCTCTCTCCCTCACTTTTCCCCGAATGGGTCACCGTTCCACCCGTTCCCCTTTTTCTCTTTCTCCCTCGGATTCTCCTCTCACTCTCTCTCGTGGCAGAGAGAATCGCGACTTACGCGACTCCTCGCCACCTACCCGTCCCACCCGATTGACAGCCCCCACTCTCTCTTGTTGACTATCTCTCGCCTCTGGCAGAGAGTCGCGACTCTCGCGACGACCACTGTTACCCCTCGTGCACACCTGCCCCACCTGTCAGCTGCCCCACTCCACCTCCACTCCCTCTATAAGTCATCCCTCTCCTCTCTCTCTCTGCTCTGACCCACGAGACCCCCCAGATAAGAACAGAAAAAGAGAAAGGCAAAAGAAAGAGAGAAAGAGAGGCGGAGACTGTAGCCGGAGGAGGAGATAGCGACGGCGAGGTGGTGGTGCTGACACTGGTGGCGTGGTGGTGTGGCTGGCTTTGCTTGCTTTGCTTCTTTTGCTCCTTGCTTCCCTTCTCTGTTGGTATTGAATCCGAAACCCTAATTTCTTTTCTGTGACTTGTTTCTGTGCATCGATTGAGGTTTTGAAATGCTTGATTTTGATCTGTTGTTGTTGGTGCCTCAATTTGAAGATGCACCTAAGCTAGCTTGACCTGTTGCTGTGATTGCTTGTCTGTTCTGTGTGCTGCTGGCTCGAATTGAACTGTGAAATTGTCTGTCTGATCTGTTATGTTGTTTGTACTCGCTGATTGACTTGAACTGAACTGTGGGAATGGTTTTGGGTTGCTGTTTGATGCTGGTTACTTGTGTATATGCTTGTTTGGTCTGTTTTCAATTTAGGTCTGTGGTTTTTGTGTGTGTTTAGCTTCTGAGTTGGTTGTTTAACCTTATACTTTGGTTGTGAGGCCTATCCGTATGCTTGTGCTGTGTTGCTTGATGTCTCTGGTTTCGGTACATGGCTGGTTCAGGCCTTGTACCAGTCTGGTACACCTTCTGATCTGTCTAGGGGCCTTTTTGTGAAATATTTTGCTGCCAGGGACTGTTTCGTAAGAGGTTTTGAACTATGATAGGACTTTTCTGTGAATTTTTCTGTTATCAAGGACCTTAGTGTAAAAGTTGTGCAATTATTTTTGATTCAAGGTCCTTTTCGAAAAATGTCCTAAGTTAGTGGATCGGGTTGTATTTATCTGTCGGGTTTCGGAATTGATCCCCGAAACCCATTTGTCTCTGGACCCGGATCCGTTATCTGACGGGTGGGGCCCTTTTCTTGTCTTATGGGCTCTGTCCCTTTTTCCGTTCCTGTGAGGGCTTTGCTTGTTGGGCTGGGCCTTGCGTGTTCCCTCTCTGTTCTGGCCGCTTGTTTCTGTTGGACTTACTTTTCTGGACTGGGCCAGGTCCGAAATTTGATTAATTAATTGTGGGCTTTAAGATAAGAATTTGATACTTGGACCCAAATCAATAAAACTAGAACTTGACCCTCGTCCCGATTTTATCTAGCTAAGTGGACCGAGAAACTGGTATTAGACCCAAATAGATTGGCGCCTTAAATTGGGAGATGATTAGATTGTCCGCTATTTTATTTTCTCTATCAGATACTATGACTATTTCGGACACGTATGATCCCAAAACAGATTTATTCAAACTAAGTTCTATTTGTTGATTCTCGTATTTCGGATTTAAACGATATTTATCTTTTTGTGAAGTTTTAATTAATTATTTTCATACTTGAGCAAAACACTATTATAATTTACTAAACTGTTTTTGTTTGACTTTTCGGAGTTTCTAATTAAACCTTTATCACGACTTAACGCGTAGATTGGACTGTAGGAACTCGTCTTAACGTCTTTCTTCCAACCTGTTTTAAGAGGAAACTCTGCCGAAATTTTATTTAAAAGTACTTCTTTAATTAAAGTAATATATTTTAATACTGAGTCCCCTTTTCAAATTAATTAAAGAGTCAAGTCTGGTACCTTACCCTAGTAACCAGAACCTGTTGCTTTTTGAGGGATAGTTTTAGAGATCGTTAGTTTGAGTGTTTTTGCCTAGTGTTCGTTTTTCTAAGTTAGACTTTGGTCTTTGGTCAGGTGACCAGCAGGACTACTCGGGTGTAGCTGAGGACTATCATCCAGAGTTCGAGGGAGGTGTAGCAGAGCAGGACTTCACCGACCCTCCTGCAGAGTAGCCAGCTCTACACTCTACTTTCCAGGTGTGGATGCCTTTAGATTCTCTTTAAACTTTAGATTAAGGATTAGATCTTTAATTAATCAGAAAGCATAGCATGTCATTAACACTAAGTAAACAGTCAAGAGCATTAATCAACAGATTAGTTCTGCATTTATAGGACATGAATATTAAAATGATTAATCAACTAAAAAGGACCCTAATTCAACACTTGCATCTGGTATGGTACAAGATAGTGAGACCGAGTGTCATAAGAGCGTTTTGATCGGGGTTTCCATTATCGGAAGATTGCACCCAAGCTAAATGCCGGTGGTCTTCTTATGATAGCGACCACGAGCGACGCGTTCTGATTGATCACTCAGCAGACCGACTGTTAGGCGGTACTGCGGTCACTTGGTAGTTATTCTTTCTGTTAGGATGTTGTTTATGTATTCTCGTTTGATTCGATTGGACTACGGGTTTGGTTGCCATGATTAGACTTACCTCTCGATCTCCGCACGTTCAGTTACCGGTACCGCGTATTCTGACCCACTCCTCGACGGGGGTGTGGGATTTTGGAGCCAGTCTTCGGGACTCTTCGAGCCAGCTTACGGAGCTCTGGAAGTCTAGGCAAGGTCCATGTCATATTGGGAATTGTGAGATCTGACTTTGGAATTATTATGCTTATGATTGACTACTGAGTGCGGGTGTTTGACTCTCTCGTATTAAATAGATTATCTATGTCTCGTATTATATTATTCTTTTACCAGAAATCCAGATATCTTACATTTTTCTTTGGGGCATATCATTTAAAGTAGAAAAAGCATCATGTAGTGATAAGATCACCTAGACATGCATTAAGTAGGATTTAAAAGTATTTAACTTAAGTATGGTTTAGATCTGACTTTAGTTTAACTAGAATCTTGCTGGCTACCTTTTTACCGCACTGAGTATTCATGTACTCAGCCCACATAATTGCTTGTGGAGCAGGTTCAGGTTTGGCAGGAGTAGCAGAGGAGGACTTCGTGGAAGACCAAGCCGGGCTGGAGTAGTTTTCTTATTTAGTTGTTTGGTTTGTACTTGACTGGATATTTTTGTTATGTATTATTTTACCAGTCCTTTTGTTGTATGAACAAACAACCATTATTCTATGTGATATTTTATTGTGACTTTTATTTCTGTAACACTGTTTTATAGCCTTACGTGTGCACAGTAGAGTGTGTACACGTGGCGGGGCTGTTCATCCCGAATTACGGCTTGGTTCGGGGTGTGACACTTTATAATTTGAACTAATTTTTTCAATTTTTTTTTTATTGTACAAAAGGTGACGGAATGGATATTGGATCACAAATGGACAGTTGGTGATTTGTGGCACATGCTGACTGATTATGCATCCCAAAGATTCAAAAGGGAGATAAAAGGAGGCTTCTGTTCTTGGCTTCTACCGCATCTAAACAATGCAAATTCTAGCAATGCGCATGGCATGCATCATCAATAGCAAATAGGGTTAAGTTTTTTGTAGTATTCATTTTTTTAATTATTTGTACAGCAACAAGATTAAGAAATTTATCTGTTTAATTTTTAAGTGGTGCTTTAATATATAGCAGGGGTTGATTGGTTTTGTTCTTAATAAATTTTTAAAGTCGTTAGCCTTTAATTTTTAATATAATGGATTATTTTTTTGGGTATTTATTATCTTGTAAACAATTCGCTAATGAAGTTGGGAGGGACCGTTGTTTATGGTTCCTCGTGGGTAAAAAAAAATCATCGTATTATGAATTTATGATACAGGCCTTGCACTGCTAAGCAGGGGAAGAAGGCAACATATGAAAAATCAAAGAAACACTAAAAATTTGGCAAGAATTATATCACCAACCTTATAATCCATTGAATTTTCTTGTAATTAGTTGATTGATTTTTGTTCCATGACGAGAGATAAAAATATACTTAACGCAGTAGTATAGAACTATAGATTCAATCAAAATTAAAGAGCCCTAAAAGTTAATCGAAACTCACCACCTGGCACCATTAATCCATCGGTACAGTGCCTAATTTTTATTTAAATGTCATTATACCCACTAGCTGTATAGAGATTGTCAACCTGAAATAATAAATTTATACGTGGACCTGAAATAAAAATAGTTTTTGTTGGTTTTTTTCTTAAGTTGGATTAAGAACAAACGTTTAAGTGATTCTTTCGTTCATCTTCATCCCTAGTGAGGAAGCATAAAGTAGTATGTTGATCTAGCTAGGTTGGCAATAGAAGATCTATGCACCATATTGTGAAGAGATTTCTTTTTTTTTTTTAAAAAAAAAAATAAATGTTTTAAAGGGAGGCACGCATTACAGCTTCAGTCATGACAAAATTGTATTAGCCATTTACCTTATTAATCTCAGGCGTATCAAATGAACATATACCCCCAAAATTGGTAAAACAAAGGAAAGTATCAGCTATTTAATCAACTCGAGTCTTGATGAAAAATTGAGATTCAACTTAGCTGTAGCCTAAACAGATGTATATCATACTTTAAAATAAAAATTTCTGCATGAGAAATTAAAACTTTTTGCCAAAGCTCTCAATTACTTGGTTAAGATTACTCTTAGACAAAATGACAAATTGTAACATTATGGATGTTGTTGAGCTCTTCAAGCATCTAATACAGTCTCTAGCACCACTTCACAGCCTTACACATGCCTGCCCTGCAGTTCATTGCTTTGCTCTGGTCAGACTGATATCCAAAAGATGACATTACTGTTTTGCAAGACTCTGATCCCTTTTCCTCTTCCTTTCCCTTCTTTTATTTTTCTTTTTACGTTCCAACGAATTCTCTTTTGCAGTCTGTACATCTGGCATGCTATTTAGTACCTGAAACGAATCCCTTCTTTTATTTTTCTTTTTGCATTCCAACGAATTCTCTTTTGCAGTCTGTACATCTGGCATGCTATTTAGTACCTGCACAAACCAATCGTCATAGTACAGTTTATTTCTAAAAGAAACAAGTTGCTGAAACAATGAAGGATTGTACTTAAATTGTAGTTCTTTTTTTTTTTTAATCTTCTGATATTTCGGTACGTATAAATACTTTTCTGTCTATGAATCATCTAATCCATAATAAGCTCACATAAAGCCTTCTGTTTTTCTAAGTTTACTACAAAAGCTCAAAAAGTACCATGCTCATCTAGAGTAGTGAAATTGCATTACATACCTCAAAAAGGTGCCAAGATGCAAAAGCATCAATAGCAGCATAGCAAAGTTGCTTTTTTGATAAAACCTCTGCTTCCCAATTTCCCAGTCTTACATTCCGTTGTTTATCCAACTGTACCATAGTTATTTAACAAAATATAAACTCGTTAAGAGGCGTCAATATAATTCCTGAAACTACAAAATAAGAGGTACAAGTGTAAAACAATCCAAAAATGTATACTAAATAATGATACCTGTTTGCGCAAGATTGTTTCAGTCAATGAAGAGAGGCCCCATTGCAATGTGGGCCCCACAAGCTTCTTACTTGCAAGGTGAGATAAATCTATTAGCGGCTGCACATTTACATCATAATCCTTTACAAGTTTGGTTGCATCAGTTTGTACACCTACTCCCACCTTAAAGGAAATAAACAGTAAATAATACAACACAAGTTAAACTGGACAGAACTCTGTTTTAACAGTTCTTTTTTATGATTGCATACACTAATGTACCTACTTTGACAGATGAGCTGTCCTCCAATAGAGACTTAAGTACGGAGGGAATTCCAGAATGAAATATGTGCATCACATAACAACATGTTGTGTCCAAGCAAATTTGCATTACAGCTGTTTTTCCCCGAGTTACTCCTGCATAATTCCAAATTTCCAATTGTTGAGAATAAAGAAAATTAGGAACTATTAGCCTCAAATAATTAATTACTTAGTATGTTACCGTTACATACCTTTTTTATTATTTTTAACATTTGACCGTTAGGGACTTAAACGGTAATATTTGTTACCGTTATTTTTTCTCTGCCTATAAATAGTCATGTACATGCTTTGTAAAGTTTAGAAGAATAAGAAAACTCAATTCACAAAACCCAAATCTGTGTCTCAATTTCTAACATGGTATCAGAGCGGACTGATTAAGGCTTCCGCAATTAGTCTGAAAAAAAAAAAAAAAAAACGATGGCTGAAAATCGAAGAGAGATGCATTTAGCCGTGACTGAGACTTCTTCCCCAAAAGTCACTGCTGCTCAAGTTGATAAGAGAAACACTCTATCATGGGCTCAAGTTGTGACCAAATTCATTAGCGAAAATCAGAAAAGTGCCATGAGCACCAAGAAAAACGCAGTTCAATCAGAGCCTGAGAACTGCTCAACACAAAAACTGATCGTGCAAGTAGGAGAAATCGAGCAAATAGCCAAAACTGGTTACCTCGATTCAAGCTCCAACCAATCCGACCGTCTCAGCCTCTCGAGCAAAAATCAGTCGGATATTTTCTGTCAAGGCATCGAAACTGGCGACCAGTCAAACCCTAGCTCCGGTCATGGAAAAGGTGAAGTGGGGGAGGCGTCTAAGAGCACCAACTCGTGTAGTCATTGCAAGAAAAGCAATCACCCGAGGGAAAGATGCTGGTTTCTCTATCCTCACCTCAGGCCGAGCAAGAAGAAAGGGGGAGGCGGCGCAATCGAGAGCAAGAGAGGCGATGTCATCGGAGACAGAAAGGGAGGAAATGTTTTGCGCAAGGGGGAGAAGAAATTTCCGATTGAAACAAGTTCTGCTTCAGTGAAAAACAGGCTTGATCATATCGAAGCCCAATTAGCACAATTCCTCTCTTCTCTGACTAATAAAGGTCCAAATAATTTATTATTTTCTGATGGGCTTGGTAAAACCCATGAGCCCAAACTTTCTTTTTTAAATCCTGGAAATTGTGAAGGCCGCATCTGGTTTGAGTTGGAGAAAAATAAAAAAATTGATTGTCATTTAAATAAGCCGAGTAACTCAATAAATTGTACCAATGGTAACCATTCCAACGACTCGTACAAATGCACCAATATAGGGATAAAACTGGTTAGCCTTACCAAAAAAAATAATGATGATGATAAATGGATTTTAGACTCGGGTGCAACCGACCATATGACGGGAAATTTGAACTTGTTGAAAAGTTACCGGACCATTGATAGTGAACAATATTTTACCGTGGCCAATAATGAAAAAATTAAAATTAAAGGTTGGGGTATAATTAGTATCTTGTCTAAAAATTTTTTACAAGATGTCTTTTATGTCGAAAATTGTTCAGTTAATTTATTATCTATTAGTAAACTTTCTAGAGATTTGAATTGCGAAATCATTTTTAAAGAAAATAGTGTTGTTTTCCAAGATTTAATTTCCAAGGAAATAATTGGTGAAGGTTTCCTTGAAAATGGTCTTTATTTTTTAAATAGTAATAGATTTATTTTTAAAACTAGTAAAGATGAAGATTTGAGTAAACTTTGGCACAAGCGTGTTGGGCATCCTTCCGATAGAGTTTTAAACAAAATTTTTAATTTTTCTAATCTAGATTGTAGTAAGTGTGAAACTTGTAAACTTTCAAAACATACTAGACTTCCTTTTCCTATTTCTAACTCTAAAAGTAGTGATTTTTTTGAAGTTATTCATTCCGATGTTTGGGGTCCGGCCCCTATAACTTCTTATAATGACTATAGATATTTTGTTATTTTTATTGATGATTTTTCAAAAACCACTTGGTTGTATTTGATGAAAAATAAAAATGAGGTTTTTTCGCATTTTCAAACTTTTTTAAATTTTATTGAAAATCAATTTGAGAAAAAAATTAAAATTTTGAGGACCGACAACGGTACCGAATATGTTAATCAAAATTTTTCTAGTTTTCTAAAACAAAAGGGTATTTTACATCAAACTACTTGTGTTTATACTCCTCAACAAAACGGTGTTTCCGAAAGGAAAAATCGTCATCTTTTAGAAGTTACTAGGTCGCTTTTATTTCAAAATAATGTTCCAAAAAGTTTTTGGTCGGATGCCGTTTTAACCGCGACTTATTTGATAAATAGGTTGCCAAGTGCCATTTTTGATTTCAAAAGTCCTTTAGAAATTTTTTATGGTAGAAAATTAAATATTAGTCATTTAAGAGTTTTTGGTTGCAAATGTTTTGTGCACAATCAAAGAATTGACAAACTAGATTTTACTTCAATTAAAACTATTTTTGTCGGGTATTCTTCCGAAAAAAAGGGGTACAAATGTTACGATCCAAAAAATAAAAAACTTTATATTTCTAGAGATGTTAGTTTTTTCGAAAATGAGCCTTTTTATGAAAATTGCAACGAAAACAATAGTGAAAAAATTCTTCCAAGTGATTTTGTATATCCTTGTGTTCCTAACATCGAAACTAGTGAGTTTCAAAGAGAATTGAGAAATATTGTAGGTGAAGAATCACAACAAGAAAGTGAAAGAAGCCTACAAAGTGAAGAAAATCGAAATGAAGAACTTGAAGAAACCGAACAAGAAGAACACATTGAGGAGGATGACGAAACTCAAGAGCAAGAGATGCCATTGAGAAGATCAAGTCGACAACCTCAACCTTCCACGAGATTAAGGGATTTTGTCACTTATTCGGTACAATACCCAATTCAAGATTACATTTCTTATTCTAATATATCTCGTGAACATTATGCCTTCTTAAATTCCTTATCCAAAATTGAAGAACCAACCAATTATGAGGTAGCCAAAAATGACCCAAATTGGTGTAGGGCAATGGATGAAGAACTCCATGCCTTAGAAAAAAACCAAACTTGGACGTTGTGTGAACTACCAAAAAGAAAAAAACCCGTTGGTTGTAAATGGATTTATAAGGTAAAATACCATAGTGATGGCACCGTAGAACGGTACAAGGCTAGGTTAGTCGCCAAAGGTTATACCCAAACTCAAGGTATTGACTACCATGAAACGTTCGCTCCCGTGGCTAAAATGAAAACTGTTAGGATAGTTTTTTCCATAACGGTAAATAACAATTGGACCTTGCATCAAATGGACGTTAAAAACGCTTTCCTTCAAGGAAACCTTGAGGAAGAAGTGTATATGTCCTTACCACCGGGCCACAAAAAAGAACATATTCCTAACCTTGTTTGTAGGTTAAAAAAATCGATTTATGGATTAAAGCAATCGCCAAGGGCATGGTATGGTAAACTCTCTCATTTTTTAATATCTTGTAATTTTAAAATTAGTGGAGCCGATCCATCATTATTTGTTAGGCATAATACCAACGGTACCACCGCGGTTTTAGTTTATGTTGATGACATAATCATAACCGGAAATAACCTTGTGGAAATCGAAAATGTTAAACGAAACTTGAAACAAACCTTTGACATCAAAGATTTAGGCAAGTTAAAATATTTTCTTGGTATAGAAATAGCTCATTCTTCAAAAGGATTATTTATAAATCAAAGAAAATATGTTCTTGACTTGCTTAAGGAAACCGGTAAATTAGGATGTAAGCCGGCCAAAACACCAATAGAATTAAATGAAAAACTTGATAATGAAAAAGGTGAACCATTAAAGGACATAAGCCATTTCCAAAGACTTGTTGGTAAATTAATTTATCTAACCGTTACAAGACCGGACTTATCATTTGCCGTAAGCCAAATTAGTAAATTTATGCATGCACCAAGGACTCCTCATTTAGATGCCATTAATAGAATATTAAGGTATCTAAAAGGTACTCCCGGAAAGGGAATTTGGATGAGAAAAAATGGTACTAATGCTATATGTGGCTATTCCGATGCAGACTGGGCCGGAAGTTTCGATAGGAGATCGACAACCGGTTTTTGTACGTTTGTAGGCGGAAACATAGTCACATGGAAAAGCAAGAAACAAAATGTTGTGGCACGATCTAGCGCGGAGGCGGAATATCGAGCCATGGCATCCACTGCAAGCGAATTGACGTGGATCAAGCAATTATTAGCCGACTTGAATTTCAAACATGAAGTACCAATGAAGATGTTTTGTGATAATCAAGCGGCAAGACACATTGCGGCAAATCCCGTCTTTCATGAGCGGACCAAACACATAGAGGTAGATTGCCACTTTATTAGAGAAAAAATCCAAGCCAAAGAAATCGAGACTCCATATGTCAAGAGCAAGGATCAATTAGCGGATATCTTCACGAAAGGATTAAGCATCAAGAACTTTGAAGATATCTCATGCAAGCTAGGATTGTATGATATCTACAAACCTAGCTTGAGGGAGAGTGTTGAGAATAAAGAAAATTAGGAACTATTAGCCTCAAATAATTAATTACTTAGTATGTTACCGTTACATACCTTTTTTATTATTTTTAACATTTGACCGTTAGGGACTTAAACGGTAGTATTTGTTACCGTTATTTTTTCTCTGCCTATAAATAGTCATGTACATGCTTTGTAAAGTTTAGAAGAATAAGAAAACTCAATTCACAAAACCCAAATCTGTGTCTCAATTTCTAACACCAATTGAATATGTTCTGCATGTTGCTATTTTAATTCCTAAAACTAATATAATATAATAATATCTTCTGCAAGGTAACTACATCGACCCTATTCAAAATATCAAGAAGCTACCTAACAATCTAACATGGACATGTGAAAACTCCGTGACAGCAACTGATACAGGTCTAATATAACTTGTTCTTTACCAGCCAGTTACTGGTAATGCACTAGACTGGCAATTCATTAGCAACCCATTCAGTAATGGCAACGATGAAACTAGACAGGGAACTCACCTTTTTGAAATGAAGGCTTCCATTCGACATCAAATCCAAGAGGAACTTGACCGGTGCTCTTCCTGGATTTAATTTTGTTTAAGAGCTCCTTAGTAGCTTTCTCTACTTTGCTAGCTGTTCGACAGTAAGCTATTCGCCCACCAAATTTAAGTACTTCAAACTTGGGTCCAAGATGAACTGTAAGAGTAATAAAAATAGATAATAACAAAAAAAAAAGAAATAAGGAATGCAAACATAAGCTCAGAAATCAAAGAAATGGGAGGAACCTCTGCGAGGGGTGGGAGCAATGTCCCTTATGAAATCATTTTCCATCATAAAATTGCTACGATGTAGAGGAATATGACCAGCATATATTTTCTCTAATGTAGAATCACGCATTTTATATAACCATGCGCTGATCTTCTCTTTATCTGTGCTTTGATCAGTGGAACGCGAACCCAATTTGTTTTCAGTTTCACCTTGACCTCCTTCCGCTGAGTATATATGCTCTGACAGTGTGGAGAAGGGAGTGTGAGTTTGAAAGCTGCCATTATTAGAATCATGTTTTTCAATAATTAGTAAGTCCCTGTCAGAATAGTACAAAATACTAACACTAAAAGCAAACTGACAGAGACATTTTTGGGATTATACTGAAATAGTAAAAGTAAACTAAACAATAAATATAATCTTTGAAGATATTTTTTATAAGATATAACATGACTTCTTGAGATATAATAATTAAGGCCAGTTTGTTAAGATTTTAAAATTGGAAAAAGAAATAAATCAGCACTGACAATTATACAAATCTGGTTAAATTGGTATTATTTAAATTTTTGGAAACTGATAACATATTAATTGTACATCATAAAGCTCTCCAGATTATATTTCTTTGCTTAGAGCTTTGAAATTGTAAGAGGGGAGGGCTACAGATTTTAACAACCGCAAAAAAAATCACAAGTTTAAACCCATTTTTAACTCAAAATTTTAGGATCAGCTCCTTAACTTAATACGGCCATTTTATTATTATTATTATTATTATTATTATTATTATTATTATTATTTATTTTAAAAAAAATTATACCTTATGTTTACATCAGAAGAGATTGGTAGCCAGTCAGCAGTGCAGAGAGAGGGTCGAAACGAAAAGAGAAGCTTCCGGTACCGGTAGAGAGAAGATGGTCCTGACAAGCGGGACCCAGTGGGCATGAAAATAGGCATGGCTAGGTTTCTAGCGGCCTAGCGCTGTGTCCAGGACTCCAGCCTAAGAAGTAAGAAGTGAGGTGACGTGAGGTGACGCGACCTCGTTGCTTTTGAACTGAGGCGCCAATTTTGTAGACGATTCTATTTGTAGAAGCCTAGAAGGTGATCGGCGTTTGGAATTTGGGAGGTTTTTCACTTTTCAGTGGACTGGACTACTGGAGGAGGCCAGGAGGGTTTTGGGGGGTTTTATTGACAATGGTTTTGTTTCTGTACGCTTCAAGGCAAGGGTTTTATTTACTTTATCTTTATATATGTTTGTTGTGTTAATATTAATATATAAACGAAATCATGTACAATCAAAAGTACGTAAATATATGGTTTAAATTATTTTTCATTTATTTAAATTTTTTGAGGATTTTTTATTTTTAGAAATAAAATTTTGAAAGCCTATTGATTAAATATGTAGGTGGATATTGGAATAATTTCGTATATAAAAAAAAAGTAATAGTCTAGTATACTAAAAAAAAAAATCTATTATTTCCTTTTACAGCTTCATTTTTTTTTTGTCGAGGGTGAGGGTCCAAAAGATAAATAAATAATGCTAAATGCTTCAAATAGTGTACGAAATTTGTTGTTGGTTAAATCAGAGCCATTGTTGATGCAAAACACCTTTTAGATTTGTGTGTCCATTGATTTGGAATAAATTTCACAAACTTATTGAAGGTTGAAAAACCTCACTGGCCGAGCAATGAAATTCTAAACTTCTTGAAATCATCGTTAAAATGTAATCTAATGATTATTATCTAACAATCATGTTTCCATCGTACATTTTCAAATTTCAGCAGTGAATATCCCGTTATTTCATTTCGTAGCACCCCATCATATGTAGATTGTAGTTCCCACAACCCTGACATGAGGTCACTGGTTATTATTAAAAAAAAAAAATTAATTTGATCTTTAAAATTATGGTCCAGAACTTAAAAAAGAAATTAATCGATGGCGTATAAATGTATAATATCAGGGGCTTCTTTGGACCTTAAAATTTGGGGCCTCATCCTTTTTATGGACTAGAATAAAATGATTTGAAATTTAAAAACAACAGTTTGGAGTCGGAACTCTTAATGAATCCGGCCTAGTTTCTTCACGACAGTTTTGATTGCGCATGCCAAGAGGAAAAACATTTTTGTAAGACAAAAGAAAATTACTTTTAACATTCGATTACCTATATAGAAAAGAAATAATAGGATTAGCACAATTTGTTAAAAAATGAAGGAAAATCATAACTTCCAGAATCCAGAGTATGATTTCATGATTTGGTTGTTGGACTGAAAAAGTGAACCAAAAGTCCAGGCGCTAAACCTATTTACGAAAGTCAGGCCCAAAGAAACTTCTCCGACTTAACCCAGTTTACAAAGTTGCTCACCTTGCGACTCTCGTGTCTCCTGTCTCGTCCACACGGAAACGCGGGAAAATGCACGAGAGACGGGGACAGGAAAGGCAAGGAAAGGCAACGGAAGTAATTAAAATCAATGCATTTTGTTAAATTTGAGTCATGAGTTTTCATATTTCCAAAAAAAAATATATATATATATTGGTTTCTAATTTGGAAAGCTCTTTAAAACATTTTGTAAATGGGGTCAAGCTCGATGCAGGTACTCAGTAATAAATGTTTAAATAAATTCATCTTAATTTACACTGCATGCTACTCTAATTTCTTAATTTTTAGCTTTTTATAGTTAATAAATACATGCATCTTTTCTCTTCCAGAGGAGGAAATAGCTTACGGAATCGCTACTTTTGAAATTTATTCATTATAGTGCATCTCCAGAAAACTTCTTACGAGAAAGGAGGAGAGAGGAGAAGGTTGTGAAATCGCTATTTTTGCAATATATTTATTATACAATAACTACCTCTCGTATACCTCTCGTATAATATATACACATCATGAAAAAAATAAATTCTATACAAGTTAAATGTCCCTTCAATCTCTATTATATTTGCACGAGATATACTAATGTGCTCCATCTGGATAACTGCAAATTATAAATCCAATATAAATATTTGTGGGCATTCTAAGTCTTTAATTTAGATTAGTTATAATGTTTTGTAACATTATCTTTTTTCTTTGACCTCTTTCCAGCACAAAATAACATTAAATAAAAAACAAAGTATGAGATTAGCCATTTCTTTAATTTTATTTTTAAAGATGAGGATAATATTTATCTAAAAAAAGTTGAGATATGAAAACATTGAACAATGATATAGCTTGTCTGTGAGATAAATCATTCTCTTATATCAGATGCCATTCGTAAACTGTGGAGGTCCTGAGACAGGTTGGATAATAAAAAATCGCATGCACCATATTAATTTATTTACTTTTTTCTTCTTCGTCTTCTTTTTTTTTTTTCTTTTTTTTTGGGAATCTGCGAGAAAATTTTCCACCAGACCATGCATGCAAACACTAACAAAACTAATATGATTTAAATTGAGGAGAGAATTTAAAGATATCTCCCTGAGATACATTTCATGAAAATAGCAAGCGTCTGGTTGGTTATTTGTGCGTTGAAACTTATGCAAGCTTTTTTTTTTTTTTTTTTTTTTGGTAGAGATTTCTAAATAATAAAAAAGTCATTTTCAATAGGCTGTACAGTAAATAAAATTCTAAACCTTTTAAAATTCATCATCATTAAAATATAATCAATATGAATAAAAAAAGCAAGTCCAAATTGCGGGCTTAAAATTACGATACTGTGCAATGCTTGGATCTAAATATGTAAAATTGATAATACGGACTGGTTAAGATATGTTAGAAATTTGAAACGAAAACTTTATGTAGACTCAACTAGCCTGAACGTAGTACATTTGTATTTTATATACACGAATGCGTTTGGATCGTTTGAGAATAAAACTATGATTAATTATTCAGTTAAAAAAAATATTAATTTTAGACGGTTGAGAGTAAAAGTAGGATTAGTTATTCGAAATAAATAATATTATTCCAAAATATTCGAGAATATATTTTTTCTTTTTGGATTTCTTTTGTTACTTATAACTATGAGTGATCCAAAAATTCGAAATAAAATTTTAATTCTAGTATGTTTGGATCAATTTTTAATCCTAATTAAATAGATGATTCGACGAATAAAAATATATTCCAGATTTGGGACCATTTCAAAATGGCACTCTTAATTCGAAAAAAATATTGATCACCTAGGAATAATAAATTTTATTATGTATAACTAATTTCAATATTATACTCAAGCTATCCAAACATCCCCTAAAAGTTTATTTTGGATCTGGACTAAAAACAAAATAAATTTCATTCCTAGTGTGTTTCAATTATCTTTTTAATTCGAAATTAAAAGTGATGTCAATAAATTTTTAATCCAGATTAAAAAAATGATCCAAACATTCTAAGAATAATAATAATTTGTTTCAGATTTATGACAAGTTAGAAATAATACTCTAAAAAAACGCCTACTCAACTATTTAGGAATATTATATTTACTTTCAAAATATCTAATGCTAATTTTATTTTTAAACAGTCCAAAACGTACCATATAATAATCGTACCAAACATCCCTGAAAAATGAAACAGAACACATTTTTTTTTTGTTGTGAAGATTGAGATACCCATCTAGAAAGGGGATAATAAGATGAGCATAATTTGGTGGTAAAACAAAATAAATACGTGATATCGGCAGAATGAGATGAATTGTCCACGAGCACCGGCCGTTACAAACTTTTCGAAAACGGTTGTGAAAGGTTGGTGAGGTCCTTTAACGCTGCTCGCTCAGTGAACCTTTTATTTTGTCATCTTGTGGTGCCGTGTGTGTTTTAGGACTTAGGAGTGGTGTTGGCCTGTTCGTTGGGTAGTGGGAATGTGGGAGGAAGACTGGAAGAGAGACGGAGAGAGCGAGTGACGGAGCATGATGAGTTGATGACACTTGGTAACGCAAAACGACAATAATTCTTTTGCGAGGTTTCTACCCACGAACAGCTTGTACGACCTTCTACAAATACAATTGTACTTAGGGGTGGGCGCAGAACGCCGTTAATTCGCGAAACCGTTCCGTTCCGTCCAAACGGAACGGTTAACGGTATAAAAATGGACACAATTCTTTTGCGAGGTTTCTACCCACGAACAAGCTTGTACGACCTTCTACAAATACAATTGTACTCCTCTTCGACCGTGCGTGGTTCCGTGGGGCTAATTTTACTTTATTATTATTATTATAAAATAAATAAGAAATAAAGTTGACGAAGAGTATATACGTTTGTTTGATCACACAAGTACATTAAGTGAATAAATTTTTATCACAAATTTTTATCATAATTAATTAATTTTTATAATAATAAATAGTACAAGGTTGATGATGATGATGATGATGATGATGTTGATTATTATGATCATCATCGTGATTAATAATTAATTGCGTAACTCTAATATTTTTATTTCGTGGTTGTAAGATTAAATATGGAATGAATAAATTACTTCACAACTAAACCTTGCAAGTTGCAATTTAAGTTGAGAATCTTCATATATTAGTATTTAGCAAAAAAAAAAACCATTATACCATTACGATTATCATTATTTGTTTGACAAATTTGCCGAAAGTTTCATGAAATAGGGAAAAAAATGTCTTAATATACTAACTATTAAATAGTTTAAAGAAATTATTAATTACGAAATCACCAACTTTATTATTTGTTTTTTGTTTTTTGATTGTCTAATAGTCTTTAGTAAAGTGTGTGGTTTTGACTGGAGTCCATTTAGGCGGACGCCGATGCTCTAGGCTTTACTAGAAAGTTCCAACTCAACCCAAATTCTGATCACATCGGACGAACCACATTCGTCCACAGAGAAAGCGCGGGAAAACGCACAGGTGGGGAGGGTAGAGGAGAGGAGAGGAGAGGAGAGGAGAGACGGAGAGGAGAGAATGAGAGATGGCTACCAACGGAGGTGATACAATCCGAAGCAGATCCAGTTACGCTGGGGCCCAGGTGCTCAGTGACGGTCAGGTACCATTTTGGGCCCCACAACGACCTCTCATCCTTGCTTCATGGCATGGCTGCTACTCGGTTGCAATAATTATTAATTAATCCTTGCCTTACTTTCAAACATGTCTTTGCATTTTAGTCCACCATAAGTCCTCACTAGTCACTTGTCACTACTTCTTCTCAATCAAAGGGATTTAATTTAACTATCTCTTGAGCGGGATAAACACATATTTCAAATCTTATTTAATTGCACTTGCAGCTGCCAGAAATGGCTTCAATATTTCCAATAAATTGTAAAAATACTTATACTGCCTTTGAACATTTGGTACACAAACTGACAAATGGAAATGGTATTGCCAAACAGGTTTTGGGCACTAATGGTGACAAGATGAAGCTAGAGATTTTTATCAAGAAAAAAATGACAAATATGTTTGACAGGACATCATTTGAACTGAATATACTTGAAGGAGAGACTATATTTGAGAAAATTCGGTGCCAATACTTGGTATTAAGGTTTTCACTGTGGCATCTTCTTCTGTGCTGTAACGAGTGTTTTATGTGGCTGTGGAAGGATCTGGATGCTTATGTAAGGTACACTTATATATTTTTAATCAAGAAAAAACTAATCATATCAATTTGTCATGATATCATGTGCAAGAAATTAAATGTGGAAAGTTGTAATAATATATAACAAATATTGTAATGGGTATAATTATGATCAACTTAATCAGATAAGATTGGGAGATAGGCTATCAATGTATATTAGTTTTTGGCATTCAATATACGATATCATTCACATGTAAATGGATATATCTACTTCTGGTAGTATTTTGATGCTTTGTGCGTGCGTAATGACCTTCTTAATTGATTACAATCTCCTTGTTGTTTCCTCAATATTTATATTCTTAGCCCTTTCCTGTACATTTATGAAGTAGAAAAATACATTGGACAAAATCTTTTCTTGCTACTATTTGTCCTGCTATTTAATTCTACAACTGGAGAATTTCTGTGGCTAAGTCAAAGAGGAAGCAGTCTTTGTTCTCTTGCATGCATGCCATAAGGATTACATTATGCCGCACAATCAAATTTTTATAAATAGTGGATGTAGAATATTTAACTTTTGTCCAGCCCTTTTTCGCACAACATAAGTATTAATGGATCACCTAATTAGCAGTGGTGCTATATAGTTAACTGTTAATTAAAAAAAAAAAAACCCTTGGGTGTTTTACTAAGAGAATCAGGCTAATTCATTTGGCCATTGTGTTTGAAGCAAGTCTTTTGGTTGATCCTGTCAAGAAATGTTCTGAAAGCTAGTCTTGAGTTGGCTAAAATTTGGTTTAAGAAATGAAGACAAAATTTAAGAAATTGAAAGTTAAAAAGCATTCCCTTAGAATTTATTCATGGCTGATAAGTTTCAATGTGATATTGCCAACAGTTTGATAAGGTTCAAATGGTACAATTTGTAAAATAGGTGAGCAAGCATTCTAACAAGACTAGCAAGACACATGTATTTGTACGTGGCATGAAGTGATGTTGTTTGCTTAAGAAACAACAATTGTAACCACCACCTCCCCTACCCTCTTGTTTTGGTGAGAGTTGGAAGGATCCTATATGCGGATATGGCCAAATCTAAATCACTGGCTGCTCCTAGGGCATGTTTAATAAATGACACTGCAGCCAATGACTAGTGGGACCTACCATCTTTCTATACTGACTTCTATAATTTGCTCCAGTCGTGAGGTTGCAACAGCCGTGAACAATTCTTTTTATCTGCTTAGATTGCCAAGTGTTAAAACGGTTGTCTTATAATAGACTCCTCTGTTAGAATGGGCCCATTACTCAGTTCATGAACCATGTACTACTTATAATAATTTTGTCAGCCACATTTGGAAACACATTACAACTAGAACCAGTTTACCTCGTCACGCGTCTCTAGTGTTAAATATGTGAGAATAATTCCTTCTTTTATTATTCTGAAAAATCAATTAATGCATCCACTACTTCCCCTTTCTGCTCGTCACCCGACCATGACTCATATGGAGCATGGAAAACCTAGCATTGAATTCATTCACACTTTCTACTCGGGGGAGAGAGAACTCTTTTCTCGTTTGGCCTCCTCTCTTGAAATAGATTGTGATTTAGCCTTGAAGATCATATCCTATTGGCTATGGCTTGAAGAAAACATAAATAAACATGTAATTTACTCTATCCAGTCCTTGAGTGATGATGGTCTTAAACGGATCTCTTCACTTGGAGAACAGATTTTAATAAATGCTGTTAAAAGTGACTCTCCTATAGCAGAAAAAGCCCTTTCAGGTGTCAATTATTTTCTGAAAGCTGTTTGCTGTAAAGCTATGAGCGATCTCAAGGATATAGCAGAATATGAAAAGGCCAAGAAGGCACTCCAGGAACTGGATCTAGAGGTGAGTTGTTTGTAGATCTATTCTTTGTTCATATTTAATTTCTTTTTTGAATATTAGTTTAGAGTAATTTTTTGGATTGTTAACTCAATAAGTACAATTTTCTTTAACCAAAAAAAAAAAAATACTAAATTGGACTGCAATTTTTTGTCGAGAGTTGTCGTTTTGATGTGAAGTTATTACATTTCTGAAAATAATTTTTGGCTACTAAAACTATGTATTGAAAAATTGATAAGAGGGATCTAAAATTTCATTTTTACACACTGCAATTCATTTTGGAGTAGTGATGTACAAGTGCATTCACTATACATCTTAATGCGAATCTTTTCTGAGAATTACTACGTAAATAGCTAGAAGGGAGACGTAAAGAGCTAGAAGGGACAAATAATTTTTTGCTCCTGACATATTTTTATTGAAAGGATATAATTCTTCGCAAAACGACAGTTCGCTATTTTGGTCGGAAGCATCAACTTGCATGCACTTCACTTGAGCTTCACAAATTTTAAAAGAAGGATTCACGTGTAGATAGGAATTCAATCATTAAGTAACACGGCGACAAAAGCTTTAAATATTATATTGAATGGAAACATCTCTTGAAATTGACTATCAGTACCAGTCAATATATCTGTTTATTTAAGGCATTCTATTTCTCGCAACTTCTAATTCCAAAAACTATTATGAAGTGATACTTTAAGAAGAATGAGACAACTGAACTGCAACAATGAAGCATGCATTCTTCTGATTATTTCAGGAATTCTTGTGTAAACCTGATCCATCATTAGCTAGTTTACACTTATCAAGTGGAGATGGCGTTGGCAGCAGCAGCTCTGCTGCTAGAGGGATGCACATGCAATTGAATGAAGTAACGAACTTACCTTGGTGTACTTGTTTTTCTTTTTAAATTTTTTTTGCCAGGAAAAGGTACTTCCATCAGTAGGTAATTACTAATACGATTTCTTTCCAAATTACTTGATCTGTACTATTCAGCCCATCACTCGTTATTTTTACTTGTTTACATTTATTGTTGACATGAGCTAGTTCTCTTCTATTAACTTTGGAAAATTTGCCGGAAGCATTCTGAGTCTACTTAATATGTATGCACATTGAAGTCCAGCATTTAATTTTTTGTTTATTTCAGGGTTTTCTATCAAGCATAGCCAACTCTTCTTTATCAGGGGTCTCCATATCGCAAAATGAGAGTTATATTGGAGGCAACATCAGAGAAGTCAGTAGTCTAGTGCAAACACATAATGTAACTACTCAAACATTTCTTCACTTGGTACAACTTAGTTTGGTAACTTTAATCTACTTTGCTTTTCCAAATGGCTCGATAATATTCTTTCAGAAGATGAATTCAGTGTAATTAGTACTTGGTTAAACAATACACCCAGGATCAAAAAGTCCTTTACTCCTACTTGCTGCATTTTTTTTACGTTTAAACAACTCTTTTGAGATTTTTATTTAGAATGAAAAAATTGGATTCATAACCTCAACCTACGTAATGTTTTCCTTTTTAAGGGCCATTTTTCTCATGGAGGCAGTACTAGCAGGGACACAGGCAAGGAAACGGTTCTGGTTCAGCTACATGTAAGTTACCTAAAATTTATTCCTCTCTATTATTTCTAATTATTTCCCTTATTTGTCAATTATACTAATCTCCCAAGTTCCTGAAGGTTTACCTTTGAATGCATATTTTAATTAATACTAGTTATATGGACCAAATTACAACATTTCCTTTTTCTCCCAAACATTAAGAGTTCTTTCTAAATCTTGCATAATTTTCACAGTTTCTAGAAACTGTCTTTTGATAAAAGGAAGGAATGATCGAAAGCCTGTACTTTAGTAAAGATAAGCCACAAAAATGATCAATAATTATTCTTGATCTCATCCCAAATAAACCAAAATGAAGGAGAGCCCATAACCCGAGATGAGCTTGAAGGATCCTTTTTATAGCTAGAATAAAATGGCCTGTTATGATACAATGATAACAAATTACTCCAATCAGATTCCTAGCATGTTTTCTGTTTGCATAAGATGTGTGCAGGTCTAACTACAATATAAGAAAATTTTTTATTCTAATAGTTAAATTGAAACAAATACAATCGGGGTGATACCATGATGAATCTGATGGCATAGTAATGCACACATGGTATCATTTACAAATCTTTTTTCATTTCCTGAGATGTATAGTTCGTTCTTTTATTATTATTATTTTTGTTTTGTTCCTGAATATTGGAATAGAAATTATCAATGTGGAGGAAACTACACCTCGTATACAGCTTCTTTGTGGCACGGCGTGTATTCTCGCACATTGTGACATTCACATTCTATTGTATTGTGATCCCCACGTCCATCCTTGTGCCAGAAGTTACCGTACCAAAGCTTGGTGTTGTTTATATACCAACCACCATCACCATCCTCAATTCTGTTGGAACCCCTAGGTCAGTCATTACAGTTCACTGGCTGTATTTGTCTTGTTACAATACCAGTAAAAATTAATTACATTCTAGACTGGTCACCTTTAGGATGCGTCCTTTGTTTATACTTTCTTATACAGTCTGGTACTGTACAAGTGCCTAATGATTAGGCACGTGAATAAATTGGTTCTTGGTGGTACAAGCCAAACGACAAAGAGATTGCACAGAAAAAGTAAGTCTTATACAAAATGGATTTTAAATTTAAGCATCATCCCAGAACTGTATTTTTTTGGAACTGTCATAAACAGATGCAACAAAGTACAAGCATATGTCAATTAAACTACCTTAAAGACTAAAAAAAATCTCTTCACTTGTCTCACCTTGCTGGTCAACAAGCATGTATAGCACCATAATAATAATATAACACAGAGAGCAATCATGTATAGTTAAGATTGTAATATGAATATTAAAAGTTTAAAACTATACTTATAATTCAGATGACAAGGCATGGGCGACACAAATTTGTACATGACAATGTTGTGATTTATTTTGGGTGTCTACATGCGTGTTCAAATCAATAGTTGCAAGATAATTAACTTTTTTTTTTTTTAATAGTACAGCTCATTTCACTTGATTATATTCTGGATATTTTTCGAGAACGTTATGTCACTGCACCGTATGCGGGCCACGCTGTCAGGCATTTTTGAGGTTGGAAAAGTCAATGAATGGATTGTCACAAAAAAACTGGGAAGCTCTTCCAAAGCAGCAAAAACCGAGGAATCTATAAAGAGAACTTGCCCAAGCATAATTAATAGGTAGACCTTGCCAATATCGGCCTTTTGTTTTTATTTCCTGAAATCTCTAACACCAAAAATAACAAAGTAATATATTGTTGATTTTTCTAGTTTAAAAGGTTTAACTTAGGCATAAAGGCGGCATATTGTTGATTTGTCTAGTTTAATTTTCTAATTTGCATGACAGTCTAGCACCTATTACTATTACGAATCTCGTTTCAAAACAAATACATTCATCCCTATTCTTAGTTTTCTGTGAGCTGATATCTTTTTTTTTTTTTTTTTTTTTTTTAATCTAACTGGTGGATGTTTTCATTTCCTTTTAACAGGGTTCTTCTAGCGGAGCTTGGAATGTCAATGTATCTGTTCATTTGTGCGACAATTGATTTCAAATATGGGAAAAACAACTACTTTTTCTACATATACCCACAAGCTGTTGCATTTTTCATTATGGGGCTTGGGCCCCTCGGCCTTGTGGGGACTGTAGTTCCCAATTAGAAATTGAATCACAAGGCTTGTATTTTGAAATGGTAGAAAATTGTCATCATTCTTTGTCAATTTGTAATTCTATAATAAAGACTCTTGTAGCATGATATTTGTTTGGATGAAGTAGCCGATTCATAAGTAGTTATAGTGTTGTACTAGTATTGATTTTGCAGAAACTGAGATTGAGGTTATTGCAGCTTTGATATGCTCATTTGTATATTTTATATGTGGATTGTGTAGTATCAGCATGACAATATCAGTTCAGAAACGAAGCTAAAGATTATATTGGTGCAGAGGTCAGTACAACAAAAAAAGAAAAGAAATAATGAATTAGAAATGGAGACAAAAAACCCATGAGAATTGCAAGCAAGAGAAATGTTGAGACTATTTTGAAAGTGGGAAGAGATAGAACATATAACCTCCTCCCTCTAACTAAATTGTACATAGAAAGTAGAAAGAAGAAAGGAAAATTGAGTACATTGGTATTGCTATGATGATGGCGTGTTGTTGGCGCGTGTGAGGATGCGGTCGACGATTTGCAATTTTCGATCGAAAATCCTCTGATCGAAATCTCCGTCGCTGGTGGTGAGCATCTCGCGGAGGGACATGCGAAAGCCGTTTTGGAGGAGCAGGTGGTGGCGGCGCTTAATGCGGTTGTCGAGATTGAAGGCAAAGTACTGGGGAAAGTTGCGGATTTCAGTAGGGACGTGTCGGTGCATGTGATGGTGCAAGAAGTGGGCTTTGGGGTGGAGGTTGTTGGGGATGCTGTAGGTGAGGAGGCGGGGGAAGCGGGAGAGGACGGAGGTGACGTCGCGGTAGGGGAGGCGGAGGGAGTGGAGGAGGAAGTGGAGCTTGGGGCGGAGGGTGGTGTCGACGTGGGAGGCGAGGAGGAGGGAGGTGGCGGGGGTGATGGGGACGTGGAGGCGGCGGAGGAGGAGGAGGGCGGGGGAGAGCTGGGAGGGGACGGGGCAGGCTAGGAGGCGGGGGCAGAGGGCGACGGCGCGGGGGAGATCATCGGGCGGAAAGAGGTGGGCCAGGAAGCGTAGGGAGTCGTGGTAGAAGGGCTGCGTGAGGAGCAGCGGGCGGGAGGCGAAGAGGCGCGCCACCTGCGCAGGAGAGAGCCCCGCCGAGAGCAGCAGCGAGTGATGATGCTGATGATGATGATGATGATGATAAGTTATTCTAGAATAATTTGCATTGCCACTGTTGCTCTTGCTCTTCGGCGTCGTCGGCCGCGTCAGCGGCGCCAGGCCAATGCACACGGGATCCGCATCCTCAGCAGCGGAAACAAAATCGCAGCTAGCAGCAGACCAATTTTTATACGTTGGATGCACTTTGACTGTAATGGACGATTAGATGGCTAAGCGGTCATTTTGTTCTAAAAAAAAAAAAAAAAAACCCATCTCGTCTCCTCTGAAAAAGAAAATCCCATCTCCTCTCCAATCCACAGATGATCTCTCTCTCACGGAGCGCCATCTCCGACGACAGTCGCACGCCACCTCTCTCTCTCTCGCAAGATCCCATCTACTCAAGAACCTCTGCATCGAGCTCAGCCATTTCCACTGTTGGGAATAAGGAAGTGGGGATGGTGAGTGGCCGAGTGGAAGGACTACAGTTGCATACTAATATGAGAAATTAATTCCTTTATGTAGCTATAATTTTGATTTGGGCATGACTTTCTGACATCCCATGTACTATGATGGATGCAACTGCCCAATATCTGTATTATGTCCATCAAAAGGTATATATCCAGCCTTTGTAGTGGGGCTCAAGGGTGTGTGCTCTAGAACGAAAGAGACGATGCAAGGGTAGATTAGGGGTGACGGGTGAGGCTTACCCCAAAATCGAGGATTAGGGATTGGGAGTAAAGTCTACTTTGATCCGTGTTTTCTCTCACTGTTGTGGAGCAAGTAAACTTGCAATCGGCAGCTTGGTCATTTACTCTCTCTGGTCCAAACCCACACTTTTCTATCCTCTTCACAAGTGCTCTAGCTTTATACATGGAAGAGGGTACAGGGAAATCTGCTCCTTGAAAATCGGTTGAGGCGGTCGGAGAAGTTGAGAAAGGAAGGATGGAGGTGTAATCAGCTGAAAGAGAAGAGGGGCAGCAGGGAGGAAGAAGGGGTTTTGATCTGAGGTAGGTGGAAGCGGTGTTAGAGTTATGTCCTAGAAGTCAATATTTAATGACTTATTTTCTTAGTTTATGTTAATGATGATATTTGATCATTTGTTCCTAGAGTTTATTATTGACAGATCATTCAGGTTGAGGATCTGAATTGTAGATCTCTGTGGATCATTCATTAGAATGACAATAATAAATCTAAATCGTCCATAATCTTGATAATTAACAAGGAACATTAATTATCATGAAAGATTAGTATGCAAGTTAAGTGATGATTAAGTTCTACAAATCATAGGTAAGGAGTTACCAACTTAATTGCATATGTGTATGTTATTGGAACATAGTACAGGACTTGACCCAATGAAATAAACATTTGGATTGTGTTATGTGTCATTGTTTATTTCATATGAGTTTGATTCTGAGTTTGAGATGTTCACCTTTTCCACATGAGGATAGGTTCAATAAATATCGTCTAACGTTGATTCCTGATAAAGGCTGCTATAAGGACTTTATTTATGTTCTCTTGAATTGTGCGGGGAAAAGTTGTTCATCAAGAAAACCGTATGTCCCTCATTAGTATACCTAGTGAGTGATGATATCTGTTTGGGCCCCTTGATGGAGTTGGATCGTATGCATGCAAACTAGACGATCAACTCTAGATCAAGAAATGTATAATCTGCAAGAATGACACATTCCTATCTTGGATTATACAAAGATATCGTGTGACATAAGAATCAAACAAAGAAATACTTTTATTTCTTATGCAGGATTGAGATATTGTAACGGTACATTATTTATACGAATTGGGAATCATAACGTGTTGCTAGATACCGCTTATGATTATTGGAAATAAATAACGATTTATTTCCATGGCCAACATAGTATAAATCCTCAAATAGGGTCGCACAAATAGGATTCTAACCACTTGGTGCATTTATTGTTTATTCACAATAATGTGTATTGTGAAATGTGATAAGTTAATTAATTAATTATATACCGTTATGAACCGTTATAATTAATTAAATTAAAAGGATCATATGGAAACAATTTAATGCATTAGCTAATCATAGATTAATTATTAATGAGTTAATAATTAATTATGTTCAACTTACTTTAATTAGTTTGAGCTAATTGGGCTTCTATTTAATTGGTTAATTAAAGGCCCGATTTAAGGAAGAATGAAGAGACAATTAAAGGAGATTCATTAATTGGTGAATTAATGAATAAAGGCCTTTTATTGAGATGGCCCAAGAGAGCCCATTAGGTGGCCTCTTAGGGTGGATGGCATACTTGTAAATAGTATGAAAATTGGATGAGAGTGGTTGGCTATATAAAGGGGTCTCTTTGGGAGAAAACCCTAGCCGTCATCTCTCTTCCTCTCCCCTCCCTTGCGCCTCCACCTAGAAGAGAGATTTTTCTCTCTTCTCCATGGCTCTTCCCTTCCTCTCTTAGCTCATGTGTTGAGCATCCCACCTCTCTTCCTCTCCATTAAATAGTTAATTAAGAGAAGCAAGGTGATTAGCAAGAGGTTCAAGAGAACTAGCATTCTCTTTGAGCTTGGTGGTGGGTCCTTGGTGGGCTAGAGGCGGCCATAGATGGTGGAGATGGTGGAGCACGCACCCCATCAACTCCCATGCTATGGATTCGAGCCTCATGAATACAATTTCATGAGAGGTACAATTTCTCCTACCTTCTCTCTTGATTGGATGTGTGATTGCTTTAGCACTAGATCTTTTGATTTGCTTGTTGTTAATGGTGATTAATTAGTTGTAATTAATCTAAAATTAAAATATGAGCATTTCCTAACAGTGGTATCAGAGCCAGGTTGTGCTTAAGGTTTTTCACACTTAATTAAGTGAGAATTCGTAATTAATTAAGTTAATTAGTGATGTGCATGCTTGCTGGCCCTGGAAAGGCTGTTTTCTGTCTTGTTGCTTGTTTTTCGTGGTGTAAAGGTCTCTGAAATTTTTTCCTTCTTATTGGAGGTTGTAGCCCTTTGAGTTGTGGTTGTTTTTCCACTGGAATCATTGAAATTCGATGTAAAATGAATTTTTAGTGATTTAAACGGTAACGGTGCGCAGATCTGTTATTCTGCTGCACAGTTCTGTTCTTGTGGTTGGTAACAAATAAGTTTGTATACAAAGTACCTGTAACTTTTAGATAGGATTATTCTAAACTTGATGCTCTTTCTGGATATGTAAATTTTGTTGCATATTTCGGATTTTATGTGGGCGTTCAAGGATGAAAAGTGATGAAGTTGTCAGATCTGTTTTTTCAAACAAACTGATTGTTTTGAAAAACTGTACTTATTGAGAAACTTTTATGGAAAAGTGTTGAAATGGAAATGTTCTCCTTTAAGTCTGGAATCTGTGAAAATTAATTTCATAGATTTTCATTGAGATTTGATACCTCAACCGAGTGAAACCTTTTTGGTCGACGGTCTGTTCCAGAACAGGATACCTTGCTTAAATGCTTGTTATCTCGATGATCTTGAATATAACTTGTGGATTTTCTTTTCATGGAATGATAGCCTATTGTATGTAGTATTTTTCTATGTAAATTGTTTGCTGGAAAAATATCAAGGGGATGATCATACAGATCAAAAGGTTGAGACCCATAACAGAATTTTCTCTAACGGTGCTTCGCGCACAATCTGAGGATTTGTCTTTTTTGGTTCTCCCTGATGGTAATTGATCTCTCCTTGAGATTTCTACAGGTAATCACAATCTTTGTAAGGAGTTCTCTGGATTTATTTCAGATTTTTTGGAGACCGAATTATTTTGAATTTTTTCGGGTCCCGAATTTCGTATTTTAATTAGTTAAAATAGTTTCTAATTAATCAATTTATTGAAATGTTAATTAGAAGACTCCTTAAATACCCTCCTTTCTGTTTTGATAGTTGGATTTAATTTAAAAGGGCTTAAACAATTAGTTGTTAAGGTTAAGCCTTCTTTGCATTCGAAAAACTTGAGCAACAAGTATGCACAAAGATTCTAATTAATGAAATTAATTAAGAGCAAGTGAATCATGTATATTGTATATGTGCTAACTTTGTTTTGTAGGAGGATGTGAGTTTGATATGGCTCAAGATGTCAATGCCTTGTGTGTTGTAAAATGTTGTGAATGCATGTGATTGCTTGTAAAGTGGCCTAAGGTGCCTTGATAATTAAGTGGTTAATTTTTGATGTAACTTGTGAGACTTGCATGCCCCTAAGGCCTAGGCGGGGTTTTAGGAATTTTATCACATGTATTTATTTCCCTTAATTATTAGATAGGATCTTAGTAATTAGTGGGAGGGCTTGATTAGATTAGTCTCGTTACATGGAGATGCGACGAAGATTAATGCAAGCGGGAGCCATACAAACCCACGACAATGCTTGAGATGCTTATGTTATGTGATTGTTTGTGAATGCCTTGAATTGTCATAGGTAGGTATGGATGTATGCTTACACGACCACCAAACAAGAGTCACATATTTTTTGTCCCAAACTAAATTGATTAAGTCGACCGCCTTCCTTCTCTCTATCCCCTTCACGTCAATAGCCAATCATGGCGCGGTCCGCCATAGCGGACGTCATGGTTGTCAACCTTGATAGTCGGGGTACAAATGAAAAGATTTGTTAGGAGCAAATAGAGAGAGGTTGCTTATCGATGGACCCAACAAGTTTTCTTGGACATCGGGGCGAAGTTTGTAAATATACTTAGATATTCACAAACCAAGAGTCATATGGTTGATATGATTGGTTGGAGAACCTACCTTGTCTAGTTAAGTAGGGTGTCGTGCCATAGCAGGCTCTACTTGACAAAAATGGGGATCTTGGAATCCATTACATTTAGGGACATTAATTAAATGTAGTGGAAGTTTTTGTTTATCATTCCATAAACAAAACATTGCATAAACTAAATGACCTTAAATTGAAATTGTTATAGATGTTAAATATGTTAATTTCGTTGCGATCAATCTTTGGAAAACGACAAGCTCGTTTCTAAGGTATTTACTTGGAGAAGAAATACCGATTCCTAAGACATGTTCTTGGAAATGAGAAACTTGAGCAAGTTTAATCCCAAAAACGTTCCTCGACTTCCCGAACAATAGCTTCGCAATGATTGATTAGTTTCGACGAAAATTATTCAATAAAGCGAATGCTTATATCCTTTTAGAAGTTCTAGACCTTTGAATTGGAGAATTCATAAGGACTATACTAAGACTTCTACACTCTCATCCATTTACTCAAGAAGACGTTCTTAGAGAAAGTAAAGATAGACTCAATCATTTATGATCGAGTAATGGAATGTGATTTAACCAAGAGACTCTTCTTATTAGAAGATAAATGTTTCATTAGCTTGCGAACCGAAAGGTTTGAGTAGCTAATTGACAACTAGAGATATTAAGATCTCCAATATCAAGGATTGTTGATATTGTCATAAAATCTCTTTCTATGGATAAAGGATGTATTGTTCGCACACTTGTTAGTGCTAAAATGATTGGTTAAGTATTAAAGGAATACTCCACCAATATATGAGTTGAGACTTTGAAACCCTCACTAGTGACCGTGTGTCACATGAGATGTTTCATTTGCCATTTATGGGAGGCATTTGAAAGGTTGTCTGAAATACCATGATGTTCTAAACCTTGAGATATTTGTCGTTCAAATTATCTCACTATCTCTAATTCACACTAGTAATTAGGTGCTAGTTCATGTGCTCGCATTTAACGAAATGTGTAGACAATGATGAATAAGAGAAAGTTCGAGATAAGTAAAGTAAACTCCGTTTTGGAAATGGCTTATACGTCTAAGCCGCTACCATTGAATACGTAGAGTTATCTTTACTAAATAAAGAATTTGTTTAGGAATTTGAGGTTATATACCTTATTCCAAACATCTTATAAAACCTTATCTCCATTTCATATTTGATGATGGATGATCATGTTTTGTAATAGAGAAATGTTGTTCTCTTATTGTTATAAATTTGTGTATAAGATTTCATGCATCTTAATTGAATTTGCTTGAAATAGATTAACAAATTTTGAATGACAAATATGTAAGACTTCGCATAAAGTGTTTGACTTTTATGTAAAATAGTTGCTTAGTCGAATATAAACAAGAATCGCATTATGAGAGTCTACGTAACGTGGAGCTCGTAAATCAATTCGATTGCAAAGAATCGCATTATGAGAGTCTACGTAACGTGGAGCTCGTAAATCAATTCGATTGCAAATCAATTGAAATTCATGCGAATCGTGTTTGTTAAAAGACAAAAGCGCCTTTGACCTATGAAGGTTTAAAGGACAAGTAACCTTATTAAGACTTATACATATTGATGTATATAGACTTATAGGACTTGTGCAATTGAAAGGTTGTTGACACTTTACCACTTGACCAACGATCATTGTAGATATTAACGTATCTATTTGATATGGTATAAGTATGAATCTTTTGACAAGATCAAAATGATCTCAAGAGTAAAGTTGAAAAACTATTCAATAAAAGCAAAAGTCTTAAGATGGATCATGGTAAATAGTTAAGTCATATAGTTTGATATATTGCCTAAAGAGTATGAAAGACGTTTCACTACTCGCTCCAGGAGGAACATTGAAAAATGTATCCAAAGATGAAGGTATCGAACATTGTTTGATATAGTTCGATCAGTAATAAATCAAATTGACTTGTTCGACTCATGTAAGGGATTTGTGTTTTGAGGACAATATTGTTTACACTGAATAAAAAATTCCATCGAAGTCTATTGAGAAAGATATCTTACGAGATTCGATCTCTAGGTATATTGTTTCTCAAGATTTGGTGTTGAGAAGCTTATTTCAAGGTTCGATTGATTGATAAGCTTGGACCCAAATAAGACGCTTAATATTATGTAGGATATCTTGAACTAACCAAAAGGTACTACTTCAACGAACATGATAAGAACAAAGTAGTTGTTGTTGCTCATCATAACGTAATCTTGAAGAATGATATTCTCAAGAAGAAGTAGTGGGAGTAACGTGAGCATTAAAGGAGTTTATGCGTCACTACAAGAGTACCTTTATAGGGAACTTGTCACTCCATACATGGTGCTTAGTGGGAGTTGAGCGGAACTTGACTCACAAGCAGTTGTGAAAGGAAGAAGTTTATAAGCACGCTCGCTTCTAAAGAGTACTCAAACATCTCACGAATGGATGATGTTAGAGAAACTCGTGCAATACATTAGGATCAAGAATCTATTCTACAAGATGTTGTAGAAGTAATTCATAGACCTCAAGCATCAATCCTACAAAGATCAACGAGAGTGAATTGCCTAAATTGAAAAGTACATAGGTTTCACAACATCCTCGTACTTGACATATGAGGATCCGTTGATAAATAAAGAAGCGATGGAAAGACCCGATTCCACAAGTATGGTTTGAATCTATATGATCTTTAAAGTGCAATCCATATATATAACAACAAGGTATAGACCTTGATTGATGTTCAAGAAGGAGCGATCCATCTAGAACATTTAGATCCTTAAAAGGAAAGATAGATATGGATAGCAAGTCGACTATGTACAAAGCACAATTTCATGATTGATGCTATGTCTAAGTCGATAATCAGTTGACCATGTACAAAGCACGGCTTCTCGCTTGTAGTTGTGTATAAGTCAATAAAGATCATTCTAACAATAATTATATTTCGTATATATAGATATATGGAAAAATACATCAAAACCGCCTTCTTCGATTGAATGAAGGAAGTTGTTGTGTATTTGACACAAACCGAAGATTTTGTTGTATTGTTGAAAACATATATATGCTTCAATGATCCATTAATGGATTGAAGCAAGTATTGTGGAAATTGGAATAAACATTTTGACAAGTAAGTCAAGGAGTTGAACTTCGTCAAAAGTATCTTGTATAGACAAGATATTCAGTGGGAGAATTATTATGTTACATGTATTGTACAAGATACAAGACATTAATTGGGAATAAAACTAAAGAAAGGAATATTGTCAAGATCTCATTGGAGAATGTTTTCTCAGTTGAGAACTTGGGTAAGTCACCTAAATCCAAGGAAACAAAATCTATGGAGATAGATTATGATGGATGTCAGGTTTGAGCAAAATGTGCATATAATGACAATGTGTTATAGTTACACGAAAAGATAGACTCCTAGAAAGGATGTCTAACCATGTTGTATGGCATACACTTGAGTTCTACTCGGTGTGTTGCAACTCAATTCGAGAAGAATGCACGATACAATTCGAGCATCCTTCTGTTATGAGTTTCATTACGTACGCCATACTTATGCACATGCCCCTATGTGTTGTATCCAAGGAGTATGACAATCAGTTGTCAAATGGATACAAAGAAAAACACATTTGGACAATAATCAAGAATGTCCTCGAGTATCTTATGAGAAAGAGTGATATGTTTTTCCATCTGATAAGATGAAAGAAAGCTCATATAAATTGATATATTGATGCTAGTTTTCGAAAGATTGATATAAATACAATTGAGCTACATATTTTGTTTAAATGTGGTGTTGTAAGTTTAGAAGGTGTTCTAAATGGGATATTACAACCGTTTCCGTCAGCAAAACAAAATATATAGCAACTTGTGAAGCAATGAAAGAATGTAGTAAGGATCGTGAAGTTCTCAGTCAAGCTAATATGGTTCTATGCATCTCGAACCATAGCTTAAACTTGAAGAACCCAATATTAAATTGGTGAGCCAACTAAGATCTATGACGATGTCACTTGATCTCACATGATGATGATCAAGAACACATATATAGGAGTATATATGTATATAGGGTCAAACAAAATTGGATAGGTTCGCGGACACAGCGAACACTCTAACTTAACCTCTACCTTAAGCGGTATACGAGATGCAGTTGTGCATCCATACGTGATGGACGTATGAGTAACTTGCTTTAAGCGTATAATAATTTTGAGGTTCGAACATGTACATACATGGATATATAACATTGTTCTAAATTCTTCACTGGCTAGAAGTCACTATTGATTGACTCTAGGCCAAGTGGGAGATTGTTAGAGTTATGTCCTAGAAGTCAATATTTAATGACTTATTTTCTTAGTTTATGTTAATGATGATATTTGATCATTTGTTCCTAGAGTTTATTATTGACAGATCATTCAGGTTGAGGATCTGAATTGTAGATCTCTGTGGATCATTCATTAGAATGACAATAATAAATCTAAATCGTCCATAATCTTGATAATTAACAAGGAACATTAATTATCATGAAAGATTAGTATGCAAGTTAAGTGATGATTAAGTTCTACAAATCATAGGTAAGGAGTTACCAACTTAATTGCATATGTGTATGTTATTGGAACATAGTACAGGACTTGACCCAATGAAATAAACATTTGGATTGTGTTATGTGTCATTGTTTATTTCATATGAGTTTGATTCTGAGTTTGAGATGTTCACCTTTTCCACATGAGGATAGGTTCAATAAATATCGTCTAACGTTGATTCCTGATAAAGGCTGCTATAAGGACTTTATTTATGTTCTCTTGAATTGTGCGGGGAAAAGTTGTTCATCAAGAAAACCGTATGTCCCTCATTAGTATACCTAGTGAGTGATGATATCTGTTTGGGCCCCTTGATGGAGTTGGATCGTATGCATGCAAACTAGACGATCAACTCTAGATCAAGAAATGTATAATCTGCAAGAATGACACATTCCTATCTTGGATTATACAAAGATATCGTGTGACATAAGAATCAAACAAAGAAATACTTTTATTTCTTATGCAGGATTGAGATATTGTAACGGTACATTATTTATACGAATTGGGAATCATAACGTGTTGCTAGATACCGCTTATGATTATTGGAAATAAATAACGATTTATTTCCATGGCCAACATAGTATAAATCCTCAAATAGGGTCGCACAAATAGGATTCTAACCACTTGGTGCATTTATTGTTTATTCACAATAATGTGTATTGTGAAATGTGATAAGTTAATTAATTAATTATATACCGTTATGAACCGTTATAATTAATTAAATTAAAAGGATCATATGGAAACAATTTAATGCATTAGCTAATCATAGATTAATTATTAATGAGTTAATAATTAATTATGTTCAACTTACTTTAATTAGTTTGAGCTAATTGGGCTTCTATTTAATTGGTTAATTAAAGGCCCGATTTAAGGAAGAATGAAGAGACAATTAAAGGAGATTCATTAATTGGTGAATTAATGAATAAAGGCCTTTTATTGAGATGGCCCAAGAGAGCCCATTAGGTGGCCTCTTAGGGTGGATGGCATACTTGTAAATAGTATGAAAATTGGATGAGAGTGGTTGGCTATATAAAGGGGTCTCTTTGGGAGAAAACCCTAGCCGTCATCTCTCTTCCTCTCCCCTCCCTTGCGCCTCCACCTAGAAGAGAGATTTTTCTCTCTTCTCCATGGCTCTTCCCTTCCTCTCTTAGCTCATGTGTTGAGCATCCCACCTCTCTTCCTCTCCATTAAATAGTTAATTAAGAGAAGCAAGGTGATTAGCAAGAGGTTCAAGAGAACTAGCATTCTCTTTGAGCTTGGTGGTGGGTCCTTGGTGGGCTAGAGGCGGCCATAGATGGTGGAGATGGTGGAGCACGCACCCCATCAACTCCCATGCCATGGATTCGAGCCTCATGAATACAATTTCATGAGAGGTACAATTTCTCCTACCTTCTCTCTTGATTGGATGTGTGATTGCTTTAGCACTAGATCTTTTGATTTGCTTGTTGTTAATGGTGATTAATTAGTTGTAATTAATCTAAAATTAAAATATGAGCATTTCCTAACAAGCGGTTCATGGGGAAAACGAAGGGAAAGTGTGGGTTTTGGGGCGCACAGAAACCCACGATCACTAATCGGCAGTTCGCTCTTCTTCCTTCGAAGGAGACGGAGATGGAAATAAGAAATAGTGCTTCATTTTTTTTTTTTTGTTTTGGAGAAGGAACGACATCTTCCGATCCAACCGTCCATTCAGTCAAATTATATCCAAAGGACATAAACGATCCGCTGCCAGCAGCGATTTTATTTTCGCTGCCGAGGATGCGATTCCAATGCACACGTGCATTGTTGTTGTTATTGTTATTGTTACTACTTGACCAGATAAGAGTCTAAGTTGTCTCTAATCTCTACTCCCGGAACTCTCTATACACGAGACAATAATGGGCCATTTGGGCTTCAATAAACAAACAGCCCGTAGGCCCCAAATTTAATCATCTCTCTCGAGTCTCGACTCTCTCTCTCTCTCTCTCTCGTCCCACACTCCATCTCCATCGCTTCAGGTACGTACTGCATCCATCTCCATCAAGGCAACAATTCTCCCAATCTCCTTTCTTTTAATAAATTCCATCCCCAACCCTAACCTATTTCTATTTTCTTGTTGCTAATAACTTCTTCTTGCCGAGGCCCAATGATGATGTCATCTCATTTTTTTTCAGACCGTGCATCTGAAAATACAAATTTATTAATTGTTCTCTGTTGAAGCCTGATAAGAATGTACAATACTTCACCCCTCCTTTCTTCATTTAGGCCCTCATCAAAATTATTTCATCAACAATTTTCTAATCAAATGAAATCCCATGCCATTCTCATCAGGCCATTAGGGTTTACGGGTTTAGGGTTTGCATTCTCTGGATCTTCCTATACTATAAGGATTTCAATTGTTACACATGCAATTTAAATTCTTTCTTGCTTTGTACATTCTTCTATGGGCTCCATAGAACACTCTGATGATATACTAATTATGATTCTTTCTGAGGGTCTGCACACCACTTATAAATAATATTCTTCCTACTTTTGCTTTTGTCTTTATTTGCTCATAGATGTTTTTCTTTGCATATTGTATCTTCTCAGTTCCTTCTTCTTCCTTTCTTTTTCTCCTCCCTTCTTGTTCACATGCTGTCCATTTGTCTTGGACTTTCAATTGTATTGTTCAAATTTCTGCAAAGGGAAAGTTTTTTTTTTAACCTGTTAATAATGGATTTACCTACATTTTTTCTCTTTAGTTAAACATGTTTTGTATTTATTTATTATGGTGAAGACCCGATGATGTTGTACTTACTAGTAAGGATAAAAACGGACATACTAAAAAGGACTGTTTCTTTGTTGAAGTCTTATGAGAATGTACATGAATTATGGCTTTAGACAGGCTCTGTTTGGCAACTCCCCATCTGACTGGTCGCTCCACTGGTTTGATGTCTGGTTCGGTTTTCCAAACATTGAACTTAATATAAGTTCCACCTCTCTCTCTCTCTCTCTCTCTCTCTCTATCTGTGTGTGCTTGTTGTCCGCGCCTGCACACATACATGGCGAATTAGCTGCATTCCGTGACACACAACACACAAATAAATATGTTGGATTTTACATTGCCGGCCACAAAATTGGTACTGATTTAGCTGCTAGAGTTGCCAAGTTAGGCATGTACATTTTTATATGGGCTCCAGAGAACAGTGTGCTGAAATAAAACGTATGAAGTTTACTTAGGGTCTTTCCAAAATTTAGTGTGTACCGCTTGTTTATTGGTTGTTGGTGCTTAAAGTTGTCTCTACATATTTGTGATTTTCTTTTTATCTTGTTTTCATATTTGAGGATTATCTTTTAATCCTTTTCACGTCAATTTTTTTTCATGTTCATCAGCAGAATATGAGTTTCTTAAATTGTTGTTGGCTACATCGACCCTTGGGATTCTGATAATTTACTATAATGTACTTATTGTTAGATAAAAGTTATGTGATGTTGCTGCAGTAAGGCATAACATGATTATTTTGTTTTCACTTTTGCTTGAATTGGTGTTTAACATGATAATTGCAGTAAGGCTTGCATTGTTTTTGGGTTGATGGTGCAATACATTATTCACCTTTACTAATTATTTTTATCGCTACTGTTTATTGTTTGGGTTAGTCTTGTTCTTTTCTATTAATGCCCCAAATTGCAGAGTTTGAATAAATGTTAGGTGCAAATTACATGGATAGTCCTTGAAGACATACAAGCTGTTATTTGTACATTCATCTATGTGGGCTCGGGAGATTGTTAAAACATTAAAACCTCTTATAAAGAATCGTCTGGTCCTACTTTCTGGTTTTCTTTTGGTATGAAATTGCATTTTTTTTTTTTTTGGAAAAAGGTGTTTTATTTAGTTCTGTGCTGTGAAGACACAATGATGTTAACTTGCATAAGAAGGAGATTTGAATAATCTTGTCTCTGTAGGAACCTGATAAAAATGTGAATGTTTTGTAATATGCAAACAGTTCATGATTGGGAATGTTCATATGCCTCTCTCTCTCTCTCTGTCTCGACATTCCTTGTCATAACAACTCAGTTGTTGATATTAGCCCTACCCTTAGGAACTTTGTGAAAGCCATATACATTTATATTTTGGCTCCAGAGAACAATGTTTTGAAATGCGATTAAGCTACTGAGGGTCTTGATAACAATATAATCCCTATTTCTCATTCTTTGAAATGACTTGAGGTGTAACTTCTCTCTCTTCTCTGATTAAAAGGATTTGTTTTGCATCGTGCTGAAACCTTTTTTTAAAATCACTGCTCTTACAGACATCATGTCATTTGTTTATCTTTTTTGAAAATTCATTTTCTAAATTTTTGCTCCTTGTGTACCAACATGTATGTGAGATGCAAGTGAAGAGGAAAATGTAGATAGGGAATTCTGCACTACCTTTTATATAGCAAAGAGGGTGATGGTGACTCGGTCTAAATGGAAATCTCTCTGATGCTGTATAATTTTCCTTGTTTTATTTTCTGCGAGTGTCTATGTCTAGAAAGTTTCACTTGTATCTGTTGAGCTCCTTTTCTTTGTTAACTGTTTGCTTTCCTGTTATTATAATTGCTTTGCTTTATTATTATTTTTTTCATTCTTTGCAAGGGTCAGCTTCATCTGTTCTGGTATATTTTTCCTGGGATTATATTTTTTTTTCTCAATTAGATACACCAATAGTACCATACTCAATCATTTGTAAAATTTTAACTAAGATTAATGTTATTTGTGTTGTCGGTATATTATTGTCAAGAGGAAAATAAAGGCTGAAAAAGAATGTTCCTTGTCTCTCTCTCTCTCTCTCATTCCTTGTCAATCTTTCAAACGTTCTAGTAAGTTACTATTTGTAATCTCTAATGAAACATCTTTACATACTTTGTATTTATTGTGGTGAAACCCAATGATGTTGCAAGTTGCAACAAGTATTAAAATGAAGGCTGAAAAAGAATGTCCTCTGGTGAAACCTGATAAGAATGTATCAGGATTGGCTTTAGGGCCTTAGGGGCTGTTTGGCCCCTTTTTCTAATTCACTATTACAAATAGCATTATACCCTAATGCTGCTTCTCTTAGTTTCTTTCTCTTGTTGCACGTATACAAACATACATGCATACATACAGGCACACCTGAATGCATCATGCTGGAGTACTCACCTGATTCCAGAGTTAACAGCAAGCCAAGGTATATTTTTAGAGGAGCGTTCGCTGCCAACGAAATTTGTTGCCCCCAGTTGTCACAAATCACCATCCGTTGGATTTAGTCCGGATCAATGGTTCTGATTAAATCGTGCAGTTGCATCTTTCGTTCTTCTTTCTTCTTTCTTCATTTCACCAAAAATTTGAAACCGCTCTTGCGTTCTTTCTTCTCTTTCCCCGCAATCTCGTCTCTCGCTCTCGCTCTAAGACATCTCACGCGTCACCTCTCGCGCCCGATCGCCTTTGTACTGTTGCGACCGTTTTCGATTGTCTCGCCACTACCTAGACGCGACCAGCCGCACCTCTCTAACCCTAGACTTGTCCCGGTGCTCTATACTCGTCTCTCTCGCATGCTTCTGCCCTTTTGCCCTTTTATTTCTGTAAATCGATCGCATGTTTGTTGGATTTAGCAAAAAAAAAATTCGAATTTGGAGTCTCCACCTTTCCGTTCATGAGGTACAATATTTTTTTTTTCTCTTGTTAAAATCCAATTAGCTAATGTTAGTTGAGAAATTGAACCTGAATCGATCATGCTTGTAAAAGGCAATTGAATTTTGGTTTATTTAATCTTGTCAGGAGGATAAATCATCTGAGCCTAGTATGAATTATGGTAAGTTCCAATTGTTATATTGTGAAAAATATACTCCTGATTTTATGTACTAAATTTTGATATTGATGTAAATTAATGCCAGGTTCAAGTACTAAAATCTGGATGGAAATGGGATCCTTACTACTAATCGTTAGATCCAATTTTTCTATGAGGAGCATTTGCATAGAATGGAATACATGGCGCAAGAACTAATTTTTTATTTTATTTTGAAGATATTCTATGTCAGATGTTTGATATTGATATTATACCTGAGGTTTATCAATTACCATTTAAATCTGAACCCCGCAAATTCAAATATAACTGTACAATTTTGTCTGAAAGTATTGATTTAATTTGCAGAATGTATTTTTTTTTTTACTTGCGTGATCTGTTTCTCGTTCATCAAGTAAGGACAGTTTAAAATTTTCGGCTGAATTTGGTCTGTCCATTGAAACCTCTAAATATCACTCGTCTTGTAAAAGGTATGATGGTGCCAGATCTGTCAGCTGGCATGCACCTGATGGTTTGGGTCGATACAGTGGCAGGGTGATAGCAACAAGGCATAAAGAGGAGAAGTTATTTCGCCTGATATTTTACTGCATCTTTAGTTACATGGTTAGGGTCTATACATACAAATTAGAAGCATAGAGAGATAGATGTGGGGATGTAATTTTTTTTTTTTTTTATTTCGCTTGTTCCTTTGTAGTTTGTACAATGAGACAGATGGCTTTGACCATTTTTTTGCAAAATGCAAATGGAGAATCATCACTAAACCATGCGGTTGTAGTGTTTAAGTTGTTGCAGCTTACTGTTTCTATCATTTTTTAGTGTTTTGATACCTTGGATTACTTTATCATAAGGGGCTTGCAAACCTTTTCCTTTATTCAAAGTTCCACATCAAAGCTTACTGCCCTTTTTTATGACTTCAATCACAAATTTAAAAGTTACACTACATTAGTTTATTCGACTTTCAATTCTACATTTTTTTTTCGTCCCATAATTTTTTTAGTTTAGAATGTCTGAGACATCAGAGACATTTAAATTGACAACAAAAACTTTTATGTTAGATTATATCAGGTGTTAGATTTACAACAAATGCATTAAAAAGGTCAATAAGAAGGAAGTTAATTTAGCTGCAGTTGATCAGACTTGCATAGAAATCAATACACTTAAGTGTATGCTTATATATGTGTGGACCAGTACAAAATTGAAATTAGTTATTAATTCGTTTCATTTTTATCTGTACGCCTTTATTTATAAACAACTTTACTTGAGACAACACAAGTAACCGCTTTCTGTTGCGCTTCCATTACTGTAACATCTCTAAAACAAAAGAATAACCTACACCAGTAAACCATATTGGTACCAGCATCACAACTAAGCACTTTGTGTTTATATCATATTGCATCAATGAGAAAGAGCACACATTAGAAGATTAAAAAAGTTCTACTATTTCAGACTACTTTTACAAAAATGTCTGGAATTTGTATTTTTGTAAAAAAAAAAAAAAGCCCAGAAATTTTGTATAAATTAGCTTACATTCAATGTCAACAAAAAATTTAGCTTACTTTCAAGTTGACCATACAGAAATTAGAATTCATCATACAATCAAGTTGGAAAGACGACTTAATTAAACATAGTGGCACAAAAATAAAGTAACAAGATATCTGCCCTCAAGTTGCAGGGCTTAAATAACACAATCTCTCAACCTTCTAACCTTCATGCCCTATATAACACAAATCTCTCAATCTTCAACCTGCAAATAATACTTGCCAATGAGCATATAATATTCAATTTGAGAATGCACCATAATTATGAAACAATTGATTAACTGATGACAAAAAAGAACTTACGTTCTTGATTGATGATGAAAAGCATCAACTTCAGAGGCATGACAGTATTCACTGCTTCATTGTCAAAATTCAACCCAATTAATTTAAAAAAAAAACCCAACAGGCTATAAAAGCCAAGACACTACAAAAAGTATGGAAATGGTCACCGATCATCTCAATAAAGAACTTTAATACTTGACTTGTTAAAGAGTGGAGAGCACGGGGACAAGTCTAGGGTTAGAGAGGTGCGGCAGGTGGCGTCTATGCAATAGTGAAACAGTAAGAAAAGGTGAAGCGTGAGATGTCTCAAAGCGTTAGGCGAGCGCAAGAGAGAGGAGATTGCGGGGAGAGAGAGGAAAGAACGCAAGAGCGGCTTCAAATTTATGGTGAAAGATGCAAGTACATAATTTAATCGGAACCGTTGATCCGAACTAAATCCAACGGATGGTGATTTGTGACAACTGGGGGCAATAATTCCGTTGGCAGCGGAACGCTCCTCATATTTTTATATGGGTCCCAGAGAACAGTGTGCTGAAGTAGAATTGTGAGCTTTACTGAGGGTCTTCCCAATACAGTATATACTTTTTATTGCAACCGGCGTTTTCCTTCGTATCCAGTGAATTAGGTCCATATTTTTTTCTTTCTTGACAATGGTTTTTTTTTCCCCGTTTTTTGGAGGATCATTTTACTTTGTGTTTCTCTCTTTTGTGTCAGTCATTTTATTACAGTGCACTTATCGTCTTCATATTATAACTTTGTTTTGTGAACTGGGCAACTAATAGTACGTCATCATATTATAACTTTTTTTCCCTCCCTAAAAAAGTGAGTATACAGCGATAGTTTATAGCCTCTTATACGTTAAAAATGAATTGTATTGTACGCTTCTCCTTTTACACTGCTAATTGAGAAATGGAGTGAGCCAGTGAGCGCGGAGGAAGTATCTTAGCATGTGGAATCTCCTTTTCTTTTTTTTTTAAATGGCAATTAGTGTCGGTATCTCTACATAACTTTTTTTTTTCTTTTTTTTTTTTTATCAAAGCGAAAGCGAAACCTGCGAGCGGCATAATATGGCTCGGAGTTGCATTTACCCGATCCTTTTTTAAACGCAAAGCATGTAACGATAATAAAAAAAAATTTGGTGGTCAGGAATTTTGGTATTGTTATAAATGTGAAAAATTATTTGTATCCTTGTTTGTGTTAAAAAAAAAAGATGGGTATGGAAGATTGATAACAATTTCTATGTTGGTAAATATTGAAATATATGTTTAATTTAAGTTTTTTGAGGTGATTTAATTAGAAATGAATGAATAAGTTAAGTAGGAAAATTGAGTGTATTGATAGGAGTGGAGATAGTTGAATTGGAGTTAAAGTTGCGTTGAGAGTTGAGAATAGAAAAAAGAAAGGGGCAGTTAAGTTATAATGAGTGTATAAAGAACGTCTTGAACCGCGTTCAGAGATGAAGAAGTAGTTTGTTGTTGTAACCCGACGAAAGGGTGGACCCGCATAGTCAGTGAAAGAGTGAGTGTGAAAACAGGATGGATAGTAAAGAAATGAGTCTTTAATTTGCTCATAAATAATAATAATTAATTAAACATTCCACTCTTTCTTTCTTTATTATTATTATATTTCTCTTGGTAATTCATCGCCTCCATCAGTACAGTACACTAGTTCTTCTCTCGCGGAATCGATAAATGATGCGACGAGGAGGCGGAGGAGGCGGAGGCGGAGACTCTTTCGACTCGGACGCTGCGTCTTCTTCTTCTTCTCCCACAATTACAATTACAATTACAACTCAAGACCATGCCGCCGATCACGATCAGGTTTCTTTTCTTTTCTTTTCTTGCGCTCATTTTTACAGACTATTTCAGTTACCCAACTCAACCCAACTCAACTCAACTCAAAATCAAAATAGTTTCCCTAATCTTTCTAATAATTATAAGTATAACCCTCCAATTTATACTTTCTTCATCCAATTTACTATGCCATTTGATTTTACACATGTTTGCTTCCATTACTCTACCCCCCAAAACAAAAACAATGACCTTGTCTGCACAAAAGAAACTCTCTTTTCTGTATTATTGTTCATCCGCAACAAAACCTTTTCAAACACGTACTTTATTGGACATCACACTTTCAATATTCTGGTTCAAACACCAATAATAATACATTTACCATTACCATTCAAATCTCCTTTTTCAAACCTTTCAGGGGAGCAGCCAATACCACACTGACACTTCATCAACCACCTCCCCAGTTCCTCACAATACAACAACAACCAACCCCGCTGCCAACCCGCCAAGGCACTGTAGGGATGTTTTCTGGCTCCTAATCTTCATCTTGCACCTCCTTGTTTTCGGCTCTGGCTTGGCTCTGCTTGGAGCCAACCGCTTTAAGAAGGCAGACCGTCTCAACATTGACAGGTTCACTAACTTGACACTCAGTGCCGCTGGTCTTGCACCACCGCCTCCACCACCACCTGCCACAGAAGATCCTTCAAGGCATACTGAGACCTTCTGGCCATTTTATGGTGTAGCAGCTGGGATTGGGCTAGTCGTTGCATGGTCTTGGCTTGCATTATTAGGTCTGTAATGTAATACTTGGTAATGATTTTGTTTATTTTTTGGCTTAATTTGCATTTTAAGGCACTGACTGACTTGACTTGCAATAATCTTTACTCTTTACACAGATTGTCATATAAGTTACATGAACTTGTTATTCTTGCAAATCAAACAAACTACATGGTCATACTCACACATACCAGTTCCAAGCATGGTTTTGCAAAATAACCAAACTGCAGCATAAATTTCTAGCAATTACCTTTAATTGTCATTTTTACAGTTAGAAAATGAATTAACATCATGTTATTTTTGTTTTCAATGAAAAAAAAATATAAAAGGGCGGCATGCAGAGCTGATGATGCGGGTGTCCGTGCATGGTCTGACAACATATTTAGCAGTAGTAAGCGTGTTCTGTTTCTGGTCCCATCATTTCTTCTGGGGTGTTACCTTTGCTGTTGGAGCTGCACTTCAGTTTGTATATCTCTTGTCTGTTTTTGACAGGTATCTTCTGTTTTCATTTCATTTCTGTTTTTGTTCTAAATTAGCTTATTGGCTCTTAAATTAGTGCAATTGGCTGCTCAATCGAATGTACTTTGTCTTCTTCTGTAATCAGAAGGACCAATATTTTGGTGTGGTTATTACTTTTTAAGGTTGAATTTGTGCTAAATTGGTGGCTGTATAAAGGTTGGTTGCTAAAATGAAGCCCCCCAAAAAATAGTTATAGCATGTTGTTGAAAATTTACTCCCATGAGATTGAGCACATCCATATTGTAACCTAAGTGTCGCATTATAAGGTTGTGGGCATTATTGGGTTAGTATTTCAATTGTTACGACTGTAGATTTTACCCCTTAGACTTCTTTTGATGCAAGGAAACAATGTTTTTAAATTCTAAGCGTAGGTTTCCATTTACGATGCTAGTTCTGCAAAAGTCAGTAAAGATGGTGTGGAGCCTACCAGAGGTTGTATGGGTTGTGTACGCATTTACCATAGTAATGCTTTGCTGGCTTGTTTTGTGGTCGTTTGGAGTAGCTGGAACTGTTGCACTTAGTATAGATGTCAATGGCCGTTGGTGGCTTCTTGTGGTGAGCTGGCAAGTTTGATTTCTTTTTCTGTATGGTACTTTGTCCACTTTTTGAATAAAGTGACAAACTTGTTATTAAGTGCTAATAAGTCCCATTGTCCCATTTGGTATGGTTTTAAATTGAATATTTTAAGATTAACTTGTGAAATATTAAGAAAATGAATTGTTTATTTTGCGTGGGGTTTTCTGTAAATTGATCTAGTTTTGGTAATTAGAACAATTGGTTTGTGAACCCAACTTTGTTTCTTCATTTTTTATTTTTTGTAACTAACAATAACCAACATTTTTCTTGTTCTTAGTTTAGCTATTAATATATGGATTTTTTCTGTAACACATGAAGGTTTTCTCAGTGAGTTTGTTTTGGACTGGTGCGGTGCTCTGTAACACAGTTCATGTCATAGTATCAGGCATGGTCTTTCTTGTGCTTCTGCATGGGGGCCGCAGGGCTTCTACAATGCCGTCAAAACCACTCTTGAAAACTCTTAGGCACGCTCTGACAACTAATTTTGGCAGTATTTGTTATGGATCTCTTTTCACGGCTGCTATCAGGACCCTCCGGTGGATGGTAGATATACTTAATATTTTGCTATATGTTCTCTCTGCCTCTCTTCCTGTCCCATTTCTAATGATTTTTGATTGGGATGGAGTTAGAAATTTTGATTTATATTGGCATCCTTCTGAGTGAACTGCCCCCTTTTTCCTTTGAAACTATAGTAATATATTGCAAATGATACCTAGCATAGTTTGGCAACAGACTTTTAGTATTATGTAGAACTCTATGCCTATAAAGCTCATTTAATGCCAACAATGAATGAAAAATCAGTTTCAGAGTAAATATGAAGAAATTAGGCATAATGCAAAAGTTCACCTCTCAGTCATTAGTTATTTTGGTAGATGCTGTTCTTTTTACTATTACTAGATTAATTTTGTTTGTTGTTTTCAGATAAGAGGAGTCAGATCAAGAATTGGTAATAATGAATGTTTGTTATGCTGCATTGACTTTTTCTTTCATCTTGTCGAGACGCTTGTTCGCTTTTTTAACAAATATGCATATGTCCTGGTCTGTTTCTCTCTCTCTCTTTTGGGAAAACCTTCATTTATCTTGTTGTTTTTTGTTTTTTTGGTAGTTAAAGCATTCTTTATGGTAACCTCTGAAACTCTCAGTTTTATGCCCACAAGTTTAGAATTGTCAGCATATCCATTAAGAGGCACACTATTTGTACCTTTAAATCTTAGCTTTCTGTTGTTTCCTTTCACAATAAGTATACCCAAAATATCCCACATTATTGTTGCTTCTTTGCTCTATAAATATATAGAAAAGTGTGAAAGATAGTTTGGGTATTTTGGAAGAAATTGGGGGGGTCTTCCCATTTCATAGACACAGTATCCCATTACTGTTTTCAAAAAAGCACCTTTCTGAATTTTTGTTAATTTTTTGTGCCTAGATAGCTGTGCATGGTAAAAGCTTCAATCGATCAGCAAGAGATGCATGGGAATTATTCCAATCCACAGGCATAGAAGCACTAGTTGCATATGATTGCTCTGGTACAGTACTACTCATGAGTGTTATACTAGGCGGCCTTATAGCTGGTACTGGTACTGGTATTTGGGTCTGGTTTAAATGTAGCGAGAAGGTCATCATGGTCAGTACCACCGCTATGTTGGTAGGCATGATACTGGTGTGTGGTGCACTTGCCAAATTTATGTCTACATGAAACAAAGGTTGCCAAATTTATGTATTTAATCCTGCAATCGATATAGGTATGTACTGTCACAAAATCACAAAGGAATGGGCATTGCAAGATTGGGGTGACTTTGGTAGTCCATCATGAAAAGAAGTAATTGCTTTTTAGGTAACTTACATGTAGCTACATGGCAAGGAAACGGTTCTGGTTCAGCTACATGTAAGTTACCTAATAATCCGAATTTTATTATTTTTTTATTTTTTTTTATTATTATTAGAAACGGTTTTTAACTAAAAACCGTTTCTAAAAATAAATAGAAATAAAAAAAACATTTTTATTTTGGAGCTAGCCCCATTTTTGCTAGCCATAAATATTTGTACCGATTTTATATACCAAAACAGAATTTATATACCAAAAGAAGCAAACCATTCATGTATCAAAATAACACATTTAATTTAATTAACAACAATTCATATAAAATTCATACACAAGTCATAACATATAAACTCATACAAGTCTACGCAAATATCCAAACAACTCATCAATAGTAAAGTTAAGCTCTTCATCACTATAAGGTTTAGGTGCCGGCTCCAAATCCTAGATTCAATTAGTAAAAATAAATCTATTTAGTTCTAACCAAATTCAATTAAACTTTAATGATTAAGAATAAACCTATTTAACCAATTGAATTAAGGACAAACCTAATTCAATTACCTTTTATTTAACAATTGATGTTAATTGCATGTATACATGTATACATGGTTACCTTGAATTGAGATGGTTAAGTTGTAATGCATGTACTTTGAGTGTTAATTGATAATACATGTATTAAATTATTAAGGATAATATTGAACCTATATCTTATAAACTCCAAACCGTAAATTCAAATTAAGTCTTAAACGATTATGCTAAGCATTATAATTCATACCTCTGGTATTTGATTGGATTGTAGGAAGTTAGACAGGATCATCTGCAAGTTCCTCATCGCATAAAACCCGTAGTCGATATTATTCGGTTGTCTTGGACTCTACAAGTAAGAAATTAATATTATAACCAATAAATGAGAAGTTAAATGAAACTATTAGTCGAGTTGTGTACCAGAATGTAGCGAATATTGAATTTCTACCCCAATTTCAATCTGCTTAAAGCACTGCAACATTAAAATATGAAGTAGTTAGAAGAATTAATTTATAGATATTTACTTACTATATAATAAATGTGTTGACTAAGACAACTTACCTGTTGTATGCTTGCATAATTGGGGAATCCAAGAAGTCGTTATTCAGAGAATCCGCAATCCACATCGTTTTTGTCGAGGGTTGTGCGATTATAACCACAAAATGACCCCTGCAGTTACATATTAAACCTTATTAGTAAAACTAATATTAAACCGCAAATTTTAAATCTTAGTATCAAAATTAGAAAATTTGTAACAACTTGTTTTGATGTAGCAAAACATGATAACCGCTCTTTCTTTTGGCGAAGACCGTCGTCAAGTAGGTCAATGTGCCTGGAGGATCACTTTTCGCATGACTGCCCGTGTTTCTTTCTGGATCCATAAACCTAAAATCCTTGAGTTGCACCTCCTTACAATAATCCCTAGCCCACCTGCATATTGATTCAATTTATAGCAATATACTATATTATAATAGTTATCAATCGATTATTGTTAAGTTGATAAAAAAACTTACATTGTCCAAACTTTCATGACTTGAACTATAAGCATTCTTCTTTTGAAGATGGCCTCGATGTCCGAGAAACTGAGAATGAAGCTCTCCAGTACTATGCAGTCGAACTTGGCATGAATTTCGAAAGACGACACGGAAGGGTCCACCATCAACATATAGTTGTGCACCTCAGCTGCGTTAGGCCCAATTAGTTGCAATTCCTCCGGGGTGCAAAACGGGTCCCGCATTTTGATTTCTCCATCCACTAAGAACGCATCTGTATCAAAATCTTCGTCGACTTCATCCGGTTCCTCCTCCACTTGCTGCATTATTTTCTTTTTCCCTGTATTTTTCGCCAATAATGCAGGTTGTTGCGGTGTTTGCCTCAGAGACACCTTGAAATCAATACATTAGTCATTAAACCACAGTTTTCAATTTAATTAATACCAATTTAGATAAGTTTGTAAGATTTACCAATCTCGACAAATCGGTATCCACAAGAAAGCTCGGCCACCTTAGAAATGAGTTCACAAGCATACCGAGCCGATCGTCTGAGTTTGGAGGTGGATAAGGTGGTGACGATTCATAAGCATAATGGAACACTTCTAGCAGCTGTACCCTGAACTCATCCTTACCTAATGGCTCTCCGTGAACCGTCTCATCCATGGAGTTACATGCAAACACTATAGCTCTTGCGACATAATTGATAGTCAAATTATCTCCTGGAAGGAAGAGAAGTGCTTCCATGGAACCCTGCAATTATAAACAAATAACAAACCTGATTAATTACATATGCTAAACCCTAAATTATATATATTAGCAAGTAATATTCTTTATACCTGAATACCAGGGCCAGGAATAGGATGTGGTTGATTGTTGCTACCCTGTGATAGCAAAATAAATGCTTGATTTGTTATTGGATCGTAGTTCTGTGGTGGTGGTTGCCCATGCGGCCATATCCGCGAGAAGTTTTGCTCAATCACTCTAGCTACTTCCCTTTGAACTCTCTGATCGATTTCCGCTTGCACTTGGCGGCTCACTTCCTCCTACACTCTCCTATCGAGTTCTTCTTTGGAGTACCCATGGATTTCCTTGTACCCTTGCCAAACACCGCTTTCACACCGGCAAAATGAGGGTATACTCTCAACCTTCCTGAGTGCTCCTTTGTCCCAATGGCACTAGTCAAGATGTCATTCTGACGAGATGCTTTAAATTCACCGGACTCCGCAAAAGCAACCTGTCATAAAATAAATTCAAGTCGGTCTAAGTTCAATTCCTTGAATACATCAATGTCTTATTTATTTGAGTTATCACACGTACCGCTGTATCAACGACCTTTGCAACTTTAGGATCTGTACACCTAAGTTCATTCGTTTTCGGATCCCTCCTAGCTCGTGCCCTGCTCCATCTGTAACTCCTGCTATCTACTTCCTCGCTAATGGTGGAAGTCGCACCATGGACCACCTCTCCTTTTTTCCAAGTCTTTTCTGCACTCATGTAACCGCCGGATCCGAGTGTGTGAGGCATGTCTTTTTTGGCGGCATTTTCTTTTCCTTTCTTACTCAATTCCTGTTATATCAAATTCAAAAGACTTGTTGTAAGTATAGCCAAAAAGATAAGTTATTGGTATGGACAAAAGACTTGTTTTCATACCTCAAACTCAGAGGATCCATAATATTCATCGAATGCTTCAAATTCTTCTTTTGCGATGTTATGTGCATCCCACGGCTCATCTCCCTCTTTCGGATTTAACCTATATCTCTTATTCTACAATAAGAAGGAAGACACGTTGTAATTGAAGTCAATCAAGCAATTATGATTAGAAGTGATCCTAAAAACATAATCTTTTACCAATCTGCATTTATAAGCCCGCCATCTTGTGCTACACGCCGAAAGAATCTTCTTCAAATGTGGAGAGTCAGACGGTATATTCCACTGCGTGCATATAGCCGCCAACAAATCCATTTTCAACTCTTTTGGCACTGATGGCCACCTTTTATAACTGCATTAGAAACGATTAATATTATTATCAAATTCAAATTCATATAAACATCATTTGCATTCATATATTTACATTTGTACCTGATAGGAATCATATCTCTTGTTTTTAGTGCAATATTCCTCGTGAATTCATTAGCGTTATCACCGGTAGGCACGCCTAACTCGTCGAATTTGATCTCCAACGCTTTTCCGGCAGTTATCTTCTGAGCCGTCTTATTGCACTTTGCCGTTGATCTTTTTCCCCTTCTGCTACTGGATGTTGCATTCGAATTTGGCATCAATTCCTCATCCTCATCCAATACATTATCGCGATCAATATCGTCCGGATTCGACATGACTGCAAATTCAAAGCAAAATCATCACAATCAATTAATTAGGCAATCAAATCAATTAATTAGAACATCAATTCATAATCATCATAATAATTAACCTAAGTATACAATTCACCGTAAATATCAATTTAATTATACAAAATTAACTTAATTGCATGCATATAATCTAAGTATACAATTCTAGTATTTCATTGTTTTTTTAAAAAATTCGGCATAACCTCCCCTATATATGAGCATTTTTCCAAAAAAATCCCAATCAAACCCAAAACCAAATATTGCATCCAACATTTTTCACATGCATATCAAGACATTTTTCACCCAAATCCAAACCCAAATTAAATGCATATCAACATTTAATTTCACATGCATATCAAGACATATAAATAATTAACTATTTCATGTGCACAAAAATGTTATTGCATGTATTCAAGTTACATGCAATTATCAATTCAAGGAATACATGCAATTTCTATTAAATTTCTATTAACCATCTCAAGTAATCCTCTTAATAACCATCTCAATTTGAGGTATGAAAACAATTCACATCAATTTGTATTAACCATCTCAATTTCAATTAAATTTCTATTAACATCTAAATTTATCAACTAACATCTAAATTTACATTTTTATTGCGAGGATAAGTATTAAAGTAGAATAATTGTACCAATTGAGTGTAGTATAGAAATCTTGAAAAAAAAAAAAGATAATGTAATGTCACGAAAGTTTTTGCCCTTTTCTAACTAAAGTTTATAATTACTTAATTAATAACATAAGTGATTATTGTAATAAAATATTGAGTTTTCCATTAGCTAGCAGAAACGTGATAAGTTAGCATCAAATATACTATTTCCATTAGCCTAGCTACTCTAACTTGATGAATTGTACCAATTGATTTAATTAATGGTTTGCATGTACCCCTTTGAGAGATGCTTGCTGTCGAGACTCGCCGGTGCTGTCGGCAGTGGAGAGAGGTGCTGTCGAGACTCGTTGGTGCTGTCGGTGGACCAGCGGTGGAGGGGGGTGGGGAGAGGGAGGTGCAGCGGGGTGGAGAAGAGGGGGGCGGCGAGAGAGAGGTGCAGTGAGAGGTGAGAGGTTTTTGGGACTTAGCCAAATTTTCGGAAGAGAGAAGGCAGAGAGAGAGAGATGACGGGGGGGGGGGGGGGGGGGGGCGAATGGCATTTAAAATTTTTTAGACGTTAGAAATGATTTTTTAATAAAAAACCGTTTCTAAAGATCCAATCCGGTTTTTTTCAAAGATCTTTAGAAACGGTTTTTTAATAAAAAACCGTTTCTAATTAACAAAATTTTTATTCATCTTATTTTTTCTTCATATTTTAATTTTCTGATTTTTTTCTAATGCAAAATAATTATTTTTTGTATTTATTATTTTCGGGTTTTTTATTATAATTACGAAATATAGAATGTAAATTCTTAAAATTATTATTAAGTTATAATTTCTGATTTTCTATTAAAATTACGAAAATTAATATTGAGTTATAATTTTTATTAAATATATAATATAAATTAAATTATATACAATTTTATTGTGTTATTTAAGTTTTTTTTTTAAAAAAATATTAATGATTTTTAGAAACGGTTTTAATTAAAAAACCGTTTCTAATAATCAATTTGAATTTTTTCACTTGAATTTTTCTTCATGTTTTTATTTTCTGATTTTATTATATTGCAAAATAATTAACTATTATATATTTTTCATTTCTGATTTTCTATTAAAATTACGAAAATTAATATTAAGTTATAATTTTTACTAAATATATAATATAAATTAAATTATATACAATTTTAATGTGTTATTTAAGTTTTTTTTTAAAAAAAATATTAATGATTTTTAGAAACGGTTTTTAATTAAAAAACCATTTCTAATAATCAATTTGAATTTTTTCACTTGAATTTTTCTTCATGTTTTTATTTTCTGATTTTATTATATTGCAAAATAATTAACTATTATATATTTTTCATTTCTGATTTTCTATTAAAATTACGAAAATTAATATTAAGTTATAAACTTTATTAAATATATAATATAAATTAAATTATATACAATTTTAATGTGTTCTTTAAATTTTTTCAAAAAAAATATTAATGATTTTTAGAAACGGTTTTTAAATAAAAAAACATTTCTAATAATCAATATGAAATTTTTCATTTGAATTTTTCTTCATGTTTTTATTTTCAGATTTTATTATATTGCAAAATAATTAACAATTATATATTTTTCATTTCTGATTTTCTATTAAAATTACGAAAATTAATATTAAGTTATAATTTTTATTAAATATATAATATAAATTAAATTATATACAATTTTAATGTGTTCTTTAAATTTTTTCGAAAAAAATATTAATGATTTTTAGAAACGGTTTTTAAATAAAAAACCGTTTCTAATAATCAATATGAATTTTTTCACTTGAATTTTCTTCATGTTTTTATTTTCTGATTTTATTATATTCCAAAATAATTAACTATTATATATTTTTCATTTCTGATTTTCTATTAAAATTACGAAAATTAATATTAAGTTATAATTTTTATTAAATATATAATGTAAATTAAATTATATACAATTTTAATGTGTTATTTAAGTTTCTTTTAAAAAAAAATATTAATGATTTTTAGAAACGGTTTTTAATTAAAAAACTGTTTCTAATAATCAATTTGAATTTTTTCACTTGAATTTTTCTTCATGTTTTTATTTTCTGATTTTATTATATTGCAAAATAATTAACTATTATATATTTTTCATTTCTGATTTTCTATTAAAATTATGAAAATTAATATTAAGTTATAATTTTTATTAAATATATAATATAAATTAAATTATATACAATTTTAATGTGTTCTTTCAATTTTTTCAAAAAAAAATATTAATGATTTTTATAAACGGTTTTTAAATAAAAAACCGTTTCTAATAATCAATATGAATTTTTTCACTTGAATTTTTCTTCATGTTTTTATTTTTTGATTTTATTATATTGCAAAATAATTAACTATTATATATTTTTCATTTCTGATTTTCTATTAAAATTACGAAAATTAATATTAACTTATAATTTTTATTAAATATATAATATAAATTAAATTATATACATTTTTAATGTGTTATTTAAGTTTTTTTAAAAAAAATTAATGATTTTTAGAAACGGTTTTTAATTAAAAACCGTTTCTAATAATCAATTTGAATTTTTTCACTTGAATTTTTCTTCATGTTTTTATTTTCTGATTTTATTATATTGCAAAATAATTAACTATTATATATATTTCATTTCTGATTTTCTGTTAAAATTACGAAAATTAATATTAAGTTATAATTTTTATTAAATATATAATATAAATTAAATTATATATAATTTTAATGTGTTCTTTAAATTTTTTCAAAAAAAAAATATTAATGATTTTTAGAAACGATTTTTAAATAAAAAATCGTTTCTAATAACCAATATGAATTTTTTCACTTGAATTTTTCTTCATGTTTTTATTTTCTGATTTTATTATAATGCAAAATAATTAACTATTATATATTTAAAAACAAAATAAAATATCTTAAAAGTTCTATTAAATATTTAACTAGTCTTGCAAGGTCTAAAAAAACTAAAAATGTATTAAAAATAATATCGCAAATTATGTTGACTCAATTTCCTTTCTTCTTTGGTGATTTTGGTCGATCTACCCACACGCCTTCGTCTTGGTGATCGGCACGCAAATTAGTTTCTAACTCTTCAGCTGGTACCGGCGTTCCATCAATACCTGTGAAAAATAATATTACGTATAATTAGGTGTAGGGTATCAAATTAATTCAATAATATTTGTCGAATTTCATGGAATTATTATAAATTATTGAATATACCTGTCGAGAATGGTGCTATTTCATCGAATTGGTCATATTCTTCTTCGTCTACAACATCTTCAACACCAACGATGCATCTTTTCCCCTGAAGTACCACATGTCGTGAGACGTCGGCCGATCGGCAATATAAAAAACTTGCATCGCTTGTTTGTTTGCAAGTATAAAGGAGTCGTATGCATATCCCAACTTTCTCAAATCAACGGTTGTCATTTGGAAATTTTGTTTCTTTTCTAACTCCACTTTGTAGGATCCATTTACAATCAAACACAGGTATTCTAAATGCATTATAATCAAGTTCCCAGATTTCTTCAATCCACCCGTAATACGGCTCTGATGAGTTGTCATCACTTGATATTGCTTCTATTGTGACTCCACTGTTTTGTACTATGCTTTTGCCATCTTGTTTCTTTGTATACCAGGTAAATTCATTCAAGTCATACCCTTGATAGGTGTACACATTCGCATTTGGACCTTTCGCAAGGTATTTGACAGTTTCATTATCGAATGGGAATAGTCGCACTTTGTTTTTGAACCATTTTATAAAGCTTTTGTTGTGCTCCTTGGTGATCCAATTTTCATTTCTGTTAGGATTTTATTCTCGCAACTCTGCTACGTGTTCTTCCACATAAGGGGCCACGACGGCGACTTGTTGCAGAATTTTAAGATGTGCTTTTTCTCTCCTTTCAAGGTCCACTGTAATTATTTTCAAACCAAATATACCTTTCCCTAGGAGTCTACCTTCATGTTGATTTTTGGGCAAACCAATAGGTTTAAATCCATCAATGTGATCAGTATAGAAATCGATAACCTCTTCGACCACATATCCTTCGACTATGCTTCCTTCGGGTCGAGATCTGCTTCGGACTAACCTTTTCAATTGGCCCATTGCTCTTTCAAAAGGGTACATGTACCGCAAATATATCGGACCGCACGTCTGAATCTCCCTTACTAAATGAACGGTCAAATGGACCATTATTACAAAGAATGATGGGGAAAGTGCATCTCCAACTCGCATATGGTCTGATAAGCACCGGTTTCTAACTCTATCAGTTTTTCAGGATTAATCACTTTGGAGCAAATTTCATTGAAGAAGAAGCACAACTTAGTGATGGAGTTACGAACTTTTTCCTTAAAACATCCTCGAATTGCAACCGGAAGCAATTGGGTCAACAACACGTGATAATCGTGCGACTTCATTCCAATCAATTTCATATCCTTCATCGATACCTTCCTTGAGATATTTGAGGAATAACCCGTTGGAACCCTGATGTTCTTCAAGCAATTCAACAAACTAAGTTTCTCTTTTTTTGTCAAAGTATAAATTGCATCGGGTAACCAATCCCGCCTCTTAATACTATCTGGCTGTGCAGCTAGTTCCAATCGAATCCCCATTTCCACCATGTTTTTCCTCACATTGGCATTGTCTACTTTTCCTTGAGCATTTAAAATCAAAGCAATCAAAGCTTCACATATGTTCTTAATGATGTGCATTGCATCCAGGTAATGCCTAACATCCAAATATTTCCAGTATTCTAGGTTCCAGAAAATAGACTTTTTCTTCCAAATGCCATCCGGGATTTTATTCGCAAATGGTTTGCCTAATGTTAATTTAAGATCCTTCACCTCCTCATATACTTGCCTTCTATTTCTTGGGATCCGTGCTCTTCGAGTCTCGGGTTTTCCATCAAATTTATTTTTGTAATCAGCCCGACGGTAGGGGTGATGACGGCTAAGGAACCTACGATGTCCCAAGTAGACCATTTTTCTACAATTTGATAACCATTGATAATGTGTTTCCTCCTCGCAAATAGGACATGCTTTTTCTCCTTTGTTCCTATAACCCGACAAGTTTCCGTATGCGGGGAAATCATTAATCGTGCAAAAAATCATCGCACGTAGTGTAAAATAACTATTCGAATAAGCATCGAATACCTCAACCCCTTTCTTCCACAACTCATCAAGGTCTTCTATTAACGGAGCCAAATACACATCTATATCATTGCCCGGTTGTTTTGGACCAGAAATGAGCAACGGCATCATCATATATCTTCTTTTCATGCATAACCAGGAAGGAAGGTTGTAAATAACCAATAAAATCGGCCATACGCTGCGATTGGTGCTCATGAGACCGTAAGGATTCATCCCATCCGTGCATAGTCCTAATCTCAAATTCCTAGATTCATTGTCGAAATCCGAAAAATAACTGTCTATGTTCTTCCACTGGGTCGAGTCTGCGGGATGTCTGATCATTGTATCTTTCTTTCTTCCTTCGACATGCCACCTCAGTAGTTTAGCATCTCTTGAACTACCGAAAAGACGCTCGAACCTTGGTATTATAGGCAGATACCATATTGTTTTCGCAGCTGGCCTCTTTGTACAAGTCTCGTCATCATCCTCTAAATCATCGTCCCTTAGCCTATACCGTGATGCATTGCAAATTGGACATTTATGAAGATTCTCATACTCGTTCCGAAATAGTATGCAATCATTCGGACATGCTGAAATCTTCTTTATTCCCAAATTCAGAGGACATAGTAATTTCTTAGCCTTATAACATGTATCCGGCAATGTATTTTCTGCTGGAAGCATTTCTCTTAAAAGACCGAGCAAAGATGTGAAACTTTTATTGCTCCAATTATTCTTGGCTTTTAAGTTATACAGTTTAAAAACAGTTTTAATTTTTGAGAATTTATCCTTATCACAACCGGGATATAAAGGTGCATTATAATTTTCATCAAACTCTTGAAAAATATCATGAACCTGATTATCAATAAAACCGTCTGGTATTTCATTCATCAATTCATCCAAATCATTTTCTATATTATCATCATCACATTGTTGTTGACTTACATTTTCACTATTTTTTATATTTTCACCCACAAATACATCATCACCCACAAATACATTCTCTACACTATTTTCCGAATCGGATGAATGAATGTTTTTCCCAACATCATCACGATCTTCTAACTTTTCCCCATGATAAATCCACCGTAGGTATTTAGGTGTTGTCATCCATCCACGCTCAATCAAATGAGATCTGACAATTTTAGTATCATGTCTTTGCAAGTTAACACAACGCTTACAAGGACATAGAATTCTGAGTTTTCCAGTTAACTTCTGATGTTCTTCAGCACATTCTATGAACTCTTCAAGAACTTGACGAAAATCATCCGATATCCGTGAACTAAACATGTACATCTCCCTCTGATCCATCTGTGAAGATCACAATATATATCCAAAAGTCAGGGTTTAATGTTACTAGGTTCAATTTATCACATCAAGTTTTCGGGCCGGTTACCATCCTAACCCACTCTTTGGATACTCTGTCTCATTAGCGAGCGTACGCTAGATGCAATCTAGTGTTTGAGAAAAATTCGGCAGCATTTCCCCTTATGTTCCCTGAATACGCCAACACACGATTGCTCGTGCGGACGCATTCGTGGGAACATAAGGAGAAATGCTGCCGAATTCTTCTCAAACACTACATTGCATCTAGTGTACCGCTCGCTATCCTAAATGAGACAGAATATCCAAAGAGCAGTCCCAAAAAATGGGGACTATCCGAGGTTAATCCCTAATGGATTAATCTCGGACGGGCACGACATAAAATAGTTCAAATTCCGGCATTTTGGTCCTATATGACAATACATCTAATATATGCACATGCCAAACAATTAATCAATTAACATGCATGCTACAAATTGATAATTTGAAATTATGGAGGGTTAAAATAGAATCAATTCTCATGAAAATGATGATTTTCTCACTTCAATAGAATCACCTTCCCTTCCACTTCCTAATTTATCAATACAAAATAGAAAATATCAATTACAAATATAAAAAATGGTTTAAAATATAAATAATAATTAAATCATAAAATTGATAAAAAAATATACCTCAAATGAAAATTTTTTAACTTCTATTTGCTCTCCTTTGCTTCCTCTATCTAATTTTCAATTTTTCAAAATTTTTCAAATTTTTTAGCTAATTTAAATAAGTGGTTTTGGATTGGTAGCAAATACTCTCGGTTTTTGTGGGGAAGAAATATTGATGCAACAATAATGGCTGGTAGGTAGGGAAATGAAGATGAAGTAAAAAAACGTTTTATTTTTAGAAACGGTTTTTTGTAAAAAACCGTTTCTAATAAGTTGGAAAAAAAAAAAGAAATCTGTTTGATTATTAGAAACGGTTTTCTACAAAAAACTGTTTCTAAAAATACTATTTTTAGAAACGGTTTTTAGTAAAAAACCGTTTCTAATAATATACAGTGTTTTTTTTTTTTTTTGCCAAATGTTTAGAAACGGTTCTCATAAAAAACCGTTTTTAAAAATTTAATCTGACAATTGCGAAAATGCCACTATCTATCTTTAGAAACGAAATTCTTAAAAACCGTTTCTAATTGAGTGTTTCCAAAAATCATTTCTGTCGTAGTGTAAATCGGCTATGGAAAGGATTAGTTATCGTGTAGGCTGTGATTCTTTAGGTATTATCACTGTCGAAGTGGATTGTAGGTACTTCAATCTGGTCGTTTGAGGTGGTGCCTAACCATATCGAAGACTTGGCATTTTCTGTGTTTTGGTTTAACTACCTAATTATGTCTAGCTAAAATTGGGCATTATGACTGGATAATTAAGATTTCCACAGAGATTTGGGGTGTATTGACTGGGCACAGTGGCTTTATCATGGGATAGGTATGGATAATTCGATTGGTTTGGACATTTGGTACCCATTAACTGTTATGTTATCATCTGGTGGTTTCTAATGAAATTTTGGCATTATGTCTGGGCATTTGTGGTGTTAGGGGAGGTACATACATGGTCATATGACTTGAGTCTAGCATGATACTAGTGTTGAACTGTAGGGAGATGATTTTATTTGAGTATAGGGATATTTATGGAGTTTGATTGGGGCATTGATCATGGGTTTGATTATCACAGGGGTTTGAGTGAACCACTAAACTTTGAAGCATGACCCAACTCCCAGCTAGTTGCTCAAAGGCAAACACACCCATCAGAGCTGACCCATGCTCCAATGAGAGCTCAAAACTTAGGTCAGAGAGAGATCAAAGGTGACTGCTCAAGGGCTAGAACACCTATTGACTTGGCCCCTTTCATCCCCTTATACAACAAGTTTTAGGGACTTGTACCCTTCTTCACTTCAAGCCTCATCTCTGGTTGCTCTAGCTTGCCACCTGGTTGCTGCACAGAAGGGAGAAGAAGAGGTGTTTTGCAGGTATATACTTCCTTATTATTACATTTCTCACTTTTATTTATACTTTTATTTAATTGACAGAAGCTACTTAATGCATTTTTTTGTTTGTTTCTCATGCAAATGCAACTATAGACCTACTGATGCGCCTATTTAGGTGCTTAACTTATGTAATTATGCTAAATGTTGACATAAACATGCTTGTGAGTATACTGTTTTGAGCATATGCAACAAGAACCAGATATTAAGATGCATAAACATAGAAACAAAGTAGATATATACATAAATAAGCTTTTATTTCAAACTGTAGGATTATATTTTTGCTAATTACCTTGTATAAAAGCTAAATAAACTTCTTTGTTTTACAGATGTTGACAATGAAAATTTTCATGAAATTATGCTATGTGAGAAAAACAACATAAATAAAGCAAATGAAATGCAATGAACATACAAAAAAATGCATTGAAATGGATGCATCCATTGATGCAAAGAAATGGAGATGAAGTTAATGGGTGCCAAAACCAAAATGGGAAGCATCAAGCATGGCATTTCGGTGGAAGAAAAGTGGGCTGTGCATAAATTAAGTTTAAATGGAAGATATGAAATTATGGAGGCCCATTTACATTCACATCCAGGGAATGAAAAGACCAAATAAAAAAAACGGTGGTCTTATGTTTGGAGAAAGATTGCTGCCGAAGGAACTGTGCGAAGAGGAGTCTTTTGCTGCAACAACCACCCACGTTCTCATAATTTCTAGGAAGAGCCAATCAAACTTTGCCAAATCAGCATATGATCTGTCCATGTCCAAGAAATAACTGTCAAGATGAAGGCTTATAAAAGGAGAGGCAAAAACAAAAAACACAACAACAGAGAGGGACAACCAGAGCAAAGAGGGATACACGCAAGAAAGAGTTTTGTGCAGAAAAATAGTGAATCAGAGAGAATTTACACACATTTTCATTTTCTTTCTTCTTTCATAAAGCAACTGTAAGAGAGAAAAAGAGAGAGAGAACAGTTCTGTTCTTGGTTTTGCTTGTGGCTTGTAAACAGTAAGTGAAGGTTGTGAAATGAAATGATTTCTCATGACGTTCTTTGCTTCTTTTTGTTGTTAATTTCTCTTCTGCAATTTACAAAGTCACTTGTTCAATTCATTCTTTCCTCCATGACTAACTTAGCACAGCTTTGTGTGTCAATGGAGATTAATTGAAAGAATACATCAAATTAAATGCCACGAGTCCTTAGCACAGCTTTGGATTCTTTTATTCAAATTCTAGTTCAGTTAGAGGGACATTAGCACAACTTAAGCCTTTACCGATCAAGTTCTGAGTAAATTGTGAAGTTTATGTTTGTTTATGATCTGTTTGTACTTTGTGCTTCAACTTAGCACAGCTTTGAAGAAGCATAGAGTAACAAATTAGATTATGTTGAGATGTATTAAAAAGGGGTCTTAGCACAGCTTTGATTCCCTGTATGATGTTCCAACTTGATTAAAAGATGCCTTAGCACAGCTTTGGCTTTGTTTTTCTCAAGGCTGATCCTTTGATCAATTTTTCTGGGCAATTAGTCATCCACTAAACATGGTCTGGTTGCAAAGAAAGGTTAATCAAAAGGACAGCAAAACTTTGATAATGATCATGAAAGAAACGACATGCTGTCAAAATTTACTCAGAAATTGATTGTTCTTAAATTGAATAGCAACAATTTTCCAATAGAAAAAGAACTCAAAAGGTCTATGGTGAATATTAAATGCTTACTGGTAAGAAATATGATTAGTATTGCAAGATAACATGTGAGAACTGAAGTCTGGACTGTTTCTGGTGCAATCAGCAAAAAGCATTTACAGTTTACGAAATCTTTTATATCTCATACGGTTAAACCGAATTAATTGAAATTTTAAATTTAGATGAAACATGATAAGATGCACGTTCTGTAAAAGTTTCATAATTTTTGGACATACAGATTAATTGTAACGAATTTCTGAATTCAGACAGAAACTGATTCTCAGGAAACTGTACCAGCAAATCGTGCCAGTAGTTTTCTCTGAAAGTTCATGCCTTGAAACCTTTGAAATAAATTTCTAAAAGTTCTACAAAAACTACTGTAACTGACTCAATATGTTAAGTTTAAAATCTGAAAGTTTCAAGCCTTAACTGCAAATAGACTATAAATAGAAAATAAATAACTGCAATGAAGTCTGTCTGCCCCAGGAAACTGTTTCACAGAAAGTTGCCCTGAATTCAAAAATCGTGTAAAAATACCAAATCAACTCATAAAAATTCACAAAAGATATCAAAATTTTCCTCTGTAAGTCTAGTTTCAAACAAAACAACTCTCACGTCCAAATTCGAAACAGATCAAAAGCAGTCATTGAAAAAGTGACGAAAGGTCGTGTTGACTCAGAAAACTGTATTTCAGAAAATGACCCTGAAGAATTAAGCCATAAACCCAGCAAATCAAACTCTAAAAATTCTGTAAAAATACAAAATAAATCCCTTCACGAGTCTTCTTTCAAATGATTCCAGTTTCATAATTTTTGGTGAACCAGAGAGATGCTTTTCTAATTTTAGAATGAATGAAGGCCTGGTTAGTCTGTCCAAAATACACAGCCCAGAAAATTCCAAACTTGTCTAAATGTCAAAATCCACTAAAATTCATAGAAAATTCGAAAAACCTCAAATAAAATATCCCAAAAATAGGAAAATTCTAAAGATTTCAGTTCACTGATCATTTGATGTCAAAATCATCTAAAGATTGGTCAAATCCGACTTTGATCATTTACACCATAATGCATCATGTGAATTCAAATTAAATTGAAATCTTATAGAAAATTCTGAAAAGTCCACAAAACCAAAAATAAACTTGTGCGACTCCAACTTTGTGGTAAAATTCTGATTTGAGTTTTAAATCAACTCAAATTGACACAAATGCAAACTAAAACAAACCAAATCAAATCAAATTTCGATTTGAGTCTAAATTGACTCGAATCGTGTCAAATCCAAATGAGATCTAACTTGAGTATCAAATACGCTCGAGTTGTCTAAAATTCAGTTTGAGGCCCCAAATCGTCTTGAACTAACCTAATTTGAATCCAAGTTGATTCAAATTAACAAAATCAAAACAAATTATAATTTGAGTTCAAATTAACTCAAGTTATACCCAAACAAGTGCCAAAAAACAAATCAAAATTGATCTAACTGGACCAAAGCCCCGGTTTGATCATAAATTCCCTCGTCACCTGAATCAGCGGTCTGCTTTGTATTTAGTGTGCGAGTTGCAAAGTTATTGTGCCTGAGTGACCAGTGCGGTTACACTCCTGACCCTAACTTTGCGAAGTCCTTGTTTCTGAGTCAACAAAATGCTCTGTACTTAGAACTTGGTACTTCACAGGATGCGAGAACAAATAACTCAAATCCAAAAATCAAATGTCAAAACGAGAAAAAATATCTCAACTCCAAAATAAGTGGTATTTAATCGACTAATGGACTGGTCAATGATTTATCACTATGGTTCAAGTTAGATTCAAAATCCTAACTTACCATAAACACCCCTCAAAAACAAATATCGCATGCATAATCACCCAACAAGTTGCATTTCACAACTCTTATAGCCTAGAAACGTAATTCTTCGAATCCCTTAATCAGAGGTTCTCGCGGTTTATTCCCGAGGTAATTAACAGCAGGGGCTTGCGCCTGCTGGAAAGAAAGAACCCACAAAAACAATAAACCTCCACGTGAATAGAAATTCATATGAGTTCTTCTCTCTTCGTTTAGAAAGGACTTATATCGAATTGTGACACGCGGAGGGTATCTAGATAGATCTTTTCCATTTCCCGCGTTGATTTAGTTCCGCGGCGAAAAAAAAAGGTCCAGACAACAGAAAATAAGTTGAGTTTCAAAATGGGCAGAGTTTCAATATAGCACTTTGCCTCCCCTTCTTCTGTCTATGGAGAGCTTATTTTATAGGGGAAGATGTGTTCTAGGGTTTCGTTTGAGGCTGCCACTTGGCAATTTCTCAGAATTTTGGATTTGGATGAGGGGCTGAGATGTATTTTGCTCCTTGCAGCCTCAATTGGTGAGTCTTCATGCCTTCCTTCATGTTTATTGCCTTGTACACTCTCCAATGGTCTCTTGACACCTGGCTTTGGTATTGGACAGTAGATGGATTGGCTTGATTTACTTCAGTTTACTTGTAATTTGATATTTTCATGACAGGTGGGCCATGGGGCCACTTGTCATGCTGGGTTGTGTGGGTGTTGATCCCTTTCCTTCTAGCTTGGAAGAGGGGTTGTCACTTGGCGCCAAAACATGGCTTGGACAGATGGCATTGATCCATGGTCCATTGAATTTTGATGGTTCAGATGCATTTGTGATGGCATCTTCCCCTGTGCATAGCTGTTGAGCCTATATCTGAGGCTTGGCAGTGTATTGAGAGGGTATTTGATCCTCTCCATTTGATATTTTGCTTTGGATTGGCTGTGGTTTGCATCTAGCAATCTGTAGCCATGTATTTCTGGGAAGTGAGACTTGTTCATGGGGCCTACTGGTCAATATGATGACTCCACTGTGCTCACTCGCAAAGTAGAAGAGGCAGGTTTGATTTCTTTCCTTTTCTCTTCTTGTTTTTCACTGGAGTCACTGGGTGCATCCATTGGGTGCACTCATTTGGTTTAAGTGACTTTCATGTTCTTTGTGTAGGTGGCAGGTTGTCATTGTGCCATTTTTGTGTTGGCTGTTTGACATAGGCGCCTAAGAGCTTGCATCATGTGCTCTGAATGTTGGTACATTCTCCCTGGAGGGGGAATTGATGAGGTATTGCCTTTTGCAGATTTTCTGTAGTTGGCAACCCTGTAATTATGCATGTTTGAGCTGTCACTTGACATGATATATGTCATTTGATACTCACATTCATATTACTTGGTTTATTTAGCATCATTTGATAGCTGTTGGTAGTAAATTTCAGCCAATGATTTTGATATGAGGCTCAATCAAATTCTTTATACAACCTGTGAGTTGTATTTCTGTGGGCAATTTGATGTATTTGTCTGTAGGCTAGTGTTTTGAGTCAACACTTGTCATATTTGGACAAGTTGTGCTCACACTTGCCCTGTCAGATGGCTGGAGAAGGTAGGCAGTGGCATTGACCATGGCTTGCCTCAAATAGGTGCCTCCCCCATATGGCCAGTGATGAGCCAGACTTGGCTTTGTGAAGCCTTGTCATTTAATCTGAGGCCTCAAGTAGAGTCTTGACATTGAGGTGGCAGGTGTTTCAGGTATATTTGATCCTTGGCAAGCATGCAAATTGTTTGATCTATGTTGCCAATTTCTGTGCAACCTTGGTGTAATATCCTGTGGCAGGCAACCTCAGGGGCAAATGTGGCATTACATCATGATTTCACAATGATTTAAGCACAACATTCCCTTGTCCTTTTGTGACAATACCTGATTTGCCCATGGGCCAAGTAATGACACGCATTTGAAGTTATCTCAGGTACAATCTGATGTCTCTCTTTCTATATTGGCATATACATATAGATGCATATTTGGTTCAGTTCAACTATGATCCAACCATCCATTGAACTTGATATGTATCTGGGTGGCTGGGGATGACCCTGCACTTGTAATTGGGTCAAGCATCAATATATTGGCGTTTGTAGCATGGTTTTATGTTGTGCTTTGGCTCTGTGCACCCTTTACTTTTCATGAAGAGAGAGAGAGAGGGACCACTGAAAGTGATGCAATGCACTCTCTTCTCTCTATTTACTCTCACAGCCAAGGGTATACTGTTTCGGCAGGGCTAGGCCATCTTTTCAGGCCTATGGCCAAAGGAAACTCAATTCTTCTCCAGTTAACCATATTATTTGGTTTTAATTTCACTGGACGTCTCCATTCCGAGAGTCAATCATGCTTATAAGCGTCCCTGACTCCCTTCTTTCTATTTCTTGTGCATGAGCAACACTTATACACCGTCGTGAAGCTATTCTCACCCACCACTTGAGCTGTAGCGACCTCATTGCTTGCACAGTGAACACCCAAGCTTTTTCGCCATTGCCATGGGCGCAATAGCTTGCCTTAAGTCGAATTGAATTCGAATTGCTTGTCACATCGCCTCTCTAGACCCAGCACAAGCTTCTCAGGTATCTAGTTTCATTAATTCTCACTTAATTTTGGAGAATTTAGTTTGTATTTCTCTCGAGTATTAACCTTTCTCTTTTGGAATTGCGCGATTTCAGGCGTTGTTTCCTGTCGAGTTTGGTGTCATTGTGACCGTGAGCGCATTGTCTTTCCAACGGTGCCATTGGTTCAGGCAGTGGTGGAGGGTAGCGGCGGAGGAGGATCAACCTTCGTCGGAGGAGGAGGTGTCTCCTTCTGTCAGTACATTCTCTTTTTTTTCTTATTTCCTACAGTGGGGACCACTGTCTTGCCCACTGGGGTGGTGACACCTGTCGAATCTGAGTCTGATTTGGGCTCAGTCGGAGCCGTGTCGGGGTTCAGGTCGAATGCGTGTCGGATCCATGTCTAGCTCGAGTCGAAGTTGAGTCGGAAGCGATCATGGTTGGGTCGAGTCCATTAGCCGTTTTGGGCTGGGTTGATTGCGGGCTGTGGTGGGCTCGATTTATTTTTATATATTTTGTTTGTATTTTTAAACCGGCCTGTATATATTTATTTGTGCATGTTTTTATACACGTATTTCACATGTATTTGGCACGTATTTCACATGTATTGCACGCATATTGTGTATGGATTTGTATGATTTGTGGGCCCTACCAAATAGCTTATATTGTAGCATCATGATATTAACCCTTTTGATATACTCGATTAAGTCCAAAATTACTTGAAATTGATTCAACTTGAACTCATCAAATAATCGTCGTCAATTACATTCGAATAGCTCTACACGAGCGTTCTTTCATGCATCTTGACGTCTCCTATCGGCTTGTTTTAATATTTGCCGAATTTTAGAGGCAAACAAGTATCAATTAGAAAAGACCATACATGTTATTTTAAATAAAGTATATTGTTAGCATTAATGAGTAAAGACAATGGATATTAAAGTGGTAAATGTTAAGTGGAAGTGGATGATAACCGTTGTACCAGGCGTTTTGCTTGGGTGCTCTAGTAGCAGAGCGCTCCCCAGAAGATATCCGTTCACGACGGATAAGTGGGCTTCTTGGGATAGTGGATAAAGGTCAAACTAGTGGGCTTCGTAAGTGGGGCGTGTTATCTAGTGGAATTAAAAGTATTAATTTGAGTAAAGAATTGTAAAGTCATTTATTTTGATATTGATTTATTAAAGATTGTCATCATTATAGTAAAGTAGATTTGTTAGGAATCATGGGCATTTAGTTATAGTCATTTTATTGAGTTATTTTACTGAGTTATTAAATTTCACGAATCTCCGGGCTGGAACTAAATACCGCACTGGGAGATTATTTCAGTCTCTCATTTGTTTTCCATTTTACATGGGTTCCAGGTATTGAAGACGATGTGTTATTAGAGCTTTTCAAAAAAAAGTGAGGAAAGAAAGTGGGTCAAATAAATGCCATTGATTGTACTATTATATTTTATTTAAATACTTTTGATACATTGAACTATCATGGGAGTCTCGTGTTCAATTCACCATGTTCGTCTTTGTCGTTTGTTAGACTCTTTTACTATTGAATAAATAAAATGTTGTGGCAATTTCTGTGTAGATTATTGGTATGTATGTGATGTTTGTTTCGCCTTACGTAGAAATACGCGGCGGGTTGTCACGATGCACTCATGAGTCATCTAAAAATGACTCGGGGTGTGACACCAAGCAACCACATAGCAAGTTCGCTTGTTTCAAGATAGGGATAGCATGTGAAATAAAAGTTTGTAATCGACATGAATGTATCTTAGCCTTGGGGGCTTTATATTTCTTGCATATTATAGCAATTTAAGATTTTGTATAACTTGTGTGAGAATTTAAACCTTGTGAACAAGGAATGACGATCACATTATTTTTTTCCTTTTTATTATTTCTTCTATTTCCCACATAAGATGTGTAGCTATAATGAATTCGCACGACGAAAAGGAAGAACGGCGCACTAAACCTAAAAGCTAGGCCTGCAACGTGTGTAAACACGCATAACAGTTATACGATAGGGTGATCATGAAGAACTAAGGAGTGAGTCGCGACATGAAAAACCAGAACAAGAAAAATAGATTATAAAAAGAGAAATTTGCTGACTGGCATGTCTGATACATATATCATCTTATAATAACTCCACAGCTTTACAAAATGTACTACCACCTAAAACATACCACAAAAGAAAGAAAGACAAACAAATTCCTCCACTAATCTTCACCCAAAATACAAACTGTTCGTCCTCAATAGAGTAATCATCAATATTTATCCCACTACCTCCCTGCAAACTAAGACCTGCCAGAAGTGGACCCAACTTAGATAACATCTTATCAACGTTATCGGGGATATGCAACGAGCCAGACCCCTCGGTCTGCTCTTGCACAGGGTCACGGGGCGAACCTTCAGCCAACTCCTCTTCAACTTCTCGTACATCTGCTGTTTCGCCGTGGGTATCTATCCCAGCCGAGCATTCCCCTTCAGACCGCACTTCCTCATCATCAGATCGATCTTCGGCCAACTCTGCATCAGAAACTGAGGGAATATCAGCCGGCCAAGATGCACCAGAAGAAGACCAAGGGTAGCGTGGCGGTAAGGAATGGTTAGACACGGCCATTTCCATGTCAACGACAAAGTCCCCTTTCTCTTCAGCACACATACGTTGATCGTTTTCCTCATCCCAATAGCACTGGTTAAGTTCTACATCGGGCAGGGGAGTGTCAGGCTGCATGCCAAACTCTTCACGGGTGAAAGGAAAAAATCTGCGTAGGTCGTCACATTTCTTGCTAAGCATGAAGTGCATTCCCCCGCAAGCAAGTCGAGTGGCAGCCATTTGAGCAGCTGAAGACTTCAGATAGGCACCAAGATACTCTTTAGTGGAACGAACTGACCCTGATTCGGTGGAAAGCGCTTCTCCAAAAGCAACCTGCGCTTGCAACCTCGCCAGTTCAACAACCAGCTCCTCAACTCTGTTACCGGTTGTTTCCAGCAAATTAGAAGCAGTGATAGCCTCGGCCTTGAGAACATCATTCTTCTTTGTAACAGAAGAAAGTTGTTCCTGAGTAGTTACCAACTCTTTCTCGACCACAGCCACCTTATGGGAAAGCTCCTCCATCTCTTTGATAGCGGAATCCCTTTCAGTTTTCAATTCAGCAACTTTAGTTTTGTGGATCCTAGCCACCTTTTCAGCGGTCTTCTTCCAATCAGCCAGAGCCCCCTCCATCTTTTGAAAGTCGGATGTAGCCTGCTCCAGTCGAGCTCCTCGTCGCTCCACCTCTACCTACAATCCAAGTATTTTACTCTGAAGTTCAGAGTTCATGTCAGTGGAGCGACGAAGCAAGTTCGACAATTGGCCCTGACTCTCTTTAGCTTCTTGGGCCCGCGATCGCGACGACTCCAGGCGAGTAACAAATTCCTCGCAACACTCACGAAACTCAGCCTTCTCTTTAGGAGTGGCCTTGTCAAGTAAAGAAAAGCTAGAAAACTCTATCTTGAAACCTTCTTCAGGTTCTTCGTTACTACGCAGAGCTCGCAGCTGCCGATCCAACTCGAAATTTCTCTTGGATAGGTCAGAAAGAGACTGTATCCAGGTCTCCCTTATATCGCGAGCTTGAACATGAGCGCTCGCCTGCAAACACCCTAGTTCGAACAGAAGGGAGTGCATGCGCATGAATTTCTCATCAAGAGGCATCGCCTTTATTCTATTTCCCAGTTGAGGGCATAGATCCAGGGAAACACAATACAGAGAAGTAGCGAGCTGCGAAGCCTACATTAGGAGAGAGAAATCATCATGTACCGTTGATAAAAACACATGAGGATATGTGGAAAATTAAAGTACGCGAAAACACGACCATAATGCAAAACAAGAAGAAAGTGTACCTTTGGGTCCGGTGAATCCAAACCAGGCAGGCATAATGACACCCTTTCGTTGTCAGCGCCAGGTCAGGAGATAATTTCTTCTTTTTTGCCTCCTTTTCCGGGAGAGTGGGTTTGTCATGAACAACTATAGACTTTTCCTTGGGTGCTGATGGATTCGCGCGGGCAGACGAAGCCTGCTGGCGTTTGTGAGAGGAAGACGAAGATGATTTCGGGGGTCGGCTTTCCTCGACCACAACAAAAAGAGATCTGTTGTCCCGAGGCTTTTTGGAGGGAAGAACTTTGGAGGAAGCAGAGGGCTTCGAAGAGGAAGGCTTCGAAGTTTGTCCCGGAGGAACATCAGGATTAGTCTCAACCTTGTGAGGAAATTCCTCATCATCGTCCTCCTTCTCGTCAGGAACGAAGTCGTCAGGGGGGAATACGCAATCATCAGGAGTCATGCTACTCTCGTCCCAACACAACCAATAATCCCAGGAAGACTTCCCCTTCAAATGCTTAATAAGCTTGAGTTCCTCGTCAGTAGGGGAAGGAAACGTAGTACCAGCATAGCTACTTGAGGCGATGTTCCAAGAAGAAGGCACGCACATCTGATCTATCAAGGAGCCTCGAGCATAAGCGAAGAAGCTCTCCCAGTAAGGAATCTTTCTAGGCTTGTTCGCGAAGATACGATCCAAGGTCGATATCGTGCAAAACTCGAACCTCTTGCAAAATTTATAAAAATGGCCGAACAACCCTAACGAAGGCACCACCGGGTTAGGTAAATCCAATGCCTTGTAGTTTTTTACAAGCAATCGCTCAAAAGAAGTGATACAACACCAGGCCACGGGATGTAGATGAGCAAGAGGAACCTTGACATGGTTTAGTATTTGACATTGAAAAGAAGAAAGGGGCAAGCGAATCCTATAGTACGTAGATTTATAAAATAAAGCTACTCCCTTAGCAGTATCAAAAGGGCGATCAGATCGTGTGGCTTCGACAAGCTCTACCCTATCTCGTGGCCGCTGAGATATGTCTAGGCCCTTGGCAAGTTGCTGAAGAGTCTCAACTAATCCAGGGACAAGATTCAAATCCCCGAGACATAGGGAAGCGTTTTACATTGTCCTCAGGCTCATCCAAGCGGAAGGATTTCTTAGGCATGATGAATTGACCTGCATAAGAAAGCAAAAATACTATTACAAGAGTTATAAGAAAAAGAGAATACTATCAAAGAGATTATGAGAAAAGGAAAACAACAAAACTAACCAGGGGATAAGAAAACCTTTGAGAATGATGAGATAAAGTTGAAGATGCGATTCGTCTAAGAGGAAGAAGTTGATCAGAAATATGGGAGAGGAGAAAATTGTTTTAATAGAAAAGAAAGGATGAAAGAGAAAGGGAACTCGCTTTTATATAAGGACCAAATATGTTGTCATGCGCCTTTTCACCTGGACTGAACAGATCCCAAGAGAAGACGAAAAGGAAAAAGGTACAACAGTCAATCACGACAACCTAAGTGTAATGATGTTGCACAGTAAACTAAGCACTTTTACGTGGCTCCTTTTCCTTCCTGATACCGTGACATCAAAGTACTATTCATTACGTCACGTCGTTAAAGGAAAACTTGAGTTACAAGAAAGACGGTCGATAAGGGAAGAACTACCCAGATGACGTTTAAAGTACCTTATCAGTGCGCTCGATCGAGAGCGCCCCCAGCCAGAGTTCGCTCACCTTTCATGTTGGCCAAGTACTCGAGGGCTGGCCACCCGATTAGTTTGGTCGAAGGTTCACCGAGCCTTTCAGCCATAAATTTACTCGAGGGCTCATTAGTTCGCCCAACCAATATTCAGTTTCACTAGCATGTCTGAAACTAAACCCATAGGTTCGACCTGCGTGCAAAAGATAGAGGCGTGGTGAAGGCACAGACACAGGTCATTATCTTAACTTCTGGCATGCATTTATGCATGCCAAAAGCTTGAGGGCTATTGATAGGATCAGATTGGTATCGGCCCATTTCATGGCCCAAATGAACTTGGGGAAGGCCCCCAATTGACGAAGATCTCCAGCTCTGGCCCAATCTGTAAGTGGAGGGAGTAAGTTTCCCGCCAAAAGGTAAATAACCGTTCACTGGGACCCACCCTGACAAGGAAGTCGAATTGTCAGGTATCGTTATAACCGTACGATGATGTGGGAGGTAAAGGTTCTCCCCCGACCTCGACAGAAAGGGAGGCGAACGTTAAGGGAGCCCAGGTTCACTTTACCAAAGTACTAGCAAAGTACAATCACCCTGAAATAATCTAACAGTTAATCGAGGGCGATCTGCTGAGCGGGAGTTCAGCCAGGGGCCACAAAGTGCCTCAGCGGATCCAGGATGGAGATGACGTCATGAGTTATTATAAATAGATACCCCCATCCTACGAGTGGGGGGTTCCGTTTTCCTTTATCTAGAAAATATAGATGAAGAATGTAAACAAACTATGAGCAATAAAATAATCTTTTTGTGTTGAATATCTACCTCTATTCCTCTCAAAAATCGTTGATCTACCCTAGTAGCTAGATTTTGGGTTATCAGTATCTTTCTAAACCCTACTGGTAGAAAGGGTTCTTCTTCAGATTACCATTTGTTGAGTATGGAGATGTTTGAGGATCAGGTTATCCCTTGGGATCCCAAGCATTTAGATGTTGTGGGTGCGCTAGAGTGGGTCCCTGGTCAGACTGAGTGGACCCGCTACGTTTTGGATAGCATAGGACATCTCTACGTTTTGGAGGCGTGTCATCGATCTTTAAATTGAACAAGATCAATAATTTGGATTTAAAGTCAAATGCATCTGACAAATCCTATGCAAAACACATTAATTGCATTTGTAATACCAAAGCAACCTTAACTGATGAAATAAATACGGTTATGCAACTGTAAATACCCATGAAACTTAGCATTTACAATGAAGCTAGTTACATCGACTCAATTGCATTAGTGTAGCTCATGCAGAACACATGTTGCATCATCATTGCGAATGCAGTCAGCCCATGCAACTGCTGTAGTTTCCTCTACTGATTGACATATACATTTTAATAACTTTAAGTAGAATTTGTTTTTAAAGCCTTCTATTTGTTGTTGGTAGAGTAATGAAGGCAAATATATATTCACTAAATTTGTCAATATAATCCTTTAAAATTTTTTATCATTTATCTATTCGAAATGACTTTTGTATCCAATATTAGTATCTTTTTAAAGCAATGTAAATGATAAAGAGAAAATAGTTATTTTCTTAATTTGACAAATCTAATTCAAGTCATATAGTCAGCACTTCAAGCTAATTAAAGCATTACTACAACACCTCCCTACCAAGGAGTGACAGGTTTTTTTTTTTATTTTGTTTGACATGAAGAACAGGAAATACATGATATTAGTGAGCAATTTTTATTCTCCGGTTAACGTAGTTAGTTTGTTTGAGCATCAAGTATCGGTGGATCGGCATAGGGACCCTTTAACCAGCTATTGGCAACATAGCGGTAAGAAGCCTCGGTTAAGCGCAGGCCATCCCAATTCACATATGTTAATGGATTCTGGCATGCAGTAACATCTGGCGTGCCGCACATTCTAGGCTGGTGCCAATTGTATTCACCACCAATTCCACAGCATACAACGAGTGGTTTAGATGTAAATCCTAAAATAACAAAATTAATATGGAACTATCTTTAAGACCAGAAAAAAGTACATCTATCTCCTGAAATAATGATAAGCTGCAAATCCATGAGTTGGAGACTTTTTAACATTTGTTTAGGGAATATTAAATATCTCAAAGCGGGTCAAAATTATCTCGAAATTAAGTCTAATACAATTGTATTTCCTCTTTTATTGAAAATAATTGTTGATTCATTTTTTAGCTTACCAAATCGTCGTGGAAACCTGATAAAGTTGATAACAGGTTTGTAAAAATCTGCGTAAATGATCTTTGCAAGAGGATACTTGATCCGAAGTTCTTTTACTGCCTGAAGTAGAAGGGAATTATGATATCTTGATAGTATGTTGTATTTTTCGATGCATCCAGTCTTAGGATCGTAAATAGAGGAATCATCAGTTTTGAGAATTGTCAAAAGCGACGGAAGGCAACCCATCGGTATATTCCCTGGTACCACCACAGTCCTTGCACCTTGATCAATAAGTTCCTATTGGAAAATTAGGAATAGATATATAAAATTTATATAGTTATCTTGATTATCTTATAACACAGATTTGCACATCCATTCATTGAAAAAATAGATCTTATTGGCAAGACTTTGTCATTTTTATGTTGTTTATAAGAACCTTGATTGTTTCTGCAATAGTTTGAATAATTGTTGAAGAATAACGCATCATTTGTTCCACGGTCAACAAACCGGAAAACATGACAGTGTAGTCGCTCCCTTCAATTTCTCCAACAATGAAGAGAGATCTACCAAAATAATCTTTGCATTCTGCAGTACAACGACATTGACAATTAGTTTTGTTATATTTATATACAAGGACATATTCATTGAATAATATTATATTCTTGAACATGCCATAAAGGTCGAGGAAACTATTGGTCACGAACCATTCGTTGTTTGGCATAGCGAAGGCTTCAACTCCTCAAACCATTGTAGTTGTGACGACAATGAATTGTTCAATGGATCTTCAAAAGTTGTAATGTTGTGCAGCTTGAAGAAGGTCTCGTCAAGTGCTGTCGCACCTGCGACAGCAAAGTTTGCTCCTTGTCGAAAGCTTTCATTTTTGTCCAAATAAGGCTTAAGATAGGGCAGGCCAAACTCCTCCGCTGTATGATTGGAAAAGAAATGCAACCAATATATTAATTGTGTCCATGTTTGACTATATATATACAATATGGAGAAAAAAAAAAACTATTCGAATCGGCCATTTGAAATTCAATTTTGAAAAATGAGTCCGAACCAAAACTTTTAGAATATATACTTTGCAAAGTATCGCACTCTATATATAGATTATGATAATTTGTGAAATATTAGAAAGTTTTTACTTCTGACTTTCATCTCAAATTTCTATTAGAATCAAATTATATATGCAGATATATAATATTTTTACTATCTTTTCTTATTTTATTAAAAACGCTATTATTGAAGTATTACATGCACTTCAATTTAAAAATATTAAATTATATAGTTACAAAATCATAAAAATATAAAATTAAAATTTTTACAATAGATTATAATATGAAGAATAAATTTGAATTCTGGATCGGTCGTTTGAACCTCGTGTTTTCAAAAACGTATCTAAGTAAAGTGATCGATTTGAACCCTTCATTTGTCGTCCACTTTGGAATTTCATAGGAACCAAATTCAAATTTGTCAAAGTTTTATATTTTTTCTGATTTTTTAAAATCATTCTTATTAAAACATACATACCTCTAAATTCTAATTCGAGAAATAAATAAGATTTCAAAACCAAGAACTATTAAAGCTCGGATGTCTCTATATATTCATACTATTATTTCTTAGAAATAATCCATTTTTTAGGATAATTGTAGGAGTGGTATATCATATATTTGTGGCTCTTTGTTCATATGTACCGGCAAAATTACTGTCATCAATGATCTGCCAATAAAATTGTAAAAAGACAAACGAAGGAAAAATTATATGAAATTGACAATTGGCTCTTCAGGTGCATGCAGGGGGACTGGTATGCCTATTTTAAATTGACGACAGTAAATATTCTAGATGTCTCTTTATACATTTGTTCTGTTAAATATATTCTAAAATGTGTTCGATAAAATGCTGATAAAATGAATTGTGAGAAATACCGAGAAAGTCCACGATCAATCTTCCATCACTGAACCGCTTAGAGGGGCGGTGGAAGAAAGTCATTCCATAAGGCAAGTTGTCTGTGTATAGATCCAATGAGTTGTTCTTAGCCAGCACATTTATGTTACCAGTGTCAGAGTATGAATCACCGAAGCTAAATATCGAGTTGAATGCATGAGATGGAGTTGGTTGAATTGGCTCCAGAAACAAAAGGAAAGAAAGGATGATGAGAGTCGTGCTCTTCATTAGTGCGGATTAGATGTGAACTTCAAACAATGGGCAGAAATGGAGGATATATAAAGGGAGAGAGCTAGCAGCTAGAGAATCGCTTTTGTGACACCTATTGAAGCTCTTGATGATTTAATCTTGTTGTTAAAATTGTATCCAGTATTTTATTGTTTATTTTCAGCAAAGTTGTTTTGTTATTTTTGAACTAGTTAGATTGTCAGGTTAGTCCAGCATGTGGCTGAGAATAGAGTAGAAGTTATTTTTAGTGTGCAGTTATTGTTTATTTTCAGCAAAGTTGTTTTGTTATTTTTGAACTAGTTAGATTGTCAGGTTAGTCCAGCATGTGGCTGAGAATAGAGTAGAAGTTATTTTTAGTGTGCAGTTATTTTCTCCAAACGTGGCTGTAATTTTAGAGTTATTTTATATATATAAGAAAACCCCAGAAAATGATGCGGTGATTGTAGCATCACAAAAAGAAAAATCTCTATTCTTTGCTTTCTTTAATCTTCTTTGCGTTCTAGTATTTTGTTGAAAAAACCAACAGCTCTGACATTGCCATGTTACTCTTCTTATCGTGGCCGTGTGCGACACAAAATTGTTCAAGGACGCTCTGTTGTAAGAGAGAATGATGAGTACAACAAACTAACAATGACATCAAACTGTTTTTGCAACTTGTTTAAAAAATAAAAACTGTTCAAAATATAAGCTGTAATCAGAATGAATAACTAAACCTTGTTAGAATTGGAAGATGATCAAATTAAGAGGACGAAAGTAAAATTTTGCAAATCATATTGGCATATTCTATTGCTTAATTAATGAATCAATAAAAACTCCTTCCACGTATATAAGTAGTACAAGCATAATGATGACAATAGATTAATAAGCCAGCTCTTTTTTTTTTCAATAAAAATAATATTTTGTTATCCAAATTAATTGCTGAATAACGGAAGGACTATGACGAATCAAATTTACCAAACAAGAGGACAAAAGATATGGTAATCTCACCATGTTCTATTATATATAGTACACCAAAATTCTTACATCAATATTAAATTAAGTATCGCACCAAAATTAATTGTAGTAACTTTTTGAATGAAAATATAACAAAATTAATATATAAACTATAAAGCAGTAACTAATAAATTCGATAACCTAAAACTGTGTTATATATAGACCAACCTTCTAAAACAATGAATTGTCTAAAAGATAATTCAAAATAATCCTTGTGGCTTGCCCTTCAAAATGACCAACTAACTCCACGATATGCAACAATAATTACTAAAATAATATTACAGTAAAATAAACGGAATGAAGTTTGATGAAAAATTTGAACAATCTTCTCTTTATTATTTTTTTCGTTCTAACATGGCTTATGAATGATTTAGAGGAATCAGTACAGAATATATATTTACAAACTTTTAATTTCAGCCACACTCACCGAACAGGAATGCTTTAATTATAGGATTAATAGAGTGGTCAATCATTAGTGACAATTGTAATAAGAGAGAAAAGCCTTAAAGGGTGTTCAAATCAATATATAGGTCCATGAATTAACAGAGACTCAAGGAGATAATATATTTCTATTATAATATTTATAACCTTATCAATATTAAGATTTGATAATTTATTTTACAGATTTCTATTTCAAGGAACAAAAAATTGATAAGGATATAATAGTTGTGGGAAGAATTCTAATGCCGCAAAGTTGTGTATCACGAAAATGCCGCAACCATACTTTTCATTTAAGAATTCGACAATTGATCATGTTAACATTCATGATAGGAATTATTCAAATGTAAGATCAACTTTTAAGGATCTGTTAATAGAGTGGTAAATCGCTTGATCTACTAGAGAATAAATTTTATAGAAATACCTCTCTTGTATAAGATCAACCAGATCATTTGTTTAAATTTGACCTTGAATTTAAAATTTGAATTATAAGAAAATATAATTGTATCATTATGGCACTAAAACCTTGCCAGTAAAGCCCACCTCAATAATATTGTATCTAAATTCAAGATATCATCAAATCAAATCATCAATCATCAAAGAATACTACATATGTAGGGGCATTATCTACAGTACCCCTATTGGATTTTTTTGGCATTTTGCATATCCTTTTATGCACAAAATAGAAAAAGATACACACGATCTATACATAAATTACGTAAAAAAAAGACACCAGCTCCCATGTGGGTGTTGGATTATTTGTAGTGGATTTGTAATAAAACCGACAACATGACAACCTGAACACAAAAAATGTTTTGCTACAAGAGTTCGGACGAAGAATAAAAAGAGGCAGCTCATCAGGTTCAAGGTCAATGTAATTGGTTTTTCGGTTTAGCCCCTCCATTATTCTATTGCAGATTTATATTTGAGTCCCTCGGCTTTCTTTTGTTACATAATCAACAAATCAAAAATAAAAAATATAAATAAAGATGTGTAGGTGTCGGGATCATTTAGTTAAATGTAGTCCGACACTTCAAGCATTATGAAATAATATTTTTTTCTAATTTCTGTAACGTGACACTCTATAACTATTTGTGTGCTATGTATTATTGCTCATAAAACTAATCCAATTCACCGCCAGACAATAATTTTGCAACGCATTATTTTGTTTATGATTTTTGTGACCCCTTCCTATTTTTATTTTCATCCTATCTCCATCTCTTTTTTTGTATTGTTCGGAGTCTCTCTCCACCTTTCTCTTATACTCCTCTGACAGCAATGTCTCTCCGATTATACTAAATTTAATTATCTTTATTTTATATATAACTTAATTATAAGAACAAACTAAGAATTAATACAATAAAAATTAATATATTGAGCAAAGCTCAATTACACCCTCTAGTTTTTATAAATTTAGATCTTTTATTTTTTTTGTTAAGTACCTTCTCCAAATTCTTTTTAATGAGTTTTATGCGTGTTCTTATAAAATTACAAGAAATTTATTGGTCTAATTGTTCTCTATATTATAGTTTTTAAATATTTTTAATAGTTCTTTAAATTTAGGGTTTTTTTGTCATATTTTAAGACTAGCGTTAGTTTATATTGCTTGATATTTTTGGATATGGCTTTTTATAATTATAATTATGTTATATGATGACATTTTTCTATAATAATATATCACTCGATGTATAAACATATATAACTTTTAACCAACTCATTCAAAATTTTAGTTTTTTATTTAATTTTTTTCCAAGCCTTTCAAAAATTTTTAATGAAATTTTATGAATGTTCTTAAAATATTATAAAACAAAATCCAATGATATATTTTTTCTATATTTTTTTTATTTTAGAAAAATATGAAAACTAAAACTTAATCGCGAAGTGCAATTCTTCTGCTAGTTATTGTAAATTTTTCAGAAAAGATTCATGTGTTTGGGGAAAATTAATATGTAAATTTTACTGAAGAAAGATGTTAATCTGTACTTGAACTTCTATCCCTGCAATAAAAATCAGTTAAAGATACAATATTTTGTTTGCCTAATCATGCGGGCGAGTTATATGATCACATCATTTTTATTTTAAAAAATATTTAGATTTTAATATGTTTGGTAGAAGTTTTGTTGCATGCAAAAAAGTTTGAGAAATTCTAGAGTCCAATATATTGGACTGATGTGGTATGTCTAATACGATTGTTCTCATATTTTTAAATTTCAAATGACCAATTCGAACCTTTCAATATGTTTCCCATGTTGAAAACTTATAAGAAATTAATTTTTATATATTTTTTAATTTCTTTATTTTTTTTGGTTTTTAGAAAATTAATGATATAAAAAATATAAATAAAGATATGTCGGTGTAGGGATCATTTAGTTAAATGTAGTTCGACACTCCAAACATTGTGAAATTACATTTTTTCCAATTTTTGTAATGTAATATTTGTAACTATTTGTGTGTCGGGTATTATTGTTCATAAAACTGATCTGATTCACCAGCATACAATAATTTGGCAATGCATTATTTTGTATTTCATTTTTGTGATTCCTTTCTATTTTCATTTTCATCGTGTCCTCGTCTCTTTTTTTTTGTAAACATAACAATCTATTCATAATCAATCAGTATTAAATAATAACATTTTAAATCTGTATTAATATGTTAAATTTTGAGCGAAGCTCAATTGATTATCACCTAATAAAAATTCTAGATCGTCCAATAAAAATGATTTTCTAAAATACCAAAAAAAATAGTAAAATAGATCGAAAAAAAATATAAAAATTGATTTCTTATAAATTTGCAATATGGAAGACATATTGAACAGTTCGAATTGGTCGTTTAAAATTTAAAAATATGAGAACGATCATATTAGACGGACCTCATCCGTCCAATATATTGGACTCTAACATTTTCTGAAAAAGTGTTGGCATATAGTTGAACGTTCATTATAAATTTTTAAAACCAAATTAATCTTTTCAAATTAAACCTATATATGCATGTATATATCGACTAAGTGGTTAGATACTATCCGATACCAACAGATACTTGATGTGAACCCGCCAAAATTGAATCCTTATCCTGTGTCGCACGGCAAGTGTGCCGTGCGGAATCCGAGCCGTCTGATTTGATCTCAGCGGTTAGTTTTTTTCTTACCCATTAATTTGGTATTATTCACGCGCCACCCATCATCCATCGGACGGTTGGAATTCTGCGCGGCACAGTTGTCGCGCGGCACTAGATTTGAGTTCGCCAAAATTAGGTACCAATCAGATACTTGATGTGAACCCGCCATAATTAGGTGACCATATATCAGTTCTTTTCTAATCCGTTATAAATGTCAAGCACACAGCTTTGGAATTGATTTTCACACCCCCTATATTTAGTCCGAACACCCTTAATTTTTTTAAGACAAAATTACCCCTACATATTTATATTTAAACAAAATAACGTAAAAAAAATATCATAAGCTGCCAATATTGAAAACCACTACGTGCAAAGACAAAAGAGAACAAAAACAACGCCCTCAAATCCAAGGAAAAAAGTTTGTGCTGTTTTTTTTTTAACAATTTTCTTATGACAATATGACAAGTCTAAAAATAAAAGAATTAATTGTCTAGTAAACAATCAAAAACAGGTTTCTTTACATGTGATTTTTCAATATATAAAATTTATGCTTTAATATAGTGAAGAGTGTAGATGATGGCCGGGGTTATTATTGTCATTTTAGTGGTTATAGGAGTGTTCGGACTAAATTAAGGGTGTTCATATCAATTCCCCATAGATTTGTTCAATTTTGATCTATAAATAATTGTTATTCTTAAACCAAAATGAAGAGAGACAGATCTATAACAGAAGATTGGTATATAGTATAATTTACTGTTTTTCTTAAAATAAATGAAGAGATTGCAGATCTTCACCAGAAAGTTCGGTATAATACTATGATGAGTTATTTTTTTTCCTTAAAATATGCTGAAAAGATGGACACGTGAAAGGTTGTTACAGTACTATAGTTGGAACGTTATTTATTACTATAAAAAAGTGACGTTGTGATATTTATGAAAGCTTTTGAATAAGCGAACATATCATAAAGTAAAAAGAATAGAAAGACGTGTGTATTGTTCGTTAAACTTAAAACACAGGTAGTTATAGTGCTACACTGCAACACTGCTATAGGGCAGAATTTAATATGCAAAAATATTATTTGACATGGATATATTGTCAATTTTTAATATCTAAGGTCAACGTTGTATTGATCGGCGCTGAAGGTAATAGTAGTATTTATCGGTTTATATAAACAAATAGAATCAATAGACATGTACAACTAAAAAAAAGAAATAAATATGTTTCTCAATAAAAAATTCCACATAAAAGTATATCATTTCAAACATTAAAAACAATAATAAGACATGACAAAATTCTTGAATTGCTCTTGCTCCACCGTCGTGTTTGTAACGAACAATGATCGTACTCAAGACAGAGACATACTTTGTGGGAAAATTTTGAATTTTACAAAATATTGTTACACCAAAAATTAAAGAAAGAGCAAAAAAATTCAGAATGCGATCAAGAACGAATTGCGAGAAACTAATAGTTCGTAATTTCAGAGATGGCACAATCATGTATTTGTCCCATAAACATTTATTACTTCCAGCTCACCTCATCAATTTGGCCAATGAAATTTCAAAAATGATACAGAGAAAAGAAAACGTATATATGATTGTTAATCACGTTTTAATTCAATAATAAATGTAATTCCTGAAATTAAATTGATGATAGGTTCTTATAATTGAAGACCCAAAATGTATAGGTTTCTTCATAAAGAATTTCCATTTACGTTCACCAGAAAATCATTGAATATATCGCTAATTTATTGATGGATCTGCGTTTAGAGAAATTAATAGTTGATTTTTTGTTAAAAGATTCAAATTAGAATTATACTTTATGCAGTTAATAATATTCTTGTTTAAAGATTATTTTTCTTCGAGAACTTTGTTTAAAGATTCAAATTAGAACAGGAAGTAAAAAAATTCAGATAATATGGCTTAATAAAACTAAGTAATTTCCACAAATTCATACATGCAAAAGTTTCCTATAAAAGCAGTGTTCTCATCATAACATCCCCCTTTTTCATTAGCAAATGGATATATTTTGTTTCAACTAATGATGTTTATATAATATAAAAGCACAAAAAATTGAGTACATATACATATTAGCTTATCTATCCCTACATCATAAAATAAACATATCCAGATATTTTGTTGCGTACTATTATGGGTCGTTTTATCTTTCAACATGGCAGAAAATGCTATAAAATATCTACAATCTACAATATTGAAAAAGTAGCAAAAATGACGGCTTTCCGTTGTTGCATGAATTCAAACACAACTTGAATATAGGTTCTGTTACTACCTAATATGGTAACAAGTTTAATGCTAGAAGAGTAACAACAATGATATCAAAATATAAACTCAAATCTCTTTATTCATAATTCCATTGCGGTCTTACATCATTTTCTAAAGCTAAAAGTACAATAATCCTAGAAAAATGATCTAAGAGCCGACCCCTTTTCTAATCTATGGAGGCCTATTTATACTGATCTGTAGGAACCTTCTAATGACGTCAGTCCTGTGAGAGGCCGGTGTTCCTGTCTGCTGAGGTGTCCTCCCCTGTCTATACAGAGATAATCGCTGTCCTCTCTCAGCGGCCTCACCTGGCTGACAGGAGCGGGGTGAAATGACCGCGATACCCCTTGTTGTCGCCCTTTAAGCCATTGAGGGCAGGCTGACACATTGGGCCCGCGTGTTAGACTCTTGGGCCTTGTCGCACATTTCCTCCCATTGGGCCTGTGGGGGCAGGCTGGTGCTTGGGCTTACTATATGGGTAATTTAGGGCCTTATCATCTGCCCCCAAACTTTTAGCGAGCGAGGCGAGGTGAAAGCTTCTAGTAATGTCGAAGTCTACTTATAGGTGGTTTGGGGCCTTATCACCTGTCCCCAAGCTTTTAACGAGCGAGCCGAGGTGAAAGCTTAAGATAGTTCCGCTCGTAAAAGGGCTCTACAACATTTCGCTCTTTGGGAATTGAGCCAGCGGCTTGACTCCTCCCGTACGGGTGTCCTTGCTGTAGACGACACGTGGGCTGGGACCTGTGGACCTAGGGACCAAGCGACGCCTCTGAAAGGAAATCTGGTTGTATCTTTTGGTGAGAAAACTGAAGAGACGCTTTTGTAGATCTCCTCATGATGGCGTCGCCTCGATTTCTTCCCTCTTCTATAATTCATATTGCTATATATTCGCGTCAGTTGGCATGTCTCTCCCTCCCCTTTGTCTCTCCAGGCTATTTCTTGTCTTCTCTTTCTTCGAACATTATACTCTCTCTGCCTTCTCTTGCAAACTCTGTGTTCTTCGTTCCTCCTCCGATCCTTTGCTGCACATCTTCTGGTGAGTGTTTTCTCCTCCTCCTCCTCAATTCTTCTGTTTAGCCCCTTTCAACTGTCTTCTAACTCTTACCCCTGGATTTCGCAGTTATGGCGTCTTCTTCTGCTCACATCAATGTTGAGGATGATGAACCCATTCAAAACCTCGTTAGGCCGACCACCGATCCAACTGTGACTGGGGCGCCCACTCCTCCGCCGGCTCCACCAGGCGGAGTGGAGTTACCCCAATCGGCGGATCCAGTTAAGAAAAGGCGCAAGGTGTTGGCAAACAAGCCCAAAAAGGAGACAATTCCCCCCCTTTAGAAGGTCAAGTTACTGCGGAGTAAAGGTTGGGGGGACAAATGCGCTTTGAGCGACTTCAAAGACGTGATGGTCTCTCCTCCTGGCACTAGATTCGTGGAGCCTGGGAAAGAAGATGACCCCACCTCGACTAGGTTGGGAATCTGCTTATTCGGCTGGACGGTGCGTTTTGGCATTCTCACATCGTTCAGCGACTTTCAGGCATCCTTTCTCAAATTCGCTCAGATTTCACCAAGCCAGCTTCACCCCTCGGCCCAGTGTTGTATAAACTCCTTTGATCTTTTTATGCGCCCAGATCAGTTGAAGTCCCTGGGCCTTCCAAATCGTCCCGCCGGTTTGGAACTACTTGGCCAATATTATGACTTCTTTGGGACTTCCGACTACTGTAATCTCCGAGCCAGAGTCAACATTTACCAGATCTCTGATTGGGCGATGCAATTTATCTTCGCCTCTAAAGAGCTATATGGTCGGCACGATATCCCTCTGGAGTGGAATAAGGAACATGTGCCTACGGGCTTTAAAATTCAAAAAAAAAAGAATAAGGAACATGCGGAAGGTGGGCACAGGTTCAGTTCCCCAGACTAACTGACCCCGCTGACCAAGCCTTCGTAGAAGCCTTGAATACTAAGCTCGCCGCTGAGGGCCCTCTTCGATTTCATCCTCGACCTGCGCGACTCCCTCGGCTTCTACGCCCAGCCTCCCCTCTCCTCCCGCGCTCTCGACGGCTTCTCCCTCTTCTTTGACGAGGCACTGCATTGCATTGCATACTCTTCTTTATTTATTTTTCATCCTCGAGTATCTATCTATCTTTAGCTTCCTTAATCTCTTCTTTTCTCTTCTCTTCTCTGCAGTTCATGTCTCGAATGGATGCTAGAGTCTGGTTTAACGAAGTCGTACCGGCTCTGGCCAAGCTACTTCTAAAACTCCCCTCCCTTTTGGAATCTCATTATCTCAAATCTGACCAACTATCTGGTCAGAGGTTTTCGGGCCTTCGCATTATGAATTCACAGGATGCCGGCATTGTATTTCTCACTCAGGCAAGTTTTAATGAATCTATAAAAGTTTGTCTCGATTAAGTGATCAGACCCGAGCTAACCCCCCAATTGCAGAATTAAATGTCAATTGAGCTGTCATTTTTTATTTAATCTTTAATTGTAATCATAATTTGTCTTTAATCAATTCTGATTTGTGCAATTGTTGAGCAATTCAAGTTAATCACGTCTCACTTGTGCAAATGGCATAAGCATTGTTCTAAGATGCTCTCTTTAATCATAGGAACTCATAGCTTCTTTACTTGCTTGTGCGCTCTTCTGCCTCTTGCCAACCAAAGACAGGAATGCAAAGCATCTCCCTATCATCAATTTTGACCAATTATTTGCGTAAGCTGATTCTTTTCAAATCCTTCTTCTCTATATATTTAGGCCATTTACTGCACTTTGATTAGATGCCCTGTTTATGCAACTGTAAATTTTGTTGTACTATTGGAAGTAAAGAAAACTTTTCATATCATGAAACTGTTACCTCTACACTAACTGTCTATTCATGTAGAGAGACAGTGAGGAGAGGAACCCAGCATCTTGGTTTGCTGTGGTTCAATGAATGCTTGGTATAAAACTATACATTACTTGTTTTATAGGGCTATGCAGCATAAATATCATCTTTTTACTTAGTAATACCTACTGTGGCTTTTTTCCTAAAAAAGAAGGCCGGAAACTGTCCGTGATTCATTATTAAAAATTTTGAGGAAAAATAAAATAAGTCCATTGATTTGTAGAAAGATGTTGAAAAATAAGTTTATTTCATTAATAGGAGAAAACTGTGAGTAAAATAAATCTGGTATCAGCTCAACAGATCTGATGCTGATTTCCTTAAATTGGGTTTGATTTAGGTCACAATGAGCTTTCCATCTCCTTATATACAATTTAATTATTGAACTTGCATGTACTCAGGACCCTTCTATCAGACTCGAAACATTGCCAGGAGCACAAAGTCAAGTGCCTAGTGCACTATTTTGAGAGAATATGTAAAAATACACCAGCTGGCCTTGTATCGTTTGAAAGAAAGGTGCTTCCCTTTAAACAGAGTTCTTATTCACACGGTGTTTCAATTACATATCCTACAGCTGATTCATGGAGCAATTCGGCGTCCTCCTTGTGCCCTTTCATGGTTGAGTAAATCTCTCTCTCTGTTCTTCTTGTTGTTTGCCTGTTATAGTTCTCTTTACCAATTAGAATCTTTATGTCATGGACCTTGTAATTTACACCTATTGTTTATCTCATAACTATAATCAATGTCACCATTCTATAGTATCAGAGATGAAAGGTATTAGTGCATTTCATGGCAGGGGATTTTTTGATTGTGGGTTACATGGGTCCGATATTGTTTCAGGACCTAATCCTTGTTGAATTTTCTTTTCTTATAATGAGAAAAATGTTAGTGGGCTCCTCTACTCATTTCGAAAAAAAAGTCAACATTCTTTTGAGTGATTAATCCGTATTGCTCGAGTCGTTGGATTTTTCATGTCACAGGACTGGTTGTTCAAACTTTCCTCCGTTGGCACCTTTTCTATGGTCTGTAAAAATCTTACTTCCATCTTATTTTGTTATATTCACAAAGCAGTGCAGGTGAGTATTTACTCGAGGAATTTTTGCAAATACCCAACATTGTTTCTGTACTCTAAAGTAGCACATGTTGAATCTCATATTTTTGTATTTAGTACCCAATATTCTTAATGCTTGCCAAAGGACTACAAGGCAACAATTATTTGATTACTGCAAGGCTAAAGCAATTTTCCTAAAAATATATATCAACACCTTTTCCCCTACTGTAATAAGTTGGTGTTATTTGCTAATAGCAAACATATTCATGAGAATGTATCTTGTAAATAACATGTGGTTGTGGGTATTTCATGAAACATCTATGGTCCATATCAATAGTTATTTTCTTATGCTTCTCAGTGAAGGTCTTGAATTTGTCTTCATCTTTTCCCAAGGTTGCAAACAACTGAGTATAGTCAAATTTTGCTTTATTGTTGCTATCTTTTCATTTCTAGGTGGTAGATTCTGGGTATATAGAGGACCAGGAATATGAAGCTTTGGAGGTTGATTTCGCAAATGAATATTTGGGAGGTGGAGCTCTTTCAAGAGGCTGTGTGCAGGTTTTATTTCTTTCCTTCTAATAGGTAGATGCCATAATTTCTACTTTTTATAGTTGTAAAACTTTTTTCGTATTGTTTAAACAATTTTTATGCATTAAAAGAATCATCTTAAGAAGCACTATTCACATTTTTTTCCCCAGAATTTGCTTTCAGTGCTTTATGCTTATTATTTTTGGGCAAAATATTGTAACCCAATATTTTTGAAGAAAACTATTGTTTGTAATTAATTAAATTAATATTTTTTAGAAGATTTTAATTCTTCTGATCTTATTGGAGTACTAGAGTTGGGATGAAATGCAGGGATTCTAACCACCAGCCTTGTTTTATTGAAAATCAGATGTGTAAATTTTACCCGGGTGGTTTGTATAGTAAGATAAGATGTTATTTGGTACTTTCAATAGTAACATTATGATAGAGCTCAAAGCTTGTTGAAATACAATCTCTGTTCTCCTTGTTGTATTTTTCTTTTAACTCGTGTATTTGATATACAGGAAGAGATAAGATTCATGATCAATCCAGAACTTATTGTAGGCATGTTGTTTATGCCTTGCATGAGAGATAATGAAGCAATAGAAATTATTGGAGTTGAGAGATTTTCGGAATATATGGGGTAAAAGTTTCCAGAAGAAAAAAAAATACTCATCCAGACTTTTTAAGCATCTTCTGAGGTTTACCTTATTTTCTTTTTGAAATAAAATGACAACTCTTAGGTATGGCTCCTCATTTCGTTTTGTCGGTGATCATGTTGATACCAAGCCTTTTGATAAAATAGGGAGGCGGAAAACTAGAATTGTAGCTATTGATGCATTGTGCAGCCCAAGGATGGCACAATATGAAATTAGGTTTCTTTTAAGGTAGCTATTTTTTTTATTGATTGTAATAATTTTAACTTTCCAATTAAAAATTTTACAATTTATTTTATGATTTCCTTGGTGTGTTATGAATCTACAGGGAGGCCAACAAAGCATTCTGTGGCTTTCTGGAGCACTCAAATTACCATTTGAGTTATGAAAGTTCTCAGGTTAATTATTTTTTATTGTTATAGTATAATCATTTGATAAGTTGGAAGGTTTGTCGCAAAATATACCTGTTATTTGTCCTCAAATGCAGATGCAAGCATTGAATAGACATGATCGTGTGATCTTTATCTCTGGGGTCCTTTTTTGTTTATTTTTGGTGAAATTGTTCATTCATTATGCACCTTCAAAAATATATTTTCTTTCATTTTCTTCCGATGAGATGAATGGCCAGGATTAGAGATTTAGGAATGCATTTATGAACAATAGAGGAAAAATTAGTTAGGGAGGATTTTGATTGTGTCACACCCCGAACCAAGCCGTAATTCGGGATGAACAGCCCCGCCACGTGTACACACTCTACTGTGCACACGTAAGGCTATAAAACAGTGTTACAGAAATAAAAGTCACAATAAAATATCACATAGAATAATGGTTGTTTGTTCATACAACAAAAGGACTGGTAAAATAATACATAACAAAAATATCCAGTCAAGTACAAACCAAACAACTAAATAAGAAAACTACTCCAGCCCGGCTTGGTCTTCCACGAAGTCCTCCTCTGCTACTCCTGCCAAACCTGAACCTGCTCCACAAGCAATTTATGTGGGCTGAGTACATGAATACTCAGTGCGGTAAAAAGGTAGCCAGCAAGATTCTAGTTAAACTAAAGTCAGATCTAAACCATACTTAAGTTAAAAACTTTTAAATCCTACTCAATGCATGTCTAAGTGATCTTAACACTACATGATGCTTTTCCTTACTTTAAATGATATGCCCAAAGAAAGTGTAAGATATCTGGATTTCTGGTAAAAGAATAATATAATACGAGACATAGATAACTTATATAATACGAGAGAGTCAAACACCCGCACTCAGTAGTCAATCATAAACATAATAATTCCAAAGTCAGATCTCACAATTCCCAATATGACATGGACCTTGCCTAGACTTCCAGAGCTCCGTAAGCTGGCTCGAAGAGTCCCGAAGACTGGCTCCAAAATCCCACACCCCCGTCGAGGAGTGGGTCAGAATACGCGGTACCGGTAACTGAACGTGCGGAGATCGAGAGGTAAGTCTAATGATGGCAACCAACCCCGTAGTCCAGTCGTAATAAGCGAGAATACATATATAACAACATCCTAACAATAACAATAACTACCAAGTGACCGCAGTACCGCCTAACGGTCGGTCTGCTGAGTGATCATCAGATACGCGTTGCCCACGATCTCTATCATAAGGAGACCACCGGCATTTAGCTTGGGTGCAATCTCCCGATAATGGAAACCCCAGACAAAACGAACTTATCACACTCGGTCTCACTATCTTATACCACACCAGATGCAAGTGTTGATTGAGGGCCCTTTTTAGTTGATTAAACATTTTAATAAACATGTCCTATAAGTGCAGAACTAATCTGTTGATTAATGCTCTTAACTGTTTACTTAGTGTTAATGACATGCTATGCTTTCTGATTAATTGAAGATCTAATCCTTAATCTAAAGTTTAAAGAGAATCTAAAGGCATCCACACCTGGAAAGTAGAGCGTAGAGCTGGCTACTCTGCTGGAGGGTCGGTGAAGTCCTGCTCTGCTACACCTCCCTCGAACTCTGGATGATAGTCCTCAGCTACACCCGAGTAGTCCTGCTGGTCACCTGACCAAAGACCAAAGTCTAACTTAGAAAAACGAACACTAGGCAAAACACTCAAGCTAACGATCTCTAAAACTATCCCTCAAAAAGCAACAGGTTCTGGTTACTAGGGTAAAGTACCAGACTTGACTCTTTAATTAATTTGAAAAGGGGACTCAGTATTAAAATATATTACTTTAATTAAAGAAGTACTTTTAAATAAAATTTCGGCAGAGTTTCCTCTTAAAACAGGTTGGAAGAAAGACGTTAAGACGAGTTCCTACAGTCCAATCTACGCGTTAAGTCGTGATAAGGGTTTAATTAGAAACTCCGAAAAGTCAAACAAAAACAGTTTAGTAAATTATAATAGTGTTTTGCTCAAGTATGAAAATAATTAATTAAAACTTCACAAAAAGATAAATATCGTTTAAATCCGAAATACGAAAATCAACAAATAGAACTTAGTTTGAATAAATCTGTTTTGGGATCATACGTGTCCGAAATAATCATAGTATCTGATAGAGAAAATAAAATAGCGGACAATTTAATCATCTCCCAATTTAAGGCGCCAATCTATTCGGGTCCAATACCAGTTTCTCGGTCCACTTAGCTAGATAAAATCGGGACAAGGGTCAAGTTCTAGTTTTATTGAATTGGGTCCAAGTATCAAATTCTTATCTTAAAGCCCACAATTAATTAATCAAATTTCGGACCTGGCCCAGTCCAGAAAAGTAAGTCCAACAGAAAATGTCTCACGGGTCCAACAGAAATAAACGGCCAGAACAGAGAGGAAACACGCAAGGCCCAGCCCAACAAGCAAAGCCCTCACAGGAACGGAAAAAGGGACAGAGCCCACAAGACAAGAAAAAGGGCCCCACCCGTCAGATAACGGATCCGGGTCCAGAGACAAATGGGTTTCGGGGATCAAGTCCGAAACCCGACAGATAAAAGCAATCCGACCCACAACACAGAAAATTTTACACAACAAACCCTAGATCTAATTTAATTACATAAACTTTACAGAGCAGACCCTAACAACAGTTTTAATTACCAAGAGGTCCTAAAGCAGTTCAAAGATATTTACTAAACAGTCCTAAAAGTTGGAAAAGTTCACAGATCAGTCCCTGGCACCTGAACACAAGGTACCAGCCAGCGACACATATGAAATCCGACTGGTACAAGGCCTGACCCAGCCTATACCAGCTCGGTACAAGACCAGAGAGCAACAAGCAAGCAAAGGAACAGCCTGAACGACAGCCAACAAAGCCCAACACACAGAGAACAACACACAAATCGCTCGACAGAGCTTAGACACAAGCATTCAAACATTATACCACATAAACAAGCATCAAACGAGCCAACAGATCAAACACAAGTGCAAGCCTCGACACAACAGTCATGGAATCAAACTAAGCAAGTCATAACACTTATCCAACAGAGGCATCGCACAAACCAACACATTTTAACAACTCGACAGATTAGACAAGCAATTGCAACAACAACAATTCAATTTCAAGCATGCCTCAACAACAATCAAGCCAAACACAGCACAAAAATCGCAACAAAAGAAATCTAGGGTTTCGGATTCAATACCAACAGAGAAGGGAAGCAAGGAGCAAAAGAAGCAAAGCCAGCCACCAGTCACTCGCTCGTCTCACCGCTAACGCCGTCGCCTAGCCCCCGCCAACAGCCGTCGTCTCCTCCTCCGGCTACAGAGCCTCCGCCTTTTCTTTCTCTCTTTCTCTTTTTTCCTTTCTCTTAGTTTTCTGTTCTTTATCTGTGGGTCTCGTGGGTCAAAGCAAAGAGAGAGAAGAGGGGCGGCTTCAAATAGACGCGGAGTGGAGGTGGAGTGGAGTGGGGTCTGCTGAGGCGACGGGTAGGAGAGGACAGCGCGTGGGTCATCTTGACCAAGGCGGAGAGGAGAGGTGATGGGAGTGGTTCGAGTGGTTGGCGACTTAGTCGCGATTCTCTGCCACGAGAGAGAGAAAAAGAGGAGAATCCGAGGGAGAAAGAGAAAACAGAGAAACGGGTGGAACGGTGACCCGTTCGGAGAAAAGTGAGGGAGAGAGAGAGAGATAAGGAGATAAAAGGGAGAGAAATGGAGAGGATCGGACGGCTCAAATAAATTCCGGATTTTAATCATCGATCAAACGGTCCAGATCAATAAATTCTTAGGAATTTGTTTAGATAGCAGAAAAACTAGAATTTCGACTCGATTTCAACTCAACAAAATTATCGAATTGGACGAGAATAAAGTTGTATCGGACTCTAAACAAAAATTCGCGCTTAAATTGAGAGATGTTGTCCTTTGAAATAATAAATAAATAAAATACACTAATTAAAATATAAATTTTGGTTTAACTAATTTAATTACAAATTAAAAAGGTTTGGGTTTTTACAGATTGAGAGAAAATCATTATTGTTGTGCCTAGAATGGTGACTTATTGGGTGTTTGCCACACTATTAGCAGGTTGGTTGTTGATTTGATTTTCTGCGAATACTTGTAAATAGAGGTTCCATTTGCAAAAATCTCAAAAAAAATTTTGAATGAAAAGCTGAATTTTTGCTTTTTGTCCTTTTTCTCTTGTTAAGCAGGAGCATTCTGAAACTCATTGTAGTTCTGAAAATTCATATTTAGATAGTTACAACTCGGAGTATGGAAATGAAAAAAAAGAAGATATGGAGATTGATGAGGATAAGATCGGAGTTTCAACTGGAAATTGGGGATGTGGCGCTTTTGGAGGAGATCCTGAAATTAAGAGTATGATCCAGTGGCTTGCTGCTGCTCAGGTAACCGCCATAGAGAAGCAATAAATTGTACTGCATTGGACCAGAAAATATATTGGTTTGTTTAATGTACCAGAAAATACTGGGTTTAAATCTGTCCTTGAGTGGATTACTATGTTTACAATCAGCTGTTCTGAACATTGTGCATTTACCTACCCCTATTGTTTATTATATAAGCTGGGACTAGATAAAGCTGATTTTAGGGGTAAATGAAATAATTGTTATTTTTTATTTTCAGCAGAAACACAAATTGTATACCATTGTCAAAGATGTATACTAATAATTATTTATGGGAAAGCACAAATTTGTGTACTGAGGTATAAACTGGCTATGGAGTCGTTCAGTTGAGGTGATTTGAAACATTTTAAGGGCATTCTATCATTTATTGCCTTGCATTCAATTTCAAGTTTCAGGTTCAGAATTATTTTAAAATTACACAAAAACCATTGGATGATAGCTGTAAAGACGAGACAGTAGATGTCATGTGTTTTCTTGCAAAATTATTAAATTTTGCGGTTAATTTGTCAATTTTCTTCTACATATAGTACATAGTTACTGCTATTATAGACTTAGTATTTTATGACTACTACTATTTTTTTATACTAGGCAAACAGGGCTTTCATCCACTACTACACATTTGAAGAGCCATCGCTGGAGCAGCTCAAACAGGTGCATTTTTGTTTTGAGAAGGCAAATCATTATTGCATTCTTTATAATTTGAACTAATTTTTTCAATTTTTTTTTTATTGTACAAAAGGTGACGGAATGGATATTGGATCACAAATGGACAGTTGGTGATTTGTGGCACATGCTGACTGATTATGCATCCCAAAGATTCAAAAGGGAGATAAAAGGAGGCTTCTGTTCTTGGCTTCTACCGCATCTAAACAATGCAAATTCTAGCAATGCGCATGGCATGCATCATCAATAGCAAATAGGGTTAAGTTTTTTGTAGTATTCATTTTTTTAATTATTTGTACAGCAACAAGATTAAGAAATTTATCTGTTTAATTTTTAAGTGGTGCTTTAATATATAGCAGGGGTTGATTGGTTTTGTTCTTAATAAATTTTTAAAGTCGTTAGCCTTTAATTTTTAATATAATGGATTATTTTTTTGGGTATTTATTATCTTGTAAACAATTCGCTAATGAAGTTGGGAGGGACCGTTGTTTATGGTTCCTCGTGGGTAAAAAAAAATCATCGTATTATGAATTTATGATACAGGCCTTGCACTGCTAAGCAGGGGAAGAAGGCAACATATGAAAAATCAAAGAAACACTAAAAATTTGGCAAGAATTATATCACCAACCTTATAATCCATTGAATTTTCTTGTAATTAGTTGATTGATTTTTGTTCCATGACGAGAGATAAAAATATACTTAACGCAGTAGTATAGAACTATAGATTCAATCAAAATTAAAGAGCCCTAAAAGTTAATCGAAACTCACCACCTGGCACCATTAATCCATCGGTACAGTGCCTAATTTTTATTTAAATGTCATTATACCCACTAGCTGTATAGAGATTGTCAACCTGAAATAATAAATTTATACGTGGACCTGAAATAAAAATAGTTTTTGTTGGTTTTTTTCTTAAGTTGGATTAAGAACAAACGTTTAAGTGATTCTTTCGTTCATCTTCATCCCTAGTGAGGAAGCATAAAGTAGTATGTTGATCTAGCTAGGTTGGCAATAGAAGATCTATGCACCATATTGTGAAGAGATTTCTTTTTTTTTTTTAAAAAAAAAAAATAAATGTTTTAAAGGGAGGCACGCATTACAGCTTCAGTCATGACAAAATTGTATTAGCCATTTACCTTATTAATCTCAGGCGTATCAAATGAACATATACCCCCAAAATTGGTAAAACAAAGGAAAGTATCAGCTATTTAATCAACTCGAGTCTTGATGAAAAATTGAGATTCAACTTAGCTGTAGCCTAAACAGATGTATATCATACTTTAAAATAAAAATTTCTGCATGAGAAATTAAAACTTTTTGCCAAAGCTCTCAATTACTTGGTTAAGATTACTCTTAGACAAAATGACAAATTGTAACATTATGGATGTTGTTGAGCTCTTCAAGCATCTAATACAGTCTCTAGCACCACTTCACAGCCTTACACATGCCTGCCCTGCAGTTCATTGCTTTGCTCTGGTCAGACTGATATCCAAAAGATGACATTACTGTTTTGCAAGACTCTGATCCCTTTTCCTCTTCCTTTCCCTTCTTTTATTTTTCTTTTTACGTTCCAACGAATTCTCTTTTGCAGTCTGTACATCTGGCATGCTATTTAGTACCTGAAACGAATCCCTTCTTTTATTTTTCTTTTTGCATTCCAACGAATTCTCTTTTGCAGTCTGTACATCTGGCATGCTATTTAGTACCTGCACAAACCAATCGTCATAGTACAGTTTATTTCTAAAAGAAACAAGTTGCTGAAACAATGAAGGATTGTACTTAAATTGTAGTTCTTTTTTTTTTTTAATCTTCTGATATTTCGGTACGTATAAATACTTTTCTGTCTATGAATCATCTAATCCATAATAAGCTCACATAAAGCCTTCTGTTTTTCTAAGTTTACTACAAAAGCTCAAAAAGTACCATGCTCATCTAGAGTAGTGAAATTGCATTACATACCTCAAAAAGGTGCCAAGATGCAAAAGCATCAATAGCAGCATAGCAAAGTTGCTTTTTTGATAAAACCTCTGCTTCCCAATTTCCCAGTCTTACATTCCGTTGTTTATCCAACTGTACCATAGTTATTTAACAAAATATAAACTCGTTAAGAGGCGTCAATATAATTCCTGAAACTACAAAATAAGAGGTACAAGTGTAAAACAATCCAAAAATGTATACTAAATAATGATACCTGTTTGCGCAAGATTGTTTCAGTCAATGAAGAGAGGCCCCATTGCAATGTGGGCCCCACAAGCTTCTTACTTGCAAGGTGAGATAAATCTATTAGCGGCTGCACATTTACATCATAATCCTTTACAAGTTTGGTTGCATCAGTTTGTACACCTACTCCCACCTTAAAGGAAATAAACAGTAAATAATACAACACAAGTTAAACTGGACAGAACTCTGTTTTAACAGTTCTTTTTTATGATTGCATACACTAATGTACCTACTTTGACAGATGAGCTGTCCTCCAATAGAGACTTAAGTACGGAGGGAATTCCAGAATGAAATATGTGCATCACATAACAACATGTTGTGTCCAAGCAAATTTGCATTACAGCTGTTTTTCCCCGAGTTACTCCTGCATAATTCCAAATTTCCAATTGTTGAGAATAAAGAAAATTAGGAACTATTAGCCTCAAATAATTAATTACTTAGTATGTTACCGTTACATACCTTTTTTATTATTTTTAACATTTGACCGTTAGGGACTTAAACGGTAATATTTGTTACCGTTATTTTTTCTCTGCCTATAAATAGTCATGTACATGCTTTGTAAAGTTTAGAAGAATAAGAAAACTCAATTCACAAAACCCAAATCTGTGTCTCAATTTCTAACATGGTATCAGAGCGGACTGATTAAGGCTTCCGCAATTAGTCTGAAAAAAAAAAAAAAAAAACGATGGCTGAAAATCGAAGAGAGATGCATTTAGCCGTGACTGAGACTTCTTCCCCAAAAGTCACTGCTGCTCAAGTTGATAAGAGAAACACTCTATCATGGGCTCAAGTTGTGACCAAATTCATTAGCGAAAATCAGAAAAGTGCCATGAGCACCAAGAAAAACGCAGTTCAATCAGAGCCTGAGAACTGCTCAACACAAAAACTGATCGTGCAAGTAGGAGAAATCGAGCAAATAGCCAAAACTGGTTACCTCGATTCAAGCTCCAACCAATCCGACCGTCTCAGCCTCTCGAGCAAAAATCAGTCGGATATTTTCTGTCAAGGCATCGAAACTGGCGACCAGTCAAACCCTAGCTCCGGTCATGGAAAAGGTGAAGTGGGGGAGGCGTCTAAGAGCACCAACTCGTGTAGTCATTGCAAGAAAAGCAATCACCCGAGGGAAAGATGCTGGTTTCTCTATCCTCACCTCAGGCCGAGCAAGAAGAAAGGGGGAGGCGGCGCAATCGAGAGCAAGAGAGGCGATGTCATCGGAGACAGAAAGGGAGGAAATGTTTTGCGCAAGGGGGAGAAGAAATTTCCGATTGAAACAAGTTCTGCTTCAGTGAAAAACAGGCTTGATCATATCGAAGCCCAATTAGCACAATTCCTCTCTTCTCTGACTAATAAAGGTCCAAATAATTTATTATTTTCTGATGGGCTTGGTAAAACCCATGAGCCCAAACTTTCTTTTTTAAATCCTGGAAATTGTGAAGGCCGCATCTGGTTTGAGTTGGAGAAAAATAAAAAAATTGATTGTCATTTAAATAAGCCGAGTAACTCAATAAATTGTACCAATGGTAACCATTCCAACGACTCGTACAAATGCACCAATATAGGGATAAAACTGGTTAGCCTTACCAAAAAAAATAATGATGATGATAAATGGATTTTAGACTCGGGTGCAACCGACCATATGACGGGAAATTTGAACTTGTTGAAAAGTTACCGGACCATTGATAGTGAACAATATTTTACCGTGGCCAATAATGAAAAAATTAAAATTAAAGGTTGGGGTATAATTAGTATCTTGTCTAAAAATTTTTTACAAGATGTCTTTTATGTCGAAAATTGTTCAGTTAATTTATTATCTATTAGTAAACTTTCTAGAGATTTGAATTGCGAAATCATTTTTAAAGAAAATAGTGTTGTTTTCCAAGATTTAATTTCCAAGGAAATAATTGGTGAAGGTTTCCTTGAAAATGGTCTTTATTTTTTAAATAGTAATAGATTTATTTTTAAAACTAGTAAAGATGAAGATTTGAGTAAACTTTGGCACAAGCGTGTTGGGCATCCTTCCGATAGAGTTTTAAACAAAATTTTTAATTTTTCTAATCTAGATTGTAGTAAGTGTGAAACTTGTAAACTTTCAAAACATACTAGACTTCCTTTTCCTATTTCTAACTCTAAAAGTAGTGATTTTTTTGAAGTTATTCATTCCGATGTTTGGGGTCCGGCCCCTATAACTTCTTATAATGACTATAGATATTTTGTTATTTTTATTGATGATTTTTCAAAAACCACTTGGTTGTATTTGATGAAAAATAAAAATGAGGTTTTTTCGCATTTTCAAACTTTTTTAAATTTTATTGAAAATCAATTTGAGAAAAAAATTAAAATTTTGAGGACCGACAACGGTACCGAATATGTTAATCAAAATTTTTCTAGTTTTCTAAAACAAAAGGGTATTTTACATCAAACTACTTGTGTTTATACTCCTCAACAAAACGGTGTTTCCGAAAGGAAAAATCGTCATCTTTTAGAAGTTACTAGGTCGCTTTTATTTCAAAATAATGTTCCAAAAAGTTTTTGGTCGGATGCCGTTTTAACCGCGACTTATTTGATAAATAGGTTGCCAAGTGCCATTTTTGATTTCAAAAGTCCTTTAGAAATTTTTTATGGTAGAAAATTAAATATTAGTCATTTAAGAGTTTTTGGTTGCAAATGTTTTGTGCACAATCAAAGAATTGACAAACTAGATTTTACTTCAATTAAAACTATTTTTGTCGGGTATTCTTCCGAAAAAAAGGGGTACAAATGTTACGATCCAAAAAATAAAAAACTTTATATTTCTAGAGATGTTAGTTTTTTCGAAAATGAGCCTTTTTATGAAAATTGCAACGAAAACAATAGTGAAAAAATTCTTCCAAGTGATTTTGTATATCCTTGTGTTCCTAACATCGAAACTAGTGAGTTTCAAAGAGAATTGAGAAATATTGTAGGTGAAGAATCACAACAAGAAAGTGAAAGAAGCCTACAAAGTGAAGAAAATCGAAATGAAGAACTTGAAGAAACCGAACAAGAAGAACACATTGAGGAGGATGACGAAACTCAAGAGCAAGAGATGCCATTGAGAAGATCAAGTCGACAACCTCAACCTTCCACGAGATTAAGGGATTTTGTCACTTATTCGGTACAATACCCAATTCAAGATTACATTTCTTATTCTAATATATCTCGTGAACATTATGCCTTCTTAAATTCCTTATCCAAAATTGAAGAACCAACCAATTATGAGGTAGCCAAAAATGACCCAAATTGGTGTAGGGCAATGGATGAAGAACTCCATGCCTTAGAAAAAAACCAAACTTGGACGTTGTGTGAACTACCAAAAAGAAAAAAACCCGTTGGTTGTAAATGGATTTATAAGGTAAAATACCATAGTGATGGCACCGTAGAACGGTACAAGGCTAGGTTAGTCGCCAAAGGTTATACCCAAACTCAAGGTATTGACTACCATGAAACGTTCGCTCCCGTGGCTAAAATGAAAACTGTTAGGATAGTTTTTTCCATAACGGTAAATAACAATTGGACCTTGCATCAAATGGACGTTAAAAACGCTTTCCTTCAAGGAAACCTTGAGGAAGAAGTGTATATGTCCTTACCACCGGGCCACAAAAAAGAACATATTCCTAACCTTGTTTGTAGGTTAAAAAAATCGATTTATGGATTAAAGCAATCGCCAAGGGCATGGTATGGTAAACTCTCTCATTTTTTAATATCTTGTAATTTTAAAATTAGTGGAGCCGATCCATCATTATTTGTTAGGCATAATACCAACGGTACCACCGCGGTTTTAGTTTATGTTGATGACATAATCATAACCGGAAATAACCTTGTGGAAATCGAAAATGTTAAACGAAACTTGAAACAAACCTTTGACATCAAAGATTTAGGCAAGTTAAAATATTTTCTTGGTATAGAAATAGCTCATTCTTCAAAAGGATTATTTATAAATCAAAGAAAATATGTTCTTGACTTGCTTAAGGAAACCGGTAAATTAGGATGTAAGCCGGCCAAAACACCAATAGAATTAAATGAAAAACTTGATAATGAAAAAGGTGAACCATTAAAGGACATAAGCCATTTCCAAAGACTTGTTGGTAAATTAATTTATCTAACCGTTACAAGACCGGACTTATCATTTGCCGTAAGCCAAATTAGTAAATTTATGCATGCACCAAGGACTCCTCATTTAGATGCCATTAATAGAATATTAAGGTATCTAAAAGGTACTCCCGGAAAGGGAATTTGGATGAGAAAAAATGGTACTAATGCTATATGTGGCTATTCCGATGCAGACTGGGCCGGAAGTTTCGATAGGAGATCGACAACCGGTTTTTGTACGTTTGTAGGCGGAAACATAGTCACATGGAAAAGCAAGAAACAAAATGTTGTGGCACGATCTAGCGCGGAGGCGGAATATCGAGCCATGGCATCCACTGCAAGCGAATTGACGTGGATCAAGCAATTATTAGCCGACTTGAATTTCAAACATGAAGTACCAATGAAGATGTTTTGTGATAATCAAGCGGCAAGACACATTGCGGCAAATCCCGTCTTTCATGAGCGGACCAAACACATAGAGGTAGATTGCCACTTTATTAGAGAAAAAATCCAAGCCAAAGAAATCGAGACTCCATATGTCAAGAGCAAGGATCAATTAGCGGATATCTTCACGAAAGGATTAAGCATCAAGAACTTTGAAGATATCTCATGCAAGCTAGGATTGTATGATATCTACAAACCTAGCTTGAGGGAGAGTGTTGAGAATAAAGAAAATTAGGAACTATTAGCCTCAAATAATTAATTACTTAGTATGTTACCGTTACATACCTTTTTTATTATTTTTAACATTTGACCGTTAGGGACTTAAACGGTAGTATTTGTTACCGTTATTTTTTCTCTGCCTATAAATAGTCATGTACATGCTTTGTAAAGTTTAGAAGAATAAGAAAACTCAATTCACAAAACCCAAATCTGTGTCTCAATTTCTAACACCAATTGAATATGTTCTGCATGTTGCTATTTTAATTCCTAAAACTAATATAATATAATAATATCTTCTGCAAGGTAACTACATCGACCCTATTCAAAATATCAAGAAGCTACCTAACAATCTAACATGGACATGTGAAAACTCCGTGACAGCAACTGATACAGGTCTAATATAACTTGTTCTTTACCAGCCAGTTACTGGTAATGCACTAGACTGGCAATTCATTAGCAACCCATTCAGTAATGGCAACGATGAAACTAGACAGGGAACTCACCTTTTTGAAATGAAGGCTTCCATTCGACATCAAATCCAAGAGGAACTTGACCGGTGCTCTTCCTGGATTTAATTTTGTTTAAGAGCTCCTTAGTAGCTTTCTCTACTTTGCTAGCTGTTCGACAGTAAGCTATTCGCCCACCAAATTTAAGTACTTCAAACTTGGGTCCAAGATGAACTGTAAGAGTAATAAAAATAGATAATAACAAAAAAAAAAGAAATAAGGAATGCAAACATAAGCTCAGAAATCAAAGAAATGGGAGGAACCTCTGCGAGGGGTGGGAGCAATGTCCCTTATGAAATCATTTTCCATCATAAAATTGCTACGATGTAGAGGAATATGACCAGCATATATTTTCTCTAATGTAGAATCACGCATTTTATATAACCATGCGCTGATCTTCTCTTTATCTGTGCTTTGATCAGTGGAACGCGAACCCAATTTGTTTTCAGTTTCACCTTGACCTCCTTCCGCTGAGTATATATGCTCTGACAGTGTGGAGAAGGGAGTGTGAGTTTGAAAGCTGCCATTATTAGAATCATGTTTTTCAATAATTAGTAAGTCCCTGTCAGAATAGTACAAAATACTAACACTAAAAGCAAACTGACAGAGACATTTTTGGGATTATACTGAAATAGTAAAAGTAAACTAAACAATAAATATAATCTTTGAAGATATTTTTTATAAGATATAACATGACTTCTTGAGATATAATAATTAAGGCCAGTTTGTTAAGATTTTAAAATTGGAAAAAGAAATAAATCAGCACTGACAATTATACAAATCTGGTTAAATTGGTATTATTTAAATTTTTGGAAACTGATAACATATTAATTGTACATCATAAAGCTCTCCAGATTATATTTCTTTGCTTAGAGCTTTGAAATTGTAAGAGGGGAGGGCTACAGATTTTAACAACCGCAAAAAAAATCACAAGTTTAAACCCATTTTTAACTCAAAATTTTAGGATCAGCTCCTTAACTTAATACGGCCATTTTATTATTATTATTATTATTATTATTATTATTATTATTATTATTTATTTTAAAAAAAATTATACCTTATGTTTACATCAGAAGAGATTGGTAGCCAGTCAGCAGTGCAGAGAGAGGGTCGAAACGAAAAGAGAAGCTTCCGGTACCGGTAGAGAGAAGATGGTCCTGACAAGCGGGACCCAGTGGGCATGAAAATAGGCATGGCTAGGTTTCTAGCGGCCTAGCGCTGTGTCCAGGACTCCAGCCTAAGAAGTAAGAAGTGAGGTGACGTGAGGTGACGCGACCTCGTTGCTTTTGAACTGAGGCGCCAATTTTGTAGACGATTCTATTTGTAGAAGCCTAGAAGGTGATCGGCGTTTGGAATTTGGGAGGTTTTTCACTTTTCAGTGGACTGGACTACTGGAGGAGGCCAGGAGGGTTTTGGGGGGTTTTATTGACAATGGTTTTGTTTCTGTACGCTTCAAGGCAAGGGTTTTATTTACTTTATCTTTATATATGTTTGTTGTGTTAATATTAATATATAAACGAAATCATGTACAATCAAAAGTACGTAAATATATGGTTTAAATTATTTTTCATTTATTTAAATTTTTTGAGGATTTTTTATTTTTAGAAATAAAATTTTGAAAGCCTATTGATTAAATATGTAGGTGGATATTGGAATAATTTCGTATATAAAAAAAAAGTAATAGTCTACTATACTAAAAAAAAAAATCTATTATTTCCTTTTACAGCTTCATTTTTTTTTTGTCGAGGGTGAGGGTCCAAAAGATAAATAAATAATGCTAAATGCTTCAAATAGTGTACGAAATTTGTTGTTGGTTAAATCAGAGCCATTGTTGATGCAAAACACCTTTTAGATTTGTGTGTCCATTGATTTGGAATAAATTTCACAAACTTATTGAAGGTTGAAAAACCTCACTGGCCGAGCAATGAAATTCTAAACTTCTTGAAATCATCGTTAAAATGTAATCTAATGATTATTATCTAACAATCATGTTTCCATCGTACATTTTCAAATTTCAGCAGTGAATATCCCGTTATTTCATTTCGTAGCACCCCATCATATGTAGATTGTAGTTCCCACAACCCTGACATGAGGTCACTGGTTATTATTAAAAAAAAAAAATTAATTTGATCTTTAAAATTATGGTCCAGAACTTAAAAAAGAAATTAATCGATGGCGTATAAATGTATAATATCAGGGGCTTCTTTGGACCTTAAAATTTGGGGCCTCATCCTTTTTATGGACTAGAATAAAATGATTTGAAATTTAAAAACAACAGTTTGGAGTCGGAACTCTTAATGAATCCGGCCTAGTTTCTTCACGACAGTTTTGATTGCGCATGCCAAGAGGAAAAACATTTTTGTAAGACAAAAGAAAATTACTTTTAACATTCGATTACCTATATAGAAAAGAAATAATAGGATTAGCACAATTTGTTAAAAAATGAAGGAAAATCATAACTTCCAGAATCCAGAGTATGATTTCATGATTTGGTTGTTGGACTGAAAAAGTGAACCAAAAGTCCAGGCGCTAAACCTATTTACGAAAGTCAGGCCCAAAGAAACTTCTCCGACTTAACCCAGTTTACAAAGTTGCTCACCTTGCGACTCTCGTGTCTCCTGTCTCGTCCACACGGAAACGCGGGAAAATGCACGAGAGACGGGGACAGGAAAGGCAAGGAAAGGCAACGGAAGTAATTAAAATCAATGCATTTTGTTAAATTTGAGTCATGAGTTTTCATATTTCCAAAAAAAAATATATATATATATTGGTTTCTAATTTGGAAAGCTCTTTAAAACATTTTGTAAATGGGGTCAAGCTCGATGCAGGTACTCAGTAATAAATGTTTAAATAAATGCATCTTAATTTACACTGCATGCTACTCTAATTTCTTAATTTTTAGCTTTTTATAGTTAATAAATACATGCATCTTTTCTCTTCCAGAGGAGGAAATAGCTTACGGAATCGCTACTTTTGAAATTTATTCATTATAGTGCATCTCCAGAAAACTTCTTACGAGAAAGGAGGAGAGAGGAGAAGGTTGTGAAATCGCTATTTTTGCAATATATTTATTATACAATAACTACCTCTCGTATACCTCTCGTATAATATATACACATCATGAAAAAAATAAATTCTATACAAGTTAAATGTCCCTTCAATCTCTATTATATTTGCACGAGATATACTAATGTGCTCCATCTGGATAACTGCAAATTATAAATCCAATATAAATATTTGTGGGCATTCTAAGTCTTTAATTTAGATTAGTTATAATGTTTTGTAACATTATCTTTTTTCTTTGACCTCTTTCCAGCACAAAATAACATTAAATAAAAAACAAAGTATGAGATTAGCCATTTCTTTAATTTTATTTTTAAAGATGAGGATAATATTTATCTAAAAAAAGTTGAGATATGAAAACATTGAACAATGATATAGCTTGTCTGTGAGATAAATCATTCTCTTATATCAGATGCCATTCGTAAACTGTGGAGGTCCTGAGACAGGTTGGATAATAAAAAATCGCATGCACCATATTAATTTATTTACTTTTTTCTTCTTCGTCTTCTTTTTTTTTTTCTTTTTTTTTGGGAATCTGCGAGAAAATTTTCCACCAGACCATGCATGCAAACACTAACAAAACTAATATGATTTAAATTGAGGAGAGAATTTAAAGATATCTCCCTGAGATATATTTCATGAAAATAGCAAGCGTCTGGTTGGTTATTTGTGCGTTGAAACTTATGCAAGCTTTTTTTTTTTTTTTTTTTTTTGGTAGAGATTTCTAAATAATAAAAAAGTCATTTTCAATAGGCTGTACAGTAAATAAAATTCTAAACCTTTTAAAATTCATCATCATTAAAATATAATCAATATGAATAAAAAAAGCAAGTCCAAATTGCGGGCTTAAAATTACGATACTGTGCAATGCTTGGATCTAAATATGTAAAATTGATAATACGGACTGGTTAAGATATGTTAGAAATTTGAAACGAAAACTTTATGTAGACTCAACTAGCCTGAACGTAGTACATTTGTATTTTATATACACGAATGCGTTTGGATCGTTTGAGAATAAAACTATGATTAATTATTCAGTTAAAAAAAAATATTAATTTTAGACGGTTGAGAGTAAAAGTAGGATTAGTTATTCGAAATAAATAATATTATTCCAAAATATTCGAGAATATATTTTTTCTTTTTGGATTTCTTTTGTTACTTATAACTATGAGTGATCCAAAAATTCGAAATAAAATTTTAATTCTAGTATGTTTGGATCAATTTTTAATCCTAATTAAATAGATGATTCGACGAATAAAAATATATTCCAGATTTGGGACCATTTCAAAATGGCACTCTTAATTCGAAAAAAATATTGATCACCTAGGAATAATAAATTTTATTATGTATAACTAATTTCAATATTATACTCAAGCTATCCAAACATCCCCTAAAAGTTTATTTTGGATCTGGACTAAAAACAAAATAAATTTCATTCCTAGTGTGTTTCAATTATCTTTTTAATTCGAAATTAAAAGTGATGTCAATAAATTTTTAATCCAGATTAAAAAAATGATCCAAACATTCTAAGAATAATAATAATTTGTTTCAGATTTATGACAAGTTAGAAATAATACTCTAAAAAAACGCCTACTCAACTATTTAGGAATATTATATTTACTTTCAAAATATCTAATGCTAATTTTATTTTTAAACAGTCCAAAACGTACCATATAATAATCGTACCAAACATCCCTGAAAAATGAAACAGAACACATTTTTTTTTTGTTGTGAAGATTGAGATACCCATCTAGAAAGGGGATAATAAGATGAGCATAATTTGGTGGTAAAACAAAATAAATACGTGATATCGGCAGAATGAGATGAATTGTCCACGAGCACCGGCCGTTACAAACTTTTCGAAAACGGTTGTGAAAGGTTGGTGAGGTCCTTTAACGCTGCTCGCTCAGTGAACCTTTTATTTTGTCATCTTGTGCTGCCGTGTGTGTTTTAGGACTTAGGAGTGGTGTTGGCCTGTTCGTTGGGTAGTGGGAATGTGGGAGGAAGACTGGAAGAGAGACGGAGAGAGCGCGTGACGGAGCATGATGAGTTGATGACACTTGGTAACGCAAAACGACAATAATTCTTTTGCGAGGTTTCTACCCACGAACAGCTTGTACGACCTTCTACAAATACAATTGTACTTAGGGGTGGGCGCGGAACGCCGTTAATTCGCGAAACCGTTCCGTTCCGTCCAAACGGAACGGTTAACGGTATAAAAATGGACACAATTCTTTTGCGAGGTTTCTACCCACGAACAAGCTTGTACGACCTTCTACAAATACAATTGTACTCCTCTTCGACCGTGCGTGGTTCCGTGGGGCTAATTTTACTTTATTATTATTATTATAAAATAAATAAGAAATAAAGTTGACGAAGAGTATATACGTTTGTTTGATCACACAAGTACATTAAGTGAATAAATTTTTATCACAAATTTTTATCATAATTAATTAATTTTTATAATAATAAATAGTACAAGGTTGATGATGATGATGATGATGATGATGTTGATTATTATGATCATCATCGTGATTAATAATTAATTGCGTAACTCTAATATTTTTATTTCGTGGTTGTAAGATTAAATATGGAATGAATAAATTACTTCACAACTAAACCTTGCAAGTTGCAATTTAAGTTGAGAATCTTCATATATTAGTATTTAGCAAAAAAAAAAACCATTATACCATTACGATTATCATTATTTGTTTGACAAATTTGCCGAAAGTTTCATGAAATAGGGAAAAAAATGTCTTAATATACTAACTATTAAATAGTTTAAAGAAATTATTAATTACGAAATCACCAACTTTATTATTTGTTTTTTGTTTTTTGATTGTCTAATAGTCTTTAGTAAAGTGTGTGGTTTTGACTGGAGTCCATTTAGGCGGACGCCGATGCTCTAGGCTTTACTAGAAAGTTCCAACTCAACCCAAATTCTGATCACATCGGACGAACCACATTCGTCCACAGAGAAAGCGCGGGAAAACGCACAGGTGGGGAGGGTAGAGGAGAGGAGAGGAGAGGAGAGGAGAGACGGAGAGGAGAGAATGAGAGATGGCTACCAACGGAGGTGATACAATCCGAAGCAGATCCAGTTACGCTGGGGCCCAGGTGCTCAGTGACGGTCAGGTACCATTTTGGGCCCCACAACGACCTCTCATCCTTGCTTCATGGCATGGCTGCTACTCGGTTGCAATAATTATTAATTAATCCTTGCCTTACTTTCAAACATGTCTTTGCATTTTAGTCCACCATAAGTCCTCACTAGTCACTTGTCACTACTTCTTCTCAATCAAAGGGATTTAATTTAACTATCTCTTGAGCGGGATAAACACATATTTCAAATCTTATTTAATTGCACTTGCAGCTGCCAGAAATGGCTTCAATATTTCCAATAAATTGTAAAAATACTTATACTGCCTTTGAACATTTGGTACACAAACTGACAAATGGAAATGGTATTGCCAAACAGGTTTTGGGCACTAATGGTGACAAGATGAAGCTAGAGATTTTTATCAAGAAAAAAATGACAAATATGTTTGACAGGACATCATTTGAACTGAATATACTTGAAGGAGAGACTATATTTGAGAAAATTCGGTGCCAATACTTGGTATTAAGGTTTTCACTGTGGCATCTTCTTCTGTGCTGTAACGAGTGTTTTATGTGGCTGTGGAAGGATCTGGATGCTTATGTAAGGTACACTTATATATTTTTAATCAAGAAAAAACTAATCATATCAATTTGTCATGATATCATGTGCAAGAAATTAAATGTGGAAAGTTGTAATAATATATAACAAATATTGTAATGGGTATAATTATGATCAACTTAATCAGATAAGATTGGGAGATAGGCTATCAATGTATATTAGTTTTTGGCATTCAATATACGATATCATTCACATGTAAATGGATATATCTACTTCTGGTAGTATTTTGATGCTTTGTGCGTGCGTAATGACCTTCTTAATTGATTACAATCTCCTTGTTGTTTCCTCAATATTTATATTCTTAGCCCTTTCCTGTACATTTATGAAGTAGAAAAATACATTGGACAAAATCTTTTCTTGCTACTATTTGTCCTGCTATTTAATTCTACAACTGGAGAATTTCTGTGGCTAAGTCAAAGAGGAAGCAGTCTTTGTTCTCTTGCATGCATGCCATAAGGATTACATTATGCCACACAATCAAATTTTTATAAATAGTGGATGTAGAATATTTAACTTTTGTCCAGCCCTTTTTCGCACAACATAAGTATTAATGGATCACCTAATTAGCAGTGGTGCTATATAGTTAACTGTTAATTAAAAAAAAAAAAACCCTTGGGTGTTTTACTAAGAGAATCAGGCTAATTCATTTGGCCATTGTGTTTGAAGCAAGTCTTTTGGTTGATCCTGTCAAGAAATGTTCTGAAAGCTAGTCTTGAGTTGGCTAAAATTTGGTTTAAGAAATGAAGACAAAATTTAAGAAATTGAAAGTTAAAAAGCATTCCCTTAGAATTTATTCATGGCTGATAAGTTTCAATGTGATATTGCCAACAGTTTGATAAGGTTCAAATGGTACAATTTTTAAAATAGGTGAGCAAGCATTCTAACAAGACTAGCAAGACACATGTATTTGTACGTGGCATGAAGTGATGTTGTTTGCTTAAGAAACAACAATTGTAACCACCACCTCCCCTACCCTCTTGTTTTGGTGAGAGTTGGAAGGATCCTATATGCGGATATGGCCAAATCTAAATCACTGGCTGCTCCTAGGGCATGTTTAATAAATGACACTGCAGCCAATGACTAGTGGGACCTACCATCTTTCTATACTGACTTCTATAATTTGCTCCAGTCGTGAGGTTGCAACAGCCGTGAACAATTCTTTTTATCTGCTTAGATTGCCAAGTGTTAAAACGGTTGTCTTATAATAGACTCCTCTGTTAGAATGGGCCCATTACTCAGTTCATGAACCATGTACTACTTATAATAATTTTGTCAGCCACATTTGGAAACACATTACAACTAGAACCAGTTTACCTCGTCACGCGTCTCTAGTGTTAAATATGTGAGAATAATTCCTTCTTTTATTATTCTGAAAAATCAATTAATGCATCCACTACTTCCCCTTTCTGCTCGTCACCCGACCATGACTCATATGGAGCATGGAAAACCTAGCATTGAATTCATTCACACTTTCTACTCGGGGGAGAGAGAACTCTTTTCTCGTTTGGCCTCCTCTCTTGAAATAGATTGTGATTTAGCCTTGAAGATCATATCCTATTGGCTATGGCTTGAAGAAAACATAAATAAACATGTAATTTACTCTATCCAGTCCTTGAGTGATGATGGTCTTAAACGGATCTCTTCACTTGGAGAACAGATTTTAATAAATGCTGTTAAAAGTGACTCTCCTATAGCAGAAAAAGCCCTTTCAGGTGTCAATTATTTTCTGAAAGCTGTTTGCTGTAAAGCTATGAGCGATCTCAAGGATATAGCAGAATATGAAAAGGCCAAGAAGGCACTCCAGGAACTGGATCTAGAGGTGAGTTGTTTGTAGATCTATTCTTTGTTCATATTTAATTTCTTTTTTGAATATTAGTTTAGAGTAATTTTTTGGATTTTTAACTCAATAAGTACAATTTTCTTTAACCAAAAAAAAAAATACTAAATTGGACTGCAATTTTTTGTCGAGAGTTGTCGTTTTGATGTGAAGTTATTACATTTCTGAAAATAATTTTTGGCTACTAAAACTATGTATTGAAAAATTGATAAGAGGGATCTAAAATTTCATTTTTACACACTGCAATTCATTTTGGAGTAGTGATGTACAAGTGCATTCACTATACATCTTAATGCGAATCTTTTCTGAGAATTACTACGTAAATAGCTAGAAGGGAGACGTAAAGAGCTAGAAGGGACAAATAATTTTTTGCTCCTGACATATTTTTATTGAAAGGATATAATTCTTCGCAAAACGACAGTTCGCTATTTTGGTCGGAAGCATCAACTTGCATGCACTTCACTTGAGCTTCACAAATTTTAAAAGAAGGATTCACGTGTAGATAGGAATTCAATCATTAAGTAACACGGCGACAAAAGCTTTAAATATTATATTGAATGGAAACATCTCTTGAAATTGACTATCAGTACCAGTCAATATATCTGTTTATTTAAGGCATTCTATTTCTCGCAACTTCTAATTCCAAAAACTATTATGAAGTGATACTTTAAGAAGAATGAGACAACTGAACTGCAACAATGAAGCATGCATTCTTCTGATTATTTCAGGAATTCTTGTGTAAACCTGATCCATCATTAGCTAGTTTACACTTATCAAGTGGAGATGGCGTTGGCAACAGCAGCTCTGCTGCTAGAGGGATGCACATGCAATTGAATGAAGTAACGAACTTACCTTGGTGTACTTGTTTTTCTTTTTAAATTTTTTTTGCCAGGAAAAGGTACTTCCATCAGTAGGTAATTACTAATACGATTTCTTTCCAAATTACTTGATCTGTACTATTCAGCCCATCACTCGTTATTTTTACTTGTTTACATTTATTGTTGACATGAGCTAGTTCTCTTCTATTAACTTTGGAAAATTTGCAGGAAGCATTCTGAGTCTACTTAATATGTATGCACATTGAAGTCCAGCATTTAATTTTTTGTTTATTTCAGGGTTTTCTATCAAGCATAGCCAACTCTTCTTTATCAGGGGTCTCCATATCACAAAATGAGAGTTATATTGGAGGCAACATCAGAGAAGTCAGTAGTCTAGTGCAAACACATAATGTAACTACTCAAACATTTCTTCACTTGGTACAACTTAGTTTGGTAACTTTAATCTACTTTGCTTTTCCAAATGGCTCGATAATATTCTTTCAGAAGATGAATTCAGTGTAATTAGTACTTGGTTAAACAATACACCCAGGATCAAAAAGTCCTTTACTCCTACTTGCTGCATTTTTTTTACGTTTAAACAACTCTTTTGAGATTTTTATTTAGAATGAAAAAATTGGATTCATAACCTCAACCTACGTAATGTTTTCCTTTTTAAGGGCCATTTTTCTCATGGAGGCAGTACTAGCAGGGACACAGGCAAGGAAACGGTTCTGGTTCAGCTACATGTAAGTTACCTAAAATTTATTCCTCTCTATTATTTCTAATTATTTCCCTTATTTGTCAATTATACTAATCTCCCAAGTTCCTGAAGGTTTACCTTTGAATGCATATTTTAATTAATACTAGTTATATGGACCAAATTACAACATTTCCTTTTTCTCCCAAACATTAAGAGTTCTTTCTAAATCTTGCATAATTTTCACAGTTTCTAGAAACTGTCTTTTGATAAAAGGAAGGAATGATCGAAAGCCTGTACTTTAGTAAAGATAAGCCACAAAAATGATCAATAATTATTCTTGATCTCATCCCAAATAAACCAAAATGAAGGAGAGCCCATAACCCGAGATGAGCTTGAAGGATCCTTTTTATAGCTAGAATAAAATGGCCTGTTATGATACAATGATAACAAATTACTCCAATCAGATTCCTAGCATGTTTTCTGTTTGCATAAGATGTGTGCAGGTCTAACTACAATATAAGAAAATTTTTTATTCTAATAGTTAAATTGAAACAAATACAATCGGGGTGATACCATGATGAATCTGATGGCATAGTAATGCACACATGGTATCATTTACAAATCTTTTTTCATTTCCTGAGATGTATAGTTCGTTCTTTTATTATTATTATTTTTGTTTTGTTCCTGAATATTGGAATAGAAATTATCAATGTGGAGGAAACTACACCTCGTATACAGCTTCTTTGTGGCACGGCGTGTATTCTCGCACATTGTGACATTCACATTCTATTGTATTGTGATCCCCACGTCCATCCTTGTGCCAGAAGTTACCGTACCAAAGCTTGGTGTTGTTTATATACCAACCACCATCACCATCCTCAATTCTGTTGGAACCCCTAGGTCAGTCATTACAGTTCACTGCCTGTATTTGTCTTGTTACAATACCAGTAAAAATTAATTACATTCTAGACTGGTCACCTTTAGGATGCGTCCTTTGTTTATACTTTCTTATACAGTCTGGTACTGTACAAGTGCCTAATGATTAGGCACGTGAATAAATTGGTTCTTGGTGGTACAAGCCAAACGACAAAGAGATTGCACAAAAAAAGTAAGTCTTATACAAAATGGATTTTAAATTTAAGCATCATCCCAGAACTGTATTTTTTTGGAACTGTCATAAACAGATGCAACAAAGTACAAGCATATGTCAATTAAACTACCTTAAAGACTAAAAAAAATCTCTTCACTTGTCTCACCTTGCTGGTCAACAAGCATGTATAGCACCATAATAATAATATAACACAGAGAGCAATCATGTATAGTTAAGATTGTAATATGAATATTAAAAGTTTAAAACTATACTTATAATTCAGATGACAAGGCATGGGCGACACAAATTTGTACATGACAATGTTGTGATTTATTTTGGGTGTCTACATGCGTGTTCAAATCAATAGTTGCAAGATAATTAACTTTTTTTTTTTTTAATAGTACAGCTCATTTCACTTGATTATATTCTGGATATTTTTCGAGAACGTTATGTCACTGCACCGTATGCGGGCCACGCTGTCAGGCATTTTTGAGGTTGGAAAAGTCAATGAATGGATTGTCACAAAAAAACTGGGAAGCTCTTCCAAAGCAGCAAAAACCGAGGAATCTATAAAGAGAACTTGCCCAAGCATAATTAATAGGTAGACCTTGCCAATATCGGCCTTTTGTTTTTATTTCCTGAAATCTCTAACACCAAAAATAACAAAGTAATATATTGTTGATTTTTCTAGTTTAAAAGGTTTAACTTAGGCATAAAGGCGGCATATTGTTGATTTGTCTAGTTTAATTTTCTAATTTGCATGACAGTCTAGCACCTATTACTATTACGAATCTCGTTTCAAAACAAATACATTCATCCCTATTCTTAGTTTTCTGTGAGCTGATATCTTTTTTTTTTTTTTTTTTAATCTAACTGGTGGATGTTTTCATTTCCTTTTAACAGGGTTCTTCTAGCGGAGCTTGGAATGTCAATGTATCTGTTCATTTGTGCGACAATTGATTTCAAATATGGGAAAAACAACTACTTTTTCTACATATACCCACAAGCTGTTGCATTTTTCATTATGGGGCTTGGGCCCCTCGGCCTTGTGGGGACTGTAGTTCCCAATTAGAAATTGAATCACAAGGCTTGTATTTTGAAATGGTAGAAAATTGTCATCATTCTTTGTCAATTTGTAATTCTATAATAAAGACTCTTGTAGCATGATATTTGTTTGGATGAAGTAGCCGATTCATAAGTAGTTATAGTGTTGTACTAGTATTGATTTTGCAGAAACTGAGATTGAGGTTATTGCAGCTTTGATATGCTCATTTGTATATTTTATATGTGGATTGTGTAGTATCAGCATGACAATATCAGTTCAGAAACGAAGCTAAAGATTATATTGGTGCAGAGGTCAGTACAACAAAAAAAGAAAAGAAATAATGAATTAGAAATGGAGACAAAAAACCCATGAGAATTGCAAGCAAGAGAAATGTTGAGACTATTTTGAAAGTGGGAAGAGATAGAACATATAACCTCCTCCCTCTAACTAAATTGTACATAGAAAGTAGAAAGAAGAAAGGAAAATTGAGTACATTGGTATTGCTATGATGATGGCGTGTTGTTGGCGCGTGTGAGGATGCGGTCGACGATTTGCAATTTTCGATCGAAAATCCTCTGATCGAAATCTCCGTCGCTGGTGGTGAGCATCTCGCGGAGGGACATGCGAAAGCCGTTTTGGAGGAGCAGGTGGTGGCGGCGCTTAATGCGGTTGTCGAGATTGAAGGCAAAGTACTGGGGAAAGTTGCGGATTTCAGTAGGGACGTGTCGGTGCATGTGATGGTGCAAGAAGTGGGCTTTGGGGTGGAGGTTGTTGGGGATGCTGTAGGTGAGGAGGCGGGGGAAGCGGGAGAGGACGGAGGTGACGTCGCGGTAGGGGAGGCGGAGGGAGTGGAGGAGGAAGTGGAGCTTGGGGCGGAGGGTGGTGTCGACGTGGGAGGCGAGGAGGAGGGAGGTGGCGGGGGTGATGGGGACGTGGAGGCGGCGGAGGAGGAGGAGGGCGGGGGAGAGCTGGGAGGGGACGGGGCAGGCTAGGAGGCGGGGGCAGAGGGCGACGGCGCGGGGGAGATCATCGGGCGGAAAGAGGTGGGCCAAGAAGCGTAGGGAGTCGTGGTAGAAGGGCTGCGTGAGGAGCAGCGGGCGGGAGGCGAAGAGGCGCGCCACCTGCGCAGGAGAGAGCCCCGCCGAGAGCAGCAGCGAGTGATGATGCTGATGATGATGATGATGATGATAAGTTATTCTAGAATAATTTGCATTGCCACTGTTGCTCTTGCTCTTCGGCGTCGTCGGCCGCGTCGACGGCGCCAGGCCAATGCACACGGGATCCGCATCCTCAGCAGCGGAAACAAAATCGCAGCTAGCAGCAGACCAATTTTTATACGTTGGATGCACTTTGACTGTAATGGATGATTAGATGGCTAAGCGGTCATTTTGTTCTAAAAAAAAAAAAGTAAAACCCATCTCGTCTCCTCTGAAAAAGAAAATCCCATCTCCTCTCCAATCCACAGATGATCTCTCTCTCACGGAGCGCCATCTCCGACGACAGTCGCACGCCACCTCTCTCTCTCTCGCAAGATCCCATCTACTCAAGAACCTCTGCATCGAGCTCAGCCATTTCCACTGTTGGGAATAAGGAAGTGGGGATGGTGAGTGGCCGAGTGGAAGGACTACAGTTGCATACTAATATGAGAAATTAATTCCTTTATGTAGCTATAATTTTGATTTGGGCATGACTTTCTGACATCCCATGTACTATGATGGATGCAACTGCCCAATATCTGTATTATGTCCATCAAAAGGTATATATCCAGCCTTTGTAGTGGGGCTCAAGGGTGTGTGCTCCAGAACGAAAGAGACGATGGAAGGGTAGATTAGGGGTGACGGGTGAGGCTTACCCCAAAATCGAGGATTAGGGATTGGGAGTAAAGTCTACTTTGATCCGTGTTTTCTCTCACTGTTGTGGAGCAAGTAAACTTGCAATCGGCAGCTTGGTCATTTACTCTCTCTGGTCCAAACCCACACTTTTCTATCCTGTTCACAAGTGCTCTAGCTTTATACATGGAAGAGGGTACAGGGAAATCTGCTCCTTGAAAATCGGTTGAGGCGGTCGGAGAAGTTGAGAAAGGAAGGATGGAGGTGTAATCAGCTGAAAGAGAAGAGGGGCAGCAGGGAGGAAGAAGGGGTTTTGATCTGAGGTAGGTGGAAGCGGTTCATGGGGAAAACGAAGGGAAAGTGTGGGTTTTGGGGCGCACAGAAACCCACGATCACTAATCGGCAGATCGCTCTTCTTCCTTCGAAGGAGACGGAGATGGAAATAAGAAATAGTGCTTCATTTTTTTTTTTTGTTTTGGAGAAGGAACGACATCTTCCGATCCAACCGTCCATTCAGTCAAATTATATCCAAAGGACATAAACGATCCGCTGCCAGCAGCGATTTTATTTTCGCTGCCGAGGATGCGATTCCAATGCACACGTGCATTGTTGTTGTTATTGTTATTGTTACTACTCGACCAGATAAGAGTCTAAGTTGTCTCTAATCTCTACTCCCGGAACTCTCTATACACGAGACAATAATGGGCCATTTGGGCTTCAATAAACAAACAGCCCGTATGGCCCCAAATTTAATCATCTCTCTCGAGTCTCGACTCTCTCTCTCTCTCTCTCTCTCGTCCCACACTCCATCTCCATCGCTTCAGGTACGTACTGCATCCATCTCCATCAAGGCAACAATTCTCCCAATCTCCTTTATTTTAATAAATTCCATCCCCAACCCTAACCTATTTCTATTTTCTTGTTGCTAATAACTTCTTCTTGCCGAGGCCCAATGATGATGTCATCTCATTTTTTTTCAGACCGTGCATCTGAAAATACAAATTTATTAATTGTTCTCTGTTGAAGCCTGATAAGAATGTACAATACTTCACCCCTCCTTTCTTCATTTAGGCCCTCATCAAAATTATTTCATCAACAATTTTCTAATCAAATGAAATCCCATGCCATTCTCATCAGGCCATTAGGGTTTACGGGTTTAGGGTTTGCATTCTCTGGATCTTCCTATACTATAAGGATTTCAATTGTTACACATGCAATTTAAATTCTTTCTTGCTTTGTACATTCTTCTATGGGCTCCATAGAACACTCTGATGATATACTAATTATGATTCTTTCTGAGGGTCTGCACACCACTTATAAATAATATTCTTCCTACTTTTGCTTTTGTCTTTATTTGCTCATAGATGTTTTTCTTTGCATATTGTATCTTCTCAGTTCCTTCTTCTTCCTTTCTTTTTCTCCTCCCTTCTTGTTCACATGCTGTCCATTTGTCTTGGACTTTCAATTGTATTGTTCAAATTTCTGCAAAGGGAAAGTTTTTTTTTTAACCTGTTAATAATGGATTTACCTACATTTTTTCTCTTTAGTTAAACATGTTTTGTATTTATTTATTATGGTGAAGACCCGATGATGTTGTACTTACTAGTAAGAATAAAAACGGACATACTAAAAAGGACTGTTTCTTTGTTGAAGTCTTATGAGAATGTACATGAATTATGGCTTTAGACATGCTCTGTTTGGCAACTCCCCATCTGACTGGTCGCTCCACTGGTTTGATGTCTGGTTCGGTTTTCCAAACATTGAACTTAATATAAGTTCCACCTCTCTCTCTCTCTCTCTCTCTCTCTATCTGTGTGTGCTTGTTGTCCGCGCCTGCACACATACATGGCGAATTAGCTGCATTCCGTGACACACAACACACAAATAAATATGTTGGATTTTACATTGCCGGCCACAAAATTGGTACTGATTTAGCTGCTAGAGTTGCCAAGTTAGGCATGTACATTTTTATATGGGCTCCAGAGAACAGTGTGCTGAAATAAAACGTATGAAGTTTACTTAGGGTCTTTCCAAAATTTAGTGTGTGCCGCTTGTTTATTGGTTGTTGGTGCTTAAAGTTGTCTCTACATATTTGTGATTTTCTTTTTATCTTGTTTTCATATTTGAGGATTATCTTTTAATCCTTTTCACGTCAGTTTTTTTTCATGTTCATCAGCAGAATATGAGTTTCTTAAATTGTTGTTGGCTACATCGACCCTTGGGATTCTGATAATTTACTATAATGTACTTATTGTTAGATAAAAGTTCTGTGATGTTGCTGCAGTAAGGCATAACATGATTATTTTGTTTTCACTTTTGCTTGAATTGGTGTTTAACATGATAATTGCAGTAAGGCTTGCATTGTTTTTGGGTTGATGGTGCAATACATTATTCACCTTTACTAATTATTTTTATCGCTACTGTTTATTGTTTGGGTTAGTCTTGTTCTTTTCTATTAATGCCCCAAATTGCAGAGTTTGAATAAATGTTAGGTGCAAATTACATGGATAGTCCTTGAAGACATACAAGCTGTTATTTGTACATTCATCTATGTGGGCTCGGGAGATTGTTAAAACATTAAAACCTCTTATAAAGAATCGTCTGGTCCTACTTTCTGGTTTTCTTTTGGTATGAAATTGCATTTTTTTTTTTTTTTGGAAAAAGGTGTTTTATTTAGTTCTGTGCTGTGAAGACACAATGATGTTAACTTGCATAAGAAGGAGATTTGAATAATCTTGTCTCTGTAGGAACCTGATAAAAATGTGAATGTTTTGTAATATGCAAACAGTTCATGATTGGGAATGTTCATATGCCTCTCTCTCTCTCTCTGTCTCGACATTCCTTGTCATAACAACTCAGTTGTTGATATTAGCCCTACCCTTAGGAACTTTGTGAAAGCCATATACATTTATATTTTGGCTCCAGAGAACAATGTTTTGAAATGCGATTAAGCTACTGAGGGTCTTGATAACAATATGATCCCTATTTCTCATTCTTTGAAATGACTTGAGGTGTAACTTCTCTCTCTTCTCTGATTAAAAGGATTTGTTTTGCATCGTGCTGAAACCTTTTTTTAAAATCACTGCTCTTACAGACATCATGTCATTTGTTTATCTTTTTTGAAAATTCATTTTCTAAATTTTTGCTCCTTGTGTACCAACATGTATGTGAGATGCAAGTGAAGAGGAAAATGTAGATAGGGAATTCTGCACTACCTTTTATATAGCAAAGAGGGTGATGGTGACTCGGTCTAAATGGAAATCTCTCTGATGCTGTATAATTTTCCTTGTTTTATTTTCTGCGAGTGTCTATGTCTAGAAAGTTTCACTTGTATCTGTTGAGCTCCTTTTCTTTGTTAACTGTTTGCTTTCCTGTTATTATAATTGCTTTGCTTTATTATTATTTTTTTCATTCTTTGCAAGGGTCAGCTTCATCTGTTCTGGTATATTTTTCCTGGGATTATATTTTTTTTTCTCAATTAGATACACCAATAGTACCATACTCAATCATTTGTAAAATTTTAACTAAGATTAATGTTATTTGTGTTGTCGGTATATTATTGTCAAGAGGAAAATAAAGGCTGAAAAAGAATGTTCCTTGTCTCTCTCTCTCTCTCTCATTCCTTGTCAATCTTTCAAACGTTCTAGTAAGTTACTATTTGTAATCTCTAATGAAACATCTTTACATACTTTGTATTTATTGTGGTGAAACCCAATGATGTTGCAAGTTGCAACAAGTATTAAAATGAAGGCTGAAAAAGAATGTCCTCTGGTGAAACCTGATAAGAATGTATCAGGATTGGCTTTAGGGCCTTAGGGGCTGTTTGGCCCCTTTTTCTAATTCACTATTACAAATAGCATTATACCCTAATGCTGCTTCTCTTAGTTTCTTTCTCTTGTTGCACGTATACAAACATACATGCATACATACAGGCACACCTGAATGCATCATGCTGGAGTACTCACCTGATTCCAGAGTTAACAGCAAGCCAAGGTATATTTTTAGAGGAGCGTTCGCTGCCAACGAAATTTGTTGCCCCCAGTTGTCACAAATCACCATCCGTTGGATTTAGTCCGGATCAATGGTTCTGATTAAATCGTGCAGTTGCATCTTTCGTTCTTCTTTCTTCTTTCTTCATTTCACCAAAAATTTGAAACCGCTCTTGCGTTCTTTCTTCTCTTTCCCCGCAATCTCGTCTCTCGCTCTCGCTCTAAGACATCTCACGCGTCACCTCTCGCGCCCGATCGCCTTTGTACTGTTGCGACCGTTTTCAATTGTCTCGCCACTACCTAGACGCGACCAGCCGCACCTCTCTAACCCTAGACTTGTCCCGGTGCTCTATACTCGCCTCTCTCGCATGCTTCTGCCCTTTTGCCCTTTTATTTCTGTAAATCGATCGCATGTTTGTTGGATTTAGCAAAAAACAATTCGAATTTGGAGTCTCCACCTTTCCGTTCATGAGGTACAATATTTTTTTTTTCTCTTGTTAAAATCCAATTAGCTAATGTTAGTTGAGAAATTGAACCTGAATCGATCATGCTTGTAAAAGGCAATTGAATTTTGGTTTATTTAATCTTGTCAGGAGGATAAATCATCTGAGCCTAGTATGAATTATGGTAAGTTCCAATTGTTATATTGTGAAAAATATACTCCTGATTTTATGTACTAAATTTTGATATTGATGTAAATTAATGACAGGTTCAAGTACTAAAATCTGGATGGAAATGGGATCCTTACTACTAATCGTTAGATCCAATTTTTCTATGAGGAGCATTTGCATAGAATGGAATACATGGCGCAAGAACTAATTTTTTATTTTATTTTGAAGATATTCTATGTCAGATGTTTGATATTGATATTATACCTGAGGTTTATCAATTACCATTTAAATCTGAACCCCGCAAATTCAAATATAACTGTACAATTTTGTCTGAAAGTATTGATTTAATTTGCAGAATGTATTTTTTTTTTTACTTGCGTGATCTGTTTCTCGTTCATCAAGTAAGGACAGTTTAAAATTTTCGGCTGAATTTGGTCTGTCCATTGAAACCTCTAAATATCACTCGTCTTGTAAAAGGTATGATGGTGCCAGATCTGTCAGCTGGCATGCACCTGATGGTTTGGGTCGATACAGTGGCAGGGTGATAGCAACAAGGCATAAAGAGGAGAAGTTATTTCGCCTGATATTTTACTGCATCTTTAGTTACATGGTTAGGGTCTATACATACAAATTAGAAGCATAGAGAGATAGATGTGGGGATGTAATTTTTTTTTTTTTTATTTCGCTTGTTCCTTTGTAGTTTGTACAATGAGACAGATGGCTTTGACCATTTTTTTGCAAAATGCAAATGGAGAATCATCACTAAACCATGCGGTTGTAGTGTTTAAGTTGTTGCAGCTTACTGTTTCTATCATTTTTTAGTGTTTTGATACCTTGGATTACTTTATCATAAGGGGCTTGCAAACCTTTTCCTTTATTCAAAGTTCCACATCAAAGCTTACTGCCCTTTTTTATGACTTCAATCACAAATTTAAAAGTTACACTACATTAGTTTATTCGACTTTCAATTCTACATTTTTTTTTCGTCCCATAATTTTTTTAGTTTAGAATGTCTGAGACATCAGAGACATTTAAATTGACAACAAAAACTTTTATGTTAGATTATATCAGGTGTTAGATTTACAACAAATGCATTAAAAAGGTCAATAAGAAGGAAGTTAATTTAGCTGCAGTTGATCAGACTTGCATAGAAATCAATACACTTAAGTGTATGCTTATATATGTGTGGACCAGTACAAAATTGAAATTAGTTATTAATTCGTTTCATTTTTATCTGTACGCCTTTATTTATAAACAACTTTACTTGAGACAACACAGGTAACCGCTTTCTGTTGCGCTTCCATTACTGTAACATCTCTAAAACAAAAGAATAACCTATACCAGTAAACCATATTGGTACCAGCATCACAACTAAGCACTTTGTGTTTATATCATATTGCATCAATGAGAAAGAGCACACATTAGAAGATTAAAAAAGTTCGACTATTTCAGACTACTTTTACAAAAATGTCTGGAATTTGTATTTTTGTAAAAAAAAAAAAAAAGCCCAGAAATTTTGTATAAATTAGCTTACATTCAATGTCAACAAAAAATTTAGCTTACTTTCAAGTTGACCATACAGAAATTAGAATTCATCATACAATCAAGTTGGAAAGACGACTTAATTAAACATAGTGGCACAAAAATAAAGTAACAAGATATCTGCCCTCAAGTTGCAGGGCTTAAATAACACAATCTCTCAACCTTCTAACCTTCATGCCCTATATAACACAAATCTCTCAATCTTCAACCTGCAAATAATACTTGCCAATGAGCATATAATATTCAATTTGAGAATGCACCATAATTATGAAACAATTGATTAACTGATGACAAAAAAGAACTTACGTTCTTGATTGATGATGAAAAGCATCAACTTCAGAGGCATGACAGTATTCACTGCTTCATTGTCAAAATTCAACCCAATTAATTTAAAAAAAAAAACCCAACAGGCTATAAAAGCCAAGACACTACAAAAAGTATGGAAATGGTCACCGATCATCTCAATAAAGAACTTTAATACTTGACTTGTTAAAGAGTGGAGAGCACGGGGACAAGTCTAGGGTTAGAGAGGTGCGGCAGGTGGCGTCTATGCAATAGTGAAACAGTAAGAAAAGGTGAAGCGTGAGATGTCTCAAAGCGTTAGGCGAGCGCAAGAGAGAGGAGATTGCGGGGAGAGAGAGGAAAGAACGCAAGAGCGGCTTCAAATTTATGGTGAAAGATGCAAGTACATAATTTAATCGGAACCGTTGATCCGAACTAAATCCAACGGATGGTGATTTGTGACAACTGGGGGCAACTAATTCCGTTGGCAGCGGAACGCTCCTCATATTTTTATATGGGTCCCAGAGAACAGTGTGCTGAAGTAGAATTGTGAGCTTTACTGAGGGTCTTCCCAATACAGTATATACTTTTTATTGCAACTGGCGTTTTCCTTCGTATCCAGTGAATTAGGTCCATATTTTTTTCTTTCTTGACAATGGTTTTTTTTTTCCCCGTTTTTTGGAGGATCATTTTACTTTGTGTTTCTCTCTTTTGTGTCAGTCATTTTATTACAGTGCACTTATCGTCTTCATATTATAACTTTGTTTTGTGAACTGGGCAACTAATAGTACGTCATCATATTATAACTTTTTTTCCCTCCCTAAAAATGTGAGTATACAGCGATAGTTTATAGCCTCTTATACGTTAAAAATGAATTGTATTGTACGCTTCTCCTTTTACACTGCTAATTGAGAAATGGAGTGAGCCAGTGAGCGCGGAGGAAGTATCTTAGCATGTGGAATCTCCTTTTCTTTTTTTTTTAAATGGCAATTAGTGTCGGTATCTCTACATAACTTTTTTTTTCTTTTTTTTTTTTATCAAAGCGAAAGCGAAACCTGCGAGCGGCATAATATGGCTCGGAGTTGCATTTACCCGATCCTTTTTTAAACGCAAAGCATGTAACGATAATAAAAAAAAATTTGGTGGTCAGGAATTTTGGTATTGTTATAAATGTGAAAAATTATTTGTATCCTTGTTTGTGTTAAAAAAAAGATGGGTATGGAAGATTGATAACAATTTCTATGTTGGTAAATATTGAAATATATGTTTAATTTAAGTTTTTTGAGGTGATTTAATTAGAAATGAATGAATAAGTTAAGTAGGAAAATTGAGTGTATTGATAGGAGTGGAGATAGTTGAATTGGAGTTAAAGTTGCGTTGAGAGTTGAGAATAGAAAAAAGAAAGGGGCAGTTAAGTTATAATGAGTGTATAAAGAACGTCTTGAACCGCGTTCAGAGATGAAGAAGTAGTTTGTTGTTGTAACCCGACGAAAGGGTGGACCCGCATAGTCAGTGAAAGAGTGAGTGTGAAAACAGGATGGATAGTAAAGAAATGAGTCTTTAATTTGCTCATAAATAATAATAATTAATTAAACATTCCACTCTTTCTTTCTTTATTATTATTATATTTCTCTTGGTAATTCATCGCCTCCATCAGTACAGTACACTAGTTCTTCTCTCGCGGAATCGATAAATGATGCGACGAGGAGGCGGAGGAGGCGGAGGCGGAGACTCTTTCGACTCGGACGCTGCGTCTTCTTCTTCTTCTCCCACAATTACAATTACAATTACAACTCAAGACCATGCCGCCGATCACGATCTGGTTTCTTTTCTTTTCTTTTCTTGCGCTCATTTTTACAGACTATTTCAGTTACCCAACTCAACCCAACTCAACTCAACTCAAAATCAAAATAGTTTCCCTAATCTTTCTAATAATTATAAGTTTAACCCTCCAATTTATACTTTCTTTATCCAATTTACTATGCCATTTGATTTTACACATGTTTGCTTCCATTACTCTACCCCCCAAAACAAAAACAATGACCTTGTCTGCACAAAAGAAACTCTCTTTTCTGTATTATTGTTCATCCGCAACAAAACCTTTTCAAACACGTACTTTATTGGACATCACACTTTCAATATTCTGGTTCAAACACCAATAATAATACATTTACCATTACCATTCAAATCTCCTTTTTCAAACCTTTCAGGGGAGCAGCCAATACCACACTGACACTTCATCAACCACCTCCCCAGTTCCTCACAATACAACAACAACCAACCCCGCTGCCAACCCGCCAAGGCACTGTAGGGATGTTTTCTGGCTCCTAATCTTCATCTTGCACCTCCTTGTTTTCGGCTCTGGCTTGGCTCTGCTTGGAGCCAACCGCTTTAAGAAGGCAGACCGTCTCAACATTGACAGGTTCACTAACTTGACACTCAGTGCCGCTGGTCTTGCACCACCGCCTCCACCACCACCTGCCACAGAAGATCCTTCAAGGCATATTGAGACCTTCTGGCCATTTTATGGTGTAGCAGCTGGGATTGGGCTAGTCGTTGCATGGTCTTGGCTTGCATTATTAGGTCTGTAATGTAATACTTGGTAATGATTTTGTTTATTTTTTGGCTTAATTTGCATTTTAAGGCACTGACTGACTTGACTTGCAATAATCTTTACTCTTTACACAGATTGTCATATAAGTTACATGAACTTGTTATTCTTGCAAATCAAACAAACTACATGGTCATACTCACACATACCAGTTCCAAGCATGGTTTTGCAAAATAACCAAACTGCAGCATAAATTTCTAGCAATTACCTTTAATTGTCATTTTTACAGTTAGAAAATGAATTAACATCATGTTATTTTTGTTTTCAATGAAAAAAAAATATAAAAGGGCGGCATGCAGAGCTGATGATGCGGGTGTCCGTGCATGGTCTGACAACATATTTAGCAGTAGTAAGCGTGTTCTGTTTCTGGTCCCATCATTTCTTCTGGGGTGTTACCTTTGCTGTTGGAGCTGCACTTCAGTTTGTATATCTCTTGTTTGTTTTTGACAGGTATCTTCTGTTTTCATTTCATTTCTGTTTTTGTTCTAAATTAGCTTATTGGCTCTTAAATTAGTGCAATTGGCTGCTCAATCGAATGTACTTTGTCTTCTTCTGTAATCAGAAGGACCAATATTTTGGTGTGGTTATTACTTTTTAAGGTTGAATTTGTGCTAAATTGGTGGCTGTATAAAGGTTGGTTGCTAAAATGAAGCCCCCCAAAAAATAGTTATAGCATGTTGTTGAAAATTTACTCCCATGAGATTGAGCACATCCATATTGTAACCTAAGTGTCGCATTATAAGGTTGTGGGCATTATTGGGTTAGTATTTCAATTGTTACGACTGTAGATTTTACCCCTTAGACTTCTTTTGATGCAAGGAAACAATGTTTTTAAATTCTAAGCGTAGGTTTCCATTTACGATGCTAGTTCTGCAAAAGTCAGTAAAGATGGTGTGGAGCCTACCAGAGGTTGTATGGGTTGTGTACGCATTTACCATAGTAATGCTTTGCTGGCTTGTTTTGTGGTCGTTTGGAGTAGCTGGAACTGTTGCACTTAGTATAGATGTCAATGGCCGTTGGTGGCTTCTTGTGGTGAGCTGGCAAGTTTGATTTCTTTTTCTGTATGGTACTTTGTCCACTTTTTGAATAAAGTGACAAACTTGTTATTAAGTGCTAATAAGTCCCATTGTCCCATTTGGTATGGTTTTAAATTGAATATTTTAAGATTAACTTGTGAAATATTAAGAAAATGAATTGTTTATTTTGCGTGGGGTTTTCTGTAAATTGATCTAGTTTTGGTAATTAGAACAATTGGTTTGTGAACCCAACTTTGTTTCTTCATTTTTTATTTTTTGTAACTAACAATAACCAACATTTTTCTTGTTCTTAGTTTAGCTATTAATATATGGATTTTTTCTGTAACACATGAAGGTTTTCTCAGTGAGTTTGTTTTGGACTGGTGCGGTGCTCTGTAACACAGTTCATGTCATAGTATCAGGCATGGTCTTTCTTGTGCTTCTGCATGGGGGCCGCAGGGCTTCTACAATGCCGTCAAAACCACTCTTGAAAACTCTTAGGCACGCTCTGACAACTAATTTTGGCAGTATTTGTTATGGATCTCTTTTCACGGCTGCTATCAGGACCCTCCGGTGGATGGTAGATATACTTAATATTTTGCTATATGTTCTCTCTGCCTCTCTTCCTGTCCCATTTCTAATGATTTTTGATTGGGATGGAGTTAGAAATTTTGATTTATATTGGCATCCTTCTGAGTGAACTGCCCCCTTTTTCCTTTGAAACTATAGTAATATATTGCAAATGATACCTAGCATAGTTTGGCAACAGACTTTTAGTATTATGTAGAACTCTATGCCTATAAAGCTCATTTAATGCCAACAATGAATGAAAAATCAGTTTCAGAGTAAATATGAAGAAATTAGGCATAATGCAAAAGTTCACCTCTCAGTCATTAGTTATTTTGGTAGATGCTGTTCTTTTTACTATTACTAGATTAATTTTGTTTGTTGTTTTCAGATAAGAGGAGTCAGATCAAGAATTGGTAATAATGAATGTTTGTTATGCTGCATTGACTTTTTCTTTCATCTTGTCGAGACGCTTGTTCGCTTTTTTAACAAATATGCATATGTCCTGGTCTGTTTCTCTCTCTCTCTTTTGGGAAAACCTTCATTTATCTTGTTGTTTTTTGTTTTTTTGGTAGTTAAAGCATTCTTTATGGTAACCTCTGAAACTCTCAGTTTTATGCCCACAAGTTTAGAATTGTCAGCATATCCATTAAGAGGCACACTATTTGTACCTTTAAATCTTAGCTTTCTGTTGTTTCCTTTCACAATAAGTATACCCAAAATATCCCACATTATTGTTGCTTCTTTGCTCTATAAATATATAGAAAAGTGTGAAAGATAGTTTGGGTATTTTGGAAGAAATTGGGGGGGTCTTCCCATTTCATAGACACAGTATCCCATTACTGTTTTCAAAAAAGCACCTTTCTGAATTTTTGTTAATTTTTTGTGCCTAGATAGCTGTGCATGGTAAAAGCTTCAATCGATCAGCAAGAGATGCATGGGAATTATTCCAATCCACAGGCATAGAAGCACTAGTTGCATATGATTGCTCTGGTACAGTACTACTCATGAGTGTTATACTAGGCGGCCTTATAGCTGGTACTGGTACTGGTATTTAGGTCTGGTTTAAATGTAGCGAGAAGGTCATCATGGTCAGTACCACCGCTATGTTGGTAGGCATGATACTGGTGTGTGGTGCACTTGCCAAATTTATGTCTACATGAAACAAAGGTTGCCAAATTTATGTATTTAATCCTGCAATCGATATAGGTATGTACTGTCACAAAATCACAAAGGAATGGGCATTGCAAGATTGGGGTGACTTTGGTAGTCCATCATGAAAAGAAGTAATTGCTTTTTAGGTAACTTACATGTAGCTACATGGCAAGGAAACGGTTCTGGTTCAGCTACATGTAAGTTACCTAATAATCCGAATTTTATTATTTTTTTATTTTTTTTTGATTATTATTAGAAACGGTTTTTAACTAAAAACCGTTTCTAAAAATAAATAGAAATAAAAAAACATTTTTATTTTGGAGCTAGCCCCATTTTTGCTAGCCATAAATATTTGTACCGATTTTATATACCAAAACAGAATTTATATACCAAAAGAAGCAAACCATTCATGTATCAAAATAACACATTTAATTTAATTAACAACAATTCATATAAAATTCATACACAAGTCATAACATATAAACTCATACAAGTCTACGCAAATATCCAAACAACTCATCAATAGTAAAGTTAAGCTCTTCATCACTATAAGGTTTAGGTGCCGGCTCCAAATCCTAGATTCAATTAGTAAAAATAAATCTATTTAGTTCTAACCAAATTCAATTAAACTTTAATGATTAAGAATAAACCTATTTAACCAATTGAATTAAGGACAAACCTAATTCAATTACCTTTTATTTAACAATTGATGTTAATTGCATGTATACATGTATACATGGTTACCTTGAATTGAGATGGTTAAGTTGTAATGCATGTACTTTGAGTGTTAATTGATAATACATGTATTAAATTATTAAGGATAATATTGAACCTATATCTTATAAACTCCAAACCGTAAATTCAAATTAAGTCTTAAACGATTATGCTAAGCATTATAATTCATACCTCTGGTATTTGATTGGATTGTAGGAAGTTAGACAGGATCATCTGCAAGTTCCTCATCGCATAAAACCCGTAGTCGATATTATTCGGTTGTCTTGGACTCTACAAGTAAGAAATTAATATTATAACCAATAAATGAGAAGTTAAATGAAACTATTAGTCGAGTTGTGTACCAGAATGTAGCGAATATTGAATTTCTACCCCAATTTCAATCTGCTTAAAGCACTGCAACATTAAAATATGAAGTAGTTAGAAGAATTAATTTATAGATATTTACTTACTATATAATAAATGTGTTGACTAAGACAACTTACCTGTTGTATGCTTGCATAATTGGGGAATCCAAGAAGTCGTTATTCAGAGAATCCGCAATCCACATCGTTTTTGTCGAGGGTTGTGCGATTATAACCACAAAATGACCCCTGCAGTTACATATTAAACCTTATTAGTAAAACTAATATTAAACCGCAAATTTTAAATCTTAGTATCAAAATTAGAAAATTTGTAACAACTTGTTTTGATGTAGCAAAACATGATAACCGCTCTTTCTTTTGGCGAAGACCGTCGTCAAGTAGGTCAATGTGCCTGGAGGATCACTTTTCGCATGACTGCCCGTGTTTCTTTCTGGATCCATAAACCTAAAATTCTTGAGTTGCACCTCCTTACAATAATCCCTAGCCCACCTGCATATTGATTCAATTTATAGCAATATACTATATTATAATAGTTATCAATCGATTATTGTTAAGTTGATAAAAAAACTTACATTGTCCAAACTTTCATGACTTGAACTATAAGCATTCTTCTTTTGAAGATGGCCTCGATGTCCGAGAAACTGAGAATGAAGCTCTCCAGTACTATGCAGTCGAACTTGGCATGAATTTCGAAAGACGACACGGAAGGGTCCACCATCAACATATAGTTGTGCACCTCAGCTGCGTTAGGCCCAATTAGTTGCAATTCCTCCGGGGTGCAAAACGGGTCCCGCATTTTGATTTCTCCATCCACTAAGAACGCATCTGTATCAAAATCTTCGTCGACTTCATCCGGTTCCTCCTCCACTTGCTGCATTATTTTCTTTTTCCCTGTATTTTTCGCAAATAATGCAGGTTGTTGCGGTGTTTGCCTCAGAGACACCTTGAAATCAATACATTAGTCATTAAACCACAGTTTTCAATTTAATTAATACCAATTTAGATAAGTTTGTAAGATTTACCAATCTCGACAAATCGGTATCCACAAGAAAGCTCGGCCACCTAATTAGAAATGAGTTCACAAGCATACCGAGCCGATCGTCTGAGTTTGGAGGTGGATAAGGTGGTGACGATTCATAAGCATAATGGAACACTTCTAGCAGCTGTACCCTGAACTCATCCTTACCTAATGGCTCTCCGTGAACCGTCTCATCCATGGAGTTACATGCAAACACTATAGCTCTTGCGACATAATTGATAGTCAAATTATCTCCTGGAAGGAAGAGAAGTGCTTCCATGGAACCCTGCAATTATAAACAAATAACAAACCTGATTAATTACATATGCTAAACCCTAAATTATATATATTAGCAAGTAATATTCTTTATACCTGAATACCAGGGCCAGGAATAGGATGTGGTTGATTGTTGCTACCCTGTGATAGCAAAATAAATGCTTGATTTGTTATTGGATCGTAGTTCTGTGGTGGTGGTTGCCCATGCGGCCATATCCGCGAGAAGTTTTGCTCAATCACTCTAGCTACTTCCCTTTGAACTCTCTGATCGATTTCCGCTTGCACTTGGCGGCTCACTTCCTCCTACACTCTCCTATCGAGTTCTTCTTTGGAGTACCCATGGATTTCCTTGTACCCTTGCCAAACACCGCTTTCACACCGGCAAAATGAGGGTATCCTCTCAACCTTCCTGAGTGCTCCTTTGTCCCAATGGCACTAGTCAAGATGTCATTCTGACGAGATGCTTTAAATTCACCGGACTCCGCAAAAGCAACCTGTCATAAAATAAATTCAAGTCGGTCTAAGTTCAATTCCTTGAATACATCAATGTCTTATTTATTTGAGTTATCACACGTACCGCTGTATCAACGACCTTTGGAACTTTAGGATCTGTACACCTAAGTTCATTCGTTTTCGGATCCCTCCTAGCTCGTGCCCTGCTCCATCTGTAACTCCTGCTATCTACTTCCTCGCTAATGGTGGAAGTCGCACCATGGACCACCTCTCCTTTTTTCCAAGTCTTTTCTGCACTCATGTAACCGCCGGATCCGAGTGTGTGAGGCATGTATTTTTTGGCGGCATTTTCTTTTCCTTTCTTACTCAATTCCTGTTATATCAAATTCAAAAGACTTGTTGTAAGTATAGCCAAAAAGATAAGTTATTGGTATGGACAAAAGACTTGTTTTCATACCTCAAACTCAGAGGATCCATAATATTCATCGAATGCTTCAAATTCTTCTTTTGCGATGTTATGTGCATCCCACGGCTCATCTCCCTCTTTCGGATTTAACCTATATCTCTTATTCTACAATAAGAAGGAAGACACGTTGTAATTGAAGTCAATCAAGCAATTATGATTAGAAGTGATCCTAAAAACATAATCTTTTACCAATCTGCATTTATAAGCCCGCCATCTTGTGCTACACGCCGAAAGAATCTTCTTCAAATGTGGAGAGTCAGACGGTATATTCCACTGCGTGCATATAGCCGCCAACAAATCCATTTTCAACTCTTTTGGCACTGATGGCCACCTTTTATAACTGCATTAGAAACGATTAATATTATTATCAAATTCAAATTCATATAAACATCATTTGCATTCATATATTTACATTTGTACCTGATAGGAATCATATCTCTTGTTTTTAGTGCAATATTCCTCGTGAATTCATTAGCGTTATCACCGGTAGGCACGCCTAACTCGTCGAATTTGATCTCCAACGCTTTTCCGGCAGTTATCTTCTGAGCCGTCTTATTGCACTTTGCCGTTGATCTTTTTCCCCTTCTGCTACTGGATGTTGCATTCGAATTTGGCATCAATTCCTCATCCTCATCCAATACATTATCGCGATCAATATCGTCCGGATTCGACATGACTGCAAATTCAAAGCAAAATCATCACAATCAATTAATTAGGCAATCAAATCAATTAATTAGAACATCAATTCATAATCATCATAATAATTAACCTAAGTATACAATTCACCGTAAATATCAATTTAATTATACAAAATTAACTTAATTGCATGCATATAATCTAAGTATACAATTCTAGTATTTCATTGTTTTTTTAAAAAATTCGGCATAACCTCCCCTATATATGAGCATTTTTCCAAAAAAATCCCAATCAAACCCAAAACCAAATATTGCATCCAACATTTTTCACATGCATATCAAGACATTTTTCACCCAAATCCAAACCCAAATTAAATGCATATCAACATTTAATTTCACATGCATATCAAGACATATAAATAATTAACTATTTCATGTACACAAAAATGTTATTGCATGTATTCAAGTTACATGCAATTATCAATTCAAGGAATACATGCAATTTCTATTAAATTTCTATTAACCATCTCAAGTAATCCTCTTAATAACCATCTCAATTTGAGGTATGAAAACAATTCACATCAATTTGTATTAACCATCTCAATTTCAATTAAATTTCTATTAACATCTAAATTTATCAACTAACATCTAAATTTACATTTTTATTGCGAGGATAAGTATTAAAGTAGAATAATTGTACCAATTGAGTGTAGTATAGAAATCTTGAAAAAAAAAAAAGATAATGTAATGTCACGAAAGTTTTTGCCCTTTTCTAACTAAAGTTTATAATTACTTAATTAATAACATAAGTGATTATTGTAATAAAATATTGAGTTTTCCATTAGCTAGCAGAAACGTGATAAGTTAGCATCAAATATACTATTTCCATTAGCCTAGCTACTCTAACTTGATGAATTGTACCAATTGATTTAATTAATGGTTTGCATGTACCCCTTTGAGAGATGCTTGCTGTCGAGACTCGCCGGTGCTGTCGGCAGTGGAGAGAGGTGCTGTCGAGACTCGTTGGTGCTGTCGGTGGACCAGCGGTGGAGGGGGGTGGGGAGAGGGAGGTGCAGCGGGGTGGAGAAGAGGGGGGCGGCGAGAGAGAGGTGCAGTGAGAGGTGAGAGGTTTTTGGGACTTAGCCAAATTTTCGGAAGAGAGAAGGCAGAGAGAGAGAGATGACGGGGGGGGGGGGGGGGGAATGGCATTTAAAATTTTTTAGACGTTAGAAATGATTTTTTAATAAAAAACCGTTTCTAAAGATCCAATCCGGTTTTTTTCAAAGATCTTTAGAAACGGTTTTTTAATAAAAAACCGTTTCTAATTAACAAAATTTTTATTCATCTTATTTTTTCTTCATAATTTAATTTTCTGATTTTTTTCTAATGCAAAATAATTATTTTTTGTATTTATTATTTTCGGGTTTTTTATTATAATTACGAAATATAGAATGTAAATTCTTAAAATTATTATTAAGTTATAATTTCTGATTTTCTATTAATAAATTAAATTATATACAATTTTATTGTGTTATTTAAGTTTTTTTTTTAAAAAAATATTAATGATTTTTAGAAACGGTTTTAATTAAAAAACCGTTTCTAATAATCAATTGAATTTTTTCACTTGAATTTTTCTTCATGTTTTTATTTTCTGATTTTATTATATTGCAAAATAATTAACTATTATATATTTTTCATTTCTGATTTTCTATTAAAATTACGAAAATTAATATTAAGTTATAATTTTTACTAAATATATAATATAAATTAAATTATATACAATTTTAATGTGTTATTTAAGTTTTTTTTTAAAAAAAATATTAATGATTTTTAGAAACGGTTTTTAATTAAAAAACCATTTCTAATAATCAATTTGAATTTTTTCACTTGAATTTTTCTTCATGTTTTTATTTTCTGATTTTATTATATTGCAAAATAATTAACTATTATATATTTTTCATTTCTGATTTTCTATTAAAATTACGAAAATTAATATTAAGTTATAAACTTTATTAAATATATAATATAAATTAAATTATATACAATTTTAATGTGTTCTTTAAATTTTTTCAAAAAAAATATTAATGATTTTTAGAAACGGTTTTTAAATAAAAAAACGTTTCTAATAATCAATATGAAATTTTTCATTTGAATTTTTCTTCATGTTTTTATTTTCTGATTTTATTATATCGCAAAAAAATTAACAATTATATATTTTTCATTTCTGATTTTCTATTAAAATTACGAAAATTAATATTAAGTTATAATTTTTATTAAATATATAATATAAATTAAATTATATACAATTTTAATGTGTTCTTTAAATTTTTTCGAAAAAAATATTAATGATTTTTAGAAACGGTTTTTAAATAAAAAACCGTTTCTAATAATCAATATGAATTTTTTCACTTGAATTTTCTTCATGTTTTTATTTTCTGATTTTATTATATTCCAAAATAATTAACTATTATATATTTTTCATTTCTGATTTTCTATTAAAATTACGAAAATTAATATTAAGTTATAATTTTTATTAAATATATAATATAAATTAAATTATATACAATTTTAATGTGTTATTTAAGTTTCTTTTAAAAAAAATATTAATGATTTTTAGAAACGGTTTTTAATTAAAAAACTGTTTCTAATAATCAATTTGAATTTTTTCACTTGAATTTTTCTTCATGTTTTTATTTTCTGATTTTATTATATTGCAAAATAATTAACTATTATATATTTTTCATTTCTGATTTTCTATTAAAATTATGAAAATTAATATTAAGTTATAATTTTTATTAAATATATAATATAAATTAAATTATATACAATTTTAATGTGTTCTTTAAATTTTTTCAAAAAAAAATATTAATGATTTTTATAAACGGTTTTTAAATAAAAAACCGTTTCTAATAATCAATATGAATTTTTTCACTTGAATTTTTCTTCATGTTTTTATTTTTTGATTTTATTATATTGCAAAATAATTAACTATTATATATTTTTCATTTCTGATTTTCTATTAAAATTACGAAAATTAATATTAACTTATAATTTTTATTAAATATATAATATAAATTAAATTATATACATTTTTAATGTGTTATTTAAGTTTTTTTAAAAAAAATTAATGATTTTTAGAAACGGTTTTTAATTAAAAACCGTTTCTAATAATCAATTTGAATTTTTTCACTTGAATTTTTCTTCATGTTTTTATTTTCTGATTTTATTATATTGCAAAATAATTAACTATTATATATATTTCATTTCTGATTTTCTGTTAAAATTACGAAAATTAATATTAAGTTATAATTTTTATTAAATATATAATATAAATTAAATTATATATAATTTTAATGTGTTCTTTAAATTTTTTCAAAAAAAAAATATTAATGATTTTTAGAAACGATTTTTAAATAAAAAATCGTTTCTAATAACCAATAAGAATTTTTTCACTTGAATTTTTCTTCATGTTTTTATTTTCTGATTTTATTATAATGCAAAATAATTAACTATTATATATTTAAAAACAAAATAAAATATCTTAAAAGTTCTATTAAATATTTAACTAGTCTTGCAAGGTCTAAAAAAACTAAAAATGTATTAAAAATAATATCGCAAATTATGTTGACTCAATTTCCTTTCTTCTTTGGTGATTTTGGTCGATCTACCCACACGCCTTCGTCTTGGTGATCGGCACGCAAATTAGTTTCTAACTCTTCAGCTGGTACCGGCGTTCCATCAATACCTGTGAAAAATAATATTACGTATAATTAGGTGTAGGGTATCAAATTAATTCAATAATATTTGTCGAATTTCATGGAATTATTATAAATTATTGAATATACCTGTCGAGAATGGTGCTATTTCATCGAATTGGTCATATTCTTCTTCGTCTACAACATCTTCAACACCAACGATGCATCTTTTCCCCTGAAGTACCACATGTCGTGAGACGTCGGCCGATCGGCAATATAAAAAACTTGCATCGCTTGTTTGTTTGCAAGTATAAAGGAGTCGTATGCATATCCCAACTTTCTCAAATCAACGGTTGTCATTTGGAAATTTTGTTTCTTTTCTAACTCCACTTTGTAGGATCCATTTACAATCAAACACAGGTATTCTAAATGCATTATAATCAAGTTCCCAGATTTCTTCAATCCACCCGTAATACGGCTCTGATGAGTTGTCATCACTTGATATTGCTTCTATTGTGACTCCACTGTTTTGTACTATGCTTTTGCCATCTTGTTTCTTTGTATACCAGGTAAATTCATTCAAGTCATACCCTTGATAGGTGTACACATTCGCATTTGGACCTTTCGCAAGGTATTTGACAGTTTCATTATCGAATGGGAATAGTCGCACTTTGTTTTTGAACCATTTTATAAAGCTTTTGTTGTGCTCCTTGGTGATCCAATTTTCATTTCTGTTAGGATTTTATTCTCGCAACTCTGCTACGTGTTCTTCCACATAAGGGGCCACGACGGCGACTTGTTGCAGAATTTTAAGATGTGCTTTTTCTCTCCTTTCAAGGTCCACTGTAATTATTTTCAAACCAAATATACCTTTCCCTAGGAGTCTACCTTCATGTTGATTTTTGGGCAAACCAATAGGTTTAAATCCATCAATGTGATCAGTATAGAAATCGATAACCTCTTCGGCCACATATCCTTCGACTATGCTTCCTTCGGGTCGAGATCTGCTTCGGACTAACCTTTTCAATTGGCCCATTGCTCTTTCAAAAGGGTACATGTACCGCAAATATATCGGACCGCACGTCTAAATCTCCCTTACTAAATGAACGGTCAAATGGACCATTATTACAAAGAATGATGGGGAAAGTGCATCTCCAACTCGCATATGGTCTGATAAGCACCGGTTTCTAACTCTATCAGTTTTTCAGGATTAATCACTTTGGAGCAAATTTCATTGAAGAAGAAGCACAACTTAGTGATGGAGTTACGAACTTTTTCCTTAAAACATCCTCGAATTGCAACCGGAAGCAATTGGGTCAACAACACGTGATAATCGTGCGACTTCATTCCAATCAATTTCATATCCTTCATCGATACCTTCCTTGAGATATTTGAGGAATAACCCGTTGGAACCCTGATGTTCTTCAAGCAATTCAACAAACTAAGTTTCTCTTTTTTTGTCAAAGTATAAATTGCATCGGGTAACCAATCCCGCCTCTTAATACTATCTGGCTGTGCAGCTAGTTCCAATCGAATCCCCATTTCCACCATGTTTTTCCTCACATTGGCATTGTCTACTTTTCCTTGAGCATTTAAAATCAAAGCAATCAAAGCTTCACATATGTTCTTAATGATGTGCATTGCATCCAGGTAATGCCTAACATCCAAATATTTCCAGTATTCTAGGTTCCAGAAAATAGACTTTTTCTTCCAAATGCCATCCGGGATTTTATTCGCAAATGGTTTGCCTAATGTTAATTTAAGATCCTTCACCTCCTCATATACTTGCCTTCTATTTCTTGGGATCCGTGCTCTTCGAGTCTCGGGTTTTCCATCAAATTTATTTTTGTAATCAGCCCGACGGTAGGGGTGATGACGGCTAAGGAACCTACGATGTCCCAAGTAGACCATTTTTCTACAATTTGATAACCATTGATAATGTGTTTCCTCCTCGCAAATAGGACATGCTTTTTCTCCTTTGTTCCTATAACCCGACAAGTTTCCGTATGCGGGGAAATCATTAATCGTGCAAAAAATCATCGCACGTAGTGTAAAATAACTATTCGAATAAGCATCGAATACCTCAACCCCTTTCTTCCACAACTCATCAAGGTCTTCTATTAACGGAGCCAAATACACATCTATATCATTGCCCGGTTGTTTTGGACCAGAAATGAGCAACGGCATCATCATATATCTTCTTTTCATGCATAACCAGGAAGGAAGGTTGTAAATAACCAATAAAATCGGCCATACGCTGCGATTGGTGCTCATGAGACCGTAAGGATTCATCCCATCCGTGCATAGTCCTAATCTCAAATTCCTAGATTCATTGTCGAAATCCGAAAAATAACTGTCTATGTTCTTCCACTGGGTCGAGTCTGCGGGATGTCTGATCATTGTATCTTTCTTTCTTCCTTCGACATGCCACCTCAGTAGTTTAGCATCTCTTGAACTACCAAAAAGACGCTCGAACCTTGGTATTATAGGCAGATACCATATTGTTTTCGCAGCTGGCCTCTTTGTACAAGTCTCGTCATCATCCTCTAAATCATCGTCCCTTAGCCTATACCGTGATGCATTGCAAATTGGACATTTATGAAGATTCTCATACTCGTTCCGAAATAGTATGCAATCATTCGGACATGCTGAAATCTTCTTTATTCCCAAATTCAGAGGACATAGTAATTTCTTAGCCTTATAACATGTATCCGGCAATGTATTTTCTGCTGGAAGCATTTCTCTTAAAAGACCGAGCAAAGATGTGAAACTTTTATTGCTCCAATTATTCTTGGCTTTTAAGTTATACAGTTTAAAAACAGTTTTAATTTTTGAGAATTTATCCTTATCACAACCGGGATATAAAGGTGCATTATAATTTTCATCAAACTCTTGAAAAATATCATGAACCTGATTATCAATAAAACCGTCTGGTATTTCATTCATCAATTCATCCAAATCATTTTCTATATTATCATCATCACATTGTTGTTGACTTACATTTTCACTATTTTTTATATTTTCACCCACAAATACATCATCACCCACAAATACATTCTCTACACTATTTTCCGAATCGGATGAATGAATGTTTTTCCCAACATCATCACGATCTTCTAACTTTTCCCCATGATAAATCCACCGTAGGTATTTAGGTGTTGTCATCCATCCACGCTCAATCAAATGAGATCTGAAAATTTTAGTATCATGTCTTTGCAAGTTAACACAACGCTTACAAGGACATAGAATTCTGAGTTTTCCAGTTAACTTCTGATGTTCTTCAGCACATTCTATGAACTCTTCAAGAACTTGACGAAAATCATCCGATATCCGTGAACTAAACATGTACATCTCCCTCTGATCCATCTGTGAAGATCACAATATATATCCAAAAGTCAGGGTTTAATGTTACTAGGTTCAATTTATCACATCAAGTTTTCGGGCCGGTTACCATCCTAACCCACTCTTTGGATACTCTGTCTCATTAGCGAGCGTACGCTAGATGCAATCTAGTGTTTGAGAAAAATTCGGCAGCATTTCCCCTTATGTTCCCTGAATACGCCAACACACGATTGCTCGTGCGGACGCATTCGTGGGAACATAAGGAGAAATGCTGCCGAATTCTTCTCAAACACTACATTGCATCTAGTGTACCGCTCGCTATCCTAAATGAGACAGAATATCCAAAGAGCAGTCCCAAAAAATGGGGACTATCCGAGGTTAATCCCTAATGGATTAATCTCGGACGGGCACGACATAAAATAGTTCAAATTCCGGCATTTTGGTCCTATATGACAATACATCTAATATATGCACATGCCAAACAATTAATCAATTAACATGCATGCTACAAATTGATAATTTGAAATTATGGAGGGTTAAAATAGAAAATTACCGAAATTCTCATGAAAATGATGATTTTCTCACTTCAATAGAATCACCTTCCCTTCCACTTCCTAATTTATCAATACAAAATAGAAAATATCAATTACAAATATAAAAAATGGTTTAAAATATAAATAATAATTAAATCATAAAATTGATAAAAAAATATACCTCAAATGAAAATTTTTTAACTTCTATTTGCTCTCCTTTGCTTCCTCTATCTAATTTTCAATTTTTCAAAATTTTTCAAATTTTTTAGCTAATTTAAATAAGTGGTTTTGGATTGGTAGCAAATACTCTCGGTTTTTATGGGGAAGAAATATTGATGCAACAATAATGGCTGGTAGGTAGGGAAATGAAGATGAAGTAAAAAAACGTTTTATTTTTAGAAACGGTTTTTTGTAAAAAACCGTTTCTAATAAGTTGGAAAAAAAAAAAAAGAAATCTGTTTGATTATTAGAAACGGTTTTCTACAAAAAACTGTTTCTAAAAATACTATTTTTAGAAACGGTTTTTAGTAAAAAACCGTTTCTAATAATATACAGTGTTTTTTTTTTTTTTTTGCCAAATGTTTAGAAACGGTTCTCATAAAAAACCGTTTTTAAAAATTTAATCTGACAATTGCGAAAATGCCACTATCTATCTTTAGAAACGAAATTCTTAAAAACCGTTTCTAATTGAGTGTTTCCAAAAATCATTTCTGTCGTAGTGTAAATCGGCTATGGAAAGGATTAGTTATCGTGTAGGCTGTGATTCTTTAGGTATTATCACTGTCGAAGTGGATTGTAGGTACTTCAATCTGGTCGTTTGAGGTGGTGCCTAACCATATCGAAGACTTGGCATTTTCTGTGTTTTGGTTTAACTACCTAATTATGTCTAGCTAAAATTGGGCATTATGACTGGATAATTAAGATTTCCACAGAGATTTGGGGTGTATTGACTGGGCACAGTGGCTTTATCATGGGATAGGTATGGATAATTCGATTGGTTTGGACATTTGGTACCCATTAACTGTTATGTTATCATCTGGTGGTTTCTAATGAAATTTTGGCATTATGTCTGGGCATTTGTGGTGTTAGGGGAGGTACATACATGGTCATATGACTTGAGTCTAGCATGATACTAGTGTTGAACTGTAGGGAGATGATTTTATTTGAGTATAGGGATATTTATGGAGTTTGATTGGGGCATTGATCATGGGTTTGATTATCACAGGGGTTTGAGTGAACCACTAAACTTTGAAGCATGACCCAACTCCCAGGTAGTTGCTCAAAGGCAAACACACCCATCAGAGCTGACCCATGCTCCAATGAGAGCTCAAAACTTAGGTCAGAGAGAGATCAAAGGTGACTGCTCAAGGGCTAGAACACCTATTGACTTGGCCCCTTTCATCCCCTTATACAACAAGTTTTAGGGACTTGTACCCTTCTTCACTTCAAGCCTCATCTCTGGTTGCTCTAGCTTGCCACCTGGTTGCTGCACAGAAGGGAGAAGAAGAGGTGTTTTGCAGGTATATACTTCCTTATTATTACATTTCTCACTTTTATTTATACTTTTATTTAATTGACAGAAGCTACTTAATGCATTTTTTTGTTTGTTTCTCATGCAAATGCAACTATAGACCTACTGATGCGCCTATTTAGGTGCTTAACTTATGTAATTATGCTAAATGTTGACATAAACATGCTTGTGAGTATACTGTTTTGAGCATATGCAACAAGAACCAGATATTAAGATGCATAAACATAGAAACAAAGTAGATATATACATAAATAAGCTTTTATTTCAAACTGTAGGATTATATTTTTGCTAATTACCTTGTATAAAAGCTAAATAAACTTCTTTGTTTTACAGAAAATAAGTTGAGTTTCAAAATGGGCAGAGTTTCAATATAGCACTTTGCCTCCCCTTCTTCTGTCTATGGAGAGCTTATTTTATAGGGGAAGATGTGTTCTAGGGTTTGGTTTGAGGCTGCCACTTGGCAATTTCTCAGAATTTTGGATTTGGATGAGGGGCTGAGATGTATTTTGCTCCTTGCAGCCTCAATTGGTGAGTCTTCATGCCTTCCTTCATGTTTATTGCCTTGTACACTCTCCAATGGTCTCTTGACACCTGGCTTTGGTATTGGACAGTAGATGGATTGGCTTGATTTACTTCAGTTTACTTGTAATTTGATATTTTCATGACAGGTGGGCCATGGGGCCACTTGTCATGCTGGGTTGTGTGGGTGTTGATCCCTTTCCTTCTAGCTTGGAAGAGGGGTTGTCACTTGGCGCCAAAACATGGCTTGGACAGATGGCATTGATCCATGGTCCATTGAATTTTGATGGTTCAGATGCATTTGTGATGGCATCTTCCCCTGTGCATAGCTGTTGAGCCTATATCTGAGGCTTGGCAGTGTATTGAGAGGGTATTTGATCCTCTCCATTTGATATTTTGCTTTGGATTGGCTGTGGTTTGCATCTAGCAATCTGTAGCCATGTATTTCTGGGAAGTGAGACTTGTTCATGGGGCCTACTGGTCAATATGATGACTCCACTGTGCTCACTCGCAAAGTAGAAGAGGCAGGTTTGATTTCTTTCCTTTTCTCTTCTTGTTTTTCACTGGAGTCACTGGGTGCATCCATTGGGTGCACTCATTTGGTTTAAGTGACTTTCATGTTCTTTGTGTAGGTGGCAGGTTGTCATTGTGCCATTTTTGTGTTGGCTGTTTGACATAGGCGCCTAAGAGCTTGCATCATGTGCTCTGAATGTTGGTACATTCTCCCTGGAGGGGGAATTGATGAGGTATTGCCTTTTGCAGATTTTCTGTAGTTGGCAACCCTGTAATTATGCATGTTTGAGCTGTCACTTGACATGATATATGTCATTTGATACTCACATTCATATTACTTGGTTTATTTAGCATCATTTGATAGCTGTTGGTAGTAAATTTCAGCCAATGATTTTGATATGAGGCTCAATCAAATTCTTTATACAACCTGTGAGTTGTATTTCTGTGGGCAATTTGATGTATTTGTCTGTAGGCTAGTGTTTTGAGTCAACACTTGTCATATTTGGACAAGTTGTGCTCACACTTGTCCTGTCAGATGGCTGGAGAAGGTAGGCAGTGGCATTGACCATGGCTTGCCTCAAATAGGTGCCTCCCCCATATGGCCAGTGATGAGCCAGACTTGGCTTTGTGAAGCCTTGTCATTTAATCTGAGGCCTCAAGTAGAGTCTTGACATTGAGGTGGCAGGTGTTTCAGGTATATTTGATCCTTGGCAAGCATGCAAATTGTTTGATCTATGTTGCCAATTTCTGTGCAACCTTGGTGTAATATCCTGTGGCAGGCAACCTCAGGGGCAAATGTGGCATTACATCATGATTTCACAATGATTTAAGCACAACATTCCCTTGTCCTTTTGTGACAATACCTGATTTGCCCATGGGCCAAGTAATGACATGCATTTGAAGTTATCTTAGGTACAATCTGATGTCTCTCTTTCTATATTGGGTTGCATATACATATAGATGCATATTTGGTTCAGTTCAACTATGATCCAACCATCCATTGAACTTGATATGTATCTGGGTGGCTGGGGATGACCCTGCACTTGTAATTGGGTGAAGCATCAATATATTGGCGTTTGTAGCATGGTTTTATGTTGTGCTTTGGCTCTGTGCACCCTTTACTTTTCATGAAGAGAGAGAGAGAGGGACCACTGAAAGTGATGCAATGCACTCTCTTCTCTCTATTTACTCTCACAGCCAAGGGTATACTGTTTCGGCAGGGCTAGGCCATCTTTTCAGGCCTATGGCCAAAGGAAACTCAATTCTTCTCCAGTTAACCATATTATTTGGTTTTAATTTCACTGGACGTCTCCATTCCGAGAGTCAATCATGCTTATAAGCGTCCCTGACTCCCTTCTTTCTATTTCTTGTGCATGAGCAACACTTATACACCGTCGTGAAGCTATTCTCACCCACCACTTGAGCTGTAGCGACCTCATTGCTTGCACAGTGAACACCCAAGCTTTTTCGCCATGGCCATGGGCGCAATAGCTTGCCTTAAGTCGAATTGAATTCGAATTGCTTGTCACATCGCCTCTCTAGACCCAGCACAAGCTTCTCAGGTATCTAGTTTCATTAATTCTCACTTAATTTTGGAGAATTTAGTTTGTATTTCTCTCGAGTATTAACCTTTATCTTTTGGAATTGCGCGATTTCAGGCGTTGTTTCCTGTCGAGTTTGGTGTCATTGTGACCGTGAGCGCATTGTCTTTCCAACGGTGCCATTGGTTCAGGCAGTGGTGGAGGGTAGCGGCGGAGGAGGATCAACCTTCGTCGGAGGAGGAGGTGTCTCCTTCTGTCAGTACATTCTCTTTTTTTTCTTATTTCCTACAGTGGGGACCACTGTCTTGCCCACTGGGGTGGTGACACCTGTCGAATCTGAGTCTGATTTGGGCTCAGTCGGAGCCGTGTCGGGGTTCAGGTCGAATGCGTGTCGGATCCATGTCTAGCTCGAGTCGAAGTTGAGTCGGAAGCGATCATGGTTGGGTCGAGTCCATTAGCCATTTTGGGCTGGGTTGATTGCGGGCTGTGGTGGGCTCGATTTATTTTTATATATTTTGTTTGTATTTTTAAACCGGCCTGTATATATTTATTTGTGCATGTTTTTATACACGTATTTCACATGTATTTGGCACGTATTTCACATGTATTGCACGCATATTGTGTATGGATTTGTATGATTTGTGGGCCCTACCAAATAGCTTATATTGTAGCATCATGATATTAACCCTTTTGATATACTCGATTAAGTCCAAAATTACTTGAAATTGATTCAACTTGAACTCATCAAATAATCGTCGTCAATTACATTCGAATAGCTCTACACGAGCGTTCTTTCATGCATCTTGACGTCTCCTATCGGCTTGTTTTAATATTTGCCGAATTTTAGAGGCAAACAAGTATCAATTAGAAAAGACCATACATGTTATTTTAAATAAAGTATATTGTTAGCATTAATGAGTAAAGACAATGGATATTAAAGTGGTAAATGTTAAGTGGAAGTGGATGATAACCGTTGTACCAGGCGTTTTGCTTGGGTGCTCTAGTAGCAGAGCGCTCCCCAGAAGATATCCGTTCACGACGGATAAGTGGGCTTCTTGGGATAGTGGATAAAGGTCAAACTAGTGGGCTTCGTAAGTGGGGCGTGTTATCTAGTGGAATTAAAAGTATTAATTTGAGTAAAGAATTGTAAAGTCATTTATTTTGATATTGATTTATTAAAGATTGTCATCATTATAGTAAAGTAGATTTGTTAGGAATCATGGGCATTTAGTTATAGTCATTTTATTGAGTTATTTTACTGAGTTATTAAATTTCACGAATCTCCGGGCTGGAACTAAATACCGCACTGGGAGATTATTTCAGTCTCTCATTTGTTTTCCATTTTACATGGGTTCCAGGTATTGAAGACGATGTGTTATTAGAGCTTTTCAAAAAAAAGTGAGGAAAGAAAGTGGGTCAAATAAATGCCATTGATTGTACTATTATATTTTATTTAAATACTTTTGATACATTGAACTATCATGGGAGTCTCGTGTTCAATTCACCATGTTCGTCTTTGTCGTTTGTTAGACTCTTTTACTATTGAATAAATAAAATGTTGTGGCAATTTCTGTGTAGATTATTGGTATGTATGTGATGTTTGTTTCGCCTTACGTAGAAATACGCGGCGGGTTGTCACGATGCACTCATGAGTCATCTAAAAATGACTCGGGGTGTGACACCAAGCAACCACATAGCAAGTTCGCTTGTTTCAAGATAGGGATAGCATGTGAAATAAAAGTTTGTAATCGACATGAATGTATCTTAGCCTTGGGGGCTTTATATTTCTTGCATATTATAGCAATTTAAGATTTTGTATAACTTGTGTGAGAATTTAAACCTTGTGAACAAGGAATGACGATCACATTATTTTTTTCCTTTTTATTATTTCTTCTATTTCCCACATAAGATGTGTAGCTATAATGAATTCGCACGACGAAAAGGAAGAACGGTGCACTAAACCTAAAAGCTAGGCCTGCAACGTGTGTAAACACGCATAACAGTTATACGATAGGGTGATCATGAAGAACTAAGGAGTGAGTCGCGACATGAAAAACCAGAACAAGAAAAATAGATTATAAAAAGAGAAATTTGCTGACTGGCATGTCTGATACATATATCATCTTATAATAACTCCACAGCTTTACAAAATGTACTACCACCTAAAACATACCACAAAAGAAAGAAAGACAAACAAATTCCTCCACTAATCTTCACCCAAAATACAAACTGTTCGTCCTCAATAGAGTAATCATCAATATGTATCCCACTACCTCCCTGCAAACTAAGACCTGCCAGAAGTGGACCCAACTTAGATAACATCTTATCAACGTTATCGGGGATATGCAACGAGCCAGACCCCTCGGTCTGCTCTTGCACAGGGTCACGGGGCGAACCTTCAGCCAACTCCTCTTCAACTTCTCGTACATCTGCTGTTTCGCCGTGGGTATCTATCCCAGCCGAGCATTCCCCTTCAGACCGCACTTCCTCATCATCAGATCGATCTTCGGCCAACTCTGCATCAGAAACTGAGGGAATATCAGCCGGCCAAGATGCACCAGAAGAAGACCAAGGGTAGCGTGGCGGTAAGGAATGGTTAGACACGGCCATTTCCATGTCAACGACAAAGTCCCCTTTCTCTTCAGCACACATACGTTGATCGTTTTCCTCATCCCAATAGCACTGGCTAAGTTCTACATCGGGCAGGGGAGTGTCAGGCTGCATGCCAAACTCTTCACGGGTGAAAGGAAAAAATCTGCGTAGGTCGTCACATTTCTTGCTAAGCATGAAGTGCATTCCCCCGCAAGCAAGTCGAGTGGCAGCCATTTGAGCAGCTGAAGACTTCAGATAGGCACCAAGATACTCTTTAGTGGAACGAACTGACCCTGATTCGGTGGAAAGCGCTTCTCCAAAAGCAACCTGCGCTTGCAACCTCGCCAGTTCAACAACCAGCTCCTCAACTCTGTTACCGGTTGTTTCCAGCAAATTAGAAGCAGTGATAGCCTCGGCCTTGAGAACATCATTCTCCTTTGTAACAGAAGAAAGTTGTTCCTGAGCAGTTACCAACTCTTTCTCGACCACAGCCACCTTATGGGAAAGCTCCTCCATCTCTTTGATAGCGGAATCCCTTTCAGTTTTCAATTCAGCAACTTTAGTTTTGTGGATCCTAGCCACCTTTTCAGCGGTCTTCTTCCAATCAGCCAGAGCCCCCTCCATCTTTTGAAAGTCGGATGTAGCCTGCTCCAGTCGAGCTCCTCGTCGCTCCACCTCTACCTACAATCCAAGTATTTTACTCTGAAGTTCAGAGTTCATGTCAGTGGAGCGACGAAGCAAGTCCGACAATTGGCCCTGACTCTCTTTAGCTTCTTGGGCCCGCGATCGCGACGACTCCAGGCGAGTAACAAATTCCTCGCAACACTCACGAAACTCAGCCTTCTCTTTAGGAGTGGCCTTGTCAAGTAAAGAAAAGCTAGAAAACTCTATCTTGAAACCTTCTTCAGGTTCTTCGTTACTACGCAGAGCTCGCAGCTGCCGATCCAACTCGAAATTTCTCTTGGATAGGTCAGAAAGAGACTGTATCCAGGTCTCCCTTATATCGCGAGCTTGAACATGAGCGCTCGCCTGCAAACACCCTAGTTCGAACAGAAGGGAGTGCATGCGCATGAATTTCTCATCAAGAGGCATCGCCTTTATTCTATTTCCCAGTTGAGGGCATAGATCCAGGGAAACACAATACAGAGAAGTAGCGAGCTGCGAAGCCTACATTAGGAGAGAGAAATCATCATGTACCGTTGATAAAAACACATGAGGATATGTGGAAAATTAAAGTACGCGAAAACACGACCATAATGCAAAACAAGAAGAAAGTGTACCTTTGGGTCCGGTGAATCCAAACCAGGCAGGCATAATGACACCCTTTCGTTGTCAGCGCCAGGTCAGGAGATAATTTCTTCTTTTTTGCCTCCTTTTCCGGGAGAGTGGGTTTGTCATGAACAACTATAGACTTTTCCTTGGGTGCTGATGGATTCGCGCGGGCAGACGAAGCCTGCTGGCGTTTGTGAGAGGAAGACGAAGATGATTTCGGGGGTCGGCTTTCCTCGACCACAACAAAAAGAGATCTGTTGTCCCGAGGCTTTTTGGAGGGAAGAACTTTGGAGGAAGCAGAGGGCTTCGAAGAGGAAGGCTTCGAAGTTTGTCCCGGAGGAACATCAGGATTAGTCTCAACCTTGTGAGGAAATTCCTCATCATCGTCCTCCTTCTCGTCAGGAACGAAGTCGTCAGGGGGGAATACGCAATCATCAGGAGTCATGCTACTCTCGTCCCAACACAACCAATAATCCCAGGAAGACTTCCCCTTCAAATGCTTAATAAGCTTGAGTTCCTCGTCAGTAGGGGAAGGAAACGTAGTACCAGCATAGCTACTTGAGGCGATGTTCCAAGAAGAAGGCACGCACATCTGATCTATCAAGGAGCCTCGAGCATAAGCGAAGAAGCTCTCCCAGTAAGGAATCTTTCTAGGCTTGTTCGCGAAGATACGATCCAAGGTCGATATCGTGCAAAACTCGAACCTCTTGCAAAATTTATAAAAATGGCCGAACAACCCTAACGAAGGCACCACCGGGTTAGGTAAATCCAATGCCTTGTAGTTTTTTACAAGCAATCGCTCAAAAGAAGTGATACAACACCAGGCCACGGGATGTAGATGAGCAAGAGGAACCTTGACATGGTTTAGTATTTGACATTGAAAAGAAGAAAGGGGCAAGCGAATCCTATAGTACGTAGATTTATAAAATAAAGCTACTCCCTTAGCAGTATCAAAAGGGCGATCAGATCGTGTGGCTTCGACAAGCTCTACCCTATCTCGTGGCCGCTGAGATATGTCTAGGCCCTTGGCAAGTTGCTGAAGAGTCTCAACTAATCCAGGGACAAGATTCAAATCCCCGAGACATAGGGAAGCGTTTTACATTGTCCTCAGGCTCATCCAAGCGGAAGGATTTCTTAGGCATGATGAATTGACCTGCATAAGAAAGCAAAAATACTATTACAAGAGTTATAAGAAAAAGAGAATACTATCAAAGAGATTATGAGAAAAGGAAAACAACAAAACTAACCAGGGGATAAGAAAACCTTTGAGAATGATGAGATAAAGTTGAAGATGCGATTCGTCTAAGAGGAAGAAGTTGATCAGAAATATGGGAGAGGAGAAAATTGTTTTAATAGAAAAGAAAGGATGAAAGAGAAAGGGAACTCGCTTTTATATAAGGACCAAATATGTTGTCATGCGCCTTTTCACCTGGACTGAACAGATCCCAAGAGAAGACGAAAAGGAAAAAGGTACAACAGTCAATCACGACAACCTAAGTGTAATGATGTTGCACAGTAAACTAAGCACTTTTACGTGGCTCCTTTTCCTTCCTGATACCGTGACATCAAAGTACTATTCATTACGTCACGTCGTTAAAGGAAAACTTGAGTTACAAGAAAGACGGTCGATAAGGGAAGAACTACCCAGATGACGTTTAAAGTACCTTATCAGTGCGCTCGATCGAGAGCGCCCCCAGCCAGAGTTCGCTCACCTTTCATGTTGGCCAAGTACTCGAGGGCTGGCCACCCGATTAGTTTGGTCGAAGGTTCACCGAGCCTTTCAGCCATAAATTTACTCGAGGGCTCATTAGTTCGCCCAACCAATATTCAGTTTCACTAGCATGTCTGAAACTAAACCCATAGGTTCGACCTGCGTGCAAAAGATAGAGGCGTGGTGAAGGCACAGACACAGGTCATTATCTTAACTTCTGGCATGCATTTATGCATGCCAAAAGCTTGAGGGCTATTGATAGGATCAGATTGGTATCGGCCCATTTCATGGCCCAAATGAACTTGGGGAAGGCCCCCAATTGACGAAGATCTCCAGCTCTGGCCCAATCTGTAAGTGGAGGGAGTAAGTTTCCCGCCAAAAGGTAAATAACCGTTCACTGGGACCCACCCTGACAAGGAAGTCGAATTGTCAGGTATCGTTATAACCGTACGATGATGTGGGAGGTAAAGGTTCTCCCCCGACCTCGACAGAAAGGGAGGCGAACGTTAAGGGAGCCCAGGTTCACTTTACCAAAGTACTAGCAAAGTACAATCACCCTGAAATAATCTAACAGTTAATCGAGGGCGATCTGCTGAGCGGGAGTTCAGCCAGGGGCCACAAAGTGCCTCAGCGGATCCAGGATGGAGATGACGTCATGAGTTATTATAAATAGATACCCCCATCCTACGAGTGGGGGGTTCCGTTTTCCTTTATCTAGAAAATATAGATGAAGAATGTAAACAAACTATGAGCAATAAAATAATCTTTTTGTGTTGAATATCTACCTCTATTCCTCTCAAAAATCGTTGATCTACCCTAGTAGCTAGATTTTGGGTTATCAGTATCTTTCTAAACCCTACTAGTAGAAAGGGTTCTTCTTCAGATTACCATTTGTTGAGTATGGAGATGTTTGAGGATCAGGTTATCCCTTGGGATCCCAAGCATTTAGATGTTGTGGGTGCGCTAGAGTGGGTCCCTGGTCAGACTGAGTGGACCCGCTACGTTTTGGATAGCATAGGACATCTCTACGTTTTGGAGGCGTGTCATCGATCTTTAAATTGAACAAGATCAATAATTTGGATTTAAAGTCAAATGCATCTGACAAATCCTATGCAAAACACATTAATTGCATTTGTAATACCAAAGCAACCTTAACTGATGAAATAAATACGGTTATGCAACTGTAAATACCCATGAAACTTAGCATTTACAATGAAGCTAGTTACATCGACTCAATTGCATTAGTGTAGCTCATGCAGAACACATGTTGCATCATCATTGCGAATGCAGTCAGCCCATGCAACTGCTGTAGTTTCCTCTACTGATTGACATATACATTTTAATAACTTTAAGTAGAATTTGTTTTTAAAGCCTTCTATTTGTTGTTGGTAGAGTAATGAAGGCAAATATATATTCACTAAATTTGTCAATATAATCCTTTAAAATTTTTTATCATTTATCTATTCGAAATGACTTTTGTATCCAATATTAGTATCTTTTTAAAGCAATGTAAATGATAAAGAGAAAATAGTTATTTTCTTAATTTGACAAATCTAATTCAAGTCATATAGTCAGCACTTCAAGCTAATTAAAGCATTACTACAACACCTCCCTACCAAGGAGTGACAGGTTTTTTTTTTTATTTTGTTTGACATGAAGAACAGGAAATACATGATATTAGTGAGCAATTTTTATTCTCCGGTTAACGTAGTTAGTTTGTTTGAGCATCAAGTATCGGTGGATCGGCATAGGGACCCTTTAACCAGCTATTGGCAACATTGCGGTAAGAAGCCTCGGTTAAGCGCAGGCCATCCCAATTCACATATGTTAATGGATTCTGGCATGCAGTAACATCTGGCGTGCCGCACATTCTAGGCTGGTGCCAATTGTATTCACCACCAATTCCACAGCATACAACGAGTGGTTTAGATGTAAATCCTAAAATAACAAAATTAATATGGAACTATCTTTAAGACCAGAAAAAAGTACATCTATCTCCTGAAATAATGATAAGCTGCAAATCCATGAGTTGGAGACTTTTTAACATTTGTTTAGGGAATATTAAATATCTCAAAGCGGGTCAAAATTATCTCGAAATTAAGTCTAATACAATTGTATTTCCTCTTTTATTGAAAATAATTGTTGATTCATTTTTTAGCTTACCAAAACGTCGTGGAAACCTGATAAAGTTGATAACAGGTTTGTAAAAATCTGCGTAAATGATCTTTGCAAGAGGATACTTGATCCGAAGTTCTTTTACTGCCTGAAGTAGAAGGGAATTATGATATCTTGATAGTATGTTGTATTTTTCGATGCATCCAGTCTTAGGATCGTAAATAGAGGAATCATCAGTTTTGAGAATTGTCAAAAGCGACGGAAGGCAACCCATCGGTATATTCCCTGGTACCACCACAGTCCTTGCACCTTGATCAATAAGTTCCTATTGGAAAATTAGGAATAGATATATAAAATTTATATAGTTATCTTGATTATCTTATAACACAGATTTGCACATCCATTCATTGAAAAAATAGATCTTATTGGCAAGACTTTGTCATTTTTATGTTGTTTATAAGAACCTTGATTGTTTCTGCAATAGTTTGAATAATTGTTGAAGAATAACGCATCATTTGTTCCACGGTCAACAAACCGGAAAACATGACAGTGTAGTCGCTCCCTTCAATTTCTCCAACAATGAAGAGAGATCTACCAAAATAATCTTTGCATTCTGCAGTACAACGACATTGACAATTAGTTTTGTTATATTTATATACAAGGACATATTCATTGAATAATATTATATTCTTGAACATGCCATAAAGGTCGAGGAAACTATTGGTCACGAACCATTCGTTGTTTGGCATAGCGAAGGCTTCAACTCCTCAAACCATTGTAGTTGTGACGACAATGAATTGTTCAATGGATCTTCAAAAGTTGTAATGTTGTGCAGCTTGAAGAAGGTCTCGTCAAGTGCTGTCGCACCTGCGACAGCAAAGTTTGCTCCTTGTCGAAAGCTTTCATTTTTGTCCAAATAAGGCTTAAGATAGGGCAGGCCAAACTCCTCCGCTGTATGATTGGAAAAGAAATGCAACCAATATATTAATTGTGTCCATGTTTGACTATATATATACAATATGGAGAAAAAAAAAAACTATTCGAATCGGCCATTTGAAATTCAATTTTGAAAAATGAGTCCGAACCAAAACTTTTAGAATATATACTTTGCAAAGTATCGCACTCTATATATAGATTATGATAATTTGTGAAATATTAGAAAGTTTATACTTCTGACTTTCATCTCAAATTTCTATTAGAATCAAATTATATATGCAGATATATAATATTTTTACTATCTTTTCTTATTTTATTAAAAACGCTATTATTGAAGTATTACATGCACTTCAATTTAAAAATATTAAATTATATAGTTACAAAATCATAAAAATATAAAATTAAAATTTTTACAATAGATTATAATATAAAGAATAAATTTGAATTCTGGATCGGTCGTTTGAACCTCGTGTTTTCAAAAACGTATCTAAGTAAAGTGATCGATTTGAACCCTTCATTTGTCGTCCACTTTGGAATTTCATAGGAACCAAATTCAAATTTGTCAAAGTTTTATATTTTTTCTGATTTTTTAAAATCATTCTTATTAAAACATACATACCTCTAAATTCTAATTCGAGAAATAAATAAGATTTCAAAACCAAGAACTATTAAAGCTCGGATGTCTCTATATATTCATACTATTATTTCTTAGAAATAATCCATTTTTTAGGATAATTGTAGGAGTGGTATATCATATATTTGTGGCTCTTTGTTCATATGTACCGGCAAAATTACTGTCATCAATGATCTGCCAATAAAATTGTAAAAAGACAAACGAAGGAAAAATTATATGAAATTGACAATTGGCTCTTCAGGTGCATGCAGGGGGACTGGTATGCCTATTTTAAATTGACGACAGTAAATATTCTAGATGTCTCTTTATACATTTGTTCTGTTAAATATATTCTAAAATGTGTTCGATAAAATGCTGATAAAATGAATTGTGAGAAATACCGAGAAAGTCCACGATCAATCTTCCATCACTGAACCGCTTAGAGGGGCGGTGGAAGAAAGTCATTCCATAAGGCAAGTTGTCTGTGTATAGATCCAATGAGTTGTTCTTAGCCAGCACATTTATGTTACCAGTGTCAGAGTATGAATCACCGAAGCTAAATATCGAGTTGAATGCATGAGATGGAGTTGGTTGAATTGGCTCCAGAAACAAAAGGAAAGAAAGGATGATGAGAGTCGTGCTCTTCATTAGTGCGGATTAGATGTGAACTTCAAACAATGGGCAGAAATGGAGGATATATAAAGGGAGAGAGCTAGCAGCTAGAGAATCGCTTTTGTGACACCTATTGAAGCTCTTGATGATTTAATCTTGTTGTTAAAATTGTATCCAGTATTTTATTGTTTATTTTCAGCAAAGTTGTTTTGTTATTTTTGAACTAGTTAGATTGTCAGGTTAGTCCAGCATGTGGCTGAGAATAGAGTAGAAGTTATTTTTAGTGTGCAGTTATTGTTTATTTTCAGCAAAGTTGTTTTGTTATTTTTGAACTAGTTAGATTGTCAGGTTAGTCCAGCATGTGGCTGAGAATAGAGTAGAAGTTATTTTTAGTGTGCAGTTATTTTCTCCAAACGTGGCTGTAATTTTAGAGTTATTTTATATATATAAGAAAACCCCAGAAAATGATGCGGTGATTGTAGCATCACAAAAAGAAAAATCTCTATTCTTTGCTTTCTTTAATCTTCTTTGCGTTCTAGTATTTTGTTGAAAAAACCAACAGCTCTGACATTGCCATGTTACTCTTCTTATCGTGGCCGTGTGCGACACAAAATTGTTCAAGGACGCTCTGTTGTAAGAGAGAATGATGAGTACAACAAACTAACAATGACATCAAACTGTTTTTGCAACTTGTTTAAAAAATAAAAACTGTTCAAAATATAAGCTGTAATCAGAATGAATAACTAAACCTTGTTAGAATTGGAAGATGATCAAATTAAGAGGACGAAAGTAAAATTTTGCAAATCATATTGGCATATTCTATTGCTTAATTAATGAATCAATAAAAACTCCTTCCACGTATATAAGTAGTACAAGCATAATGATGACAATAGATTAATAAGCCAGCTCTTTTTTTTTTTCAATAAAAATAATATTTTGTTATCCAAATTAATTGCTGAATAACGGAAGGACTATGACGAATCAAATTTACCAAACAAGAGGACAAAAGATATGGTAATCTCACCATGTTCTATTATATATAGTACACCAAAATTCTTACATCAATATTAAATTAAGTATCGCACCAAAATTAATTGTAGTAACTTTTTGAATGAAAATATAACAAAATTAATATATAAACTATAAAGCAGTAACTAATAAATTCGATAACCTAAAACTGTGTTATATATAGACCAACCTTCTAAAACAATGAATTGTCTAAAAGATAATTCAAAATAATCCTTGTGGCTTGCCCTTCAAAATGACCAACTAACTCCACGATATGCAACAATAATTACTAAAATAATATTACAGTAAAATAAACGGAATGAAGTTTGATGAAAAATTTGAACAATCTTCTCTTTATTATTTTTTTCGTTCTAACATGGCTTATGAATGATTTAGAGGAATCAGTACAGAATATATATTTACAAACTTTTAATTTCAGCCACACTCACCGAACAGGAATGCTTTAATTATAGGATTAATAGAGTGGTCAATCATTAGTGACAATTGTAATAAGAGAGAAAAGCCTTAAAGGGTGTTCAAATCAATATATAGGTCCATGAATTAACAGAGACTCAAGGAGATAATATATTTCTATTATAATATTTATAACCTTATCAATATTAAGATTTGATAATTTATTTTACAGATTTCTATTTCAAGGAACAAAAAATTGATAAGGATATAATAGTTGTGGGAAGAATTCTAATGCCGCAAAGTTGTGTATCACGAAAATGCCGCAACCATACTTTTCATTTAAGAATTCGACAATTGATCATGTTAACATTCATGATAGGAATTATTCAAATGTAAGATCAACTTTTAAGGATCTGTTAATAGAGTGGTAAATCGCTTGATCTACTAGAGAATAAATTTTATAGAAATACCTCTCTTGTATAAGATCAACCAGATCATTTGTTTAAATTTGACCTTGAATTTAAAATTTGAATTATAAGAAAATATAATTGTATCATTATGGCACTAAAACCTTGCCAGTAAAGCCCACCTCAATAATATTGTATCTAAATTCAAGATATCATCAAATCAAATCATCAATCATCAAAGAATACTACATATGTAGGGGCATTATCTACAGTACCCCTATTGGATTTTTTTGGCATTTTGCATATCCTTTTATGCACAAAATAGAAAAAGATACACACGATCTATACATAAATTACGTAAAAAAAAGACACCAGCTCCCATGTGGGTGTTGGATTATTTGTAGTGGATTTGTAATAAAACCGACAACATGACAACCTGAACACAAAAAATGTTTTGCTACAAGAGTTCGGACGAAGAATAAAAAGAGGCAGCTCATCAGGTTCAAGGTCAATGTAATTGGTTTTTCGGTTTAGCCCCTCCATTATTCTATTGCAGATTTATATTTGAGTCCCTCGGCTTTCTTTTGTTACATAATCAACAAATCAAAAATAAAAAATATAAATAAAGATGTGTAGGTGTCGGGATCATTTAGTTAAATGTAGTCCGACACTTCAAGCATTATGAAATAATATTTTTTTCTAATTTCTATAACGTGACACTCTATAACTATTTGTGTGCTATGTATTATTGCTCATAAAACTAATCCAATTCACCGCCAGACAATAATTTTGCAACGCATTATTTTGTTTATGATTTTTGTGACCCCTTCCTATTTTTATTTTCATCCTATCTCCATCTCTTTTTTTGTATTGTTCGGAGTCTCTCTCCACCTTTCTCTTATACTCCTCTGACAGCAATGTCTCTCCGATTATACTAAATTTAATTATCTTTATTTTATATATAACTTAATTATAAGAACAAACTAAGAATTAATACAATAAAAATTAATATATTGAGCAAAGCTCAATTACACCCTCTAGTTTTTATAAATTTAGATCTTTTGTTTTTTTTGTTAAGTACCTTCTCCAAATTCTTTTTAATGAGTTTTATGCGTGTTCTTATAAAATTAAAAGAAATTTATTGATCTAATTGTTCTCTATATTATAGTTTTTAAATATTTTTAATAGTTCTTTAAATTTAGGGTTTATTTGTCATATTTTAAGACTAGCGTTAGTTTATATTGCTTGATATTTTTGGATATGGCTTTTTATAATTATAATTATGTTATATGATGACATTTTTCTATAATAATATATCACTCGATGTATAAACATATATAACTTTTAACCAACTCATTCAAAATTTTAGTTTTTTATTTAATTTTTTTCCAAGCCTTTCAAAAATTTTTAATGAAATTTTATGAATGTTCTTAAAATATTATAAAACAAAATCCAATGATATATTTTTTCTATATTTTTTTTATTTTAGAAAAATATGAAAACTAAAACTTAATCGCGAAGTGCAATTCTTCTGCTAGTTATTGTAAATTTTTCAGAAAAGATTCATGTGTTTGGGGAAAATTAATATGTAAATTTTACTGAAGAAAGATGTTAATCTGTACTTGAACTTCTATCCCTGCAATAAAAATCAGTTAAAGATACAATATTTTGTTTGCCTAATCATGCGGGCGAGTTATATGATCACATCATTTTTATTTTAAAAAATATTTAGATTTTAATATGTTTGGTAGAAGTTTTGTTGCATGCAAAAAAGTTTGAGAAATTCTAGAGTCCAATATATTGGACTGATGTGGTATGTCTAATACGATTGTTCTCATATTTTTAAATTTCAAATGACCAATTCGAACCTTTCAATATGTTTCCCATGTTGAAAACTTATAAGAAATTAATTTTTATATATTTTTTAATTTCTTTATTTTTTTTGGTTTTTAGAAAATTAATGATATAAAAAATATAAATAAAGATATGTCGGTGTAGGGATCATTTAGTTAAATGTAGTTCGACACTCCAAACATTGTGAAATTACATTTTTTCCAATTTTTGTAATGTAATATTTGTAACTATTTGTGTGTCGGGTATTATTGTTCATAAAACTGATCTGATTCACCAGCATACAATAATTTGGCAATGCATTATTTTGTATTTCATTTTTGTGATTCCTTTCTATTTTCATTTTCATCGTGTCCTCGTCTCTTTTTTTTTGTAAACATAACAATCTATTCATAATCAATCAGTATTAAATAATAACATTTTAAATCTGTATTAATATGTTAAATTTTGAGCGAAGCTCAATTGATTATCACCTAATAAAAATTCTAGATCGTCCAATAAAAATGATTTTCTAAAATACCAAAAAAAATAGTAAAATAGATCGAAAAAAAATATAAAAATTGATTTCTTATAAATTTGCAATATGGAAGACATATTGAACAGTTCGAATTGGTCGTTTAAAATTTAAAAATATGAGAACGATCATATTAGACGGACCTCATCCGTCCAATATATTGGACTCTAACATTTTCTGAAAAAGTGTTGGCATATAGTTGAACGTTCATTATAAATTTTTAAAACCAAATTAATCTTTTCAAATTAAACCTATATATGCATGTATATATCGACTAAGTGGTTAGATACTATCCGATACCAACAGATACTTGATGTGAACCCGCCAAAATTGAATCCTTATCCTGTGTCGCACGGCAAGTGTGCCGTGCGGAATCCGAGCCGTCTGATTTGATCTCAGCGGTTAGTTTTTTTCTTACCCATTAATTTGGTATTATTCACGCGCCACCCATCATCCATCGGACGGTTGGAATTCTGCGCGGCACAGTTGTCGCGCGGCACTAGATTTGAGTTCGCCAAAATTAGGTACCAATCAGATACTTGATGTGAACCCGCCATAATTAGGTGACCATATATCAGTTCTTTTCTAATCCGTTATAAATGTCAAGCACACAGCTTTGGAATTGATTTTCACACCCCCTATATTTAGTCCGAACACCCTTAATTTTTTTAAGACAAAATTACCCCTACATATTTATATTTAAACAAAATAACGTAAAAAAAATATCATAAGCTGCCAATATTGAAAACCACTACGTGCAAAGACAAAAGAGAACAAAAACAACGCCCTCAAATCCAAGGAAAAAAGTTTGTGCTGTTTTTTTTTTAACAATTTTCTTATGACAATATGACAAGTCTAAAAATAAAAGAATTAATTGTCTAGTAAACAATCAAAAACAGGTTTCTTTACATGTGATTTTTCAATATATAAAATTTATGCTTTAATATAGTGAAGAGTGTAGATGATGGCCGGGGTTATTATTGTCATTTTAGTGGTTATAGGAGTGTTCGGACTAAATTAAGGGTGTTCATATCAATTCCCCATAGATTTGTTCAATTTTGATCTATAAATAATTGTTATTCTTAAACCAAAATGAAGAGAGACAGATCTATAACAGAAGATTGGTATATAGTATAATTTACTGTTTTTCTTAAAATAAATGAAGAGATTGCAGATCTTCACCAGAAAGTTCGGTATAATACTATGATGAGTTATTTTTTTTCCTTAAAATATGCTGAAAAGATGGACACGTGAAAGGTTGTTACAGTACTATAGTTGGAACGTTATTTATTACTATAAAAAAGTGACGTTGTGATATTTATGAAAGCTTTTGAATAAGCGAACATATCATAAAGTAAAAAGAATAGAAAGACGTGTGTATTGTTCGTTAAACTTAAAACACAGGTAGTTATAGTGCTACACTGCAACACTGCTATAGGGCAGAATTTAATATGCAAAAATATTATTTGACATGGATATATTGTCAATTTTTAATATCTAAGGTCAACGTTGTATTGATCGGCGCTGAAGGTAATAGTAGTATTTATCGGTTTATATAAACAAATAGAATCAATAAAAGTAGACATGTACAACTAAAAAAAAGAAATAAATATGTTTCTCAATAAAAAATTCCACATAAAAGTATATCATTTCAAACATTAAAAACAATAATAAGACATGACAAAATTCTTGAATTGCTCTTGCTCCACCGTCGTGTTTGTAACGAACAATGATCGTACTCAAGACAGAGACATACTTTGTGGGAAAATTTTGAATTTTACAAAATATTGTTACACCAAAAATTAAAGAAAGAGCAAAAAAATTCAGAATGCGATCAAGAACGAATTGCGAGAAACTAATAGTTCGTAATTTCAGAGATGGCACAATCATGTATTTGTCCCATAAACATTTATTACTTCCAGCTCACCTCATCAATTTGGCCAATGAAATTTCAAAAATGATACAGAGAAAAGAAAACGTATATATGATTGTTAATCACGTTTTAATTCAATAATAAATGTAATTCCTGAAATTAAATTGATGATAGGTTCTTATAATTGAAGACCCAAAATGTATAGGTTTCTTCATAAAGAATTTCCATTTACGTTCACCAGAAAATCATTGAATATATCGCTAATTTATTGATGGATCTGCGTTTAGAGAAATTAATAGTTGATTTTTTGTTAAAAGATTCAAATTAGAATTATACTTTATGCAGTTAATAATATTCTTGTTTAAAGATTATTTTTCTTCGAGAACTTTGTTTAAAGATTCAAATTAGAACAGGAAGTAAAAAAATTCAGATAATATGGCTTAATAAAACTAAGTAATTTCCACAAATTCATACATGCAAAAGTTTCCTATAAAAGCAGTGTTCTCATCATAACATCCCCCTTTTTCATTAGCAAATGGATATATTTTGTTTCAACTAATGATGTTTATATAATATAAAAGCACAAAAAATTGAGTACATATACATATTAGCTTATCTATCCCTACATCATAAAATAAACATATCCAGATATTTTGTTGCGTACTATTATGGGTCGTTTTATCTTTCAACATGGCAGAAAATGCTATAAAATATCTACAATCTACAATATTGAAAAAGTAGCAAAAATGACGGCTTTCCGTTGTTGCATGAATTCAAACACAACTTGAATATAGGTTCTGTTACTACCTAATATGGTAACAAGTTTAATGCTAGAAGAGTAACAACAATGATATCAAAATATAAACTCAAATCTCTTTATTCATAATTCCATTGCGGTCTTACATCATTTTCTAAAGCTAAAAGTACAATAATCCTAGAAAAATGATCTAAGAGCCGACCCCTTTTCTAATCTATGGAGGCCTATTTATACTGATCTGTAGGAACCTTCTAATGACGTCAGTCCTGTGAGAGGCCGGTGTTCCTGTCTGCTGAGGTGTCCTCCCCTGTCTATACAGAGATAATCGCTGTCCTCTCTCAGCGGCCTCACCTGGCTGACAGGAGCGGGGTGAAATGACCGCGATACCCCTTGTTGTCGCCCTTTAAGCCATTGAGGGCAGGCTGACACATTGGGCCCGCGTGTTAGACTCTTGGGCCTTGTCGCACATTTCCTCCCATTGGGCCTGTGGGGGCAGGCTGGTGCTTGGGCTTACTATATGGGTAATTTAGGGCCTTATCATCTGCCCCCAAACTTTTAGCGAGCGAGGCGAGGTGAAAGCTTCTAGTAATGTCGAAGTCTACTTATAGGTGGTTTGGGGCCTTATCACCTGTCCCCAAGCTTTTAACGAGCGAGCCGAGGTGAAAGCTTAAGATAGTTCCGCTCGTAAAAGGGCTCTACAACATTTCGCTCTTTGGGAATTGAGCCAGCGGCTTGACTCCTCCCGTACGGGTGTCCTTGCTGTAGACGACACGTGGGCTGGGACCTGTGGACCTAGGGACCAAGCGACGCCTCTGAAAGGAAATCTGGTTGTATCTTTTGGTGAGAAAACTGAAGAGACGCTTTTGTAGATCTCCTCATGATGGCGTCGCCTCGATTTCTTCCCTCTTCTATAATTCATATTGCTATATATTCGCGTCAGTTGGCATGTCTCTCCCTCCCCTTTGTCTCTCCAAGCTATTTCTTGTCTTCTCTTTCTTCGAACATTATACTCTCTCTGCCTTCTCTTGCAAACTCTGTGTTCTTCGTTCCTCCTCCGATCCTTTGCTGCACATCTTCTGGTGAGTGTTTTCTCCTCCTCCTCCTCAATTCTTCTGTTTAGCCCCTTTCAACTGTCTTCTAACTCTTACCCCTGGATTTCGCAGTTATGGCGTCTTCTTCTGCTCACATCAATGTTGAGGATGATGAACCCATTCAAAACCTCGTTAGGCCGACCACCGATCCAACTGTGACTGGGGCGCCCACTCCTCCGCCGGCTCCACCAGGCGGAGTGGAGTTACCCCAATCGGCGGATCCAGTTAAGAAAAGGCGCAAGGTGTTGGCAAACAAGCCCAAAAAGGAGACAATTCCCCCCCTTTAGAAGGTCAAGTTACTGCGGAGTAAAGGTTGGGGGGACAAATGCGCTTTGAGCGACTTCAAAGACGTGATGGTCTCTCCTCCTGGCACTAGATTCGTGGAGCCTGGGAAAGAAGATGACCCCACCTCGACTAGGTTGGGAATCTGCTTATTCGGCTGGACGGTGCGTTTTGGCATTCTCACATCGTTCAGCGACTTTCAGGCATCCTTTCTCAAATTCGCTCAGATTTCACCAAGCCAGCTTCACCCCTCGGCCCAGTGTTGTATAAACTCCTTTGATCTTTTTATGCGCCCAGATCAGTTGAAGTCCCTGGGCCTTCCAAATCGTCCCGCCGGTTTGGAACTACTTGGCCAATATTATGACTTCTTTGGGACTTCCGACTACTGTAATCTCCGAGCCAGAGTCAACATTTACCAGATCTCTGATTGGGCGATGCAATTTATCTTCGCCTCTAAAGAGCTATATGGTCGGCACGATATCCCTCTGGAGTGGAATAAGGAACATGTGCCTACGGGCTTTAAAATTCAAAAAAAAAAGAATAAGGAACATGCGGAAGGTGGGCACAGGTTCAGTTCCCCAGACTAACTGACCCCGCTGACCAAGCCTTCGTAGAAGCCTTGAATACTAAGCTCGCCGCTGAGGGCCCTCTTCGATTTCATCCTCGACCTGCGCGACTCCCTCGGCTTCTACGCCCAGCCTCCCCTCTCCTCCCGCGCTCTCGACGGCTTCTCCCTCTTCTTTGACGAGGCACTGCATTGCATTGCATACTCTTCTTTATTTATTTTTCATCCTCGAGTATCTATCTATCTTTAGCTTCCTTAATCTCTTCTTTTCTCTTCTCTTCTCTGCAGTTCATGTCTCGAATGGATGCTAGAGTCTGGTTTAACGAAGTCGTACCGGCTCTGGCCAAGCTACTTCTAAAACTCCCCTCCCTTTTGGAATCTCATTATCTCAAATCTGACCAACTATCTGGTCAGAGGTTTTCGGGCCTTCGCATTATGAATTCACAGGATGCCGGCATTGTATTTCTCACTCAGGCAAGTTTTAATGAATCTATAAAAGTTTGTCTCGATTAAGTGATCAGACCCGAGCTAACCCCCCAATTGCAGAATTAAATGTCAATTGAGCTGTCATTTTTTATTTAATCTTTAATTGTAATCATAATTTGTCTTTAATCAATTCTGATTTGTGCAATTGTTGAGCAATTCAAGTTAATCACGTCTCACTTGTGCAAATGGCATAAGCATTGTTCTAAGATGCTCTCTTTAATCATAGGAACTCATAGCTTCTTTACTTGCTTGTGCGCTCTTCTGCCTCTTGCCAACCAAAGACAGGAATGCAAAGCATCTCCCTATCATCAATTTTGACCAATTATTTGCGTAAGCTGATTCTTTTCAAATCCTTCTTCTCTATATATTTAGGCCATTTACTGCACTTTGATTAGATGCCCTGTTTATGCAACTGTAAATTTTGTTGTACTATTGGAAGTAAAGAAAACTTTTCATATCATGAAACTGTTACCTCTACACTAACTGTCTATTCATGTAGAGAGACAGTGAGGAGAGGAACCCAGCATCTTGGTTTGCTGTGGTTCAATGAATGCTTGGTATAAAACTATACATTACTTGTTTTATAGGGCTATGCAGCATAAATATCATCTTTTTACTTAGTAATACCTACTGTGGCTTTTTTCCTAAAAAAGAAGGCCGGAAACTGTCCGTGATTCATTATTAAAAATTTTGAGGAAAAATAAAATAAGTCCATTGATTTGTAGAAAGATGTTGAAAAATAAGTTTATTTCATTAATAGGAGAAAACTGTGAGTAAAATAAATCTGGTATCAGCTCAACAGATCTGATGCTGATTTCCTTAAATTGGGTTTGATTTAGGTCACAATGAGCTTTCCATCTCCTTATATACAATTTAATTATTGAACTTGCATGTACTCAGGACCCTTCTATCAGACTCGAAACATTGCCAGGAGCACAAAGTCAAGTGCCTAGTGCACTATTTTGAGAGAATATGTAAAAATACACCAGCTGGCCTTGTATCGTTTGAAAGAAAGGTGCTTCCCTTTAAACAGAGTTCTTATTCACACGGTGTTTCAATTACATATCCTACAGCTGATTCATGGAGCAATTCGGCGTCCTCCTTGTGCCCTTTCATGGTTGAGTAAATCTCTCTCTCTGTTCTTCTTGTTGTTTGCCTGTTATAGTTCTCTTTACCAATTAGAATCTTTATGTCATGGACCTTGTAATTTACACCTATTGTTTATCTCATAACTATAATCAATGTCACCATTCTATAGTATCAGAGATGAAAGGTATTAGTGCATTTCATGGCAGGGGATTTTTTGATTGTGGGTTACATGGGTCCGATATTGTTTCAGGACCTAATCCTTGTTGAATTTTCTTTTCTTATAATGAGAAAAATGTTAGTGGGCTCCTCTACTCATTTCGAAAAAAAAGTCAACATTCTTTTGAGTGATTAATCCGTATTGCTCGAGTCGTTGGATTTTTCATGTCACAGGACTGGTTGTTCAAACTTTCCTCCGTTGGCACCTTTTCTATGGTCTGTAAAAATCTTACTTCCATCTTATTTTGTTATATTCACAAAGCAGTGCAGGTGAGTATTTACTCGAGGAATTTTTGCAAATACCCAACATTGTTTCTGTACTCTAAAGTAGCACATGTTGAATCTCATATTTTTGTATTTAGTACCCAATATTCTTAATGCTTGCCAAAGGACTACAAGGCAACAATTATTTGATTACTGCAAGGCTAAAGCAATTTTCCTAAAAATATATATCAACACCTTTTCCCCTACTGTAATAAGTTGGTGTTATTTGCTAATAGCAAACATATTCATGAGAATGTATCTTGTAAATAACATGTGGTTGTGGGTATTTCATGAAACATCTATGGTCCATATCAATAGTTATTTTCTTATGCTTCTCAGTGAAGGTCTTGAATTTGTCTTCATCTTTTCCCAAGGTTGCAAACAACTGAGAATAGTCAAATTTTGCTTTATTGTTGCTATCTTTTCATTTCTAGGTGGTAGATTCTGGGTATATAGAGGACCAGGAATATGAAGCTTTGGAGGTTGATTTCGCAAATGAATATTTGGGAGGTGGAGCTCTTTCAAGAGGCTGTGTGCAGGTTTTATTTCTTTCCTTCTAATAGGTAGATGCCATAATTTCTACTTTTTATAGTTGTAAAACTTTTTTCGTATTGTTTAAACAATTTTTATGCATTAAAAGAATCATCTTAAGAAGCACTATTCACATTTTTTTCCACAGAATTTGCTTTCAGTGCTTTATGCTTATTATTTTTGGGCAAAATATTGTAACCCAATATTTTTGAAGAAAACTATTGTTTGTAATTAATTAAATTAATATTTTTTAGAAGATTTTAATTCTTCTGATCTTATTGGAGTACTAGAGTTGGGATGAAATGCAGGGATTCTAACCACCAGCCTTGTTTTATTGAAAATCAGATGTGTAAATTTTACCCGGGTGGTTTGTATAGTAAGATAAGATGTTATTTGGTACTTTCAATAGTAACATTATGATAGAGCTCAAAGCTTGTTGAAATACAATCTCTGTTCTCCTTGTTGTATTTTTCTTTTAACTCGTGTATTTGATATACAGGAAGAGATAAGATTCATGATCAATCCAGAACTTATTGTAGGCATGTTGTTTATGCCTTGCATGAGAGATAATGAAGCAATAGAAATTATTGGAGTTGAGAGATTTTCGGAATATATGGGGTAAAAGTTTCCAGAAGAAAAAAAATACTCATCCAGACTTTTTAAGCATCTTCTGAGGTTTACCTTATTTTCTTTTTGAAATAAAATGACAACTCTTAGGTATGGCTCCTCATTTCGTTTTGTCGGTGATCATGTTGATACCAAGCCTTTTGATAAAATAGGGAGGCGGAAAACTATAATTGTAGCTATTGATGCATTGTGCAGCCCACGGATGGCACAATATGAAATTAGGTTTCTTTTAAGGTAGCTATTTTTTTTATTGATTGTAATAATTTTAACTTTCCAATTAAAAATTTTACAATTTATTTTATGATTTCCTTGGTGTGTTATGAATCTACAGGGAGGCCAACAAAGCATTCTGTGGCTTTCTGGAGCACTCAAATTACCATTTGAGTTATGAAAGTTCTCAGGTTAATTATTTTTTATTGTTATAGTATAATCATTTGATAAGTTGGAAGGTTTGTCGCAAAATATACCTGTTATTTGTCCTCAAATGCAGATGCAAGCATTGAATAGACATGATCGTGTGATCTTTATCTCTGGGGTCCTTTTTTGTTTATTTTTGGTGAAATTGTTCATTCATTATGCACCTTCAAAAATATATTTTCTTTCATTTTCTTCCGATGAGATGAATGGCCAGGATTAGAGATTTAGGAATGCATTTATGAACAATAGAGGAAAAATTAGTTAGGGAGGATTTTGATTGAGAGAAAATCATTATTGTTGTGCCTAGAATGGTGACTTATTGGGTGTTTGCCACACTATTAGCAGGTTGGTTGTTGATTTGATTTTCTGCGAATACTTGTAAATAGAGGTTCCATTTGCAAAAATCTCAAAAAAAATTTTGAATGAAAAGCTGAATTTTTGCTTTTTGTCCTTTTTCTCTTGTTAAGCAGGAGCATTCTGAAACTCATTGTAGTTCTGAAAATTCATATTTAGTTACAACTCGGAGTATGGAAATGAAAAAAAAGAAGATATGGAGATTGATGAGGATAAGATCGGAGTTTCAACTGGAAATTGGGGATGTGGCGCTTTTGGAGGAGATCCTGAAATTAAGAGTATGATCCAGTGGCTTGCTGCTGCTCAGGTAACCGCCATAGAGAAGCAATAAATTGTACTGCATTGGACCAGAAAATATATTGGTTTGTTTAATGTACCAGAAAATACTGGGTTTAAATCTGTCCTTGAGTGGATTACTATGTTTACAATCAGCTGTTCTGAACATTGTGCATTTACCTACCCCTATTGTTTATTATATAAGCTGGGACTAGATAAAGCTGATTTTAGGGGTAAATGAAATAATTGTTATTTTTTATTTTCAGCAGAAACACAAATTGTATACCATTGTCAAAGATGTATACTAATAATTATTTATGGGAAAGCACAAATTTGTGTACTGAGGTATAAACTGGCTATGGAGTCGTTCAGTTGAGGTGATTTGAAACATTTTAAGGGCATTCTATCATTTATTGCCTTGCATTCAATTTCAAGTTTCAGGTTCAGAATTATTTTAAAATTACACAAAAACCATTGGATGATAGCTGTAAAGACAAGACAGTAGATGTCATGTGTTTTCTTGCAAAATTATTAAATTTTGCGGTTAATTTGTCAATTTTCTTCTACATATAGTACATAGTTACTGCTATTATAGACTTAGTATTTTATGACTACTACTATTTTTTTATACTAGGCAAACAGGGCTTTCATCCACTACTACACATTTGAAGAGCCATCGCTGGAGCAGCTCAAACAGGTGCATTTTTGTTTTGAGAAGGCAAATCATTATTGCATTCTTTATAATTTGAACTAATTTTTTCAATTTTTTTTTTATTGTACAAAAGGTGACGGAATGGATATTGGATCACAAATGGACAGTTGGTGATTTGTGGCACATGCTGACTGATTATGCATCCCAAAGATTCAAAAGGGAGATAAAAGGAGGCTTCTGTTCTTGGCTTCTACCGCATCTAAACAATGCAAATTCTAGCAATGCGCATGGCATGCATCATCAATAGCAAATAGGGTTAAGTTTTTTGTAGTATTCATTTTTTTAATTATTTGTACAGCAACAAGATTAAGAAATTTATCTGTTTAATTTTTAAGTGGTGCTTTAATATATAGCAGGGGTTGATTGGTTTTGTTCTTAATAAATTTTTAAAGTCGTTAGCCTTTAATTTTTAATATAATGGATTATTTTTTTGGGTATTTATTATCTTGTAAACAATTCGCTAATGAAGTTGGGAGGGACCGTTGTTTATGGTTCCTCGTGGGTAAAAAAAAATCATCGTATTATGAATTTATGATACAGGCCTTGCACTGCTAAGCAGGGGAAGAAGGCAACATATGAAAAATCAAAACACTAAAAATTTGGCAAGAATTATATCACCAACCTTATAATCCATTGAATTTTCTTGTAATTAGTTGATTGATTTTTGTTCCATGACGAGAGATAAAAATATACTTAACGCAGTAGTATAGAACTATAGATTCAATCAAAATTAAAGAGCCCTAAAAGTTAATCGAAACTCACCACCTGGCACCATTAATCCATCGGTACAGTGCCTAATTTTTATTTAAATGTCATTATACCCACTAGCTGTATAGAGATTGTCAACCTGAAATAATAAATTTATACGTGGACCTGAAATAAAAATAGTTTTTGTTGGTTTTTTTCTTAAGTTGGATTAAGAACAAACGTTTAAGTGATTCTTTCGTTCATCTTCATCCCTAGTGAGGAAGCATAAAGTAGTATGTTGATCTAGCTAGGTTGGCAATAGAAGATCTATGCACCATATTGTGAAGAGATTTCTTTTTTTTTTTTAAAAAAAAAATAAATGTTTTAAAGGGAGGCACGCATTACAGCTTCAGTCATGACAAAATTGTATTAGCCATTTACCTTATTAATCTCAGGCGTATCAAATGAACATATACCCCCAAAATTGGTAAAACAAAGGAAAGTATCAGCTATTTAATCAACTCGAGTCTTGATGAAAAATTGAGATTCAACTTAGCTGTAGCCTAAACAGATGTATATCATACTTTAAAATAAAAATTTCTGCATGAGAAATTAAAACTTTTTGCCAAAGCTCTCAATTACTTGGTTAAGATTACTCTTAGACAAAATGACAAATTGTAACATTATGGATGTTGTTGAGCTCTTCAAGCATCTAATACAGTCTCTAGCACCACTTCACAGCCTTACACATGCCTGCCCTGCAGTTCATTGCTTTGCTCTGGTCAGACTGATATCCAAAAGATGACATTACTGTTTTGCAAGACTCTGATCCCTTTTCCTCTTCCTTTCCCTTCTTTTATTTTTCTTTTTACGTTCCAACGAATTCTCTTTTGCAGTCTGTACATCTGGCATGCTATTTAGTACCTGAAACGAATCCCTTCTTTTATTTTTCTTTTTGCATTCCAACGAATTCTCTTTTGCAGTCTGTACATCTGGCATGCTATTTAGTACCTGCACAAACCAATCGTCATAGTACAGTTTATTTCTAAAAGAAACAAGTTGCTGAAACAATGAAGGATTGTACTTAAATTGTAGTTCTTTTTTTTTTAATCTTCTGATATTTCGGTACGTATAAATACTTTTCTGTCTATGAATCATCTAATCCATAATAAGCTCACATAAAGCCTTCTGTTTTTCTAAGTTTACTACAAAAGCTCAAAAAGTACCATGCTCATCTAGAGTAGTGAAATTGCATTACATACCTCAAAAAGGTGCCAAGATGCAAAAGCATCAATAGCAGCATAGCAAAGTTGCTTTTTTGATAAAACCTCTGCTTCCCAATTTCCCAGTCTTACATTCCGTTGTTTATCCAACTGTACCATAGTTATTTAACAAAATATAAACTCGTTAAGAGGCGTCAATATAATTCCTGAAACTACAAAATAAGAGGTACAAGTGTAAAACAATCCAAAAATGTATACTAAATAATGATACCTGTTTGCGCAAGATTGTTTCAGTCAATGAAGAGAGGCCCCATTGCAATGTGGGCCCCACAAGCTTCTTACTTGCAAGGTGAGATAAATCTATTAGCGGCTGCACATTTACATCATAATCCTTTACAAGTTTGGTTGCATCAGTTTGTACACCTACTCCCACCTTAAAGGAAATAAACAGTAAATAATACAACACAAGTTAAACTGGACAGAACTCTGTTTTAACAGTTCTTTTTTATGATTGCATACACTAATGTACCTACTTTGACAGATGAGCTGTCCTCCAATAGAGACTTAAGTACGGAGGGAATTCCAGAATGAAATATGTGCATCACATAACAACATGTTGTGTCCAAGCAAATTTGCATTACAGCTGTTTTTCCCCGAGTTACTCCTGCATAATTCCAAATTTCCAATTGTTGAGAATAAAGAAAATTAGGAACTATTAGCCTCAAATAATTAATTACTTAGTATGTTACCGTTACATACCTTTTTTATTATTTTTAACATTTGACCGTTAGGGACTTAAACGGTAATATTTGTTACCGTTATTTTTTCTCTGCCTATAAATAGTCATGTACATGCTTTGTAAAGTTTAGAAGAATAAGAAAACTCAATTCACAAAACCCAAATCTGTGTCTCAATTTCTAACATGGTATCAGAGCGGACTGATTAAGGCTTCCGCAATTAGTCTGAAAAAAAAAAAAAAAAAACGATGGCTGAAAATCGAAGAGAGATGCATTTAGCCGTGACTGAGACTTCTTCCCCAAAAGTCACTGCTGCTCAAGTTGATAAGAGAAACACTCTATCATGGGCTCAAGTTGTGACCAAATTCATTAGCGAAAATCAGAAAAGTGCCATGAGCACCAAGAAAAACGCAGTTCAATCAGAGCCTGAGAACTGCTCAACACAAAAACTGATCGTGCAAGTAGGAGAAATCGAGCAAATAGCCAAAACTGGTTACCTCGATTCAAGCTCCAACCAATCCGACCGTCTCAGCCTCTCGAGCAAAAATCAGTCGGATATTTTCTGTCAAGGCATCGAAACTGGCGACCAGTCAAACCCTAGCTCCGGTCATGGAAAAGGTGAAGTGGGGGAGGCGTCTAAGAGCACCAACTCGTGTAGTCATTGCAAGAAAAGCAATCACCCGAGGGAAAGATGCTGGTTTCTCTATCCTCACCTCAGGCCGAGCAAGAAGAAAGGGGGAGGCGGCGCAATCGAGAGCAAGAGAGGCGATGTCATCGGAGACAGAAAGGGAGGAAATGTTTTGCGCAAGGGGGAGAAGAAATTTCCGATTGAAACAAGTTCTGCTTCAGTGAAAAACAGGCTTGATCATATCGAAGCCCAATTAGCACAATTCCTCTCTTCTCTGACTAATAAAGGTCCAAATAATTTATTATTTTCTGATGGGCTTGGTAAAACCCATGAGCCCAAACTTTCTTTTTTAAATCCTGGAAATTGTGAAGGCCGCATCTGGTTTGAGTTGGAGAAAAATAAAAAAATTGATTGTCATTTAAATAAGCCGAGTAACTCAATAAATTGTACCAATGGTAACCATTCCAACGACTCGTACAAATGCACCAATATAGGGATAAAACTGGTTAGCCTTACCAAAAAAATAATGATGATGATAAATGGATTTTAGACTCGGGTGCAACCGACCATATGACGGGAAATTTGAACTTGTTGAAAAGTTACCGGACCATTGATAGTGAACAATATTTTACCGTGGCCAATAATGAAAAAATTAAAATTAAAGGTTGGGGTATAATTAGTATCTTGTCTAAAAATTTTTTACAAGATGTCTTTTATGTCGAAAATTGTTCAGTTAATTTATTATCTATTAGTAAACTTTCTAGAGATTTGAATTGCGAAATCATTTTTAAAGAAAATAGTGTTATTTTCCAAGATTTAATTTCCAAGGAAATAATTGGTGAAGGTTTCCTTGAAAATGGTCTTTATTTTTTAAATAGTAATAGATTTATTTTTAAAACTAGTAAAGATGAAGATTTGAGTAAACTTTGGCACAAGCGTGTTGGGCATCCTTCCGATAGAGTTTTAAACAAAATTTTTAATTTTTCTAATCTAGATTGTAGTAAGTGTGAAACTTGTAAACTTTCAAAACATACTAGACTTCCTTTTCCTATTTCTAACTCTAAAAGTAGTGATTTTTTTGAAGTTATTCATTCCGATGTTTGGGGTCCGGCCCCTATAACTTCTTATAATGACTATAGATATTTTGTTATTTTTATTGATGATTTTTCAAAAACCACTTGGATGTATTTGATGAAAAATAAAAATGAGGTTTTTTCGCATTTTCAAACTTTTTTAAATTTTATTGAAAATCAATTTGAGAAAAAAATTAAAATTTTGAGGACCGACAACGGTACCGAATATGTTAATCAAAATTTTTCTAGTTTTCTAAAACAAAAGGGTATTTTACATCAAACTACTTGTGTTTATACTCCTCAACAAAACGGTGTTTCCGAAAGGAAAAATCGTCATCTTTTAGAAGTTACTAGGTCGCTTTTATTTCAAAATAATGTTCCAAAAAGTTTTTGGTCGGATGCCGTTTTAACCGCGACTTATTTGATAAATAGGTTGCCAAGTGCCATTTTTGATTTCAAAAGTCCTTTAGAAATTTTTTATGGTAGAAAATTAAATATTAGTCATTTAAGAGTTTTTGGTTGCAAATGTTTTGTGCACAATCAAAGAATTGACAAACTAGATTTTACTTCAATTAAAACTATTTTTGTCGGGTATTCTTCCGAAAAAAAGGGGTACAAATGTTACGATCCAAAAAATAAAAAACTTTATATTTCTAGAGATGTTAGTTTTTTCGAAAATGAGCCTTTTTATGAAAATTGCAACGAAAACAATAGTGAAAAAATTCTTCCAAGTGATTTTGTATATCCTTGTGTTCCTAACATCGAAACTAGTGAGTTTCAAAGAGAATTGAGAAATATTGTAGGTGAAGAATCACAACAAGAAAGTGAAAGAAGCCTACAAAGTGAAGAAAATCGAAATGAAGAACTTGAAGAAACCGAACAAGAAGAACACATTGAGGAGGATGACGAAACTCAAGAGCAAGAGATGCCATTGAGAAGATCAAGTCGACAACCTCAACCTTCCACGAGATTAAGGGATTTTGTCACTTATTCGGTACAATACCCAATTCAAGATTACATTTCTTATTCTAATATATCTCGTGAACATTATGCCTTCTTAAATTCCTTATCCAAAATTGAAGAACCAACCAATTATGAGGTAGCCAAAAATGACCCAAATTGGTGTAGGGCAATGGATGAAGAACTCCATGCCTTAGAAAAAAACCAAACTTGGACGTTGTGTGAACTACCAAAAAGAAAAAAACCCGTTGGTTGTAAATGGATTTATAAGGTAAAATACCATAGTGATGGCACCGTAGAACGGTACAAGGCTAGGTTAGTCGCCAAAGGTTATACCCAAACTCAAGGTATTGACTACCATGAAACGTTCGCTCCCGTGGCTAAAATGAAAACTGTTAGGATAATTTTTTCCATAACGGTAAATAACAATTGGACCTTGCATCAAATGGACGTTAAAAACGCTTTCCTTCAAGGAAACCTTGAGGAAGAAGTGTATATGTCCTTACCACCGGGCCACAAAAAAGAACATATTCCTAACCTTGTTTGTAGGTTAAAAAAATCGATTTATGGATTAAAGCAATCGCCAAGGGCATGGTATGGTAAACTCTCTCATTTTTTAATATCTTGTAATTTTAAAATTAGTGGAGCCGATCCATCATTATTTGTTAGGCATAATACCAACGGTACCACCGCGGTTTTAGTTTATGTTGATGACATAATCATAACCAGAAATAACCTTGTGGAAATCGAAAATGTTAAACGAAACTTGAAACAAACCTTTGACATCAAAGATTTAGGCAAGTTAAAATATTTTCTTGGTATAGAAATAGCTCATTCTTCAAAAGGATTATTTATAAATCAAAGAAAATATGTTCTTGACTTGCTTAAGGAAACCGGTAAATTAGGATGTAAGCCGGCCAAAACACCAATAGAATTAAATGAAAAACTTGATAATGAAAAAGGTGAACCATTAAAGGACATAAGCCATTTTCAAAGACTTGTTGGTAAATTAATTTATCTAACCGTTACAAGACCGGACTTATCATTTGCCGTAAGCCAAATTAGTAAATTTATGCATGCACCAAGGACTCCTCATTTAGATGCCATTAATAGAATATTAAGGTATCTAAAAGGTACTCCCGGAAAGGGAATTTGGATGAGAAAAAATGGTACTAATGCTATATGTGGCTATTCCGATGCAGACTGGGCCGGAAGTTTCGATAGGAGATCGACAACCGATTTTTGTACGTTTGTAGGCGGAAACATAGTCACATGGAAAAGCAAGAAACAAAATGTTGTGGCACGATCTAGCGCGGAGGCGGAATATTGAGCCATGGCATCCACTGCAAGCGAATTGACGTGGATCAAGCAATTATTAGCCGACTTGAATTTCAAACATGAAGTACCAATGAAGATGTTTTGTGATAATCAAGCGGCAAGACACATTGCGGCAAATCCCGTCTTTCATGAGCGGACCAAACACATAGAGGTAGATTGCCACTTTATTAGAGAAAAAATCCAAGCCAAAGAAATCGAGACTCCATATGTCAAGAGCAAGGATCAATTAGCGGATATCTTCACGAAAGGATTAAGCATCAAGAACTTTGAAGATATCTCATGCAAGCTAGGATTGTATGATATCTACAAACCTAGCTTGAGGGAGAGTGTTGAGAATAAAGAAAATTAGGAACTATTAGCCTCAAATAATTAATTACTTAGTATGTTACCGTTACATACCTTTTTTATTATTTTTAACATTTGACCGTTAGGGACTTAAACGGTAGTATTTGTTACCGTTATTTTTTCTCTGCCTATAAATAGTCATGTACATGCTTTGTAAAGTTTAGAAGAATAAGAAAACTCAATTCACAAAACCCAAATCTGTGTCTCAATTTCTAACACCAATTGAATATGTTCTGCATGTTGCTATTTTAATTCCTAAAACTAATATAATATAATAATATCTTCTGCAAGGTAACTACATCGACCCTATTCAAAATATCAAGAAGCTACCTAACAATCTAACATGGACATGTGAAAACTCCGTGACAGCAACTGATACAGGTCTAATATAACTTGTTCTTTACCAGCCAGTTACTGGTAATGCACTAGACTGGCAATTCATTAGCAACCCATTCAGTAATGGCAACGATGAAACTAGACAGGGAACTCACCTTTTTGAAATGAAGGCTTCCATTCGACATCAAATCCAAGAGGAACTTGACCGGTGCTCTTCCTGGATTTAATTTTGTTTAAGAGCTCCTTAGTAGCTTTCTCTACTTTGCTAGCTGTTCGACAGTAAGCTATTCGCCCACCAAATTTAAGTACTTCAAACTTGGGTCCAAGATGAACTGTAAGAGTAATAAAAATAGATAATAACAAAAAAAAAAGAAATAAGGAATGCAAACATAAGCTCAGAAATCAAAGAAATGGGAGGAACCTCTGCGAGGGGTGGGAGCAATGTCCCTTATGAAATCATTTTCCATCATAAAATTGCTACGATGTAGAGGAATATGACCAGCATATATTTTCTCTAATGTAGAATCACGCATTTTATATAACCATGCGCTGATCTTCTCTTTATCTGTGCTTTGATCAGTGGAACGCGAACCCAATTTGTTTTCAGTTTCACCTTGACCTCCTTCCGCTGAGTATATATGCTCTGACAGTGTGGAGAAGGGAGTGTGAGTTTGAAAGCTGCCATTATTAGAATCATGTTTTTCAATAATTAGTAAGTCCCTGTCAGAATAGTACAAAATACTAACACTAAAAGCAAACTGACAGAGACATTTTTGGGATTATACTGAAATAGTAAAAGTAAACTAAACAATAAATATAATCTTTGAAGATATTTTTTATAAGATATAACATGACTTCTTGAGATATAATAATTAAGGCCAGTTTGTTAAGATTTTAAAATTGGAAAAAGAAATAAATCAGCACTGACAATTATACAAATCTGGTTAAATTGGTATTATTTAAATTTTTGGAAACTGATAACATATTAATTGTACATCATAAAGCTCTCCAGATTATATTTCTTTGCTTAGAGCTTTGAAATTGTAAGAGGGGAGGGCTACAGATTTTAACAACCGCAAAAAAAATCACAAGTTTAAACCCATTTTTAACTCAAAATTTTAGGATCAGCTCCTTAACTTAATACGGCCATTTTATTATTATTATTATTATTATTATTATTATTATTATTATTATTTATTTTAAAAAAAATTATACCTTATGTTTACATCAGAAGAGATTGGTAGCCAGTCAGCAGTGCAGAGAGAGGGTCGAAACGAAAAGAGAAGCTTCCGGTACCGGTAGAGAGAAGATGGTCCTGACAAGCGGGACCCAGTGGGCATGAAAATAGGCATGGCTAGGTTTCTAGCGGCCTAGCGCTGTGTCCAGGACTCCAGCCTAAGAAGTAAGAAGTGAGGTGACGTGAGGTGACGCGACCTCGTTGCTTTTGAACTGAGGCGCCAATTTTGTAGACGATTCTATTTGTAGAAGCCTAGAAGGTGATCGGCGTTTGGAATTTGGGAGGTTTTTCACTTTTCAGTGGACTGGACTACTGGAGGAGGCCAGGAGGGTTTTGGGGGGTTTTATTGACAATGGTTTTGTTTCTGTACGCTTCAAGGCAAGGGTTTTATTTACTTTATCTTTATATATGTTTGTTGTGTTAATATTAATATATAAACGAAATCATGTACAATCAAAAGTACGTAAATATATGGTTTAAATTATTTTTCATTTATTTAAATTTTTTGAGGATTTTTTATTTTTAGAAATAAAATTTTGAAAGCCTATTGATTAAATATGTAGGTGGATATTGGAATAATTTCGTATATAAAAAAAAAGTAATAGTCTAGTATACTAAAAAAAAAAATCTATTATTTCCTTTTACAGCTTCATTTTTTTTTTGTCGAGGGTGAGGGTCCAAAAGATAAATAAATAATGCTAAATGCTTCAAATAGTGTACGAAATTTGTTGTTGGTTAAATCAGAGCCATTGTTGATGCAAAACACCTTTTAGATTTGTGTGTCCATTGATTTGGAATAAATTTCACAAACTTATTGAAGGTTGAAAAACCTCACTGGCCGAGCAATGAAATTCTAAACTTCTTGAAATCATCGTTAAAATGTAATCTAATGATTATTATCTAACAATCATGTTTCCATCGTACATTTTCAAATTTCAGCAGTGAATATCCCGTTATTTCATTTCGTAGCACCCCATCATATGTAGATTGTAGTTCCCACAACCCTGACATGAGGTCACTGGTTATTATTAAAAAAAAAAAATTAATTTGATCTTTAAAATTATGGTCCAGAACTTAAAAAAGAAATTAATCGATGGCGTATAAATGTATAATATCAGGGGCTTCTTTGGACCTTAAAATTTGGGGCCTCATCCTTTTTATGGACTAGAATAAAATGATTTGAAATTTAAAAACAACAGTTTGGAGTCGGAACTCTTAATGAATCCGGCCTAGTTTCTTCACGACAGTTTTGATTGCGCATGCCAAGAGGAAAAACATTTTTGTAAGACAAAAGAAAATTACTTTTAACATTCGATTACCTATATAGAAAAGAAATAATAGGATTAGCACAATTTGTTAAAAAATGAAGGAAAATCATAACTTCCAGAATCCAGAGTATGATTTCATGATTTGGTTGTTGGACTGAAAAAGTGAACCAAAAGTCCAGGCGCTAAACCTATTTACGAAAGTCAGGCCCAAAGAAACTTCTCCGACTTAACCCAGTTTACAAAGTTGCTCACCTTGCGACTCTCGTGTCTCCTGTCTCGTCCACACGGAAACGCGGGAAAATGCACGAGAGACGGGGACAGGAAAGGCAAGGAAAGGCAACGGAAGTAATTAAAATCAATGCATTTTGTTAAATTTGAGTCATGAGTTTTCATATTTCCAAAAAAAAATATATATATATATTGGTTTCTAATTTGGAAAGCTCTTTAAAACATTTTGTAAATGGGGTCAAGCTCGATGCAGGTACTCAGTAATAAATGTTTAAATAAATTCATCTTAATTTACACTGCATGCTACTCTAATTTCTTAATTTTTAGCTTTTTATAGTTAATAAATACATGCATCTTTTCTCTTCCAGAGGAGGAAATAGCTTACGGAATCGCTACTTTTGAAATTTATTCATTATAGTGCATCTCCAGAAAACTTCTTACGAGAAAGGAGGAGAGAGGAGAAGGTTGTGAAATCGCTATTTTTGCAATATATTTATTATACAATAACTACCTCTCGTATACCTCTCGTATAATATATACACATCATGAAAAAAATAAATTCTATACAAGTTAAATGTCCCTTCAATCTCTATTATATTTGCACGAGATATACTAATGTGCTCCATCTGGATAACTGCAAATTATAAATCCAATATAAATATTTGTGGGCATTCTAAGTCTTTAATTTAGATTAGTTATAATGTTTTGTAACATTATCTTTTTTCTTTGACCTCTTTCCAGCACAAAATAACATTAAATAAAAAACAAAGTATGAGAATTAGCCATTACTTTAATTTTATTTTTAAAGATGAGGATAATATTTATCTAAAAAAAGTTGAGATATGGAAACATTGAACAATGATATAGCTTGTCTGTGAGATAAATCATTCTCTTATATCAGATGCCATTCGTAAACTGTGGAGGTCCTGAGACAGGTTGGATAATAAAAAATCGCATGCACCATATTTTATTTACTTTTTTCTTCTTCGTCTTTTTTTTCCTTTTTTTTTTTTGGGAATCTGCTAGAAAATTTTTCACCAGACCATGCATGCAAACACTGACAAAACTAATATGATTTAAATTGAGGAGAGAATTTAAAGATATTCCCTGAGATATATTTCATGAAAATAGCAAGCCTCTGGTTGGTTATTCGTGCGTTGAAACTTATGCAAGCTTGTTTTTTTTTTTTTTTTGGGTAGCGATTTCTAAATAATAAAAAAGTCATTTTCAATAGGCTGTACAGTAAATACAATTCTAAACCTTTTAAAATTCATCATCATTAAAATATAATCAATATGAATAAAAAAAGCAAGTCCAAATTGCGGGCTTAAAATTACGATACTGTGCAATGCTTGGATCTAAATATGTAAAATTGATAATACGGACTGGATAAGATATGTTAGAAATTTGAAACGAAAATTTTATGTAGACTCAACTAGCCTGAACGTAGTACATTTGTATTATATATACACGAATGCGTTTGGATTGTTTGAGAATAAAACTATGATTATTATTCAGTGAAAAAAAATATTAATTTTAGACGGTTGAGAGTAAAAGTAGGATTAGTTATTCGAAATAAATAATATTATTCCAAAACATTCGAGAATATATTTTTTCTTTTTGGATTTCTTTTGTTATTTATAACTATGAGTGATCCAAAAATTCGAAATAAAATTTTAATTCTAGTATGTTTGGATCAATTTTTAATCCTCATTAAATAGATGATTCGACGAATAAAAAGATATTCCAGATTTGGGACCATTTCAAAATGGCACTCTTAATTCGAAAAAAAATCTTGATCACCTAGGAATAATAAATTTTATTATGTATAACTAATTTCAATATTATACTCAAGCTATCCAAACATCCCCTAAAAGTTTATTTTGGATCTAGACTAAAAACAAAATAAATTTCATTCCTAGTGTGTTTCAATTATCTTTTTAATTCGAAATTAAAAGTGATGTCAATAAATTTTTAATCCAAATAAAAAAATGATCCAAACATTCTAAGAATAATAATAATTTGTTTCAGATTTATGACAAGTTAGAAATAATACTCTAAAAAAACGCCTACTCAACTATTTAGGAATATTATATTTACTTTCAAAATATCTAATGCTAATTTTATTTTTAAACAGTCCAAAACGTACCATATAATAATCGTACCAAGCATCCCTGAAAAATGAAACAGAACACATTTTTTTTTGTTGCGAAGATTGAGATACCCATCTAGAAAGGGGATAATAAGATGAGCATAATTTGGTGGTAAAACAAAATAAATACGTGATATCGGCAGAATGAGATGAATTGTCCACGAGCACCGTCCGTTACAAAGTTTTCGAAAACGGTTGTGAAAGGTTGGTGAGGTCCTTTAACGCTGCTCGCTCAGTGAACCTTTTATTTTGTCATCTTGTGGTGCCGTGTGTTTTTTAGGACTTGGAGTGTGTTGGCCTGTTCGTTGGGTAGTGGGACTGTGGGAGGAAGACTGGAAGTGGAAGAGAGACGGAGAGAGCGCGTGACGGAGCATGATGAGTTGATGACACTTGGTAACACAAAACGACAATTCTTTTGCGAGGTTTCTACCCAGTACCCACGAACAGCTTGTACGACCTTCTACAAATACAATTGTACTCCTCTTCGACCGTACGTGGTTCCGTGGGGCTAATTTTACTTTATTATATTTAATTATTATTATTATTATTATTATTATAAAATAAATAAGAAATAAAGTTGATGAAGAGTAAATACGTTTGTTTGATCACACAAGTACATTAAGTGAATAAATTTTTATCACAAATTTTTATCATAATTAATTAATTTTTATAATAATTAATAGTACAAGGTTGATGATGATGATGATGATGTTGATTATTATGATCATCATCGTGATTAATAATTAATTGCGTAACTCTAATATTTTTATTTCGTGGTTGTAAGATTAAATATGGAATAAATAAATTACTTCACAACTAAACCTTGCAAGTTGCAATTTAAGTTGAGAATCTTCATATATTAGTATTTAGCAAAAAAAAAAAAAAAAACCATTATACTATTACGATTATCATTATTTGTTTGACAAATTTGCCGAAAGTTTCATGACATAGGGAAAAATTGTCTTAATATACTAACTATTAAATAGTTTAAAGAAATTATTTATTACGAAATCACCAACTTTATTATTTGTTTTTTGTTTTTTGATTGTCTAATAGTCTTTAGTAAACTGTGTGGTTTTGACTGGAGTCCATTTAGACGGACGCCGATGCTCTAGGCTTTACTAGAAAGTTCCAACTCAACCCAAATTCTGATCACATCGGACGAACCACATTCGTCCACAGAGAAAGCGCGGGAAAACGCACAGGTGGGGAGGGTAGAGGAGAGGAGAGGAGAGGAGAGGAGAGGAGAGACGGAGAGGAGAGAATGAGAGATGGCTACCAACGGAGGTGATGCAATCCGAAGCAGATCCAGTTACGCTGGGGCCCAGGTGCTCAGTGACGGTCAGGTACCATTTTGGGCCCCACAACGACCTCTCATCCTTGCTTCATGGCATGGCTGCTACTCGGTTGCAATAATTATTAATTAATCCTTGCCTTACTTTCAAACATGTCTTTGCATTTTAGTCCATAAGTCCTCACTAGTCACTTGTCACTACTTCTTCTCAATCAAAGGGATTTAATTTAACTATCTCTTCAGCGGGATAAACACATATTTCAAATCTTATTTACTTGCACTTGCAGCTGCCAGAAATGGCTTCAATATTTCCAATAAATTGTAAAAATACTTATACTGTCTTCGAACATTTGGTACACAAATTGACAAATGGAAATGGTATTGCCAAACAGGTTTTGGGCACTAATGGTGACAAGATGAAGCTAGAGATTTTTATCAAGAAAAAAATGACAAATGTGTTCGACAGGACATCATTTGAACTGAATATACTTGAAGGAGAGACTATATTTGAGAAAATTCGGTGCCAATACTTGGTATTAAGGTTTTCACTGTGGCATCTTCTTCTGTGCTGTTCAACGAGTGTTTTATGTGGCTGTGGAAGGATCTGGATGCTTATGTAAGGTACACTTATATATTTTTAATCAAGAAAAAACTAATCATATCAATTTGTCATGATATCATGTGCAAGAAATTAAATGTGGAAAGTTGTAATAATATATAACAAATATTGTAATGGGTATAATTATGATCAACTTAATCAGATAAGATTGAGAGATAGGCTATCAATGTATATTAGTTTTTGGCATTCAATATACGATATCATTCACATGTAAATGGATATATCTACTTCTGGTAGTATTTTGATGCTTTGTGCGTGCGTAATGACCTTCTTAATTGATTACAATCTCCTTGTTGTTTCCTCAATATTTATATTCTTAGCCCTTTCCTGTACATTTATGAAGTAGAAAAATACATTGGACAAAATCTTTTCTTGCTACTATTTGTCCTGCTATTTAATTCTACAACTGGAGAATTTCTGTGGCTAAGTCAAAGAGGAAGCAGTCTTTGTTCTCTTGCATGCATGCCATAAGGATTACATTATGCCGCACAATCAAATTTTTATAAATAGTGGATGTAGAATATTTAACTTTTGTCCAGCCCTTTTTCGCACAACATAAGTATTAATGGATCACCTAATTAGCAGTGGTGCTATATAGTTAACTGTTAATTAAAAAAAAAAAAAAAATCCTTGGGTGTTTTACTAAGAGAATCAGGCTAATTCATTTGGCCATTGTGTTTGAAGCAAGTCTTTTGGTTGATCCTGTCAAGAAATGTTCTGAAAGCTAGTCTTGAGTTGGCTAAAATTTGGTTTAAGAAATTGAAAGTTAAAAAGCATTCCCTTAGAATTTATTCATGGCTGATAAGTTTCAATGTGATATTGCCAACAGTTTGATAAGGTTCAAATGGTACAATTTGTAAAATAGGTGAACAAGCATTCTAACAAGACTAGCAAGACACATGTATTTGTACGTGGCATGAAGTGATGTTGTTTGCTTAAGAAACAACAATTGTAACCACCACCTCCCCTACCCTCTTGTTTTGGTGAGAGTTGGAAGGATCCTATATGCGGATATGGCCAAATCTAAATCACTGGCTGCTCCTAGGGCATGTTTAATAAATGACACTGCAGCCAATGACTAGTGGGACCTACCATCTTTCTATACTGACTTCTATAATTTGCTCCAGTCGTGAGGTTGCAATAGCCGTGAACAATTCTTTTTTTCTGCTTAGATTGCCAAGTGTTAAAACGGTTGTCTTATAATAGACTCCTCTGTTAGAATGGGCCTATTACTCAGTTCATGAACCATGTACTACTTATAATAATTTTGTCAGCCACATTTAGAAACACATTACAACTAGAACCAGTTTACCTAGTCACGCGTCTCTAGTGTTAAATATGTGAGAATAATTCCTTCTTTTATTATTCTGAAAAATCAATTAATGCATCCACTACTTCCCCTTTCTGCTCGTCACCCGACCATGACTCATATGGAGCATGGAAAACCTAGCATTGAATTCATTCACACTTTCTACTCGGGGGAGAGAGAACTCTTTTCTCGTTTGGCCTCCTCTCTTGAAATAGATTGTGATTTAGCCTTGAAGATCATATCCTATTGGCTATGGCTTGAAGAAAACATAAATAAACATGTAATTTACTCTATCCAATCCTTGAGTGATGATGGTCTTAAACGGATCTCTTCACTTGGAGAACAGATTTTAATAAATGCTGTTAAAAGTGACTCTCCTATAGCAGAAAAAGCCCTTTCAGGTGTCAATTATTTTCTGAAAGCTGTTTGCTGTAAAGCTATGAGCGATCTCAAGGATATAGTAGAGTATGAAAAGGCCAAGAAGGCACTCCAGGAACTGGATCTAGAGGTGAGTTGTTTGTAGATCTATTCTTTGTTCATATTTAATTTCTTTTTTTGAATATTAGTTTAGAGTAATTTTTTGGATTTTTAACTCAATAAGTACAATTTTCTTTAACCAAAAAAAAAAATACTAAATTGGACTGCAATTTTTTGTCGAGAGTTGTCGTTTTGATGTGAAGTTATTACATTTCTGAAAATAATTTTTGGCTACTAAAACTATGTATCGAAAAATTGATAAGAGGGATTTAAAATTTCATTTTTACACACTGCAATTCATTTTGGAGTAGTGATGTACAAGTGCATTCACTATACATCTTAATGCGAATCTTTTCTGAGAATTACTACGTAAATAGCTAGAAGAGAGATGTAAATAGCTAGAAGGGACAAATAATTTTTTGCTCCTGACATATTTTTATTGAAAGGATATAATTCTTCGCAAAATGATAGTTCGCTATTTTGGTCGGAAGCATCAACTTGCATGCACTTCACTTGAGCTTCACAAATTTTAAAAGAAGGATTCACGTGTAGATAGGAATTCAATCATTAAGTAACACGGCGACAAAAGCTTTAAATATTATATTGAATAGAAACATCTCTTGAAATTGACTATCAGTTCCAGTCAATATATCTGTTTATTTAAGGCATTCTATTTCTCGCAACTTCTAATTCCAAAAACTATTATGAAGTGATACTTTAAGAAGAATGAGACAACTGAACTGCAACAATGAAGCATGCATTCTTCTGATTATTTCAGGAATTCTTGTGTAAACCTGATCCATCATTAGCTAGTTTACACTTATCAAGTGGAGATGGCGTTGGCAGCAGCAGCTCTGCTGCTAGAGGGATGCACATGCAATTGAATGAAGTAACGAACTTACCTTGGTGTACTTGTTTTTCTTTTTAAATTTTTTTTGCCAGGAAAAGGTACTTCCATCAGTAGGTAATTACTAATATGATTTCTTTCCAAATTACTTGATCTGTACTATTCAGCCCATCACTCGTTATTTTTACTTGTTTACATTTATTGTTGACATGAGCTAGTTCTCTTCTATTAACTTTGGAAAATTTGCAGGAAGCATTCTGAGTCTACTTAATATGTATGCACATTGAAGTCCAGCATTTAATTTTTTGTTTATTTCAGGGTTTTCTATCAAGCATAGCCAACTCTTCTTTATCAGGGGTCTCCATATCACAAAATGAGAGTTATATTGGAGGCAACATCAGAGAAGTCAGTAGTCTAGTGCAAACACATAATGTAACTACTCAAACTTTTCTTCACTTGGTACAACTTAGTTCGGTAACTTTAATCTACTTTGCTTTTCCAAATGGCTCGATAATATTCTTTCAGAAGATGAATTCAGTGTAATTAGTACTTGGTTAAACAATACACCCAGGATAAAAAAGTCCTTTACTCCTACTTGCTGCATTTTTTTTATGTTTAAACAACACTTTTGAGATTTTTATTTAGAATGAAAAAATTGGATTCATAACCTCAACCTACGTAATGTTTTCCTTTTTAAGGGCCATTTTTCTCATGGAGGCAGTACTAGCAGAGACACAGGCAAGGAAACGATTCTGGTTCAGCTACATGTAAGTTACCTAAAATTTATTCCTCTCTATTATTTCTAATTATTTCCCTTATTTGTCAATTATACTAATCTCCCAAGTTCCTGAAGGTTTACCTTTGAATGCATATTTTAATTAATACTAGTTATATGGACCAAATTACAACATTTCCTTTTTCTCCCAAACATTAAGAGTTCTTTCTAAATCTTGCATAATTTTCACACTTTCTAGAAACTGTCTTTTGATAAAAGGAAGGAATGATCGAAAGCCTGTACTTTAGTAAAGATAAGCCACAAAAATGATCAATGATTATTCTTGATCTCATCCCAAATAAACCAAAATGAAGGAGAGCCCATAACCCGAGATGAGCTTGAAGGATCCTTTTTACAGGGAAAGATGTGAGCAGTACCAATTTAAACTGAGTGATGTACAGCTTATCCTTTACTTCTTTTTTCCAGATTTTATATATTACTTTCTTCTTTGAGTCATTTTTTTGAAACTTTTTTCTCAATGCCTCTCATACAATGTAAATAATTGTAGTGAGAAAAATAATTGAAGTATGAAATACCTAATGTTTTGCATACTGTAGGACTGTGCACAGAATTCATCACAGTTATCTGCTTTGGCAAAAGCATACTATCCGAGCCATTCCAGCTATACCAGTTCTCCAGGTCTATATCCTGGAAACAATGTTCCTCCACCAGCAGTGGCACAAAGGATTGATTATAACTCAATTGGATGGAATATACCTGCAATCCCTGCAAAAAGTAACACAACTGTACCACATGTGCATTTACAAAGCAGTGCAATTGTACCACAGGTGCACATACCTGCACTTGCTCCCCAAAGTGGTGCCGTTCTACCACGCGTACCTGCACTCGCTCCACAAAGCAGTGTAGTGGTACCACATGCACTTGTCCCTTCACAAAGTGGTACAGTTGTTTCTTTCCAAAATCGCACTAACTTGTCCCAGTCTTCTAATGCTACGGGAGTTTTACTGCCAGCTCCTCGTCTTCATCCAGATGAGAGGACATTATTTGTCACATTCTCAAATGGATCCCCATTGACAGCTGATGAGCTGATGGAATTCTTCGTGACGTAAGTTTGTACTGTTTTTCTTAATTAGGATTTTGACTAATTTTGGACGAAGTCCAGGCATGAACAGATGATGGTTATATTCATTGTGATTATCACACTTTAGTAGGATCTGTGGTAAGTTAAATTAAGTCTGATACATGCAACTGGTTTCAGTGCACAATTGCTCAGGTTATAAATATACAACTTGCTGGAACATAGTTTTGGCTTAAAAAGAGTTTATAGTACTACTTTTGGTAACTCTCAGGCGCTATTACGATGATATTGAAAGCATTTACATCGAAGAGCCAACTACAACGAGAACTCCGCAGTTTGCGCACGTGACATTCTACAGGCCAGAGTCAGTGGAGCTTGTTTTGGCTGGCCATGCGAAGGTGAAATTTAGAACTCATGGAAAGCATCTGTGGGCCCGCCGGTTTATACCTAGGAGGCGGAGGAGATGGGGTCGGAACGGTAACTGAAATGTCAATCCTGTGTGCCATCGTCAGCACTACATTGTAGCTTTATAAGACTCTTCCTAACCTTGGTCACCTACATAGCATGGTCCTGTTTAGTTTAGTTTGCATTTTCACAAGAACTTGTGTTTCTTGTAATGGGAGGGAATTTGGGCGGAGTCCACATCTTTTATTGAAATATATACTACAAGGTTTTGTTGTTTGAGAGAGAAGACGCTTAATTATCAACTTGTACAAAATCTTGGGTGACAGGAAACTCAAGTTACTGTATCTTATTTACTGCACGTAGTTTTGTTGTTGTTTTGATAATTTGTTATTTTCTTGTTTTCTAACCGGCTGCAACAAGTTGGGTTGTCAATAATTGAAGCATCTCATGTTTGACTTTGATCAGCATTTGGAACAAGTTGGTTTTGATTTTCATCAGCATCTGCTTCATATTGCAGTCCAATATCTATCACCTTCCATCAAAAAGCAATTTAAAAAAAAAAAATCACAAATAGAAATAAACATTTAAAAAGGATTTTGTAAATGAACTCTGTATGTAAATTTTGGTATCCACGCTTGTTTGCGGAGGAAAGCTTAGGCAGCGGAAGGGCGGACGAAATTGGCGTCTGAATTTCTAAAAATCACGTTTACCCTTCGATGCATTCTCTCTCTCTCTCTCTCTTTTTTCCTGTTTTATTTTTAATCGTTCTCTGTTTTTTTTTTGTTTTTTTTTGGAAATAAGTAGGCTGACCTAGGGCTGTATACGAGCCGAGTTCGAGCGAGTTGGCCTCAACTCGAACTCGAACTCGCCACAACTCGTGACTCGGCAGTGAGGCAGTTCCGAGCTATTTAAGTTAACTCGAACTCATATTGATTTAGCTCGAGTCAACTCGTGACTCGTTATGCAGCTCGTGGAAAAGGAGGCGAGAGGATTTTGCTATAAAATTCTTCAGCCGAGAGATGATGCTGTTCGAAAATCTAATGCCATTCTTTCATGTGAGGAGAAAGGGAGTAAAAAGAGGAGGCGATCAATCAGTAGAGACTAGAGAGGAGTGTGGAAGATGACTGGGAATAGATGAAGTGAGAGGCTATGCTGTGATGGTGGTTGCTGGGCAGCGAATAGTGGAAGAGGCGCAGATGTGTGGGAAGGGAAAGGTTTCGGGAGGCTAGGGTTAGCATAAGAAGTTGGGCTGTGCACATTAATTAACTAATTATTTAAAGAAAGTTTTTTTTACGGCCCATATATGCTTGCAAATAGAAGTAAGATTGTGTACACCAATTAAAACTTTTTTTACAGCCCATATATACTGACTCGAGTTGGGCCGAGTAGTAATATAAACGAGTTGCCATAACTCGAGTTGTTCGAACTCGAGTTCCATTGACTCGAGTCACCACCGAGTTTTTTTCGAGTCGAGTTCGAGTAACTCACGAGTCACGAGTTTTTTGCTCACCCCTAGGCTGACCCACCACTTTCCAAAAAAAGAAACGAAGATACAACAATCAAAAGTTTCCAGAAAAGGCAAAAGAAGCAACATCCCGGCACTGGTACTATAAATCCCTTGATACCAGTGCCCCCATTATTATCTCCAATTATCTAACCATTTAAACCAAGAATGCAACCAATTACTACAATTATACCAAATCAAAATAAAATCATCTTTTCTAACTAAAGTCTTTAAAAAAGCTACTATCATATCACTTCACATAGATCACCAGCTGCCTTCCTTCTTCATGGTTTCTTTCCTGGCCTTCACCCCTTTCGAGTTGAGCTGGAAAGTTCTCTGCAGGCCAGTTCCCCCATATATCTTCCTTCACTGCCTGTTTCCATTTTCCTGACCAATACATGAGTATACCTTTTATATCATAAATGCATTTCTGACCCCCTGGAAACTACAATCATTTCTTTGTTTCCAAAGCACCCATAATATAGCTGCACAGTAGTATCTATATGCCAATTTGCATTGAATTTTTTGAGCCACTAATATTAAATCTTCTAGCCTATCTGGTTTTTTTGGGAAGGATAAACATGATTGTGTAGCCATTCCCAAATTTTTGCATTCCGAGTATATCTAAAGAATAGATGATCCACGGTTTCAAGACTTGTACAATAAGTACATTGTGGATTTCCTTCCCATCCCTTAAGCACCAGACAAGAGTATTAGTCTGAAGAAGTACTCATGAAATTCTTTGTGCAGGTGGGGCGCTCCCCACTTGTTATAAAAATATAATAATAATAAAAAAAAACAGACACCTCAAAATGTAGAGATCTTCTAGTGAATGTCTCGACAGTCGACACCCAACATGACTTCCTTCGGCCGTAATTTCCCTCCTTCAACAAGCTACACCTTTTAAAAGCATACTAGCAGGAAGCACATGAAGACAAATCCGAGGGGAAGAAGCTTTCCATAGTCTCTCTTACAGAATTAATATCCGCTTTATTTAATGGTAAATTTTGATCCACCTTTTTTTTTTAAAAAAAAATATATAAGAATCATTTTGTAGAGGTTCTACAGAAAAATTGCTTAATTTAGAGCTCACTTGATGTTCTTTCCGTGAAATTTCTTGTTTGTTTTATTCTCATTTCATTTTGTTCATACTGTGTCTATTTAGTGAAGGATTGATCAACTATAGATCAAAAGTTTGTAAGAGTGATATAACGAACTGTTACAAAGCTTGGAGCAATCAGACAAAATCTAATGCTCTTTCTTATTTGAGCAATGCATATGATACGATTTCTACTGGTTAAGAGGATTGATGATAGGATTGTATCCTTTTCTTTAGTTTGCTGGATAGTGAACAAGAGAAAGAAAGAGAACTAGATGGATTCAATTTCAGAAGGGGGTAAAATTGAAATTGAATCCATTACATTATATTGTATTGTGCAATGAAGATTGATTCATAAACCCTTTGGCTGATTGAATTGAAAATTTCTGCTTCAATTTCAATTTCAATATTCTTTATCCCAACTTTATATGAAGATTCTTGAAAAAACTTTCTGACAACTATAAAGTTGAGATAAAGAACATTGACAACTAATAGAAACTTGCCTTTCACTTCAGGTATAATTAACTTTGGTGTTTTTTTGGAATGCCTATTCAATAACAGTAAAGACATTTAATAATAATTTATAGAAAAGGCCACATAAATGTTTTTTTTTTTTTTTTTTTTTAGGGTCAGGTGGCAATCACCACACTGACAAAATATTAATAATAAAAAAAAGTTACAAAGTTCAAAGTGTAAAAAGGAAAAGAAGACCGCATAAATGTTTACTTGAGAGCACAGATTAAGCGATAAAAACTTTCATGCATTATACCAATATATATTTTTTTTCTTGAAAATTAGAAAGTACATGAACTGAAATAATTGATATCTGATTATTTTATTATAGAAAAATATGGTTAGATGATTGAATGATGTGTAAATTGTTGGAGGACAACACAATAAATGCCTAAGTCATCGAGGACTGTTATGTAAAAGAGTGAAACATCATACATACACCGGATTTAATCCGGAAACAACGGGGCAATAGGCCAATAGTCCCACATTGCCTATCATAATAAGCAAGAGAGCCAAGCTCCCTATATATCCGGGCCTATGATATCTTTCCGAATCCATGTGTCCGATCACTTACGATAGGAGATCGTGTTGATGTGCATTCCAGCCAATTCACTTACACGGGGATGTGTTGGATATATATGAGTGCTGTGCAATTATCTACATCGGATAGGTATCAGATACAAGGTAATAATTTCTTTTAGTGGTCTATTACAAATTAGTTAGATATGCGATAAGTATTAGGTACCAGGTAAAGTTTAAACAAAGATAAAATTGACCGAGAGATGGCGCTCTCCCCAACCAAGGCGATTCAACTGGCGAAGTCGCAGCCACTTCCCAAGAAGAGCTCCGGCCACCTTCACACCACCTCTTTCAGGGAGTTCTTCACCACTGTGCTTCAACCCAACCCCTTCTCTCCCTCCCACACCACAGACCCCTCTTCTTTCTTCCTGTTTGACCCAAAAATATTATGCCAAAATGCATGAAATAAATAACCTATTTTATGACCAATAAACACAAGAAAGCTAAAAAATCCACGAAAAATACCAAACAAACTCCAAAAATTCCCCAAAAATACCCAAAAATTCCTTAGGAATTATGATGAATTATCATAGTTTCAAAATGCCAAAAATGTCAACAGAAACCCTCCATTTTGCAAAGAAACCCCAAAATTCCACAAAATTACCTAAAATAAATCTATGAGAAATCCTACAAAACCTTTTAAACCATTAAATTCCTCACATTTTTCTGAGTCTACACATAAAATTTTACCCAAAAATACCCAAAGGAAGGCCTTCAAACAATTTATTTTCACTTGGCAGCAATTAATTGATAGAAATTAAAATGGAAAATCAAGGAAAATCCCAGAAAATCCAGAACTCTGGCGCGTGCAACCAATTGCAGGGGATCCGGGGGGGTGCAAATGTCGCTGCATTTAAAATCCTTCATCCCGCCTCGATTTTTGCCTGCACGCGGCGTATGAACCGAAAGTTCTGACCCTTCACTGGCTCACGGTGAAACAGACACACCCACCTTCTCGAGTCTCATTAAACCTGACTCGTGGGCCCCCACTTGTCAGCTTCGTCGTCTTCTTCCCTGGTAAAAGAAACTCTCGAGTTTTACCGCGCGACGCCGGGGTGAAAAGGTGAAACTTCCGTTCCTCGTCGACGTGGCCTCCTCCAGAGCCACAGACACCAAAACCACGCTTCTCCGCCCGTGGTTTTCCAAAACCAAACCCTAGAAGCCGCTGCATCTTCACCATTGACGAGGATTGGACGATGGATATTGCTCTCGGCCATATGTTGAAACCCTAGCCCCTAAGCCTATTTAAACCCCTAATTAAAGCTACAGAAGGAGGGGGAGAGCAGCCCCAAGCTTTTGTTAGGATTAGATAATTGAAATTAAGTCGAATTTAGGGAAAACAGTGAAAGGAGAGGGGAAGCAATTGATCAAACACCTGTAGAAAAGAGATTAGAGGAGAAATTAAGGTTTGTCTGTGTGTAATTGTTCGTGTATGAAGGAAATTAATCGATTGAAAGTTCCAATTTGATAGTTTTGCTCTTTCTTTCTCCCTTCAACTCGGCCACCAAGCAATGGTGTGCTCGAGCATATGCAATGCAGCTCCTTTGAGCCATGGTCTGAAGCTTAGCATCAGCCATGGCCATTGGATGCCTCCAGTGAAGATGCCACATGAAGGTTTGGAGCCTAGCTCCTTGTTTCATGTGGTATTCTCGTGTTAAAAGCGTGGTCAGCCTCCAGCCTCCATGAAAGAGTTTGGAGCCTAGCTCAACTCTCTCGTGGAAGGCTTCAATTGACTTGGCATGGATCCTTAGCCTAGCTTTGGTCCAGCCATGTTCAAGTAATTAGAAAAATGAAAAAACAGTATTAATAATGATAAAATGGTCATGTTAAATCCCAACCAGCCCCCTTTGTCTGTGAAATTGCTCAAAATTTAGGATTTAAGTGCAAAAGAATAGTGGGTTCTATGTGCCTTAAGCTAGTATTGCATAACAACAGAAAATGAATAAGTATACATAAATGTACAAATCTGGCCAGAAGTTAAGAATAAAAAAAAATGGGGTTTCACTTGTATAAAAATATAAAAATAGGTATGGACAGCAGGTATTGTGACTTCTGGACAGCAGGGAGCTTCTTTTTCCATTTTTGGAATTTTCTGTGATTTTACATGATTTTATTAAGGCATGAAGGGCATTTGTTAGAATAAAAATGTTATTTTCAAAGCTGTGGACCTCTCTGCAAAAGCGTTTACATGGAAAGTTCATAAGTATGTTCATGGACATTTATGCAAATTTTCAGGATTTTAGAATAAATGTAAAGTAGTTTTCTCATTTATTCTGTGTTAAGGCAGAATAGGTTTAAATAATTAAATATCTGGTAAAAATTTTATAAGTTGTTTTCACTGTCTTAAAATGCATTCCTTGTACATACTATAATTTCTGCAAGTAGTTTTCCTACATCTCAGCAACTCAAAACAGAAATCATTGGAAATAGTAAAGGAGTTATATAAAAACAAATCTGAAAATTGAGAAAAACATAAAAGTCCTTGCTTTAACTCTCTGCATCAATTTGAGCATTCAAAACAATCTCAATTGGACCTGAATTGAGCTTTGAATCAATCTCAGTAGATGTAATTTCACTTACATGCAAACTGGAAATTGAAAAGAAATGTGGAAATTCACATTTTCTGCCCATATCTTTTCTACACCAGATTGAGATGCTTCAAATCTCTTCAAAGTCACAAACAAGCTTAATTTGATCCCCTGAAGCTGCCTAGACAATGACTGGCGCAAGAAGCTTCCTCTGTGGGGCCCATCACCTAGCACAGCTCAGCCTCAAATTGGACCCGATGTGCCTCAGTCGAGTGCACCTTCTTCTAAGCTTTCTCAAGTGAAATTAACCTCACTATAGTGCTCCATGCATACCCACGAGCATTAGGAACCTTTCCCTGGCAAAAGAAAGCCGTCAGAGAGCTCAAACGCCATTAATGGGTACCTCGAGACTCCTCAGGTCTCACACGACAGTACAAGCCTCCGTAGCACGAGTGGATCCCATCAGTGTGTTCTCCTAACTTCCACGAGTTCAATGCACCCAGACTCGATCGAATTGATGACCGGAGAAGCCGCAATTTCATCGGAGAAATTCCAGGGGTCTATCTGCAAAAATGTGCGAGCTGTCGGAGGGAGAAGGCTTCAAATTCGTTTTCGTTGGGATATTCTGTGGCATATTTCGTGTGGCAGGTTGCATCATTCGCTACACGGAATCCGGAAAGCAGTCAGCGTCGATCTAATCCAGTCAGCGCCCAATCAACACACGTGGCCCAATTAGAAATTTCCACATCAGCTAAAAACTTCGAAAATTCATTAAAAATAGTATACAATTCAGAAAAATTCAAATAAAATATCCATAAAATCCTAAAAATCTGTAGAAACTAGATTTACTGATATTTTAGTATGAAATTATGTCAATTTGTGCCTCTTTTATATTTCAAAGTATTTTCTAATTAAAATTGAGTTTCATAAATTGTTAAAAACTTTAAAAATTCACCAAAATTAGCAGGAACCTCAGAAAAATCCAAATTAAATATCCAAAAATTTGTAAAAATCTAAATAAACCAAATCCAATATTATTTTCTATTTAATTTTGACAAAATCAAGAGTTTTATATTTTTGAAGTGTTTTATTGTGAAGAATAAATTGTACAAACTCTAGAAAAATAGTAAAACAACTCATTAAAATTCCTAAAACAAATTTAAAGATATTTTCATGATTAAAAATGAATTTCTCATTATTTATCGTATATAACAAAATTCTAAATTCTAAATCCCAAATAAAAAAAAATCAAACGAAAATTGGAAACATATTAGAAACCTAATACCAAAATTAAATTAAAGTAAAAAATATATATAAATATAATTCAAAAATAAAATAAAAAAATCAATAATCAAATTCAAATCAAAACTCAAAGAAAAAGAAATTAAATTTCAAATTTCAATAATTTCTTCAAAAGACATAAAAATGATATCTTAAACTTTTAAGTATTAAATCTTTGAAACAAATAAATAAAAATAAAACAAAATAATAATCGAATTCAAAAAAAAAAAAAAAGATGAATCCAAATTAAATTCATCAAATTAAAATCCAAAACTAAGTAAAATAAAATAAAAGAATAAAATAATAATAATAATAATAATAATAATAATAAATAATAAAGATTTAAAAATCAAAATAATTCCAAGTAAATCAATATAAATTAAATTAAAGTTCAAATCCTCTTAACAGAAATATTTCAAATAAATAGTTTTTGTATTAGATGTCCTTAAATGCCTCAAATAAATAGTTTTGGATTTAGATATACTGAGATTTTCTCAATTGGGCCCCGTCAATTAAGTCTGGTGCCGTCAATTGAATCCTGTCTAAGCCCAAAAGAAATAAATCACTTATACCCTCAATTGCGCCCCGTCAATGAGGTCTGATGCCTCAATTGAATCTTGCTTTAGCTAAAAGAAATAAACTGCTTGTTAAATACAAAAATCATTTGAAAGACGACTTTTCTAGCTTATTACATTTAATTTCTTGAATCTCTTAATCAGAGGTTCTCGTGGGAAACTACGGGGTAATTAACAATAGGGGCTTGCGCCTATTGGAAAGAAAGGATCCACAAATTAATAAACCCTCATGAGAATGGATTCTAGTCGATGTTCTCTGGTCATTAAGAGGCATTAATACTTGAATTCAGGCTTGTGAGGGGTGAATCTAAGACTTGTTCTCGTTCTTGAGGAAACCCAATCATTCTTCGAGAAATGACGAAAAAGACTCCACACTTCCCTCCCCCTCCACCTCCACCCTCTGCACTGTCTTCAGGTGATGCTGCCCCTCCACCCAGAGCTCCCACTTCAACCAAGCACAAGCGCACCTCAGTCAAGAGCAGGCTACAGCCTTTACTACCCACCCCCCTTTCACTCTCTTCACCTATAATCTCCTCCTTGATTTCCATAAGAAGAATGCAGCACAGCAGAGCTCCACGTGGACAAAAGTTGTGCCAAAGATTCTAAGGAAGCTGGCTAAAGATCCCTCCCCTGTTGCCCTAGCTGACTTCACGACTAAGAGAATGGCTGCATTAAAGAGAGCTAGGAAATGTTTCAAATGCTGTCACAAAGGCCACCTGAGCATTAATTGCACTTTCAAGAGGGTGTGCATTGGCTGCTCCAGACCAGGACATTCCTTACGCAACTGTCTTTCCCTTCAATCTTCTGGAAAGGCGACTGTTCAGCCTGTCTCCGCCCCTGTCCCTTCAGCTTCCCCCCCTGAATTAATTCCCCCCTCTACCCTCACTACTCAAAATGCCTTAAATGAACCCAAACCTACCGATCTGCCTTCCACCTCTTCCACTTCACTCTCCCCCCCTTTAAATAAGGCTCCTTCTACACCCTTCTTTTCACTTCATTCTTCAACTCCTTCTTCTCCCCCCCCCCATTCTCTCCGATGGCTCACCCTCTACAACCCTTCCCTCAAGACTTACCGCCGCCGGAGGGACTTGCCATCCCGCAAAACTGGCAGGAAGCCCCCATGCAACCGGCGCATCAGTTCCTGCCCCACAGGCCAGCTTTCACCTACTGGAAAGGATCGTTTTTCATGGTCAGCGTGGAGAGCTCTTTAGAGCTGTTGTTATGGATTTTGTCGACGGCTTTAATGAAGAGGATGACTTGCACCACATTAGGACCAGGCTTGCTCTCTTCTGTGGGGGAAGAATTGACCAATTCAGACTGGAGCCCATGGATGCTTACAACCTGCGTTTCCTTCTCATCTGCTCCTCAGCGCAGATTCGAGATCAGATTTGTGCTGCCGAGCCGTTAGGTGTTAGAGGGAAGCATGTTCGTTTTGTGCGTTGGACTAGCCTGTACGGCACCACTCATGAGCGACCCTCTCACTGGCTTAGGATCCTCCTACATGAGCTTCCCCTGCACTATTATGATGAACCTATGCTTACTCACTTGGTTTCAGAATTTGGCTTCATCGTCCGCTACCCGGAGCTCCGCCACAACTATGGTCCTGTCCGTCTGCTCATCAAAGGCCCACACCCGTCCCTCGTGCCTGCCATTGTCTATGCAATCCAAGATCCTGCCGTTAAGCCTGTGTTCGTTGAAGTTGAAGGGTTCAGACAGATTTTCGAGCCACTTCCGCAGGGGGCGGCAGTGGGGCCAGGCTTGGGTTTTGTCCAGCCGCCGGAGGAGGACCCTGAGGATCCGGGAGTGGCGGAGGATTCAGATTCTGGGGTCGAGGAGGGACAGCAGCTTCAGCATCTCCCTCCGGGGAATGCTCTCCAGTTGCAGCTCCAAGGGACACCTCCAGTGCCTCTGCCCAACGGTTCTCTGACAGAATCCCTGCAGTTGATCTCCCCCGTTTCCCCAGGGGGGCGTTCGGTTGCCTGTCAGCTCTCGACAGATAAAGGTCTTTCTGTCTCGCTCATTTTTAATGACCTTAATTGCTTACCCCACCTTTCTGCACAGCACAGCCTTCAAAGAGGCTTCTCTTTCCTCTGCTCTGCGAATGTGGGGGCCCACAACCCAGCTGTAGCCCCTCTCCTGGCTATATTTGGGGAAACAAAAGAACGACACAAATTAGGGACCAGCTGGCTTCTATTAGGCTTTTCCTTGCCTGGTGTGACAAGGCAGAGGAAACAAGAAACCTCTCGGAACTTGAAAGATTGGTTAGAGCTGTCTTGAGGAGACGCTTCTCGCACCTTGCTTCTCTGGAAGAACAGCAATGGAGGCAGCGCTCTTCCATGAGATGGAGGCTTGAAGGAGACAGAAACACTGCCTTTTTTCACGCTAAGGCTTCTGCTAACAAGAGAAGAAATACCATACAGCAAGTTCTCTTTCAGGAACAACTAGTCACCTCTCAGAGACAGAAGGGCAGAGCGTTCTTCAATTTCTTTGCAAGTCTTATGGGATCGGATTCTGAGACTTCTCCAGTTTCAGATTGGTCCATGCTTTACCCAGAACCCTTCTCTTTTCCTGTTTCTTTCTCCTCTCCTATCTCTACTGTAGAGATTGAGGAGGTGGTAAGGGCTTGGCCTTCTAACAAATCGCCGGGCCCTGATGGCTTCACAGGTGATTTCTTCAAATTCTTTCTCCCTGAGATTTGTGAGGATCTCTGTTTGTCCATCAATCGGGGCCTCCAGGATGGGTCTCTCCACCCGCTTAACACTTCTTACATCGCTTTGATTCCGAAGAAAGAGAACTCTCTCTCACCTACCGACTATAGGCCAATCAGTGTAGTGCACTCGGTGCAGAGAATAACTTCAAAAATTCTGGCAAATAGGTTAAAGCCTTACATCTCTTCCTTGGTTTCGGATAGCCAATCGGGTTTTGTGCAAGGCAGACTAATTACAGAGAATTTTCTCTATGCGCAGCATGTTGCTCATCTCGCCAGGAAGGAGAAGCTACCTCTTGCTTTTTTCAAAGCTGACATCCACAAGGCTTTTGATACTTTAAGTTGGTCGTTCCTGCGTTCCCTCCTGGTTGCTCTAGGTTTCCCTCCGTTATGGGCTGACTAGATGGTGAACTGTGTGCTCATTGGTTCTTCAAAAGTCATCGTTAATGACATTGCAGGGAGGAGCATTGCTCTCAAACGAGGGGTCAGACAAGGAGATCCCCTCTCTCCTTATCTCTTCATATTGGGGATGGATTTCCTCTCAAAATGGCTCAATAAGTTGGTGGACGTTGGAGCTCTTATTCTCCCTTTTCATGGCTTGAAGCCATGTCTCCTCTATGCTGATGATGCTATCTTCTTCTTCCAACCTTACTTGCACCAATGCCAATTGCTCAAGATTGTTCTCCTTGGGTTTGAAAGTGTTTCGGGTCTCAAAGTGAACCCGCTCAAATCAGATATTCTTTTATCTTTCCCTGATAGTGATCTCCTCTCCCTCCTCAGCTCTGAATTGGGCTGTCAGCAAACTTCCTTCCCTATCACCTACCTAGGGCTGCCGCTGTTAGATAAAAAGCTGCCTAAAAGTGCTTTTGGCCTGTTAATTGCAAAATTCTCCTCTGTTTTGAGCGGTTGGTCCAGCGCTTTGCTTTCCTTTGCTGGCAGGCTAGTTCTCCTTAATTCATGTCTCTCAGCCCTGCCAATCTATTTCATGTCAGTGTTCCTTCTGCCAAAATAGGTAGTCAATGACATAGATAAATTGAGAGGGAATTTCCTCTGGAAGGGACCTAATGCCACGGATAGAAAGCTGATACTTATTGCCTGGGACATAATCTGCAAACCAAAATCCATTGGTGGCTTAGGAGTTTTGGATCTCCACTGTATGAACTTGGCTCTTCTCTCTAAGTGGCTATGGAGATGGCTTGCTTTGCTCTCTGCGCCTATTTCAGGTTTGTTTAATTCTTCCCTTACCCTCCCCCCCATCCCCAACTCTTCCCTGCTGGCATGCCTCTCTCAAAGCCTTTTGCCAAAATTTGGTCTCTTTTCTCTGTGGGTCTTTCCTTCTCCATTAAATCGGGAAAACAGGCACTGTTCTGGCATCATGATTGGGGTCTGGGGATTCTCAGGTACTCCTTCCCGCAGCTCTTCTCCTTTGATGTTCATGATCTCCTCTCTGTGCATGCATTCCTGAGCCTTGCCTGGACACGCCAGCATGAACTCTTCATGCCTTCCATGTTCTCCACAGCGCTACCCTCAACTCAATTGCCAAGTCTCCTGCTTTTACTAAGTGCCAATTCACTTCTTCTCCCTGATCTAGGCTCCTCCTTCCCTGATACACCTATCTGGAAGTTCCACCACCCTCACTTCACTCCTAATTCCTTCTACTCTTTCTTCAAGACTAACCCTGCACATTGCTCTGATCTGCGGTTGATTTGGAAACTCAAAGCCCCTCCAAGGATGATCGTTTTTGCTTGGCAGATGCTCCAGCGCCGAATTCCAACCCAAGATGTCCTTCAAAAACGAGGGTGGCACCTAGCCAATAGATGCCCTCTCTGTACTTCAGCGCTTGAGACAGTCCTACACATTTCACAGGACTGCCCCTTCTTTATCTCTGTCTGCCAGCAAGTTTACCAGCTATCGAACATCACAAACCCGGCTCGTGCCAGCACTGCTTCCTTGCTACAGTCTTTGGTTCCTGATAGGAAGCAGAGAGAACTCCTCCTCATAACTTGCTTTACGGTTTGGAGGGAGAGATGTAGCAGAATTTTCTCCTCCGCCTCAAGAAATGCCTCTGCAATAGCTGAAGACTCGATCTTTGAATGGGGCGTTTTAAATGCCCACTCTCTTAACAATTTCTGAGTACTTCGGTTTTTCTTTTCTTTCTTTAGTCTAGTTTTATTTGTATTCTTCTTTTTTCTTTTTTTAACTCTTTTTTGGGTTCACTCTCTGAACCCAACAACTTTGTACCCTCCTTTTATCTTTATTTATAAAAGTTTTGGGGCTTGACCCCTTGCTTTCTTCAAAAAAAAAAAAAAAATATTAGGTACCATAATATATAGACTGCAGTTTAGTTGGTTTATCAAGGTAAGGAAGCAGATGATCTGTTTAAAGAACTATAATTCATCCAGTATTGTTTATAGACATTCCAAATTGAAGAACTATAATTTCAGTTTTAATAAATCAATCTCTTCTTTCTGTAATTCCAGGAGAATTCTTTAAATATTCATTTCTATCATACAAATCCTAGTTTGGAAGGGAAAATGTTGGACACACCGTAGGTGGTACCGGCAGCGGAAGCCAATTAAAACAAGGAGGTAATTTCGGCAAACACGTTATGGGCATAAACCAAATACCCACAAGAATGAAGCTAATACTTGAGAATCAACAATCACAACAACAATCAAGCAATAGCACAAGAAAATAAAGAGGTGACATAAGATTTTACGTGGAAAATCCGAAAGGGAAAAATCACGGGAGCGATTGGTGCAAATCTACTAAATCAAGAGTTTTCTTACAAGTACAATGGAGATCATCAAGCTATCTACTTTCCTCTTACTCTCACTCATACTCTCTCTCACAATTTGAGGTGGAATTAACAAGAGTTACAAGAGAAATGTAAAATCCTAGATAGCTTCACAAAGGAGACAGAGAGCTTCAAGCTTCTGGAGATATAATTCACGATGTACCAAGGAGACCATCGCTGCCCCCTTTTACTCACTTCCGTACTGGGCCAAATATGGGCCAAGCCCATTTCTCATTTGGCTTCGTACACAACAACCTCCCACTCGAAGACAAAGCTCCCACTTGATCACAGAAGCATACACATTTGATCTCACAAACATACACCTTGATCACACAAAGCATACACGCTTGATCACACAAGCATACACGTACACCTCTGGTCACATAAGCATACACCCTTGATTATACAAGCATACATCCTGCACCTCGCTCCAAACACATCCAAGTTATTCAACCAACCCAGATCGCCCCCTACAAAACATTACCTTGTCAGGAGGCACCACCTTCGTGAACATGTCAGCAACATTCTCCTTAGTGTAAACTTTTCTCACGACTAGTTGCCCATGGTTTAGAACATCACAAATGAAGTGGTATCGCACATCAATGTGCTTAGTTCTTGAGTGATATGCCGCATTCTTTGAAAGATGTATGGCACCTTGATTATCACAATGCACCACATACCCTTTTTGCTTCAACCCAAGTTGTGCAAGCAACCTTTTCAACCAAAGCATTTCTTTCACCGCCTCGGTCAATGCAACATATTCCGATTCTGTGGAAGACAAAGCAACAATATCTTGTAGTCGAGACATCCAACTAATGGCTCCACCACCGATAGTAAACACATAGCCCGTCGTGGACTTCCTTGTCTCACTACAACCCGCATGATCGGCATCAACATACCCTTCAATTGTCAATTTAGAATTTTCTCCACCAAAGCATAATTGCAAGCCACGAGTGCCTTTCAAGTATCGAAGTATCCACTTCACCGCTTGCCAATGCTCCCATCCCGGGTTAGACATAAATCGAGAGACAACTCCCACTGCATGTGCAATGTCCGGCCTTGTGCACACCATAGCATACATCAAGCTACCAACGGCCGACAAGTATGGAATCTTTTCCATCTTCAATCTCTCTTCATCATTCTTCGGAGAATTCTCTTTAGACAATTTAAAATGACCGGCCAAAGGTGTAGTCACCAGTTTGCAATTCACCATGTCAAACCTCTCAAGGACTTTATCAACATATTCCGTTTGACTCAACCAAAGCTTGCCTCTCTCCCGATCCCTATGAATCCGCATGCCCAAAATTTTCTTTGCTTCGCCAAGATCCTTGGTTGCAAACCTCTTAGACATATCAAGCTTAAGAGACTTAATCTCATCATGATCATTACTTGCAATCAACATATCATCCACATAAAGTAACAAGAAGGTAAAAGAACCATTCACCTTTCTTTTCATGTAGACACAATGATCATAGCCACTTCTTTTAAAACCTTCTTCTTGCATAAAAGTATCAAGCTTCTTGTACCATTGCCGAGAGGCTTGTTTCAAACCATACAACCCCTTCTTCAATCTACACACAAGATTAGGGCTTGATTGATCAACAAAACCTTCCGGTTGTGACATATAGATTTCCTCATCCAAGTCACCATGCAAGAAAGCCGTCTTAATATCCAGTTGCACAAGCTCCAAGTCTAAATTTGCCACCAATGACAAAACAATCCTTATTGAACTATGCTTCACAACGGGAGAGTATCTCATTAAAGTCAACACCATGTTTTTGTCCATAGCCCTTGACTACTAGCCTAGTCTTATGCCGTTTAGAACCATCGGCTTCATTCTTCAACACAAATACCCACCTATTTTTCAATGCTTTCTTTCCTTTTGGAAGATCAACTAACTCCCAAGTTTCATTCACATGCAACGAGTTCATTTCATCTTCCATTGCTCCAAGCCACCTAGCTTTCTCCAAACAATTCATAGCTTCATAAAATGATTCGGGTTCACCCGCATCAGTGAACAAAGCATAAAATAGGGAAGGTGAATACCTTTGTGTAGCTCTAGAAATCCGAGTTGACCTCCGCAACTCTTGTATAGGGGTATTAGTGTGCTCCTTTTCAATGATGCCTTGAGCATCATGTTCTTCCACCACATCACTGTCATCCTCTTGATCATGACCACTTGACTGAGGATCCGCTAGCATTCTAGGTGCAATACTAGCATCAACATGCTCCTCCACATGTCCTTCATCACTTTGCTCTTTCTCATGATTTTCCATGAACATCACATTTTCGCGGAATATGACATCTCGGCTTCTAATTGTCTTCTTCTCAATAGGATCCCAAACCCTATAACCCAAATCATCACCGCCATAGCTAACAAATGCACACCTCCGTGACTTGACATCTAACTTATTCCTTTTCACATTTGGAATTTTCACATAAGCCTCGCATCCAAAAATTTGTAAATGGCCATAAGAGATCTTCTTGCCACTCCATACGACTTTCGGTATGCCATCATCCAATGCCACACTAGGTGATCGGTTTATAAGGTAAACCGTCGTGTTAGCCGCTTCGGCCCAAAATGATTTTGGAAGATCCGAGTGAGACAACATACTTCGAATCCTCTCCACAATGGTCCGATTCATCCTCTCAATGACCCTATTTTCTTGTGGAGTGTATGGAACGGTCTTCACTCTCCGAATGCCATTTCTCGCACAAAAATTGTCAAAATCATTAGAGCAAAATTCACCACCATTATCGGTTTGTAGACACTTAATGGATTTTTCACTCTCTTTTTCAACACGAGATTTAAAGTTCTTAAAGGTTTCAAGAACTTGATCTTTAGAGGACAATGGATAAATCCAACACTTCCTAGAAAAATCATCTAGGAAAGTAACAAAATAACTAGCACCACCAAGGAATTTGACATTAAATGGACCACACACATCGGAATAAACCAATTCCAATGGTTTCACCTTTCTATGGGACTCATTCCTCTCAAAATTCACTCTCTTTTGTTTTCCCATTACACAATGAACACAAAATTCAAGAGATGAACAATCAAAATAAGGAATAAATTTTTCACCTTGTAACACTTTCATACCTCTTTCACTTAGATGACCAAGTCGGTTGTGCCACATATGTATATCTCCATGCTCACTTGCCATGGCCGCAACACCTTTTCGAGGCGCTCCATGAAAAGTGTACAAACTCCCATCTTTGTGTCCTTTCATTAATGTCATGCGACCCTTTGATACTTTCCATGATCCCTCACCAAAAGATATAGCAAATCCGCCATCATCAAGTTGACCCACCGAGATAAGATTTTTAGTTATCTTCGGAACATACCTCACATTGCTCAATCTACATCGCCTTCCATTAGCTTGCTCAAGCTCAACATCACCAACTCCAAGAATCTTGCATGGCCGACTATCACCAAGATAGACATTCCCACCATCTACATCCTTGTATTTGACAAAATAAGCACGATCCGAGTATATGTGGAATAATGCACCCGAATCCAATACCCAAACATCCATGTTTTCTTTCTCGGAACTTGTCACACTTAAAGTCACCGCATCTCCAATCTCATCGGAAACTATGCTTGCTTCACCATCTTGCTTCTTCTCTTTTTGCTTGCCTTTCAAGAGAGGACAATATCTTTTCATATGACCCTCATTCTTGCAATGCCAACAAGAAAGTTTCCGGCTTTTAGACTTTGATTTTCCCTTTCTACCCGAGGAATTGCCCCTAGTCACCGGTCGTCCCTTATCAACCGTCAATGCCTCACTAGGCCCGGTTTCCAATTGGGTAGTAGCCTTCCTAGTTTCCTCATTCATCAATGAAGCAACAACATCACTCAATTTGAATTGATTGCCCATTGTGTTTGCAACGGTAGTCACAAGAGTATCCCAACTTGTAAGTAAATAACTCAAAAGTAGCAAGCACAAAACCTCCTCATCAAGGTTTACCTTCAAGGACTTCAATTGAGCCGCAATTGAGTTGAACTCACTTACATGCGTTCTCATTGATATGCCATCCTTCATTTTCAAGAGAAATAACCGCTTTATAGCATGCATCTTGTTTACACCCGAAGGTTGCTCATATGATCGCTCCAATGTGGTCCAAAGCTCATGATCGGTCTTACATTGATAGACATCAAACAAGATAGATGGTGAAATACACGGCCTTATAGCCGCTAAACACTTCCGATCTAACAACTCTCATTCATGATCCTCCATATGGATAGGTTGTGCACTCGGTCCCATCAATGGTAAATCCAAATCTCTAACCACTAAGTAATCTTGCATTAGCATTTTCCAAATTGCCCAATTGCTATCATTCCATAGCTTTCTCCATTCTATCACCACACGTGCAAACCACCGAAATACACAAGAACTTAGGTCTAAACCGAATTAAGTCTTAATCTCCTATTCTCAACACCAACGAGCCAACACCCTCTAATACCAGTTGTTGGACACACCGTGGGTGGTACCGGCAGCGGAAGCCAATTAAAATAAGGAGGTAATTTCGGCAAACGCGTTATGGGCATAAACCAAATACACACAAGAATGAAGCTAATACTTGAGAATCAACAACCACAACAACAATCAAGCAATAGCACGAGAAAATAAAGAGGTGACACAAGATTTTACGTGGAAAACTCGAAAGGGAAAAATCACGGGAGCGATCGGTGCAAATCCACTAAATTAAGAGTTTTCTTACAAGTACAATGGAGATCATCAAGCTATCTACTTTCCTCTTACTCTCACTCACACTCTCTCTCACAATTTGAGGTGGAATTAACAAAAGTTACAAGAGAAATGTAAAACCCTAGATAGCTTCACAAAGAAGACAGAGAGCTTCAAGCTTCTGGAGATATAATTCACGATGTACCAAGGAGACCATCGCTGCCCCCTTTTACTCACTTCCGTACTGGGCCAAATATGGGCCAAGCCCATTTCTCATTTGGCTTCATACACAACAGAAAACTAGGCCAGATGGTCAATTATTTTACCTCTGCAAATTAAGTAAACTAAGCTGCTGCTTATCGCATAATTTTAATTGACTTTTTTTTTCCCTATTTCAAATGACTTGATAATATAATCTTTTACAAAGGGTGTGTTTGTTACACCTTTGGTTTGGTTGGAATAAGCCTTATTCCGAATAAGGCTTATTCGGGATGAAACCAAACACGTTTCCGAATAAGCCTTATTCCGAATAAAGCTTATTCAACCCCTAATTCTAATACCATCTATATTGTGGAATTAGAATTCTTATTCGGAATAAGAGGAGAGAGGAGAGAGGAGAGAGGATCCTTATTCGGAATAAGGAATAGCCTTATTCCGAACGCTGCCAAACACACCCAAAGTGAATTGAATCTCAGCACTTGTTGGTTAATATATGTACGGTACCTGCAACCAAAAGTCCTTTAACCAGTTACTCAGTCTATCAATTTTGTCCTTGCAGTTGCAATTTTTTTTTTAATAAAACTTTTTGTTTTAACTTTTGAAAACTCATTTCAGGATTTTATTAGAATGACAAAATTGGATTAATAACCTGAACCTTCTTAACATTTTGCTTTTCTAGGGATCACTTTCCTCATGGAGGCAATACCAGCAGGAAGACTGGCATGGAAAAATACTCTGGTTCAACCACACCAAGTGAGTAACCTAGAATTTAATTTTCTTCTCTATTTTCTAATTTTCGAAAAAAGAAGTAGCTTTCAAGCTACATGTTTCATTGCAAAATGGAACAAATGCAAGAGGCTAAGTAAAAAATGAAGGCACGGAAGCACAAAAAGGATCAATAATTATTCTTTATGTTATCCTGCATATCCATGTAAATAAAGAATTTGTTCCGAAGGGAAAACCATAGCTTGAAGGAGCCTGTTTTCAAGGAGCCTGTTTTCAGAATAAGACTACAAAATTTGCCAATTCAAATTAACTGATCTACTTAGTTTATTGTTTAGTACTTTAGTTTCCTATATCAGCTATGATATATTAGTTTCTTCTTATAGTCATCTTCTAATTAAAATGTTCTCTACAAGTACTGTACAATTATAAATCATTGTAGTAAGAAAAAATAATCAAGTAGATGAAATTACGACATACTTTATTTATTTATCTTTTTTTTTCACATCTCTCAGGAACATGCCCAGACCTCATCACAACTTTCTGCTATGGCGAAACCATACTATCCTTCAGTATGGTACCACATGTCCAGACCGTGCTGCACAAAGCAGTATAGTGGTACCATATGCACTTGGACTCCCTCCACAAATCAGTGCAGTTTTTCCTTTCCAAAATGGCAACTTGTCCCCATCTCTGTCTACTGCTACCATAGTTTTAGTGTCAACACATCATCTTCATCCAGATGAGAGGATATTTGTCGTTCCCTTCTCAAATGGATCCCCATTGTTAACTGACAAGCTGCTGGAGTTATTCGCGGCGTATGTTTGCACCTTTTATTTTTTTTTAAAAAAAAATAGGATTTTGAGGAAATTTTCATTTTATACAATCAAGTCAAGGCATGAATTAACGGTTATATCCATCTTGTTATCACAATTTAGAAGGGACTGTCCAATGGGCAAACATTCAACATGCTGATAATTTTTTTTGGCATATGAGTGCTTCATAACTCTAATTTTGATAATTGTCAGGTGCTACTATGACGGCGTCAAAAAGCATTTACATCGAAGAGCTGACTACAATGTGGCCTCCGAAGTATGAATATATCACATTCTACAATCAGAAGTCACGGGGGTTGTTTTGGCTGGCCAGAGTAAGGTGAAATTCAGAACAAACGTGAGGCCCTTCATACATAGGAGGTGAGGATGATGTCCAAAAGCTAACTGAGATGCCATCTCTGTGTGCCACCAGCGACACTACATTGTGGTGGCACCTCTGACTAGTTGTTACCTGAGCCAGTAGTTTCTCCCAATTTAGCAGTACTTATTGACCTTCGATTATCCAGCAGAGGTTATCAATTGTGTAGTTAAGAATGAAAGACCTAAAGGGGATGTAAATAAACAATATAAGAGGGAGTGTTGAGCATATTGTGCCAAAATAATCAAAGGATTCAGCTTTTTCGTATTAGCTGTACAATATCTGTTGTATATTTTGTTCTTTTTTTTTTTGTCAAATAAACATTAATTGTTTTCAAGCCATTTTGAAGGTTTCCATGGAAAATGCCAGAATTGCAAACGACCAAATTGGTCTCAGGCTTCTATTTATGAAATAACTACAAACATTTTCTAACCTTGATGTCTCATATAAAGGGATGAACATCTCTAGTCAATAATCAGTTTTGTTATGATCATAAATCTTATCTGTCATTGAATTATTGAATATTTCTAGGTTTTGTTTTTAATCAACATGTTAAATATGAGCAATAGGAAAGAACCGGAAAATTAAGAGAAATTAATAGAATTATGATACTAGTATTAAATGGTCCAATATATAATATATTAAAGAATGACGACGGGTACTTCCAGGGGCGGATCTAGCACTGGGGCAGGTGGGGCTAGAGCCCCACCTAACGCCGTCGAGCCCTTGGAGCCCCTCCTTAGCCCCAGCTAATTTTTCTGCCATTAGAGCACTCAAAGGTGGGGCTGAAGTCTGAAGATGTTGAACGGAGGGAGGTTGAAGACGGATGCTTGCTTCTGAGTTCCCGTGTCCTCTTTTCTCATTTACGATGGCCCAATAAGGCAATAATTTATAGCCCATGTAACACCCCGAGAAGGGTGATACAACCCGCCGCGTATAAACGCAAGGCGTTCACAGCATCACATACAATAACAATAATTATAATGCCACAAAATTGATTAAATAAACAATAATATCTTGTACATGACACATCTAACATGGCGGATTTTATGTGGTATTCCCCATGTTAGATCAAATGTCTTTATTGGAAAAATAAAGCGAAGCAAATATGTGGCATCATAACTTGACCGATAATTCTCACACGAGTAGCACAGGTTGGATGAGCTCGCCTTCTACCTGGATCTAAAACAAAATAATAAAAACGGATGAGAGCCCTGACAACTCTCAGTGCGGCACTACAAAGTTATTTAAAAATATATATAACAACTATAAACTTAAATAAATAAAACAACTAAGATTCGTTTAAATGAGGAACTTAAGATGATGTCACTTTTAATAACTCAATAATCATATTTATCGTAGCATTTTTATAAATATTATTGTCCTGCACAATGAGCCGCGTGGCCAGCACCCCTGTTTCATCTCCATCCTGTCATGACCAGGCCGCATGTGGAGGGTAACCAGTATGTACATAAAAGTTCCTGGGTGGGCTTCTCAAGGTACCTGGGACTTAATTCTCTTTATTTTGAGGATTCGCTATATTTTATTAACCCTAAATACACGATAAATCACACACATTCTCCCTTTTAAAATAAAACAAACATCCGCATATGCATTTTATAAAGAAAATGTCAGTTGTTTAAACATAACCATGATCTCGTTCTTACAGACATGTTTGAAAAATAATATTTCTACAGAAAATAATGTTATTTAGATGCATCCTTTCATGCTCGTGAGTAAATACGAATATCTAATCATGGCATTTTCCCAAAAATGTTTTATACAGATCTAGGTCGAATATCAACGTTCAAGAATAAATAAACCTTTTGTACTTAAAACCCAAGAGTATATATATACAGAAATATTATAAAGGCCCAAATAAAAATAAATAAATACTTATATATACGTTGAAAGCTGGTGCATGAGGTAAAACTAACAAATTCTATTTTCATGGAATAAAGGTTCCAATATAAAGATCAGAAATCAGATTCTTTTGTAAGTAACATTTTTGAAAACTAGGTGCGTGCTATACATGCTTCAGAAAACTTCCGACTAACCAAGTTCAATAGACAGATACATATGCGTTTATAAAATATAATAAGGTAAATCATAACGTTTAGGAAATTAAACGATGCACTTTCATGCATTAATCAGTAATTATGCTCGTACGTATTAGTATGCCTTTAAGAAAAACCTTTCAAAGTGCCATGCAAAGTCTAAATATAAAAACATGCGCATATGATTCCTATCGGTTTAGCTGACCACAATATAAAAGAATAAATAACCATATTATTTTAATTCAACCGTTCAATTTTGTGAGTAACTAAATATATTCATGGCATGCTATCAAAATATTTAAAACAGGTTTTTCAATAACTGTTAAATTCTAAAACTTGTACAGATATCATATGGAGATTAAATAATTATAGAGTGAAATCAAGATATGTAGATGGAAGCCTAAACACTTCGCAAACATAAATATAATATAAATTTTGAAGAGCAAGGAAGTTCCCACGAAAAAATCCAAGTTGAGATCTTTAAATTAGATGCAAACAAATATTTGTAGAAAAATGCTCAAATAGTATATAGGAGATTAACGTAACATAAATTTTATATAAAATAAGAGTTAACTACTAATCCGTGCTTACTAATCTATAAAACCAGTATTGATGCGCAAGAAAACCACGTAACAACTTTTTAATATTCAAGTTTTTGACCAAAGTACAAATATAAAGGCTAAAGATACTAGATAGTACATCGGGTAACAAAAAGATATAAACGTTTTATGAAAACCTGCTTATACAAACCGGCGTCTGAAAGTTGTGTAAGTAATTACTAAGTAGCCTTTCAAAAGAAAGATAATAGTCAGGTAATATATATCCGCACCTTTTCCACTGTACTTAAACAGTCAAAACTCGAAAGATAAGAAGGGTCGAATCCTTTGCACTCAACCTGGTCACCTTGTCTAGCTGGTCAACAACCACCACGTCTCAGGATTATGAAGTTTAAGGAGAGAGAGGACAGAGTGGTAATTGTGAGGGTGGTGAAGAAAGAAGACTATATACACTCCTTTAAATACTAATCCGAATGTATCTTCCTAAAATATGAAATTTAATTCTCATATCTTTCTATAATACGTAAATGGTTCCTGTATAAACATTTTTGGTAAACTTGGAAGGAAATAGGAAATGTATAATATCCTGGATGCTAGCTTGGAGGCCAAGGGAACTTCATAAGGTAATGTAAAGAATCTTGGCCAATCAATTTCATTGGTGCACCAAATATTTGATTGGCAATCAAAATTAAATGCAGCACCTCGTATGGAAACTTTATGCCTTGGTGAAAAAGTAACGGGTCAAAGGTGGAAGGCCAGCAAAATGTTTCCAGGACCTCAATAAACTTTGGCGCCATGATGCAAGAGGATGGAGATATTTGAGCTAAGAAAATATTAATGATAACAAGGTGACCATGTACGAATGAAATAGAAGGATAAAGGAACATGACCTACATGGGTCCAACAAAGTCAATGTAGCTAATGCTCAGATTGATATAAAAACTTTTGCCACACAAAAGAAAAAGGTAAAGTTTGTCCTATACAAAATTAACATGTAACATGTTATCATTAATGTAGAAAGTTTCACACCTAATCTCACATCGAATATTACTTGGACGGAAATATTCTCCTACTATGAAGGCGCCAAAATGGTGAGGAGATGGCAGGCCCTAGAGGTGTGTACCAGATAGGCCTGTCTAAGATCCGTAAGTCGTCGAGCCCAAAAAAAAGAGAAATAAATAATTATAATTATATAAAATAAAATACTAATAAATAAATAATTTTGCATTCTACAAAAGAAAATTTCTAACGATTAGTTTTCAAACCAAAATAATAATAATAATAATAATTAAAATTTTCATAATGTTACAGCCCACTAGTCCAATTGGAACTGGTCATTTACGTGTCCAATTGGAACTAGCCCACTAGTCCAATTAATAGCCCACTTCTCAAGTTCTCATTTACGTGTCCTCTCTTGGACTGCGTCGTTCCCCAATCGAATCACAATTCCCAAATCCCAACCCACCAGGCAGCAGCAGCTGGGCATGAGTGGTTCATCTATTTTCAGCCCCACCTAAAATTTTTTTCTAAATCCGCCACTGGGTACTTCACCAATTGAGGCTAAGTAATAGGAATTTAAACAAATTGATATCGTTAATGAGACTTTGCTAAAGCAAGAATAGACGAGGAAAAAAGAGTTATAATTTACAAAGGACATTATCTAATTGAAATACTTCTGAAGATGCCGCAAAGAAACGAAGACAAATAAGATGTAAAATTTGATCTCAATACAACACATATTCAGAAAATAACCATTCTTCCCTTATGTACTAATTAATCCTAACCCTTTCACTTAAAAGTTAAAAGTTAAAACCTCTTTAAATGCTTAACCAATTTGGTATAGGACCCTTTATTTGTCTCTTCTAGTCCTATCGCTCCACAATATCCCCCCAGCATCACTAACTAGTAACGTGCCCCTTGACTTCATAGACCTCTTATGTGTAATAAGCCCAGTACACCGGCCCGTAGGCCGTAGTCCATTTTATTTATTTCCTTCTCTTCTTACTATCGATATTCGATCGAATTATTGACCCAGTAGGATGCAAACTAGGACTTGTAGGATGCACCCATTTTATTCAATAAATAATTATGTCTTTCAGTTTCGATATAGGTCTGCATCATGAATTACAATCCGTACTCCTATTTCTATCCTCGTTAGGGATGGAACTAATCCCTTTTTATTATGCTAATTTATTATAAGATTAATTAAGACTTGATCCAAATTGTCATTCACTAAGATCTCTCAAACAATCAAACTGCACCAGTAGTTGTCCTTCTTCTCTAGTTGATATCTGGTGGGTGGGCCTGCAGCAGATGGGGTCCACAAATCATAGAGCGAAGGCTTAAAACTGTAGAGCTGTTTCGAATCATATTTTTCTATCCATGAAAAACTCAAAATAGCCGCTATCTAGTGTATCCAAAAAAGAAAACCTCAATATAGTCACAAAAAAAAAAAATTTATATATACAAACTCATGGAATCATAAATAATAATTCTTTTGTATGTTCAATATTGATATTAGATTTATAAGCATCTGTTACGCAGTTACGCTGATCACATGAAGAAGTTGGACTACTTGACATAATACTTTTTATAAGAGAGAAGCAATAGAGGAACTATACAGTGTAAATCAATTCACAAGGTTAAAAATACAAAGTAAGAAATCATAATTTTTATCTAAATTAAGTTTATGCATGACATTATTGAAGTGTATAAGATTTAAGAAATTCAAGAAACATCTAAACAGAAAAAAAAAGTCTAACTAATATATAGGTACAAAAGTTTTTTCGGCAGAAAAATACAATTTTGAGTTTATTATAAAATTAAACCAAAGAAGTATATAATTGACAAGTTAAAAAATTTGGCGTTTCCTTAACTTGCATGCAAACCTTGTGTCTATTCAATGCAGCCTCTTACAATTAGTTGCGTCGAACTAATTTAGAAGTGTGTGTTTGTGTGTGTGTATATATATATATATATATATATATATACTAGAGGGACTAATCGAGCTTCGCTCGATATATGACATACTATTAACTTTCAACTAAAAGAAACAAATTATAAATAATATCGTTAACAATTATTTTGTTTTAAGTGTCTCTTCATTTGCATGGCATAGATCATGAACTATGATACGATTTTCTTTAATTCTTATGTTTTTGTTTTACCGGTTGAGGAAATTAGCTTCATCTTTTGAGATAAATTAAATTATACCATACGACATAATTGCGGTGCTATATAAGTTGTAACAATGAACCTATACTATATCATGAGAAAAGAAGTCTTTTGATATACAAACATGATTTACCTTTTTTTTTTTTTGTTAACTGGCGTCCATCGGCCTAGCTTTCATTAACTTAAAAAATCAATAAATAGCTATAAATAAAGGAATGATATATCAGGAACGGAAAATAAAGAGCATGAAAAAAATTAAAGAGCCATAAATATATTTATAAGAGAATGGAAAAAGGAAATATACACAACAATCAAGATGTTAATCTTCTCAAATTGCTCTCCAATATGGATCTTCATTTGTGAATGTTGCCTATTGTCATCTTACAATAACTGCATCTTTATGTTAATGTTGAAATATATATATGTGGAAATCAAGATGTCTCTATGATTGATAATCTCCTTAAATTGCTCTCCTCGATGGATCTTCAATTTTTAACAATGCCTATTCTCATCTTACAATAATTGCATCTTTATTTCTGTATGTGGAAATTTATATAGTAATCAAGATGTCTCTTTAATTGCTAATCTCTTTAAAGTGCTCTTCAATGCCATAACCCTGTTACACGCGTATACCAGATTCTTTTTAGAGAGGCTATTCAATATCACCGTATGAATGACATAAAGTAATTGAAGCAATGCAAAAAAAAAAAAAAAAAAAAAAAAAATGTATAATCAATGAGAGTTTCAAAATGTGGACTCTTTCATACGATATTTTAGCTAGCAATTAAATGTGTTGGGAAAGCAATTAAAGGTGATGCATAGATTTGTAAAACCAAAATTATGGAGTTAGAACTAACATTGGTAATAATCAATCACTATACAATTCAGTTTCATATAAATAATTTATATTTAGAATTAAAAGAAAATTGGTATGAATAATTATGAAACTGATGCATTAAATTCTTAATTGTGGAATATTACTCTCCACCTAGGATTTGAATTAATTTGAGGATCATGAGACTTTATATATCTTGTACCAAACTATATCAATTATTTAATTGAATTCTATTTTATTCTGTAAAGAGAACAAACCTCCGACATATTCTGGATACTAAGGATGCTTTGTCATTTTATTTTCTGTAACTTAATGACTCTTGTAAAATAACATCAAACCGGGACAACAAATTCTAGTTCTTTCTTGTGCCTTGTTAGCTTAATGACTCTTGTAACTTACTCTTGTAAGTTACAAAGTGGAAATTCAATTAATTGAATCCATAATAGCATAAAGAGAAACTAAAATAACATCCCCTGATAGGCTCCTTAGCATTTATGGTTTGGTTTGGTAATTTTGTCTTTGCCATCGAAGCATTGTGAACTACTGATTTCCTATCCCATGGAAACCCCAGCTGAGATAAGGATTGTTTAAAATTTGAGAAAGATGAATAACGGAGAAGGAAGCATAAGGAAATAAACCACGTACATGCTCATAAGCAACAAATCCTTCAATGAAAATTCCATTGCCAACTCATACTATGTTTGAAATCTAATCTCATTCATATCATTTGATCAAGATGAAGATTTACTGGTATTATGATTAATTAATAATATGCAGCAAGGTGATCTCATGTAACCATTACCTAATTAGTTTTCTACACCATACTTGCCTGATTAGTTTTCTACATTATACTACATTGATAGCAAAGTCAGTGACTACAGTACCTCTGCCACCATGGTAACTTTTGGGAAAATCAGAAGCCTTCTAATATCTTTAAGGGTAAAACTGGAAAGGAAAAAAAATCAAATTATAATTATATAGAAGGTCAAACATGCCTTTCAAAATAGTCATTTATATAGTTATATACCCTCCCTATACACTAACCATCCTCATAAACTAACCCAACAGCATATAACCTCATTAATAAAGAAAAGTCAAATATGTTGATGACAGTTGCTAGAGCCAAAATGAGACCACGTTCAATCTAAAACTGAACACCCATGAGATCGATACCTACCAATGTATTGACATCACAAAGATAGAGAGAAAAGATCCATGATATTTTGTAAAGAACCAACAACCTAGCTTTCTCAATTTTGCTCTATCATTGTGGCCGAAACTCAGAACCATCACACTACCTAAACATCAATGGAAACCCAAATTGATGGCATGGATCAGTAAGGGATAGAGAAAAAGAGTTCTCACCATATCCAAGTAGCCGCTGACCGGAGAAAATCGCAACCAAGAGCCACCAGCTGCAGCTGACTCAGTCTTTTGTCAGACCAGACTCAAAACCAAGGCAAACTACTTCAAATAGGGATGCACAATGTAAACTGGTACAATAAATGACCTCGCGGTGCCTCCATGAACACAATCTCAGCCAAAGGAAATGCATGCTAAAGCCCACTCCATGAATTTTTGCACTTTCTGGCTTGCCTCGGCTTCTAGAAAGTTATCCCCATGGTGCTCTTTCAGGCGATCTTTCAACTTGATATCCAATAATTTTATTAGATCTTATTTTGACATAATCTGAATCCATATGCAGGGATGGTTTCATTATATTTGGAGTGTCAGTGATACTTCAATTGGACATGATATTAATGTGCTTTCTGCAACATTATTTGTATCATATAATAAATAATTAAAATATCTTATCATAGTTTTGATTCTTTCATCAATTATTCAGTAAGACCCACATTCTTATCATAAAATTTAATCCACAAATTCCAATAGAATGCAAATAAACCATCAAATTGGAATTTGTTGCTAGTGTGACCATTATTTTTGTATTAAATTGAGATCGGACAACACTTACAACAGCTCGAAGCATCACAATTTACTGGTAAAACAAAAATATGCAAAAATAAAGTAGTAGCATCTACTCAGAAATTAATCCACAAATTCCACATAAGGCAAATAAACCATCAAATTGGGATTTCTTAAGCAAATTAAATTTTGATAAAAATTAAATGATTTGATTCTTACCGATTAGAACAATATCCTGAAACGCTATAGTCCCTAGTCCCTACACATTGAGAAGAGCAGGCCATTGCTAGCCCCACCTCCTGAGAGCAAGATAAAAAAATAATGTTCACATAACTATTTACAGCTTTATGATAAGATACATTTCGAGACTTGAAAATACAAAATCTAGTAAATTGGCAACTCTGTAAAAATTAAATAAGATTAATTTCGTTGCAAAATAAAAAATAAACAGCACAAAGACCAAAGACCTAATATTCAAGAAAAATCTAATTATCAAATAAATACACATAGTTAAAGGAGCTAAATAAAAATTGGAGATATTGGAAAGGTAGCAAGTTTTAGTCTATTAGATAATAGGTCTTTTTTGAGTAATCCAGTCAATCAAAGTTGAGGAAGGGGAAAAAAAATAAAATCAAAACTTAATCGATAAGTCCCGAGCCTAACACGAACACATAGGTATCATCTCCTCTTCTTTTTGGTCCATTCCTAATTGTCTCTATTTTGCATAAATTCAACATGAACCGCAAATCCAAACTTCTAAAGGAGAAATAAGGGGGGAAAAACATATTAGTGCCAATAATCATGATAATTATGAGAAATCTCCTTTTTGTTGTTGAATACTGCTATCAAACTCAAAAAAATCTCCTTCCTGTCTTAATTCTTTACAGACTTACTATGTTTTTAGAAGCCGTCCATGGAGGCGCTGGAAGAAGGAGGTGCTAGAAAAAAGGAGTCGCATGTGGGCGGAGACCGCGACGACTAAAAACATACCAAAAAGATGCAATCCAACGTCCACACATCGACTGGAGTTGAGTACTGTCGGGCCCCAAGAAGAATTCCTGGTGGCGGAGAAGGGGTCGGGCTGAGAAGGGGGCATGATTGACGGGGGAAGGGTTGGGGTAGCCGGGTAGGGCTTGGCGGCGGAGTGGAGAGGAGGGATTGGATCGTGCGGATTGATGGGGGAGGCGTCATCAAGGGTCGGGAGGAGGGAGAAGAGGAGGCGCGGCAGGATTTTTTTTTCTGGAGAACGAAGAAAGGAAGACAATGCTAGAAGACTGAAGTAAAAAGAAGAAAAGGGTATTGAAGATGAAGAGTCTGAAACGGACGCGGAGAGAAACGCTTGTGAAGTAGCGCATTAACCGCGTGTCTGCGAAAAAACAATCGGACACCCACGCAATTTTATTTATAATTTTGATTTGATTAGCTTATTCCAGCATTATTTTTAGAAGGATTAAATTAAAAGTCTCCAAAATCAAAATCAAAGTGAACTATATGTTTGGGAAAAAAACGCCAACATGAATTATACTAGGTTATAATAAAACTCATTCAATTTGAATGTTTTTTTATTTAGTTTTTTATTGTAATAAGCAATGTTATCGGAAGGCATCACGTGAATGATTGATGCATCCTTTACAAAATTGTTCATCAATATTTTAAGAGAAGAAAAAAAAAGGGTCAATATTGATATCTCCTCTAGGTGTAACTTGAACCAAATATTTGATAACCTTTTGACTTAATTATATAAATTATTTTTTTGATTTTTAATATTCCAATTAAACAATAATGAGCTCTTCAATTATTTTCTGTTTAATGTGTCTTTTATGTTTACGCAAACCTAATATTTTAGATTATTAACATAAATTCCAAATAAGTTACTAAGAATAAGCAAATTAAATCAATATCTTACTTGTATATTTATTATTGAAAGTATATTAATTCAGTTGTCTCCAACATCTCACATGTATATATATATATTTAAAAATATCCATGAAAAGATCTATATTGTCAGTTTAATTTTGTTTTTCCATTATGTATAAAAAGTCGACTGAAATTTTTTGTTAATGTATAGTGATGAAAGAAATTGTTCTTGTCCCTTTATATAGAAAGGAGAATCATTGCTGCAATATTTTTCGATCTCAAATTCTCAATAAGCTCATGAACATCAAATTGTAAGCATGAAGCTACCTCACTAAATCACACAAAATACATTTTAAGTACGTAAAAAGCCAAATTTGTTCTCTATCATCATGCAGATAGAATTTGTCCATACTGCACGAGTAAGATACATAGTTAATATTTTGATGGAAAATAGTTAGTTTCTGGTGTCATTTTTTTTTCTCATTTCATCCACTGCTATACTAATACTATGTTTGGATGGAAGGGAATGAATGGAAATGAAAGAGTTTTTTTTTTTTTCACCCTCATTTAATTTCATCCACTGCAATACTAAAATAAAATTTTGTTTCGTATGTTAGTCAAGATGTCTCAACCTAAAATCCATTAGTTTTTCCAAAATTCCCTAATTTCTATTCTGAACTTTTCTCCAGTTTACTCTATTCGGGACATTTGATTTCGATATCTTAGTTCAAAATTCATTATTAAAATAGAAAAGAAAATATATGAAGTTAGTAATTAAACGAGCATGCATGTATTATGTCCAAATTTAATATTTTGTTAGAAGACTTGAAATGGGAACTCGAACAGCTGAATTATCATGTAGAGTTGGATCAATCATTAACAATTGTTGGTTACTCATCTCAGGTAACAATTAATTGTTTAACTAAAGATAATTATATGTTAGAATTTGTAAAAGTGTGCATTTCCTAAAGATAATTATATGTTAGAATTTGTAAAAGTGTGCATTTCCTTTTACAATCAGGAAGTTTCTACTTTCTTGTTTGACCAAAAACGACTTCATGTTTCCAGAGTCCAGACCGTTAGGTGAACGTGATCCGACCGTTAATCAGGAAATGGCAACATTTTGCATCTCGCTGTACCATTTTGATGTTTTTTTTTTTTGTTTTTATCAAATTTTATAATTTTTTTGAAGGAAAAAACAAATCATTCGTCCACAACAAATTATATATAGATATATAAATGGGCTTATTCCTGGGCAAAATTGCGCCTCTCTAGACTATTATTGGGCATGTACTGTCAAAGAGTACAACCACATTAGCCTACAAGTGTCATATGATTTATGTTAGTTTTTCTTTCAGGAAACAATGGCATGAGATATTTCGATTCCTTAGAATAAGTTTAAATATTACATTATGCAGAAAGAACCTTTAATTCTTTCTAGAAAATATAAACTTCTGTACTGTGATGGGGAATTTCCTTTTATATTTATTTTTTTTAAATAACTGATATGATTTTCGTTATTTTTATTATGTCCTCAATAACAATAAAATTATACCTACTTTCTAAACGCCGGCGCCATAAATTGTTGAGAAATGTTGAATTTCTTTCACTTTTTTTGGGAATACATGCAAGCATCAATAGCCTATTAGGGGAGACAACCAATAATGGTTGTAACTGATTTCGGACTCTATTATAAAATTGATTTTTCCTCCTTGTGGTTTCTACAATTAGCACCAATAGCTTGCCATTTTTTTTGCTACAAATGAGTGGTAGAATATTCCAAAAATAACAAGTTTTAAAAAAATTCGAAAAAAAATAGTACAAAATTTCAAAAAATATAAAATTGTGTTTGCTACAAGGTTTCAATACATAGATTAGATTGGTTAATTTAGATTTGTCAATTTGTAAAATCACCGATCAAAACGATCATGATGCACAAAACCCTCTATGCATCATGGTTCACTATAGAAATTCTCTCTCTCTATATATAATTTTAATATAGCTAAATTAAAGCTACACATTATTATTAACTTTGTACTTTACATTTATTTATTCTATTCATGTTTTAAAGATGACATACTATCATTAAAACTAATATAAAAAGGGATGCATAACAATAATTTTAATTTAAATATGAAATATAAGCTATTATGATGACTTTAAGAAAATATCTTGAGTTCATGGCTTATTAAATAGACAAATACTTATGCTATTACCCACTTTTTTTTTTTTCCTTATTCGATTTCCTGTATCACTACTTTTTTGTTTAAGTTTTGTAAGTTAGCATATATAGTTTTAAATAAACTTGTTATACAGAAAAAGAAAGAAGTTGGTACAAAATATCGAACACATACTCACATGGGGCTGGTTTTTGTATAACCCATTTATTGTAGGAGATCCGTATATACTTTCTTTTGTGTTGCAAGTTGCAAGAGAGCTTTATTTTACATGCTTTTCACAAAAAGAATATTCAAATCCGTCATAAAAAAAAACAGGTATTGACACTGTAGAAAATGCCCCCTAAATTTGAATGTTTTTATTTTATTTTTGATGTTCGGGATCTACCAAACTTGTCAGCCTGTAAAAGTAAAAGCAGCACTCTCGGAATTAGCACAACGACCAAGCAATCTTATTTCAGGAAGGACTAAGTAAAGGGTGAAATACGTGGTCTTGATTCTTAAATTATTATTCCTTCTTATTTTTTTAATTGTTGCTCACTAGTTCTCAGAGTATTTAAAACAGTGAAACTTCCATAATGGTCCAAAAATATGAAGTCACGCTAAAAATTAAAATAGAAAGTTTCAACAATAATGTTTCAATATATTACAATTTTTTGTTTTAAATTTATGAACCAAACTTAGACTGTGTCAATTTTTCTTTTTGGAAATTAATAAAAGAATATAAGCGAAATTAATAGTAATACGAAAGCTATACTAAAGAGCACCTTCGAAAAGCTCCCTATATGTTTCTAATTTCCATTTATTTTTATCATGGATTAAAGGAAAAAGTCCAGTTTCTCTCTGCAAATTTTCTTTGGAGGTTTCTAATTCGTAATAGATTGACTTTGTAAGCAAGAGATGATAATGACAAAAAACAATTATGCGATTTTCTAGCTAGGTGAATGTAGCATGATTAGTTAAAATTATTAAATTTATTCATTCATCACAGCTTATAAAACACCTTATACACACGGAATCCCGAGATTTTTTATTGGTAAAAATTAATTTTGAATTATATCTTAAAAAATTGCTGAAAAATCTTTGGGAATTTATTTGAGAAAGTTTTGTATGTTCAATGACTGTAGATGGCCCAATTACAATTACAAAAGCAAAATTTATTTTATTTGTAATCTTGTTCACATTAGTATCTCCGGCAATATGAATTCTATTTGGATAGACCTGTAAAAAAAAAAAAAGTAGAAGAAGTGAAAAGTATAGGACAATGAGTCGATAGCAATGACATTTATTTCGAATTTTTATTATAACAAATATATGGAGAGAGCTCCTTTTGAAGAAATGGAGATATCTTCAATTAATTATTAAGTGATTGCCTATTTTGGAAATTACCAAAGAAGGCAACTCCATTATTAATTATTTATCTTTTGACGTTCTAAAAAAGGGTGCAATATTATCAGGAATTTATATTTCTTCTGACAACTGACGAGCCAAACTAAAAACCTTGATAGTATTACATAAATAACAAGAAATTGTCCAAAATAGACCCACGTTGTTTTTCTTCTTATAAAAATAGAAATCCATGTTTTTCTGTTTGGGGTTAAAATGAGTTCTCCTCTCTCCTCTTATATATCCTATATAAACAATAAACAATGGTAAGAGTTCTGCTGCCGGCCGGTCTGACTCCATCAAACCTTCTCGTCTCTTTTCTCCTCCTCCTTTCCATTCAAGTTCATTGCTGAACTTGGTAAGTTATTATTTTGTAAATTTAACAATTTATGAAATGTCTCTTGGTTTTCTTCTAGTTTTCTTTTCACACATAAGATGTTTAAATCTCGGTCAAACTTATATATGGGTGTGTGTATGTAATTAGGTCCTAGACGCATATGTAAATCTCAGTTACATATTATTATTTAATTGATTTTGACACATTGTATTCCTATATTAGTTAAAACTTTGATTTTAATTGATGTAGGATGTGCCATGTAATTTTTGAAAAAAATGCATTTTGTAAATGATGAACTTAATTTGTTGCTTTTAATTTGTTTGTGCGGCACTACTGGATATTCAATATTGTTATTCACTTATTTAAACTGGTTGAAATTTGACTTGTCACGTACTAGAAATTACCTATAAGTAAAGGTTTTAGCAGTTCTAGCTAACTTCCCATAGCCCCTCCCCTACCTTCTCCCTTATTCTAACGTACTTTACCGCCATAGCAATGATATATAACTAATTACAAAGACGCCCCCGACATTGGCATTATATTATATATATTGTAATTGGTTGTGATCCACTATTACGTTCTAGAAACGTAATAATTTTTGGTAAAACTAGTTAAATATATAGCTTCTATAAAAAAGGAGACCATCTTACTAATATGTATTATTTCCAATTGTGATTCAACTAAACATGCTATATTGCATATATCACAACTTTCACTCGAACCAAAAAAAAAAAAAAAAAAAAAAAAATTCGAGGGAATATTTCAGTATGTTCTCACCAAACAAATATTAGTAATATTGTACTGGATTTAAAATATTATTGTAATTAGTACTTGTTGCAAAGTTGTTTGATAGGTATTTATCAATATTGGAAATCAAATAAATAAAAAAATTTATCAATATAAACAGAACAGTAGCAAGCAACAATTGCAACAAAAAATGCGGCAAGGATCAATGAAGGTTTTGATACAGTTAGCTTCTATCTTGTTGTGTGTGTTTGCCGTAACGGCGAGGAGGCTGACGGTGAACCCCACATTTGATGTTCGTAGTTATGGCGCAATTGCTGATGGAGTTACTGATAATAGCCAGGTAAAGTTTTTATCATTTTTTCCTTTTAGTTTGTATATTTGGATAATTTTAAAAGAAGTACATAGGGTCTTTGAATTCATCTTATCATTAGCTTCACATGCATATATGGTAAAAAAATAAAACAAATGTTATTAATTGTCAAATTATTTTTATAAGTTGGTGGTAGTTATCCTTGCAAATACAATGTGCAATTTTGTGCTTTAATAAATAATGCTTGAAATTTTTTTATTGAAGTAATTTTATAATAGTCAATTAATTCTTACCTGCACAGTACCATAAATAAATTGAATTTTGTTCTTTCTGTTCTCCTTTGACCATTATTCATGAAGGTTAATTAATTAGTTAAATTGATTCGGAGGTTTAAATCAATGTTGTAAATTTGAATGAATCAGGCCTTCTTGGGAGCATGGAATGCAGCGTGCTCGTCTATTGGTGATGTCAAGCTGCTAATACCACCCGGAAACTATTTTCTGAACCCAGTCAAGTTTTACGGGCCGTGCCCAAATGTTAACACCCTCACAGTTTATCAAGAGGTAATATTAAATAGAGATTTAATCAACAGCATTTTATCGATGACAGAAATAAAATGTTTTTCAGATTTGCAATTCTGATTGATGGTGCAGTCTACAGATAAATGTAGATGATCGATTTAACTAGTATTTAACTTGTGTAAGACTTCCATTACTAGTTAGATAATTTTTTATTTGCTGCAATGCAGGGAGTGATAACGGCATCGACTGACCTCAGCTTGTACCAGTCGGGTAATGATTGGGTGGAATTTGGGTATGTAGAAGGTTTGAGACTGACGGGAGGCGGGACCTTTGATGGTCAAGGCTCCGCCTCTTGGAGCTACGATCAATGCCCGACCGAAAAGTATTGCAATGTTCTTCCAACTGTAAGTGTCTGGCCATCTGACTAATGGACATATCTAAATCTAATATATAGTTCTTGGTTGTACTTCTATATATTAATTTGCATGTAGATGTTTATGGCTGACTTAACCTTTTTTTTTTCCAGTCGGTAAAATTTGTCCATTTAAACGACACGATTGTGTACGGGATGAGATCAATAAATCCCAAGTTTTTCCACATAGCAGTGCTGCAGTGCCAGAACTTTGAGGCCGGCATAATACACATTGAAGCACCAGAGGACAGCCCCAACACGGATGGCATCCACATCGAGCGTAGCTCTGGCGTCACCATCCATGATGCAATCATCAGCACTGGGGACGACTGCATCTCGATCGGACAGGGCAACACAAATGTGCTCATCTCAAGAATCAACTGCGGGCCTGGGCATGGCATCAGCATTGGCAGCCTGGGGAAGTACCCAAATGAGGAGGATGTGAGGAATCTAGTGGTCACAGACAGCCACATCTCAAACACTATGAATGGGGTGCGCATTAAGACGTGGCAGAACTCCCCCAGTAGCAGCTCGGTCACAAACATAACCTTCGAGAACATCCTGATGAGTAATGTCCAAAACCCTATCATCATTGACCAGACTTACTGCCCCGACAAGCTCTGTGATGGCAATCTGGTCCCGTCCCGTGTGAGCATAAGCGACGTACACTTCAAGGTCATAAACGGCACGTCAGCATCCCAAGTGGCTGTGACTCTGAACTGTAGCCCTGGGATTCCATGCCAGAACATCAATCTACAAGATATTGTACTCAATTATGTCGGTGGAAAGCCGTCTACTGCATTCTGTGCATACGCGAATGCACGCTTCTCTGCACCTATGCTCCCTTTGCCTTGCAACTAGCTCATCTTTATTTTCTCTTCGCTCTACCTTCAATTGCTTATGTTCATGAAATTTTCAAGGGGCACCTGCCTTTGTGCAGTGCAAGATATATATACCTATTACGTGTCCAATGTCCACGAGATCATGAAACAAAAGTTTAGCGAGCATGGCAGCTTTTATCTGGGCGCAATACATCGAAATAGATATGTTTTCCATACTGGCATGTACTTTTGTATAATCTAATTAATGTATGTGTATGTTGGTTGGGATGAATAAAATTAGTTATTAAATACGAATTTTAGATTTTTCAACATTTATTTCCTTGTTATACAAAATTAGGCCACTAAGTAGGAAACAATTAATACAAATAAGAGTCTAATCAAATTTCGGAACAAATCATGTAATAAGCCGTTATAAATTACCAAATTGGAGAGAATAGTAGCATCTGTATCTAGCAAGAATAGGGAACGGCACAGCAGCTAGTAGACTTACAATCAGAAAAATCAATACAATATTTCTTTCATATATATATTCTTTCTCAAAAATCAACATGCCTAATATCGAGGAGTAGACTGTTGTCAGTGTCAAATGGAAACTTCTATATTCCAGACTTTTTTTTTTCTAAGTCCGGTTGGAAAAATTCCAGACTGTTGCCTAACAAATTTTATTTTTAATTAAAAACAACACATAAAAGGCCACAGGAGATCACACCAACTTTCAGGCATTTTTGAAATTACTGTATATGTTCGCGCTGAAATTCATGAAATGCATATCATGTACCCAACCAAAAAAAGTAAATGAAAAATAAATCCATATTGAAAAAACAATATATCCACAATATGGAATCAACAGTATGCATCTGTGTTTTTTTGAGTCATGTTTGCATGCCTATTTGTGTGGTGGGTTGTGACTGCTGTTATTATGCCTTGGCACGGGTCGTTGTATGGACTTGGTTAAGGTGCTCGCTTCGCAAGGACCATGGTGGGGAGTGGTGTGCTCTGCTTTGATCTTTAGGTGGACATGGTCCTCATTGCACTTTGGTTAAACGTCCCTGCGTTGCTGCGTGACGGTCCCGCTGTCAAAGGGTGCATATAATATTGGTCATACTATGTGTATGTCTAACCCTTTGCAGTCTATGATGGGTGCGATCTGCTATGAAGAATGCCAATCTAGGCATCTGATTGACAATAAGTCGAATTTTATAGTAAAAGTGATCCGTTACAGATTTGGTTGGATGAATTGCGTTGCGTGGATAATTAAGATGTGGGGAATTGATTTGGACACCCCGTGATTTAGTTCGAACACCCCTATATTTTCAAAATGACAAAATTAACCTTCTTATCTCAACCCTCTTGCGCTCCAGATCTCTCCGTACTTCTTTTTATAATATTTTACCATCAATTCTCCCTCAAAATTCATTCACGAAACTTTTAATTTTAGAAAAAAAAAAAATCTTATACAGAGATACTTTGAAATTATTAGATTCTAGGACCATAAAGACCATTGTGTATTCATCTTATTTTGCTTTTATAATGATAGTGGATAATGACTGCTTGTGATATATTGCATATGTAATTATATTTAAACATCTATGGTCAATTTTGTCTTTAAGGGGTGTTCGGACTAAGTTGCATGGTGTCCAAATCAATTTTCTAAGATGTGGTATGGTTCAATTTTTTCCCTGCACATGGTTTCTCTCTTTTTCTTTAGATTTGTGGGTTTTCTTAGAATTCTTAACCCATGTGCTTCTTCTCGAGTTGTGCGCCTATTCTAGGGGAAAACGGTACCATATGTTCTGCTCTCACCAAGACATCAACTGCTGTTCATGGTCTTCTCAAGTTTTCAAACTTGGTTATACTTGATGCATCGAATTAAACGTGAGTCACAATATTACGTTTGTATAGTTGTATGTTTAAATTTAGGTGGTCTAAGAAATTTAATGCAACACTGATTTTTTTTGTACCTGTAAAATTTCTGCTGTACCTTATGTCGTATCTCTTTAGTATGAAATTAAAAAATTACTATACTTCAAATGTATGGTATTTTTCATACTTTAGATAGGTCATAAGTTCTAATTCTTTTGGGGTACAAATGATGTTAATTCTTATTTTTGACATGAAAATACATGAATGGTTGGAATTTTTACAAACTATCAAATGATAAATCTATTTTGGTAGTTACTGTTGGTCTTATATCTATTTTCTGTAATTGAAATATATCTAATAAATTTCTAAGAAACTGAGGAGTTCGCCCACGGTCCTAACATGCTTGACACCCAAACTAATTAACCGCAAGATAAAAATTGATTATATTATTTTTTTTTGTAGCAAATTATAATCAGGTTATTGGGGGTTGCAGCCTTGCAGGCATATTTTTCGTGGATTGTTGGATTTCGATGGATTTATGTTTAACTCATTTTTTGCCATTATCATGTTGCGTGAACAATGAGTATGATAAAATCTGTACATGATATCTTCACAGATTATACATGAAATCTTGAAGATACTGTCATCATATATATTACTTGAACCCTAAGGATCGGTTTGTCATGTATAGCAAGAAATATTGTGCTATTTGCTATTTCTAATATTTAGCTAGTTTCCTTTTATCAATTGTACTGTAGCTATAAAACAAGAGGTGTATTGTTGTATATTAAAATGAATACTAGAAAACCCATTCATTGTGTCTTCTAATTTTATTATGGTATCAGAGCAATAAAACCATGGCTTCCAATACACCTACATCTGATTTAAACAAAACAGAAACTAAACATATGGATGCATCTAATCCATATTTTTTACACCACTCAGACAACCCTGGTTCTGTATTGGTCTCTAAACCCTTAACTGGTGACAATTATGCTACTTGGAGTCGTGCCATGATAATGGCTCTTAATGCAAAAAACAAATTAGGATTCATTGATGGCACTGTTAAGAAACCTAAAGATGCAAATTCAATTGATTACTCTCTCTGGACCCGCTGTAATCAGGTCCTTTCATGGTTACTAAATTCTTTAGATGGTGATTTGGCGAGCCATGCAATCTATGTTGAAACAGCTGCAGAAGTTTGGACTAGCCTCAAAGAGCAGTTTTCACAGGGAAATGCTCCAAGAATTTTTCAAATTAGACGAGCCATCTCTACACACACACAAGACCAAAGTTCTATTGTTGTCTACTACAACAAATTGAAGTCATACTGGGATGAATTGGCATCATACCTACCTATGCCCAGCTGTTCTTGTGGGGCAGTCAAAGAACTCTGTGATCGTGAGCAGCAAGAAAGGGTCATGCAGTTTCTCATGGGTCTAAATGAAAACATATACTGCTATACGAGGTCAGATCTTATTAATGCATCCTTTACCTTCATTAAATCAAGCATATTCACTAGTCTTACAAGAAGAAAAACAAAGAGAAATTACCTCGCCTATTACTCAACCACAATCAGCTGCACTATTTGTTAACACCAACAACACGTCCACCCATGGTCGTGGTCGTGGCCGTGGTGGTGGTAGTCGCGGCAGAGGTCATGGCCGTGGGACTCTTTCCTGTGATCATTGTGGTAAAGTTAATCATAACATTGACACATGTTATGAACTGCATGGATATCCTCCGGGTCATAGATATTCTAGACCTGAATATTCTAAAAGTCAAGATGAGAAAACAAGATCGGTTGGAACTGAGAAGGGACCCAAGGCAATGCAAACCAGTGCGCCTTCCTTTACTCACGAGCAATATGAGCAGCTTCTAGCTTTACTTAAAGGAGGTACCTCACAATCAACAGCAAATGTAGCAGGTATATCAATTTGCAACTCAGCTCTTTCCAATTCCTGGATCATAGACACAGGTGCTACAGACCACATGGTCTCTTCTCCATCCATCTTACAAAATCCTGATTACAATTCCATGTTACAACCTGTCAAACTTCCCAATAACTCCTTTGTAAATGTGACAGCAATAGGGTCAGTTTCTTTTGGGCCTAATATCTCCCTGAATAACGTCCTTTGTGTACCTTCATTTGACCTAAACTTGCTATCTGTTAGCCGCATAACTAGTGCACTAAATTGTTCTGTCACATTCTTCCATGATCATTGTGTATTACAGGACTTGGCTTCGAAGAAGACGATTGGAGTGGATAGGCAGCAGAATGGATTGTACTGCATTGAAGCATCACCAACACAAGCTTTAACAACCAATACCCATGATCCTGATCTTTGGCATAAGCGACTTGGACATGTTCCACAAGCTCGTCTCAAAAGTTTATCATTACAATTTCCAGAAATTTCTTTTCAAACTTCTACTATTTGTGATGTTTGTCATTTTGCCAAGCAAACTAGACCGCCTTTTGGTACTAGTGTCATTTCTTCTAAAAATCCTTTTGATCTATTATACTGTGATGTTTGGGGACCGTTTTCTGTTCCTTCCCATTCAAATGCTCGTTATTTTTTAACTATTGTGGATGATTTCTCTAGGTGCACGTGGGTTTATTTGATGAACAACAAATTTGAAACAAAATTACATTTAAAATCTTTCTTTTTACATGTAAGAACTCAATTCAAGACCACAATAAAAAAAATTCGCACCGATAATGGAACTGAATTTTTATCAAGTGAAACACAACTTCTTTTTCAAGACCTTGGCATTGTCCATGAACGTACTTGTGTTTATACTCCACAACAAAATGGAGTGGTTGAACGAAAACACCGTCACATTCTTAATGTTGCACGTGCCTTGAGATTTGAGGCTCACTTGCCAATAGAATTTTGGGGTGAAAGTGTTTTGACTGCAGTTTATTTAATCAATAGAGTCCCAACATCAATTTTGCTTGGAAAAACACCGTATGAAGTTCTGATTAAAAGAAAACCATCTTACACACATCTCCGCGTGTTTGGTTGCTTGTGTTATGCCAAAGTCCAGGTTCCACATACCAAATTTGATGCACGTGCCAGAAAATGCATTTTTATCGGTTATCCTTTTGGACAAAAAGGCTACAGAGTGTTTGACCTAGAATCCAAAGGCATTCAAGTTAGTAGAGATGTTGTGTTCTATGAAACAAATTTTCCTTATGCAACAAATCCTGTCCCGCCACACAATGAACCGGTCATTCCAATTCCAAGTTTTGAAGATGACATACAAATCCAAAATATTGAAACTGACACCCAAGAAAATGTATTAACAGCCAATCCAAATCTTGGCATTGAACAACCCAATGATGAACCACCCCCAGTTACACGCAGATCAGAAAGACATAAACAAAGATCCACTTGGCTTCGTGATTATCATTGCAATCTAACTCTGCTGCCCACTCAGTCCTCTCTGACTTCTTCGCTGCCAAAGCTCCAGAAAGGTACACGCTATCCTTTGTCTCAAGTCGTTTCATATGACCGACTTTCTCCTAACCATCGCTCCTTTGTAGCATCTATTTCCACAAAGTTAGAACCAGGTACATTTGCTGAAGCAGTGAAGGATCCGAACTGGCGTGATGCTATGATGGCTGAGCTTAATGCTCTAGAGAAAAATAACACATGGACACTTGCTGATCCTCCTCCAGGGAAACAACCAATCGGTTGCAAGTGGGTTTATAAGATCAAATATCGGTCAGATGGTTCCGTTGAGCGCTATAAAGCACGACTGGTAGCAAAAGGTTACAATCAAAAGGAAGGGCTCGACTACCATGAGACTTTTGCTCCAGTTGCAAAGTTAGTAACAGTAAGATGTCTCCTTGCCATTGCTGCTGTCCGAGGATGGTCATTACACCAATTAGATGTTAATAATGCATTCTTGCATGGTGATCTAGATGAAGAAGTTTACATGACGCTTCCTCTCGGATGTGGCAAACAGGGGGAGAAGAAATATTGTCTGCTCAACAAATCTCTCTATGGATTAAAACAAGCCTCCAGAAATTGGTTTGCCAAATTCACTTCTGTGATAGAGGAAGCTGGTTTCGTACAATCCAAGGCTGATTATTCACTCTTCACTCGGTCTAGAACAGATTCATTCACAACAATACTTGTTTATGTTGATGATATAATTATAGCAGGAGATAATACAGAGGCCATCTCCACTCTCAAAAGATTTCTTAATTCCAGATTTCATATTGAGGATCTTGGACCTCTGAAATTTTTTCTTGGTATTGAAGTGGCACGATCAAAGAATGGAGTGTGCATTTCTCAGCGAAAATACACTTCGGATATCCTTGATGAAATGGGACTTCTTGCTGCTCGGCCTGTGACAACTCCTATGGAGCAGAACTCACAACTCAATATACAAGATGGGATAGTACTAAATGATCCTTCTTCTTACCGGCGATTGGTTGGACGACTCATTTATCTTACTATCACTCGTCCAGACATCACATATGCAGTCCATCGGTTAAACAAATTCATGCATCAACCGAGGAAGCCACATCTTGTTGCAGCCCTGAGAGTTCTTCGATATCTTAAAGGCAACCCTGGGCAAGGCCTTATGTTTCCAACTTCATCGCCACTTCAATTGAGATGTTTTTGTGACTCTGATTGGGCTAGTTGTCCTCAATCGCGTCGTTCAGCAACTGGATATTGCATCATGCTGGGAAGTAGTCTTATTTCATGGAAGACCAAACAACAATCAACCGTTTCTCGTTCTTCAGCAGAGGCAGAATATTGCTCTATGGCTAGTACAAGTTGTGAGGTTACTTGGTTACGTTACCTACTACATGACCTGGGTGTTCCACATGACAAGCCTGCATTGCTCTTCTGCGACAACCAAGCAGCTCTCCATATTGCTGCTAATCCTGTCTTTCACGAGAGAACGAAGCATATCGAACTTGATTGCCATGTTGTAAGAGAAAAAGTGAAGTCTGGAACACTTCGTACTGCTTATATTCACACTTCACAACAACCTGCTGATTTGTTCACAAAAGCACTTGGTAAAGTTCAACACCAGCATTTACTGAGCAAGCTGGGAGTTTATGACATACACTCGCCACCTTGAGGGGGAGTGATAAAATCTGTACATGATATCTTCACAGATTATACATGAAATCTTGAAGATACTGTCATCATATATATTACTTGAACCCTAAGGATCGGTTTGTCATGTATAGCAAGAAATATTGTGCTATTTGCTATTTCTAATATTTAGCTAGTTTCCTTTTATCAATTGTACTGTAGCTATAAAACAAGAGGTGTATTGTTGTATATTAAAATGAATACTAGAAAACCCATTCATTGTGTCTTCTAATTTTATTAGAGTAATTATTTTGTTTGATTTTCTTTCAGTTGAAACTGTTGATGTAAAACGTTTTTAGCCATACTTACAATTTTCACCTGATACTAATTAACATTTGTGCGAAAAATCATAATTAATTATATTTTATAATATGTTGTTATATACTATACTTTTTACAACTTACATAATTAACGTACAACAAAGGTACGTACATAGATGTATGATAATAAAATACATGTCGTGGTAGAGCCGCGACTGAAAAATCTAGTATCATATATAGTAAAGCCGTAAACATATCGAAAGTTCGAATAAACAACCAAATCAACGAAAAGACTCAACAGCAAATCAATCCCTAAAAAAACAAATATTTCTTTCCATTTTGGTGGAAATGCTGATATTATGTTACATCATAAAGAATTATATTTTATGCTCTGACGTGGCAAATAATTTTTGTCAAATAACCAGTTAACTAGACCAAAATTTTTCAAAAAACGTTGAACCTCTTCAAATAAGTGTGCCATATTGGACTTTTTTTTTTTTTAGGAAAACATTAGACTATTTACATGACATTAAAAGTGGAGTATATTAGACGAGAATTAATAAGAAAGTTCTAAAAAAAAAAAAAGCTAACAGAAGAGTATTATCATGACACGTGAAAGAAAAGGTAGGAGAAGACCGAATGTCTATATATATATATGCTAACCGCAGGTGAATTTGTTGCTGTAAAATATTAATATATAATATAGGTAGAATTATAAATATCAATATAAAAATTCTAGATTTTAAAGTGAGCCGCGATATACATGGTGGAATATTTATTTTCAGATTTTACCTATTATCTTGTTAGGGTAAATTGGATATTACCCCCTCTAATCTTCTCCGTCTGGATATAACCCCCTCCAATCTTTAGAATTGGATATAACCCCCTCTAATCATGTTTTGTATGGATATAACCCCTTTTGAACCATTTATTTTTTTTTAAATTAGAAAAAAAATAGCTAGTATATATTATGATATGTCACACCCCGAACCAAGCCATAATTCGGGATAGACAGCCCCGCCACGTGTACACACTCTACTATGCACACGTAAGGCTAATAAACAGTGTCACAGATATAATATCACAAATAAAATCATATAATAAAGGATTAGTTGTTCATACAATAAAAGGGCTGGTAAATGTTTACACATCAAAAGTTTCCAGCCAAAGTCTAAACAAAATCCTAATAATACATAATGAGATAACTACTCCAGCTCGGCTTGGTCTTTTGCTAACTCCTCCTCTGCTAAGCCAGCCAAACCCGAACCTGTCTCCACAATCAAAGTATGTGGGATGAGTACATTAATACTCAGTGTGGTGAAAGAGTGAGCCTACAAGGTTCTGGTTAATTTCTAGTCAGAACTAAACCATACTTAAATATTTTTAAGGTCCTATAAATTAATGCAGCTCCTAAGTGTATGTCAGAGTATTAATGATGCAATTATACCTATTATGACATGCCCAAATAAAATAGCAAAGATCTGGTTTTGTGGAATAATATACGAGATAATATCATAATTATACGAGAGTCAAACACCCACACTCAGTAGTCAATCATAAGCGTATCATAATCCAGAATCAATCCTCACATATCCCAATATGACATGGACTTTGCCTAAAGTAGATCTACCTAAAAGAATCATAGCTCGAGAGCCCCGAAGGCCAGCTCCAAGCCTACTGCCCCCGTCGAGGAGTAGGTCAATACCGGTATTGAAACATGGGAGGTCGAGAGGTAGTCTATCAAATAAGCAGTAACAACCCCATAGAGTCCAGTCGAAACAAGAGGAAAAACATATACATATATATAACAACAACCTAACAATAATAAATGACTACCAAGTGACCGCAGTACCGCCTAACGGTCGGTCTGCTGAGTGATCATCAGAAACGCGTTGCCCACGATCTCTATCATAAGGAGACCACCGGCAATGGGTGCAATCTCCCGATAATGGAAACCCCAGACAAAACGAACTTATCACACTCGGTCTCTCTATCCTGAATCCATACCAGATGCAAGTGTTGATTTAGGGCACTTTTAAGTTTATTAATTACATTAATATTAATATGCAATGCATATCCTGTAAGTGCAATCTAGTTTTGAGTTAATGACATGTGCTTAACTGTTTATTTAATGTTAATGACATGATATGCACACAATTAATTAATGATCTAATCCTTATTCTAAAGATTAAACAAAACCTAAGGCATCCACACCTGGAAAGTAGGGTCTAGAAGCGACTACTCCACTGGAGGGTCGACGGAGTCCTGTCCTGCGTCACCGTCCTCGGGCTCAGGGTAGTAGTAATCACCTTGGTCGTCGGCCTGATCACCTGGTGAACGAAAAATTATCGTTAAAACTAATTTAACGATTAAACCCAATTATCCCTTAATTAGTTTCAAGTTCTGGTTATGTTATCTTTAACCATACTTAACTTCTAATTAAATTAAAAGGGACTCGGTATTAAAATATATTATTATACTTAATTAGTTTATAAAAATAAATTGACGGAGTTCCGTTTAAAACTAGTTGTGAAGGAAAGTTAAATTACTAGTTTTGGAAATAATTTGTTAAGTTCCAATATATAAAAAAAAATTACTGTGTAGAAAGACGTTTTTGACGATTCCTATAAGTCCAACTATGACGTTTGGAGACGTGGCAATAATTAGTTTGGTTTAGGAAATCACTTGAAAAGTTTAATTACTATTTAAATAGTGTTTTGCTCAAGTATGAAACGCTTTTGATAAAACAACTAAAATAAGATAAAATTTCGTTTCAAAAGATTATCGAAGAAAACTAAATTTGTTTGAAAATATTTTGGGATCATACTGTGTCCGTTTATAACATAGTATCTGTATTGAAAATTATTTTACGGACAATCTAATCATTTCCCATTTGTAAAGCCAACATTTTATTTCCGAATCCGACTCGTTTAATTTCTCGGCCAAAAAGCTTTTACTCAAATCCAAATCAATTTGCTAACATAATTATGCCATCAAATACTTATAGTTCTAGTTTTATTTAACTCAAAATCCACATAACAAATCATTTTCAGAATTCAACCAATCAGCAAAACAAGAAGGGCCACGCACAACAAAATAGCAAGCCCAAGTCTCACGGGTCCAATCCAGAGGGAAAGAAATCCACACAAGAAAAATAACCAGCACAGACAAATAGGCCCGACAAGCCCAGAACGAAACAAAGCCCACACGGAAAAGTCGGGTTTCGGGGATGAAATCCGAACCCGCAAAACAATTTTACAACAAGGACCCTGAATCAAATTTAATTACCCAAAAAAATTTACCTAACAGTCCTTAATAACAGAACTTAATACAAAGAGGTCCTAGTATAGTTCAAAAATATTTACACAAAGGTCCTAAAACTCGGAAAACTCCACAAATAGGTCCCTGGACCTACTGAGAACCAAACCAGTATGTAAAAGAGGCGTACCACAGCTGGTACCAGGCCTGAACCAGCCTGATAACCAAGCCGAGAGCATCACATAACCAACATAGGGCCTACTTAGCAAGCATTTAGCTTAACCACAGTTATACACTTGACTTAACAGTCCAGATAGACAAGGGACAGCCTAAACATTATGCTCAAACACTCTACATTGATTAAACAGCTAAGCAACAGACATTACTCAAGTACTTAAAACCACCCAAACAGATTAGACAAAGAAAAGATGGCCTAAATGACAAGCACAGATCCTAATAGAAGTATCTAACACTAACATATCGATTAATAGCTCCAAACAGGCGTTCACAAGCATTAACAGATCACATGAGGCAACACACAATCACTACAAGCATCCCATCGACTCAAGAAAAAGAAGCAAACATCACAACAGGTCAAATCAAGTGTGTGCCTCAACACATTCACAGTTTCAATTGACACACAAACCGCACACAGATCATTTCCAAGCAATTTCAAGCCTCAATCAAGCACAAAGGCAGTTAACAAACCAAAGGAAGAAGGAAATAGGGTTTTTGGAAACCATTACCAACAGAGAAAAGGGCCAAAAAGGGAAAAAGGGGCAACGGCCAGCCACCAGCTCTCCACCTCGTCGTCACCGCCACCACCTCGTCAGCGACCACCACCGTCTCCACTCCAGTCGCCTAGGCTCCACCTCTCTTTCTCACTCTCTTTCCTTTCTTTGTTCTGTTCTTATCGGGTTTTGTTAACGGGTTTGAGGAGAGAGGTGAGAGAGAGAGAGGGGCGACTCAAATAGGCACGGGAAGGGGAGAGAGTAGGGTCGACTGCTGAGGTGGCAAGAGGCGATTGGATCGAGGGGTCGACGGCAGAGTCAAGATGGAGCACGAGGGGGAGGTGAGGGAAAAAGGGATGGTGGGGTCTCGCGAGTGACGGAAGCCAGGGGTGGGACGGGTAGGTGGCGGAAGTCGCGAAAGTCGCGATTCTCCTGCCACTGCCAGGGGAGAGAGAGAGAAGGGTATCCGAGAGAGAAAAGGGGACGGGTCAACGAAGACTCTTTCTCCGTCGGAGAGAGAAAAGAGAAGAGAGATAAAGAGAGGAGAAGAGAGATCAAACGGTTCACAAAAATCCAGCGATTAAAAACTTGATCGAACGGTCCAGATCAAAGGATTTATGAAAATTAATTCTTCTAGCAATTAAAGCTAGGATTTTGACACAATTTCAACCTAAGAAAATTTATAAAATGCATATATTTGAAATTATCATGGCATAAAACATATAATTAAGCAAATAGTTTTAATGAAAATTTTTCAAATGGCCGGAAATCAATTATCGTATCGAATTCAAAATAAAACCGTTCTTAACTTACAAATGGGATTTACGATTAGATTTTAGTTAATTAAATTAATTAAATTTAATTGGCTTCTTAAAAATTATTAAGCTTTAATTTTTAATTTAAAAAGTTTTGGGTTTTTACATTATATGACCAAATTACCCTTTCTCTACCTCTTTTTCTCCCCGATTCTTCCTCTTTAGCGAATGACAATTAATATAGATCAAATTTCACCTTGAACATTCATATTTATTTTGTTTTTTCATTTCTTGTCGTTTTCAATTTCATATGAGGTTCTGCACTAGCGTGTCAAATATCATTTTTGAGAAATTGCTTTGAACAATTAAGGACTAATTAAGAAAGATTCTCGTATGATATTTCTGTCTCAATTTTTTTTTTTAGATCAAGGCAGTGGTTGCCGAACACAAAGAAATAAAAGAAAAATCGAAAAACAAAAAATAAAGAAATTAAACTAAAACTAAGCAAGCACCAGGAGTTCCTTTGTTTTAGCATCCACCGTGTATTTCTTGCATAAGTACGTGTACCAAATAGATGCACCATGGTTCAAGGTTTTGGACACCCTTATTGGAACGGTATATTCCTTCTTAATAGTTCCTATATTCCTTCTTAATAGTTCCTCTTGAGTAAGTATCCTATCGTAAAACTAGCTATTTAGAAAGAATTCGAGATCAGGAAAGAAAAAAATATTTTTGGGAAGAAGGTAGAATTTAGTATGTTAATATTGTAAAGAAGGAAGACGAAACGTTTGGAGGGAGGGTAGTTTTGCCATAAAATTATGCTGCTGCCTTTTTCTTTTTTCAAAATAATTAAATTTATTAAAAAGGGGTTATATCCTAATAGACATTATTAGAGGAGTTATATCCAATTATAAAGATTGTAGGGGTTTATATCCAGATGGAGAAGATTAGAGGGGGTTATATCCAATTTTGCCTATTTGGTAAAATTATTTATTAGATTTTCTATTGTGACAATTTTCTATTTGATACATTTCTTAATATTTATTTTTAAATTTTGTCTAATGTTTATTAAAATTATTTCATTATTATTAGATTTTGTAGTTGTTTAACCCAAAAATATTGTGCCAAATTGCATAAAATAGATAACCTATTTTTATGACAAATAAATCCAAGAAAGCTAAAAAATCCACGAAAAATACCAAACAAACTCCAAAAATTCTCCAAAAAATACCCAAAAATTCCCCATGAATTATGATGAATTATCATAGTTTTAAAATGCCAAAAATATCAACATAAACCCTCCATTTTACAAAGAAACCCCAAAACTCCACAAAATTATCAAAAATAAATCCATGAAGAATTTTACAAAAATATTTGAACAAAAAAATCCCTTATATTTTTATGAACCTACCCATAAAATTTCATCAAAAAATACCCAAGAGAAGGCCCTCAAACAATTTATTCTCATTGGGTAGCAAAATATATAAAGAAAATTAAAGAAATCGGATGAAAATCCCACAAAAATCCTGAAGTTTTGGCGCGTCCAACCAGTTGCAGCGGATCCAGGCCGAAGCAAAGACGCCGCTGCCCCAGCGAAATTTACTGCGCTGTGTGGAATTTGGGTGTGCCTGGTTCATACACCAGAGACTTTAGGTTCTCATTAGTTCACGAAAGAACAAGTGCACCTACCTTTCTGTGTCTCATTAAACCTGACAGGCGGGACCCAGGCGAAGAGTTCGTCTTCTTCCCTGGGTTAAAGATGAAAGTTTTGCGATTTACCGCGCGACGCCGGGTGAATGGGTGAAACCAGGCGCTTCTCGACGACGTGGCATCTTCCTCGTCCACAAATAGTAAAACCAGCCTCTCTCGCCCACGGTTTTGCGAAACCAAACCCTAGGCGCAACTGAAGATCAACCGTGGGATGTAAATGGAAGGCGTGGATGCTCTCGGGCCATGAAGGAGTTGCCCTAATTTCTACCTATATAAACCCCTAATTGAAGTAACAATGGGGGAGAGGCAGTAGATACTTAGGGTATTAGGTTTAGATTTTTAACTGAGTGCCATTTAGAAAAAAGAGAGAGAGGCATTTGTTCAAGCAGTGGGAGGAAATAGAAAAGAGGTAGAAATGGTGCTCTGTGTGCTTGTAATTAGGAGTTTGGAAATGAAATAAATATGTTTGAATGGTTAATTGAATGGAAAGCAGCTTCTGCATCTTTTTCCCTCTTTCTTTTCTTTTCTTATAAATTACATTTGGTTCCAAGCTTCGTCTGAGGGTTTGCTCAGGCCTAGCTCTCCCTTGCTTCGATTGGGGTCTCCCCAATCCTAGCCTTTTTACTTCGACTGGGGTCTCCCGTGTCCCTAGTAGCATCTCCCCTTTTTTTGGCTTCGGCCATGGAAGGTGGGATATTGCTAATCAAGCAATAGAGGGGAGATGCTGCCAAAATCTGGACAGAATTCCATAGGGTAGTGTATAACAGGCTTCATAGAGAAATAGATGTATCAATACACATATACATGAATCTGACCAAAAGTGAATGAGTGAAAAATGTGGTTTTGTTTGAACCAAATTGCAAAAGTGCTGATGAACAGCATGAGCTATACCTCTTGGACAGCATGGAACAAAAGGCTCCATTTCTAAATTTTTCAGTAATTTTATACAAATTTACAAGGGTAGTAAGGGCATTTTCTGAGATAAAATGTTCTCTCTCATTTCCTGGACTTTTATGTAAAAATACTTATACAGAAAAATCATAAATATGTTGTTAGATGATTCTACAAATTCTCATGATTTTTGGATTAGTGTAAAGAGGTTTTCTTATTTGTTGATTAATCACAGAAAATGCATTATGAACAAGTATCTTGTATAAATTTCATTAAGTACTTTTCATTATCTTAAATAGTTATCTTATGCATGTCTTGACTGTTGCAACTCGTTTTACTGCATATTGACAAGCCAAATTAAGAATCATTCAAAAACAGTGAAGGGATGGGATAAAAATCAAAATCTGAAAACTGTGAAAAGTATGTTGAAGCTTGCTTTTGTGATCTGTATCAATTTGAGCATCGAAAACATATTCAATTACATCTATATAGAGTATTAAATCAAACTAAGTTACTGTATTTCCACCTACATGCGACTTAGGAAGTTGAATAAAAACCCAAAAGCTTATACTCTCTGTCTACCTCTTTCCTACATTAAATTGCATCGCTACAAATCAAATCAAAGGCAGGGTCTCTATTAATTCGAACTCCTGAAGCTATTCAAGCAGTGGCTGGCATCAATGGAGCCCTCTGTGGGGCCTATCACCTAGCCCAATTCAGCTTCAATTTGAGCCCGAAGTGCTTCAGTCGAGTTCTTTCACTCCCAGGATTCTCCAGAAGAAATTGACTTCCCCAATAACTTAAACGTACCCTCAAGAGTGTGTTAAACCTTTTCCTGGTAGAAGATGATGCCTAAAAAGCTCCGAACGCCATTAATGGCGATCTGAAATTCCTTAGGTGCCACACGCTCTAGAGCTGAGTCAGCGCCAATAGCCCAGTCAACGCACTTACGTGGCCCAATCGTAATTTTCCACGTCAGCATAAACTTCAAAAATTCATTAAAAATAATATATAACTCAGAAAAATCCAAATAAAATATCCATAAAATTCTAAAAATCTGTAGAAACTAGATTTACTAATATTTTGATATGAAATTATATCAATTTGTGCCTCTTTTGTATTTTCAAAGTATTTTTCCAATTAAAATTGATTCTTATAAATTATTAAAACTTCAAAAATTCACCAAAATTAGTAGGAGTCTCAGAAAAATCCAAATAAGATATCCAAAAATTTCTAAAAGTCTAAATAAACCAGATCCAATATTATTTTCATATGATATTTTGTCAAAATAAATAATTTCTTATTTTTGAAGTATTTTTATTATGAAAACCCAATTTTATAAATTCTAAAAAAATGGTCAAGTACTCTAATAAATTTTCTAAGTAATTTTATCACTTTCTTATCAAGAACAATTAAATAAAAAAAATAAAAATAAAATTGATAGTATTTATTTTAATAAGATTCCTAAATAATAATAATAATAATAAATAAAATAAATAAATAATAAATCATACATAAATCATCAGATAATAAATAATATCATCATAAATCATAAATAATAAATAAATCTTAATAAATGATAAATAATAAATAAATCGTAAATTATGAATAGATAATAAATAAATCATAAAATAAATAATAAATACATGATAAACAAATAAGTCAATAAATGAAGAAGTAAATAGTAGATAAATAATAAATAAGTAAATAAATAGATTAATAAAATAACATAAAATATAATCAAATAAATCACATTAAATGAAACTAAATCAAATTAATTCAAATTAAATCCAAATCAATTTTAATTCAAATAAAAACAAATAAATCAATCTTAATTAAATCAAGAGAAATCAAAATAAATTAAACCTAACCAAAATAAATCAAATCAAATAAAATAAAATCAAAATAATCCAAATTAAGTTAAATCAAATTAAAAGCAAAATAAATCAAACCAAATCCTTTTGTTCTCACAAGCCCCTAAATGGCCGAGAATTCCAAATCCTTTTGTTCTCACAAGCCCCTAAATGGCCAAGAATCCCAAATCCTTTGTCTTCACAAGCCCCTAAATGGCGTAAAATCCCCAAAAGCTTCTTGTTCTCACCAGCCCCTAAATGGCCGAGAATCAATTCTCACAAGCCCTCAAATGGCCAAGAATTTCAAATTTCTTTGTTTTCACAAGCCCTTAAATGGCCGAAAACCGATTCTTTGAGCCCCTAAATGGCCCAGGACCATGAAATCAAATCACCCTCATAATAAAAATTTCAAATAGACGGTTTAGTTGTAATTTTAATTTTAGTTTTAGTTATCCTTAGTTTCAGATATTCCTAATCTTAGATAGCTTTAGTTTTTTATATGCATTTTAGACACATTCAATTGGGCCCCGTCATTTAGGTCTGGTGCCATCAATTGAATCCGGTCTTAGTCCAAAAGAAATAAATCATTTATACCCTCAATTGGACCCCGTCAAATTAGGTTTGGTGCCATCAATTGAGTCTTGTTTAGAGCGAGGTGGATAAATCATTCATTAAAGACCATAATAACTTAAATAATGATTTGCTAGCCTATTACATTTAATTTCTCGAATCTCTTAATCAGAGATTCTCGTGGGAAACCACGGGGTAATTAACAATAGGGGCTTGCGCCTATTGGAAAGAAAAGATCCACAAATTAATAAACCCTCATGAGAATGGAGTCTAGTCAATGTTCTCTGGTCGTTAAGAGGCATCAGTACCTGAATCCAGGTTCGTGAGGGGTGAATCTAAGACTTATTCTCGATCTTAAGGAAACCCAATCGTTCTTCGAGAAATGACGAAAAAGTCGTAACAGATTCTCTGGCACGCCAGGTGGGACCTCTTTCTCCTCTCATCTTTGAGATTTAAAGGATTAAATGCATTAGGCTAGGAAATTGTTTTGTAAATATTAAATAAACATTGCTAACCATAACATTTTGAGGTGTTCTCTTGCAGGAAATGGCGTTTACACTAGTTGACATGAGCAAGCCTTCAGGAATGTTCAGGATTGGCGGAGTACCGATCGTTTACCAACATGAGTTCATGTATGGGGCTATGCCATATGGGCACTCTTTTGTGCCTATTGTGCAAGTGAAGGACGGGAGCTTCCAACTCGCCCACGTTGTTCAAGAACCGCAAGATGAACTAGTGGCGGTTCCTCGGGTTCCTGAAACTCCTATTGAGGTTGGTACTGAAGAGGAAGCATGGGCTCTTGTGCCTCAAAAGAGGGCCCACCCAAGCTCAACATCTTCCCACAAGAGGCACCGACATCGTTATTCTCCTCAAAAGAATGCAACAGTGAGAAAGGCGTATGTGCCAGTCTCTCAAGGCACGAGGACTATCAAGAAAGTTCGGAGGGCATATAAGAATGAGTTGGAGGTGAGACCTAACCTCCCAGTTAGCAATCCATTTGCGCCTCTTAGGCTGGTTCGAAAAAACTCTCCTAAGGCCGTGTTGAAGACAATGGAGGAATTTCCTCCTGAATACCAGGTCCAGTTCCGGGGCAGAAATCCTCACAGGGGCAGAACCCCTGTGAAGGAGAGATTGGGGCAGAAAGGAGGTGAAAGAGCTACCACTCCTCTAAAGAAACGTTTGGGACCTTTGAGGAATGAAACAAGGCCCAAGAAAATGTGGGTACCCAAGGATGAAACTCGTTTGGTTGTTGGAGTGGCTAGTCAAGAGTCACAATTCAAAAGGAGGCGCTTAGTTTGGCGTGAGAAGGAGCCAGTGGTTCATGCTTATGTGAACATGATTAGAACAAGCGGAGAAAATGAGATGCATGCCTTTGTGAATATGGCCGGTGACGAAGAAGTCATCTTGACCAAAAAGGATGGCAAAGATAAGAAAGATCACACGTCTTCAAGTCGCAGTATCCCCCAAGAAGAAGAGGTGCTAATTGAGAGCGCCCAAGAAAGCGATGATGATAAAGAGCGGTGGATGGAAGGGAAAGATACTCGATTGATGAGTATATTGGAGAAAAATGAAAGGAAAATGTCTCAATTAATGAATGAAAGAGAGAAAGATAAGGAATTGCTTAAGAAAATGTATAAACTTTTGGAGAAGAAGAATTTGCTTGGAGAGCTTGAGAAAGAATACTCTTCCTCTTCAGAAGAAGAAAACAAACATAAGAAAAAGGCTTCAAAAGAAAGGAAGAATATGAATAAATGTGGGTCTTCTAATGAAGAAGAAGAAAAAGGCAAGAAGAAGATTGTAAAAGAAAGAAAAAGCAAGAGCAGATATGAGACTTCTGATGAGGAAGAAGAGAAAAGCAAAAGAAAATCATCTAAAACAAAGAAGAATAAGGTCAAATATGAGTCTTCAGAAGAAGAAGAAGAAAGAGGGTATAAAAGGCATTCTAAAGAAAAGAGGAGCAAGTCTAAATATGAGTCCGAGGAAGATGAAGTTCCCGGGGCACGATCTCGGACAGGGACAAGAAAGTCGGAGCCAATCAAGCAAATCATTCAAGATATGATAAATCAGCAACTCCAAGCATCAGGAGCGGGTCGTTTGGTTAACATTCGTAAAAGGTGTTGAAGGCCTTACCCAAGAGAATACGATCAAGTTGCTTATCCCTCTAATTATCAAGTGCTAAAGTTCAATCTCTTTGATGGCACAGGAAAAGAGGGTATCACTCCTGATCAGCATTTGGTGCAGTTTAGGAATGCATGTGGCAATACCTCTTGTGATGAAGCTCTCCTTTTTAGGCAATTCTCTCAAAGTTTGACGGGTGCCGCATTTGAATGGTACTCTTCCCTTGAAAATGATTCAATTGAGACATGGGATGAAATGGAAGAGATATTCAGGTCTAAGTTTGCTATGGTGACTCAAAGGGTTAGTATGGCCGATCTAGCTTGTGAAAAGCCAAGGCAAGGGGAGAAAGCACTTGATTACATCAATCGGTGGAGGAATATGAACATAAGGTGCACACACCAAATGCCGGAGAGAGAAGCTGTAGAGTTTTTAGTAAGAAACTTGGATGATTGGATTCGGAGGCCATTGTCTGGAAGTGACATTTACACCTATGAAGATCTTGTGACTCGTGTGGCGAGAGTGGTGCATATTGGGCCACCTAGAGAGGCCCGATTCAACAATAATAACAGAAATGATCAAGGCAATAGAACTCAAGGTCCTCTTAAAATAGCCTGGGCCAATGAAGCTTCCACTAATCGAGATGGTGGTTTTAAAGGAAATAAAAACAATAATAGTGGTGGAAGTAGTTGGACTCGAACACCTTTGAATGAGCGCTTGAGTAAGCCCTATTCATTCAAGAAAGAAAAGACTGCAGCCTTGCTCAAACAAGTGTTGGAAGGAAAGGCTATAGAGTTGCCTATTTGCAAAAGGCCGGAAGAGCAAAATAAGGTGAATGACCCAACTTATTGTGCCTACCATAGGGTCTTGGGGCACCCTGTTGGAGATTGTTATGTCTTTAAAGACATTCTCGAGAGGATGATCAAGGAAGGGGACCTTATCATACCCCAAAGTTTCAAGCAAGAACCAGCTCCTCATGCTCAAGCCAATGCAGTATTTCAAAAGAGGAATGAAAGACGTAATGTGGAGTGCAATGCCATTATAGTGGTAAGTGATGAGTCTGATCATGAAGAGTGCCAAGTGCAAAAGCTAGTTAATCAAGAAGAAACAAAAGGAGAAGAATTAAAAGGGAAAGGAAAAGAAGGCGAGCTTGTCACTTATTATTATGATTCTGAGGAAGAAGAAAGCGATGTGTTGTATCAAGGTCTTTTTGCCAAGGGCATGTTTGAAGAGAAGGAATGTCACATAAATCTTCGGTCTGGCACCAACATCTCTGAAAGGCAAGCGCCTAAGGAGAATGAAAAGGCCAAAGGCAAAGGCAAAGGGCAAGAAACCGTTGAAGAGCCGGGGCCAAGTCAAAAGGCAAAAGAAAATGTTAGAGAGTACAACATCTTGGCTCACTTGAGACGCACCTCTGCACTAATTAGTGTATTTGAGGCGTTGATGATGTCCAAAGAGCTTAGGGACACGATGATGGAGGTGTTGCAGGAGCCCGAGAAGTTCCAAGCCTATTTAGCGGAGAAGCATATAACTGAGGCCCTTTATATGGAGCCCAAAAGTCAGATTACCTTCACGGATGTGGACTTGATGATGGGAAAGGCTCAACATAACCAACCTCTCTATATTACAGGTAAAACCAATGGAACTTAGTTAAGTCGAATGTTGGTAGATCCAGGATCTTCCATCAATATCTTGCCTTTAAGGTCATTAAACCAATTGGCTTTGGGTGGAAGGCATTTGTTGGATGAGAATGTTTTTATCCATGGGTTCAATCAAAACTCTGAACGGGCATTGGGATCAATTACTCTTCCTATGAAATTTGGAGAACTTGAAACCTTGGTCAAATTTTATGTTATCGATGCCGATACATCATATAAAGCTTTGCTAGGAAGACCATGGTTGCATGAGAATTACCTTGTGCCCTCCACCCTTCATCAATGTGTCAAGTACATACATGATGGTGAGCAAAAGACAATAAAGGGAGACCCACAACATTATGGGGCACATGAAGTGGAATTGGAGGAGATTGAACGGTTTTACGCTCCAACTTCACAAAGAAGTACTTCCCCCCGAATGAAATGGCGAGTTGAAAGAGAAAATGAGGATGACAATGAAAGAATAATTTTGAAAGGAAGGGCCAAGACCTCATGTGCTGTTAAGACTCCACTCTATATAAAAGATGAAGAGGAGAATCCAAGTGGAAGTTTTCGCGGGGCGAATGATAAGGATCAAAAGCAAAGGAAGGTAATCTATGCGTATGACACTGACTCTGACGAGGGGTTTGAGAAAAATGAAGATTCAATGGCCATAGAGCAAATTCCAATGGGTTATTTCAAAGAGCTTACCCCAAGGGAGGTGAATCAAATAAGAGAATTAGAAACTTTCTATGTTCCTCCTAAGGTGGAAAAAGTTCAAAAGAGGATGGTGTTTCATAAGGGAATTCTATTCTATAAGGCCGAGAGTGTGGAGCCTTCAGATGGGGCATCTTGCTCTGATGATTGGGAAAAGTGGCTAGAGGAAGAAGACGATGAGTGTGAAAGAATAGAAGTGATGGGTCACTATAACAAGAGGTTGATAGGTCTCTTTCAAAAGGCCCGTTGCTTGGAGCCAATTTCGAGGCGAAGTGCGAAGACATTTCAAGAGTTGTGGAGTGAAAAGTCTATGTGGGTCAAAGGACTAGATGGAAAGCTCAAGAAGACCAAAGGACTAGGTTTTCAAGTGCCTCGAGGAGAAGTCTTATTTGTTGAGTGTCACATGGTGGGTATAACGCCCATTGAGTCACAACCAGAAGAAAATGAGGAAGAGTTCATACAGGTGGCAAAGAATGCACCTTGAGAATTAGAGGAAGGAGGTCAAAACACAATTGACGAGCTTTTGGAAATAGATTTGGGTACCAAGGATGACCTACGGCCAACATTCATAAGTGCATCGCTTCCCTTGGAAAAGCAAGAGCAACTGAAGGCACTCTTGATGGAATATAAAGATTGTTTTGCATGGAACTACACCGAAATGCCCGGCCTTGATCCCAGTCTAGCTTCTCACAAATTGAAGATAGATCCCAGTGTGAAACCCGTTAAGCAAGCCCCAAGGCGCATGCGGGTCGAGCTTGAAGAAAAGGTCATTGAAGAGGTAAAGAAGTTGATTGATGCAGGTTTTATCAGGGAGGAAGAAAATCCCATTTGGGTTGCCAACATTGTGCCGGTAAAGAAGAAAAATGGGCAAATTCGGGTGTGTGTGGATTTTAGAGATTTGAATAAGGCGTGCCCAAAAGATGACTTTCCATTGCCTGTGACCGAGTTGATAGTTGACTATACGTCTTCTTTTGTGGTGTATTCCATCATGGATGGGTCGTCAGGCTATAATCAGATTCCTATGGATGAGGAAGATCAAAGGCACACATCCTTTCGAACGCCGATATGTATCTTTTGTTACAAGGTAATGCCATTTGGATTGAAAAATGCAGGGGCAACTTACCAAAGGGCAATGACCAAGATATTTGATGATTTAATTCACAAGATAGTCGAGTGTTATGTGGACGACTTGGTAGTTAAAGCCCGATCAATTGATGAACACTTTGAGCACTTAAGAGTGGTGTTTGAAAGATTGAGGAAATATTCTTTGAAGATGAACCCTTTGAAGTGTGCATTTATGGTATCTTCTGGAAAGTTTTTAAGATTCGTGGTAAGGCACAGGGGCATTGAAATTGACCCCGCGAAAATCAAGGCGATTAGAGAAATGCCTCCCCCAAAGACTCTCAAGCAACTCCGCTCTCTACAGGGACAGTTGGCTTACGTCAGGAGGTTTATTGCTAATCTTTCTGGAAGAATTAAGCCGTTCACTCACCTGACCAAGAAAGATGTACCTTTCAAATGGGATGCAAAATGTCAAAAGGCTTTCGAGGACATAAAAGAGTATCTCCTCAAACCTCCTGTCCTCGCTGCGCCTATTCAAGGGAAACCGTTGGTCCTCTACACTACGGCCTTGGAGGGATCTTTGGGTGCACTTTTGGCTCAAGAGAATGAAGAAGGAAAGGAAAATGCTCTATACTACTTGAGTCGCATGTTGGTTGGGGCCGAACAATCATATAGTCCAATTGAAAAGCATTGCTTAGCTTTGGTTTTTGCCACAAAGAAGCTGAGGCATTACATGTTGTCCCATAAGGTCACATTGATATCAAAGGTGGACCCATTGAAGTATTTGATGACTAGGCCCATGTTAACGGGAAGGTTGGCAAGGTGGGCCATTGCTCTAATGGAGTTTGATATTACTTATGCCCCTCAAAAGGCTATAAAAGGGCAAGCGATGGCCGATTTTCTGGCAGCACATCCTGTCCCTGATGACTCTCCTTTGAATTGTGAATTCCCGGATGAACAAAGCTTATGTTTAGAAAAGAAAGAAGCGGGATGGGTGATGTTCTTTGATGGATCATCCGCTATACAACCTTCCAAGAGGCCCGAGCTACCTCGAATTCGAGCGGGGGTGGGTTTGGTTTTTGTTACACCTCAAGGAGGCATCCTTCGCCACTCGATAGCATTAACCGAACCATGCACAAATAATGAAGAGGAATATGAGGCATTGATTGCCGGATTGGAGCTTGCAATTGGCATGAATATAAAGGAGATGAAAGTGTGTGGAGATTCTCAACTAATCCTTAATCAAGTTGAAGGGATATTTGATGTGAAGAAGCCTGAATTAGTGAAATATCATGAAAGAGCCCAAGAGTTAATGACCAAATTCTCAAAGATCACTTTTGAAAAGGTGTCGAGAGCTTCCAATGGCATGGCTGATGCTTTGGCTCGAGTAGCTACTCAGTTGAGCAAGCCTGATGGTGAGGTGGTGCAAATTATCATAAGAAATCGGCGATCCCTTGCACCTTATCTTTTGGAAATTGAAAAGGAAATGAATGCCAACCTTTTTGTGGATTTGGAGGAATGGGAGGCGGATTTGTTGATGGACCCAGATGAAACTATGGAAGTAGAAGTAGATGAAAAGGAAGATTGGAGAAAACCTTTTGTGGAATACTTCAAATATCAAGTTCTTCCTATAGAAAGGGCCGAAAGAGAATGATTGAAACGGAGAATTCTCCGATATGTCTATGTGAATGACACGTTGTATAGACGGTCTTATGATCAGTTGTGGTTGAGATGTGTGTCATATGAAGAAGCCCAAAGGATTGTGAAAGAAGTACATTTGGGTTTTTGTGGAGCTCATCAATCAGGTCCTAAGATGAGACTTCATATCAAAAGGATGGGATACTATTGGCCAACCATGATTGTGGATTGTGAAAATCAAGCAAAGAAGTGCCACATGTGCCAGGTACATGGTGATTTCATACACCAACATCCTAATCCATTACATCCAACGGTGGCCTCTTGGCCGTTTGATATGTGGGGAATGGATGTGATCGGACTCATTGATCCACCATCTTCAAAAGGGCATAAGTTCATTTTGGCCATCACCGATTATTTCTCGAAATGGGCCGAGGCGGTTCCTTTGAAAGAAGTGAGAAGTAGGGATGTTATTCAGTTTCTAAAGAACCATGTGCTATACCGTTTTGGTACACCAAGAAAAATCACATCTGACAATGGCACCGCTTTCAAGAGTGGTGAGATCTATGCTTTTGCTAGGCAACACAAGATAAAGTGGAAATATTCTTCTATTTACAATCCAAGGGCTAATGGACTAGCAGAGGCTTTCAACAAAGTCTTGATTAAACTCTTGAGGAAGACAGTGGGGAACAATCATAGAAATTGGGATGAAAGACTCCAAGAAGCACTTTGGGCATAACGCACAACCTATAGAACTCCTACTCAAGCGACTCCCTACTCATTGGCATTTGGGACGGAAGCGGTGTTACCATTGGAAGTTGAATTACCATCTCTAAGAGTGGCCATGCATGCAGGATTACCAATGGATAAGCGGGCCAGTTTGAGGCTCGAGGAATTAGATGCTATGGATGAGAAGAGATTAATGGCTCAACAAAGCTTAGAGTTGTATAGGATCCAAATGACCAAGGCCTATGACAAAATGGTAAGGCCTCGTGCTTTCAAAGAAGGAGATTTGGTGTTTGTCCTACGAAGGCCCATCTTGGGTCGGCACCATGGTCCGAAATTTGCCCCGAATTGGGAAGGACCTTATATCATTAAGGAGGTGTATGAAGGAGGGTCCTACAAATTGGTGGACAAGGAAGGAAAGTGTGCAATTCCACCAATCAACGACAGATACTTGAAGAAGTACTACACTTGAGGACGATATTCTCTACATAATATAAAAAAAAAGAAAAGAGAAGAAATGAGAGAAAGGTATAATAAAATGTATATATATTATGCCCAATGAAGCCAAAATTCCAACAAGCCAAAAAAAAATCAATAAACCTTTTTATAGCAAGCCAATAAATTTCCAACAAAATCCAAAACTCCACCTAAATTTCATCCCCAAAATAAAATAAACCCAAAATATTAGCCAATAAAAGGGGTAAGTTTTTGAAAAGAGACTTGCCCCGCTTTTGTGAAAATTTACCCTTATATTATAATCCGCGGTCGATGATGAGACTTTCGAGTCTTGGAGAACGCGAGGCCGTGTCAAGGAAAGCCTTAGTGGTCTTCCAAGACACCTATGCCTAATGAAGATTAAGCCTGTGTGGCGTCTGAAGGCATTAAGGCACCGCCCTATGAAGCTATCTGAGGGCACCAAACCCCACATCAATCACGCCCATGCCGTATCAATGCCAATTGAGTGCCATTATGATGAGTGCCCATACCTAATGAGAGGGTAAGCATGAGCGGGTGAGGAAAATAAAAAGGGTGACTTGCCTTTTATGGCTCCATAAGTCATTCTTTCCACCGAAATGTTCCCAGCTCTACAAAATCCACCAGCCAAAATATAGTATAGGAAATGTTCAAAGAAGGTGCAAGGAAAATTGAAATGCTCAAGGTTAATGTCAAGAAAGAAATGGAAATTGAAAGCAAAGTCTATGTGAATCCAAACCCAAGGAAATACAGGCGTGGCCCAAATTCCCTCAGCCTAAATTGTGGTGCAGATTTATGTATACCCTAAACCCAGATAAACAAATACAAGGTGGGGACTGAAATTCCCACATCTAAACCTATTATTGGAGCAAAAGTATATAAAATTCATGGAAAGCCTTGAGCATGGAAAGCTGACCAAGCACAACTATTGGAAAGGATGAAAACCTTATGATCAAGGGAAATATGACTAAAAAATGGTCAAGAGAAACCACTGGAATCCCTTGTTCCCATTTCAGAATTGTCACAAGCAATTCCAGTGGGGGGCATTTGTTTAACCCAAAAATATTGTGCCAAATTGCATAAAATAGATAACCTATTTTTATGACAAATAAATCCAAGAAAGCTCAAAAATCCACAAAAAATACCAAACAAACTCCAAAAATTCCCCAAAAAATATCCAAAAATTCCCCATGAATTATGATGAATTATCATAGTTTTAAAATGCCAAAAATATCAACATAAACCCTCCATTTTACAAAGAAACCCCAAAACTTCACAAAATTATCAAAAATAAATCCATGAAGAATTTTACAAAAATATTTGAACCAAAAAATCCCTTATATTTTTATGAACCTACCCATAAAATTTCATCAAAAAATACCCAAGAGAAGGCCCTCAAACAATTTATTCTCATTGGGTAGCAAAATATATAAAGAAAATAAAAGAAATCGGATGAAAATCCCACAAAAATCCTGAAGTTTTGGCGCGTCCAACCAGTTGCAGCGGATCCAGGCCGAAGCAAAGACGCCGCTGCCCCAGCGAAATTTACTGCGCTGTGTGGAATTTGGGTGTGCCTGGTTCATACACCAGAGACTTTAGGTTCTCATTGGTTCACGAAAGAACAGGTGCACCTACCTTTCTGTGTCTCATTAAACCTGACAGGCGGGACCCAGGCGAAGAGTTCGTCTTCTTCCCTGGGTTAAAGATGAAAGTCTTGCGATTTACCGCGCGACGCCGGGTGAATGGGTGAAACCAGGCGCTTCTCGACGACGTGGCATCTTCCTCGTCCACAAATAGTAAAACCAGCCTCTCTCGCCTACGGTTTTGCGAAACCAAACCCTAGGCGCAACTGAAGATCAACTGTGGGATGTAAATGGAAGGCGTGGATGCTCTCGGGCCATGAAGGAGTTGCCCTAATTTCTACCTATATAAACCCCTAATTGAAGTAACAATGGGGGAGAGGCAGTAGATACTTAGGGTATTAGGTTTAGATTTTTAACTGAGTGCCATTTAGAAAAAAGAGAGAGAGGCATTTGTTCAAGCAGTGGGAAGAAATAGAAAAGAGGTAGAAATGGTGCTCTGTGTGCTTGTAATTAGGAGTTTGGAAATGAAATAAATATGTTTGAATGGTTAATTGAATGGAAAGCAGCTTCTGCATCTTTTTCCCTCTTTCTTTTCATTTCTTATAAATTACATTTGGTTCCAAGCTTCGTCTGAGGGTTTGCTCAGGCCTAGCTCTCCCTTGCTTCGATTGGGGTCTCCCCAATCCTAGCCTTTTTACTTCGACTGGGGTCTCCCCTGTCCCTAGTAGCATCTCCCCTTTTCTTGGCTTCGGCCATGGAAGGTGAGATATTGCTAATCAAGCAATAGAGGGGAGATGCTGCCAAAATCTGGACAGAATTCCATAGGGTAGTGTATAACAGGCTTCATAGAGAAATAGATGTATCAATACACATATACATGAATCTGACCAAAAGTGAATGAGTGAAAAATGTGGTTTTGTTTGAACCAAATTGCAAAAGTGCTTATGAACAGCATGAGCTATACCTCTTGGACAGCATGGAACAAAAGGCTCAATTTCTAAATTTTTCAGTAATTTTATACAAATTTACAAGGGCAGTAAGGGCATTTTCTGAGATAAAATGTTCTCTCTCATTTCCTGGACTTTTATGTAAAAATACTTATACAGAAAAATCATAAATATGTTGTTAGATGATTCTACAAATTCTCATGATTTTTGGATTAGTGTAAAGAGGTTTTCTTATTTGTTGATTAATCACAGAAAATGCATTATGAACAAGTATCTTGTATAAATTTCATTAAGTACTTTTCATTATCTTAAATAGTTATCTTATGCATGTCTTGACTGTTGCAACTCGTTTTACTGCATATTGACAAGCCAAATTAAGAATCATTCAAAAACAGTGAAGGGATGGGATAAAAATCAAAATCTGAAAACTGTGAAAAGTATGTTGAAGCTTGCTTTTGTGATCTGTATCAATTTGAGCATCGAAAACATATTCAATTACATCTATATAGAGTATTAAATCAAACTAAGTTACTGTATTTCCACCTACCTGCGACTTAGGAAGTTGAATAAAAACCCAAAAGCTTATACTCTCTGTCTACCTCTTTCCTACATTAAATTGCATCGCTACAAATCAAATCAAAGGCAGGGTCTCTATTAATTCGAACTCCTGAAGCTATTCAAGCAGTGGCTGGCATCAATGGAGCCCTCTGTGGGGCCTATCACCTAGCCCAATTCAGCTTCAATTTGAGCCCGAAGTGCTTCAGTCGAGTTCTTTCACTCCCAGGATTCTCCAGAAGAAATTGACTTCCCCAATAACTTAAACGTACCCTCAAGAGTGTGTTAAACCTTTTCCTGATAGAAGATGATGCCTAAAAAGCTCCGAACGCCATTAATGGCGATCTGAAATTCCTTAGGTGCCATGTGGCAGTAGGTGAATCCATAGCACGAATTGAACCTATCAATCTCCTCACCTCACTTCCACGATCCAAACGCACCCAGTATCGACCCCTACCATGGCATGAGCTGCCGCAATTTCGCCGGAGAAAGATCGAGGGCCTTTCTGCAAAAAGGCCACCCTCGACGGAGGGAGAAGAGTTTAAACGCGATTCTTCGCGGATTTTCTGTGGCGACGAGCGTGTGGCAGGTTGCATCGCCCGTTACACGAAATCTAGAGCTGAGTCAGCGCCAATAGCCTAGTCAACGCACTTACGTGGCCCAATTGTAATTTTCCACTTCAGCATAAACTTCAAAAATTCATTAAAAATAGTATATAACTCAGAAAAATCCAAATAAAATATCCATAAAATTCTAAAAATCTGTAGAAACTAGATTTACTGATATTTTGATATGAAATTATGTCAATTTGTGCCTCTTTTGTATTTTCAAAGTATTTTCCAATTAAAATTGATTCTTATAAATTGTTAAAACTTCCAAAATTCACCAAAATTAGTAGGAGTCTCAGAAAAATCCAAATAAGATATCCAAAAATTTCTAAAAGTCTAAATAAACCAGATCCAATATTATTTTCATATGATATTTTGTCAAAATAAATAATTTCTTATTTTTGAAGTATTTTTATTATGAAAACCCAATTTTATAAATTCTAAAAAAATGGTCAAGTACTCTAATAAATTTTCTAAGTAATTTTATCACTTTCTTATCAAGAACAATTAAATAAAAAAAAATAAAAATAAAATTGGTAGTATTTATTTTAATAAGATTCCTAAATAATAATAATAATAATAAATAAAATAAATAAATAATAAATCATACATAAATCATCAGATAATAAATAATATCATCATAAATCATAAATAATAAATAAATCTTAATAAATGATAAATAATAAATAAATAGTAAATTATAAATAGATAATAAATAAATCATAAAATAAATAATAAATACATGATAAACAAATAAGTCAATAAATGAAGAAGTAAATAGTAGATAAATAATAAATAAGTAAATAAATAGATTAATAAAATAACATAAAATATAATCAAATAAATCACATTAAATGAAACTAAATCAAATTAATTCAAATTAAATCCAAATCAATTTTAATTCAAATAAAAACAAATAAATCAATCTTAATTAAATCAAGAGAAATCAAAATAAATCAAATCAAATAAAATAAAATCAAATCAAATAAAATAAAATCAAAATAATCCAAATTAAGTTAAATCAAATTAAAAGCCAAATAAATCAAACCAAATCCTTTTGTTCTCACAAGCCCCTAAATGGCCGAGAATCCCAAATCCTTTTGTTCTCACAAGCCCCTAAATGACCGAGAATCCCAAATCCTTTTGTCTTCACAAGCCCCTAAATGGCCTAAAATCCCCAAAAGCTTCTTGTTCTCACCTGCCCCTAAATGGCCGAGAACCAATTCTCACAAGCCCTCAAATGGCCGAGAATTTCAAATTTCTTTGTTTTCACAAGCCCTTAAATGGCCGAAAACCGATTCTTTGAGCCCCTAAATGGCCCAGGACCATGAAATCAAATCACCCTCATAATAAAAATTTCAAATAGACGGTTTAGTTGTAATTTTAATTTTAGTTTTAGTTATCCTTAGTTTCAGATATTCTTAATCTTAGATAGCTTTAGTTTTTTATATGCATTTTAGACACATTCAATTGGGCCCCGTCATTTAGGTCTGGTGCCATCAATTGAATCCGGTCTTAGCCCAAAAGAAATAAATCATTTATACCCTCAATTGGACCCCGTCAAATTTGGTTTGGTGCCATCAATTGAGTCTTGTTTAGAGCGAGGTAGATAAATCATTCATTAAAGACCATAATAACTTAAATAACGATTTTCTAGCCTATTACATTTAATTTCTCGAATCTCTTAATCAGAGGTTCTCGTGGGAAACCACGGGGTAATTAACAATAGGGGCTTGCGCCTATTGGAAAGAAAGGATCCACAAATTAATAAACCCTCATGAGAATGGAGTCTAGTCAATGTTCTCTGGTCGTTAAGAGGCATCAGTACCTGAACCCAGGTTCGTGAGGGGTGAATCTAAGACTTATTCTCGATCTTGAGGAAACCCAATCGTTCTTCGAGAAATGACGAAAAAGTCGTAACAGTAGTATAGTTAATTTTTTATTTTATGTAAGTAGTCAAAAGGCTGAGATTGTTTCAACTAAGATTGTTTCCTTACAAAATCATTCTAGTTAGATTAGTTGTACACTTTAATTGGAACGTCATGCACATGAACACAGGAAGTAAGCATTAAATTTAGCAGTTTGAGAACATATACAACTTAGTTAATGGTGTGGGTTTATCAAACATAATAGAGAATAGATCCAACAATAAGCTACATATACAAGAGAAATCTATACTCCAAAGCACATTACATGCCCTTTTAATTCATATTTTTCTTTGTTTATTTTTTTTAAAAATTTATGGTGGACAAAAAACATAAAAAGTGAGTTTGAATCACAATTAATTGTGTATATATGATCATAATTTTGAATGAACGATATAAATTTAAATAAGATTAAATGACCAAATATGATGCTTAATTGAAGGAAATTATATAGTTGTGAATATAATAATTTTTCCTTGTATGTTGTTGCTCGTATATTATTACACATTCATTTTTCATATATTGCATTATGATCCCAATAATTTTTATTGAAACTCTCTATACAATCTGGAATATAATTAAAATTTGTATTTTAAAAAAAAATATTTGATCATACATATTAATTACGAATATAATATGAAAAATAATGCATATTCTCAGCTTATTTGAGCATTTCAAGCGATTCTGCATTCATTTTAAGTCATTTTATCATAATAATCTATATTTAGGATCTCCATAAGATCTAGAATATAATTCAGATCTTACTTATTAAAAAAACATTGGATTATACATAGTAATTACGGATATAATGCACAAATAATGCATATTATGACCATCATTTTAGCATTTCAAGCGATTCAACATTCATTCTAAGTTATTTGATCACAATAATGTAAATGTGATATTTCTATACAGCCATGAATATGATTCAAATCTTCCTTATTGAATAATATTTCACTATACAAAATAATTACACATATAATGGGCAAAAAATGCATATTGTGAGCATCATTTGAGCATTTCAAAAGATTAAACATTTATTCTAAGTTATTTGATCACAACAACCTATATATAAGCTCTTTATATAGTTTACAATATAATTCATATATTACTTATTCAATATGTTGCATTATACACTGAAAATACGCATATAAATTGCAAATGAAGATTATTATCGACGTCAGTTTGGGAATGACAATAATCATCTGAGCATTTCAAGCAATTTTGCATTCATTATAAGTCATTTAAACACAATAATCTATATTTAAGCTCTTTATACAGTCTAGAATATAATTCAGATCTTACTTATTAAAAAAAAAATAATTATACATAATAATTACGAATATAGTTTGCCAATAATGCATATTCTGAGCTCATGCTAGCATTTCAAGCGATTTTATATTCATTCTAAGTCATTTGATTACAATAATCTATATTTAAGATCTCTATAAGTTCTGCAGTATGATTCAAATCTTGCTTGTTAGAAAATATTGGATTATAAGTAGTAATTACTCTTAAAATGAGCTAATAATTCCATACTCTGAGTATCATTTGGGATTTTTTCTGCATTCATTCTAAGACATTTGATAACAATAATCTATTTTAAGCTCTTTATATAGTATAGAATATAAATCACATCTTACTTATTCAAAATATTACATTTTACACTGAAAAATAAGAATATAAATTGCAAATAAAGCTTATTATAAGTGTCATATTAGAATTTCTTGCTATTCTGGATTCATTTAAAGAAATTTAGTCATAATAATCTATATTTAATCTCTTTATATATAGTCTACAATATAACCCAGATCTTACTTATTCAAAATTATTAGATTATACAAAGTAATTAAGCATATATTGTGCAAATAAATCTTATTATAAGCTCATTTGACCATTTCAAGCGATTCTACATTCATTATAAGTCATTTAATCCCTATAATCTATATTAATGCTATTTATACGGTCTAGAATATGATTCAGATCTTATTTATTAAAAAAATTTGATTATACATAATGATTACACTTATAATGTGAAAATAATGCATATTTTGAGCATCATTTGAGTAATTCAAGTGATTCTGCATTCATTCTAATTCATTTGTTCACAATAATCTATTTTTCAGCTCTTTATACGATCGAGAATATGATTCAGATTTTGCTTATTGAGAAATATTGTATTATATATATCAATTATGGATATAATGTGCAAATAATAAAAATTCTGAGCATCATTCCAGCATTTCAAGCGATTCTGCATTTATTCTAAGTTATTTGAACACAATAATCTATTTGTATCTCTTTATATGGTCTAAAATATGATTCAGATCTTACTTATTGAAAAATATTAGATCATAAATAATAATTACGAATATAATGTGCAAGTAATGTTCGGAGCATCATTTGAGCATTTCAAGGTATTATGTATTTATTCAAGGTCATTTGATCACAATAATCTATATTTATCTCTTTATACAGTCTAAAATATGATTTAGATCTTACTTATTAAAAAATTTTGGATTATACATAGTAATTACGCATATAATGTGTAAATAATGCATATTCTGATGTCATTTGAGCATTTCAAGCGATTATGTATTCATTCTAAGCTATTTAATCACAATAATCTATATTTAAGCTCTCTATATGGTCTAAAATATGATTCGTATCGTAATAATATAAAATTATTGTATTATACATAATAATTACACATATAATGTGAAAATATTATAAGCATCATTTGAGCATTTCAAGCGATTTTGCGTTCTTTCTAAGTTAATCACAATAATTTATATGCTTATGATAATAATATTTCATTACATGTAGGGCATTACTATTAGCTATATTTATAATAGAATATTTTGAGTTGGATTATGGTACTTGACGAACAATACTCATACTTCGGACTCGTCTCGAACTATGGCTCTATAAATGTCCCGTCTGAATCTTTTATTGTGATCTCAATATTGAATCTTAGAAACTAAATTTACATTTATTAATTTCTTATTATCTTTTATTTGTAATTTTTTTATTAGAAGATCCAGATTAAATTAGATAGATGATTTTCTAAAATAAAAAAATTCGAAAAAAATATATAGTTTTATCTCCAAGAGATTTGAGGGAGATTTTATCATGAAGAACAAATTGAGTGATTTAAGCTCGAAAATTGAGATTTGATCGTGTTTGATGGAGTCACATGTTAAACATGTTTAACTCTAGCATTATTCAAATAAATTAATGTTATATTGAATAATTTACATACTAATAAATATTAATTTAAATATCATTAGACGTCATGTTGTCTGAGATGGTAAATATATTAAGAATATTTAAATAAAATAAGTTATTCACTTAAATATTGTTCCAGAACACGTTGCATCCAACAGGAAACCGTATCCTCTACCCATCGCTTTAAGATGGGTAGAGTGCCCATCGCTCACGCGGAGCCGTCTGATTTAACCTCAACGGCTAAAAGAGCCCCGTGAATTCCACCACTCCCGAAAAATATTATTGGCCTGAAAAAAATGAACCGTCTAGATTAGATCGGACGGTCGTGATGAGATGGGCACTCTACCCATCTCTATTGCGATGGGTAGAGGATACTGGTCCGCATCCAACATCCTCCAAGAGTCATACGTGGGTCCTCCCATGTGCGTCGAGAATTTCTATTAGTCTGACCATGTATTTGATTGTGTTGCTTATCTCATGTAATAAAAAAAAATGCGGATACTTTGCAGAAATAAAAGCTAGAGTTATTTAGATTGAGTTTTTCTGTAGTAATTTAATTAGAGGATTATTTATGTTCGATATACATCGCAGGCTTCGAGGTGGGTTCGCCCATGTGCGCAGAGTCAGTTAATTTGAATGAGATCTTTTTTCTTTTTTTTTCTTTTTTTTTCTTTTTTTTTTTTTGAGGATCAAATGAAACAAGATAGACATCAAATTCTAGAAAGGAACTTCCTCGAAGACATTTCACTATTTTTTCTTTACTCATTTCACAATTACTCGCAAAATTTGCACTACTGCTTTTCTTCATCATGAAACACATGAAATTAAATGGCTGTGATCGTGTGAGAAACTAATTCAGCTGTTTTGATTAGTTATTAAATAGAAAAGTGTATTTGTAGATTCAACATGAGCAAATATCACATTCTTACATGATACAATTAAGAGGGAAAAATATTTTTCATTGAAGCCAACTTTTGACGGACAATATTGAGAAAAAAGTTTCGCGGCAAAAATATAAAAATGTAAATATTGGCACTAATGTCTGGTTTGTAAATTGTATTGATAGAAAATTAAACCCTTGTATTAGCCACTTTACTACACCGAATTTGATCTTGCAAACTAGCAATAAACTTGATTTGAACAACATAATGACTGATTTTGCAAACTAATCTTGCACAAGCATGCAATTAGCAAGAAATATAAAAAATCTTGCGACCACAATATCGCTACATTTTTTTTTTCTTTAGTGCGTATACAGTGAATTACATCACTAATTATTGTTCTATAATATTTCGACGTCTTCCTTTTTAAGAATTAAAATGCCATAGGCGTTGACGTATTATATTTAGACCATAAAATATTTCTGATATTATATTCTTCCAGTGGCAGACTGACAAGAAACACTGTTGATGAACCAGGATTTGCATAAATCGCAAATATTCTAAGATCAACACTTCAAAATTCAACAAAACACGAGATTCTCTATAATAACAGATATATCTCAGCAGGACGCACTAGTTATAGAAGCTGTCAAACATCACAAAAAACTTGTGAGAAAAAAAAAACATAATATTCAAAAGACTTTTGTCGAACCAAATTATTTTATAAAATTTTCTTTTCGCCGATTGACAATATTCTATTTATTATTATTTTTTTTTTGCATCAGTTGTATTTTTTTTACCAGGTTTATTATCTTTGATCCTTCAATGGAGATGAGGAAAAAGGACATGGTTCTGAAACTCAGATTCAGACTCGAATTGTTGGTCACATGAGTTAAATTGGATGCATCGAAAAAGGTTGGATGATTCAGATCGAAAACTTAGATTTTTAATGAAAATCATAGTTAATGTCCTAAACCTTAGAAAAAAATATGAAAAAAAAACCAGACCAAATTTTTTATTCAAAAAACGAGTTAATACCTCATATTTGGAGAGCAAAAATCAACTATATTATAAAATAATATAACTTTAGTATTTTCAAAAATAAAATATTTAAATAATAAGTTGAGATTTAATGATTAATAAATAATTATGTAAAAACAATTTATAATGAATATTTATTTTCATTAAACACCTTAATATATCAGTTAATATCGTAGAGAATGAAATTATAATTTTTTTATGTTCTTAGATTAATTTTGGGATCAAAAATTAATTTGTTTAAATAATTATTTCACTTCTGACTAATATGGACCGCGCCATATCTGATTTAAATGAAAAAATAAGAAATGGAGCTACCCAGTCCAATCCTTTACCTTCTTCTTTCTTCTTTCCCATTCCCACTCGCATTCCTTTCTTTTTGCGATAGAGCGACAAAGGGCCGAAATCCCCTTACCATTAATGGCTCCGCGATGCTTTTCTCCGCCTCCTGAAGCACTTTCTCCTCCCTAGAAACATCTTCCACTGTTTCCTGCTCCTTCACCTCCATGGATGAAGTCACCATTAATGACGATTTCAGCCTGAATCCGTTCCAAATCGTGAAAAATCGAAACGTTAATGGCCGAGTCAGAGTCGACACGGGGTCTCGGGGTCTCGGGCCGATTTTGTGTCAATTCACCGAGTTTAAGAACAACTCTTATATGAGAAGAGCTCCAGATGTGCGATAAAGACGGGGGAGGTGCGGGTAAATATAATATATATATATATCAAAAGGTACAAACAAAGGTCTCGAAGTAAGGATATTTACGAGAAAGCCCGCGATCCGCCACCAAATTATTTCGCTTAGAGAGGTATTCCAGGAATTAATTTTTCGTTAACAGACAAGGAACTGTAATGTTAAGGGTCAAATAGTGAGGTCTATATTTTGTGGTTTTTTGGGTTCACCTTACCGACAACCTTACATGCACATGAGCACATTGTGCGTGTCCGATTTAAGGTTTAGATTTTTTTTTTTTTTTAAAGACAACTTTGACAACGACTGTCAACGAAGATTTAAGATTTAGGTAGTAAAAAAAAAATTATCAAATTTGTGTTATTTAGTTTATTAGACCGTGAACCGATACAGTTTTTAGAACCGGTACTTACGGTAAAAAAAACCTATAAAATTCCGTAACCTTTGCATCACCGGTTCGATGCTGTCACCGTCTAATGTAGAAGCTACGTTAGTAATGGTGTTTTGCACAATAAATAAGAGAAGTTAAAAGACTGAATTTCATTGATCATAAGTTTGGATTACAAGCAAAAATTTAAAAGTGTGTCGACCCCTTCCAGTGTTCTATTTATAAGTTTGCGTTCACAAAAGACAATTTTCTACCCCTTGTCAAGCCCGGTGCAACGTGCAAGGTCGTATTTGATCATACCCTCAGGTTTCCTTTAGCCCTCGGGGGCTCAAGGATCCCTGCTTCGCTTCCATGGCTCGAGTCAAGTGCCCTCATGGTAGGGGCGAGTAAGCTGAATCCGTATCCTCTGGCCTGCGTTTCGGTGGTCTTCGGTGGTCTTCCTTAAATCAGAGCCGTCTGATTTAATTTCAATGATGATGGATGCCCCGTGAATAGTACCAGATTGATAGGCCCGAAAAAATTCAACCGTTCTGATCAAATCGGACGGCTCGGATCAAAGAAGACCACTGGACTTCTTCTTTAGAAGTCCAGAGGATATCGGTCGCGAGTAAGCTCAAGGCCCGACCTACTGGAGCTCTGAGGTGTTTGGTTTCAGTTCCTAGTGTCGAGTTGTTTCTTGATTCATCTCGATTTGGGCTGGGCCAGCTTGCATGGTTTTCTGGGGGCGTGCTTCTAGGCCTTATCAAGTGGAGAGGATGGTATAGACAATAATAGAGTATCTTAGGGTTTGCTCTATAAAGCTTTCATTAAAGGAAAGTAAGGGAGAGAGAGGGAAGAGGTGTCCGGAAATGGTTACCTTTCAAATCGGAGGATACAGCTATAGAGTAAACCCTTCACAAATTTCTCTCTAGAGTAACCTCCTCTTATGGTCCTTTCCCTCTTCTATCTTTTTTTTCTGGAGCGAGTAACCAACTTCGGTCAGACCTCTTTTTTAATTTCTCTCCTTACTTTCCTCTCCCTCCCCTTAGAAATTACATCCTGGAACATACCCTTAGAGTCAAAAAGGCTGATCGGATCGCCAATAAGCTCGGGCTCTATCACTGTATCACATGTCTGGTATGATATTGAAAACTGTTTTCAGCATGTGACTGCACTTATTGCATTATGAATTTTTAAGTAGTATTTTTAATTTTATATTAAGGGAACGACAGCTCAGGTTCGGATCCTTTGGACGGACAGGCGTCCAGTGAACGTTTTTAGTATGGACTGTTTGATTTAATCTCAACGGTTAAATTTTTTTTAGACATATCAATCTGGTATTAATCACAAGCATGATCAAACGGACAAGGATTAAAGAGTCCACTGGACGCGTTTAGAGGATTTCGTTCGACAACAGCACGCGCGTAAGTAGTCACATCATTTAACATAAGTTTCTCCTTGCAAAATTAAATAAATAAATATTATTTAATAGAAGATTCAAGTAATTTGTTCTTCCCCCCCTCTTTCCTTGGTTTTTTTTTTTTTTTTTTTTTTTTTTTTTTGTGGTAATGAGCCCGTGGGCAGACTTTTCTATTCTATTGCGTTGCGCGCACGCACAGACCAGTCCAAGTCAACCTTGAAATGTTGAATATGATAATTAATCTTCTCTTTGGGAAAAAGGAAAAAAAAAATTAAGGGCTCCATGATAAATTGTCCCACGCCATAGCATGAGCAAAATTAAGCAACAGTAAGCGTTCTTGTAAGAGAATTTAGATCAGGATTATGGATTTAATGAGCAAAACCGAAGCCCACAGCAACGAGCTGCCAAAATCTGAACCAGTGTCTCATTCTCAGCAACCCAACAACAGTCCTTTTGCACTATTTCCTATTTTTCTCCTTTATTTTACCTTTAGTTTCGGTCTCGCCGCATATAATTCAAGAAAGAGTCCATGCCATTTGGCATTTGTAATCTCTAGCCATGTCCAGTTTATTCTAGTATTGCTTTCTCTGAAGATGCATGAGAATCTTGCTACTGATGATGCTGCCTCAAGCGCGTACAAACACAGGTTGAAGGTCGTTGCTTGGATTCTCTGCACTTTCCTCGCTTGTACCGTTGCATGGAAAATTTCACAATTTGTGCCTTGGTACTTCAATATTATGATATGGGGTATGAGTGCCTATGTCAGTTTAGTTCAGTTCTACTTTTTCTTCTTATTCAGGGACGATGATTCGCAATTAACAAACAACTACTGTAAACTGAAGAGCGATGATAAGGAGGAAAAGGAGTTTCGTAAACCTACAGATGCAAAATTGATGTTTGCAATTTCATTGATCTCTGTCATGAGTGTCATAACAATTACAGCTTATGTCTTGTAATAATTCAATAAATAAGTGCAGGAAGTATGGTTAACTCCATCAAACACAGGATTTCAAGTAATTATTTATCCACTTTTATAGATATGTTCTGTTGCACCAAATAGTTATTTTTATTTTATTTATTATTATTATTTTTTTTTTTTTGCAATCAATGAACATATCTTCAATTTTCTAGCGACCCGCATCACCTCTATTGTGATCCGCCGTAGAGACTGCAAAAGTCTATATCTTAGGTGTTCGATTTGATATTGGTCCGCTTTACTCCGGAATTTTTTTACATAGATTTTTTTTTTTTTTCAACCAGCTCCTTTTAAATAGAAAAAAAAATATATTAGGTAGATGTTAAATTAACAACATAAAAATCAAATTGACATAAAATTGCAATGACAGTTTTACAAATCATATTTCTGATGAGCAGCACTGCATTATTTACATTTTGATAATGGTTTTGTATAAAGGACGTCGATCGGACAGGTCGTTCTTCTCCAAAATGCCTTGGCACTAAGAATTATCTTTGTTATTATTATTATTATTATTATTTTCTAAGAATTATCTTTCAACAATTGGTTAAAAGTTAAAACAGAGGTGTTACTTAAGTGTTGCCAGCACCGTGTTCTGGTATTATAATTGGGGAGGCACCAATCTGGCTTTCTTTGGCAATCAACAATGGGTCCCGCCGGTCATAACATCTATTTACAACGTGCACTCCTGATGGCACAAACTCTTACCAGCTCCCATCACTTTAAAGAAATCAATGTTGTTCGAAGCAGTGCAACAAATTGTGTTTACAACAGAGAGAGATAAGCTGGTTTGGAAATGGAACTCACATGGTCATTTTTCAGATGCTTCGGTTCATAAGCAACTGATCAACATGGAAAACGTGGTGTTCCTGTTTAAAAGGTTTTAGATTTTTAGGCTTCCTCTAACAGTAAAGTTGTCCCAGTAGACATGGGAGCAGGGGCGGAGCCAGGATTTTCGTATATATAGGGGGGGCGAAGATTTTACAAAGAGGTTGTATGTTGTGGTAAAAAATGAGTTATCTGAAAGATGATAATTAATTGAGTAATAATTACGGCTTAATTAAAATGATTGATTCACAAAAATATCAAATACGAACTGTATACAAATATAATACTTTAATTACTTGCATAAATGGTTGTGAATTGAGCCTTACATGAGTTTGATTTGTCTCTCAAATTTCAAGCGATTCTGCATTTATTCTAAGTTATTTGAACACAATAATCTATTTGTATCTCTTTATATGGTCTAAAATATGATTCAGATCTTACTTATTGAAAAATATTAGATCATAAATAATAATTACGAATATAATGTGCAAGTAATGTTCGGAGCATCATTTGAGCATTTCAAGGTATTATGTATTTATTCAAGGTCATTTGATCACAATAATCTATATTTATCTCTTTATACAGTCTAAAATATGATTTAGATCTTACTTATTAAAAAATTTTGGATTATACATAGTAATTACGCATATAATGTGTAAATAATGCATATTCTGATGTCATTTGAGCATTTCAAGCGATTATGCATTCATTCTAAACCATTTAATCACAATAATATATATTTAAGCTCTCTATATGGTCTAAAATATGATTCGTATCGTAATAATATAAAATTATTGTATTATACATAATAATTACACATATAATGTGTAACACCCCTGAATTTTTATACATATTTGTTTTTATTTTATTTTTATTTTAGCCATTAAAATCTGGTTTTTAAATTATTTGTTTATGATGCAAATATATTGCTTGTAAATATTCAAATTTCTATGTTATTTCGCAATGCATTTAATTAGATTTCCTTTTGGCTAAATTTTATATTTAGATTTTGGACGCATGTTTTACCATCTATGTTTATTATAAATTGCACATTTTCATAAATCATCTTTTGACAACTTGTCTCATCTCTGATTGGTCAAATTAGTTTTATATCTTTCATTCCTAATGATAGTTCCTATCTATTTCTTATCTTGATCACCATTTGTATCTGAACTAAATTAGCTCACAACCCAAAGATTCATCTGCCTTCACCGATAAAATTTTGTTGTTTCCTTATATTTACAAAAGGTCTTCTTGTTTTTATCGTGTAACAAATTATATCATTATTTTTATAACGATTGAGGTTTAGAAAATAAAATAGATTATTTGTCCGAATCATTTTTTTTAGTTCTGCTGCAACCATATTTGGAGCGGTTATATTAATTTACATGATTTATTGGGCTTTGGCCCACGCACCCTCTGCATATTTTTGCCACCAGCGAAGCATTCCTTTCCATCTGATTTACACATTTAATTACTATTTGTTAACCGTATTTTGATAACTACATGCATTTTGATAACCGCATTAACCTTTTCAATTGAGATTTATTTGTTTTCATTCAAATCCGATTAGTTTTACCCTTTCCGCTGTATCATTGATTATTAAAGAAAGCTTTTAATTTTCGGCTTGTAGCCCACGTATGCCTCCCCATAGTAATTCCTTATTGGTTATTTTCCATCTGCCAATTCCGAGAAATAAGTAATTGTTCCCTATTGCCTTTCCCCCCGACCAATCCATAGAAATAAAACCCAATTCCCACTTTGATTTTTAATTCCCATTCAATTTTGATATTCATCTCCATTTAAAAATATATCGTATTTGAATACGAAGACGTGTGTGATCATCCATCCGATTAGAGTTCAAGTTCTACATTGTAATCGTGTCGTTTCATTTTCTGAATCGCTCGTCAGGTAACCGGACTTCTCTATAATTTAATTTTCGTATTGATTGATTTAAATATCGTTTGGTTTACTTGATTGAAATTGATATGTAAGAATTGTGATTGATGTATTTTGCGAGTCAACGGGTCTCTAAAGTGATTTGAATTGAAGTGAAAAAGTGGAAATGGAATAGTGGAATGGAATGTGAAGCGGAATCGCCTAAAGAGGGATTCACGCTAGTGGAAAAGTGATATGAGAAAGTGGATTTGAGAAAACCTAGACCCGTTGATCTCTGTAAAATATATTTAATTTGTTTGTTATTGATGTGTGGATTAATCCGATCGATTGATTTTTGGTTATATAAATTGGTTATAGAGAAGCTGCGTCGTTAAATAACCGGTTACTCGGCTTTGTAGCTGACTCCGTTTGCTTTTATTTCTTGTGACGTAGGTTGTCGGGCCGTCGGATGGATGCGAAAGATACTGTCTCACCTCACGCCTCGTATTTCGGATACAGGGTGTGACATTTGGTATCAGAGCATTCGTTCCTCGGACTATGTTTGGGTCCATTATCGTTTCGTTTGAAATATCTTGTAGTGTGCCAATTCAGTTCTAATTCATTCGAAATAATCTGATTTGAACTCAATTACCTCTATTGACTTGTTATCATCCAATTAGATCTTGATTAATTTCATTTGGATTATTTTCGGAATTTCGAGGACGAAATTCTTTTGAAGGAGGGAAGTATGTAACACCCCTGAATTTTTATACATATTTGTTTTTATTTTATTTTTATTTTAGCCATTAAAATCTGGTTTTTAAATTATTTGTTTATGATGCAAATATATTGCTTGTAAATATTCAAATTTCTATGTTATTTCGCAAATGCATTTAATTAGATTTCCTTTTGGCTAAATTTTATATTTAGATTTTGGACGCATGTTTTACCATCTATGTTTATTATAAATTGCACATTTTCATAAATCATCTTTTGACAACTTGTCTCATCTCTGATTGGTCAAATTAGTTTTATATCTTTCATTCCTAATGATAGTTCCTATCTATTTCTTATCTTGATCACCATTTGTATCTGAACTAAATTAGCTCACAACCCAAAGATTCATCTGCCTTCACCGATAAAATTTTGTTGTTTCCTTATATTTACAAAAGGTCTTCTTGTTTTTATCGTGTAACAAATTATATCATTATTTTTATAACGATTGAGGTTTAGAAAATAAAATAGATTATTTGTCCGAATCATTTTTTTTAGTTCTGCTGCAACCATATTTGGAGCGGTTATATTAATTTACATGATTTATTGGGCTTTGGCCCACGCACCCTCTGCATATTTTTGCCACCAGCGAAGCATTCCTTTCCATCTGATTTACACATTTAATTACTATTTGTTAACCGTATTTTGATAACTGCATGCATTTTGATAACCGCATTAACCTTTTCAATTGAGATTTATTTGTTTTCATTCAAATCCGATTAGTTTTACCCTTTTCACTGTATCATTGATTATTAAAGAAAGCTTTTAATTTTCGGCTTGTAGCCCACGTATGCCTCCCAATAGTAATTCCTTATTGGTTATTTTCCATCTGCCAATTCCGAGAAATAAGTAATTGTTCCCTATTGCCTTTCCCCCCGACCAATCCATAGAAATAAAACCCAATTCCCACTTTGATTTTTAATTCCCATTCAATTTTGATATTCATCTCCATTTAAAAATATATCGTATTTGAATACGAAGACGTGTGTGATCATCCATCCGATTAGAGTTCAAGTTCTACATTGTAATCGTGTCGTTTCATTTTCTGAATCGCTCGTCAGGTAACCGGACTTCTCTATAATTTAATTTTCGTATTGATTGATTTAAATATCGTTTGGTTTACTTGATTGAAATTGATATGTAAGAATTGTGATTGATGTATTTTGCGAGTCAACGGGTCTCTAAAGTGATTTGAATTGAAGTGAAAAAGTGGAAATGGAATAGTGGAATGGAATGTGAAGCGGAATCGCCTAAAGAGGGATTCACGCTAGTGGAAAAGTGATATGAGAAAGTGGATTTGAGAAAACCTAGACCCGTTGATCTCTGTAAAATATATTTAATTTGTTTGTTATTGATGTGTGGATTAATCCGATCGATTGATTTTTGGTTATATAAATTGGTTATAGAGAAGCTGCGTCGTTAAATAACCGGTTACTCGGCTTTGTAGCTGACTCCGTTTGCTTTTATTTCTTGTGACGTAGGTTGTCGGGCCGTCGGATGGATGCGAAAGATACTGTCTCACCTCACGCCTCGTATTTCGGATACAGGGTGTGACATAATGTGAAAATATTATAAGCATCATTTGAACATTTCAAGCGATTCTGCGTTCTTTCTAAGTTAATCACAATAATTTATATGCTTATGATAATAATATTTCATTACATGTAGGGCATTACTATTAGCTATATTTATAATAGAATATTTTATATTACAAAACAATTTGAATAATTTATATTTTGAGTTGGATTTTGGTACTTGACGAACAATACTCATACTTCGAACTCGTCTCGAACTATGGCTCTATAAATGTCCCGTCTGAATCTTTTATTGTGATCTCAATATTGAATCTTAGAAACTAAATTTACATTTATTAATTTCTTATTATCTTTTATTTGTAATTTTTTTATTAGAAGATCAAGATTAAATTAGATGATTTTCTAAAATAAAAAAAATTCGAAAAAAATATATAGTTTTATCTCCAAGAGATTTGAGGGAGATTTTATCATGAAGAACAAATTGAGTGGTTTAAGCTCGAAAATTGAGATTTGATCGTGTTTGATGGAGTCACATGTTAAACATGTTTAACTCTAGCATTATTCAAATAAATTAATGTTATATTGAATAATTCACATATATATTGAATAAATTACATACTAATAAATATTAATTTAAATATCATTAGACGTCGTGTTGTCTGAGATGGTAAATATATTAAGAATATTTAAATAAAATAAGTTATTCACTTAAATATTGTTCCAGAACACGTTGCATCCAACAGGAAACCGTATCCTCTACCCATCGCTTTAAGATGGGTAGAGTGCCCATCGCTCACGCGGAGCCGTCTGATTTAACCTCAACGGCTAAAAGAGCCCCGTGAATTCCACCACTCCCGAAAAATATTATTGGCCCGAAAAAATGAACCGTCTAGATTAGATCGGACGGTCGTGATGAGATGGACACTCTACCCATCTCTATCGCAATGGGCAGAGGATACTGGTCCGCATCCAACATCCTCCAAGAGTCATACGTGGGTCCTCCCATGTGCGTCGAGAATTTCTATTAGTCTGACCATGTATTTGATTGTGTTGCTTATCTCATGTAATAAAAAAAAATGCGGATACTTTGCAGAAATAAAAGCTAGAGTTATTTAGATTGAGTTTTTCTGTAGTAATTTAATTAGAGGATTATTTATGTTCGATATACATCGCAGGCTTCGAGGTGGGTTCGCCCATGTGCGCAGAGTCAGTTAATTTGAATGAGATCTTTTTTTTTTTTTTTTTTTTTTTTGAGGATCAAATGAAACAAGATAGACATCAAATTCTAGAAAGGAACTTCCTCGAAGACTTTTCACTATTTTTTCTTTACTCATTTCACAATTACTCGCAAAATTTGCACTACTGCTTTTCTTCATCGTGAAACACATGAAATTAAATGGCTGTGATCGTGTGAGAAACTAATTCAGCTGTTTTGATTAGTTATTAAATAGAAAAGTGTATTTGTAGATTCAACATGAGCAAATATCACATTCTTACATGATACAATTAAGAGGGAAAAATATTTTTCATTGAAGCCAACTTTTGACGGACAATATTGAGAAAAAAGTTTCGCGGCAAAAATATAAAAATGTAAATATTGGCACTAATGTCTGGTTTGTAAATTGTATTGATAGAAAATTAAACCCTTGTATTAGCCACTTTACTACACCGAATTTGATCTTGCAAACTAGCAATAAACTTGATTTGAACAACATAATGACTGATTTTGCAAACTAATCTTGCACAAGCATGCAATTAGCAAGAAATATAAAAAATCTTGCGACCACAATATCGCTACATTTTTTTTTTCTTTAGTGCGTATACAGTGAATTACATCACTAATTATTGTTCTATAATATTTCGACGTCTTCCTTTTTAAGAATTAAAATGCCATAGGCGTTGACGTATTATATTTAGACCATAAAATATTTCTGACATTATATTCTTCCAGTGGCAGACTGACAAGAAACACTGTTGATGAACCAGGATTTGCATAAATCGCAAATATTCTAAGATCAACACTTCAAAATTCAACAAAACACGATTCTCTATAATAACAGATATATCTCAGCAGGACGCACTAGTTATAGAAGCTGTCAAACATCACAAAAAATTTGTGAGAAAAAAAAAACATAACATTCAAAAGACTTTTGTCGAACCAAATTATTTTATAAAATTTTCTTTTCGCCGATTGACAATATTCTATTTATTATTATTTTTTTTTTGCATCAGTTGTATTTTTTTTACCAGGTTTATTATCTTTGATCCTTCAATGGAGATGAGGAAAAAGGACATGGTTCTAAAACTCAGATTCAGACTCGAATTGTTGGTCACATGAGTTAAATTGGATGCATCGAAAAAGGTTGGATGATTCAGATCGAAAACTTAGATTTTTAATGAAAATCATAGTTAATGTCCTAAACCTTAGAAAAAAATATGAAAAAAAAAACCAGACCAAATTTTTTATTCAACAAACGAGTTAATACCTCATATTTGGAGAGCAAAAATCAACTATATTATAAAATAATATAACTTTAGTATTTTCAAAAATAAAATATTTAAATAATAAGTTGAGATTTAATGATTAATAAATAATTATGTAAAAATAATTTATAATGAATATTTATTTTCATTAAACACCTTAATATATCAGTTAATATCGTAGAGAATGAAATTATAATTTTTTTATGTTCTTAGATTAATTTTGGGATCAAAAATTAATTTGTTTAAATAATTATTTCACTTCTGACTAATATGGACCGCGCCATATCTGATTTAAATGAAAAAATAAGAAATGGAGCTACCCAGTCCAATCCTTTACCTTCTTCTTTCTTCTTTCCCATTCCCACTCGCATTCCTTTCTTTTTGCGATAGAGCGACAAAGGGCCGAAATCCCCTTACCATTAATGGCTCCGCGATGCTTTTCTCCGCCTCCTGAAGCACTTTCTCCTCCCTAGAAACATCTTCCACTGTTTCCTGCTCCTTCACCTCCATGGATGAAGTCACCATTAATGACGATTTCAGCCTGAATCCGTTCCAAATCGTGAAAAATCGAAACGTTAATGGCCGAGTCAGAGTCGACACGGGGTCTCGGGGTCTCGGGCCGATTTTGTGTCAATTCACCGAGTTTAAGAACAACTCTTATATGAGAAGAGCTCCAGATGTGCGATAAAGACGGGGGAGGTGCGGGTAAATATAATATATATATATATCAAAAGGTACAAACAAAGGTCTCGAAGTAAGGATATTTACGAGAAAGCCCGCGATCCGCCACCAAATTATTTCGCTTAGAGAGGTATTCCAGGAATTAATTTTTCGTTAACAGACAAGGAACTGTAATGTTAAGGGTCAAATAGTGAGGTCTATATTTTGTGGTTTTTTGGGTTCACCTTACCGACAACCTTACATGCACATGAGCACATTGTGCGTGTCCGATTTAAGGTTTAGATTTTTTTTTTTTTTTAAAGACAACTTTGACAACGACTGTCAACGAAGATTTAAGATTTAGGTAGTAAAAAAAAAATTATCAAATTTGTGTTATTTAGTTTATTAGACCGTGAACCGATACAGTTTTTAGAACCGGTACTTACGGTAAAAAAAACCTATAAAATTCCGTAACCTTTGCATCACCGGTTCGATGCTGTCACCGTCTAATGTAGAAGCTACGTTAGTAATGGTGTTTTGCACAATAAATAAGAGAAGTTAAAAGACTGAATTTCATTGATCATAAGTTTGGATTACAAGCAAAAATTTAAAAGTGTGTCGACCCCTTCCAGTGTTCTATTTATAAGTTTGCGTTCACAAAAGACAATTTTCTACCCCTTGTCAAGCCCGGTGCAACGTGCAAGGTCGTATTTGATCATACCCTCAGGTTTCCTTTAGCCCTCGGGGGCTCAAGGATCCCTGCTTCGCTTCCATGGCTCGAGTCAAGTGCCCTCATGGTAGGGGCGAGTAAGCTGAATCCGTATCCTCTGGCCTGCGTTTCGGTGGTCTTCGGTGGTCTTCCTTAAATCAGAGCCGTCTGATTTAATTTCAATGATGATGGATGCCCCGTGAATAGTACCAGATTGATAGGCCCGAAAAAATTCAACCGTTCTGATCAAATCGGACGGCTCGGATCAAAGAAGACCACTGGACTTCTTCTTTAGAAGTCCAGAGGATATCGGTCGCGAGTAAGCTCAAGGCCCGACCTACTGGAGCTCTGAGGTGTTTGGTTTCAGTTCCTAGTGTCGAGTTGTTTCTTGATTCATCTCGATTTGGGCTGGGCCAGCTTGCATGGTTTTCTGGGGGCGTGCTTCTAGGCCTTATCAAGTGGAGAGGATGGTATAGACAATAATAGAGTATCTTAGGGTTTGCTCTATAAAGCTTTCATTAAAGGAAAGTAAGGGAGAGAGAGGGAAGAGGTGTCCGGAAATGGTTACCTTTCAAATCGGAGGATACAGCTATAGAGTAAACCCTTCACAAATTTCTCTCTAGAGTAACCTCCTCTTATGGTCCTTTCCCTCTTCTATCTTTTTTTTCTGGAGCGAGTAACCAACTTCGGTCAGACCTCTTTTTTAATTTCTCTCCTTACTTTCCTCTCCCTCCCCTTAGAAATTACATCCTGGAACATACCCTTAGAGTCAAAAAGGCTGATCGGATCGCCAATAAGCTCGGGCTCTATCACTGTATCACATGTCTGGTATGATATTGAAAACTGTTTTCAGCATGTGACTGCACTTATTGCATTATGAATTTTTAAGTAGTATTTTTAATTTTATATTAAGGGAACGACAGCTCAGGTTCGGATCCTTTGGACGGACAGGTGTCCAGTGAACGTTTTTAGTATGGACTGTTTGATTTAATCTCAACGGTTAAATTTTTTTTAGACATATCAATCTGGTATTAATCACAAGCATGATCAAACGGACAAGGATTAAAGAGTCCACTGGACGCGTTTAGAGGATTTCGTTCGACAACAGCACGCGCGTAAGTAGTCACATCATTTAACATAAGTTTCTCCTTGCAAAATTAAATAAATAAATATTATTTAATAGAAGATTCAAGTAATTTGTTCTTCCCCCCCCTCTTTCCTTGGTTTTTTTTTTTTTTTTTTTTTTTTTTTTTGTGGTAATGAGCCCGTGGGCAGACTTTTCTATTCTATTGCGTTGCGCGCACGCACAGACCAGTCCAAGTCAACCTTGAAATGTTGAATATGATAATTAATCTTCTCTTTGGGAAAAAGGAAAAAAAAAATTAAGGGCTCCATGATAAATTGTCCCACGCCATAGCATGAGCAAAATTAAGCAACAGTAAGCGTTCTTGTAAGAGAATTTAGATCAGGATTATGGATTTAATGAGCAAAACCGAAGCCCACAGCAACGAGCTGCCAAAATCTGAACCAGTGTCTCATTCTCAGCAACCCAACAACAGTCCTTTTGCACTATTTCCTATTTTTCTCCTTTATTTTACCTTTAGTTTCGGTCTCGCCGCATATAATTCAAGAAAGAGTCCATGCCATTTGGCATTTGTAATCTCTAGCCATGTCCAGTTTATTCTAGTATTGCTTTCTCTGAAGATGCATGAGAATCTTGCTACTGATGATGCTGCCTCAAGCGCGTACAAACACAGGTTGAAGGTCGTTGCTTGGATTCTCTGCACTTTCCTCGCTTGTACCGTTGCATGGAAAATTTCACAATTTGTGCCTTGGTACTTCAATATTATGATATGGGGTATGAGTGCCTATGTCAGTTTAGTTCAGTTCTACTTTTTCTTCTTATTCAGGGACGATGATTCGCAATTAACAAACAACTACTGTAAACTGAAGAGCGATGATAAGGAGGAAAAGGAGTTTCGTAAACCTACAGATGCAAAATTGATGTTTGCAATTTCATTGATCTCTGTCATGAGTGTCATAACAATTACAGCTTATGTCTTGTAATAATTCAATAAATAAGTGCAGGAAGTATGGTTAACTCCATCAAACACAGGATTTCAAGTAATTATTTATCCACTTTTATAGATATGTTCTGTTGCACCAAATAGTTATTTTTATTTTATTTATTATTATTATTTTTTTTTTTGCAATCAATGAACATATCTTCAATTTTCTAGCGACCCGCATCACCTCTATTGTGATCCGCCGTAGAGACTGCAAAAGTCTATATCTTAGGTGTTCGATTTGATATTGGTCCGCTTTACTCCGGAATTTTTTTACATAGATTTTTTTTTTTTTCAACCAGCTCCTTTTAAATAGAAAAAAAAATATATTAGGTAGATGTTAAATTAACAACATAAAAATCAAATTGACATAAAATTGCAATGACAGTTTTACAAATCATATTTCTGATGAGCAGCACTGCATTATTTACATTTTGATAATGGTTTTGTATAAAGGACGTCGATCGGACAGGTCGTTCTTCTCCAAAATGCCTTGGCACTAAGAATTATCTTTGTTATTATTATTATTATTATTATTTTCTAAGAATTATCTTTCAACAATTGGTTAAAAGTTAAAACAGAGGTGTTACTTAAGTGTTGCCAGCACCGTGTTCTGGTATTATAATTGGGGAGGCACCAATCTGGCTTTCTTTGGCAATCAACAATGGGTCCCGCCGGTCATAACATCTATTTACAACGTGCACTCCTGATGGCACAAACTCTTACCAGCTCCCATCACTTTAAAGAAATCAATGTTGTTCGAAGCAGTGCAACAAATTGTGTTTACAACAGAGAGAGATAAGCTGGTTTGGAAATGGAACTCACATGGTCATTTTTCAGATGCTTCGGTTCATAAGCAACTGATCAACATGGAAAACGTGGTGTTCCTGTTTAAAAGGTTTTAGATTTTTAGGCTTCCTCTAACAGTAAAGTTGTCCCAGTAGACATGGGAGCAGGGGCGGAGCCAGGATTTTCGTATATATAGGGGGGGCGAAGATTTTACAAAGAGGTTGTATGTTGTGGTAAAAAATGAGTTATCTGAAAGATGATAATTAATTGAGTAATAATTACGGCTTAATTAAAATGATTGATTCACAAAAATATCAAATACGAACTGTATACAAATATAATACTTTAATTACTTGCATAAATGGTTGTGAATTGAGCCTTACATGAGTTTGATTTGTCTCTCAAATTTCAAGCGATTCTGCATTTATTCTAAGTTATTTGAACACAATAATCTATTTGTATCTCTTTATATGGTCTAAAATATGATTCAGATCTTACTTATTGAAAAATATTAGATCATAAATAATAATTACGAATATAATGTGCAAGTAATGTTCGGAGCATCATTTGAGCATTTCAAGGTATTATGTATTTATTCAAGGTCATTTGATCACAATAATCTATATTTATCTCTTTATACAGTCTAAAATATGATTTAGATCTTACTTATTAAAAAATTTTGGATTATACATAGTAATTACGCATATAATGTTTAAATAATGCATATTCTGATGTCATTTGAGCATTTCAAGCGATTATGCATTCATTCTAAACCATTTAATCACAATAATATATATTTAAGCTCTCTATATGGTCTAAAATATGATTCGTATCGTAATAATATAAAATTATTGTATTATACATAATAATTACACATATAATGTGTAACACCCCTGAATTTTTATACATATTTGTTTTTATTTTATTTTTATTTTAGCCATTAAAATCTGGTTTTTAAATTATTTGTTTATGATGCAAATATATTGCTTGTAAATATTCAAATTTCTATGTTATTTCGCAAATGCATTTAATTAGATTTCCTTTTGGCTAAATTTTATATTTAGATTTTGGACGCATGTTTTACCATCTATGTTTATTATAAATTGCACATTTTCATAAATCATCTTTTGACAACTTGTCTCATCTCTGATTGGTCAAATTAGTTTTATATCTTTCATTCCTAATGATAGTTCCTATCTATTTCTTATCTTGATCACCATTTGTATCTGAACTAAATTAGCTCACAACCCAAAGATTCATCTGCCTTCACCGATAAAATTTTGTTGTTTCCTTATATTTACAAAAGGTCTTCTTGTTTTTATCGTGTAACAAATTATATCATTATTTTTATAACGATTGAGGTTTAGAAAATAAAATAGATTATTTGTCCGAATCATTTTTTTTAGTTCTGCTGCAACCATATTTGGAGCGGTTATATTAATTTACATGATTTATTGGGCTTTGGCCCACGCACCCTCTGCATATTTTTGCCACCAGCGAAGCATTCCTTTCCATCTGATTTACACATTTAATTACTATTTGTTAACCGTATTTTGATAACTGCATGCATTTTGATAACCGCATTAACCTTTTCAATTGAGATTTATTTGTTTTCATTCAAATCCGATTAGTTTTACCCTTTCCGCTGTATCATTGATTATTAAAGAAAGCTTTTAATTTTCGGCTTGTAGCCCACGTATGCCTCCCCATAGTAATTCCTTATTGGTTATTTTCCATCTGCCAATTCCGAGAAATAAGTAATTGTTCCCTATTGCCTTTCCCCCCGACCAATCCATAGAAATAAAACCCAATTCCCACTTTGATTTTTAATTCCCATTCAATTTTGATATTCATCTCCATTTAAAAATATATCGTATTTGAATACGAAGACGTGTGTGATCATCCATCCGATTAGAGTTCAAGTTCTACATTGTAATCGTGTCGTTTCATTTTCTGAATCGCTCGTCAGGTAACCGGACTTCTCTATAATTTAATTTTCGTATTGATTGATTTAAATATCGTTTGGTTTACTTGATTGAAATTGATATGTAAGAATTGTGATTGATGTATTTTGCGAGTCAACGGGTCTCTAAAGTGATTTGAATTGAAGTGAAAAAGTGGAAATGGAATAGTGGAATGGAATGTGAAGCGGAATCGCCTAAAGAGGGATTCACGCTAGTGGAAAAGTGATATGAGAAAGTGGATTTGAGAAAACCTAGACCCGTTGATCTCTGTAAAATATATTTAATTTGTTTGTTATTGATGTGTGGATTAATCCGATCGATTGATTTTTGGTTATATAAATTGGTTATAGAGAAGCTGCGTCGTTAAATAACCGGTTACTCGGCTTTGTAGCTGACTCCGTTTGCTTTTATTTCTTGTGACGTAGGTTGTCGGGCCGTCGGATGGATGCGAAAGATACTGTCTCACCTCACGCCTCGTATTTCGGATACAGGGTGTGACATAATGTGAAAATATTATAAGCATCATTTGAACATTTCAAGCGATTCTGCGTTCTTTCTAAGTTAATCACAATAATTTATATGCTTATGATAATAATATTTCATTACATGTAGGGCATTACTATTAGCTATATTTATAATAGAATATTTTATATTACAAAACAATTTGAATAATTTATATTTTGAGTTGGATTTTGGTACTTGACGAACAATACTCATACTTCGAACTCGTCTCGAACTATGGCTCTATAAATGTCCCGTCTGAATCTTTTATTGTGATCTCAATATTGAATCTTAGAAACTAAATTTACATTTATTAATTTCTTATTATCTTTTATTTGTAATTTTTTTATTAGAAGATCAAGATTAAATTAGATGATTTTCTAAAATAAAAAAAATTCGAAAAAAATATATAGTTTTATCTCCAAGAGATTTGAGGGAGATTTTATCATGAAGAACAAATTGAGTGGTTTAAGCTCGAAAATTGAGATTTGATCGTGTTTGATGGAGTCACATGTTAAACATGTTTAACTCTAGCATTATTCAAATAAATTAATGTTATATTGAATAATTCACATATATATTGAATAAATTACATACTAATAAATATTAATTTAAATATCATTAGACGTCGTGTTGTCTGAGATGGTAAATATATTAAGAATATTTAAATAAAATAAGTTATTCACTTAAATATTGTTCCAGAACACGTTGCATCCAACAGGAAACCGTATCCTCTACCCATCGCTTTAAGATGGGTAGAGTGCCCATCGCTCACGCGGAGCCGTCTGATTTAACCTCAACGGCTAAAAGAGCCCCGTGAATTCCACCACTCCCGAAAAATATTATTGGCCCGAAAAAATGAACCGTCTAGATTAGATCGGACGGTCGTGATGAGATGGACACTCTACCCATCTCTATCGCAATGGGCAGAGGATACTGGTCCGCATCCAACATCCTCCAAGAGTCATACGTGGGTCCTCCCATGTGCGTCGAGAATTTCTATTAGTCTGACCATGTATTTGATTGTGTTGCTTATCTCATGTAATAAAAAAAAATGCGGATACTTTGCAGAAATAAAAGCTAGAGTTATTTAGATTGAGTTTTTCTGTAGTAATTTAATTAGAGGATTATTTATGTTCGATATACATCGCAGGCTTCGAGGTGGGTTCGCCCATGTGCGCAGAGTCAGTTAATTTGAATGAGATCTTTTTTTTTTTTTTTTTTTTTTTTGAGGATCAAATGAAACAAGATAGACATCAAATTCTAGAAAGGAACTTCCTCGAAGACTTTTCACTATTTTTTCTTTACTCATTTCACAATTACTCGCAAAATTTGCACTACTGCTTTTCTTCATCGTGAAACACATGAAATTAAATGGCTGTGATCGTGTGAGAAACTAATTCAGCTGTTTTGATTAGTTATTAAATAGAAAAGTGTATTTGTAGATTCAACATGAGCAAATATCACATTCTTACATGATACAATTAAGAGGGAAAAATATTTTTCATTGAAGCCAACTTTTGACGGACAATATTGAGAAAAAAGTTTCGCGGCAAAAATATAAAAATGTAAATATTGGCACTAATGTCTGGTTTGTAAATTGTATTGATAGAAAATTAAACCCTTGTATTAGCCACTTTACTACACCGAATTTGATCTTGCAAACTAGCAATAAACTTGATTTGAACAACATAATGACTGATTTTGCAAACTAATCTTGCACAAGCATGCAATTAGCAAGAAATATAAAAAATCTTGCGACCACAATATCGCTACATTTTTTTTTTTCTTTAGTGCGTATACAGTGAATTACATCACTAATTATTGTTCTATAATATTTCGACGTCTTCCTTTTTAAGAATTAAAATGCCATAGGCGTTGACGTATTATATTTAGACCATAAAATATTTCTGACATTATATTCTTCCAGTGGCAGACTGACAAGAAACACTGTTGATGAACCAGGATTTGCATAAATCGCAAATATTCTAAGATCAACACTTCAAAATTCAACAAAACACGAGATTCTCTATAATAACAGATATATCTCAGCAGGACGCACTAGTTATAGAAGCTGTCAAACATCACAAAAAATTTGTGAGAAAAAAAAAACATAACATTCAAAAGACTTTTGTCGAACCAAATTATTTTATAAAATTTTCTTTTCGCCGATTGACAATATTCTATTTATTATTATTTTTTTTTTGCATCAGTTGTATTTTTTTTACCAGGTTTATTATCTTTGATCCTTCAATGGAGATGAGGAAAAAGGACATGGTTCTAAAACTCAGATTCAGACTCGAATTGTTGGTCACATGAGTTAAATTGGATGCATCGAAAAAGGTTGGATGATTCAGATCGAAAACTTAGATTTTTAATGAAAATCATAGTTAATGTCCTAAACCTTAGAAAAAAATATGAAAAAAAAAACCAGACCAAATTTTTTATTCAACAAACGAGTTAATACCTCATATTTGGAGAGCAAAAATCAACTATATTATAAAATAATATAACTTTAGTATTTTCAAAAATAAAATATTTAAATAATAAGTTGAGATTTAATGATTAATAAATAATTATGTAAAAATAATTTATAATGAATATTTATTTTCATTAAACACCTTAATATATCAGTTAATATCGTAGAGAATGAAATTATAATTTTTTTATGTTCTTAGATTAATTTTGGGATCAAAAATTAATTTGTTTAAATAATTATTTCACTTCTGACTAATATGGACCGCGCCATATCTGATTTAAATGAAAAAATAAGAAATGGAGCTACCCAGTCCAATCCTTTACCTTCTTCTTTCTTCTTTCCCATTCCCACTCGCATTCCTTTCTTTTTGCGATAGAGCGACAAAGGGCCGAAATCCCCTTACCATTAATGGCTCCGCGATGCTTTTCTCCGCCTCCTGAAGCACTTTCTCCTCCCTAGAAACATCTTCCACTGTTTCCTGCTCCTTCACCTCCATGGATGAAGTCACCATTAATGACGATTTCAGCCTGAATCCGTTCCAAATCGTGAAAAATCGAAACGTTAATGGCCGAGTCAGAGTCGACACGGGGTCTCGGGGTCTCGGGCCGATTTTGTGTCAATTCACCGAGTTTAAGAACAACTCTTATATGAGAAGAGCTCCAGATGTGCGATAAAGACGGGGGAGGTGCGGGTAAATATAATATATATATATATCAAAAGGTACAAACAAAGGTCTCGAAGTAAGGATATTTACGAGAAAGCCCGCGATCCGCCACCAAATTATTTCGCTTAGAGAGGTATTCCAGGAATTAATTTTTCGTTAACAGACAAGGAACTGTAATGTTAAGGGTCAAATAGTGAGGTCTATATTTTGTGGTTTTTTGGGTTCACCTTACCGACAACCTTACATGCACATGAGCACATTGTGCGTGTCCGATTTAAGGTTTAGATTTTTTTTTTTTTTTAAAGACAACTTTGACAACGACTGTCAACGAAGATTTAAGATTTAGGTAGTAAAAAAAAAATTATCAAATTTGTGTTATTTAGTTTATTAGACCGTGAACCGATACAGTTTTTAGAACCGGTACTTACGGTAAAAAAAACCTATAAAATTCCGTAACCTTTGCATCACCGGTTCGATGCTGTCACCGTCTAATGTAGAAGCTACGTTAGTAATGGTGTTTTGCACAATAAATAAGAGAAGTTAAAAGACTGAATTTCATTGATCATAAGTTTGGATTACAAGCAAAAATTTAAAAGTGTGTCGACCCCTTCCAGTGTTCTATTTATAAGTTTGCGTTCACAAAAGACAATTTTCTACCCCTTGTCAAGCCCGGTGCAACGTGCAAGGTCGTATTTGATCATACCCTCAGGTTTCCTTTAGCCCTCGGGGGCTCAAGGATCCCTGCTTCGCTTCCATGGCTCGAGTCAAGTGCCCTCATGGTAGGGGCGAGTAAGCTGAATCCGTATCCTCTGGCCTGCGTTTCGGTGGTCTTCGGTGGTCTTCCTTAAATCAGAGCCGTCTGATTTAATTTCAATGATGATGGATGCCCCGTGAATAGTACCAGATTGATAGGCCCGAAAAAATTCAACCGTTCTGATCAAATCGGACGGCTCGGATCAAAGAAGACCACTGGACTTCTTCTTTAGAAGTCCAGAGGATATCGGTCGCGAGTAAGCTCAAGGCCCGACCTACTGGAGCTCTGAGGTGTTTGGTTTCAGTTCCTAGTGTCGAGTTGTTTCTTGATTCATCTCGATTTGGGCTGGGCCAGCTTGCATGGTTTTCTGGGGGCGTGCTTCTAGGCCTTATCAAGTGGAGAGGATGGTATAGACAATAATAGAGTATCTTAGGGTTTGCTCTATAAAGCTTTCATTAAAGGAAAGTAAGGGAGAGAGAGGGAAGAGGTGTCCGGAAATGGTTACCTTTCAAATCGGAGGATACAGCTATAGAGTAAACCCTTCACAAATTTCTCTCTAGAGTAACCTCCTCTTATGGTCCTTTCCCTCTTCTATCTTTTTTTTCTGGAGCGAGTAACCAACTTCGGTCAGACCTCTTTTTTAATTTCTCTCCTTACTTTCCTCTCCCTCCCCTTAGAAATTACATCCTGGAACATACCCTTAGAGTCAAAAAGGCTGATCGGATCGCCAATAAGCTCGGGCTCTATCACTGTATCACATGTCTGGTATGATATTGAAAACTGTTTTCAGCATGTGACTGCACTTATTGCATTATGAATTTTTAAGTAGTATTTTTAATTTTATATTAAGGGAACGACAGCTCAGGTTCGGATCCTTTGGACGGACAGGTGTCCAGTGAACGTTTTTAGTATGGACTGTTTGATTTAATCTCAACGGTTAAATTTTTTTTAGACATATCAATCTGGTATTAATCACAAGCATGATCAAACGGACAAGGATTAAAGAGTCCACTGGACGCGTTTAGAGGATTTCGTTCGACAACAGCACGCGCGTAAGTAGTCACATCATTTAACATAAGTTTCTCCTTGCAAAATTAAATAAATAAATATTATTTAATAGAAGATTCAAGTAATTTGTTCTTCCCCCCCCTCTTTCCTTGGTTTTTTTTTTTTTTTTTTTTTTTTTTTTGTGGTAATGAGCCCGTGGGCAGACTTTTCTATTCTATTGCGTTGCGCGCACGCACAGACCAGTCCAAGTCAACCTTGAAATGTTGAATATGATAATTAATCTTCTCTTTGGGAAAAAGGAAAAAAAAAATTAAGGGCTCCATGATAAATTGTCCCACGCCATAGCATGAGCAAAATTAAGCAACAGTAAGCGTTCTTGTAAGAGAATTTAGATCAGGATTATGGATTTAATGAGCAAAACCGAAGCCCACAGCAACGAGCTGCCAAAATCTGAACCAGTGTCTCATTCTCAGCAACCCAACAACAGTCCTTTTGCACTATTTCCTATTTTTCTCCTTTATTTTACCTTTAGTTTCGGTCTCGCCGCATATAATTCAAGAAAGAGTCCATGCCATTTGGCATTTGTAATCTCTAGCCATGTCCAGTTTATTCTAGTATTGCTTTCTCTGAAGATGCATGAGAATCTTGCTACTGATGATGCTGCCTCAAGCGCGTACAAACACAGGTTGAAGGTCGTTGCTTGGATTCTCTGCACTTTCCTCGCTTGTACCGTTGCATGGAAAATTTCACAATTTGTGCCTTGGTACTTCAATATTATGATATGGGGTATGAGTGCCTATGTCAGTTTAGTTCAGTTCTACTTTTTCTTCTTATTCAGGGACGATGATTCGCAATTAACAAACAACTACTGTAAACTGAAGAGCGATGATAAGGAGGAAAAGGAGTTTCGTAAACCTACAGATGCAAAATTGATGTTTGCAATTTCATTGATCTCTGTCATGAGTGTCATAACAATTACAGCTTATGTCTTGTAATAATTCAATAAATAAGTGCAGGAAGTATGGTTAACTCCATCAAACACAGGATTTCAAGTAATTATTTATCCACTTTTATAGATATGTTCTGTTGCACCAAATAGTTATTTTTATTTTATTTATTATTATTATTTTTTTTTTTGCAATCAATGAACATATCTTCAATTTTCTAGCGACCCGCATCACCTCTATTGTGATCCGCCGTAGAGACTGCAAAAGTCTATATCTTAGGTGTTCGATTTGATATTGGTCCGCTTTACTCCGGAATTTTTTTACATAGATTTTTTTTTTTTTTCAACCAGCTCCTTTTAAATAGAAAAAAAAATATATTAGGTAGATGTTAAATTAACAACATAAAAATCAAATTGACATAAAATTGCAATGACAGTTTTACAAATCATATTTCTGATGAGCAGCACTGCATTATTTACATTTTGATAATGGTTTTGTATAAAGGACGTCGATCGGACAGGTCGTTCTTCTCCAAAATGCCTTGGCACTAAGAATTATCTTTGTTATTATTATTATTATTATTATTTTCTAAGAATTATCTTTCAACAATTGGTTAAAAGTTAAAACAGAGGTGTTACTTAAGTGTTGCCAGCACCGTGTTCTGGTATTATAATTGGGGAGGCACCAATCTGGCTTTCTTTGGCAATCAACAATGGGTCCCGCCGGTCATAACATCTATTTACAACGTGCACTCCTGATGGCACAAACTCTTACCAGCTCCCATCACTTTAAAGAAATCAATGTTGTTCGAAGCAGTGCAACAAATTGTGTTTACAACAGAGAGAGATAAGCTGGTTTGGAAATGGAACTCACATGGTCATTTTTCAGATGCTTCGGTTCATAAGCAACTGATCAACATGGAAAACGTGGTGTTCCTGTTTAAAAGGTTTTAGATTTTTAGGCTTCCTCTAACAGTAAAGTTGTCCCAGTAGACATGGGAGCAGGGGCGGAGCCAGGATTTTCGTATATATAGGGGGGGCGAAGATTTTACAAAGAGGTTGTATGTTGTGGTAAAAAATGAGTTATCTGAAAGATGATAATTAATTGAGTAATAATTACGGCTTAATTAAAATGATTGATTCACAAAAATATCAAATACGAACTGTATACAAATATAATACTTTAATTACTTGCATAAATGGTTGTGAATTGAGCCTTACATGAGTTTGATTTGTCTCTCAAATTTCAAGCGATTCTGCATTTATTCTAAGTTATTTGAACACAATAATCTATTTGTATCTCTTTATATGGTCTAAAATATGATTCAGATCTTACTTATTGAAAAATATTAGATCATAAATAATAATTACGAATATAATGTGCAAGTAATGTTCGGAGCATCATTTGAGCATTTCAAGGTATTATGTATTTATTCAAGGTCATTTGATCACAATAATCTATATTTATCTCTTTATACAGTCTAAAATATGATTTAGATCTTACTTATTAAAAAATTTTGGATTATACATAGTAATTACGCATATAATGTGTAAATAATGCATATTCTGATGTCATTTGAGCATTTCAAGCGATTATGCATTCATTCTAAACCATTTAATCACAATAATATATATTTAAGCTCTCTATATGGTCTAAAATATGATTCGTATCGTAATAATATAAAATTATTGTATTATACATAATAATTACACATATAATGTGTAACACCCCTGAATTTTTATACATATTTGTTTTTATTTTATTTTTATTTTAGCCATTAAAATCTGGTTTTTAAATTATTTGTTTATGATGCAAATATATTGCTTGTAAATATTCAAATTTCTATGTTATTTCGCAAATGCATTTAATTAGATTTCCTTTTGGCTAAATTTTATATTTAGATTTTGGACGCATGTTTTACCATCTATGTTTATTATAAATTGCACATTTTCATAAATCATCTTTTGACAACTTGTCTCATCTCTGATTGGTCAAATTAGTTTTATATCTTTCATTCCTAATGATAGTTCCTATCTATTTCTTATCTTGATCACCATTTGTATCTGAACTAAATTAGCTCACAACCCAAAGATTCATCTGCCTTCACCGATAAAATTTTGTTGTTTCCTTATATTTACAAAAGGTCTTCTTGTTTTTATCGTGTAACAAATTATATCATTATTTTTATAACGATTGAGGTTTAGAAAATAAAATAGATTATTTGTCCGAATCATTTTTTTTAGTTCTGCTGCAACCATATTTGGAGCGGTTATATTAATTTACATGATTTATTGGGCTTTGGCCCACGCACCCTCTGCATATTTTTGCCACCAGCGAAGCATTCCTTTCCATCTGATTTACACATTTAATTACTATTTGTTAACCGTATTTTGATAACTGCATGCATTTTGATAACCGCATTAACCTTTTCAATTGAGATTTATTTGTTTTCATTCAAATCCGATTAGTTTTACCCTTTCCGCTGTATCATTGATTATTAAAGAAAGCTTTTAATTTTCGGCTTGTAGCCCACGTATGCCTCCCCATAGTAATTCCTTATTGGTTATTTTCCATCTGCCAATTCCGAGAAATAAGTAATTGTTCCCTATTGCCTTTCCCCCCGACCAATCCATAGAAATAAAACCCAATTCCCACTTTGATTTTTAATTCCCATTCAATTTTGATATTCATCTCCATTTAAAAATATATCGTATTTGAATACGAAGACGTGTGTGATCATCCATCCGATTAGAGTTCAAGTTCTACATTGTAATCGTGTCGTTTCATTTTCTGAATCGCTCGTCAGGTAACCGGACTTCTCTATAATTTAATTTTCGTATTGATTGATTTAAATATCGTTTGGTTTACTTGATTGAAATTGATATGTAAGAATTGTGATTGATGTATTTTGCGAGTCAACGGGTCTCTAAAGTGATTTGAATTGAAGTGAAAAAGTGGAAATGGAATAGTGGAATGGAATGTGAAGCGGAATCGCCTAAAGAGGGATTCACGCTAGTGGAAAAGTGATATGAGAAAGTGGATTTGAGAAAACCTAGACCCGTTGATCTCTGTAAAATATATTTAATTTGTTTGTTATTGATGTGTGGATTAATCCGATCGATTGATTTTTGGTTATATAAATTGGTTATAGAGAAGCTGCGTCGTTAAATAACCGGTTACTCGGCTTTGTAGCTGACTCCGTTTGCTTTTATTTCTTGTGACGTAGGTTGTCGGGCCGTCGGATGGATGCGAAAGATACTGTCTCACCTCACGCCTCGTATTTCGGATACAGGGTGTGACATAATGTGAAAATATTATAAGCATCATTTGAACATTTCAAGCGATTCTGCGTTCTTTCTAAGTTAATCACAATAATTTATATGCTTATGATAATAATATTTCATTACATGTAGGGCATTACTATTAGCTATATTTATAATAGAATATTTTATATTACAAAACAATTTGAATAATTTATATTTTGAGTTGGATTTTGGTACTTGACGAACAATACTCATACTTCGAACTCGTCTCGAACTATGGCTCTATAAATGTCCCGTCTGAATCTTTTATTGTGATCTCAATATTGAATCTTAGAAACTAAATTTACATTTATTAATTTCTTATTATCTTTTATTTGTAATTTTTTTATTAGAAGATCAAGATTAAATTAGATGATTTTCTAAAATAAAAAAAATTCGAAAAAAATATATAGTTTTATCTCCAAGAGATTTGAGGGAGATTTTATCATGAAGAACAAATTGAGTGGTTTAAGCTCGAAAATTGAGATTTGATCGTGTTTGATGGAGTCACATGTTAAACATGTTTAACTCTAGCATTATTCAAATAAATTAATGTTATATTGAATAATTCACATATATATTGAATAAATTACATACTAATAAATATTAATTTAAATATCATTAGACGTCGTGTTGTCTGAGATGGTAAATATATTAAGAATATTTAAATAAAATAAGTTATTCACTTAAATATTGTTCCAGAACACGTTGCATCCAACAGGAAACCGTATCCTCTACCCATCGCTTTAAGATGGGTAGAGTGCCCATCGCTCACGCGGAGCCGTCTGATTTAACCTCAACGGCTAAAAGAGCCCCGTGAATTCCACCACTCCCGGAAAATATTATTGGCCCGAAAAAATGAACCGTCTAGATTAGATCGGACGGTCGTGATGAGATGGACACTCTACCCATCTCTATCGCAATGGGCAGAGGATACTGGTCCGCATCCAACATCCTCCAAGAGTCATACGTGGGTCCTCCCATGTGCGTCGAGAATTTCTATTAGTCTGACCATGTATTTGATTGTGTTGCTTATCTCATGTAATAAAAAAAAATGCGGATACTTTGCAGAAATAAAAGCTAGAGTTATTTAGATTGAGTTTTTCTGTAGTAATTTAATTAGAGGATTATTTATGTTCGATATACATCGCAGGCTTCGAGGTGGGTTCGCCCATGTGCGCAGAGTCAGTTAATTTGAATGAGATCTTTTTTTTTTTTTTTTTTTTTTTTGAGGATCAAATGAAACAAGATAGACATCAAATTCTAGAAAGGAACTTCCTCGAAGACTTTTCACTATTTTTTCTTTACTCATTTCACAATTACTCGCAAAATTTGCACTACTGCTTTTCTTCATCGTGAAACACATGAAATTAAATGGCTGTGATCGTGTGAGAAACTAATTCAGCTGTTTTGATTAGTTATTAAATAGAAAAGTGTATTTGTAGATTCAACATGAGCAAATATCACATTCTTACATGATACAATTAAGAGGGAAAAATATTTTTCATTGAAGCCAACTTTTGACGGACAATATTGAGAAAAAAGTTTCGCGGCAAAAATATAAAAATGTAAATATTGGCACTAATGTCTGGTTTGTAAATTGTATTGATAGAAAATTAAACCCTTGTATTAGCCACTTTACTACACCGAATTTGATCTTGCAAACTAGCAATAAACTTGATTTGAACAACATAATGACTGATTTTGCAAACTAATCTTGCACAAGCATGCAATTAGCAAGAAATATAAAAAATCTTGCGACCACAATATCGCTACATTTTTTTTTTTCTTTAGTGCGTATACAGTGAATTACATCACTAATTATTGTTCTATAATATTTCGACGTCTTCCTTTTTAAGAATTAAAATGCCATAGGCGTTGACGTATTATATTTAGACCATAAAATATTTCTGACATTATATTCTTCCAGTGGCAGACTGACAAGAAACACTGTTGATGAACCAGGATTTGCATAAATCGCAAATATTCTAAGATCAACACTTCAAAATTCAACAAAACACGAGATTCTCTATAATAACAGATATATCTCAGCAGGACGCACTAGTTATAGAAGCTGTCAAACATCACAAAAAATTTGTGAGAAAAAAAAAACATAACATTCAAAAGACTTTTGTCGAACCAAATTATTTTATAAAATTTTCTTTTCGCCGATTGACAATATTCTATTTATTATTATTTTTTTTTTGCATCAGTTGTATTTTTTTTACCAGGTTTATTATCTTTGATCCTTCAATGGAGATGAGGAAAAAGGACATGGTTCTAAAACTCAGATTCAGACTCGAATTGTTGGTCACATGAGTTAAATTGGATGCATCGAAAAAGGTTGGATGATTCAGATCGAAAACTTAGATTTTTAATGAAAATCATAGTTAATGTCCTAAACCTTAGAAAAAAATATGAAAAAAAAAACCAGACCAAATTTTTTATTCAACAAACGAGTTAATACCTCATATTTGGAGAGCAAAAATCAACTATATTATAAAATAATATAACTTTAGTATTTTCAAAAATAAAATATTTAAATAATAAGTTGAGATTTAATGATTAATAAATAATTATGTAAAAATAATTTATAATGAATATTTATTTTCATTAAACACCTTAATATATCAGTTAATATCGTAGAGAATGAAATTATAATTTTTTTATGTTCTTAGATTAATTTTGGGATCAAAAATTAATTTGTTTAAATAATTATTTCACTTCTGACTAATATGGACCGCGCCATATCTGATTTAAATGAAAAAATAAGAAATGGAGCTACCCAGTCCAATCCTTTACCTTCTTCTTTCTTCTTTCCCATTCCCACTCGCATTCCTTTCTTTTTGCGATAGAGCGACAAAGGGCCGAAATCCCCTTACCATTAATGGCTCCGCGATGCTTTTCTCCGCCTCCTGAAGCACTTTCTCCTCCCTAGAAACATCTTCCACTGTTTCCTGCTCCTTCACCTCCATGGATGAAGTCACCATTAATGACGATTTCAGCCTGAATCCGTTCCAAATCGTGAAAAATCGAAACGTTAATGGCCGAGTCAGAGTCGACACGGGGTCTCGGGGTCTCGGGCCGATTTTGTGTCAATTCACCGAGTTTAAGAACAACTCTTATATGAGAAGAGCTCCAGATGTGCGATAAAGACGGGGGAGGTGCGGTTAAATATAATATATATATATATATCAAAAGGTACAAACAAAGGTCTCGAAGTAAGGATATTTACGAGAAAGCCCGCGATCTGCCACCAAATTATTTCGCTTAGAGAGGTATTCCAGGAATTAATTTTTCGTTAACAGACAAGGAACTGTAATGTTAAGGGTCAAATAGTGAGGTCTATATTTTGTGGTTTTTTGGGTTCACCTTACCGACAACCTTACATGCACATGAGCACATTGTGCGTGTCCGATTTAAGGTTTAGATTTTTTTTTTTTTAAAGACAACTTTGACAACGACTGTCAACGAAGATTTAAGATTTAGGTAGTAAAAAAAAAATATCAAATTTGTGTTATTTAGTTTATTAGACCGTGAACCGATACAGTTTTTAGAACCGGTACTTACGGTAAAAAAAACCTATAAAATTCCGTAACCTTTGCATCACCGGTTCGATGCTGTCACCGTCTAATGTAGAAGCTACGTTAGTAATGGTGTTTTGCACAATAAATAAGAGAAGTTAAAAGACTGAATTTCATTGATCATAAGTTTGGATTACAAGCAAAAATTTAAAAGTGTGTCGACCCCTTCCAGTGTTCTATTTATAAGTTTGCGTTCACAAAAGACAATTTTCTACCCCTTGTCAAGCCCGGTGCAACGTGCAAGGTCGTACTTGATCATACCCTCAGGTTTCCTTTAGCCCTCGGGGGCTCAAGGATCCCTGCTTCGCTTCCATGGCTGGAGTCAAGTGCCCTCGTGGTAGGGGCGAGTAAGCTGAATCCGTATCCTCTGGCCTGCGTTTCGGTGGTCTTCGGTGGTCTTCCTTAAATCAGAGCCGTCTGATTTAATTTCAATGATGATGGATGCCCCGTGAATAGTACCAGATTGATAGACCCGAAAAAATTCAACCGTTCTGATCAAATCGGACGGCTCGGATCAAAGAAGACCACTGGACTTCTTCTTTAGAAGTCCAGAGAATATCGGTCGCGAGTAAGCTCAAAGCCTGACCTACTGGAGCTCCGAGGTGTTTGGTTTCAGTTCCTAGTGTCGAGTTGTTTCTTGATTCATCTCGATTTGGGCTGGGCCAGCCTGCATGGTTTTCTGGGGGCATGCTTCTAGGCCTTATCAAGTGGAGAGGATGGTATAGACAATAATAGAGTATCTTAGGGTTTGCTCTATGAAGCTTTCATTAAAGGAAAGTAAGGGAGAGAGAGGGAAGAGGTGTCCGAAAATGGTTACCTTCCAAATCGGAGGATACAGCTATAGAGTAAACCCTTCACAAATTTCTCTCTAGAATAACCTCCTCTTATGGTCATTTCCCTCTTCTATCTTTTTTTTCTGGAGCGAGTAACCAACTTCGGTCAGACCTCTTTTTTAATTTCTCTCCTTACTTTCCTCTCCCTCCCCTTAGAAATTACATCCTGGAACATACCCTTAGAGTCAAAAAGGCTGATCGGATCGCCAATAAGCTCGGGCTCTATCACTGTATCACATGTCTGGTATGATATTGAAAACTGTTTTCAGCATGTGACTGCACTTATTGCATTATGAATTTTTAAGTAGTATTTTTAATTTTATATTAAGGGAACGACAGCTCAGGTTCGGATCCTTTGGACGGACAGGCGTCCAGTGAACGTTTTTAGTATGGACTGTTTGATTTAATCTCAACGGTTAAATTTTTTTTAGACATATCAATCTGGTATTAATCACAAGCATGATCAAACGGACAAGGATTAAAGAGTCCACTGGACGCGTTTAGAGGATTTCGTTCGACAACATCACGCGCGTAAGTAGTCACATCATTTAACATAAGTTTCTCCTTGCAAAATTAAATAAATAAATATTATTTAATAGAAGATTCAAGTAATTTGTTCTTCCCCCCTCTTTCCTTGGGTTTTTTTTTTTTTTGTGGTAATGAGCCCGTGGGCAGACTTTTCTATTCTATTGCGTTGCGCGCACGCACAGACCAGTCCAAGTCAACCTTGAAATGTTGAATATGATAATTAATCTTCTCGTTGGGAAAAAGGAAAAAAAATTAAGGGCTCCATGATAAATTGTCCCACGCCATAGCATGAGCAAAATTAAGCAACAGTAAGCGTTCTTGTAAGAGAATTTAGATCAGGATTATGGATTTAATGAGCAAAACCGAAGCCCACAGCAACGAGCTGCCAAAATCTGAACCAGTATCTCATTCTCAGCAACCCAACAACAGTCCTTTTGCACTATTTCCTATTTTTCTCCTTTATTTTACCTTAAGTTTCGGTCTCGCCGCATATAATTCAAGAAAGAGTCCATGCCATTTGGCAGTTGTAATCTCTAGCCATGTCCAGTTTATTCTAGTATTGCTTTCTCTGAAGATGCATGAGAATCTTGCTACTGATGATGCTGCCTCAAGCGCGTACAAACACAGGTTGAAGGTCGTTGCTTGGATTCTCTGCACTTTCCTCGCTTGTACCGGTGCATGGAAAATTTCACAATTTGTGCCTTGGTACTTCAATATTATGATATGGGGTATGAGTGCCTATGTCAGTTTAGTTCAGTTCTACTTTTTCTTCTTATTCAGGGACGATGATTCGCAATTAACAAACAACTACTGTAAACTGAAGAGCGATGATAAGGAGGAAAAGGAGTTTCGTAAACCTACAGATGCAAAATTGATGTTTGCAATTTCATTGATCTCTGTCATGAGTGTCATAACAATTACAGCTTATGTCTTGTAATAATTCAATAAATAAGTGCAGGAAGTATGGTTAACTCCATCAAACACAGGATTTCAAGTAATTATTTATCCACTTTTATAGATGTGTTCTGTTGCACCAAATAGTTATTTTTATTTTATTTATTATTATTATTTTTTTTTTGCAATCAATGAACATATCTTCAATTTTCTAGCGACCCGCATCACCTCTATTGTGATCCGCCGTAGAGACTGCAAAAGTCTATATCTTAGGTGTTCGATTTGATATTGGTCCGCTTTACTCCGGAATTTTTTTACATAGATTTTTTTTTTTTTCAACCAGCTCCTTTTAAATAGAAAAAAAAAATATATTAGGTAGATGTTAAATTAACAACATAAAAATCAAATTGACATAAAATTGCAATGACAGTTTTACAAATCATATTTCTGATGAGCAGCACTGCATTATTTACATTTTGATAATGGTTTTGTATAAAGGACGTCGATCGGACAGGTCGTTCTTCTCCAAAATGCCTTGGCACTAAGAATTATCTTTGTTATTATTATTATTATTATTATTTTCTAAGAATTATCTTTCAACAATTGGTTAAAAGTTAAAACAGAGGTGTTACTTAAGTGTTGCCAGCACCGTGTTCTGGTATTATAATTGGGGAGGCACCAATCTGGCTTTCTTTGGCAATCAACAATGGGTCCCGCCGGTCATAACATCTATTTACAACGTGCACTCCTGATGGCACAAACTCTTACCAGCTCCCATCACTTTAAAGAAATCAATGTTGTTCGAAGCAGTGCAACAAATTGTGTTTACAACAGAGAGAGATAAGCTGGTTTGGAAATGGAACTCACATGGTCATTTTTCAGATGCTTCGGTTCATAAGCAACTGATCAACATGGAAAACGTGGTGTTCCTGTTTAAAAGGTTTTAGATTTTTAGGCTTCCTCTAACAGTAAAGTTGTCCCAGTAGACATGGGAGCAGGGGCGGAGCCAGGATTTTCGTATAGGGGGGGCGAAGATTTTACAAAGAGGTTGTATGTTGTGGTAAAAAAATGAGTTATCTGAAAGATGATAATTAATTGAGTAATAATTACGGCTTAATTAAAATGGTTGATTCACAAAAATATCAAATACGAACTGTATACAAATATAATACTTTAATTACTTGCATAAATGGTTGTGCCTTACATGAGTTTGATTTGTCTCTCAAATTTAGGGCAAGTGAAATAAAATTCTAAATAGCACTAAAGATACAAAAAGTTAATGATTTTGGAGAATGGAACTTTTTGAGTTGTATATAGACAAGAAATTTAATATTTATAATTATAATTATACATATAAATATTTCTTGCCAATTAGGGATTTCTTTAAGTAAATATTGGCAAGAAATTTGTGATGTCCCTCAAACAACAATAAACAAATTTCTGTTTGTCTTTTGTAATTTTTGGATTGGATTTGAAAGATGCAATGAATTGTAAGTGACAAATTGTAAAAGGAAGAAAGTAAACAGAATAGAAGAAAATAAAATTATAATAATTTTATTATGAATTTGATTGATTTCTCTAGCTGTCTGCTCCTCTCTAATATAATTGATTAGAGGATTTTTTTTACCATAACTAGATATTGTTACAGCTATAATACAAATAAGTTAAAAAGAAATAAAATTACAAATAAGTTAAAAGAGGAAACAAAACTATGTGCACAAATCATGCGCTCTTTTATTATTTGATGATTTGACAACCCATTCTTACATAATTGGTTTTAATTTGGCAACTGATGTTTTAGATTTCAGAACATTGTAAGGGAGGAATAATTAAGCATGGGCCGTGACTTAAGACTTAAATTTTTAGGGGAGGCTGAGCAGTTGGCTGTAAATTGAATTTCACAATTATGGCGTATGTCTCGCCTACCCTCGCCCCCCCCTAAATCCGCCCCTGCATGGGAGGATTCTAACCCCAGACCAACTTCTGAGGAGAAGTTCTCCCATTAATAAAATCCGTACAATTGAAATAGAGATCATTCCTTTCCAATCTTTTAAAATGCGTTTTTCTCGATATGACGGTCCGGAGCTGATTTAACGGTGCGGCGTTTTTTCAGTGAAAAAACGGCGAAAAAACGGTGATAATGATCTTGTTTAAATATTCTTCTTTTGGGTCTATATTATATTATTCAGATTGATAATATTCTATGTATTATATTCTTCAAATTTGAGCTAACAATGATAAATTGTCATTTTCACCATTATTATTTATTGATATTGAAGAACAAAACTTTATTCATTGTTTAAAATATTCCGAAATGCATATGTCAACAAAAAGGTTTATGATTATGGGCAAAATTAGAATATCTTTTTTGTCGCCGAAAAAATGACAATGACGGAAATGACGCGTTTAATCGCCGAAAAAACGGAAATGACGCGTCACGTTATTTTGTTGCTATATTCTATGACGTTCATGCAGTTGGATACAAAATATTGTTATCGCAGAAAAAACGGCGTTAAAACGATATTTTTTAAAAGCTTGTTCCTTTCTCAAACGCACAAAACTAGGAGGAGGAGGGGGGGGGGGGGGGGGGGGGGGGGGGGGACAAGCTTTTTCACAAAACTATGTTCCTTTCTCATTTAACATAGGTTTTTTAAAAGCTTGTTCCTTTCTCAAATTTTAATTTGTATTGGATGATTGAAAGACAATATACATTTTGATTCTGATTCTGACCCTACTATTTTTAATGTCTAGCTTCGCTGGATGTATTTGACTTTTAATGTTTCTTCTATTCTCGGCAAGCTATCTTTTTGTAATTTTTCGTTGTCCATCCATATAACTGATTGATATATTTTTATGTGCTATCTGAGGGTTGCTGTCTGAGGATTCCATGATTTGGTGTTGAATTGTCGGTCAACTGAACCAAAAAAGTTAGCGATGTAGTTAAGTCTAATTGAGCGGAAGAGTTGGGGTGGATCGTCGGAGTAGCTTGATCGGCGTAAGGCTTCTGATACCATGAAGAGAAATATAAAGTACTGGTAATTGCAAGAGCAGAATGATGAAATGTAATGTATTGTTATTGAATGATTGTACTTTACAGAGAGATAGTTATACATATATATAGGCTACTAAGTCAGCTAAGATTAGTAGAACCTAACCCATGTTAGGTAGACTTAATTACAGCGCTACCCTTTACTAAAGTCTCTAAACTAATACAACTATTCAGAGTTCAATCTTTGGCGCTGAATGAGTTTTCATGCTTATGTCAGTAAGTCAGGTAATACATATTCTTAAATTGTATCACATATAAACTTTTGATATTACTAATTTTCACGGATATACATTCACTATAATTTTATTATTTTTTTAGAGTTTGAAAGAATCTAATCTAATTTCATAGATAATTTGAATGGTAACTTTTATGACATCTTGATCTTTCTTCATAAATAAGAAAAAATTTAGGAGGAAGCATATCTCGTGGAATTGATAACAATCTAAAGATTGAATTTGACACTGAAATAACGCATAATAGCAGAAATCAATAAAAAAAATTAATTAACGCCACTCGTTAATAAGTGTTTCTGTCCAAAATTATTGAGAAAATTATATAATTGAGCCAACATCGAGCCATCATGTACTGACTGACTGTACTCGAGTAGCACCAAGTTATTGGATCTATACTCGACGGTACCTATTATGTCAATTTAATACGTTTACCCTGAAAAAGGTTTCCATTAGGAGTTATTGGTTTATTTTCCACGAACCGTGTGACAAACTGACAATATGATTATTTTGCTTTCATTTACCTTTTCATACTCCAGTTTAATACATGAGATTTGCATTATGATCCATCAGCACAAAAATTTGACCGAAGTTTCATCCAAAATCAGGCCTAATCAAACCCACTTAATAATAATCGGCACTCCTTGATCTAAAAATTCGGATAATTTGGGCCTAAAACTGCGCCGAACTACTCAAATCCAATACTAATATTAATGGGATAGGGCACCCAAAATAACTTATTTGGGCCTACGACCTGCCATCTCATTTGAATACTTAAAATTGCTTACGAAAGCCCTTTGTTCCTACTATCTGGCCTGTGGTGTTTCCTTCATCCTTTGGTTGCATTTTAGTTAGGACATGTTGTAATTATTTTTATTTGGAATGTGTGATGATAATATCTCAATAGTCATTAGAAATTCCTGACATTTAGTCAATGTTTCGGATGTTTGAAATTGAATACCTAAGCTGATACAACCGGATTGGGAATTTTGTGTTAAAAACCAGCTACAAAAAGAGAAGAAATGACAAAAAAAATAATAATATATAATAATAATAATGAACATAATCCCATGTAACTACAGCCTCCTTTTAGGATCCATTGAGCCCATTGAAAAGAAACTCGCTGTACACAAATTCAGCCCCATTAGACCCAAAACTATTTTCAAAATAAAGTTTCTGGTCAAAACTGCTTCGAATTCAATTGCGTAAACTTAAAATTTGGGGATAATTAGTGCCGGGCAATTTTCTCAGTGTCAGCATTCTATTGAAGAACTTGACCTATTGACCTTTTTGACCGACTTGTTTGTGGGGAATTGATGACCAAATTTCGGAATAACTTTTAGTTTACATCCGCTCCCACTAAATAATAATAATAACAGAAACACTATCAATCATCCGGAAAAATATCAATCAGATTTTTTTTTTTTGGTACAAAAGGGTGATTTAATAGTTTGCTTTTTTCTCTAATGATATAAAATTTATTAAGTCCTCTAGATGAATTTGGGATATTAATTTCAGATGAGAAAATTCAGATCGAATTTATCTCAACTATCTGTTTTATAATCAACGATCAGATTTAATTTATTCTGAAACAAAAAATTCCATTGGTTAATTAATCTATTTGGGACTATTTCACTTTTATTTTTTATTTTTATAGGGCCTGGGGGAACTTTCTTCGTGAGTTAGACGGCAACTTCACAGAAATGCATCTTACTTTTTAGTTATTAATTAAGGCCGCATGACGTCCAAAGAAATCAAGCTACCTGCCACCTACAAAACCGTGTATGGACTGTGGAGTGAGTCAATCCCCTGTATAGTTTTTTTTTAGTTTAAATTGAATTGTTCGGTGTACTCCGAAGACAATCCCCTGCTTCCTCCTTTCTCTTGTAAACACAAATTCAAATTCAAGCTCCCTACAATCACTCCTCGATTGGTTTGCACTATCTGCGTTTAGCCATCGCTGATGGATCCAAAAAGCAACACCACAACTGCTGCTGCTATTGATTCAATGCAAACCAAAGTTCTCTTTCAAGAACAAAATAACGATAGAGTGAACAGACTTTGCAAGCTATTCGACTTCTTTCATGTGATCGCCTTTCTTTTTCTTACTTATAATGCAGTCCTCTCCGTATATAGATCAAGAGGCAACCCGTGGGACTTGGCATTTGTAATTTCGTGCTATGCCGAGCTGATATTGCTGTTTTTATGCCTAAAAAAATATGAAAATCTCGGTGCAGATGCTTTGGTAGAGCACAAATGTCGGTTGAAGATTGTCATCTTGGTTCTAACAACTCTTCTCACCATAATGTTTGCGTGGAGGGTTTCTAAAATCATGCCGTTGTGCTTAAAAATTGTCATTTGGGGCATGAGTGGATCTGTTATAGTAGCAGGATTCTACGCATTTTTTATTTTCAACGGTGAGATTAAAGAAGGTAATGATTATTCTAAATTGGCGGAGAAGGAAAATGAGTTATATTATGACCAGTTAAACCCTGAGGAGAAGGTTTAAACAGGGTGATGGGCTGATGTTATGTGGTTGTTCCGTTGTTGTGTACATATTGGATTTATTGAATTATATTCTTTCTTTTACGGTTTTATCTTTCAATTGTTTGATCTAAAGTAAGAAGGAACATATTTTTATTTCGTACCTTTTGCTTGTACATACAGGATACTAAAAAAATTGTGTTCTATTTCTATATCGATCACTAGTATGAGTAATGCTTGCAGCTGTAATTATTTTTATCTTCAATGTGCAAATAGTTAACATCACACATCTTAATTCACTACATATTTGATTATATGTTAATGTGGCATGACCATATTTTCACCGAATTTTTTTCTAATATACATTCTTCAAGCGCCACAGAACAACAAAACCAGCAACACTGCTGATAAACCAGAGCTTGCCTAAAATTCCCGAAAATATCAGATAATTTGCAGCAGGACCGACACACCTGGTCGTTTTGACATGTTTTCTCATAAATCGATACTGGCACACAACAAAATAAGAAACACACTGCTACATCTCTATCTCTACTATATATTATATTATATATTATATACTTATAAATGCACCCAGCAACAGGTTAAAACAATTTTTGTTAACAATTTTTATACTGTTGATCTGTAAATGTATGGTTCAGATCTATATTTCATAAAAGAATCTGACTCCTTTCTATAAAGGGGTCAAGTCGCTGATATCTCTAATTTATATATATATTTTGGCCAGACTATACACCTAAATTATGACTTAACCCATTATATTCCCTGTATTTTTATGTCATATTTGCTAGGATTTGGTACTGCCGCCGCTTCTCAATTGTTTTGTAGGTTTTTGGTGGAAACAACACGATAATCGAGCATTTTGGTGCAAGCGACACGAGAAAATTATTTGGAAACTTGAAGAAACACCTCAAATGACGTGCCACAGCATAGCACAGGCCAGATGACTCATTCCTGACCTGCATGCCTCTCAGCCCACGCGATTTCGAGACCATTCGGCCTACTGTTCGGCCTGGAATATCCAGAACGACATCCAGAACGGCCATGTTTGGAAGGTGTACAGCGAGTTTTGGCAAGATTCCACCTAGGGAAACTTCTCCCTCTGCCCTAGGACGCCTCCAGACTGCCATATATTGATTTCTCCGGCCTTGGAGAAGGGATTCCACGTTTTTAGCCCTAGCCACCTTTGTTCTTGCGCCGTTCCTCCATAACGGTGCAAGTTTCCACCTTTACACAGCAAGAGAACGTTGTAGCAGCGACTTTAAGGAGCAGTTGTGCAGCGAAAGCAGTACTATTGATCCACTCCACGATTCCATGAGTTCGAGCCATTAAAACGGAGGTTTATTTGGTGTATTTCTCCCTTTTTATGTTCTATTCGAAACCCATGGAATTTGTATCTTTATTTGCAGCAATTATTATGTGTTTTACAACTATGTTAGGCTAGATTTGTTTATGTCTTAGGGATGTAGGATTAATTTGTTAATTAGGGATGTTGTAGACTTGATTATGCTTGGTATTATGGTGATTTATTTGTTGGTAATTTAACTTGTTGTTGTTTGCTTGTTAATCGTTATAATCCGACTTGATGAATGCGCACATCTAGATAGGATAACTAAATATCGAATTGATAGGTTGAATAATAGCAACATCAAGAGATAGGTTGAAAATCGAGGGATGACCAATCGTGTTGTATAACACGGTTTCTAAATAACTAATAGTTAGTTAGATGTCTCAAGAACTACAACAAATAGACTTGAACAATTACCCCAACGAAAGTTAGGTTAGCATTCAAGCGGCGTTAGGTTAGTACGATGCCAAATCCTTACCTAAGATGAAAATCATAGGTTAGTGAGTTTAGGTATTGTCACCAGACCCTTCATAGCACGTGGTAACAAGCTTGGATCAAGAATATAACACTTACATGGGGTACACGACGTCCAGAGCAGCCATTCGGTTGTCTGTTCGGCTGGAAAAGCAAGAACAGTAGGCCGAATGGTGGTTCTGTGCGCCGCGTAAGTTGATTCCAGCGACGAAAGTCGATGTTTTAACACTCCATGACCTAATTACAGATGAAACTAAATCCCTAAGGCATACTTTTGCATATTAAATTCATAAAACCTTTAAAAACATTTACTTTATTGCAATTTAAATATAGGTTCATTACTCGTTATTCTTAAAACTCCAAAACCCGACAAAAATATTCCATCTAGCTTTTAAGAACAGATTAGAACCAATACTCAGACTCCGTCCTTGTGGGTTCGACACCTTAGCTTTACCCAACGACTAGTCAGGTGAAACAAGGTTTTTATTTGAACTAGGTTTTTGCCTCGATCAGTCGCTGTTAATAATTTATATTTTTTGAAAGATATCCATCTGTATCTGAAATATTTAACCAAATAATTTTATTTTCTTTATTTACCCATATATTAAAATATTAAAATTTATCAAAAAGACGACATATTAGGAATGAATATTTAAAAGTATTAATCATTTTTTAATTTATTTCCTATTAGTTATTTTGGAAGTTCGGATTTCATTTTGTATTAATTGTTATATTAATATAATTATTAAAAAGCAGAAGAAGGATAATCATTAAAAGTTGAAAAAGTGAAATAAAAAGACAATCAAGAAAGTCTTAATAAAATCAATTAAGATTTTGATTGATATATCATAATATTTAAGTGTCTGATTTGTTATGTGTTTCGTAAATACTGTGAAAAAATTGGAACCAAATTTTTATTTTCTGAAGAAAAACAAGGGCCTAAGAAAATTTCAGTTGGTCAGTACGAAATAGAAATATATATTGTACAAAATATTATGATATATTTTGTACGTAAAATCTTATTTTTCTCTAGAAAAATAAAATTTCAGTTGGTTAGTACGAAATAAAAATATATATTGTGAGGTTGATTAGAACACTAGGGTGGCAACTTATTTCTTGATTTTTACTATTATTTGATGTTGTTTTAAAGTCGTTTCAAATTTTCCCACACATTGGGTGGACGCTTTTGCTAGTATACTAAAAGACACAAGCTTTGTGTGTATCAAATATACAATGCTTTGCTTTTTCATTGTTTCGCCAACTGGATCAGTAACCTTATCAGCATTGATATATTGTGCAATGAATTATTCAATTCAAAACAAAAAGTATAGTTACACGATTCAGGATCAATTTAAAAAAAATAATAATAAATAAAAAGTCCTAAAAAGGGAAAATTGGATATAACCCGCTCTAATCTTGTGAAACAGGATATAACCCCCTTAATCTTCAAAACTGGATATAACCCCCTAAATCACATTCAATTTGGATATAAACTCCTTTTCATAAGTTTTAATTATTTTGTAAATTCCAAAAAGCTTTTTTCTAAATTATGACAAAAATGCCCCCAGTTCTCCTCTCCAACAAATCCAGCATAGTTCTCCTCTGCGGCAAATCCAGCATGTTCTCGCTTACAAATCTATCAGACATTTTGCACGCATGCGAGTGCATTTTGCAATCATCAAGAAACCCTTAATAAAACACTAATAGACAGGAAGGGTAGACACCAGGTGCCTTTCATTCCTCGCTCCCTTTTTTACTTCCCATGTGTTAAAACCAGATACTGGAGCATAAAAAATAAAGAGGTGATTTGTTCACAAAGTGTTTAAGGATATTTCAGGAACATTAATTCGATCAAATGACAGGATTACAGTATTATATACTATTTTTGTATGCAAGGAATAATTTATTATTTGATTCACCAGACCATGTTCTGTTTCAGAAATTGCTCAGCAGGACAACATAGCTATACTAGCGGGATTAACAGAAATATTAATGTTGGATGTCCAGGTCCATTTATAAATTCCATTTTGATGTTGTCTAATTGTCAGCTTTATTATCATAGCGGAGTGAAGGACCTTTGATGTTCTTAACTAGTACAGATTTATGCTTACCTCAACGATATGGACATAGAGCAATTTCCACGTTATTCTAAGCACGAGTAGCATAAACAATTGTGTAATCAGCCAATATAAGATTTATGTGCAGTCCATTTCACTAGAAGTATATGAATATGGTACATAGATGATACGATTTTTGAAAGCAGCAGAATGCTGACCTCGTGTCATGGAGAAATAGAGATAGATGCATAACAATTAACAATTCTAATATGCATTACCGAATAGAGAAAAACTAGGAAATAAGTTTGTGCGAACGAGTACTCAGTAGAGGCTTTATTAGAAAACGATGGGTAGCAGATCTTGGAGGAGAACTGAGGGTATTTATGTCATAATTTCAAACAATATTTCTTTAAATTTTAAAAAAGAAATAAAATTAATAAAAGGGGTTATATCCACATTAGAGATGATTTGAGGGAGTTATATCCGGTTTTAAAGAATACAAGGGTTATATCCGGTTGCACAAGATTACAGGGATTATATTATATCCAATTTTTCCTAAAAAGGATTACGAGAGATTTTTGCAGCTTAACCAGAAGCAGTTGCTCATGGCTAAATGCCTAAAACGGGTCTTAATTCAAAACTGAATGTTCTGATTTTATCAAACTTACTTTCGGTTGATTGAATCTAAGAGCGAAGTGACATCTGGAATCGAAATACTTGAATTCAGCTGAAGTTGTTAAAAAAAAAAAAAAAAGGATGAATATGTAATGGTGTAAAGAGGATGAACTGTTTAAATTGTAGGCAAGTGTCACCAGCGCCGCTGACGGCAGCATTAGTGGCAAGAGAAACAGAGACCCTTTTAAACTAAAATCCGCACTCAGTGATGGCACTTGTTTCCTCAAAAGGAAAAATAAAAATGAGAAATTCGATCCAAGTCATTCTAAAATTCTGAAATTTGAAAAATATCATTGCAAAATTATAAATTCGAAAAAATATCATTCCAAATCCAACTAAGCTAAGAAATTTTTTATATATCCATATTTATATGTAATTTTTCCTATAGATAAAAAATATCGGCCTCCTTTCTCAAATTTAAAAATTTTTTTCTTACGCTGTGAAATCTTGAAATTTTTAAAATTTTCAAATTGAAAAAAAATTAAATTTCATATTTGAAGATTTTTTTTAATTTTCAAATTATTTCACTTGTTCCCAAAATTTTTAATTTGAAAAGATATTAATATATTGCTCAATACGAAATATTTAAAAAAATAAAATACATTAATTTGGTTGGTATTTTCAATTTTTAAAATTTTGGAACGGCAGATGTAATTTTTTCAAATAAAAGAGGCAAGAAATTGTCGTGACGTGTGGAATGCCAAATAAAAAGGCTCGAGACACTTATGCACGGCCCGATGGCCGATGCGGCTGTGAGAGCCTTGATTCAAGAGATCTGCTGTTTACTGAATTCTGTATCCTATCATGTAGTTGGAGACTTGGAGTGTTGTGACTGAAACGTGTGTATGCAGCACTGCAGGTATCATACTATCATGTCTCAGTTCGTCAGAAATATACTCGTCAAAAAAAAAAAAAAAAAATCGTCAGAAATATCATGTGACACGATGACCGTCTACTTGGGTAGGTTTTCTGTTGCTCGCGTTGTCTTTATGCGTATACTAATTCATTCTCATCCGTCTGATTTCGATCAGATAGCGGTGTTGTTGGCTGCTCCAATGTTTTAAAAAAATAACATTCTTTTGTGATTATCTTTTAATCACACAAGTTTTACATTTCTTAAAGATAAACAAATTATAATTAAGATTATAAAATAATATTTTTGTCAATCAGTTTTACATTCCTATGGTGAATAGTATTCATTGTTTCATTCCAAATTCAAGTATAGTTGATATTAGTCATATTATAGTTATTTATAAAAATATTAAATCATTTTATAATTTAATACAAAAAAATATTAGTCATTTATAAAAGAGAAAATTGATTTTATGCCACTCCAAAACAATCTAATTCTAAATATGCTATCACAAAACAAATAATTAGATATATGATATCATAAAACAACAAGAATTAGTTTTATACCACTATTTTCATTTAAAACATACTAAAAGTAATTTTTTATAAAAATTAAATAATTTTGTAATGTCAGACTTTTAATAATTCCTAAAGTACCCCTTACTAGAATAATTGCATCTGTATATCAATAAAAAATGGGAAAAATATATTTTGTTCCCTTCATTTTTTTTCTTTCTTCTGTTTGGTTTATGGAATTGCCTTTCAACCGTTTTCAATCGTTTTACATATGTGAATTGCCTTTGCTTGAATTCGCTTCCTGGTAGATCGATTTCTTATCAGAAATAAATCGATTATTATGTTCTAAGACATGTTAATTAAATTGATCGATATTCTTAGTATCTAAATGTTTCATGAACGATTGTAATTAATGAAATTAAGCTTATTGCTTTTAGTTTAGTGGATGCATTTGTTCATGAAAAAAACAAAAAACAAAGCGCCAGCTTGGTCTATGTAAATATTGATTAGAAAGTTTAATTTGATCAAACATTTTATTGCATCTAATTCCCCACGTATGATTAATCTTCTTAATTCTTGATCAAGATTCCATGAGTGTAATGGGTTATTTTAAATTATGTGGTTAAATATAAACTTAATTATATTGTCGATGGCATAAAACTAATTATCATTGTTTTGTAGTGGCATAAAGCCAATTAGTTATTCTTGGATGGCATATATCGAATTTTAATATTTCGTGATGGCATATTTAAAAGGGTAACATAGTCATTTTAATCAATTAATGGCATAAAACTAATTAGTTGTTTTGTGGTGGCATATCTCAAATTTCAGACTTTTAGAGTGGCATATCTCGAATTGGCCATTTATAAAAACATATTATTTATAATAAGTAATAGATATAGATTTTAATATTGTATGTAATAATTATTACATATTAATAATCATGTTACGAAGATCAATTCTATTAATTTGAAGAACTATCTTTCTCTATATTGCGACATTTAGGGATCAAACTGGAAAATGAGAGAGGGAGCCCACGGAACCAGATCCTCTGGATGGCCATCCAGTGGACGTTTTTTGGATCTGGACCGTCTGATTTAATCTCAACGGCTAAAAAGAGCTCCGTGAATTCTAACACTCCCGAAAAAAATTATTGGCCCGAAAAAAATGAACCGTCGAGATTCAATCGGAAGGCTCGGATCAAAAACTACCACTGGACGTTCTAAAAAAACGTCCAGAGGATCCGGGTCCGAGAGCCCACGCCTCGCGCAGTCGCTTTGGGTTAAAAATTTTTGTGTGACGTTTTTTATATCTAATATCTGCGATGAACAGAGATGTTGGGAAAACAATTCCAATGCTAGAAATTGCTTCAAATACTCAGTTTTTTAGATTCAGTTCTATTTGGACGAAAATATTCTTTGTATTCTTCCAATTATGCCCCTCAATTTTTCTCAGTTTGAATTACCTAGAATATTTTCGTCCAAATAGGAGTGGATCCCCTGTTTGGAGCGTGAGGAAAGCAATTCCCTGCTTTTAGCGTTCATTTTTGTATTACCATACGAAAGACAACAAAGAAAGACTATATGGAAAATCTGACAACAGAAAAACGCCTCGTGGAAGTTTGCTAGTGCGCTTGTCAGAAGACCTTTTGCACCAGTACCACACGGAGTGGAGGCTAAGCGCATTACGCAAACTCAGAGATGAATTGATGAAACGCAAAGTCCTAGTCCCTGAGAAGCATTTCGTTTGGTAAACATTTACCGTGTATACTTTTGCACGCCGAGTACAATTACATGGAGAAGAGACTCAAAACTTATCCACCCCATGTTGGCTGCACGCCACATAAAAATAAAACGATTGGAAAATATTATGTCTTTATAATATGTTATTGTTAGATACGTTTCTTAAAAAATAAATGCTATATATGTTTGGTAGCAATAATCTGTAATAAATTAGGCGTTAAATTTTCTTAAAGGTGATCGCCACTTAATAAGCATTGAAATAAATAAATAAAAAAAAATGGCAATTTATAAATAAATGAATTGCATATGCTGGGCTATATAAAATTTGTCCTTAAACAATTTTTTGTAACAAGGAGATAATTAAATACTGAAAATCCAAAAAGTTCACATTAAAAAAACAAACTTAATTCTGATCCCTATCAAAATATGCATGATACGTACAAAAAGAATATAATGCGCCCTACCTAAAAGCTAATTATGCTAAGTTTTAATTTGTTCCATGATCTGTTGACCAAAGTTCGCACTGCTCTCAAGCAAATAAATCTATAAATAATTTTGTAAAAAAAAGCAATTGAAGTAAAGAGAAGAGAGAAAATAAAGATGAGCTAATTGCAAGGTAAAGGGAGCATATTAGGACCAGAGAATCGTGCACTAGCAAATGCACAGAATGCAGTTGACGGCTCCCCACGGACATAATTAAGCAGAATATTTTCAAGATTGATGTTCTGGCATGGAATCTCAGGACTACAGTTCAGAGTCACAGCCACTGGTGATGCTGACGTGCCATTTATGACCTTGAAGTGTACGTCACTTATGCTCACTCGGGACGGAACCTTATCGTCATCACAGAGATTGTTGGGGCAGTAAGTCTGATCAATGATGATAGGATGTCGGACATTACTCATTTGGATGTTCTCGAACGTTATGTTTGTGGCCGAGCTACTGCTGGGCGAGTTCTGCCACGTTTTTATGCGCAGACCATTCATGGTGTTGGATATGTTGCAGTCCCTGATCACTAGATCTCTCACATCTCCTTCATTTGGGTACTTTCCAAGACTGCCAATGCTGATGCCATGACCGGGCCCACACTTGATCCCTGAGATGAACACATCTGTGCTGCCTTGTCCGATTGAGACACAGTCGTCCCCAGTGCTGATGATGGAATCATGGATGGAGACTCCAGAGCTACGCGTAATGTGGATTCCATCCGTGTTGGGGCTGTCTTCTGGTGCTTCCATATAAATTTGGCTGGCCTCGAAGTTCTGGCACTGGAGCACCGCAATGTGGAAAAACTTGGGGTTTACAGATTTAATCCCATAAAAAATCGTGTCATTCAAACGCATAAATTTCACCGACTGAAAGAAAACGTGAATTAAATCGGGTTATCATCTCTGTTTCGCACAAATTAGTTAATCAGTAAGCCCATAAAGCCAGACATATAATAGTTAAGCATCCATGAATCAAACAGCAGCTAGACAGCCAGACACTTACAATGGGAAGGATATGACAATATTTTTTAGTAGGGCATTGATTGTAAGCCCAAGCGGCGGAGCCTTGACCGTCAAATGTCCCGCCTCCAGTCACTCTCAAACCTTTTACATGTCCGAATTCAATCCAGTCATCTCCCTTGCCATACAATCTCAGGTCATTCGACGCCTTAAGCTCTCCCTGCAATATTATTGCATGAATGCAAAATTTATGAAGTGCTTCCTTCAATAAAATCTTTTATGTTTTGCTGTAGGCTTTATCATCTGGATCGAGTAGTGCATTACTCTGAAATCATATTTATTAATTATGCTTCTGTGAATAATTAAAAAGCTGTTAGTTAAATCTATAGAAATTACCTCTAGATAAAAGGTGAGGGTGTTAACATTTGAGCACGGCCCCTTGAACTTGACTGGGTTAAGAATATAGGTTCCGGGTGGTATGAGCAGCTCGACATCACCGCTTGAAGAGCATGCCGCATTCCATGCTCTCAAGAAGGCCTAATTAAACTCATTAAAATATTGATTCAGACATCTGAAACAATTTGATTTGTTTTGAAGGACTGTTAGCAAAGCTGAAACAATTTAATCAAAGTAACTAATCATCATCCATGGTCAAAGGAGATGGAATTGTGGTACCATGTAGCTTAGAATTAGCTTTTAACAAGCTTGAGGACTATGGAAGAAATGCAAGCCAAAACAATCAATTAATAAATTACAAGTATTATTAATAAGGAACATAAGTACATATATTATTATCAATAAGGAGCACAACTACGATCAACTAAAGTAGTTTGACACAATAACTAATTTGGTTTGCTTTATGACCCAATTTCCCGTGAATCTAATGTAATTAAGATGAATTGAACAAACACGACGGGTATTTACTTATTATTACTTTTTTTTTGCAAACTAATGACGATATATTATTTTTCTTGGTAGAAAATTAACGACCATATATATCTGAATCCCAAAGACAACAATTAAAGGTAAAAAATCGTACATGGCTATTATCAGTAACTCCATCAGCGGATGCTCCATAACTACGAACATCAAAAGTTGTGGGGCTCACCACCAGCCTCCTCGTAGTCACCTCAAATGCACACAATAAGACAGATGCTAACTGTATCAAAAATTTCCCTGATCCTTGCCACATTTTCGGTTGCAATATGCTTCCTTGTTACTGTGATATTATTTTCATGATTTTTATATATACTGATAATTTAGCAACTATTAACTTTTTATGTACAATATTACATCCACTGTTTGGAGAGCAAAAAAAGAAAACTCATTTTATCTATTAACCAAATATAGATATAGATATAGATTTCTTTTTTTAAGAAATAAGAAAACAACAAATCTATTTTAATCAATTCTTACTATTTACCTAATTAAGTTGTACTTCTTTTTAGCCAAATTACATCGAGTGAACATTGACTCGTTTCTTCTGTACACTTTGTAATTATTCTTTTCTTTTAATACAAATTGTGTTGGTTGGCGTTTTGCCAGCTAACCCTCCAAAAAAATATATATATATTGGCTCGTTTGTTTGTTTATTATCTGTGGAGTATTTTTGCCAAACAGTTTCTCAGCTTGGACGCATTAGAAAAGAAAAAATAATTCACACAATAGTGTGGCATATTTATTTTATGCCATGTTTGGTTAGAAATCTCTTTTTTTTTTTTTTTTTTTTTGAAAAATCTGTAAATTCTTTTTTTTTTTTTTTTGAGGGCCACTTCTTAAAATCTGTAAAATTAATAAAAAAAAAAATTGGATATTTCTTTTAAGGTTTGTTGACGATGATGGATAGCTAGGGCCTACAACAAATAATTGGGACACCAAACATACATTTGCACATTCAAACTAAATGCTAACTACACTTAAGCATCACAGCATACTTTTGCTTATTGTTTAATGAAGCGTACTTGAGATCATGAAACTAATCGAGCTATCATTGGATTCTAATTCCTGTCGAGAACAGGAGATTAATTAGCCTAATTAGAAAAATGGTACGCTTAAGGGTCCGCTCCAGAGGGAGGGACTCGGGAGAGGAGGAAGGTACTCGGTACACTCTGATTTTGGGAGTAACCGAGCTCTCCCTGTTTCTGTTTCTCTAGTACCCTTGGTTTCCGTCGATTCTCCCTCTCTGGAGCGAGTAACCGCTATTCTCCCTCCCTTCCCTTCGCTCCGAATACTCCCGCCTGGAGTGGACCCTTAGAGAAAATAAGGTGGAGTTCTGACTTCAGGGAACATGAACCCTTGTTCGTGGAAAGAAACAAATTTAGTTGATGGGCTAACTAAAATCTGAACTTGGCAAAAAGAGCCTAACTACCTGGTTGGTACCAATTTATTCCCGTCTTTATTATCTTATGGTTGTATTATAACATGTACCAAAATCCAAAAGAAATAAAACTGTATTACTTCGTGGATTAATTTGGTTTTGGGATATCAATTTCAAAAATTAAAATGTGGACTATGATGTTTGCTCTTCAATTAAGTATGTGATGAGCATTTTTGTTTTTCCTTGTTAGTGCACAATTGGAATTAGTTTTATGATAGGATTGGCTGGAGATTCCGGTTCATTAGGTCTTAATTATATGATGTAAACCAATTAAAGGCGCAAGTACGTGGACCATTTATTTGAAAACCATGTCTTGTGCATTAAATATACATATACAGAAGAAAACTGGATATCAATTAGCAAATTAATTAAATAAATAAAAATTTTGTAACAATTGAAAGTACTAAGACAAGAAATCTCAAGCGAGGCACATTAATAGAAAATTTAAAATATTCATTAATTCATCAGTGCAAGTAAAAGTTGATTTTGATCCCTACACGTATGGAGAACAGAACCTCCAATTAGTGCATCCTAAAGATTAACCGTGCCACATTCCGGCAAATGTCATCTCTACAACACTCTAGAGGTTACATACACCACGCCATAAAGCCAACACATTCATGGCAAAGCGGGTGCCGATAAATTATATATTCAATAAAATAAAAATAAACTCAATTGACCTTAAAAAAAAAATAATCTCAAATAAATGAAGAGTAAAACAATGATATTATATACATTAAGACCAGGTGCATGCTGCAGGGAGCTTGGTGCCAGAGAAAGCTACGTTCGCATTGGCACATTGAGCGATTGAATTTGACCCGCCAGTGTACTTGAGGTTAATATTTTGTAGATTGACGTTCTGGCATGGAACTGCCTTGCTACATTTCAGAGTCACTGCCGCCTGACTCAACGATGACCCTCTGATGTCCTTGAAGAATATGTTGCTTAATTTCACCTTGGAAGGAGCCTATTGATTTTACATAGTTAAATATAAGTAGTTTCTTAATTAAAAATGGAACATATATAATGTAATTGAGAGTGTTACACACCGATCTGTCGCAATTATAGTAGGGGCAGTAGTTCTGGTCAATGATGATGGGGTTATACACATTGTTCATCTGAATATTCTGAAAGGTCATGTTGTCAGCATAGCTCCAACTGGGCGAGTTCTCCCATGTTTTTATGCGCACCCCGTTCTGGGTGCCGAAGATGATGCTGTCCTTGACTACGAGCCCTTTCACATTCCCCTCATTTTGGTACCGGCCTAGGCTCCCGACACTGATTCCATGACCGGGCCCACACTTGATGCTTGAAAGGAGTATGTCAGCGTTGCCCTGTCCTACTGAGATGCAGTCATCTCCAGTGCCAATGGTGGCACCATTGATAACAACAGTGGTGCTTTTCTCAATGTGAATGCCGTCTGTGTTGGGGCTATTTTGTGGAGCCTTGAGGTAGATGTTGCTGGCCCTGAAGTTCTTGCACTGGAGCACCCCGAAGTGGAAAAACTTCGGGTCTTTCGAATTAACACTGTCGACTATCGTGTTGGTCAAGGAGACAAACTTCACTGACTGAAATCAAGTAAATTCAAATTAGTATATAACTATATATCACTATTTTGTGCACGTAGCAACTAATAACAAATCATTCATTTCTTCCTTGACTCTTTCAAACCAAAACAAAAAGTAATTTATGAATATCAAGCTGAGAAGCAAATAGCTATACATACTGTGGGGAGAACTTTGCAGTTCTTTTTATTAGGGCATTGGTTTTTGCTCCAAGAGGAGCTGCCCTGACCGTCGAAGGTCCCACCTCCCTTCAGTTTCAACCCATTGAAGAACGAGAACTCCACCCAATCATCTCCTGACACGAACTTGTTTAGGTCAGTCGATGCCTTCAGTACTCCCTGCATTGCATCAATCCAAAACAAATTAATTACTCTGTTTTCCTATATTTATAGATCGACATCTCTGCATTGAGAGCTCTATTACCTGCAGAGAAACAGTGATGGAGTTAAAGTTGCATGGCCCCTTGAACTTGACTTGTCCCAGATAATATGTGCCTTGCGGTATCACCATCTCCACATCGCCGCTGGATGCACATGCTGCTTTCCATGTATTCATAAACGCCTGAGATCATGAAAATATTAAATTTAAACTGTGAATCAAATTGAAAAAGATCAGCTTCAGCTGATTCTTAGAAGGCCAAGAGATGGACAATGAGAACATTAATTGCAGGTTACACTTACACCAATTAACTGCAAAAAGTCTTGAAAATTAAGAATAAGGAAATTCTAAGTGCAAAGCAAATCAAAAGGGAAATAATTATAAATGATAAGACACATAAGCGCATAAAAAATATATGTGATATTTTTGCCAATATAGAGGAGTAAGTCTTGTGAAGAATATCAATGATCGCTACAGTTATTTTCCTATAAATTTGGATTTCTTATGACCAATCTGCTATCGAATCTATGAGTGCAAAAAGCAGGTTTAAGAGAACCATGTTTATTCTTTCATATCAAATGCACAGAAATTCATTATAACGTTCAAGAACTTAAATTAACTCCAACAGTGAAAACGAAAATACTATACATTGGTATCATCAACTTTTGGATTGCCTTTTGCACCATAACTTCCGACATTAAATGAAGCCGCATTGGCATTCAATGCACAGCAGGAGAAGACACAGAGTAACAGTGTTGAAACCTTCATAGATCCTTGCCTCATTGTGTAATGTATATGCTTTTGTTTTCCTTGCTAATAAGTGTTGATATCAAACGAGAGGGACGATGGACGTATATATAGAGAGGTCTGGTAGATTGTGACGAGAGGTGGAGGTTGTGGGACCCACCCAATACAGAGCAACTGTATTAACCGCTAGGGTCAAACTTGGTCTCCCTCCTTCATGTACGTGAAAAATTAACTGTCATTCCTCCCCTTTTTAGCACGTTTTCCTCTCCAGTACTCTCCCACACGGAAATTGTATGGAGAAGGAGCACTCTCATTTCTCCAGCCTTTTTTCGGTTATGGTTTCTCTCTTTTTAGATCTTTTTCGATTTTCATGGCAATTGGCAAATGTTGGATGGAATGTCATAGATTATCTATGTGACTAATTTGGTATTACCTATATATGAAACTTAAATTTTATAATGAACAGTAACAATCAACACTGCTCGTTCCAATTGAACAATTGGACAGTAACTTAAGATTTTGATATCGAAAGTCTGGCACAAATGCTAGGACGGTGTCTATCTTTGATCTGAATCGTTTGATTTAATCTTAACGGTTAAATTTTGTCGAACTTATCAATCTGGTATTATTTAAGAGGCATCCATCATTGATCGGACGGTTCAAATCAAAGATAGACATCCTGCTCACCTTCTCACTTAAAAGCTGAGCGGAGGATTTCATTCCCAAACGGTAAAAGATAGTTCGGTTCTTAGAAGGGGATTAGGGGACATCCGGACATGCCCAACCGGCCCAATCTTGACATCTTGTAGTCTCTAAAGCCTAGTCCCGGCCTTAATATATTAGGGCCCAAACCTTAACGTAGGCCTTAGTAAATATATGTATTCATCATTTGATTAGATTATCGTAGTTTATTTGAAGTAGTGATTAGATGTTGTTAGTTAAAGTCTCAAAGACATATGAAGATTGAAGAAGATAGATCGAAGCCTTCATTTTATTTGATTTTATCTGTTAGTATTGTTATGGCTTCGTTCAAAATTAGTTGCTCTCTGCGATGTTATTAGAAACAGAGAAACTTCAAGTTATTTAGTTTTTAAATTTAAAAAAAAAAAGTTTTTGATTTTGCTTTGTCGTCAGGATTTTGATCTACTAATTAATTATTTTGTTTAGCCAAAAGGTGTGGATTGGTGTCGAGCAAATACGCTTAGTGACGAATAATTCAATTATGCGTTGTTGTAGCATATTTGTATATTGGGTCAATTCTTTATGCTTTATTGCTTTTGTTTTTTTTCCCCCCCTTTTTAACACGTAATAAAATATGAAAAATGCTGTCCAACATGAACTGTTCCGTCCATATTGTGATGCTATCTTAACTCTCATAACAATATTACTAAAATAATGTAATAATTAAATCGGATCTTAATGAATTATCTGTACAATTTAAAAGTGGAGGGACTAAAACAAAATAAATTTAAAGAAGCAGATACGGGGACAATTAAATTGACCGAACAAAGAATTGAAAGTGTACATCACGATGTTTTAATGTACTCATCACCGACGTTTGGAACTATCTTTATCTGGATGCTTAAGAGTGCCATTAACTATATTGAAATAAATTAATGTTAATGGGAAATTTAAGATGTGAAACATTATGATGCGGACATCCCCCCGCGCGTCGGGTATTTGTAACTATAATCGGTTAAAAAACGGACACTGACTATTGGTGAATAAAATTGTTATTTTGTATGGTGAGTTGAAACTTGAAAATAGAGATTAAAAACAGTGAAAAATGAGTTTGGTCGAAGAGAATCTCTATACTTGAATAATAATTATTGTTTGAACAATGTGTTAATATCTAAATTAGAGAATTTTATTTTTTTTTTTATTATTATTATGTGAATTTGAGTCAATTCTTCATTGTGGGAAATTGAGAATGAATTAGACTGTCTTTATAATTCTCAACCTTTTTAGTTACAAGAAAACCAAATAAAAAAATTTGTATTTTCTATTCTCCTAATTTCAAGTCATCCAAACAGAACTTTGTTTTTTTGAATATTTGGATTTGGACGAGAAAGAAGTAGAAGTAATTTGTTGGTAGTTTTTATTTGTTTCAACTACCTACAAGAATCTACACTCATAATAGGCAGTACCTACAAGTCTACAACTAGAAGGCTACAAGAAGAAGATTCACAGAGCGTAGCTTGTAACAATAATATCTGGATCAGTAATCGCAATTCAATCAACGCCTCTCGCAGTCTCGCTCCGCTCCATTTTTGTCAGTAACCTCAATAGTCAGGACTCAGGACTGAGGTGAGGAGTCGATACGATACCCTTGTTAGTTGTTGGCTTGCTATTCCATAGTTGGCACCGCTAATTACTACCTTACCTCGTGAACTCCGACTCCTGGACCTGGACCTGGTACAGTGGTACTGCCGTACTGTGTGAGAGAAAGAGAGAGAGAGAGAGATGCATCTGAGCGAGAACGAGGGGATAGAGGGGAGAGTCTTCGTGGTAACAGGCGGATTGGGCACCGTTGGATCCGCTCTCTGCTTGGAATTGGCCCGGAGAGGCGCTCGTCAGGTTCGCTCCCTCGACCTCCCGTCACACTCTTCTTCTCCTCTCCACTCCTCCCTCCACCAAGCCGGCGTCCTTCTATTCCATGGTAAGCTTCAACCCACCTTCCCTAATTCCCTTTCCTCCTCAATTGCTTCCACTTCCACTCAATTTCTCTGCATATTAATTCTTCAGGCGATGTCAGAAAGAAGAAGGATGTCCACAAAGCCCTGCGAGGTGCCGATTGCGTCTTCCACCTGGCCTCCTTTGGCGACTCGGGTAAGGACATGCTGCAAGCCGGCCGGGTCGATGATACCGACATTACTGGAACTTGCAACGTGCTCGACTCCTGCCGTGAATTCGGCATCAGACGCCTTGTGTACTTGAGCTCCTACAATGTAGTCTTTGGTGGCAAAGAGATCGTCAATGGGAACGAGGCCAACCCGTATTACCCGATAGAGTCCAATCCAGACCCCTTTGGCAGGAGTAAATGTATTGCTGAGCAGCTAGTGCTCAAGAGCAACGGTCGACCTGCCAAGTAAGTCCACTCTTCACTCTTAATTTACTCTCTCTCTCACCTTTAGTCAAATTGTTTTACCATATAGAGAAGAACTGTATGGCTAAGCTCTAGCAGATTTGGTTTCAGACCAATTTATACTTGGGGCCAAACTTATCAGGTCCTAAATTAGGTTCAGTTCATGACAATATCACATACACATGAATTTTCTAGAATTTATCAGAATAGACAACTTACTAGTTACTACTACAATGATACTGACATACAAATGTATGAACTCTCTCATTTCCTCTACAAGTACAAGTGGGGCCCACCTCTATACATGTGCAGTAAGACCTGCATTGGTGTACGGTCCTGGTGAGAAGCACCTGCTCAGACTGGTATCTCTTGCAAAGCTCGGGCTCCTATATTTTAAAATCGGGGACGAAAATGTAAAAACAGACTGGGTGTATGTGGAAAATCTGGTGTTGGCATTGTTATTGGCAAGTATGGGCCTATTGGATGACATATCGGGTCGGGAAGGTCAACCTGTTGCTGCTGGTCAAGCTTATTTCATAAATGATGGTAAATTTCACTATAGTTTTATCCAGTTTTCCTACTAAACCACAACTTGTTCCATTAGAATATTTCTATATATTACCTGAGTGATAAACTCAACCAGTACTGACTGTCAGTTTTCAATTGGAGTAACCTGAATTATGCTGTCTCTGTCTCATTTCAGGTTCACCTGTGAACACATTTGAATTTATTGTAGACCCACTGCTCAGAAGTTTAGGTTATGGAGTTCCAAAATTGAGAATGGATTTAAAGCAGGCACTAATTGTGTCGCGCGTGTGTTGGTTTATTTACATGCTGTTGTTTCCATGGCTCGGGAAAAAGTGGCTTCCCCAACCACTCATTCTTCCACCCGAAGCATATAAGGTATTGTTTTGATAGATTGTTTTATTATTTTCAAGACAGCTCCTTAATATATTATTATCACAAGCAGCATCCAAATATTCCTTGTACCATAATTAAGCTAAAAATAAAGGACGAATTTCAATATTGCACTTCACTCTCCATATGGTCATTAACCAGTAATGATGCTATTTGGTATTGAGTGTTGTGGGGAAAAATCTTCAGAAAGCTCTATTATTCAAATAAATCAAAAGAAGAAAAGAGGACTGCATATTGCACTACACCTTCCAGATGTGTTATAACTTGTTGTCAATGACTTGGTATTGAGGTTCACATGAAAAAGTAGGAAATTGTCAACTAAATTAACTTGGTCTATGTGCTCTTAATTTTTTTTTTTTCTGTCGGTTATTTGTAACATGACGTGTAACAGCTTGGAGTGAGGCATTATTTCTCTATCCTTAAAGCAAGAGAGGAGCTTGGGTACATTCCCCTTGTTGCTCCCCGTGATGGTGTAAGCAAAACTGTTTCCTACTTCCAAGAGAAAAAAAGACAGGAATTAGATGGGCCCACCATATATGCCTGGCTCTTTGTTACGCTCGGAATGCTGGCCACGTTTTGTGCTGCATTTTTACCTCCAATTGGACCTCTCTATTTCAATTATTGGATCCATATCTTTGTTTTTAGGTCTGTTAGTGTGATTCGACTTGTATTTGTGCTGGCAGTCATGTCACATGTTGGTGAAGGCATGTATGCATTCTATCTGGCAAGGAAGGTAGATCCAAAAAATACCAAAGGTTGGTTTTGGCAAACCACAGCTCTAGGTTTCACTTCTCTTCAGTGTCTCCTCAAGAGGGCTAGAAGCAAAAATGAATAAAATGGTAAATTCTTGATTTAACTTTTGAGATAGTGCAAGCCGATTCAAGAGATAAAATGGATTAGTTTTAGCTATTCAAAATGTATTTGCTTTTCATTGTTTTCTCTTTTTCCAATTTTTTTATTTTTATCTTTATATTTCTTAATTGTTAAGTATCTCAAATCAGTCTCATTACATATGTGCACTGTATAGGTTTTGTAATGATGCTGTTATATGCTGGCTGGAATATCTGGGTTCCAGCTGAGCATGGTCTTGATTACAATATGGATCTATCGTTTTTCTGGTTTGAGGTTATCTAGTCTAAGATAAAGAAACACCTGAAAGATGCAACGTTTCCTCAACAAAAAGGAATATATGTTTAGAATAGAGTTTGCGGTCTAGTGTCTTATAAGAATTATACTAAATGGCTCTGTGTCCCTGCCCAGAAAATTAAGGCCAGTTGAACCTTAGTGCGAGCATTGGGAAGGAGAAAGCTGCACCTCAAATTTGCGAAGATCAGGGTCTCACTTGGCTATATCTTTATCAAGAGTACCTCTGTGATTGGGCTTTATATCCTTGTGAATATTTTTATTTTATTTTTATTATAAAGAGGTAGAAGCACGTCTGGAGAGATGCTTACTGAAATTGAATCTGAATTAGAGCACTGCCATATTCAAGTTTATGAGGGATTTGATGATTAATTTAGAAAAATTAGATTTGATATTTGAGATTGCATTATTAGTTCTATTAAATATTTAAGATTACCAAAAGAAGAAGGCGAAAAGAAATAACTTGAGAGGATCCTAATATGTATCAGTAGTTGAAATTAGAGCATTTATTAGTTAGAACAGCAGCACACGAAATCGTGGTTAAGAAGTTGTGAGACAGTGGGACGATCTGCAGGGTTTTGCTGAAGGCATCTTTCAGTAAAATCTCTCGCATTCCCTGATACAGAATCTGGGATAGCCGGCTTGGCACCGTTACTAATGGCAATAAATGCATACAGCTGTACCCAAAGAAAAAATAATTAGCCAAAAGTTCTCCCGATACAGAATCTGAAAAGGTATGTATATTTCATCAAAAGATCAAAAAAAAAAAAAAAAATCAAGAGAAAAATATAGCGGTATACATGGACTGGACTAGAAAAAGTAATTTGAAAGGGAAAAAAAAATATGCAATTTCATTTTTAATAGGACTCTTGAGTAGCTAAAGTTCAATGCATTGGATGGAGGGGTTCATCTAATGCGCTCATTTTCAGATTTTGAACCTCAAATGACCGATTAAACCGTCTAATGCGATTTTTATTTTTTTGAAATCTAGTACAAAATCTAATTTTACATTTTTTTTCTGAATTAATTTATTATTTATCATATTTTATCATTATTTTAAACGGTTCATAATTTTTCTATTGATGATTTTTAAAAAATCTTAAAAATAAATAAAAAATGAAAAAAAAATGAAAAAATTGGTTTTGTACTAGATTGTAATATAAATTTCGCATTGATTTGGATCGTCGTTTGAGCTTCAAAATTTCGAAAACAAGCACATTGCACGGGAACCATTGTCATTAAAATAAACTCTATAAATAATTTTTATTTTTATTTTGGGGAGGCCTAACCCACCAAGACCCACTGGTTCCACCCCCGACGACATTATGGCATCTTATATAATTCTTACCCTCGACAAATCAGGAAAAGGATTCTTACCTTCTCTGGCGATTTGGCTTCTTCTCCAGCGATGAGAGCGGGTTACACACTGGTGATCTGACGATCCAACCTTCAGCGATCCGGCTTCTTCTTCGACGATCTGACCTTCTCCGGCGATTTTGGTACCGTGGTGTAACTGGATTACACACTGGTTGGCTGGTCGTTGAGGTGGTAGTTTGGTACGACTGATGAGGGGTTTGCTTTGTTGATTTTGTTGGTCTCGTTGCAGAGGCGTTTGGTGGAAGGTTTTGTTGCTGGCTGTGCGAGGGTGGTTGTTTAGCACTCCTTTGTTAGTCTTGGTGTGGAGACGCTCGAGGTGAAAACAAACGGCAGTCGTGGCGTGCATAGGTTGTGTGAGTTCGTATTGGCAATGACACAACCTAGTTTATTTTGTGATACCAGTTTCAACTGGTACGAGTCATGGGCTAGTTTGTTGGATTGGTATTGGTAATTTGGAGAAATTTTGGTTAGCAGTTTAATACCAGATGTTAATACTGGTATGGGTTTGATTATGTTAGCTTTGTTTTGTTAGGAGGTCGCTAGTAATCGGGTGTTGGTACCGGTTTTGCTTGTTGGTAACCGGATGTTGGTGCCGATTTTCTACTTTTGTTGTGATTTTTTGTAAACTTCTTTTGTTTTATTTATTAATGAAAATTGTCAGCTTTGCTGGCCCTAAAAAAAAAAAAAAAAAAAAAAAAAAAAAAAAAAAAACTAGAGTGCAACCCAAACTCCATATATCAGCTGCTGTTCCATGTGGTTGCACTTCTTGGTTGGCTATCTGAAATTTTACAAATGTTTGTATTAGCTTGATAAAATATGCACAAAAACCAGTACCCAAAATACGTTAATGTTTCTTTCACTATGTTTTTATTTATATTTTAATAGTTGTTAGCATATTACTACAATAAAAACTTTTATCTGTGTCACTCAATTGGTGTTGGGTTTTATAAAAAAAAAAAAACAAACAGTTAATGAATATTTGTGTCACATGTTTTGAAAAATCGACATTAATTGTCAAAATTTGTGCTGCATATTTTAAAAATCGACACATGAAGACTAGAAAGCAATTAGTTTCGCTTATGTTCAAAAACTGACATAGATTTGTTAACATTATGTATCCTTTCTAATCAAATATAAATTGGAATCTAGTGATTGCATTGATCATGTACTTGACTTCATATCCATCCATTAATGAAGGAAACACAATACATATGATGGATGGTATTATATAGTGAATAGATAAAATACACCGATGTGTACGGATCGTCCCCGTACACATAAGTTGTTTTTCGAGATCTCAAATTCAAACGGCCAATTCGAATTGTTCAAGTTGTTCTCCATATTAAAAATATCCTCGGAGACCAAATTTCAAATTTTTTCAAATTTTTTTACTATATATTATGATATTTTCAAATTGGAGGGCCTGAAATACTCCAATTGTAGTGTTTTTTGAAAATATCATAATATATAGTAAAAAAATTTGAAAAAATATAAAATTTGGTCTCCAACGATTTTTCAATATGGAGAACAACTTGAACGGTTCGGATCGGCTGTTTGAATTTTGGATCTCGAAAAACGACTCATGTGTACGGGGACAATCCGAAAACACTATAATTTTGGGTCCAGGGGTGAGAATGGAATCAAAAGGTGCCACATGCGATTGGGTTATCCTGCTTTGCTATAAGGGTTCTGCTTGGTGAGATTTGCGAGAGAGAAGAAGAGAATTTCTCATGTTTGTGCGAGACAGTGAGAGAGTAGAGAAGAGGATAGAATGGTCACATGTATTTTTTTTAATTATTTAATAAATATTTCTAACATAAAATATGGCAAAAGAGCAAAGAAAGAAGGAGTTTGAAATTTAGGGGGGCAAAATCAGGAGATTTTACTTTCGAGGGGCAAATCTTTTATTTCCTCAGTTTTGAGGGGTACAGAAAAAATTTTCCCTTGTAAAGAAACTTAATATGAATTTGAAATTAAGTTGGAGACTGGAAGGTAATTGCTAGTACACTTGGCAATTGCTTCATGAACCTCAGTGCAGCGGGAGTAGAAATAGACCTGGAACGATTTCTATGGTCGTGATGTACAAAAGCCTAAATACATTGCGATGCACCATAGCATTTATATATATATATATATAGAGAGAGAGAGAGAGAGAGATAGGGAGGTCTGTGTGCTGAAATTTTTTAACCGTCCGATCTGAAATTTAATGGATGAGATTTTGTCGCTGGATAATAGATGAAGTTCCGTTTAATGTTTATTGAACTCCGTTAGTGTGCTTCTCTGTGATTCTCTTTCTTGGTCGGGGGCAAAAAAAAGGGCACGCTACTCTCTCTCCCAAGCGAAGCCTCTCTGCCTCTCCCTCACGCGAAGAACCCTAGCCGAGTGCCCGAGTTCGCCTCCACTCTCCGTTTTTCCAAATTCATCCCTCTATTCTCTCACAGCTCAATCGGACGGCTGGAATGGCCCCTGTCGCTGGATTAGGCACCTAATCCGTTGCCCCTCCCGAGGGACCCGTGTCAGGCGGTGATGGCCAAAGGAGAAGATTAGGACTGAGGAAAATTTTCTTTTTTTTTTTTTTTGATTTTTTGGATTTTGATATCATTTTGGGGTAATTTTGTAAAGAATGACTGAATTTGGTATCATTCAGTTTGTATATCATGGTCTGGTATTGGTATGAATGTGATTTTTTTAAAATAAAAAAAATTAAGATGACATTTTTTATGGTTTGTAATTACTTGAGTTTGTGTATGGCTTTAGGTGCATTTGATGTTATGCGTTTTGACAATTTAGCTTAATTGTTATTGTTTGACAATTTATGTTACTTGAGCTTGAAAATGTTTGCAAATTAGTATACTAGCATCCAGGGGTATCGGTGCTTCATTTTAAAGCATAGTCACATGCCAAATACATAGATTAAAAGCATAGATTAAATTGTCCAATTGCTACTTCATCCAGGGGTAAATTGCGCATAGGTTAAAAGCATCCAAATTTTCAAGGCAAATGCCTAATACAGTCACATAGTCACATGCCTAATACACACACATAGATTAAAAGGAAAAGCAAAAGCACATGTCTAATTCATTACTACAAATTTACAAGAAAAACATCCTAATCAATCCTACAATTATCAAGCCAATAGCAATCCTAATTAAACATTGCACATTTCTCATCAGATGGAGAGGTTCAGTAGGTGTGCATAACCAAGTCGGGAGAGGTAACATCCATAAGCAGGTAGCATCCCCATGAAGCTTTTTACCAGTATGCATCGGCTGGAAACAGGTACTCAAATATTGAATAGCAAATAAATGACTTTCTTGGCCAATTGAAGACAGGCGCTCAATCCCTTTGAACAGCAATTTACGATCCCTTGTACCTTTTTGTGCTTTGATAAATAAAAAATTGCTCTTTCTGCCAAGTTAAAACCAAGCAGCACGTGTAAAAGTCGAAATTGATCTTCACAATTAAATAAAAAATGACATTCTTTTATTTTCAATCACTTCAAAGCTCATGTTCTTGTTCCTCGGTTAAGCTTGTTATACAATCTGGATTATAGTTTTGGGTGAAAGGTTCTTATTTGTGATTTTTTTTTCTTTTTTCTTTTTTCAGTTCAGTCCAGGGGTACTCTGGCACTGCAGTTTGGAACTGTGTTTCTAAATAGAACTGAAATTCGAGTCAACCTCCATCTAGTACGATATAAAGATGGAAATCAAAATTAAAAAAATTATATATAATTTATATCAGCGACACTAATTGCTACCCAACACAAAATCACAAATTGAGCAGAAAATAAAAGAAAGGGAGAAGCGAACACAAGGAATCGCCTGAGTTTTAATTATACCTGTCGACATCTCTAGTCGATCCACCTCACATCCAGGGTTTCGATTTTCGTCTCACTGAGCGTAGAAGATTGGAGGAGGGACCAGGATAGGGGAGTTCTTCAGAGGATCGAGAGAGAGGTGCCAGATCAGCCATTTGCTCTTCTCCAGTTCTCCACGAAGCTATGTTTCTCTTTCAGAAAGAACGAAGGAGACTTCGCTTTTTTATTTTCTTTCCGATCTAATAGGCAAACGGAGAAGCCATCTAACGGAATTTCAATTGAGAGAGACGGCAATTCATCTCTTCTCCAGCGCCTAAATTTGGGCCCTTGGATTTCAGATCGGACGGTTACAAAACTGGAGCACACAAGGTCCCTCTCCGTTCAAAAACAGCAGTTTTTAAAAATCCGAAAAAAATACTTAAAAATTTCGAAAAAATATAAAATTTGATTTGCAAGGAGATTTCAATATGGAGATCATATTGGATGGTTTGGATCGGTCATTTCAAATCAGATCTAACTGTTTTGATCGCAACTCACGGAAGGCTCCGTGAGTTGCAACTCACCATAGCAAAACTCTATATATATATATATATATAGTGAATGGATAAAACACACTGATGTGTACGGATCGTCTCCGTACACATGAGTCGTTTTTCGAGATCCAAAATTTAAACGACCAATCCGAACCATTCAAGTTGTTCTCCATATTGAAAAACCCTCGGAGACCAAATTTTACAAATTTTCAAATTTTTTTACTATATATTATGATATTTTCAAATTGGAGGGCTTGAAATACTCCAATTGTAGTGTTTTTTTGAAAATATCATAATATATAGTAAAAAATTCGAAAAAATGTAAAATTTGGTCTCCAAGGGTTTTTCAATATGGAGAACAACTTAAACGGTTCGGATCGGCCGTTTGAATTTTGAATCTCGAAAAACGACTCATGTGTACGGGGACGATCCGTACAAATCAGCACATCAGTGTTCTATATCCATATATATATATATATATATATATATATATATATATATATATATATATATATATATATATATATATATATATATATATATATATATATATATATATATATATATATATATATTTCTTTTAGGTACTAAATGAGTATACGATTGCAATTTAAAGTTTTCGTTAATAATCGTTGGGAAAAATAAACAAATTTCTTTTATAAAGATTAGGTAGTTAAAAAATGAAGGAAAAAAAATAGTTCCATGCCACTATAAATTCTACCAATTTGGAAAACATTATTCTTAAATTTTTAATTAAAAATATGCCAATTTAAAATCACTAAAATTAATTTTATGTCATTAATTTATCCCAAAACATAACTAATTAAAAATATAATACTCCAAAATTTGTTATATTTTTCGACATGTCCAGATTACCCTATGAGATTAAATCATTCAGGAACAAAGAGAAAAATAGATCCATAACACTTAAAACTCTTTACTTTTTTTTTAAAAAAAAAACTTAAAAATATTGAAATTTTAAAATTTTAAATTATAATAATTTGAATTTGACATTTTGAGCATTTCAATATTTAAAATTTTGTCAAACTTTTTAAATATTTTGAATTACAAATCAATTCTTTCCTTTTTATGATGATATGTTTTTCATTTGAATGTATTACAGGGGCATATTCAAACGAAAAAATAATCCTATTTTGGGATGTACTCAAAAAATAAATATACATAAATAAATATATCAATTATTTCATTTTATTTCAAAAAATAAATATACATAAAAAATATCATATTTTGTCATATATGATGATATGTTTTTTCATTTTAATTGGACGATGTCATAAAATAAATATTTATTATTTTATAGATTAATGAAAATGATTTCTCGTTTAGGGATAACATATCTCATATTTCAAATTTGTACTGCTACATATACCTAAAATACCCAAAAATAAAAAGGCAAACATTGAAGTCTAGATAAGTAAAGTGTTGATCTCTCGTAGTTTTAACATACACGTTAAGTCTTGGCACGTATGAGGTTAGTAGGATTAGTGGTGTAAGGTTAGTATTTTTTGAATTTTCGAGGTACTTTTTGAAATTTCGAGGTAAAATAATGAGGGGATGGGATTTTCGAGGTAATCCAACTAAACTCGCTAAACTCGCTAACCCCACTCCCCCAAACACAAGGGATGTACTCAAAAACCCCGACCTATTCACCACAGATCCCATCACCTCATAACGCTGCATTATCCCAATCGGAAAACTATGTTCCGACTGATACAGCAAAATTGATATATTTATTTCGAAATAAGTTAAAAAATTTGATCATCTTTTTTTTTAAAAAAAAAAAAGAAAAGAAAAATGTGAATAGATACAAAGCCAAAAAAGTTGCGTAGACACGTACAGTTGAAAAATTACATTCTGACTAATTAACATGCATTCATGTTCTATAAAATTGGAACTGGAAGCGAATAAACATCAATATTATAAAATTAAAAGGACAAAAATAATCCTAGAAATAACCTAGATATCAGTTATGAGCAAGGAGGAAGATTAAAGGTTAGGAGGGAAAACGAAAAAAAGGTCTAGGGTTATTTTTGTCCTTTTAATTTAATTTGGAATTAATTTTCAGTTTTCTTATAAGACAACCATAGTTAATTATGTATGGTTAAATTAAAGGACAAATAAAAAATACACAAGAGTATAGGGAGAAATAAACAAATAGAAAAGTTGGAGGATAAAAAATTAAGCCTATTAAATATTAATGCACTCCTCCGGGAAACTAATTAACGCATCCCTGTGACATAGTCGTTGAGCCAACCTGGTTTGCGTTTTGCCCGATTGGGCCGATCATCTTGTTGGGTCGGCTCTGGATCTCGCTTGAACCCTGATAAGGTACTGGCCCATGCAGGAACTACCCTATCAGTATCACTCTTAGCTGGTTGAAGCCAGGAATAGAAGTCCTCTCTTGTTTTCCCTTCCAGTTTTTCAGACGAGTATTCTACTACTTTTGTCCACAAATCACCGACATTCCATTTTTTATTCACAATCCATTCAATTGCCTGTTGTAAATATATGAAAACTACATGCATGCATCATTCTTGTTTATAAAATAAGAGACGAGCAAAACAAATGCAACAGATATACCTACATTTACATTACATGCTAAATATATATCTATAACTTTTTTCACATAACAAAATAATTATTATGGTAATTTAAACTGCTACATTGTGATAAATCAATAAATTGCGGTAGAGTTCAAATTATAAATGAAGTGCATTTTGTCAAGGAGTACAGAGTACCTGTTCAGCTCTCTCCATAGATTTTTCATAATCTGTGTAATAATGAATAAACGGCCTGTTTGACTGCATAGAAATAATTTTGAACATAGAGTAATGGTCAGAACAACAGTTTAATTTTATAGGTGAAATATAATTTATTCTTGTCTACTGGAACATTTCTTAGGGTACCTTCACCAAATTTGGATGCATGTCCAATTGTGTTTATAAGAGATTAGCTAGCTCTTGCATGTGGATTTCAAACTAAATAGAGAAGTACCTGAGAAGCAGCAATCCACTGTAGCATGAACCTAAGTTGTGGGTTCCCACCAAATTCTCGACATTCCCAATCGCCAGTCGCAATCCCAACCAATGCATTTGCATTTACATTTTCATTGTCGCTTCCATTTTTATTTCCATTTATGTTTTCTATTTTATTTTGTTTTTCACCTCCATTTGCATTTTCATTGGATACTGAGTTATAGATAAATGCAGCTTTGCCATTTGCGAGCCCATTTTCATTTCCATTTCTTTTTTCGTTCTGGCTTTCATCTCCATTTTCTTTTCCATTGGATATTGAGTTACATGCAGTCTCGCCATCTGCTGATGGTTGCTTGCTGTCCTGAAAGATGAATAAACATGCATGAGACCTTGGCAACATCTTTGAAATTTTCTGGCACCAAGTTTGTCCAATTTCCTCGCACCAAAAACATGTCACCACCAGTTAATTACAGTGCTGGTACAAAATGTAGAATCAATGTTGGTGTAGCAATGTTGTTTTATAAAAAATGGCAGTACAAAAAATTAGAAACCTGAGTTTCGAAAATGTTAGACTCATATTTTGATCCCTTAAATCCAACGAATGCTTTGTTCACTTCCCTGAAACAAATGCAAAATAAATGAGGAAAAAGGCACTGTAAAAAGCAAAATTTTGTATTTAAATTTCTTAAAAGTCCTTGCTTTTAAGAAATTTCATGGGCGTTTGTACTCAGTAAGTACGTAGTATTACTGCAAATTTTTACCACTTCATTAAGAAATTAATATTTGCAGCCTAGTTCCTATTAGACCATTGAAATATATAGAAGATGAATCAAACAAAAATTTAGCTGTACTGTAACTATACCGACCAGTAAACATACCTTAGGAGAAACTTGATCTCGTATTGTTCTTCGATTGGTTTATTCAAAGCATCCATTGCCACAATCCGGGTCTTTCTTCTTCCCATTGAATCAACGGGCTTCTTGTCCAAGAATTCACCTGTAAAAAAAAAGATTGGTCCATACCTACAAAAGCAGTCAATTCAAATATTAATTTTCAGAAGGCAACTGTCTAAAAAACCTATAAAGATATCATTACAATTACAAGTAAGTATTTTTAGCCTGTATACACTTTCTTGATATAGTATAACTTTTTCAACAAAACATTAAACTCTGACAAGGTACACTCTTTTGGATATACCATGTCCTGTTTCAACCTACTATAACAACTTTATGCAACATTTTTATATCGCAGATCTTGATACTGAAAATAGAAAGGACCAGAGACACACGCAGCTAACCATTTTTGCTGTATGTATCTTTCAACTCCAACAACTTCGATGGCCTCGTTATTTTCCATGGATGCCATAAACAACATCCCTCCAACAAGTTCAGGATTGATCAGGAACCTCATCTGCTCCTGAATAAAGATAAAAGAAATCAGAATTCGGAAAATAAACTAGTTACAAATAATAATTCATTGTAAAATATTTCATTTAAACCCATGTTAAAAGAGAAAATACATGAAAGTGTACCTGGTCACAGCCCTTGTAAACACAGCTGATGTCAAGTGAATTGCCTCCAAAAGATTCATTTGAAAAGATAACTTCAAGAGCATCATGTGGCTGATCTTCAATTAGGTCAGAAGTAAAGATCTACTATAGAGAAAAAAGGTTATATACTTATATATATGGATCGAGAAAAACTGTAGATCTAATATCTATGAGATTTATATATGCAATATTGTTTCTCATGCCTACGATCACAAGCTATTGAAGTAAGAAATATTGAATCTGATAATATACAAAATTTTATTAAGAACAGACCTTGATTGGACAAAGAGGGGCATCAGAATTCATCCAAAAATCAGCATCAAAGTGTGAAGGAAGAACCTTTCGCTCAAAAGAAATGACACCATTCGGTGTGTCATTGCAAATCCTTTCAAAATAATGCACAAAGCACTTTACTTTTTGCCGTGGTAATTGTCTCCATCCATCAGCTAAGAAACTAATAAAATAATATAAATTAGAACTAAGTCATCCTAGTTATATTATTCTAGTTAGTTTTTATGCAAAACTACAGAGATGCATGTCTCGGGTTCTGTTTGATGTTACATGTTTTAAAAGTGGCGACTATCATTTTTTTGTTTCTATCATACACCACTTGAATCGGATCCTTGTGCATTTCATTTTAAAGTGATTTGTTTTGAATTATGTAAGCTAGCATGCATGCACCTTCTGTACCAAGATAAACCAAATTAAAGAGCCCGCCAGTTTTAACTAAGACAATTAATTCATAGAAAATTTTGATTTGAAGAAGAAACTTACTCAAATAATTGATCAAAATTAATGATTGGAAGGTGCTTCGAAACTCTATCTTTGGTTGGAAAGAGGCATAAAAATGCAGAAGAAAGCAGAGCAGCTATCAGTTCCTGATGGAAGAAAATGAAAAGAAAATTTTGGTTGTGAGGCTCCTATGTTAAATTTCTTAATAGTGCTAGGCACCAAAGTTTTATGTTATGAATCCAATTTTAATTAGTTTTGTATAAACACCCAATAAATACAAAACTTCTACAAAATCGATGCCTCTGGGTTACCAGATGATAATAATTACCTGATTTAGGATTACAATGCCTGCGTCTTGGGAGCTAAGAATCCGAAGCTCGCAGTTCACATCACCGGTTAGTTTATTGGATTTACAATAGTGGGCATCTAATAAAGAAGGAAGCCGCAATAATAGTGCGCCGAGACCAGGGACGACCTTGTCAAACCATACTTTCGCCTCATCTCTAGACATGTACTATTTGGTAAAATATTAAGCAAAATAAAATTTTACCGAACTTGCAAGAATGGCCATGAGTGTGATGTGCTGACACAATGTCGAGTTAAATATTTTTTTTTTTAGGGAAAAAAAATGTTGTGGCATGTGAACTAATAATTGATATTGTTCTAACTTTAATTATATTGGAACAAATGGCAAACAACTTCTTTTCTATCTACGAATAGTTAGCCTATAAGCTTTGCTATTAAACAAGTATCTAGCCTAAAGATTGAGGCGAAAAAAATGTAGTGAATATATATATCTCCTATAAGTCGTGCATGCATATATTGCATTTTTTTTAATGACGTAAGACTATTCGCAATACAATTGTAATGAAATTTTGTGCTCCTGCATGACTTGGTCAACGAAATATATTATGGAGACTTAATATTCCTCCGTTTTTTTTTTTGAGGGCCGACAAATGCCGGCAATTTTCCATTAATAATAAAAAAAGTTTACAAAAATGGCAAAACAAAATAAAAATCAGCAGCAAACTTCAAACAAAGCTTCTTGCTGAACTAGTACCAAACCGGTACCAGTCTAGCAACCCAACCAAAGACGTCATACCAGTATAAACTGGTTGATGTAATTAATTTGGGCCATGTATTTTAGGTCTTTTATATTACTTTTTTATGCACCGTATTTTTTAATTAGGGTAATTAATTATTTCCACTTAAGATATTGTAAACAAATATTAAAGGAGGCGCTAGGGTACGGGAAAAAAAAATAGAATTGGATTTTGATATTTCGGCGGCAGCCATTTTTACTAAAAACTGAGAATCTGTGTGATCTCAACCAAAACTGAGAATCTGTGTGATTCTCAACCAAATCTCTCTTGTTCGTGTTATTCTATCAATCTTTCTCTATCGTTCGTGCATCATTTGGTATCAGAGAGCCAGGATGACGGATGTGAATCGTGGTCGTGGTAGAGGTCGTGGTCAACAAGGTCGGGGTCGTGGAGTCGATCTTGAAGAAGAAGAGCCGCGCCGCCGAGACCAGCGAGATCTAGAGATTGCTGCGATGGAAAGACGAATCCGAGAGTTAGAGCGCCAACTCGCAGAGGCAAGGATGGGCTCTACGAACGGAAAAGAAGGAGAGGAGTTAGAGACCCTCGACTCTTCTGAAGTAGGCACCAACTCTCATCATGGAGTTGTTGCAAAACTGAAGGCTAATCGTAGCCAGGACCACCGAATGAGGCATGGCACAATTGAAAGTGTATTTGAGATTTCTAAAAGTGTTGTGTGTGAAGATGTGTCGTTTGATTCTCCACCGATCGATTCTCCACCGATCTTTGATAAGTATCCCGACGAAGATGATGATGATGATGATGATGATGATGTATTTATTGGGATGAGTGAATCCGAGGCAAAGATAGATCCTTTTGAAAGTCCTGCAATCTTTGATGAAAAACTCGTTGATGATTTATTGCTACCCACAACCTATCCTACTACCTTTGAGAAGAATTCAATCTTGGAAATTAGTTCTTTGGTAACAATGAGTGCATTGTTTGAAATGGAAACTTTGCATTTAACTCACATTGAGATCATGAGTTCAGAATATAGTGATCCATTCTTGCAACCAAGCCCCATGCTAGCAAATGCAAGATATTTTACATTTTTGAACGGTTACAATACTCAGTTTAGTGTTGTTTTTGTTCAAATAGCAGAGCTATGTGTGAGATTACCTTTTTGTGGATTACACCACTTTATTCTAGTCTCCCGATCCGATTTAAATGATGCATCATCTGAAGCAAAGGATAAAGTTGCAGATTCGAGGACGAATCTTTTTCTTAGGGGGGGAGAATGATGTAATTAATTTGGGCCATGTATTTTAGGTCTTTTATATTACTTTTTTATGCACCGTATTTTTTAATTAGGGTAATTAATTATTTCCACTTAAGATATTGTAAACAAATATTAAAGGAGGCGCTAGGGTACGGGAAAAAAAAATAGAATTGGATTTTGATATTTCGGCGGCAGCCATTTTTACTAAAAACTGAGAATCTGTGTGATCTCAACCAAAACTGAGAATCTGTGTGATTCTCAACCAAATCTCTCTTGTTCGTGTTATTCTATCAATCTTTCTCTATCGTTCGTGCATCATTAAATGATGGACGAACAATAGAGAAAGATCGAAGGAATAACACGAAAGAGAGAGATTTTTTTATTCGAGATCACACAGATTCTCGATTTGGTTGAGATCACACAGATTCTCAAATTTTATTGATAAATCACACAGATTTTCAAAACATAAACTGTTAACTATTAATTTTTTTCTCTTACAGCAGAACGATTCATATATAGTTGCACAATAATTAAATCATAATACATTTCCTAATTCAACATATTAAAACTTGGAAATAAATAATATGAAATTAAATAGAAATATGCTAATAATAAATAATATGGAAATAAATAGAAATATGATTTCTATTGGTTTCCTTTTTTTCTTACGCAAATATTATTTCCATATTTTTTTGCATCATTCTCCCTCCCTAAGAAAAGATTCGTCCTCGAATCTGCTACTTCCTCCTTTTGCTTCAGATGATGCATCACTCGTATCAGATCGGGAGATTAGAATCGAGTGGTGTAATCCACAAATAGGTAATCTCGCACATAGCTCTGCTATTGGAACATAAACAATACTAAACCGAGTATTGCAACTGTTCAAAAATATAAAACACCGTGCATTTGCTGGCATGTGGCTCGGTTGGAAGAATGGATCGCTAAATCCTGAACTAATAATTTCAATATTAGTTAAATGCAAAAATTTCAGATCATACAATGCATTTCTTGGTACCAAATAACTACTCTCCAAGGTTGAATTTTTCTCAAAGATAGTAGGATAGGTTGGGGGCAACAATAATTCATCAAAATTCTCTTCATCAAAGATTATGGGACTGTCAAACGACATCACATTAGTCTCGATTTCACTCGTCCCAATAAATACATCACCATCATCATCGTCAGGATACTTATCAAAGATCGGCGGCGAATCAAATGATACAATCCGTCGGTGATCTCGATTCTCACAAGACATGCTTCTCGAAGGGCCATGCCTCATTCGGCGGTCTTGGCTTCGATTAGCCTCCAATTGTGCAACAACTCTATGAGTATAGTTGACGCCTGCTTCAGAAGAGTCGAGGGTCTCTGACTCCTCTCCTTCTTCTTGGTTTGTAGAGCCCATCCTTGCATCTGCGAGTTGGCGCTCTAACTCTCGAATACGTTTTCTCATCGCAGCAATCTCTAGATCTCGCTGGTCTCGACGGCGCGGCTCTTCTTCTTCGAGATCGACTCCACGACCCCGACCTCCTCGGCCACAACCACCATGATGACCACGATTCATATCCGTCATCCTGGTTCTCTGATACCAAATGATGCACGAACGATAGAGAAAGATTGATAGAATAACACGAACAAGAGAGATTTGGTTGAGAATCACACAGATTCTCAGTTTTGGTTGAGATCACACAGATTCTCAGTTTTTAGTAAAAATGGCTGCCGCCGAAATATCAAAATCCAATTCTATTTTTTTTTTTTTTTTTCAAAACATAAACTGTTAACTATTAATTTTTTTCTCTTACAGCAGAACGATTCATATATAGTTGCACAATAATTAAATCATAATACATTTCCTAATTCAACATATTAAAACTTGGAAATAAATAATATGAAATTAAATAGAAATATGCTAATAATAAATAATATGGAAATAAATAGAAATATGATTTCTATTGGTTTCCTTTTTTTCTTACGCAAATATTATTTCCATATTTTTTTGCATCACTGGTACAATACATAAAGGAAAGAAAATAGTACTGATTCCTAACAATACCAGTACAAACTCTTCCAAACCGTCCCGACCTAACTAGTACCTACGAGACAATCTTCAAAGTATGCAAGACCAACTCGACCTACCAGCGACGGCTGCCACCGGCCTTCATCTCAAACACCTCTATGCAAGACCAACAGTGTGCCATACAAGATACAACCACCCTAATCGGAGTCGCCAACGAAACATCCGTCTTGATCGCCTCCGCGAGAAGACCGACTCTTCAATCCGAGATTAAATGGCCATACTTGCAATATCAAAAAGCCACACCGCTTTCACCGGTCGTCCCAAACCACGACCTTAACGACCAGCCAAAAAAGCCACACCGCTTTCGCCGGTCGTCCCAAACCACGACCTTAACGACCAACCAAAAAAGCCACACCGCTTTCGCCGGTCGTCCCAAACCACGACCTCAACGACCAGCCAAACTGAACCACCACCGTACAACTCTTTCCGGTTGCACCACGCCTACAATGACACCAAATTCGTCGGCTGAACCAAACGACGGACACGGCCACACTTGCGACCACACCACACCCCTCAATCAACGCCGGTCACTATACCAATGGAGAAGGAAAACGGGAAAAACAGATCTAAAGACAGAAAAAGAAAAAAGAGGAAGAAGAAAGAAAAATGGAGGGTGGAGGAGGCGGGGGAGGCCGCCGGCGGGGCCTCCCCGCCTAAAGTTTTCGCAGTGGCTCAACAAGTAGCAGAGGACGGGAGATCTTGAGGTCGGAGAGGGAGTGGGAGGGGAGAACAGAAGGAATCGGTAAAAATCGCCTAGTGCGGCGCCTCAATATTCGTGCTAGGGTTTAGTGCTCCCGTAAAATTAAAATCAGTTAACGTGAAACTAATATTCCTCCGTTTTAATTGTACAGAACAAACTAGCAGCTGTTTATAATAGATGGTATTGTAATATTATTCCATTTTGAATTCTAGAGGCTATTCTATTTTGGAACATGCATGCAATTCATATCCACGGTCTTTATGATTATAATAAATTAAGCTGGGTTGTTTGGCCCAGTGGTTTCGCTCTATTCCGCCAACCAAGTTGTCCTTGGTTCGATTCACGGAGAGAGCAATTTTCAAATTTCTTATTCCAAAATCGTTGGTTTCAAACCAACCTTCAAAAAAAAATGATTATAATAAATTTGGATGGCGGCAGTATTGACTTTGTGATCTAATCAAATATGCAAAAAATTTATAAGGAATAGCTGGAACGCTAGTTACACTGCTGATGTTGATTATTGTAATTGTAATTTACCTACAAATCTACAACTAATAATCAGTAATCACCAATTTGATGACATGGAAACACGAGTTTTAATTTTGAAGTGTAAAAATAAAAACCCAAGTGAGTTTTGCGGGGTCTTCAAAAAAATTTCTTAAAATTGAAAGGAACAAATTAAATAACAATTTAGGAAATTAAGAATTACGTACCTGGTCAAAGAAGAGAGAAAAGCCATTGGAGGCACGCAAAGCGAGGGGAGGCTGTGAAGAGAAACCAAGACCATCACGGAGTTTATATATGAAATCGAACAATTTGGCGCCTGAGTCGACATGGCTGACAGTGGGGCCCGATTTCAGATCCTTCAGAGCACTCTCAGCTTTATCAGGCCAAGCGAAATGAGATGGAGAAGAATTAGAGGTGTTAGAGATGGATACAGGGAGGAATGGTAGGATTGAATTGACACCGGCCGACAGATGATCCATTGGCGACCTCGCAGGAGATAGAGAGAGGGCGGGGGGTTAAGCACCTTAATTAGTCTGGTATTACACATTTTGCATTTTCTGTTACATTATATATATGTAGCCTGGCCGTTAATAATTTAAATTGTTCAACCCGATGAGAGAGGTGAGAGAACAAACAATTGGAATATGTCATCAGCTGATCTACTTTCACGTACTTACTTATGAGATGCCAGATTTCTATTGGTGCTGAACATTTTCATATCGGCTTGAATCATAAGTAAGAACTGTGGCTAGCAGCTTATTATAAATGGTACGGATGGAAGAAGAATCACATTTTTATTTTCTTATTTCTTTTTTTGAGATTATGAATTTCGCTTTTTGGTCTGGACAGAAGGGTTGCATTGGAAGAGTCCTGAGTACTTGTAAGTAGAGCCGTTTAACTGTAGTAGGCTAAATATTCAGAAAAATAATAAAAGAATCTTTTTTTTTCCTGAAAAACTTATCTGGCACAAAAATTGACCCTGGTTTTGATAGATAGGGGATCTAGGGACTAGGGATAGGATCAACTGTTTTGTTTAAGGCAAGATTTATTGATCGATCTGACAAGGTCTATGCTCTAATCCCAATTAGGTGACGGCCTTATTCTTTGTTCTGCGTTATCAGCAGAGCATCCATAGCTTACTTCAGACATCACCTCTCACGTGGTCAGTTAATTTTCTTGATGCACCACCTGTTTTTTAGGACCAATACCGCTAGTGACATTAGTTTGCAATTGACAATTACATAGAAATATAATTTAGAACTACTAACTACTATGAAATAAGAATTAATTGCAAAGATGCACATGATATCAAATTAATTTAAGAATAAGTATTAATGAAAATATTGTCGTGATAGAAAAAGTCATCTTTCGTAATATATATTAGTTATGTAAATTCCTCCATAATAAAATTTTTGATAAATTTATTATGACTATGGGAAAACATACGGTGTGTTTCATAACTCCACGCTCACTAACAAAAATGGCCCAGGCAGTTTACCCTTACAATTTCTGATGCAGTGGTAAAATGAGGTACACGTCGGAGGCATTATAGCTATTTTTTTATATAAAAAAGAAAATCAGGTCAAAGTCCAATAGCTATTTTCTGTTGTCAATCTCCGTTATTCAGAGGCACAGAGGACCCTAGCTAGTTGCGGTTTAATTAATTGGGCCACAATAATAAAAGCAAATGAATATGCAGCCGGACGTTTTTCAGTAGTTCCACACGTACTACTTACCATTCAAGGAAAAAAAAAAAGAATAATACATATAAATTTACTAAAAATAATACCATTCCGGATTCCGTTACAATTTTCTTTTCTTTTTTTTTTTTCATGCGGCCGTGGGTTGAGGGACAATGCATTTATACAACCAAAGCGAACCCAAACAAGATCAGATATTTCTGGTCCGTTCTATCATTTTAGAGTACTAAAGGATACTATTATTTATACTACTAGTAATAAATAGTTAAGGGAAAAAATTGAAGGATTTTATTTGGTTTATGTTAGCACTTATTTTTCAATTATTATATTATATATCTATTATGTTAAGAGAAATGATTATGTTAATAATCAATCAAGCACATCATTATCTATGTTGCCACTTATTTAATTTTAAAATTTAATTTTAAAATTTAATTTTAAAATATAATAAAAGCATTTTTTTAGTATTTATAATCCATGCTTATAATGTTTTAATTAAATTATATTTTGATTAAAATTAATTCAGAATTATTCAAATACATATCACGTCAACTTTCGTTCTCTCTTTATCATGAAAAGTAAACATATATCACACCTGTTATCCAAAACCTTCCGCACAGTAGAAAAACTATATTCTGACTAATTAGTAATTACATTTATTCTTGTTATTGCACTTCTCCAGAAAACTAATCAACGCATCATGGTGACATAGTCATTGAGCCAGACTGGTTTGCGCTTGGCCCGATTTGGCCGATCATCTTGTCGCGTCCTGTCTGGATATCGCTTGGACCCTGTTAAGGCATTAGCCCTCGCATGAACACTGTTATTACTCTTAGCTGATTGAAGCCAGGAAAAGAAGTCCTCTGCTGTTTTCCCTTCCAATTTTCTAGACGAGTAATCTACTACTTTCGTCCACAAATCACCAGCATTCCATTTTTTATTCAAAATCCATTCAATTCCCTGTTTTAAATTTAATGTAAAGCAGGCATTATTCTGTAAGACTCTTGATAAATTAAGAGAAGCTAAATATTTATCTATAATTTAGCTTTTTCGTCATAATAAAACTAACATTTTTCCAGTTTAAAGAGATACATATTGTAAATTGCAATAAAGCTCATAGTATAAATAAGATGCAGTTTCTCAAGTAGTTTGGAGTACCTGTTCAGCTCTATGCATAGATCCTTCATTGAATGTGTAATAATGAATAAACGGCCGATTTGACTGCAGAAAAATGATGTGGAACACAGTGATAGTCAGAACAAACGACTCAACTTTATCAGTGAATTATAACTTAATACTATTTAGAACGTATATTTGGGTATCTTGATGAAACTTGGATGCATGTTTAATTGTGTTTAGAACAAATTAAATCATGGATTTTTTTCATAAATGGAGATGATACCTGAGAAGCAGCAATCCACTGAATCATACACTTAATTTGTGGGTTCCCACCAAACACTCCACATCCCCAATTTCCAGTCGCAATGCCAACATCTGCATTTGCATTTAAATTTTCATTGCCACTTCCATTTTCATTTACATTGATGTTTTCTTGTCCATTTTGTTTCCCATGTCCATTTGCCTTTTCATCAGATATGGAGTCTGTAATTGCAGCTTTGTCATTGGCGAGTCCATTTTCATTTCCTTTTCCTTGTTTATTCTGGTATTCATCTCCGTTTGCTTTTTCATTGGATGTCAAATTACATGTACTTGCAGTTTTGCCATCTGCAGGTGGTGGTTTGCACTCCTGAAGATGCATCAATTATAAGACGTTGGTGACACGTGCTTTCTTTACTGGTTTTTTGTACATGTATATAACAAAAATTTTGTCTAAATTGCTACATTATTAACATCTCAGTACCAGTCAAGTGCACTGCCTGTACAAGTACAACAGTACAATTAATGTTGGCAAATCAATATTGTTATACAAAATATAGTAGTAACTAAAAATAGGGACCTGAGAGTTGACAATGTTAGACTCATATTTTGATCCCGTAAATCCAACAAATGCTTTGTTTACTTCCCTGAAAAAATGCAAAGAAGAGAAAAAAACTGTGTAAACAAGCAAAAAATTTTACATAAAATTTTTAATGTTCTTGCTTTTAAGAAATGGGTGGTTTTACTGATTAATAAGTAATCAGTAGTTTTATATATGTACTGTAATTGTAACAACCAGTGCACGTACCTTAGGAGAAACCTTATCTCCCATTGTTGTTCTAATGGTTTATTCAGAGCATCTATTGCTACGATCCTTGTTTTTCTTTTTCCCATTGAATCAACAGGCTTCTTATTCAAGAAGTCACCATTAAAACAAAATGATGATCCATACCTACAGAACCAATCACTTCAGATATTAGTCTTGAGAAGGCGAGTTTGTGAATTCTAGAAAATTATAAATATCATTATTAAGCTGAAAAATGCATTGTTAGCCTGAACGTACAGTTTTTTGATAAAGTGTAACTTTGTAACAAAACATTGAATTCCAACAAGGTAATTTCTTTATACAGCATGTCCTGTTTCAACATAGTTTACCAACTGCATGCAACCTTTTTATGTCCAAGATTTTTTTTTGTTGAAATCAGGGAGAAACATAGAGAACATGCAATTAACCCTGTGTATTGTATGTATCTCTCAACTCCGACAACTTCTATGGCCTCATTATTGTCCATTGATGTCATAAACAACATCCCTCCAACAAGTTCTGGATTGATCATGAACCTGATCTGCTCCTGTTGTTTAATAAAAGAGAAAAGGAGCTACAAATTAAAATGTTAAGCTAACTCCCAAAAAAATTAATTTCACAAAGCTGTTTTATTTATACCCAAGTTAAAGTCCATGAAAGTATAATCAATTAACCCTCCCTCTGGAGGTTTAATAAGCAAATGCCAAAAATTTTATGTTTTATACATATTTGTAAAATGATTGTAAATAACAATTTGAAGTACCTGGACGCAGCCCATGTAAAGTGAATTGCCTCCAAAAGATTCATTTGAAAAGACTACTTCAAGAGCATCATGTGACTGATCTTCAATTGAACCAGAAGTAAAGATCTACTTTTTGGAAAATAACAGAATAAATGATTATATAAATCAAGGAATTAAGTTTGTAGATCCAATTGAGAATTATTATATTTTTTTTCATGCCTATATATCATCACAAGGTATTAAAGTAAGAATTATTGAAACCACTTAAATACTGAATTTCTTTATGAATAGACCTTGATAGGGCAAAGAGGGGCATCAGATTTCATCCAAAATTCCGCGTCAGAGTATGAAGGAAGAACCTTTCGCTCAAAAGAAATGACACCATTTGGTGTATCTTTGCAGATCCTTTTAAAATAATGCACAAAACACTTCACCTTTTGCTGTTGGCATTGTCTCCATCCATCGACTAATGTCCTGAGTATATTGAAGAGATAGAATTACATCCTCTTATGTTAATCCTTTATTGAAATTTGCAGAGATGCATGTCCCTGCATCCGTTTGATGTTGCATGTTCGACTTTTTTAAGTCTAGAATTCTTGCTTTTACCATACACAAATTGAATTGAACCTTAGTGCATTTCAATTTTAAGGTGCTATATTTATATTGTTTTCTTTCTTCGGGTAATTAAAATTATGAATGAGTCGTGTTAAGCTAGGATGCATGCACGTGCTTTAACAAGATAAATCAAAAAGAGCATGGCATTTTCACTACGAAAATTAACTGATAGAAAATTCTAATATGAAGAAAAAGCTTACGCAAACAGTTGGTCAAAATTAATGACAGGTAGATGTTTAGAAGCCCTATCTTTGGTCGGAAAGAGGCATAGAAATGCACAAGCAAGCAGAGCGGCTATCAGTTCCTAATACAAAATTGATCCTAGTTTAGATTCTTGAAGAAAACAAACATAATTCGACAAAACTGTTGGGCATTGCTTTCACATTAACATATGTAGATACTAGATACTGATAAGGGCTGTTTGCGTTTTGTTTCATTTGGTGACACGGCTGGTACCATCCACATTTCTTTTCAAAAAAAAATAATAATAATAAATAAAAATATAAATAAAGAGCTGCTAGGGCAAAGGTTTTTTTTTTTTTTTTTTTTTTTTTGTAAGGCTTCTATACAGAGGTCAAATAATAATTGTGATAACAATATACCCGATCGAGGATCACAATGCCTGCGTCTTGGGAACCAAGAATCCGTAGCTCGCAGTTCTCAATACCATTTAGTTCCTTGGATTTACAATAGTGGGCTTCTAATAGAGAAGGTAACCGCAGAGAAAGTGCGCCTAGACCAGGGACAACCTCATCAAACCACACTTTTGCCTCATCTTTAGACAGATACTATTTGGTAATGATTAAACAAAAGTAAAATTTCAGAGAACTTGTTAGAATGCATGTATATGCAGCACCAATGACGACTTTCAATTTGATATGTTCTTTAGGGAAAAATCTTGTAAAATGAGGTAATTAACGAAATTACTGATACAGTTCTGTTCTAATTAACAATTCTCAATTTCAGACAAATTGATTGCCAACCACTTCTTCTGATCTAAAGTGTTTAATGTCCGAGACCAATAGTCTTTTTCTTTCTATATACAAATAATTAGCCTTTAAGCTGCGCTAACAAATATTCCGAAGATTTGAAAAAAAAAAAAAAAAAATCGTAGTGAATTGAACTCCTAGCTAGATCGTGCATGCATGCATTGCATTTTTTGAGAACGTAATACCATTTACAATTGCAAGGAAATGTTGTGATCCTTGCTTGGTCAACTAAATGTGATATGGCAAAATAAAATTCCTGCTTTTGTATTGTGGGCCATAGAACAAAGATATTTGAGAGATTTTATTATTATTGGTAGAGAGTATTTAGGAACATGCATGCAATTTTCAGATTCATTATGTTTATAATAAATCTGGACGGCAGCAATTAATATTGAACCTGTCTAATCAAATGTGTTAAATATTTTTTAAAAAGGTTTTTAAACGCTGCTGAAGTCGCCAATTATAATTTACATAGAATCTTATCACCAATTTGACAACGTGTCAAGAACCTCATGATCGAAGTGTAAATGTAAAAAAGGGCTTTTTTTTTTAAGATGTAGGAATAGTGGAGATGTTGCAAGTCTAATTGTAGACTTCAGCAGTCTATCGCGGACCGCGGCATGTGGCCGCGGACCTTCCAACGAATTGGCATCTGGTCATTCGCATCTTTTGGGGAAGGGTGCATTCTCTCTTTAAAATATATGGTCTCTGGACATTTCTATTGTGGGAAAAAACACAGAAAGACTAAGAGAGACAGATTAGAGAGACTCCATATGTTTTGCATTTGTTTCTTAAGTGCAAAACACCATTAGAGAGAGGATTCTCCTCTTCGCACTAGATTCATGCTTCTGGTGTAGAGAAGAGAGTCGAGTCTGACATTTAGACTGTGAATAGTGCGGGATTGCAATCAATCCCCACTGGCGATAGTTGAAGACGGGGCTGTGGCGTAACGAGACCACACGGTGAAGGCTTGGTGCGAAGGAAACCCGAATAAAGAGGAGATTCTGACACGCTTTCGCATTCGGTATGAGTTATCGATTTTCTTTTTTTTTTTTTTTGAGGGCCAGTTGGCAATTACCAACCGACAAATTTCATTAAAAAAAGAAGTAAGTACAAGGGGAAAAAGTGAGAAAAAAGAAGTAAGAAAAGGAAGATAAAAAAAAGATAAGAAAACCTATACAAAAGCTAAAAGAACGAAACAAAACTATACAAAGAAGAAAAAACACGCGACTAGACTTTAAACTATACAAAGCGAGGGGAGGCTGTGAAGAGAAACCAAGAACATCACGGAGTTTATATATGAAATTGAACAATCTGGCGCCTGTGTCCACGTGGCTGACAGTGGGACCCAATGTAAGATCCTTCAGAGCTCTCTCAGCTTCCTCAGGCCAAGCTAAATGAGAGAGAGAGAAAGAGGTGGTGGAGATGGATATGGGGAGTTATCGATTTTCTTACAGAAGATATATTGGTGATCAAGCCTCCTAACTTATTTTAAATTAAATGTCTATAAAAAACCTTCCAGCCAGTTTCGAATCAATGTAAAAAAGGGTTTAAGCACCAAACAATCAGTATACAGTAAAACTCATGTTCGTTCAGATGAAACATACACATAATTAAGTGACAAATATTCACTTAGTCTGTGGAAAAATCGTGGTGCAAGTCCATGCGACTTTTGCTGGGTCATCTAAAAGAACTTTTTTGTTAAAAAAAACCGAAAGGAAGAAAATAACAATTTAGGAACAATTAATAACTTACGTGGTCAAAGAAGAGGGAAAAACCACTTGAGGCACCGAAAGCGAGGGGAGGCTGTGAAGAGAAACCAAGAACATCACGGAGTTTATATATGAAATTGAACAATCTGGCGCCTGTGTCCACGTGGCTGACAGTGGGACCCAATGTAAGATCCTTCAGAGCTCTCTCAGCTTCCTCAGGCCAAGCTAAATGAGAGAGAGAGAAAGAGGTGGTGGAGATGGATATGGGGAGGAATGGTAGGATTGAATTGAGACTTGAGAGATGATCCATTGAATCCAGAGAGAAACAGAGGGAGAGAGGTGTTATGATTAAGCACCTAAATTGTAGAATTACGCATTCCACATTTTCTCTGACATTATATATAGCCCGTTAGTTAATAATTTAAAATTTGCACTTGACAATTGTTCAAAAAAAATAAAAAAGAAAAGGAAATAGAATAAGTCATCAGCTGATTTCCTTTCATGTACTTTAGTTTTAATAAGTGTCAAATTCCTATTGGCTGCTAAACATTTCATAATTCATAGCCGCTCTAGTAATGCGACTCATGCCGCGTGAGAATAAAGTGGAGCAGTCTAGCAGCTTGTTATGAATTGTACAGAAGAAGAAACACTATTCTTTTCTTTATTATTTTTTTAGATTATGTATTTTGGTTGATGGTATATATGGAGTCTTGCATTAGAAGGGTCTGGTTGAAGTGTGATTTAGTTAACTCCAATTTGATGAATAGTAGACGCCAATTAAATATTCAGAAAAATAAGAAAAATTCAAAGGAGCGAAAAAAAAAAAAGAAAAAAGCAAGTTTTTGGAATATTTTGTATCTAATTAGATTCCAGCGAGCCTTTGAGATTTTATATTAGTCGTTTTATGTTGGTTATAATTTACGAATTTCGACGGAGGATTCAGTGACCATGATAATTGGTGTCAAACGGTACCAAGGTTTTAAAATGCGTTTTTTGCGATATGACGGTACAAAGTTGATTTAATGATTCGGTGATATAACGGAAAAAAACGGTGTGTATAAAAAGACAATTATACAACTAATCTATCTTATAAGTTACTTGAAAATTTAAAATATAAAAAATAACAAGTCAAAAGGCAAAATAGACAAAATCAAAGTATTAAAAACTAAACAAATTAGGATTTTTGTATGGATTTGTATTGAGCAAAAAGTTTTTTTTTTTTTAAGTTACATGACTCGTCTGTTTTGACGCCGCTAAATGCAACAATTTTAAGTTATATCGCCGATTTTTCGGAAATATAACGCAACTGTTATTTCATGCTAGGTTGTTGTAACGTTGATGCGTTTTGCTCCAAAAATCTGTTATTTCGGTCATAACGATGTTATTTCGGTGAAATTTAAAAGCTTGAACGGTACTCATTTTTTTTTAAAAAAAATGTTCATTTTATTGATGCTCTGGCTATGCCGATAAGGCGATAACAGTTAGCTTTCCTTTGTTTTCGGAAGGAGTTCAAGCGAACTTGTCAGATACTTCCTTGTTCCTTCCAACCCGTGTGTTCAGAAGCTTTTATAGTAAGATCAACATTTTATGTCCCTTTATGAATAGTTTTTTTTCAATGAGAATATATAAAAATACAAATATTAGGGTATTATTAAAAATATATATGGTGTATTTGGATGAAGAATTGGAATATGGAGAACAATGTTATATCCAAAAATAATATTTTTTATTTATTTATATTTTTTGGACATATTAGCTTAGCAGAATTATTTCATAGTTATTTCGACGTGTCTTAAATTGAGGAATATTTACTAAATCACCCTCTGCAGTTTTAGTTACGAAAATGCATTTCGTAATAGAATTTTGATGCATATGTGATGACTAAAATAATGTACGGTGTCTTAAATTACCCCTACGCTTTTCCCAAATTAATAAAGAACTCCTCCTGAGTCTAAAAAAATTATGTTATTTTGTTCTTTCCAAAATTTAAAAAATATCTCTTATACGAGTTGCGAATGCAGTAGTGACAACGTGTAAAACGCGGGGCAATGTCTTGTCTGCGACATTGTAGTTGTAGCCTGATAGGAGCCCTCCTGTTGATTAACTTAGATACCCGTAGGTGGCCGTGTGGGAGGGGACCAAAATCCTCTACAGTACACTGCTGGCAGCGATTGCGTCCGAGCCGTCGAGATTTGATCGGACGGTTATTTTTTTTTGGGCCTATCAATCTGGTATTATTCATGGGGCACCCATCATCCATCGGACAGTTGTGATGAAACTGCAGCTAACTGTATCACTGCCGAGGATGTGAGCTCGTGTGGGAGGTGGGGCCATGAACAGAGAAGCACGTATTTAGATAATTTGAGGGGATATCTACAAAAATATATTTGCATAATGCATATGTAGGCCCCTTTTTATTATGTAGGCGGTATGCCCCAATAATGTCCAAGGGATCCAGACCCTTAATTTGAGGGAGCGTCCGATTATGTTTGCAATTAAGTATAACAGAAAATACACGAGCTTAATTCGCATATGATGCTTAGATTTTATCCGTAATGTCAACTGTTTACATACTTCTTGCTTGCAGTAGCGGAGCGAGTATTGAACAATAGTGAAGACCGAGAACTAATAACACAAAATTGACAGCCAAGAGAATTAGAAAATAAAAATTAAGGTTAGATAAAATAGTAAAAAAAAGTGTTACCTCAAAACAATACTAGCAACCTTTGTAATAGTTTTTTTTTAGAACAACAGCAACCTTTGTAATAGTTGGAAAGTGAATAAAGAAAAGAGAATTTGATAGATCGGCTTAAAATATTTTGAGCTTGGAGGCGGCCCATGGACCAATTCCATCAATTTAATCAAGTAAAACTAAACATATTAAGAAAACAATTATTATATTATTGGGGGCAGACATGGCCTTCGCTAATCTCCTTAGCTTCGCCATTGGTTATTCGCTATCTATGCGTAGTTCCTACAAGACACCACTAAATTCTTTAGTCCTGCTCCATAATCATTCATTAATGTAAGGAGAAGTAAAGGAATGGAAAGTTAGACTAGAAATCATAGCCCAAAATCGAAAATAAGAATCCGAGATTTAGCTTTTCACAAATTTTAGTGCTTGTTACTTCGTGTTCTCTTCCATCCATACTTATACCTTTGATTGGTGGAACAAGTAAACAACACGGAGAGAGTAAACTTTTAATTTTTTTTCATTCTATTACCTATTTCCTTCCCCTCCCCTCCTCTCTGAAACAAGATTGTGGAGCAACTAACAAGGCAAAAAATTTAACAAGGTGACTCTAATCAATTCTATTTACTCTCTAATTTGTTTAATTTTAATTTTTTTAAATCTCTCAACCTCTCCAACTGCTATAATATTTAGTCAAAACGTTAATGATCAGTATTAAAATATTCGGAAACGATAGGTAGATTTTTAAAAGACTAGCATATGCATCAATATGCTATTAAAAGTAAAAATAAAGTAAAAATAAATTATTTTTAGCCAATTCATATCTGTTAACGGTAGTTAGCAAAGAATTAGATTAGAACGTTCGTGATGGGTTCGTCAGTTGAGTTTCAAAACAACACATCCACTTGAGAATTGAGATACATTATTTTTCTTAAGACTGCTTTTGAATCTAACAAGTTTTTTATTTGTTGGTATTGGTATTTTGTATCAGATTAAAATGACTCGTTTTGAAGTACCTAAATATGCGAGAGCAACCATCATTAAACATTTATTAATGGAACGAATCTGTCGATAATATAATTTTTTCCGTCTTGAATAAAAGAGATTACTCCAAATCCAATCTTATCCGTTGTCAGTCAACGGTCCACCAACACAGCAATGGTTTGGTCGGTGCAACAAAAATCAAAATTGTACGAAATCACGTTCGCGTGGCACGATCTAAGTTCCCCTGTACTTGTCTCCAGTCCCCATCAGGGCAGGGGAATCCGCATCATCTGGACTGCGGTTTGGGTGGTCTTCGGTGGTCTTCCTTAAATCAGAGCCGTCTGATTTAATCTCAACGGCTATAAGGAAGCCCCGTGAATAGTACCAGATTGATAGGCCCGAAAAAATTCAACCGTTCTGATCAAATCGGACGGCTCGGATCAAAGAAGACCACTGGACTTCTTCTAAAGAAGTCCAGAGGATTCGGTTCCCAGGGCAGGGCCATCAGTCCATCACCTCCTGTGGGACCCGCATCTCGCTCCGTCGGTAAACGGTAATCCGAATCGCTGACACTTAGCTAATTTCTGGCCACTTGTGTCTCGGTTTAATCCTTTTCAAATTACAATCATCTTAAATTCTTAATTACAACCATTTTTGATGAAAACAATATACATGAATATTTAGAAACGGTACTTTGTGAGCACTTTTGGTCTAAACTGTCAATAAAAAGCAATTAAAAGGGTTGAACCAGGACTGGCACCTCCATTAATCAATCAGGTGCTTCTGGCTTCTCTTTAAAGCGACCACACGGATGGCTCCACCATACACGGCCGCAGATTTGGGCTTCTAAAGATAGTCAATGTTTTTGCATTTCTCGGCAGAACAGTGATTTAAAAAAAGAACAAGGACGTGTGTGAAACATTTGCATATAAAATTGTAGCTCTCGATAGTTCTCTCTTCCGATCGAGGTTTTCTCCGATCAGTCACTCTCTCTCTCGCTCTCTCTCAAGGTAAGATCGATCCTTCTCTTTATTTGGTACCATTGTATTTTACATTTTTATAATAAAATCAATTGATCGAGGCATTGGATTGCAATCGCGTTTTGATCGATCCTTCTCTATTTCCCCTCTCTCTTAATAAAAATGGAAAAACTCTAGATCCTACATGGATCCATTCCGCGATCTGCTTACGTAACCTATCCTGCTTTGTGAAAATTTATACAATGTTTGATCTATGTGTCAAATGACAGCTTGTGTGCCTTTGTGTAATACCACCGAGCACGTTGGTTTGTGATTTTATTTTATCTTACCCCAAAACTTTAAGAATTTCTCTTATTGGGTATAACATTTGTATTAGTTTGCCTTTGAATATTGAATTTTTTTTTTTTTTTTTTGTGTAGATCTAGGTTATATGCATGAGTCAGTTGTCACTATAAATAATAATTTGTTGACTTCTTCATGTAATTTTACAATACGGCATCAAATTGTTATAATCTCCCATTGATCAAATGGAGTAAAATTAGTTTGCATCTGGTTTCATACCTTCACCCTTTTATGCAAAGAAATATGCATCTCATGAAAACTTGCAATTATGTCCTTTCAATTGATTAAGCTTCTATTTCAAGAGATCCCCATTCCTGCATTAGTTGTTTCCTTTTTCTTGTCTAATTACCTGAGAAGAACAATGACATAAATTGGTGTCCTCGGACAAATACGCCTCGTCTCATTTTGATAGGGGTTGCAAGATGTCTAACATTAAAGTGAAATGTTTCTTAATAATGGACCGTTCTTAACTCTGCATATTGACCTTACTACAAAGTGGCTATTATCTCCTTTTCCCCTTTGGCTCTTTCGGTCTTACTTTCTGCTAACCAAACACATATAGCTTTAGATTTAAAGTCGCTGATTGCTGTACATGTTTGCATTTTCCCAAGCTCATTGAGCTATACTTGCAGTTTGTACCTTTATGTAATTTTAGTTTCCTTTTAAACCATTTGTAAGATAATACATTGATTTTTACCTGACATTAAAACTTTGCATTTGATTCAGTTCAATTAGCCATGTCTTCATCTGACGCCACTGAAAGGGGACTCCACAAAGAGAAAAAGGAAGAAGAAAAGGAAGGAGAGAAGGAAGGATTCATTGAGAAGGTCAAAGATTTCTTTCATGACATAGGTGAAAAAATTGAGGGTGCAATTGGCTTTGGAAAGCCTGATGCTGATGTCACTGGGGTTCACATACCACACATAAGCCTCCATAAGGCCGAGATAGTTGTTGATGTCACAATTACCAACCCTAACCCTGTTCCAATTCCTCTGGTCGATATTGACTATTTGATTGAGAGTGATGGGAGGAAGCTGGTATCAGGTCTGATACCAGATGCGGGTACAATTCATGCTCATGGGTCCGAAGTTGTTAAGATACCAGTGGTTTTAATCTATGATGATATCAAGAGCACTTACCATGATATCCAACCAGGAAGCATCATTCCATACAAAGTTAGAGTTGCATTGTTGGTAGATGTGCCAATTATTGGGAGAATAACCATTCCATTGGAGAAAAATGGTGAAATACCGATACCATACAAACCTGATGTTGATGTTGAAAAAATCAAATTCAAGCAATTCTCCTTTGAAGAAACAATTGCAGATCTCCATTTGAAGTTGGAGAACAAGAACGATTTTGATATGGGCCTGAATGCTTTGGATTATGAGATCTGGCTTGCTGATGTCAGTGTGGGGTCTGCTGAACTCACTCAATCAACTAAGATTGATAAGCAAGGAATAAGCAAGATGGTTATTCCAATTTCTTTCAGGCCAAAGGATTTTGGATCAGCATTGTGGGACATGATTAGGGGGAGAGGTACTGGTTATTCGATTAAAGGGAACATTAATGTGGATACCCCTTTTGGAAATATGAAATTACCAATCAGTAAAGAAGGCGGCACAACTAAGTTGAAGAAGGAGGATGATGATGATGACGATGATGAGGTATGCATGCTTGTATTATAATCTGTAGATTCTTTTTTTGTTCATTTCGTACCTTCTAGTGCAGGACATGTATAATTCTTAGTATACCGTGGATTGGTTACTTTATAAGTAAGCTAATCATATATCATGTAAATATAAATATCTTGTATAGTTGGTACTTGGTACCTACCATGCAGAATTGGCACCTTTCTTTTGACATTAATAATAATATATGTAGTTATTTCTCATAACTTGGTAAGTTCCTCATCCCTCTTTGTTTATTTATTTATTTATTATTATTTTTTTTGCATTTTGCAGTAATGGAAGCCAGATTATAATAGAGTTCTTTGAAAACGGCATATAATATGGAGACCTGGTGGAACTATTATGTATGCTCTGCTTATATGAATGTGTGTTTAATTTTTTATTATAAATGCTTTATGCTAGGTTTTTGCTGCTTGTTATTGTACTAGAACTTTGTATTATGTACTTTTTTTCGGTCTGCAATGTGCATTTACTTTTTGGAGCTTTATCCTTATAATAATCCTTATATTTAGCTTTCAACTTGTGTACATTCAGTGTTTGATCAAATGAAATCAAACTGGTAGGCCATCACAACTCTTTTCAGTTAAAAGTTGTATTTATACAGACCAGAAAAAGAGCGCACATACATCAGGAAATCATAAGATGCCCGTTCTATCTGGGGGAATGTGTATTTTGTTATTTGAAGAATTAGACACCCTCGAACTGCTAGTTGTTTATTAGAACATTGTTATCATAATCCATCAAATTAATAAACTAAGAGATGGTGTAAGACTTATTCAAGAAATGACTGAGTTTAATTGTTGTTTGGTGCAAATGTTTCGAGTGCCCGGATAAATGATATATTAGATCTAACTTTTCTTAGGACATGCTGAAATAAGCATATTTATATAATGTTAGATGTCCTTATTAGTTGATGTTTTTCTTAATCCATATATTAATGTATAGTGGTAACCATGTCCAGACCCCATCAATACATACATTAATATAAAGTTCTTCCCTGGTAAGAACACAACCCTGTACCTCCTTTCTTCTGCAATTTCAAAGGTATGATCGCTCTTTTTCACTACCTATTGATTTTGCATTACTGATTCTGCATTGGGTTCTATTAATCTTCCTAATAAAGCTTTAGATCTTCAGAAAGACTTAACAGTACTTGATTTTGTGTGTGTGGTGGTGGTGGTTGTTTTAGGGTGGGGTGGGGTTGGGGACGTCCTACTTTTGTCCATCTCCAAACAAATGATACAAGCCTCACAGTTTTTTCTCAACTAATACATTGGTCTATTTCCCAAAAAATGCTAATGAACTGCTGCAGATAGGCTTGAACAGATTGTTTTCTTCTTAATTTTTTTATTTTTGTGATTTCTATCTCCTAGATTTTAAATGAAGTGCGCTGTAGAATAACCATTTTGTTATGGATTTTTGTATTTTGACCCAAGACTTCTATCAGTAGAAATCAGATCTTATTCTTTATAAGTTAATCAGTAGTTGTATCTCATGCAATTCCTATTAATTTTGGTTTAACTTGAGCCAAGAATTATTTTCAAGCTGAAATTCTTTCCTACTTAAATATTGGCATTGGTAAACCTGTACGAATATTTCTCATTTTCATTGAAAGGAATCAATAATGACAGACTTAGGGCTAGTGGGGTGCTTTGCCTTGTGTTCTTCAATACAGAGCTTCTATTCTGAAGGGATTCCTACAATGGGCAAATACCACCTTTCTCTTTTCAATTTAACATGATGTGATAATGCCAAAATTTCCTCTACTTATAGTTTGCATATATATTATTATTTAATGTGAAAAATCAGTACTATCTAAGGAAACAACAGTTGTACAAACCTATAATATCATGCATCTCCATTAACTCAGAAAGTTTAAAATACGTATTAACATACCTTCTTTTGGTTTAGTAAAGGAGCTAGAGACTTGTATGGACTTTTTTGAGGAACGTATTTATATTTTCCCAAGCATGCAAAATCGTACTTGCTTTTGTTTATTCAAATTATATGAATTTTGAGGAACAGATTACAGATGTATACAAACGTAGCTCTTTTCATTCTCTTTTATTATTAAAGTTACATCACCACTAAAGCAATTAATTAGTATTAAATTCAACTTAATCAGCAATGTCTTCATCTGAGGCCGAAATGGAACAGCAGAAAGAGAAAACTGAAGAAAAAGGCAAAGGAGAGAAAGAAGGTCTTATTGGAAAGGTTAAGGATCTCATCCACGATATTGGCGAAAAAAGGGAAGCAAGGCATGAAAGAAAAGAAGAGAAAAAAGAAGAAGAAAAGGACAATGAGAAAAATGAAAAAGAAAAAGGAACAGACAAAGAAGGAGAGAAAGAGGGCATCATTGACAAGGTAAAAGTATTCTTTCACGACATTGGTGAGAAAATTGAAGGTGCAATTGGATTCGGCAAGCCTGAGGCTGATGTCACTGGGGTTCACATTCGCCACATAAGCCTCCACAAGGCTGAGCTAGTTGTTGATGTCAAAATCACAAACCCTAACCCTATCCCAATACCTCTTGTTGATATTGACTATTCCATCGAAAGTGATGGGAGAAAGCTGGTATCAGGTCTGGTACCAGACAAAGGTACAATTCATGCCCATGGGTTTGAGACCATCAATATACCAATTGTTTTGATCTATGATGATATAAAGAGCACTTACCATGATATCAAACCTGGAAGCATTATTCCATATAAAGTTAGGGTCGCATTGCTGGTTGATGTGCCAATTATTGGGAGAATAACTATTCCATTGGAAAAAACCGGGGAAATACCCATACCTTACAAGCCAGATGTGGATGTCGAAGCAATTAAATTCCAAAAGTTCTCCTTTGAAGAAACCTCTGCGGATGTGCATTTGAAGCTGGAGAATAAAAATGATTTTGATTTGGCACTGAATGCACTAGAATATGAAGTGTGGCTAACTAGTGTCAGCGTGGGGTCTGGTCAGCTCACTGAAACAAGAAAGATTGAGAAGCAAGGAGTGAGCAAGATAACTATTCCAATTTCATTTAGGCCAAAGGAGTTCGGTTCGGCAATGTGGGAAATAATAAGGGGAAGAGGTACTGGTTATTCCATTAAGGGGAATATTGATGTTGATACGCCTTTTGGAAATATGAAATTGCCAATCAGTAAAGAAGGCGGTACAACTAAGCTGAAAAAACAGGAAGATGAACAAGATGATGTTGAGGTACATCAATCTTTTGGGTTTATTTTTTCGTTTATTTATTGGTACCATTTTGTCAATTGAAGTATATTACCCCACTGCACAGGCTGTGAACCTCACATCCTCCCCTTTCCATAAATGGGAAAAAAAAGGAACACAAAAAAAATGCATAAATTGAACAGTTGTGCGTCCATCCAGAAATGTGTACCTTGTAGAGGATAATTTTTTCTCATACTACGTCGCATACCATCTTAGTCAAATTGTAGGAAAGACATTGCTAACCTGGAAAATAAGATTTAGTGATACAGAAATCTGTTGTGGTTGTAACTAGCTGCAGCACCCACTATGAATATTGCCAGAAATTATATTGATTTACAAGATACTTATGCCTGTTTATTTTATTATTGTATTTACAGGAATAGATGCAAAATTATAAGCAAATGCTTCATTGGTTGACTGGTTATGGACTTGTATTCATGATGACAAGAAAAATAATAACTTAGTTTGCGGGTGTGAATGCAATTCTGACTGTTTGGTTATACTTTTTACCAAATTTATTTGCCTTTGGTCCGAGTACTGTTAATACGCAAGGCTGTTTCCAATATTATTTGTTATTTGCTTTACTATGGCAAAAGTGATACTTGTTTATTTATCTGAGTATTTTGAATTTTTTTTTTTTAATTTGGAATGTAGTTTTATCCTTAAAAATTAAACTTTTGATAAAAAAAAAAAGGCGAAAACCTCTCGATAAAATCATTAGTCATTTGTAATTATCTTTCGTTAACACTAATAAATTTTTGAACCACAACTTTAATCTAATAATAATACCGACGAGTCGAAAATTATGACAAAACTAAGTTCTTAAATCCATACATGAAGTGTAACATTTTAGCCAACTGAACTTTATGATTTCTATTAACATCGTTGACTCCAAGTTCTAACATTAAAATTAGCTCGTCTAATTTTTTTTTTTAAAAAATCAGATCCCCCAAAGACGGTCTGATTCGAATCCTCCTTAAAAATTCTGAAAAACCATAAATTACTAAAGAAGTCCATGCAATTCAATTCAAATAGGGCTCGTTTGGATGCTTGAAGGAATAGGGGAATAGTGGGAATAGTCACTCTTCCCACTCTTCCCACTCTCCCCAACAACACTCTTCCCAACAACACTTTTCTCTCTACTTTTTCACAATTCCCAACGCTATTCCTAAACTCACCATCCAAACGACCTAGGAATAACACTCTTCCCACTCTTCCTACTCTTCCCACTTTTTCACACTATTCCCACTATTCCCACACCATCCAAACAAGCCCATAGACAGAAAACTCTAAAAAATAATCCCTAGACAGAAGTACTTATTGACACAATGCTGAGCCAGACATCTTTTCGTCGCATCTGCCATTTCAGGGAGCGTCCATAACAGAAATTGTTTAAAAAAAATAAATAAAAAATTGAAAAAAAAAAAAGAATTAAGGTGTGAAGCGGCTATTAGCTGCTATGAGCGGCACGTGTTGTCGTTTGTTGGTGCCATTCTATTCTGTTATTGACCCGCTACATACTTGGACAAATAGAGAAATTAACAAATAATCCGGATGTTTTACTTTCCATGACCACATGACCACATCGGCACATCCACAAAATTTTTATAGGCCTATATCTCCGTTCAGAATTACGGAAATTTAGGCTTTTAGTCTACCTCCCAATACTTCTCCTCTGTCTAGGCCCATTAAGTTTTGTCTTACTCCTATATATTTAGGCCTTTTAGAGCGGTCGGCTATTTCCACAGAATTTAATTATTCATCCTATCTTATTTTATTATCTCAAATTTTTATTTGTTTATATAGGAGAAAGGAGCACAACATAATAATAATAATAATAATAATAATATTGTGATATTACATTATTTAGTCCTTTTGAAGGTCATAAACGTGAGTGGCAAAACAATTAAGCGTTTACCTTGTTATTGGATAAATCGAAACCTAAACCTAAATCTAATGTATCTAATGATAAAGGATAGTTGCAAGCTGCAAGCGATAGGGCAGACAAATAAACCACCTGCGTGTCGTGTTGTCCCAACCTGGAATGGAATGGATTGGATTGAGTTCACACCCGCACCGGCGGTGACCGTATTTTTAGTTTTATTATTAATTATTAATTATTAAAATAAAAAAAAAGGTCATACAAATTAGAATTAGAATACGCATCGGCATTATATTCCTTTCTTACATCTGCGTCACTTCTCCCACTATCTCCTCCCTCTCTCTCTCTCTCTCTCTCTCTCTCTCTCGTCTCGTCAACACACCACAACACAACACAGCCTCTCTCTTTCGCCATGGATGAAGAGTATGATGTCATCGTACTTGGCACTGGTCTCAAGGAGTGCATCCTCAGCGGCCTCCTCTCCGTCGATGGCCTCAAGGTCTCCTTCTCCCTCTCTCCCTCTACTGCCGTCCGCTCTGATCTGATCTCATCTCTTTTACTCCGATCAAACCCGATCCATTCCTCTCACCTGTCCTCATCTTAATTTTAAGACGAATTGGTTCACATAATGTTCCCAATAAGACGAATTCTAGATCTTCAACCATTTTATGCAACTTTAACATCCCTAATTAGATTGGGACTTGCTTGTGGCTGAGTCCCAATTTTAATGCTTAATGTTCATTAAGTCTCTTTTTCTTTGGATCATATCCTTTATTTTGCCTTACTACTAACCTCATTTTATCGGTGGGTCGTCGTGCGTAGGTGCTGCACATGGACAGGAATGATTACTATGGAGGCGAGTCAACATCCCTCAATCTAATCCAGGTATATTCATCTCATATTATTTCATTTCTCTATCTAATTCTGTATATATTTATTATTTATTTATTTAGAACAAGTATATTTGCTTATGTCAAAACAAGTTGTGAGCTTACCTATTGCACTTGTTGATCACATATTCACATTACTTCTTACTGCATAGTACAATTATACGGTAATGATCCAGAATGGTAGTTGCTTGTTTAGGGTTTCTTAAAAATTCACTTGCCTAAGGCTCATGTAAGCCTACAAAATTGTAGCTCTATATGAACTATGGTAAAAAGGATCTTTTTAATTTTTTCGGCAATTAAATCGCTTTGTGTTTTTTGTTTTCAGTGCCCATATCTTTTTTACTAAATTACCTTATTAATGCAGCTCTGGAAGAGATTCAGGGGTGACGATAAACCACCAGCTCATCTGGGCGCCAGCAGGGATTATAATGTTGATATGATTCCTAAGGTCTTTTGCTACACCAATCTTATCTTGTTTCATGATGTTTTAATTTTATGTTCATCTTGGTATTCTGCTTTAAACTTTTTTTATTCCTCTGATGGTTTTTATTGCTTAAATAAAACTTTACTGATTATTAGTTCCATTAAAGTGGTAAGCATGATTTTTGTCACAAAAACAAACTCCGCACAAGACAAGTACCTGTGTGAACAAGAAAATTTTGATTATTAACATAACTGACCGATTGATTTTTTTTCCAACATTTCAGTTTATGATGGCAAATGGTACCTTGGTGCGTGTTCTTATCCATACTGACGTCACAAAGTATTTATCCTTCAAGGCTGTAGATGGAAGCTATGTATTTAACAAAGGGAAGGTACAAGTCTTTTCACCCTTATTTTTGTCTCTGCTGGAAATGCACCTTAGAGGATCTATAAATGCAACATATAATACCTCCTCAATATCCTGGTAAAACATGGAGAATACCACCTATATACTCTGTCCCTTATTTTGTGCTGAATTCTTCAAAAGTATACTAAATATACACAATAGGGGAGAGGGGGGGAGGGGGGGGGGGGGGGGGGGGGGGGGGGGGGTGTTTATTTGGGAGGAACTGGAAGCCCATACTCTAAACGAAAGTTTGAGGTAAGTTTTAGTGTTTTCTAGGGGTACGTGTTAGAAATTCTGTGGATCCATATTTGTATTGGGTGGACATTTAACTTTTCCTTTCTAACATTTAATTGATAAAACACATACAATGACCAGGTACACAAAGTCCCAGCCACGGACATGGAGGCGCTCAAGTCTCCTTTGATGGGCTTGTTTGAAAAAAGAAGGGCCCGCAAGTTTTTTATCTATGTCCAAAATTATAATGAAAGTGACCCAAAGACTCATGAAGGTCTTGACCTTACTAGGGTCACTACCAAGGAGCTTATCTCGTGAGTTCACCTTTTTGTTTCTTCTGATACAAAGTTCTCTTTCCAAAATTGTAAATGAACTTTGGAAACTTGGTTGGATTCTTATTTAGGAAACAAGGTCAATAGCCAGGGGCGGATTTCAATAGAGTGAATGGGGTGCAAATATCCTCATTCATTTTGCTAATTACATCTATTTGCTTTGTCTTTTTAGTTATATATGGACAATTCTCTTAATAAAAGTAGTATTTGAACCCCATTAATGTGATAAAAATTCTATTCTTGACCCCATAATTAACTTTATTTGTAGATATGATAACTTATATTAACATTAATAGTAAACATAATTATCTTGAACCCCATTAAACTATTTTCTGCCTCCGCCACTGTCAATAGCCTATACTGAACTTCTTCAGTTTTTAGTTTGAAACTTTGAATATTGTTATCTGAATTTTATATAACTTAGCTTTGTTCCTTCAGGACACTGTTTTTGCCTGATTCTCTATTAAAAAAAAATTGAAAATTGAACCAAGTTTATGTCATTATTTAATTGCGCAGCAAATATGGTCTGGACGATAACACAATAGACTTTATTGGGCATGCACTGGCTCTTCATAGAGATGACCGCTACCTGAATGAACCAGCCCTTGACACAGTTAAAAGAATGAAGGTAATTCTTCTTTCATATTTTTTTTTTGTCATCTTCTTTGCATTAATAAATATACATTGTTTCACTTTACATGTATTCTTAAAAGTTTTCTTCCTTTTGCTGTGACAGCTTTATGCTGAATCTCTTGCAAGGTTTCAAGGAGGGTCCCCATATATCTATCCATTGTATGGTCTAGGAGAGCTACCTCAGGTTGATCTTTTTTCTTTTAACTTTGCCATTGTTCTTATTTTATCTTTTATTACTGTTAGTCTGTTACAATGATTCTGGTTGTTAAAATCTGTTCTATGTTATCTTTTCAAGGCTTTTGCACGACTTAGTGCTGTATATGGAGGGACTTACATGTTGAATAAGCCAGAGTGCAAGGTAAACTACTTTTTTTTTTAAAATTTATAATGTCATCATTTTGCTTTCCTTCTCAGTTATAATGTCTGTTCTTATTTTTTAGGTTGAATTTGACATGGAAGGAAAAGCTTGTGGTGTGACTTCAGAAGGGGAAACTGCTAAATGCAAGAAGGTGGTGTGTGATCCCTCCTACCTACCCAACAAGGTACATCTTGTTAATTTATAGGATTCTGGTGTATTTATTATTTCTCTTCGATCATAATTAAAAATGTTTCTAAAATTTTTAATAGGTTAGGAAGGTCGGCAAGGTGGCAAGAGCAATCGCTATAATGAGCCACCCCATACCCAACACTGACGAGTCTCACTCAGTGCAAGTTATATTGCCTCAGAAGCAGCTGGGCCGTAAGTCTGACATGTAAGCTGCCTCTTCTACCCAGGAAGTAAAAATGAGAGGGAACAATTTATTAAAATAAATTGAGTCATCAAGACTGAGATGATCGATTGGAAACAATATTAATGGTTTCCATGAGAGAAGTTAAAAAAATGATGCATTCTCAAGTCCTAATGGCTAAGCTTTTGTAGTCCTATAAGTTATGGTTAAAGTCAACAGCCGTCCCACCACAATAACCATGCTTTCTCATCCACGAGAGACAAACATGCACAAACTCCAAGTTATGCTTTCACCTCTATTGTTAGCCTTTCGATGTGGAGTACAGTAGTAGTATTAGGAGGAAAAGGGATTATTTAGCTTGGAATCTTTTGAATAAATGTTAAATATGTTGTTATTATGGTTTCAAATTTATGAATGAAACTGGGAGTTGCCAAGTTAAATTGAGCTAACAAAATAAAATTTGCTACCCATTCAGGTATCTCTTCTGCTGCTCATACTCGCATAATGTGGCGCCAAAAGGGAAATTTATTGCATTTGTATCATGCGAAGCTGAGACTGATAACCCAGAGCTGGAACTGAAGCCAGGTGTTGACCTTCTTGGGCCTGTTGATGAAATATTTTTCGAGACATATGATAGATACGAGCCTGTTAATGAGCCTACACTGGACAATTGCTTCATCTCTACCGTACGTACCATGTTTTTATCTTTTGCAATTTTTTGATTCTTTTTCTTTGTAAACTATATTTTTTTGTTACTCATCATGTTCGCAATGGAATGGTAATCCCCAGTATGCAATATGTTGATGGTACTTATGAATTGTTTGGACTTGTAAAGCAAAAGTTAGGTCGAGCAAAAGAAGCAAGGCCAATAACCCATATAGTTTTGCATTGCTGGCGCAATTATAATGAACTCCCAACCTTCATTGATGAATTTATTTTATGTTGAACTAAAATTGAATAAAATAACCTCTAGAACTTTCTCAGATTCTATAGAATTGACTCTTTTATCTTGAGATACTTTTGTCTCATCTTAAGACATCTAGTATGTATTCTGTATACAGAGTTATGATCCTACAACACACTTTGAGTCTACTGTGATGGACGTGCTCGAAATGTACACCTCTATAACTGGAAAGGTATATCCTTTTTATTTATCTTTATTTTTTCCCCATCCTTTTATTTGAGAAATTGCAAAAGTATCCTTACAAAGTTTGTAATATCAATTACCCTGCAAAACATAGGAAAGAATTACAAATACAGAACAATTACCTATTCTATTTTCTGATTATAAGGCGAAAGTTCCTGTGCATAACTTAATCCTTGTTGAAGAAAGTAATGTGGAGAGATTACATTTATCATGCTTCATGCTTAAGCCATGGGATTTCTTTGGCTTTTTTGGTTATATATGTAATTATTGAGTTTTAATTTTTGGCTCTATTTTTTTGCAGACTCTTGATCTATCAGTTGACCTCAGTGCAGCTAGTGCTGCTGAAGAGTATTAATATTCTGATATGCCCTGAAGATTTGATATTTTTATTTGATGGATGTTGTGTGGAGAAAAGGATCGATGAATTGGTGTTGCATACTCTAATTATAGAACCTTGTCATTCAAATATCTTTATTTTGGATCTTTCCTTGGTTTTTCCCATGTAATCCTTGTGCTTTGTACTGTAAAATTAGTTGTTGGTTGATACTAGGTTTAATGTGAGGTTTCTAAACTAAGATCTCTTCGTTAGTGTTTTTGTTGGCAATTTACAAGAGAATTTTGTCAGATTTTACATGCAATATCTTCTTTTTTTTTTCGTTCGAAATAAAATTTCACCAGCGCAGATGATAGGCTCAGTGTACAAAAAGATCGAACGCTCCAAAGTTTTGGGAAACCTGTAGTGTTGAGAATGGACTGAACAAGGATTCAGAAAATACGTGTCGACTTATCTATGAGCAGAGTAAAAGGTTGAAATAAGAAGAATGGATAGGTGCGCAATTATTACAATTTGTTGGCACACTTTAGGCAGATTAACAGCTGTACATGCTTAAAAAGCTCAGACACATATAATGCGAGCAATCATGTATTAAACTATTGACATACAATCAAAGGTTTCACACGACACTATACAAAGAGTTTGCCTTTTTTGTCAAAGGAAGCAGGTTAGAACTAAGAAGTAAACTTTGTTATAGGCCTCATATTAATAGTAGAACCATGAACAATTCCACCATGTACAATAAGGTCGACCAATGTTAACTCCTTTTAAGATATTCTTCTCTTTAGATCATGCATTGTATGAAAAAATGAGCCGTATCCACGCTTCTTCAATTTCACTACCTGGACACTTTTCCTGCAGTCATACACAAAATCAAAGGTTATACCTTCTAAGTCTGGTGCTCGCACAATGACTTGTTATTCCAATTTTTCTAAAGATGAAATGCCTTTATATATTATGATTATTATCACATACTTGCGCAATGAGACATTTGACTGATTTGATGAATGCAGATCTGTTGCGGTTGGATCTGGTGTCGACGATGTCTCACTTTCCGGTGCATTGCTACATGAGAGAATATAAATAGTAGAACATAATATTAGCAAAAACAAAAATATTGTTAAAATATTGGTAATGACAGGGCCCATCTTTAATCAGGCCACCATCAATTTATAGTTAAAATAACACAAGAAAGAAATACCATAAAATAAAACAAATAAAAGACAAAAACAAAGAAACTCAAAAAAGTATTTTGAAATCGGTCCTGACCAGTGTGCGTGAAGTACCAGTCAGTACCTGGAAAGTGCACTGACCTCAAATCCTCATCCACCAGCTTCTTCTTGAGTGATTTGAGTGCTGGAACAGCCAACGGCATATCATATTTTACGGGCATTTTAGATTTCTTTTCCCTCACCCTGTAAAAATGATGGTGTAATTTAAGAGGTTAAATTGTTCAGGGAAACAAATATATTAATAATTAACAAAAGCAAGAGTTGAGTTTGAGAGGAAATATGTAAGACAAGAAAAACTTACCTATCCCTTTTGATAATTTCACTGTACTCTAATTCTGCATCTTGTATCTAAAAAGTGGGAAAATTCATTTGATTGTTTATAAAGATTCCACATCATTAAACAGTAGACAAATATGAACTTGCCATTGAAAGTTTCTGAAAGGGAACATGTGTAGATTATCTAATCACTCAGGAGTCAGGAAGATAGGTCAAACCATACATGCACAAAAGGAAAACCGGCGGATAGATATTCGATACAAACACTGCTCTTATAAGTCATAAACAATGAGAACTTAAAATTCTAGATTATAAACTAACCTCTGTAACAAAGGTAGCACAGCTCCAAACAGATGCCCCCTGAAAACTAACCACTCTAAGTTAACAACTATAACAAAAAACCATCATGTATACTCTGATATATTCTTTCTTTCACAATCTAAAAAAATGTCAATAATGTGGGCCTATGATTCCTCAGGAAAATACCAGGTATGATATCAGTATCAGTAGCTTTACATTTGGGTCCTCTATTTCCATGAGGCTAAACATGCATAATCAGAAAAACACTGAGGTCCAAATTGTAAAAATGATGAATTGAAATAATTAAAAAAGAAAACACATCAGGAGAAGAAAAGGTAACAGGAGATGTATATATACCAACAGAAGTAATTCACTTTTCATAAAGATATCTGATGTGATGACTAAAACTGGAGAGCCAGCCTTTTTTAAAGATTCAACCTACAATTATTAACATGGGACAGTCAAAACCATAAGAATACAATTGTACATATGTTCTCTATAGTTTATATAGGTTGGAATAGACTTTAGTGCAATTTGGAAACTGATTGATCATCCACCAGAGGCAAGAAAAGTTAACTATTCAATTTTATCGACACTTGATCAATGAGAAAGCAGTTTCTCATACTGCACCACATTTAACACAAACTTTCTAAACTATTTATTAGTTTTATTTTGTTTACTGTTTTGCCACATGTCATCATTACCAAATAAGTTTGGCTATTAACATAGGTAATAAACTTGGCAATGTCAATATTTTACTGGAGAGTTAGTCTCACTTGACTAAAGCAATTTTGATATATTATGCATTTAAAAATGATCAAAAAGGAAAACCAAAGAGACAACACCCACCTCTCCTAATATCCAATCATCAGCTTCAATCCCTCCTGTGTAAATTATATCCACACTGAAATCAATTAAAAAGAAAAGGCCACCATCTTGAAATTTGAGCAACCAATTTATTTTTCTTTCACAGCATTGGAAAGAGAATTTGAACATGCAAGTCAAATTACCCAAAAATGTTTTCTTTGTGGGTGCGCCTCCCCGATTTAACAGCATCAAACACAGCCACCACCTTAAACTCTGCACCACCAGTGAAAACAATAAAAGAGAAGTTGGTTACTTAGCTGATGCTGCTTTTTTCTACTGGGTCCACTTAACTCTTCCATTATTTATTGTTTTAGGAGAAGGAACCCAACAAGAAGGGAGCAAAGCTCAGCTGGTACAATCATGCTAAGTTCAATGCTTTATAAGCCTTGATGAGAACATGAACAAAACTTTGTCCTGACAGTATATAAGTGCAATTGCAGAGCTGAATCAAATAAAACGTACCTCGAACTTCATTGTACATGACAAGATAATCTATTAGCTTGTCTCGAGCAGTGCTAAGCCTACCAGAGCTAAAGTCTGGCTTAAGTTTCTCCCACTGACCACATAGGTTGTATGCATCAACCAATACTACAACCTCTCCGGTTTCCCACTCGTGTGTTGTGCTAAATCAAATGTGCAAAAATTATTCTGTTACAACACTCGACCATCTCAAAACTAGTCAAATTTGCAAAATTAATTATGTTACAAGTCTTAACCATCTCATAACTTTCTTGAAGATCAATTTTCATGTCAGACCAGATTGTGTTGAACTTAATATTACTTTGCAAAACCCCACTTTCTCCTGTAGGAGCAATTAACACAGAAGCCCTATATAAAATCATATAATATCTATATCCCCTTTAAAACCAGCTCTCACTTGTATGTACAAAGTAGGGTATCGTACAAGCACCAAATGGCTAATTTTTAGTCCCAAATTAGCCCACTTTGGGCTAAAGGAAAATATGCAAATTTATCAATATCTTTATTGACGAAGAAAAGGATATTGACGTCAAATTTGTTGATACGCGTCTTTTTTTTTCCCTTAAAGGATAACAATACATGTGAACTTGACCCAATAAACATTTGAAATTTAAATCAACCAATCTGAAAGAACAAACAACATCTCCCTAATACAATGAGGTTTTGTCATCCGAAATGCTAAGCACAAAGATGACTAACAAATTGCACTATAAGGTTTTATGTCACTACAATGAATAGTTTCAGCACGAAGATATCATTACATAAAGATAGCTGGCAGTAGAAAATGTTAACAACAAAGAAGACAAGCATATCGTAAACTAATTTGACATCATTACAAAATGCTCCCTCAAATTTTTCCCTTTCGGTTTACCAGTTTATTTTTGCTTTACTAACAAATAAGATTGATAATGAGCTGGTAATGAACAAGAAAAGGTTGTGAAAATTGCAAACGCATCAAGTATCATTACCTCGGCAAACCATTTTTCCCTACATGAATAAACCATTCATATGTATAATTATTATTATATTCACATTGCAAATTCTTTAAGAAAAGCAACCAAAAAATGCCAACAGATGTATGAATCTTATGAGAGAATTGAGGTAATAAGATGCAAGCATGAAAAACGAGCCTGACTTGTCAAAATTGGTGTCCTCTTCCTCTTCTCCTGGTTCTATTTTAAGGTCCGTTTCTTCAATTTCATTGTCTCCCTTTTTTCTACGAAACCTTGTAACAGGTTTAGGTGTATTCATTGTAACATTTCTCTGCTCCTATAATTATCCAAAAAAAAAAGATGACATCAAATTAGTGTTCTCAAGTAACACGCCAGCACATACCATTACACTGGGCTGTTATTAAATCGCATGCATTTATGATTCACAATTTAACATTGGCATAAAATATGCTCAGAGACAGATTATGGTACAGTACCAGTGATGACCAGTATGATACCAGTACCAGTTTTGGTACTTAGGTTGACATGCTAAGTCCCAAATGAACAAAAAGAACAAACTGAATTACTGTACAGACAAAGAACTTAACCTTTAATTTGACGAACTTTAAATTCTGCTTAACATTAGAAGTGATTCTTCTAGCAGTATTGTCAGCATCCTAGACAGAGAGTCCATTAGTCACTAAATAACTTTTGTTGTCGCATTTCCACAAACAAAGTTGGTTAAAATTCATTTGAAGGGAAAAAAACAAAAATAAAAAGATGGGTACCTTGTGGGATTTAGGCTTGTGCTTCCTGGCCTCAACCACTGGATACACCGAGTACGATGAGTACACTGCCGTTCTCATCTCATCTCTCTTCCTGCCAGTACCGAGTAGTGCACTCGTGGCTAGAAAGCCAGCAATTACGGACCACGCGAACGGAACGGGTCGGAACCCGAAACAGCTACCTTAGACCGGTATCAGGTATGCTCTATGCGAGTGCGAACCAGTAACCACACGATTCTCCGCCAACTCCAAATTCTTTTTTATTACTTTATCAGCAAAAAGAAAACTCTTTTTAGTTTTTATTACTCGCTGGAGAAGCTCCGTTGCCAAGCGAACTGCTGACAGTGGGTCCCATATCCAATTGAATGAATTGATAAATAATACAAGTCTATGGAACTCTATTCAGTGGTTCGTTCCAGGTTGGCTTCTTGGAGTCTGGAACAGAAAATCTAGATTTAGTGTTGGTCATGCTGGTCAGCGGAGCGGGTGCTATTTGCGGATCAGATCCGAATTCGTTTGATTTGTTCGGTTATGGTGACGGGTGGAACATCCGGGATAAGATGCCAACTTATCAACGCTTGATTTTTTTTTGCCTTTTTTTTATTGAGAAATTTGACAATATATTTATTTAATATTATTTTTCCCAAATTAAAACATATTTCATTAATGGATATTTTGTTGGTTTGATAAGTTGATTGTATAACAAATTTTTAAGCAATTCGGGAAATGAATAATATTTTTTAAATCCATTAAGCACAGGCACAGCACAACTCCATGCCGTTTCTTAACTATCAATCATAGTAGCAGGGGCGGATTCAAGGGGGGGCGAGCGTAGGCCGAACATACGCCAAAATTAGAAATTTTAATTTACAATAAGTGATACGCCTCCCCTATGTCATGAATTGAACGAGGTTGAAGGAGATACGAAGGAGGGAGATCTGTATGGAGAAGTATTCATCATTGTAGGTCGACCATTTGCAATAAATTAAAAGGGCTTTGTATTGGGCCGGCTTGAATAAAACTTGAAATAGAAATTTGTATTTCTCTGTTTAGTAAGTTCTATCTAGACAACTGTTATTTTGTGTTTTGTCCTTATGCAAACCTTTAATCATAAATGTAACATGGAGCATGAGAAACATATATCATCGCTACCAATTTTGAATGAAAATTAATCTTATCTTAAGCTTCTTTTAGCGAAAAACAACAAAATCCAATCAAACATTTATATCTTTCATCAGCATATAATATCGAAAAATATAAAAAAAATCTATAAAACACTAATACCTTATCGTTGGAGCACCCTAACAAATTAAAAGCCAATTCGTTCTTCTTTCATATTCCTTTTATTTTGTTTTTTTACTGATTTCCTTAGTTCTTAGGGGCTGCACGCATTATTTGTAATCACTTTAGTTTTATTTGAATAAAAACACCTCAGAAATTTACCAAAAAAATTTAAAAAGTCTAAAACATTTCAAATCCTCTTGACCCTCTCCCATCTATTAGCACTAACAAACCCGCTCTTTTTTTCCCTCCGGTGAGCCGGTGCGGCTCGACGGCTGTGCAAGTCCTACTTGGCCTCCCCCATGGTTCAATCCTGGCTCCGCCCCTGCATAGTAGTTCTTACACCACGCCTGTCTCAACAATAGAAACGATATCTATAGTGTTTTCTAAAAATGTCATAATTTTTCTTTTTAATAAAGGTGTCTGGAAGCAAAATAAAATATTTTTTTCCCTTTAATAATACAAGAGAATGTCATACTGATTCCTCACAGCTATGCGAAGCTATTATGCCAAAAAAAAAAAAAAATCTCCAACTAATACAAACTGCAGATAATTTATATATATATATATGAGTAATTCTATGATGGACATAAATTTTAATCTGGACTTAAATCTTGATCATTCATCTCTGTTCATAAATTTAAATGAATGATCAAGATTTAAGCCCGGATTAAAATTTATGTCCACTATAGAATTTGCCTATATATATATATATTTGGCATTTGGGTCCACTTGGGGAGACTTTTCAGGAACTCAGAACAGTTCACACTTAGGTGGATATGAAATTTTAAATCTGGAGCCCATAGTCTGCCATCAAAGCAAATTTGACTATTATTTAGAGGTGCTTTGATCCACTAATTTTGACCCCTTTTTTTTTTAATGAAATGCCTCTTGTAACTTGACATATGGGCAGAATCCCAAAAATTATTTTTTTTAAAAAAAAAAGTACATTCCGGAGCTCATTTTTTATTTGTGTGCGCGGATAAACGGAATGTTATATTTCCTGTAAGAAAATCGAGTTTGATTACTAATCAAAATAATAGAAAATAGAAATTTGTATTGAATTGTGATATATGATTACAATTATGTGGAAATGTTATTACTAACTATCTCTAACCAACCTCATATAAACTCTCATATCTCAATTACAATGATAATCATCTCTAAAATTACACAACCTCAATTATCTCCAACCTAATTATAACCTATACAATCATTATTTACAAGATAGTCTCTATCTAGTTTTGTGAAAAAAAAAAAAAAAACTATACAATCGCCAACTTACATTTGTACTCCTTGAAAAAAAGAAGAAGAACGAGTTTTAAAAAGATTGAGATCTAAATGCTACAGTTGACTATCTCCAATTATGCATCTCCTACCAATTTCATACACTCATCTCTCAAATACAATGATAATTATCTCTAAAATTACACAACCTCAATTATATTCGATCTAACCATAACCTATACAATCATTATATCTAACACAAAAGACTAAGATTTTATAAACCTTTTGTTTATTGACTGTTAAATTATAACTTCTTATTGAAACGAAGTACTTGAAATCCAAGGTTAATGGAGTTGAGCCACACAATTTACAAAATTTCAGACCGCACAAAATCGTAGATAAAGAGATCCGTGCTTGCCGCTCACTCTCAGTGTTGTGACTTGTGACCTAGTGCGATCCACATTATAGTTAGTATTTTTCTCCTGACATGTGAAAATTGCAAAGTCAAATTTTTTAGACAATTAGCTGGCATGGTGTATTTGACCGTTGAAAATAATGGATTATAAAAAAAAAAAGCAAGAAGAACATGTTTATTTCACAAATACATTCAGTAATCAGCAATCAGCTGGTAAGAAGTCGAAATTAAGCGAAAGAAAGGAAGAAACAAATAATGTCGGTCAAAGGGGACAAATGTGTCTGTGTCACCGGCGGCAGCGGTTTCATTGGTTCATGGCTGGTGCACTTCCTACTTGACCGGGGTTACACCGTTCACGCCACCGTCATGGATCTCGGTACTCCTCTCTCTCTCTCCCACACACACACACACACACAGAGAACACAAGCTTTCGTTAATTAATTGCAATAGTTCAAGGATGTTACCTACTCAATAATTGATCAATGCAGAACAGAATGATCTGATGTCGCTTGCAAGGAAATGATTTAGATCGTACTAAGAATTTGATACATTTATTTATTTGTTTCTTTTATAGTTCATATATTACAAACAATTTCTGTCATTATTACTGAATCGTTCAAATCTTCCTCCAAAAACTATATTACTGAGATTCTGAGAATAAAGTATATTAATTGTACTATTTTACATTTTAGAAAATGAGAATGAGACGAAGCACCTGATGGCAATGGAAGGCGCAACGGATCGACTGAAGCTATTCCAGATGAACTTGCTGGACCCTTCCTCTGTGCTAGCACCGATGAAAGGCACAGTGGGTGTCTTTCATCTCGCATCGCCTCTGACAGCCGAAAAAGACCCTGAGGTAATTAATTGATTCATCTACTGTCTCAATTAACCAACCTTAATTATGTCCTGATCGACTTGCTGGTTTTTGAACAAATTAAACAGCATATTCTAATTCTGGTACACACATTCAAAAAGTCAACACAATGGTTTCTCTTATCTTTTGTGGTTTACATTTTATAGGACCTGCTTGTCAAACCAGCTGTGGAGGGAACAATTAATGTGCTCCGAGCAGCCAAAGAATGTGGAGTCAAGCGTGTTGTTCTGACATCATCATCCTCTGCAATTGCTCCGAACCCTCATTGGCCAATTGATGCCGCACTGACAGAGGAATCATGGGCAGATGTCGACACCTTCAAGAAGCATAATGTATATCATTTTTTTCCTAATTTCGTAATATGTCATCATTATTTCAAAATATTTACAATTTTAATATGAAATTAAAGTATTTAATATAAATACAAAGAAAAATACACCCTACCTATGCACCTGCAACAGATATATAGATAGGACTTCATTTTCTTGGGGGGAAAAATATTACAAATTTTAGGAACTCATTAACTGAGCAACTGACTAAGGGCTTTGGTGCTGTTCAAGGTGTGGTACCCTGTCTCAAAGATTCTGGCAGAGAAGGCGGCATGGGACTTCTCAGAGAAGGAAGGCTTGGATGTCGTTACAATTTGTCCCGGGTTGGTTCTTGGTCCCGTGCTCCCGCCTAAGGTGTACGGCAGTGTCCAACTGTTTATTTATATTCTCAAAGGTTAGCAAGTCACTTGCATTTTTTTTTTCATTTTACCAATAATTTTCAAGTTTCTGACTGACTTAAATTTTCTGGAATTTGCGTGATACATTAGGCATCCAGGTTCCGATGGATTATCTGTACATAGGTTGTGTTGATGTGAGGGATGTTGCCACAGCTATGATACTACTGCATGAAAACCCATCTGCTAAGGGTCGACACTTATGCGAGGAAGCAATCACCAAATTTTCTGATCTTGTCAACAAAATATGCGATCTGTATCCTGAATATCAAATTAAGAGGTGAGTACCTTCTTCTTCCTTGTCTAAAAGTTTCAATATTTTTTCATTTAGCTTAAATTGGTACTTCTTTGTATTTAGGATTGAGGAAGATAGGCAACCTTGGCTGGTGCGAGCGGATAATCCTTCAAAGAAGTTAATGGATTTGGGTCTGGAATTTTCACCAATGGAGAATATTATCAAGGATACCGTTGACTCTTTGAAGAGCAAAGGGTGCATCTAATGATTTCATTCATTTGAAATTTTTTTCAGAAACAAATGCTCCAATAGCCCATCATGGTACGTTGTTTAGATATATAGTCTCTTCCGGGTTGTTAATTTGGTATCATAAATTTCTTTTTTCCGGTAAAGAAAAAAAAGTACAAAAAAAACTGGGGAAACAGAATGGAAGATGATAATAGTGGTGAAACAATTTCTTGGAACTCTTATTCGGTACAAGGGGTTTTCCCAAAATAAAATAATAAATTAAGTCGTTTTCATTTATGTTTTGTTAAAAAAAAAAGTCATTCATCTTGTTCTATTTTATTCATTTCTTTTTCTAGCAATTATATTTTTTATCTCTACTACTTATAAATGCACCTAGAGAAAGGTTGCAACAATTTTTGTTAACAATTTTTATACCGTTGATCTGTAAATGTATGGTTAGATCTGTCTCAACACATCTCTATGCGCACACAAGGAAAGAATTATCTCGGTTTTTAATTGCTGCACAGAAGGAAAAAATTTTCTTTGGATTTGATTGGTTTTCCATCTAATATAGAAACAATTGAATAACATATCAATTTGTATCGATGGTAAATTAAGAAACATATTTTTATTGTCTAACATTATTTTGTTTTTTTATTTGCCCACATATGAGGGCATCTTATGCTAGTTTTAAGAAATAACCGTGATCATAAAAATAATAACAACAGCGGCATTGTCCCTCGGCACAGTAAATGAACGGTACAGATTAAACCACTCTCCAAATAACTGTAAATGAACAGTTGGTTCCTGTTGATGTTTTTAATAATTTTCAAGAGTAATTTATTAAATAATAAAATCTACCATAAAAAATACAAAAGAATCTAGAAAATCGTATGCTACTTTATTTTTACCAGAGAAGATGGTTATACCTCTTTCAATATCGTAATTGAAAGGTTATATTTCTTGGAACGATGATTTGTGGCATGCTATTTTTTTGCTCTTCTTTCTCTCCTCCAAGTAACACCGTAATTAACCAAGTATTGAGAAATATGCTAATATTTCAATCAATACAAACCTAATCCAAGTTTTTACCCTTCAAATCAATCCTTTATTGAATAAATGGTAGAACCTATGCTCAACGCATGGCCCTAATGTATGCGTGTGAGAAGAGGCTCTCTTGTGAGAGCCAAACTTCAAAGAGGAAGATTAATTTTCGTCCATGAGAAGAGGAAGAAAAGGGGTGGAGGTTAGAGTTTCCAAGCTTATTCTTTCCTCAAATGATGTGTGTGTATATATACAATCTCCAGGGCATCAAATACCGGATATTGACCATAATACCCTCATCTAAACCTCTCCTTTTAGCTGAAAATACTAGACCTGTTAATGATCATCTCATTAATTCACATACATACTCATGATATTAAGGCTCGATCAATATACAATCATTATAGTATATTAATTCAACATAATTGTTTAATTATTTTGATTAGGTTGAGATATATATATTGTTAACTACTTAATAAATATTTATTTGAATAGGCATAACATTAATTGTTGTTCCATATGATCACTTTAAATAATTAATTATAACTTCCTTTATAATTAATCATTTAACTTATTATATTTGTATTCTAATAATGCAGTAAACTAAAACTTAATATCTATGGTTAAGAGCTAGTTCTATGAGACCCTATTTGGAAGATTTATGTCATGTTGTTCATGAAAATAATTTTACCAATTCATTTTCAATAATCACAAGCGGTATCTAGCAATACATTGTGGTTCCCAATTAACATAAATAAATAGTGTACTACTTTAATCATGCATAAGAAAAATAGAATTTCCTTTGTTTAATTTTATGTCACATGATATCACTTTATAATTCAAGATAGGAACGTATTACTCTTGTAGATTGCATATTTCTTGATTTAGAGTTGATTGTATAGCTTATATACATACAATTCAACTCCACCAAGAGGCCCAATAGATATCATCACTCATCAAGTCTACTGTTGAGGGACATACCGTTTTCTTGATAAATAACTTTTCCCCACATAATTCATGAAAACTTTTAATCCTTATTGTAGCCTTTTCAGGAATCTGCATTAGACAATATTTAGAGAACCATCTCAAACTTAGAATCAAACTCAAATAAAATAAATAACGACACATAACACAATCAATATATTTATTTCAATGAGTCAAGTCATATGCTAAGTTCAACCAACATACACATATGCAATTAAATTGGTAACTCCTTACCAATTAAATTAGAGTCTATCCCTCTTCTACTTATTTATCTACTTATTAATAGCTACCTATTCCGTGTCTAGCGGGAATTGAACCTGTTATCTCTAGGATAACGGCGGAGTCATTGACCATTTGTGCTGGACTCCATGTTCATATCATAAACTAAATTAAGTCATTAAAATATTGACTTCTAAGACATAACTCCAACACCAGCTCTCTATATGTTATTATCATCACATAATGATTAGATTAATTTATTTGTGGATGCTTTAAGTTCGATACTGCGACGCTTCAAATTAATGCGTGCATATATATGAAACCGTAGTCGGTATCCTCCATGCCTATCAGGAATTCAATTTAGTTATCAGATAAGACATGCGCAACCGTAGTCGTCGGTGCCCTTCATGTCTGACCCGAATTCAATAAACTTAATCACAGCAATTTCATTTAATTAAAGTTTCTTATTAAAAAAAACACACACAGAGACAAAGAAAACAACTCAGCCTACGGCTGTTTCTACTTTAAAAAAAAAAAAAACTCATATTTAGTAAGTCCGACAATTAATCGTATAATGACCCAATTACCAATTTTATTTGCACAATCCTTACGGTTTAGATCCCAATACAGTAAATAAAAAAAATATTGATCCTACCATATTTATGTATACTAGGGCTAATCGATTGAAATATTAATATAAATTTAAAATGTTATTATTTAATAATGATTGATTATGAATAGATTGTTATGCTTGCAACACAAAAGAAAGATAGATGCGTGATAAAAATGAAAATAGAAAGGATCACAGAAATGAGAAACAAAATAATGTGTTGCTAAATTATTGAATGTCGGTGAAGCAGGTCAGTTTTATGAGCAATAAAATCGGACACACGAATAATTACAAAATATCACGTTACAAAAATTAAAAAAATTATAATTTCATAATACTTGAAGTGTCGAACCACATTTAGTTAAATGATCCCGACACCCACACATCTACTAAGTAACTACTATCATAACAGACAACATCCCCACCATACCAAAGGCCGGTGTATTAACTTTATTACATGTACTACATCTACTTCCAAATACCATTGTTCAACGAGAAAGACATTAAAGCTAATAAGACCAATCCACAATCCTATAGTTATGCTTATAGAAACACGTATATATATCATGCCAAACTTAAGCTGTATAACTAGCACATAGATAAGAGAGCACCATATGAGTAAAACATGTACCATTATTAAACAAATAACTGGATCGGTTTCAATCTTTTTTTTTTTTTGCCTTGCTTAATTAAAGCATAATTTAATAACTCCTTGGACACAGTACAAGAACTTACCCCCAAAAATTTATGCAGAGAGCTTAATTTAAAGATCTTATCATGAACTTAAACCAATTCATCACCCTCACCCCTCTTTTGTATGACCAAGTCAGATGCAACTTCAGATTTACCAAAACAAATAGCTCACTTCTCTAATAGATTACTTCCTTAACTAAACTCCAACAGATTAATATTCAAGTAAATTAAGGTTGCAGTTTGATTACATACCAAGACACAAGAAGAATGAGCCGCGCATCCCACCTAATTTTGCCTCGCCATCGGTGCCACCATCTCACCTAACCGTCGCTACTACCAATTCCACCACTGCCTAGCCTCCATCTCATCTCTCTATCTTATGGTGTTCTTCTCAATTTTATTTGGTTGGGAAATAAACAGAGCAAGGGAGCAAGAGAAGTTAATGAAGGTGGACATTTTTTTTTGTTCGGTGCAACATATAACAAAGATTGTACATAAGCAGAAAGTTATAAGCTTAGCCCAATATTTTAATTTTTTTTTCTTTCCATTCGGTCAACAAACAAATTTAGAAGTTTGACTAGTCAAAGTATAAAATACCGGTCAATTATGTTCAAAGACGGTCAAAATGACGAGGTATTACAGGAGATGCGTTGGGATTAATAAAAAATATGTACATAAAATTGTTTGATTCTTATTGTATAAAATAAAACAGGTTTGAAATCTATGAAGTACAAAATAGCCGTAAATTGTTTTAATGCACATGAAGTTCATTCCAATTTTAACAATAATTATCAAAGAAAAAGAAATTTAATACTACGCATATAGACGTGCCTGGCGCACTAGTGGCCGCGCCATTGGAAGAGACGCACTGACAGAGAAGCCAATGGCAGTGGCACATGGACTTGGGATGCCAGTGAGACTAGAGTTCCTGTGATTTCTTCAGTTTTCGAGTATGAAAAACTGTCACATCCTGAGTATGATATGACAGAATCCCGCCACGAAAGTACTGATGTTAGTACTTCCGCAAGGCTTAGATTTTAATTTTACCTATGAAAGACGCATATATTTTTTTTTTCTTTTGATAATATAGTCGAATATTATCAGTATGACGATAGTAGAAATATAAAACTAAGTAAAGTAAATACACTCACAACATCACACACAAATATATACATAACATTTACAAAAGTCTAGTACAACCTCCATCTCAACTCAAAATGTGACTGCCAACTCCGAACTGGGATCTATCTACAACACTTAGCTTAGTCTATATATACAACAAAGACTAACTAGTGCTAACCAAAAGTTGATCCCTAGTTCATCTGACTCTAACCACTAAACTCACTCATACAAATCCTCCTCTGGCTCCTGCTCCTCGTCAGAATCACTAATGATAATGACTGGAGGATCAGCCGGTGCAGGAGCCGGTGCAGGAGCCGGAGCAGGGGCCGGTGCTGGAACCGGAGGAGGAACTGGATCACTATGCTCAAAATAAAAGTAAACACCCATAGGAGAAAACGAGATATGGTGAGTCACATAAGCGTGCAAGTGGGGCACATATACACGCTGGTGGTAATACGATCCGTCAATAACTGCCACTGGTGGTCCCCTCGTGGGCCTGTGCGTCCCCTGGAACCCCCAACCGCCGAGGAACATGCAACAAAAATCAAGTGAGAAAAAAAATTTCTCAGTGCGGGTTTCAGTTCCAGACGTGGATTTCTGGTCGAAATATTATTCTGGAAATAATTCCCGTAATAATCAACATGAATAATAAATAATAGATAAATAATAAATAACTTAATCAAAATAAAATAGAAATAATACAATGCAACATCTATTTAATTACATACCGAGCACCTCATCAGGAAAGGTCCTATCGTAACCATCTGTAATAAACATGCATGAAATCAAGTCAAAAGAATGATCAATAATCACGGTCATATCAAATCACATCATATCACATCAGTAATATCAGTAATATAAAAAAAACACACTCAGGTCCCCTAACCCAACCGGCTGGGCAAGCATGAGGAGACCTTTCCCTAACCCAGGGCAGGCATGAGGGACGTGTCCCTAACCCTGGGCAGGCATGAGGGAATTCCATATCCGAATAGCGCTACCGAACTGGCCGAAGCCGGTGGCCGACCGACTCCGGAGAGTGGTATTGATTTTCCAGTCAGTCTTAACTCAGTACTTTCCTTTCATGATTATCATTCAGTATCTTTCAGGCAAGATTAGGTTGAGCTAGAAGGATTTAGCTCTTCCGTTAATTAAATATTCAAACTTGCCTGTTTCAATTCAAGTCAAGTGAATATGGAGATGAATTCAACATGAGTTGCAATATCTGTTCCTATAATCTAACATGATAAATTCATAATGCATAACAATGTGAAATCAACATGCCTATGCATTAATTTAAAATTACCAAACAATTTCTACAAAAATCCACGTATCCGCACCTGTACTTGGATCAGTAGTCTCTGGTGTCCAATCCCCTGTAATTAATAAAAATCGTTACTAATTAATTAACGATCATCTATATAAAGAAAAGGTCCGGCTTAAACTACCAGACTGACTGAGTTTTCTAATTAAATTTTATAGTAATTGCTTGTGTTTTCGACAATTTAATTCGTATTTATTATTATCTTATTTTATTTTATTTTAATTTATTTTATTTAAATTAATTTCATTTTATTTGAATTTATTTTGATTTATCCTTAATTTATTTGATTATTTATTTTACTTTCTTATATTTTATATTTAATTAATTAATTAGTTAAATAATTTATATTTATAATATTAATATTATTTTTTTATTATTAATTGATTATTAATAACTAAATCAATTTATTTTAATTACTTTCTTTTAATATATATATAATATATATAATTATTAGAAAAGTTAATATAATAAAAATCTAAAATTAGAAAGTTAATAACTAACATATAAAAGTAAATTTTATTTTAATTAGTTTAATTGCTATTTAAACATGTTAATTATATGTATAAATGATAAAGATTAACTTTATTTCGGTACTGGGCCAAATATTAAGTCTCGGCCCAGTCCCTTTTTTTTTTTTTTCTTTTTCCTTTCTTTTCTCTTAAGCCCGACAAAGCCCAGTCCATCTTGGCCCAACCCGAAATTTTTTTTTTTTACTTCAGTCCTTTATTTTTACAAATAAGCCCTTTTTGTTTACACTTAAGTCCTTTTTATTTACGAATCAGTCCTTTTATTTGCAAACAGGTCCTTTTTAATTATTTTTAGGTCCTTTTCTTTACAAGTTGGTCCTTTTAATTAACTTTTTAGTCCTTTTTCTTTATACTTTAGTCCTCAGCCCAAGTTTTTTCTTACGGATCAGTCCCTGGCACTGGTTTCTCTTGCCAGAACCGTACCAGTGGTACGTTTAGCGTACCAGAGGCTGGTACCTGGCCTCTAAGCACGGCCAAACGCCTAACTCCACTTCCTTCAAGCACTGTTAAACCAATTAAACTCAAATCCAATGATTTTTGATTGATTTCCCTCAAATTAAACCCGAAAACCCTAAATTTCTATTCGTAAATCTCAATCATGCTTCACTTTGCCTCCAACTCATCCATCCCAACTTAAATTAGCATAATCAAACTCTATTTCACCTCAGAAATTAGTAAGAAAACTAATTAACCGAAATTGATTTAATCCTAATTCGGTTTAATTAAGAAAATCAATAACTAACTCAAATAAACTCAATCAAAGTTAGAGGTAGTGGTTATACCTTGATCTCTAGCTAATAAGGTCTAATCCTTTCTCTCCCGACCTCAGTTCCCCTCTCTCTCTTTTTTTTTTTCTTTCGTGGAAAATTTTTTTTTTTCAATCCGGCCAACCCAAAAATCTACCCCAATCTCGTATTTATAGGCAAGTGAAAGAAGAAAGAAGGGGAAAAAAAAACAACGGTGAAGATCGAAACAAAAAATCCAAATTTTTTTTCCATCAAACTTACCCGATTCTCCACCGTAGCATCACACGCCTACGGTTGGAGGCGATTTTCACTCAACCACGACCATGGCGATGGGGTGGCCACACCGAATCCCTCATCAAAACTCGTGCTAAGCGGCGCGACTAATACGGTTGAAGCGGAGGAATCGGACGGAGAGAAAAATTCTTCGGCGGAGAAAGGAGAGAAGAAGAGATGAGGCCAACTGTAAAATCGATTTTTTCGATTTTACCCTGTCCAGATCCTCTGTGACGAGAAATTTGTGGCCACTGGTGTGGCAACTCCTTTTAATTGATTTTAATTCGAATTTTATAAGATTTACTCAAATTAACAATAGATTTTATAATTAATTAAGCTTTGATTTTACTAGAATATTTTGTACAATTTATAGATTTTACACAAAGTCAAAAATTTCGAATTCGAGTCGATTTTCATGTTAGTTTTGATTTAATTATGTGTTATTTGAATTTTATAAATATTATAATTATCAAGAATTATGAATTTCTTATTGATTAATATTCTTAATAATTTTGTTAATTGATCCTAATTAATTTAGATTAATTTGGTTGTCCCACTATGTTACATTCCACCCCCCTTAAAAATATCGTTCAGTCCCCTGAACGATGCTTACCCGAACAGTTCTGGGTAGCGTTCACGCATGGTTTCTTCCAGTTCCCAAGTGGCTTCTTTTGTCGAATGTCTGCCCCATCGAACCAATACCAGATGAATAGTCTTGTTCCTTAGCTGTTGTATTTTCCTATCTATGATCTGCATTGGTTCTTCTTGATAGGTTAAATCACCTTCCACTTGTAATTCCGAGAAATCAGGTATCTTGTGAGAAGGATCTTTAATGTATTGTCGAAGTTGAGACACATGGAACACAGGATGTATTTGAGAAAGATGATCGGGTAACTTTAGCTCATATGCCACTTGTCCAATTCGCTTTGTTATCAAAAATGGACCAAGATAGCGTGGACTTAATTTTCCAGTCATTCCAAATCGTCGAATTCCTTTGACTGGAGATACCCTTAACCACACTTCTTCTCCTTCTTTAAACTCAATATCCCGTCTTCTTGTATCTGCATATTTCTTATATCTATCCTGGGCTGCTTTTAATCGTTTAAGTACAACTTGGACCTTCTCATTACTTTCCGCTATAAGTTGTGGTCCTGTTGGATCTATTGTTCCTTGCGGTTTCCACCATAACGGGGTTCGACAAGGTTCTCCATATAGAGCTTCAAATGGTGACATGCCTATACTTGAATGATAACTGTTGTTATAGGCAAATTCTACTAAGTGTAAATTTTCCAACCAGGTACCACCAAAACTCAGAATACACGCCCGGAGCATATCTTCTAAAGTTTGGATTTTTCTTTCCGATTGCCCGTCAGTTTGGGGGTGGTGTGCAGAACTAAACATGACCTTTGTGCCCATTTGTTCTTGAAAACTAGTCCAAAATCGAGATGTAAATCTTGTGTCTCGATCTGAGATAATTTCTTTTGGACATCCATGATATTTGAATTGAATTCTCATAAATAGTTCCGCCAACTCTTTTCCGGTAAAATCAGTTCGAATTGGTATAAAATGTGCCACTTTAGTTAATCGGTCCACTATGACCCAAATTGAATCATACCTTCCAGTGGTTCGAGGAAATCCCGTTACAAAATCTATAGTAATTGATTCAAATTTATGTCTTGGTCTCCAGGGAAGTTGTAAAAGTCCGGCAGGTTTTTGTCGATCCGCTTTAACTTGCTGGCATATTTGACATTTTCTTACATATTCCCTTATCTCCTTTTTCATGTTTGGCCACCAAAATGCCTTCTTTAAATCCTGATACATCTTTACTTCTCCAGGATGAATAGTATATCCAGAATCATGTGCCTCCGATAAAAGCGTTGTTTTGGTTTCAATATTATCGGGAATGCAAATTCTATCCTTAAATTTCAAAATTCCAGTTTCATCCATCTTGAAAAATGAATCTGGTTTATTTTTAGCTAACTCCCGATATTTCTCAAATTTAGAATCTTTTTCTTGAGCCTCCTTTAACTGATCCTGTAGATTGGTTTGAACAAATATAGAGGCCATCATCCCCGTCACTGCCACCGTCATTTCTGATGAACCTTCAGTTTCCCAAATTTTAGAGGAAAACATATGTACTGTTTCTTGGGAAAATCCCGCAAATAGCTTAAGTTGTCTCATTTCCTCCAGTAGCTTTGGTTCTTTGGTAAGAAAAGTGATTAGATTGACTTGACTCTTCCGACTGAGGGCATCTGCAACAATGTTCGCCTTTCCCGCATAATATTGAATATCCAAGTCATAGTCTTTGATCAATTCTAACCATCTTCTTTGTCTCAAATTGAGTTCCTTTTGAGTAAATATGTATTTGAGACTTTGATGATCAGTGTATATCTTGCACTTAACTCCATAAAGATAATGTCGCCAAATTTTAAGTGCAAATACCACAGCAGCCAATTCCAAGTCATGAGTTGGATAGTTTTGTTCATGAGACCTTAACTGTCTTGACCCATATGCAATAACATGTCCATCTTGAGTTAATACACACCCTAATCCAAGTCGAGATGCATCAGTATATACAGTATAATCTTGTCCTGAGATGGGCATTGCAAGAATAGGAGCTGTAACCAATCGATTCTTGAGTTCTTGAAAACTTTTCTCCTGATCTTCACCCCATTCATATTTTATATCTTTATGTAGAAGTTTAGTGAGTGGTCGAGCCATTTTGGCAAAATCTGGTACAAATCTCCGATAATATCCAGCCAATCCCAGAAAACTTCGTACTTCAGTGACCGTCTTTGGTGGATTCCACTCCATTACGGCTTTGATTTTGTCAGGATCGACTGCTAATCCTTTTTCCGATATAATATGACCCAGAAATGCCACTTGTTCAAGCCAGAATTCACATTTGGATAATTTTGCATATAGCTTGTGCTGGCGTAGTCGATCTAATACCATTCTTAAATGTTCTTCATGCTCCACCATGGACTTAGAGTATATTAGAATATCATCAATGAAAACCACCACGCATGAGTCCAATAAGTCATGAAAAACTCGGTTCATCAAATCCATAAAAGCTGCTGGAGCATTAGTTAATCCGAAAGGCATCACCAAATACTCGTAGTGTCCATATCGAGTGCGGAATGCAGTTTTCTCTATGTCACTTGGTCGAATCCGCAATTGATGATATCCTGTTCTCAAGTCTATCTTGGAATAGATTGAGGATCCTTGAAGTTGATCAAATAAATCATCAATTCGGGGGAGTGGGTATCGATTCTTGATCGTCACCTTGTTTAATTCCCGATAATCAATACATAGCCTCAAAGTTCCGTCTTTTTTTCGCACGAATAGAACAGGAGCACCCCAAGGAGAAGTACTTGGTCGAATGAACCCTTTTTCCAACAATTCTTCCAGTTGTACCTTAAGTTCCTTCAATTCCGCTGGAGCCATTCTATATGGGGTTTTAGAAATGGGTGTGGTTCCTGGGGTTAAGTCTATAGGAAATTCAATTTCTCGATCTGGTGGTAATCTGGAAATTTCTTCTGGAAAAACATCAGGATATTCAGCAACAATTGGAATGGAAGAAAGGTCTAATTTTGTGGAGTTTAGATCTATCACGGTAACAAGATAAGCAGTACTCCCAGCTTCCATCAGGTGTTTGGTTTCAAGAGTAGAGATGTAAGGTATTGGATCATTAGGTTTCCGGCATTTTAAAGTACTTATGGTTTGGTTCGGGAGTTTGAATGCAACTTCTCGTTTAGCACAATTGATTATGGCCGAGTGTTGTGTTAGCCAATCAATTCCCAAAAGCACATCATAGTTAGCAATATCCATGACTAATAAGTCGATCTTTAACTCCCGTCCATCCACGCGAACTTCACGGTTTCGACAATGTACGGTTGTTCGGGTAGCTCGCCCTAAGGGTGTCTGAACTTGTAAAATTCTTTCACTTGGTTCGACTACCCAACCACACATCTCAGCAAATGAATTAGACACAACCGAATGGCTGCATCCTGTGTCTATTAATACATAAGCTGGATATCCAGAAACATGTAAAATACCTGTTAATAGATCCGTCGTGGTTGCGTTGGGGTCTTCCATCTCTTCCTCAACAATTTCTTCTTCAATTGGCGCCTCTTCTGATGTCGGTTCATCCACCGCTTCCATGGCATGTACCACTGGTCCTCGTTGAGTTAAACCTCCCCGCACTATACCTCGACCACGCTGCGGTGTGCCTCTTCCACGACCCACGTTATTTCCAGAAGGGTTTTCCTTTTGTTGCTGATTGAACCATGCTTTTGGGCAATCTTTAACCCAGTGTTCTGTGCTACCACAAACATAACAAGCACGATTGATATGACGACATTGATTTTCAGGATGAGGAAGTTGACACCTATTACACCAGTTAGTAGTAGATGGTTGAGGTAGTCTAACTGGGGAAGGTAGTGGTGGCCTGACTGTTGAAGGCACAAATGACCTATTGGGCCTAACAGTCTGTGTTGTTGGAATACCACGGCCTGGCACAGTCATTCCTCGTCCGCGCACATTCCGACTTTGGTTGATACGAAGTTGGATCTTTCTTTTATGATATACATCCATCTGTTCTGCAGCATCCATTAATTCTTGCAAACTCTGATTAGATTTATGATCCACCGCCATTGCAATATCTAGATCTAGCCCATCTAGATATTGACGCCTTTGTCTACGAGGATTGTCAACAATATCCGGTGCATACTGAGACAGACTGAGAAACTGATTGTTGTACTCAGCCACTGTTCTTCCCATTTGTTTGAGCGTGACGAATTTTGTTCTCATGGCCTCCTTATGTACTTCTCCCATGAATCGTTGTTCAAATCTTTCCTCAAACCATGCCCAAGGAATTCGGGCAACATCCCCTTCGTAACGTCTTTTGACTCCTTCCCACCAGAATCTAGCAGCATTCTCGAAATAATAGGTTACTAGTGAAACTTGTTGTTCAGGCGGAGCTTGACATACCTCCAGTCGGGATTTCATAGCAGCCAACCATTCTTCAGCTGCTTTGAATCCACTTTCCCCGTCAAATTTAGGTGGTCCCAATCGAGCAAAAGCTTCAAATCTTCTAAATGTGGCATCCTCCCGATCCCGGGGACCTTGTTCCGCTCTGTCAGCTACTCTTCGTCCCCTTTCATAAGCTTGTAACAGGCGATTCACCTCTTGATCTTCCAACTCTACTCTTTCAGGTTCCTGGGCTTGTCTTCCTCCGCGTCTTCCACGTCTTCCACGCGCGTTCTCCATTGCTGGCTTCTAACGATTTAGTACTTACGTCCCTAAAATAACTGTTATTATATAAATACAACTATTCAAGCAAACAAATAAATGAAATGCATGCATGCCTAACTTAATGCAGAAATCGAAATGTCGTCTTAGCCCTTCTTCTGCCCAGACTGCCGCAGGACTGGTTATGGCTTAAACCAACCCCGCTCTGATACCACCACAAGAGACTGTCACATCCTGAGTATGATATGACAGAATCCCGCCACGAAAGTACTGATGTTAGTACTTCCGCAAGGCTTAGATTTTAATTTTACCTATGAAAGACGCATATATTTTTTTTTCTTTTGATAATATAGTCGAATATTATCAGTATGACGATAGTAGAAATATAAAACTAAGTAAAGTAAATACACTCACAACATCACACACAAATATATACATAACATTTACAAAAGTCTAGTACAACCTCCATCTCAACTCAAAATGTGACTGCCAACTCCGAACTGGGATCTATCTACAACACTTAGCTTAGTCTATATATACAACAAAGACTAACTAGTGCTAACCAAAAGTTGATCCCTAGTTCATCTGACTCTAACCACTAAACTCACTCATACAAATCCTCCTCTGGCTCCTGCTCCTCGTCAGAATCACTAATGATAATGACTGGAGGATCAGCCGGTGCAGGAGCCGGTGCAGGAGCCGGAGCAGGGGCCGGTGCTGGAACCGGAGGAGGAACTGGATCACTATGCTCAAAATAAAAGTAAACACCCATAGGAGAAAACGAGATATGGTGAGTCACATAAGCGTGCAAGTGGGGCACATATACACGCTGGTGGTAATACGATCCGTCAATAACTGCCACTGGTGGTCCCCTCGTGGGCCTGTGCGTCCCCTGGAACCCCCAACCGCCGAGGAACATGCAACAAAAATCAAGTGAGAAAAAAAATTTCTCAGTGCGGGTTTTAGTTCCAGACGTGGATTTCTGGTCGAAATATTATTCTGGAAATAATTCCCGTAATAATCAACATGAATAATAAATAATAGATAAATAATAAATAACTTAATCAAAATAAAATAGAAATAATACAATGCAACATCTATTTAATTACATACCGAGCACCTCATCAGGAAAGGTCCTATCGTAACCATCTGTAATAAACATGCATGAAATCAAGTCAAAAGAATGATCAATAATCACGGTCATATCAAATCACATCATATCACATCAGTAATATCAGTAATATAAAAAAAACACACTCAGGTCCCCTAACCCAACCGGCTGGGCAAGCATGAGGAGACCTTTCCCTAACCCAGGGCAGGCATGAGGGACGTGTCCCTAACCCTGGGCAGGCATGAGGGAATTCCATATCCGAATAGCGCTACCGAACTGGCCGAAGCCGGTGGCCGACCGACTCCGGAGAGTGGTATTGATTTTCCAGTCAGTCTTAACTCAGTACTTTCCTTTCATGATTATCATTCAGTATCTTTCAGGCAAGATTAGGTTGAGCTAGAAGGATTTAGCTCTTCCGTTAATTAAATATTCAAACTTGCCTGTTTCAATTCAAGTCAAGTGAATATGGAGATGAATTCAACATGAGTTGCAATATCTGTTCCTATAATCTAACATGATAAATTCATAATGCATAACAATGTGAAATCAACATGCCTATGCATTAATTTAAAATTACCAAACAATTTCTACAAAAATCCACGTATCCGCACCTGTACTTGGATCAGTAGTCTCTGGTGTCCAATCCCCTGTAATTAATAAAAATCGTTACTAATTAATTAACGATCATCTATATAAAGAAAAGGTCCGGCTTAAACTACCAGACTGACTGAGTTTTCTAATTAAATTTTATAGTAATTGCTTGTGTTTTCGACAATTTAATTCGTATTTATTATTATCTTATTTTATTTTATTTTAATTTATTTTATTTAAATTAATTTCATTTTATTTGAATTTATTTTGATTTATCCTTAATTTATTTGATTATTTATTTTACTTTCTTATATTTTATATTTAATTAATTAATTAGTTAAATAATTTATATTTATAATATTAATATTATTTTTTTATTATTAATTGATTATTAATAACTAAATCAATTTATTTTAATTACTTTCTTTTAATATATATATAATATATATAATTATTAGAAAAGTTAATATAATAAAAATCTAAAATTAGAAAGTTAATAACTAACATATAAAAGTAAATTTTATTTTAATTAGTTTAATTGCTATTTAAACATGTTAATTATATGTATAAATGATAAAGATTAACTTTATTTCGGTACTGGGCCAAATATTAAGTCTCGGCCCAGTCCCTTTTTTTTTTTTTCTTTTTCCTTTCTTTTCTCTTAAGCCCGACAAAGCCCAGTCCATCTTGGCCCAACCCGAAATTTTTTTTTTTACTTCAGTCCTTTATTTTTACAAATAAGCCCTTTTTGTTTACACTTAAGTCCTTTTTATTTACGAATCAGTCCTTTTATTTGCAAACAGGTCCTTTTTAATTATTTTTAGGTCCTTTTCTTTATAAGTTGGTCCTTTTAATTAACTTTTTAGTCCTTTTTCTTTATACTTTAGTCCTCAGCCCAAGTTTTTTCTTACGGATCAGTCCCTGGCACTGGTTTCTCTTGCCAGAACCGTACCAGTGGTACGTTTAGCGTACCAGAGGCTGGTACCTGGCCTCTAAGCACGGCCAAACGCCTAACTCCACTTCCTTCAAGCACTGTTAAACTAATTAAACTCAAATCCAATGATTTTTGATTGATTTCCCTCAAATTAAACCCGAAAACCCTAAATTTCTATTCCTAAATCTCAATCATGCTTCACTTTGCCTCCAACTCATCCATCCCAACTTAAATTAGCATAATCAAACTCTATTTCACCTCAGAAATTAGTAAGAACACTAATTAACCGAAATTGATTTAATCCTAATTCGGTTTAATTAAGAAAATCAATAACTAACTCAAATAAACTCAATCAAAGTTAGAGGTAGTGGTTATACCTTGATCTCTAGCTAATAAGGTCTAATCCTTTCTCTCCCGACCTCAGTTCCCCTCTCTCTCTTTTTTTTTTCTTTCGTGGAAATTTTTTTTTTTTCAATCCGGCCAACCCAAAAATCTACCCCAATCCCGTATTTATAGGCAAGTGAAAGAAGAAAGAAGGGGAAAAAAAAAACAACGGCGAAGATCGAAACAAAAAATCCAAATTTTTTTTCCATCAAACTTACCCGATTCTCCACCGTAGCATCACACGGCTACGGTTGGAGGCGATTTTCACTCAACCACGACCAAGGCGATGGGGTGGCCACACCGAATCCCTCATCAAAACTCGTGCTAAGCGGCGCGACTAATACGGTTGAAGCGGAGGAATCGGACGGAGAGAAAAATTCTTCGGCGGAGAAAGGAGATAAGAAGAGATGAGGCCAACTGTAAAATCGATTTTTTCGATTTTACCCTGTCCAGATCCTCTGTGACGAGAAATTTGTGGCCACTGGTGTGGCAACTCCTTTTAATTGATTTTAATTCGAATTTTATAAGATTTACTCAAATTAACAATAGATTTTATAATTAATTAAGCTTTGATTTTACTAGAATATTTTGTACAATTTATAGATTTTACACAAAGTCAAAAATTTCGAATTCGAGTCGATTTTCATGTTAGTTTTGATTTAATTCTGTGTTATTTGAATTTTATAAATATTATAATTATCAAGAATTATGAATTTCTTATTGATTAATATTCTTAATAATTTTGTTAATTGATCCTAATTAATTTAGATTAATTTGGTTGTCCCACTATGTTACAAAAACTACCCGGAAGAATACTCCAAAATATCCAAAGAAAATATTATTGTGTAGACGGACAACTGTACTTTGAAATCTACGATTTTCACAACCTAATTCTAAATGGAGAAAAAAATCCAAAATCAATAAAATAGGTAAGAAATAATTTCTGTACAAACCGTTCCTGTGATTTCTTCATTTTTCGGGTATGAAAAACTACCCGAAAGAATACTCCAAAAAATCCCAAAAAAATACCGTTGTGTAGACGAACGACTGTATTTTGAAATATGTGATTTTCACAACCTAATTCCAAAAAGGGAAAAAACATAAAATCGACAAAATAGTAATAAATCATTTCTTAGTAATAAATCATTTCTGTACAGACCATTCCTATGATTTCTTTAGTTTTCGGGCATAAAAAACTACCAAAAGAATAATCCAAAAAATCTAAAAAACAAAAAATATCGTTGTGTAGATAGACGATTGTACTTTGAAATCTGTGATTTTCACAATCTAATTCCAAACAGAGAAAAAAAATGCAAAATCAACAAAGTAGTAAAAAATTATTTATGTACAGACCGTTTCTATGATTTTTTCAGTTTTCGGGTATGAAAACCTACCCGAAAGAATACTTCGAAAAATCCAGAAAAAATATCATTGTGTAGGCGGACTACTATTACTTTGAATTCTGAGATTTTCATAATCTAATTCCAAATAGAGAAAAAAAATACAAAATCAACAAAGTAGGTAAGAAATCATTTCTGTACAGACCGATCCTGTGATTTCAAATTCTGACAAGTTCTTCTGTTTTTTTATATGGATTTGCTAAGCATAATGACTTCCTATCTGTTTGATATAGGAACATTTTAGCCAAATCAATATTATAAATAAAGATGTGTGGGTGTCGGAATCTTTTAGTTAAATGTAGTCCGACACTTCAAGCAATGTGAAATAACATTTGACCTATTTCTCTAATGGGATACTTTATAACTATTTGTGTGCCGAGTACAATTGCTCATAAAACTGACCCACTTCACCAACAGAAAATAAATTAGCAGCACATTGTTTTATTTCTGATTTTTGTGACCCCTTTATATTATTTAAGAATCTAAGGTAGTTCATGCCTAATTGTTATTTGGTCTCTTCAACCATTGCTTTAAATTTCTATGCAATATAATTTTATAAAATTGAAATAGTATCATATAATCTTATTTTCAATATATTCATTACAAATGATAATTAATATTAAAATTTTTTAAAATATTTCGTACAATAAAACTCGATTTGTTGCAACAAATTCAATAATTAAATATCAGTAAAAATTTCAAAATCGAGCAAAGCTCGATGTATCCTCTAGTGTATATCAATAGCGAAATTGAAATATATGAACTTGATTTTTCATGCATATGAAGGGATCTATATGCTACAAACATAATCATTTTATCATTAATTATCAATCTATGAGTAGAAAAATGCTGACGATTAGAGCATATTGTTAATATTTGAGAATTATAAGCTAAATTTAATTATTTTTTGATACTAAATGTTTAATAATTGACATGGGAATAATTAGATTTTTGCCACTACAAAAATTGACAAATTTGAGAAATGCCATTCTTAAATAGCTAATTAGAAATATGCCACTATAATATTGTCAAAATTAGTTTTATGCCATTAATTCCTCCTAAATATTGCTAATTAGAGATATGCCACTCTAAAATTTTAAAAATCCCTAAATTACCCTCATTAGATTAAAACATTAAGAAAAGAAAAAAAACACTTATGGAAAGAAAAAAAAAATTTAATCTGTCTTTTTTCTTTATATAGCTAGTTCCGTTCATATAAGAAATATATATATATATGATTTAATAATCCGATTAAGACCATGATGAATATATTTATTATCTCCTATACTTTAGTTTCATTTTTTAATGTGTGCGGCAGAAATAAATACACGATATGGATCTTATGTTACAATATTAATACACGTATTATTATTTAACATATACCATACAACATATATATTAATTCATTTATTTATCATTTGGAATAATTGTGTGACTTGAGAAATATAAACCACATATGTTAGTAAAAATTTGCAAGCTGCAAAGTTTGAAAATTTTGATTTACACAATAAAAAAAAGTTAATGGCATTTTTCTAATTTTAATTTTTTTCAGTGGTATCAAACTAATTTGTCATTTAATAATGGCATTTTTCTTATTTTAACTTTTTTTTAGCGGCATCAAACTAATTTGTCATTTAATAATAGCATTTTTCTAATTAAAAAAATTTGTAGTGGCATATTTAAAAGGATAAAATTGACAAATCAATTTATCGATGGCATAAAACTAATTTTTACCATTTTATAATGGCAAAAAACTAATTTTTCATTTAGTGGTGGCATTTTGCTAATTTCAAATTTTCACGGTGGCATAAACCTAATTAACCCATTGACATTTGATTGTAAATTTTACTATCTTCTTAGCAACTCTCTATTTTGTTCGATTGCAATAAAGTCTCCAGCTAATACTCTCAATCTCTGAGAGATTGTATTTTTTTTAAAAGGAAGTATATTCCAGTAATCCAGTAGAAATTTGACATTAGGTTCATGTCTTATTTGGAATTTCAATTCTCATATTATTTACAATTGCACGTGTTTCTCCTTAAGATTGCGACTTAATTATCAAAAGGCAACATATTAGAATTGAGAATTGAAAATTAGGATATCATTCTATATTAATTGTTTGTATTGATGGAAAAAGGATAATGAATTAGAGCAGATCGGGATAACAAATCAAGGAAGTCTCAATAGAATATTTTGATTATATTTTTATTGAATTATATATTTATTGTTTTCTTAATTAATTTGATTATGTTGTAGCTTTTGATTGATATTTCACAATATTTACAAATATTTTATCAAATTGCATCCTGATAATTAGGTAATATGTTATGTTTGAACATTAATTTTTAATGTGAAGCAGAATATAGTACAATAGTCGCGAGACCCTTAGATGCTAGGGGTTGTAATTGTGGACTTATAAAAAAAGAATTAGATCTCAACTATGTTATCCCGGTACTTCGAAACATCAGCCGTACCCGTACCGGGTACTGGTACCGTACCCGTACCGGGTACGAACCGGGTACTGGTACCGTACCCGGTACGTACCGTACAAGTCAACGGTCAACGTGTTGATATTAGTGTTTATGTCATTTATTTATGTAAATTCTAAGTTTATGTCATCTATTTGTGCAAATTCTAAGGCGTAGCTAAACAAAATTATGTTATACACATTATATTTTGTAATATAATATAATTATTATAGATCAATAACATATTCAAATAATATATATATATCGTCGTATCCGTACCAGAGATTTTTTAAATTTTTCGTACCACCATACCCGAATCGTACCGGGTACGGTACTCGTACCTGTACCAATGCAACATAGGATCTCAAAATTAGATGCTGATGGATTTGAGTAGAGAATAAAACAATTTATCATGTGTTTCTTCTCAAGTTGTATAACAGTAAAATCAGATCCCTTGAGTCTTAAAAATTGGGAACAAATACGAAGGTTAAAATAGTATCTTAGGAATAGATAGAAGAGGGGAGGGATGTGCCGAAACCAAATCTGCTGCCGCGCGGCAAACGTGCCGCGCAGCATCCCAACCGTCCGATGGATGATGGGTGGCCCGTGCAAAACCTCAGATTGATAGGCCCGAAAAAAATGAACCGCTCGGATCAAATCGAACGGCTCGGATGGTGCGCGGCAAGGGTGCCGCGCGGCACCAGAATCGGATTCGGATGTGCCTGGTGCTTGCCTCCTTGACTGCGCTAGGTAGAAATTTCCCTTGACTGCACTCTATCGAGAGAGAGATAGAGTGCGGGAAGGGCATGAGGGTCTGAAAATTTCCCACTGCTCGGGAAGGGCATATTGTTTTCTCGCGATTTCGGCAGCCCCAATTTTTCCATCCAAATCACGCGAAACAAATTGAACTCTCGGCCAAATGTCAGTTCCGATCAGAAGATTATGTTTACCGAGAATTCTATTTGATGTTTGACCTCTTGAATTTTCATTCCGATCAGACCCTTAGTCTTTGTAGCCACGACATCTGGAAGTTTGTATTTTATTGTCCCCAACCCCAAGGGCTTGATTGTAAAAAAAAATCATTACTAAATTGCTTTAAAAAAATTAGGGAGTGACTAGTGTCAAACATATAGGACACATGCACTTCTCCAACATGATAAAAATTTAATTTTTGAAATTAGAATGACCGATCCGAACCGCTTAAATTGTTCTTCATAATAAAAACTCTATGGAAACAAAATTTTATATTTTTTCAAGTGTTTTTTACTATTTTTTTGGAATTTTTGAATATGCTCAATCAAAAAAGTTATGAACCCTCCAATTTTAAAAATTCGAAAAAAAATAAAAAATTTGATCTTCAAGGATATTTTAATATAAAGATCATATTGAGCGGCGGATCAGCTATTTAAAATTTGAACGGTCGACGTTTAGATCGTGTTTGACGTCCTATATGTTTGATTCTAGCATTACTGGCTAGAATCATTTCAGTATAGGAACTTGTTCAGGAATTTTTACTATAAACAAAAAAAAATTCCACACATTGAGTGGACTTATATGCTCTTAATAATAAATAAACAAAAAAAATTGGAATTTTGTTACAAAGGTTTATATTTCATAGAGGCATGTATCTCCTTGTTACAAAGGCATCCCAAGTCCATGCGCCATTGTCACTGGCTTCTCCGCCAATGCTCCTCTGCCAATGGCGCGGCACCAGTGCGTCAGGCGCGCCTATATGCTTAGTATTAAATTTATTTTTCTTTAATGTTTACTGTTAAATTTAAAATTAACGTCATGTGCATTAAAAAAAATACGGACAAAATAGTGAGCTTGCTAGAAACCCAGGTTTAATTCATTCAGGAAATTTCGTCATAGTTGGTCCCCTTGGAGATGATTATAAAAATTTCCCTAATAGAATATGGATGGAGAGGATTGTTTGTGGAGTGGAGAGATGTTGTTGAACAGTGGTGGAGGCGAGCAGAAATTTGGTCCTGTACAATTTGCGCAAAAACCTGATCAGTTCAGTATAGGATTTTTTTTTTTTTTTTGTTTATAGTAAACCTTTTGTGTATTTTTTGCCTGATGCATGAATCAGACTTATTAGATTTACTATACGTGCATTTCTGGCTAGATTCGCTAAAATTTCTCCTATGGTCGCTTTCAAGTATCACACTTTTGTTTTGTTCCCTGACCGACATATCAACAATATATATTTTTTTATTGCATAATGAAGTAATGAAGGGAGAAAAGGGAACCGAAGTTCAACGTAGTAAAATTTAATATATAATTTTTTTATATTTTTTATTACTGGTTATTGCATAAATTTTGTCAGCGCCATACCACCATTCATTTTTTCCCCTAATTCTAAATGATTTGAAATCTTGATTTATAAATTTCATTTCAGTAAGTACACTAGCTAATAGATGCGAATTTTAAATAATCCGGACAAATCAAATCGAATAAATTGATTCGTCAGAAATGTGTCGATCATATAATTGGTACGTTGACCAGTTAACAGCTTTTGATTAGAAAACTATCAATCATACTAGTTCTTATACCACGCCTATCTCAACAATAGAAACGATGTCTATATCAACATGTCATATCTCTTTAATATAAGTCGTCTGGAAGCAAAAGAATTTTTTTTTGCTCTAATAATGCAAGGAAATGTTATATTCCTTACTTATTCCTCACAGTATGCGAAACTATTATACAAAAAACACCTCCGATTAATACAGAATGGCAATTGGGGTCCACTTGGGGAGGCTCTTCAGAAACTCAGAACAGTTCACACTCAGGTGGATACCCCCAGGAGACGGGAATATGAACCTTCAATTTTGGAGCCATATACTGTCCATCAGGGAAAATTTGTCTTTGATTTAGAAGTGCTATTTTAATTTTGTCTGATCTGAGACAGTCAGGCATTTGTTCAATTTCTGCCCATACTTCAAAGCATTCTTACATGCCTTCACAGTTACTCAGGGGTGCTCTCTTGCAACTTCAGAGGAACACCATTCTATTCTAAACTCTTCTCTGCCAGCTTAACTCAAGGACCTGTTAGCAATTGCCTTCTTCATTCTATGGAGAGAGAGGTGTAACAGAATATTTAAGAAAGTTACAAAGAAGCCAGCAGAACTTGTTCAGGAAGCTATGTTTGAATGGAATGCTTTGAAGAAGCAGACAATCTATTCTTTTCCTTTACTTGCTACGATATTTATTTGTATTAGTTTTTTTTACTTTTTTCTTTAGCTATTCGGGTTAGCAGCTTGCTACCTCTTCTGTAATTGCAAACTTTTTTCAATTTAAATATAAAAAGACAAGGGCTAGACCCTTGTTTTTCTTAAAAAAAAAAAAAAAAAAAAAAAAAATTCATGATTCACCGAACCAATTTTCCTACCGGATAAGCTTGAAAACGGGATATTTTCAAAAGAGATGGGAGAGTTACGGATTGGCTGATCTAGTGCCTCCTGTAACTTGGGCATTTAGTAGGCAGAACCCCAAATGAAAAAGTACATTCCAGAGTGTTTTTTTTTTTTTTTTTTTTTTTGTGTGTATGAATAAGCGGAACGTTAAATTTTATGACAATCGAGTTGGATTACTGATCAAAAGACAAGATTTTATAAACCTTTTGTTTATTGATTGTTAAATTATAACTTCTTAGTTCTTATTGAAACGAAGTACTTGAATCCGAGGTTAATGGAGTTGAGGCACAAAATTTACACAAATTCAGACCGCACTAAATCGTAGATAAATCCGTGCTTGTTGCTCACTCTCAGTGTTGTGACTTGTGACCTAGTGGGATCCAAATTTTAATTAATATTTTTCTCCTGACGTGTGCTGATTGTATTTTTTTTGGAAAAACTAGCTAGCCACTAACTAGTAGACGTGTGCTGATTGTAAAGTTACATTTTTAGACAATAATAGATTATAAAAAAAAAAAAAGCGAGAAGAACATGTTTATTTCACACATGCAATCAGCAATCAGCTGGGAAGAAGAAGTGGAAATTAAGGGAGAGAAAGAAAGAGAAAGAAAAAATGTCGGTCAAAGGGGACAAATGTGTGTGTGTCACCGGCGGCAGTGGTTTCATTGGTTCATGGCTGGTGCACTTCCTACTTGACCGGGGTTACACCGTTCACGCCACCGTCATGGATCTCGGTGCTATCTATCTCTCTCACACACACGAAACATAAGCATTCATTAATTAATTACCTACTGAATGCAGAACAGACCAATCTGATGTCAATGCAAGGAATTGTTTTAGATCGTATTAATGATTTAATAGATTTATTAGTTTGTTTCTTTTGTATTTCATATATTATCACTCTCACTAATTTTGTGCAAATCTTCCTCCAACATAAGATTACAGAGAATAACTTTTTGATTTTTCGCTGACAATTGTATATTGTACTATTCTACATTTTAGAAAATGAGAATGAGACGAAGCACCTGATGGCAATGGAAGGCGCAGCTGATCGACTGAAGCTATTCCAGATGCACTTGCTGGACCCTTCCTCTGTGCTGGCACCAATCAAAGGCACGGTGGGTGTCTTCCATCTCGCAACGCCTCTGGTAGCCGAAAAAGACCCCGAGGTAATTAATTGATTTATCTCTTGTATCAATTAACCAACCTTAATCATGTCCTGACAGACTCACTGGTTTTTTGAACATTTTCCCTTCCATCAGAAAACCTCAAGTGAATAAAAATTGCTTTCCACAAATCAAACAGCATATTCTAATTCTGGTACACACATTTAAAAAGTCAACACATTGTTTTCTCTTATCTTTTGTGGTTTATACTTTATAGGACCTGCTTGTCAAACCAGCTGTGGAGGGAACACTTAATGTGCTCCGAGCAGCCAAAGAATGTGGAGTCAAGCGTGTTGTTCTGACATCATCATCCTCTGCAATTGCTCCGAACCCTCATTGGCCAATTGATGCCGTACTGACGGAGGAATCATGGGCAGATGTCGACACCTTCAAGAAGAATAATGTATATCATTTTTCCTAATTTCGTAATATGTCATTATTTCAAAAATATTTACAACTTTAATATGAAATTTAAGTATTTAACATAAGTACAAATAATACACACACACACACACTGATAGTTAGAAATTTGTTTACTGAGTAACTGAATAAGCGCTTTGGTTCTGTTAAAGCTGTGGTACCCAGCATCAAAGATTTTGGCAGAGAAGGCGGCATGGGACTTCTCAGAGAAGGAAGGCTTGGATGTTGTTACAATTTGTCCGGGGATGGTTCTTGGACCCGTGCTCCCACCTAAGGTGTACGGCAGTCTCGAGCTGTTTATTTATATTCTCAAAGGTTCGGTAGTCACTTGCATTTTCTTAAAAAAATTTACCAAATAATTTATTAATTTTCAAGTTTCTGAATTCTGATTTCCTTGTGTCTTCTTGGAATTGCATAACAAATTAGGCATACTGGTTCCGAATCTTCCGATGGATTATCTGTACATGGGTTGTGTTGATGTGAGGGATGTTGCCAAAGCTATGATACTGCTGCATGAAAACCCATCTACTAAGGGTCGACACTTATGCGAGGAAGCAATCACCAAATTTTCTGATCTTGTCAACAAAATATGCGATCTATATCCTGAATATCAAATTAAGAGGTGAGTACCTCCTTCTTCCTTGTCTAAGAGTTTCAATATTTTTTCATTTAGCTTAATTTGGTACTTCTGTGTATTTAGGATTGAGGAAGATAAGCAACCTTGGCTGGTACGATCAGATAATCCTTCAAAGAAGTTAATAGATTTGGGTCTGGAATTTTCACCAATGGAGAATATTATCAAGGATACCGTTGACTCTTTGAAGAGCAAAGGATTCATTTAATGATGCCATTCATTTGAAATTCTTTTCAGAAATAAATGCTCCAATAGCCCATCATGGTACGTTGTTTGGATAGTCTATTCCGGGTTGTTAATTTGTTGTTTGGAAGTATGGTTAATAAGAATAGAATAGCTTGTTTAAGAACAAAGATGGTGAATAAGAAATGGTGAAGAGTTGCTTATTCATGAATTAGGGAATGTTGTTTTGATGGTTAACTAAGAATAAGAACAAGGAAAAAAATATAAAATAATATTTTGTTGTTGTATGCTTAGCTAGTTCCAATCTAGTTCCAACATTTTGTTGGAACAAGAACAAGGATAGGAATAAACTATTCGGCTTATTCTCAAATATGTTTGGTACCCCTTAGAACAAACAATTTCGAATAAGGCCTTATTCAAGGATTCCAAACATCTTACTTTACAAAAAACTAGGAAAACATAATGGAAAACGATAAAATTAGTGAAACAATTTCATGGAACTCTTATTAGGCACAATAGATTTTCCGAAAAAACTAATAAGAAAAAATATAAATAAAGATGTGTGGGTATCGGGGCCGATTGGTTAAATGTAGTCCAACACTCCAAGCATTGTGAAATAGCATTTTTTTTTCAATTTCTATAACGTGACACTCTATAACTATTTGTCTGCCGGGTATTATTGCTTATAAAATTGACTCGACTCACCAACATACCATAATCTGGCAGCACATTGTTTTATTTCTGATTTTTGTGACCCCTTCATATTTTCATTTTTATCATATCTTATCTCTCTTTTGTGTTGCTCGGAGTCTCTTTCTACATTTCTCTTCTACTCCTCCAGTAGCACTCCCTCATTTTGTTGCCCTTATTTTTCCGTCAATATGGCACAACTATACTAAATTAAATTTAAATTAAGTCGTTTTCATTTTATCTTTTGTTAGAAAAATACCATTCATCTTGGTCTATTTTTATTTATTTACCTTTTTAGCAATTATTTTTTATTTAAAGAAATAACAGCACTGATCATGAAAATAATAACTACAGCGACACTGTCCCTCGGCACAGTAAATGAACGGTACAGATTAAACCACTCTCCAAATAACTGTAGATAAGCATGTTGGTCCCTGCTCCCTATACGTTATTATCATCAAATAATGATTACATTATGGCAAATTCTGGGATGCGGACGTTTATAATTTTTTGAACGGGCTGTGATTACTCTGATTGAGCAGGCGGGCTGGAGAATGCAGGAGTCGGGTTTAATTAGTTCTGAAGAATTTCCCTTAGATAAATTTATTTTGTGGATGCTTCAAGTCCGATACTGTGACGCTCCAAATTAATGCATGCATGTATATGAAAATGTAGAAAGAAGCTATACTATACGTCTGAAGTTCATACTACAGTCTGTATTTTTACATCATGATGTAGTAATTGTTGGCCAAATTTAAATTTTTTTAGCTTGTGCAAGTGCCATCAGAGGTTGCTTATGATGGTGACATACTGACATTCTTCTCCATATATTGATGGTGTTGAATAGAAGGAGATGCGTTGGGATTAATACAAAATATGTGCATGAAATTGTTCGATTCTTATTGTATAAAACAGGTTTGAAATTTATGAAGTACAAAATAGTGAGCTTGCTAGAAACCCAGGTTTAATTCATTCAGAAATTTTGTCATAGTTGGTCCCCTTGGAGATGATTATAAAGATTTCCCTAATGGAATATTGATATATATTAGAGTGAGGATAGGTTGTGGAGTGGAGAGATGTTGTTGAACAGTGGTGGAGGCGAGCAGAAATTTGGTCCTGTACAATTTGCGCAAAAACCTGATCAATTTGCCTAAATTATCATTTCAGTATATGATTTTTTTTTTACGTTTATAGTAAACCTTTTGTGTATTTTTTGCCTGATGCATAAATCGGACTTATTAGATTTACTTAACATGCATTTCTGGATAGATTCGCTAAAATTTCTCTTATGGTCGCTTTCAAGTATCACACTTTTGTTTTGTTCCCTGACCGACATATCAACAATATATATATTTTATTGCATAATGAGGTAATAAAGGGAGAAAAGGGAAACCGAAGTTCAACGTAGTAAATGTTAAAATATAATTTTTTATATTTTTTATTACTGGTTAAGTGGTTATTGCAAGAAGGATTAAATTGTATACTTTTATTTTCAACAAGAAGTTAATAATAAATAAATAAATCTAGTAAACTTAAACCAAGGCTGTAGGAGAACGTTCAAGTACACGTAGGAGAAAAAAAGAAAAGAAAATACAACTGTTTTTTTAATTTAAAAAAAAAGAAAATACAACTGGAAGACTAAAAAGCATAGGATTTACTGAGGCAAAAAAAAAAAATAGTGGCGAACCCACCCGTCAGCACCTGAACTCGTGTAGACCGGATCTATTCTGCATAGGGAAGATCCGAAATGCGAGTTCCCGAAGACCGTACCCGATAATGCGCCCCGACAGGACAACTCAATTGCTACCCATTACTACGTGTCCTGCTGACGTGCTTTTAGGAAATATGAGCGGTTAAGCGGCCAGCCCTGTTCTGCTGAGATCCCATCTGAACCGTCGGATTAGAGACACGCGATGAGCTTATCATGACCCGCAGGACATGATACCCCGAAAATTTTGGCATAGCGCCAGGAAGCAATTGGCGGGAACATTTGCCAATCTACCCGCCCCCTCCAGTTTCGTAGCAACGGCTCAGATTTGCAGCGATCCTCTCCACGTTCCATCGCACGGATCTCAAAGCGCCTCGCTCTAGATTTATTTCCTTCCCTTTTTTTTCGTCCCCATTTGGTATTTGTCTCCAGTGAAAAGCAAGCCAAGAGCCCAAGAGGCGAAACAGAAAAGGATAAATAGTTTGGAGAGGCGCAAGAGGTTTTCGCTGATAGATCTGAGAAATTTCAGTCCATTCCAAGTTAGATCGAAAGGTTTTGTACTACTAATATTTTCTTATGGTTTTATCTCGATTTTTTCCTTTTGTTTTGATAGGGAAAACACACATTTGTTTTTCGACTTAGGTCCGATTTGCTCGTCATTTTTGTTTGCAGTTTAAATCAAGCAAATTCAACTAAAATCGAGCAAATTCTTGTTTTCTTATAGCCTAATTTTTCTCTATTTCATTTCTCCAGTGTTAGGCACGTTTTCCTAGGCAAAGCGGTGAGCAAGAACTGTCCACCTAGTTTTTGTTGAAAAGATAAATAAGAGCGCCTCAATTTGTTGTTAAACGACAAAAAAAATGGAAGATCCGATGGTTATTGACACCGTCACTGAAAAAGCGCCTCAGAAGCAGCTCAAGAGAAAGAGGCAATCTCTTAGTTTAAACCTCTTAAATAACAAAGAAGCCTTGATTTTGGAATATCAGCAAGAATTGGAGGGCTTATTTGGATTTTATAAAGAGGTTTCCGGTTTGGCGGTGAATCTTGATAACCCGGTCAATACAAATTCATTAATCGCCGCTTTGTTGGAGGAGAGAGCTGTTTCCTTATCTAGATTGGCTGGAGAGATATTTGAGAAGGTGAAAGACAGAGAAGGAATGAGTTTGGCGTCTGTGAAAACCTCAGTACTTTTGTTGGGGCAGAGAGTTATGTATGGTACTACCAAAGCAGATGCTGATGTGTTAGAGGATGAATCTGATTCTTGTCTATGGTGCTGGGAGGTAAGAAGTGAATTAAAAATGCAAAATGTATCATTATTATATTCTTTTGTATTTGTCAATATCACTTGAAGCTGTCATGTTGACCCCTCACTTTTTGTTGTGACATGCGTCAACTGCCTTTATTAGCACAAGGGTAAATATGTATGAAGTAAGTAATTCATACAATACGTGGGTAATGTTTAAGAAAATCTAGCAATAAGGTTAACATGTAATTTATCGACGATCTGAAGTGATTATTTGTGTTTAATAATTACAGAAAGTTTGTCTAATGATTATGCGACTTTTTATTTTGCAGACAAGAGATCTGAAGCTCTTTCCTCCAAGTGTACGTGGAGTATTGAGTACAAGGCGACTGGCGAGGAAAAAGATTCATGATAGGATATCTGCGCTTACTGGTAACAGATCTTTATTGGAAAATATTTACACCTTCACGTTGAGATTTAAAATGCCCGAAGGGTTTGTTTAGGTAAATGTTATTGGAAGCTGTAGGCAGAACTACCAAGATGAACTCAATTCACCTTTTGTTGTTTATTTCATTCCAATTACCGCAATACCTTTTTGCGGTTCTATTGTTTTTTGTTCCTTTCAAGACAACTTTGCTACATTTTCAACATGTATAAAGTGTCATTTAATTACAAGGAATTATTTCAAAAGTTTGTTTGAAACATCAAATTGGCATCTATAACAGTACAAGTACAAAAAATGCCGTGCAAATCTCTTCATTGAAAATATTTCTTGTATCTGACCTTTTTTTTCCTTAAATGTAAGCAAAGTAGTGTTCCTTCATCTTGGTTCACAAAGAGTGACAAATGACATTTAGGCTTTCATGTAAATTACGAAGGGATAATGCAAACAAGGATAGTGTTAATATTTTGTTAAACAACACGTGTTCTGTGTATTGTGTGTTTTGTTTGCTTATGCTTTCTCCTTTACCAGGGTACCGTGCACTATACATTTTACAGGAGTAGACATATTCCCTGATTACAATAACAACGAGAAAAGAAAATTTCATTTATCTTTATCTCACATTTTGCACTAAATTTTGCTTCTGTTTTTTATTTTAGCAAATATGTCTGCATTGGAGAACTCAGAGGACATCAACAGTCAAGTCAGAGCTTTATCAAATCTTCGCAAAGTACTCAACTTAGAGGGAATTCGTTCTTTTGTAGAGAAGATGAAAGAAAAGAAGGGTTCTGAAATGTATAGAAACTAGCCCTTTTTTGTCTAATTTTTTAATAGCTATGAACCAATTGAAGCTTTTAATGTAATGCACTCTTTTGGCAGGGCTGAGAAAGAGGCTAAACTGAAGGAAAAGGAACTGATGAAGGAAATTGAGAAAAATAAGAGGAATGCAGAGAAAGAAAAGACCAAAATGGATCGCCAGATTCAGAAAGAAAAGATCAAGGCTGTAAGATCCTCACCATATCTACATCCTCTTAAGTTCATTCTCTCATATAGAGTTGAGATAGTAACTTCTTCAATACAAAACTGGATACTTGGGAAAATATTTATGCAATATATTGCTTGGGGTGCTAACTTTAATTATATCCATTTTGCATTTTGATATGGTTTCTGTTCCTTTAATAATGTATGTATTCATTTTTGCTTTTCAATATGGTTTTAATGCTTGGTCCTTTCAAGTCAAAATATTTTGTTAAGTTTCCTTAAAAGAAACAAAACAAAACTGAAATATCGCTAAGAGGGAAAGCAGAAATACACAGGCAAAGCTCTTTATATATCAATATGGCTGATATGGTAATCTGGATATTGTAATTGAGGCCAAACTTAAATTCAATTTATCATGTGAATATAAAGTTTGGAGTTGCTTAACAAGTTATTTGTCCAAATGTATGTGCCTTCTAATTTTGAAACTTCTTTTTTTTATGAAATTGTAGGAAAAGGAACAAAAGAGGATGCAAGAAGAGGCTGAAAAAGAAGCAAAAAGACGTGAGAAAGAGGAAGCTGAGCTGAAAAGACAATTGAAAAAACAAGAAGAAGAGGCTGAAAGAGAACAAAAGAGGCGTGGCAAGGAAGAGGCTGAGTTGAAAAAACAACTTCTATTAAAAAAGCAAGCGAGTGTGATGGAGCGATTTCTAAGCAAGAGTAAAAAGCACAATAATGAGATGGAGCATTCGAAGAATGGTTTATTAAAGAAGGAAGACATGGATGAATCAACTCAGAAGACAAAGGCGGTTCTTGGTGCTGCCACATTATCTATGGATTGTGCCTTTTCTATAGGAGAAAACCTCTCTGTCGATGAGATTTGGAGGTCAGTTTTGTCCTTTTTCTATGGCTTCATCAACATTACTTGATTTCAAGGACATCGTGTAAAAAATTAGCCAGATCTAATTGGTATATTTCATTAAATCTGGACAATTTTCCTCATCTATTGATATATAACGTTTTTATTCCTTTAAATTGATTATGAAATTAAGTTAAAATAAACAAATTACTTTAACATGAAGAAACTATAATTTTGAACACTGACAGCGGGTTACTCAAATAGTTGAATTATGAGAATTGTGAATGTGTATGCTTTTATGTTGGAACTGTGGTCCATTTCATCAGGCCTAATTTCTGATTTTACAATATTTAGGTCTCATGTTACTGGGTGGAAAAAGCTAATGTCTAATAGCAAATTGAGCCGGTGGGGTTTTAGGCACAAGCCCAAGACAAATGTGGTTAAAGAATTGAAGTTACTGGGAAGTGAGATTTCGGAGGGCATAACATGTGAAAAAATGGATACAACTGATCAGGGACAAGAGCAGCATTATGATAAAATTCCGGATGACATGAAAGCATCAATTTCTGCTGAAGTAGATGTTCAGATTACCCATCTGTCAACAATCCATACAGTGAAGAAGAAACTTTTACAGTTTGATAAAAGTTATAGACCAGCATATTATGGCACTTGGAGTAAAAAGAGGTAATTTTTTTTAGATTTTATCATGCCAATTTGTGCTTGTACATTGTGACTTAGAACAGCATAAACCACCGATATATAGAACAATTTTGTTTTATTTACAAATAACCAATGACTTTCCATTATTCCTCACAAGCATATGCAAGTACTTGGGTGTTTTATTGATAAATTTCATCAATTTAAGAGTTCACTAATCGTAAATAATTCATCCTTGGGCATTGCAGTTCAGTGATTGGGCCCAGACGCCCTTTCAAGATGGATCCAGATCTGGACTATGAGGTGGATAGCGATGAGGAATGGGAAGAGGTTAATATTTAGGGAACTAGAAGAACTTTCTATTTGTTATATGTTATCTATCAATTCACTTATTAATTTTCAATTTAAAATTTAATTTAGGAGGATCCTGGTGAGAGCCTGTCTGACTGTGAGAAGGATAAGGAAGAGGAATTAGAGGAAGAAAATTCAAAGGCTGAAGAGGAAGACAGTGAGGATAGCTTTTTGGTTCCTGATGGTTATCTATCGGAAGATGAGGTAAAATTTGATTTCTGAAACAAGTTTGTAATATAAAAATTAATTGGGATTTGGTCCGAAGTACATGTCATAGTGGCCTGTTTTCTTATGAAGGTATTATCAATCATTTATTCAGTAGGAAAAGTATTAATTAAATGTGTTTTTGTTGGTGCTTTGGAGAATTCTAAGATTGTTCTTTAATCTTTTGCCAATATAGATAGAAATTAGAAAGTGTTTTTCAATAAAAATTTGATCTTATTTGTTTGGTGTAACTGAGTTTGGAGGGTTAACTAAAATAGTGGGACCTCTTAGTATTGCCGTGTAAAGCCAAGCAAATTGTTGTATTTTGGTGCTCTATGAATAGAACCCTGTTAGTTAATATAAGTAGATAAAGGCCTTCAAACATGTTGGGATATTTCACCACTAAATTCATGCTCTCTAAACATTATGAATCAGAACGAGATTTTCCACGTTAGTGTTTTCCCTGTTGCTGAAGTTACATATATGAGAAAAGAGTCTTTAGGGTTGAACATTTTTGTATGTTCAAAATATACAGATTTAGTGGACTGAACATATCCAATACTTACCATCCAATTGATTTACTTGCAGGGAATTGAATCCAGATCCCAATCAACTGAAGAAGAAACTGCTGACTTAAACACCAAATCAGAATTTGAAAGTGAAGAAATTAAGGCTTTCTTTAAACAACAGAAAGTGCTGCACAACCTGACTGAGCAAGCCTTAAAAAAGAGCCAGCCTCTCATAATTTCCAACCTAAATCATGAGAAATTGGATCTGCTAAACCAAGGTCTGACTGGCATGGACAAGTGGGAACAGGTTTGCATGCAAGCACTTTGCCTGCGGGTCTGGCCTGGCGGTGCTCCTATTGACTTGCCTGTAATTCAAGCTACAGCAGTTGAAGACGGAGTGGTTGCTGAGTCAAATGGAAAGACTGGTGGTACACCATCAGCTTCTGTGGTGGCAACTATCTCGGATTCTGACATGCCTGAATTTGTAAGTTATATTTTTCATGTATTCCTCTGGAGGCTAAGTATTTCTAACCCACTTCGCACTCTCTTTTGCTAATTATTATTGTACCAATATTCTACTTCCTTGCATGTATTGCAACCTAACTTGTGACAGGTGTAATTTAAAGCAGTTTCTAATGGAGAAAGGGTCAAAGTCTTTCTATATTTGGTGTTGCAATATTCTGTTAAGGTGCATTGGAAAATGCCTGAAAGTTGCACTGACGTTTGCATGTGTAATAAGATAAAAAATCAAAAATATGAATTTTATTTTATTTTAATATTTTTAGGTCCGGTTGATCCAATCTTGCCCTCATGGCTTGAATAAGGTGGTTGATTTACTGCAACAAACATTCACAAGTGTTTCCAAGACACAACTGAGAAACAAAGTGCGTGAAATTTCAAAGTTTGTCGATAATCACTGGGAGGTAATTATGAAAATTTATTTTTCTATCATATTCATATGCATGACAAGTATGCAGTCTTTTAATGCATTTGACCAGTGGCTAAGTTTCCATTTGAATCTTGCTTTTTATAGGTTAAGAAAGAGGTCTTGAATGCCCTTGGGTTACCAGCTACTTCTCCAGGTATCTTAATTATACATATATACTATATATTTTATTAGCATCATAAAGTAGTTGCACTGCTAGGGGTTCTAAAAACTTGGAGGATGCCATGATGTTATTTTATTTCAGCGATAGTCAAGTAGCAGGAGTTTCTACCTCTGTACTTTTGCCCAAAAAGTATCTTGATATTTGTTTATGTTACTTTCAAGATGATCTGGCTTATCACTTTTGCTTCTTTGTTTATAGAGAAAGCAGGAGGAAAGCCAAAAGGTATAGCACTATATTTCTCTAAGCGGTGCTTACCTCCCGAAGGGAACCACGTCAACATCTCTGAACCAGGATCCTTTTTGTGTTCCAAATCTGGAGTTGTTCATGACCAATCCAACGGCCAGCAATCTGACATCCAATCTCAGCCCTCAATATGATTTCACTTGTAATAACTATTTGAAAATAATTATGTTGAATTATTTTGTCGGTGGTTTTTGATAGTTTTTGGTGTTGTATATAGAGGGGCCTTACAATGTTGTCAAATTTTGGTTGTGATTGATGGATATGCTGAAGGTCCGGTTATCCAAGAGTTGATAGCGTTATATGTATGTTTCTTTTGTCGTAGAAATCATAATAACTTTGTATCTGACCTAGTTTTTGTTGATGATCCTTAGTTCCTTACTCCCTTTTAAACATTACTAGATAAATAACTTTGCTATTTTAAACATTGTGTAGTTTTTTCTATCAATGCTTTATTTTGGTAATGCTTTTAGTGTACATGATACTTGAATAAGTGTGTATATACCAGTTTTTTTTTAAAAAAAAAATTTGTTGAAATAGTATGTAGCAAAATCTTGATGCAGCTGTCCAATTGCAGTTTAACTGGACTATTGTAAGCGCTAGTATCCGAAACTCGAGGCATATTGTAATGGGGAAGCGGGTAGCCATTAAATTGGGCAAGTGGCACGATTATTTCGGCCCCTTTCTATTGTAATGGTCATTTTGTTTTTTTTTTTTTTATTCTGAAATGAGGGCTTTTTTCTTTTTGTTTAATTTTTTTAAATTTACAGAATTCTTTACGAAGAAAACTGCTAGGCCTAAGCTTGTAATTTTTTGTTTTTACCTTCGAGTTCGGTAGTGTTTGGGAGAGATCATATAGGAAGAAACAAGAGGTGATTTTGGGTGAATCTCTCATAAAATGAACTCTCTAAAAAAAAAATGCATTTTCAAGAACTTGGGTTCTTGAAATTTAATTTGTGGGACCTTCAGCAATTTTCGTGTTCCAGTGTAAGCAATTAATCTACATTTTGGATAAAGCAAACGTGCTTCTTCAGGTACCTTTTTAAAGGCAAGTGATTAATCTGCATTTCACGCCACGTGGCACCCAACTCTGAAAAGAAAAAGAAAAAAATTCAACCAGAAAGGAACTCCCGATTATATACAATAAGAAAAAAAAATCAAATATTTTGATATATAATATGATTTTTTTTATTATTTTATATACAATGTCGCATTCGAGTTTTGTAAAAATACCGTATCTCCGTACCCGCACCGTATTGGATATTAGCATCTGCATTCGTGCAACATAAAACTCCGTTGATTGACTGAACTAAGTTTCCGACAATTTTATCTTAAGGCAAGCATATGGCACTCAATTTCAAAATTACGCCACGTTATCTTAAAGCACTGAGTGCTGACTTCATGACTTCTGAAATTAATAATCGTGATTATTAAAATAAATTCACGGCAAAAGAGAAAACAAATGACTAACGTCCCCGCTACCCATTATGGAATGTAGAACTTGTTGCTTTATTTTATTCAAATGGTCCTAGCTGTTGAAAACTTGAAATGGCTTATATTCAACAACTTACATGGCCCAAACTTTCGATTGGTCTTTCTTTTTTTTTTTTTCCCCCTCCTCCCTAACTATGAATTCTTGTAAATATGACATTGGACGACTACAATCTTAAAAATTTTGCGACTCAAAAGATCGTAACTTTTTTCTTTACGCACAGGAAAACTGATGACGTATCAGATCTGACAGTTCTGTCGTATCATTGAAACTATATATTTCCATTATAAAGTATAACAGCGAGACCGATAGTGTATTTTTTTTTTTTTTTTTTTTTTTTTTTTTTTTTTTTTTTTTTTGCACGAGATTTCCCGTATACATTTGTACAAGTCCTAAACCGTTAAGATTTCGTCTTTTTTTCCCCCTATTTTGAACTAAATCTTTCTATCCTTATTCTCCTATAATTTCTCGTTCTCTGCCTAGTGGCTCTAAGAAAAGAAAATAATAATTGGCATGTCATAAAGCCGTTAATTTTCTATTGCCTTGTCTTTTATGCTTAATTTAGTATTTAGGTTCACTATATAATGAATGCGAGAGAATATTTCAAAATGTGGTAGAGTAATAAATTAACAAAGCTAGTTCTCCTCCCTTCTGATTTGCACTCACAATATTTCCTGCTGCTCAAATGGCTTCTTCCTCCCTGAAAAGATGGTTGAGGCCAGAGGTAAATTTCTTTATGCATAATTTGGACTTTAAATTGTCTATGCAAAAGAATATAAGTTTTACATAAGCCCCCGTACACATGAAAATCATTTAAGCATCATAAGACTTGGTTGTGGGCTTGTGGCTACTTGCTTGCTCCGATTGATTAACTGTATCATAACCTACCATGACGGAACTAAAGTGGTCTGTTAGATTTTAAATATATTTACTATTTTTCTTTTTGCATGAATTGTAATTGATTAAATAATCGTTAACATGAGAATATTTTTCCCCTAAATATTCACCATACTTTAATTTTGTTTGGTACTTTGATCGCCTATCGAGTTGATAATACTGAACCATTAATTTTTCAAAACATTCGACGAATGATCAATGAAAATTCATTTTATTTTTTTTATTGCATTCAATTTAATATACAACATATCCAACAAACATTATACAAAATTATTTTTTTTTTAGAAAACTAGGTAGTGGCTACCAAGTAGGACATTATACATAATTCATTGTGCGCTTTTATATTGGATAACCATGTGATCGGTGGTCATAGTCGTAAAGTATATTTGTTATCTATGAAATATAATCTGACTCTCCATACTTATAATTTTTTTTAATATAAATCAAACAGCTCACTTTGTAAATACATGAGCTAAATTTTCTAGTCAGTTTCAAATACATATACGAAATTTAAAAAAAAAGCTATATAAATTGCTGATATATGTCTGAATTCATGCGCGTGGATCCTTAATTTGAGTTTTTTTTATAAAAAAATATATAATTAATTAATTATATATGGTCAATATGACTCGCAGTCTACAAGGTGCGACGATCAGTTCTTTTACATTTTCTTCTGTAACACAATTTTGTTCTAGTTGATTTTTTTCGTTTCCAAAGGAGAATGCTTCAAATTTCATTATTCCTTGTTCTTTCGTCCTTCCAATCTTTTTAGCTATGTCAAACCAACTAAAACAAAAGATGTACTAGTTTGACTGTATCAATAACAAAATTTGTTTTAATATAATATGCCGTTTCTTTTTATGTTTTTTTTTTAATATGAAGGTGTACCCGCTCTTTGCGTCAGTTGGTGTTGCTGTTGGTATTTGTGGAATGCAATTAGCCAGGAATATTACAGGCAATCCTGACGTGAGGTAAAACTTGTGCTCAATCAAATTAGAACCCAAAAAAGGGGGAAAAAAAGGAGAAGAAGAGATAAAAAAAACATAGATGATTAATAGAAGTTTGAAAATATGACATTAATGCCCTAATGACTTAGGCATTAATGCATGGTATATAACCATTTTGTTCCTTAATTTAACTGCCATTTTTTCATAAAAATCAAGCAATTATTTCCTCACCAAGGTGGTTGCTTGGACTATTTTCTGAACGAAATTACAGGTTTCGGTACTAGTTTATAGCTAGCGAACCGAATTTGTTATTTCTCGGTATAAAAAAACTAAAGCACCAGTAACGCATTTTGCAATTATTGTAGGGTCACCAAACAAAAAAGAGCAGCGGGAGTATTAGAAAATTTTGCGGAGGGGCAGAAATATAAAGATCATGGTGTAAGGAAATATGTCCTTACAAAGAAGCCAGAGATCATGCCATCTGTGAACCACTTCTTCTCAAAACCAGAGTAGAATGTCTCCAAAATTATTATTATTATTTTTTTTGAATTTGAAGCAGGTTGCTCTAAGTTTAAAATAATAATTATACCAGTAGTCAAGCTCTGAATTCTCAACTCCATCTTACTTGACGGAGTATACTGCCTATGAGAAAAGAAAAGGAAAAAAAAAAGTAGACTCTACCATTGTATTTAGAGCTTTGTATTTATCGATTTGAAGTGGTGCATTATTTATTAATTTTTATCATGTATGTGCTAATTATTAATAATTAATGGAGATGTGCAAATGTGCAATTTTTTTTGTATGCATTATTTATCTATTTAATTTTATAATCATTCTTAATTCCTTTTTTTTCTGATGGTCTAAACAGTCAAATTGAATTACTGGTACAATACTATGAGATTTAGGAGAATTTCATGCTAAAACAAAAACGATAGGCATATATTTGCATGTACTCCATTTGCTGAGCATATCTAATCTAATATATACCTACTTTTTCCGAGGAATATCCAATGTTTTTCTTTATTTTGTGAATATTACCCACTTCGTCTGTGAATATACTGTTCAGGAAAATAAAAAAATTTATCGTATCTCAAGAGTTTTTGCACGCAGCACGCTACAAGAAAATGTGCCCAAACCGTACTAGATTAAATCTATTTGTTAATTCGGCCCATGGGCCTAACGAAATAATAACACGTTTCCACCTGGACATTTATGGTCTCACCCAAGAAATAACCTTAATTTTGTGTAAAACCTGTAAATGTTTCTTTTGCTTGCCAACCCCCAAAGTTTTCAGAAAATTAAACACATATTTAGTAGTATAGTTGTAGCAAGGTGCTTCAACTTTAATTGAACATAGTAAAAAAAAAAGGAAAAAAAACAGATTTGAGTATTCAAAAGAACACAGATAAATTGCTATGACGTAATAATGTTGAAATTTTTATGGTTTTTATTATTCATCCTTCAAAAATATTTTAGTTCAAGCTACATCGTTGGAGAATATACTCACAGCAAAGATTAAATAAATAAAAGAAGTGTATGGGTAGTTGAGCAAAAGAGCACGCGTTGTTAATGTTCCTTGGTTGAACGCTGCATACATGGGTCCACGAAGACCAGGTGTACAGAAAAGAGGACTCTCGAGAAAAGAGAGGCTCTCTCTTCTCTCTCTTCTTCGGTTCAGACTCTAGTGTCTCTTTCTTCCTCAACTCCTCTCAACTCAACTCCAGCGACTCAACAAAACAAATCTTCTCTCTTTCTCTTTCTAAATTCTAACCAAAGCTTCAATCGATCAAAGGTACACAAAACAAAACCTTCTCTTCTCCACCCCTTATTGCACCAAATTACTTCTCTTTTCTTCTTCATACTTTTTTTTGACTTTTCTTCAAGCTTTGACTTTACCAACTTGCCTCCTTTTCTCTTCATCTTTACCTAATCCTCCCTTCAGATTGTTGGTTTTTCTCCTTTTCAACCAGCGACCTCACCGATTCTTAGATTGTTGATTGTAGATTTGAATTTTGGTTTTAGAGAAGAGAGAGTTTAAGCAATTTCCTTTGGTTGGAATTCACCAAAATTGATTGGTCGTAGAATTGGAAACCTCTACAACGCCGATTTTTGCATTAAGGAAAAGCTTTAGAAAGCAGTGTTGTGAGCTCTATATGCCCAAAACCAAAATTAACAAGGGTCTTTCTGAGGAAGCTTGTTTGGTTGGCAGGTTCAAATTAGGTTTTACAGTTGCCTCCTTTTAAGTACATATCTATGTTTGTTTGGTGTCCAATTTGGTCATGTTTAACATTCTGTCTATAATTATCTTTATTTTTTCTTAAATTTCAGCTATTTCGCGACCCATATTTAGGGCTGTCGAAGCATTTCACTCCAAATTACAAAATTGGTGCAGAAAAGGGACAAATTAGCCATTTTTTCTAGCTCGAATGAACTAATTTTGTATATCACTACCGACAATTTCAATTATGGTTCTCAATCATCCACCCAATCAGAAAATTCTCTTGAGCAAGCTCAGATTACTAGTCTGACGATCGTAGCACCTCTGCCGAAGCATTTTTGGCCGTATATAAATAAAGATAAAGCCAGTTTCAGTTTCCCCTTTTGGTAATCATTAAAAAAGGATGATAAACAAATTTTTACGCTTCCCCAAGAAGAACTCCAAGTCTGGCGAAAAAGACTCTACATTACCAAGCTCTTCTTCTACCGTGAGAAATGCCGAACGGAACTCCACACAAAGCACCTCGGTGCCATCCTTCTCCAACCCCTATGCGGACAGGAACACCCAAATCACACCCAGCTCAAGAGTGAATGGTGGGTCTGCTTCCCCTCCCTTCGAACCCTTACCAAGCTTTAAGGATGTGCCAAGCTCAGAAAAACAGAACCTCTTTATAAAAAAACTGATTCTCTGTTGTGTCACCTTCGATTTCACTGACCCGACTAAGAATTTGAAAGAGAAGGAAATAAAGAGGCAAACTTTGCTAGAATTGGTTGATTATGTCACATCGGCCAACAGCAAATTTCCTGAAATTGTAATGCAAGAAATCACCAAAATGGTGTCTGCAAACATATTTCGGTCATTCACTACAGCCCCAAGAGAGAACAAGGTGCTAGAGGCATTTGATTTAGAAGAGGAAGAACCTGTCATGGACCCTGCATGGCCTCATTTACAGATTGTCTATGAGCTATTCCTCCGTTTCGTGCAGTCGTCAGAGACTGACGCAAAATTGGCAAAACGGTATGTAGACACCACTTTTGTTGTCAAGCTACTTGATCTCTTTGACTCGGAAGACCCACGAGAGAGGGAGTACCTAAAAATGATCCTGCACCGGGTTTATGGGAAGTTCATGGTTCATCGGCCATTTATTAGAAAAGCCATCAATAACATATTTTACCAATTCATTTATGAAACTGAGAAGCACAATGGGATTGCAGAATTGTTGGAAATTCTTGGTAGCATAATAAATGGTTTTGCATTGCCATTGAAGGAGGAACACAAGCTATTTTTGGTAAGAGCACTGATACCACTACATAAGCCAAAGAGCATCTCAATGTACCACCAGCAGTTGAGCTATTGCATCACTCAATTTGTGGAGAAAGACTGCAAATTGGCTGATACAGTGATAAGGGGGCTGCTGAAGTATTGGCCAGTGACAAATAGTGCAAAGGAGGTGATGTTTTTGGGAGAACTTGAGGAGATACTGGAGGCTACACAGCCAGCTGAATTCCAGAAATGCATGGTCCCACTCTTTCGGCAGATCGCCAGGTGCTTGAGTAGCTCACATTTTCAGGTATTTTCTGTACACATTCATCAGTAACTTGTTTTTCCAATTCAATATTTGGTGAATACTGTTGTCCTTGAATCTGATGTCCTTGTAGCTTACATTACATGGCATTTGCCATGTCCTTATTTTATCCAGTGATTATTGCTAAATCAGTAATTTCCTTCTGTTATTCTCATTTTCCTATTGCAGAAAGTTATGGGATCATGTACACAATGACCTAAGTTTATTTTTATTTACCCCTATTGAGTTCTTTATATTTTTAATGGGAATTGGTGTGTTCCTATTTTGGAAGGAAACTGATGTTAGAGAAGAGAACTGAAAAATATGATATGGTTGAAAGATACCAAATAGAGTTTGTGTAAATTCTTAGGTTTTTCATATAATTGGAATATTGAATTCAGTGGCGACTCCAAACACTTGTCCCTCTTTTTTTAAAAAAAAAAAAATTGATAATGTTTATGTTGTTTTTTCTTTTAGAAATCTAATGCAATAAGTATAATAGTGTAAATGTTGCATATGATTAATTTTAAGAAATTAAAAGTGATATATCTCTATTTTGTGTGTATGCTTAATAGATCCTTGGATTCGCCACTGATTGCATTTTATAGTCGAACATAATTGACTTGATCAAACTCTTATTGTAAGCCTACCAAGTTTAGGATTAAAACTTCAATGAAGGGTTGCAATTTTCTGCCTTTTCATTAACATCCAGCTGTTATATAGGGCTCTGACAATTAGGCACCACTTTCCAAATAAACAACTAATTTCCCTGGGAGATGAGCTCAACTGGGCTTACTTTCCGATTTATGCAATGGAACATTAAGCACCTACCCCCCCAAACCACCTTAACACAGCAGAATTCACAGCTGGTCCACCCCATTAGCTGACGTACTCAGCTGATCAGGACAATACTGAACTCTGATGCTGTGCACAAATACAGCAAACATCGTTAGAGCTATCAGAATATCTAATTGTGGATCAAAAACCATATATTTAGCCCTGATATATATTGATGAATAAAGAGGCATGTCTCTTAAAATAGAGGGCTTCTTTGCTTCGACTAGTGACTTGTTTTTTCAAACAGATCTGTTGCAAGCATGTAATACAATATTTATCTATTTTTTTCATGTAGGTTGCTGAGAGAGCACTATTTCTTTGGAACAATGACCACATAGAATCCCTGATTAAGCAACATTACAAGGTGATTGTCCCTATTATCCTACCAGCACTGGAAAGAAACTCATCCAGCCACTGGAATCAAGCAGTGCAAAGTCTCTCGGTGAACGTACGAAGGATCCTTCACGACCATGACCCTGAGTTCTTTGCCGAGTGCTCCAGGAGGTACCAGGAGGAGAGCGAACGGGATAAGACGACCAAGGCAAAACAGGAGGCGAACTGGAGACGGTTAGAGGATATTGCATCGGCCAAGGCTACCAGTGGGGAGGCTGTGCTTGTCAGGAAGGGAGTGTTTCTCGGTGCTCCTTCTTCTTAGATCTTAGAAGATTATTGCATGGGTACATAAACTATTCCTTTTTCAATCGTTGATGCCTCGTTGGTCAATATACTTCTGTTTAGAATATTTTTGTCCATTTTAATTAATTATAGTTTTCTTTTCCCGGGAGGGGGTTTGGGTTTGGGGGGGGGGGGGGGGGGGTGTGCCAGTGTTATTTTAATTAAATGGGGTATATAATGTTCACATATTTACGATTTGTTGTCACATTACCATTTTCCTTAGCGTCATTGGCGGTTCTTAAATTTCTATCTTATGAGCTTTTTTTGCCCTTTGAAATATTGGCTAGTATGTAATTTATGCCCCTAAAAATTTTGATTATTGCTCTTGATGATGTATGGACATACAGGAGCTATCAAATGTTACTTTATCAGTTTATCTGTGTACATCCCCTTAACCTGTGGATGTCTATTTTTCACTCAGTAATTCCTACGAGACGTTTCTGCTTACAAATCCTTAAAATTTGTTTAGTTTTGTATGTTCATTTGCACGAAGTTGCCACTTGATTATGGACAAGGAATTGTTTGCTAGAATGCCACTGGCACCAAAGCTTGTTAGTTTTTCATTTTGACTTTATGAGGCCTTTGGTTATCAAGGAAGCTTCACAAGGGCTCTAGGAATAATACATGCAAGGTGGACTGAAATTTGAATGCACAAACAACTAGAAATTAAAATTTTAATTTCTTTGGGTTTCATGTCCTATGCCTATACCTGCAGCAAAGAATCTTCCTGGAAAGACAGAAGGAACTATTTTAGCATTTTTTAGCATATACTATGTGCTCCAGAAGTAATGTACCAAAGTTTTAAGATAATAAAAAATTTCTAATCTAATATTCCTTTTCACCCCCTTTCTCATGTACAGTGTTTGTTGGTCCTTTTTTTTTTTTTTTTTTTTTTTTTTTGAAGGGGTGTGAAGAACCCTTCTTGATTCAATCATTTTTGTTTCTCTCAAGAATAGAGAGGAACAAGTTTGTTGACAAGTTAATTCTTATGATTCTGTTGATGAGTTAAATCTTATGGTTCTGTTTTCTTTACTAGGTGATGAAAATTGATTGTACAGGGGTTGAGGTGTAAATAGGAAGGTACATGGAAGGCATGCACAAACTGGAAACATTGGAGAGACTTTGGGGGCACTCTGCAAAGGTACTATGCTAGCATGCAAGCACAGTTGCGCAGGTGACTTGATTTGTAAAACTTCATGTATGCAAGATGAGTTGGTTTAGTGCAAATAATAGACTGGTGGTGATATGGCTTTTATCCATTGCCTTTCTCAGATATTTGTATAAGTACCTAACTTTATTATAAGCTGTTTTTTTGTTTGAAATGAAACAGTGCTGGTTTTAGTGAATGAGAACTCATTTTCGGGGTGAATGTCAAATGTTTTGATTGGTTGTAAATTCGGCATGTATGTTTGAAAATATGAAACACCTAATAATATACACTAAAGATATTAATCATTTCCTTGGAAGTTGGAACCTTTCAAAAGTCAATTATTAACTGGTAGAGGATGTCATGCATTGTACAGACATTGCATGATTCTTTTTTTCTGAGATAATTTTTTTTATGGTTGAAAAACAAATGATATACTTGCTTATGTTTCTTTCTTTTTCAATTTTCTTCTTTTTGTGTAGTAAAAGAACCACAGGTGTCAAATCAAATGGTCCGCATCTATTTTGTACACGTAGTTTAGTGGCAGAGATAGCGGATATTAGGTTTCGAATCTCTTTAATTTAAAAGAGTATTTACCGGCTTACTGCTAAGCTGATTCTTAATTAAATCCAATCGTTTCTTCAATTTTTGGTCGGCACATTTGTTTCTTGATTTTAGGCGATTTAGCAATCTGTGGCATATATACTTATTTATTTGTTTAATATACCGACCACAATAATGCACAATAATGCAGATGCTCTCTCTTAGTTATATTCAAAGATTAAGTGAGGAGAATAATATATTTAATAATTTCATCATGTTGACTTGGTGGTCCGGAAGACGCAAAGAAACATCCCTTAGTTTTTATGTTTTATCACGACAAGATATCTTTTAACAAAAAATAATGAACAGAAGTCGTAGCTTGCTCGGGGTTGTCGTCATACTAACTTGAGCGCATTTTTTTTAATATGCTAAAATTTATTTTTATATTTTATGTTTCTGTCACTGTTGCATTATGTTGTTGGATTCATCAATCATCAGCATTATATGCTCGTCAACACTACTTGACAAAAATTACATACAGATAGATAAGAAGATCATTCAGCATTACATTTTGGCAACAACGAACTTCTAATTTCATAATAAAGACTAGGAGGCTTATCGGATAACTTTTTGTCCTCGACTCAGTCAGTCCAAGGACACATGCTATAATCAGTGCGCAGGTGGTCATTATATGTAAAGTTTGTTTAATTAAAATTTGTATAAATATTTATATTTTTATTTATACTTAGTTCATAATTAATTTGCACATAATTCCTGCTTGTTTCACTTGAATAATTAGCATCGCCGGATCGAAATAGTCCCCGTGAAAAGAATCATTCCCTTTTCTCTCACTAGAAACCATTTTTTTGTATTTTTCTTTCGTTCACAATTAACTTTTCATATATTAGTAAAAGCAATAATATATATTCATAATGTTTATAAAGTTTTTTAAAATATGTTGGATCTTTCATAGTATCAAATATAATTAATAGAAAGTATGAATAGATTGGAAACAATTGTCGCAGAAGCATTATTTGCACTAGAATAATTTTGCGGTCTGGAAAGGCTATATTTTATTAACTTATAAAACAAGTGCAAATTATGTGAATATTTGAATTTTGACTAGTAAAAAAAAGAGCAATTGCATGTATATTTTCTTTGCAAATTTATCTTTACGGACAAAAGATGCCCTCTTATGTGGGCAAATAAAGAAACAAAATAATGATAGACAATAAAGATATGTTGCTCAGATTGTTTCCTTATTAGATGGAAACCAAAACATATTATTGTTTCATCTAGCAATTGATATCCAACCACTAATCAAATCGATCCAACGGCACAAACATGTGCTTACATGCTAGACCTAACATGTAATTACTCTTCGGATCCATGCTTTTATAAAGAGTACCGATATAAGATAACTTTTAGATTAGGTGATTTGTTTCTCAAAATAATTTACAGAAAAAAAAAATAAAAAAATGCTATATAGCAAACAAAAGAAAATCCTACAGATTTTATCTGCATTAATTGTAATTAAAAGTGAACCGATATAAAGTTAATTTTTTTGGAAAAATCATTGTTACGGGACAGCTTCCAGTGATTTTTCCCCCCTTTGTAAATTTATTGGAGATGCTACTGAAAATATTTCCAAATTTATCAAGACATATTTTGGAGTTGGAACCCATGCTAATTTGAATATTCCATTTTGTATTGTTGCATAATGTCTAATCACGACTATTCATTTCTATCATTTTCGTAATATATTCTAATTTTTCAAAAATTCCCTAAATTTTTTGTTTTTAGGTCACATAGGATATTTATGATTTCCATTTCACTAATCACTACCCTAGAAGGTAAAAAGGACCATCTAGTATCCAGAATTCCAGATAGCTAAATCCTGCAGTTAAAACTCATTCAAAAGAACAGAGTACTGGTACGCATATCAGTAAAAGCACAATTCATCAGTTAATTGGTACCATGTTTCTCTTATCAGATGTCAAAAACTTTCAAAATTTACATGGAAGGAACTAAGCCAAGCTGTTGGATTAAACTCGAAGTCGTTTCTTTTTTTTTTTTTTTAAAAAAAATGAATTGGAACAATATCTTTCATGACATCAAAGTAATGACTCAACTACTAGATTCCAACTGGATCATTGAAGATCTAATATCCAGGGAACATAATCTGAAAAATGGCATTGCTTCTACTTGTATTATATTATTATTATATCTGCGCCTGCACTGTGAAAGAGACACATTGAATTCGGGTACAGAGAATGCATTTGTTGCAACTTAAGAGTGGACCTCTGGACCCCTTTTCCATTCTTTTCATTTATAAAGTGCTACTTATAAGCTAACAAGCCTCTTTCAATGACGTAAGGATTTAATTATCCTTAACGATAAAAAATGACGCTGGCCGTGGAATTTAAATGGAACTAAAAAATATCCAATGATTTTTGTCTTTTAGCTTGCATAACTATAAATAAATCACTGAATAATCCAATCAACTGAATGACAAACCAAACCAAATAAATTTGAATTTTAGTACGATTTATTTGATTAAATTGGATTGGTACAAAAATTTTAATTTCAATAAATAACATATGTTTACTTGATACTTTATGCATCAATATATATGTGATATTGCAGTATTCATATGGCACTAACTTACTTTTCGGTTCGTTGATTTGGTCGGTTTATTTGATTTTTAATTGAAAATTTCAAACAGTAAATAAAAAAATCATTAGTTTTAAATCAAATCAAATCAAATAAACCGACAATTAGTAGCGAACAATTTTATCTAAAACATATTTAAAGTTAATTAAATTCAAATAAACTTAACCATTTTGAAGACCTAAATTAGTGAATTCGTCATTGCGATAGAATTTACTTCTGTAAATAAAGATCGGTTTCATAATTTGTTTCCGTCCATCATCAGTCATTTCATCTGTTATCTTCTCGTACTATTTTATTACCTTGTTTTTTTTTTTAATGGAACGATAAAATTAATTCAGAGAGCTAGTGATGTAGTCTTATTCCTTCTCATCATTACAACCGGAAATATTCTGTGTACATTCTTTTACTTGCATTACTTTACTCATTAGTTAATTCTATATTGCTGAATGCTCAAAATATATTTTTATCATTGGGCATCTGCTAATATTCTATTTTAAGGAGACATAAACGTCCGGGATGACAATTTATTTTCGCCTAACATGCAAAAGTTAAGGTCTTCCAGACAAGATGGAGACAATATTTCTTTAATTATGCGTAAAGAGCACAAGTTTATTATTATTATTATTATCTTTTTCTATTAATTGAAACTGTGAAAGGCCGTAGGCATGCAGAAAACTTAACAAATATATAAAATTTGATTAAGAGTTGCAACCTTCATCTTAAATAAGTATTACAAATTACAATTTGAAGCTTGTAATTTTTTTATCAAAGAATACTCCCACTTTGTACTAGAAATGCAATTTCCATATTATATATATAAAAAATTGTGGATTCTGTATATATATATATATAATAATAATAATAATAATAATAATAATAATTATCACATATATATCTTAATATCTTGTACAGTATAAGCACAACTTCATGGATGAACGAGTACTGAGACCAGGACGAGGACCCCGCGTAAAAAGTTTTTTTTTTCTTTTTACAAAAATGAGTAGATATATTTTCTACAATTAATAACAAAACACGTAATGATTTTGTTATTGCCTTCAATTTTAATATTTTCATCATATTGGGATAACTTATATCTTTGTTAAAGAATTCCAAGTACATGTCATATACTCAAGTTCACATGTGAAGGAGCGTCGACACAAAAAAAAAAAGAATAAATAAATAAATTTAATAAAATAAAAATAGGAACAAAAATAAAGTTAAAATAAGAAGAGCATGTGGACCCCGCTATTTTCTAGATATTATTCCTTCCATGGGTTCTGGATGAGAATCAAGTCCATATCCCCACCTACTTTTGTATCATAGCTGTTTATCTGACACAAAAATTTCGCTTAATATTTTTATTAAAGTGTAGCTTAATATTTTTTTCGCACAACATGTCACAGCTATTTTTATTTTTCCAGAATCTCGATACTTCAAATCATCCACATACAAACGGGGAAAAAAATATATGAGGACAAAAATATTATAAATTGTCAAGATTTCTACTATGTCCTCTAAACGTTTGAAAAGTACTTTTTTTTGTGAAAATAACATATATAATGTTCAAAAAATCAATTTTTTTTTTCAATTTCCCATGAAGTTTTACCTCCTATAATTGATTATGAAGTCTAACAGTTGGATGATATTTTAATTTGCAATTTACCTGCCGTTCCTTTATAAGAATTGTATTTAATTGAAAATATTACATATTAATTCTCACATTGTAATTATTATGAATTGCACTCTCTTTAATTAAAATGCAATATACATATTAAAACAATTATGTATCCTAGATCGATGAGTATTTCGCTTGTTCAATATGATCATTTGAAGATAATAAACCAATTAAATTTTCTTATTTCACGTCATTTTTTTTGGAAATAAGTAGAGTAGCCTCTATCACTTTTCATTACTGAAAAGCAAAATATATATATACAATAACTAGTCTAAGAAGCAATTATTTCACGTCATCATGAAATTGTATTCCACAAGTATCTATCGTACTTTAGTATTCAGTCTTCATTGACCAAATATTTTTTCATTTATACTAATTTAACTGTGATAATTTTTTATTGTGTAATAAACGGGGTTAATTATTTTAAGTACCCAAGTCATGTTTGGGTATTAGTCGATAGGATTAAAGCCAGTTCCTTTATTTAAATTTTCGACATTTATTCAATTACATAGAGTCCACCATAAGAAGAAAAGAGAAATTATAAAAATAAGCAATCGAGTAGAAAAGTAATTGCTTGCTTATTTATTTATTTATTTATATCGATAACTTGTTGATGTAACCAAACAGAACAATGGGTATTTTTATTTTTATTTTTTTTGCTAAGAATTAGTGTGTTCGAGTTGAATCCTTCAAGTTAAATGACAAAAAAATATATATATATATATATATATATATATATATATATATATATATATATATATATATATATATTCTTATCCGTTGTTGTGAGACTAAATGACTAGATATTATTTGTACACATTTGAAGGGTTTCTTAGAAATTTCGCCTCTATTAGACTAGCTTTGAGCGCTTGCCAGTTGTATAATGTTTAGAGTAGAACGTTCTTTTTTTCCATTTTGTTAAGCATTTATTAGTAGTGTAGAAGATTCTATTTTTGTATTGGTAAGATAGAGATTTGTGAGAAACATGAGGACATATACACACAAATCCCCGATTATGTGATATTTAAAGAAAGAGATCCCTGTCTCTATCCTCGTCTTTTCTTCTACGGAAGCTTTCCTCTTTATCCTGTCTCTCTCTCTCTCGATAGCTTTCTTCCGTGCTCCATTCTCTTCTCCTCTCTCTAAATTCAGAACAACTCAAAAGGAAAAAAAAAAAAAAAGCCATGAACCAACGCCAGATTGGGAGGAGTTTATCCTTGAGAGGTTCTCTTAAATCCCTTGAGGCTGATATACACCATGCCAATTCTCTGTAAGTGGTTTTTCTTCTTTACAGTACTTGATGAAAATATTAGTATTTGTGAACTAGATATATGCAAAAAAAGTGCCTCAAGGCAGTTCTGTCTCAAGGGAAAGTTTCACATGGACCCCTGAAGAGACGAGGAATATCAACCACACCCTTACAAAACACAAAAAAAAAAAAAAAAAACCGAGTACTCAAAATAATTCCAATGTACCCCTCCTTTGTCCTTGGTTATGATTTTGCAAAAGTGCTGATTGGTACATCCAATGAAATTAGGAGGGAAGCGCCATGTGATGGTGTGTTTAATGATTCAGGGGGTGGTGGCGTATGAAATCATTGTTAATTTTTCTGTGGCTTCTATGATATTCACATGTTTCATGGGAGCATGATGTGTTTAATTGAGGTAGGAGAGAGCGAGAGAGAGAGATTTTCTTAGAAGAAAAATAGGATACTGCTGAAATTTAAAAAATATTGGTCCTTTTCACCAATTTGTTTTCTAGGCTAGCATTGTTGTTGGTTGATTTCATTGACATGAACATCGAGACACTATTTTTTCCTGAATGTGCTATTATCAGACCTCTACAACAAGTTTTACTTTGGGTATAAGTATTAAATACAAGTTCAACCCAACAAAAAGGAACATCTGAGTAAGAAAAGAAAAATTGATTTTGATTGTGACCTGTGACGCCTTTTTCTCAACGGGGATGTTCAACAGGGTGGAATTGGGTGGAAATAGGAAGATCATTTTAATAAAATGGTGAAATTGCGCGGAATAGATATAATAAACTGGAATTTGCAGTTGTAGTCAGGAACTTTGTGCATAGGCCTCTCTCTGTTTCACTGGCTTGGAATAATCTAATTCCATGGGAAAAGAGGAAGGGGAAGGTGTGGGGTATGCCAATTTCCATTAAATGGGCTATATAGTACTGAAAAAATTATACCTCAGTTTGAAATTTGGCCCTGTTCCACTTACCTGAACAGAGTTGGAAAAGGATGGATGGACTAATGCGGTGCAGAAATATTTAAGAACAAAAATGCACCTTTAAATGATGCTGGCTGTTGAACTATTGGGAACTTTTACTATGATTTGCAAATAAGACAAAATAAAGGGCGTTATTGCAAAAATTAATAGAATCCAACTTTTTCTCATGGAGACAATTGACTCACTTTTAGTCTCTATTGATCTCTGTACTATTTCAGGGCAGATGCGGTACAAAGAGCATATGGTGGTGCCGGTGTACAAATGAGGTTATCAAAGAACCCATGGTCACCAGTGTTTCTATATTTAATGAAACTGATAGATTGTGGATGCTTTTTCACTCTCCCTAGCTACCTTAGCCTCTTTCACATCCTCATTTGCAAGGTACTGGAAATTTACTTATTCAACTGAGCAAAATAAACCTGGAAAAATACGATATCTCCATTCTTGTTATCTAAACTAAACTACCACTACATGAGTATATCTCCATGCTTGTTTATTGTGATGAGGCTATTTTGGGCAGTATTCTATTGAAGATATTTCAGGGTTTGTCTGATATTTTGAGGTCTAACAGGGGTACATATCAGTTTCCCTTTTCGAAGAATGCACTTTAAATTCTTTTTCCTTACGCAGGTTTATGTTGAAGGGGAGAGCTCTGTATCTACTTTTGAGAAGAGAGCCAGTGTTAGAGAGTTTTATGGTATATTATCTATGTTATGTTCAGTTCATGTGTTTTAAAGAAAACAACATTTTATACTTTTCTGGTCACCCAGGCACCTTTTTTCGACTGATAACCTTGAATTCTTGCAGCTATAATTTACCCTTACTTGCAACAACTGGAGAGCGGCTTGTCTGAAAAGGAAACTGTCAAAGAAAAAGGCAGGTCCAAGGAAATTATAGGTAGGAACCGGGGAGATCAATCAAAGAAGATCATGCTAGAAAAGGATTGGGAGAGAGATGATGAATGTGGTATCTGCTTGGAGATCTGTACAAAAATGGTGCTCCCCAGCTGTAGCCATGAGATGTGTATTAAATGCTATCGTGACTGGTATGTTACTGTTTTTACCCCTTTAAGACTGGTCATATATTTGAAAACATCTTTTTTCGAACTTTTGTTGAATGTGGGCTCTAAAGTCTAAACCACAGGAAAATATCAAGTATAACCCAACAATTTTTAGAATTTCATGCCTGAGGCTGACCATGCAAAATCCTGTAATGCACATTGTTGTAATTATTTATCTGTAAAATTATCATAGCTCTTTCCTCTCATCTTGTCTCTACGATGACAGGGAATAATGGATTGGTAGTTTCTGTATAATTGAAAAATTACAGAAAACATTTTGGTGGACTTCCAGATGTTTTACAGGGCGTGTATGACATCTCAGTTTGTCAGGGTATACATTTTATTTGTTTTTTGTAGAGGAGCACATGAATAAAGTTTCCCTAGATTTTACAGTGTGCCAGGCTACTTGTACCAGTTGTCATGTTAGGCTAATACTCACTGATACTAGTTTAATCCTGGAAATGTCACAAAAATATAGGTACACGAGATCAAAATCATGCCCCTTTTGTCGTGGAAGCCTCAAGAGAGTCCGTTCCCGGGACCTTTGGGTGCTTACTAGTGATTCTGATGTGGTCGACCCTGTGACTTTGGAGAGAGAAAATGTGAATCACTTTTACAATTACATTGATAGCCTGCCTCTTGTTGTCCCGGACATCTTTGTTTTCTACTATGACTATTACCTGGTATGATGTGAAGATGTGCATATTAAAAAGAGGGTACAGAAAAAGCGGTACACATGTATATTATAGGTTTTCAGTTAGGGAAAAGCCAATCATCATTTGCATTATTCATCGTCATGCATGTATATTATAGGTTTCTAATTAGCGGAAGGCCAACCATCATTTGCAGTATTTGTTATCGCAAAGAGGTTGGTACTTTCATGTACATAAATTTATTGTTTACGAAAAGATGTACATAATATTACAGTTCAAACATAATAGTAAAAGACACTGTCCATGTTCTCCAAAATAAGTAAATTCATCTTTTAAAATTTTATTGCGGTCCTCTCTACTCCGTCTTTTTACACAATTAGTGTTCAGTGGAATTAGATATCAATTGTTCATCATCATCTTCGTTTCCTATTACTTTTTTATGAGTATTAGTCTTATTTCTTATAATTTTTATGGAAAATTCTAATACGAGCTTTGAACTTATCAAGGTGGTTCGAATTTAGTCTAACTTTATCAGATCATCAGCTTTTAACACCGAATCCGATCTTTCGTACCGAGTGATTCATACGTTATTATTCCTGTTGATGTTTTGTTTGGTCGAGTTCTCTTAATAAAGTAAATTTGTCAAATTATGAAGGGTTTAAAATTTAATTTTAGTGTAAGTTTTTCATGAATATTTAAATTACTTAACTTTATACTAAATTGTAAAAGAGTTTACTATTTTGTTATACAAGTGTACCACTCATCACATAAATCAGCTCAGACTTAAAACTATTTGGTTTTGTTATTTGAAACATACTCTAAAGTCAGATATTATTTGATGAGTTTTAACTAACACTAACATGTTACTCTTTTGATTTTTATATCAGAACGTATAAAGATGTAAAACTTTAACTAGGACAATTTAATAAAATCTGAAATAAAAAAGGAAAAACAACATAGTAATAATCGGTCTGAAAAATCGGGAAATGAAAGAATAGTCAAAATAGGCCTGAAATAGTGGGGGAAATAGAAATGAATGAGTCAAAATAAAATTGTTTCATTACATCTCTTGATTTCCTACAAATCATCACGGTTATTTCTCTCTATTTCCCTTCATCCGCTGTACCAAGCAAAACACCCAAGGATGGGCGCATATACCCATGTCTGAAAAACAAATCTGACACGACCCGGTACATCCCCTCTGTCAAGTGGACCCCATCCCAGTTAACATATTTTGCCGGTTCAGGGCACGCCTTTGACACTGCCGGCGACCCACAAGTTGCAAACAAGTCAAAATTCAACTCTCCGCCTCCCGACCCGCAACAAGTTTTGTATGGTTCAGTGAACCCGTATCTTTTCGGATTTTGCATGACCACACGGTGAGCTGCAGAATAGTCAGCATAGGAGATCACAGCATGGGGGTAAGCCTTGCGAAGTGCTTGAATCCTTGTTAGGAGGAGAGAGTTATGTGCAGAGCTTTGCTTGTTGACCTTTAATGAGCAATTTAATGCGTCTCTGTCTGAGGAAGGAGTGAGGCTCAGTGCCAGTGGTAGGCATCCAGTTAATGGGAGACCTTGAACTATTATGTACTTGGCACCTCTCTTTAGCAATCCCTACAAAAGAGCACAAGATAATTTATCCATCCATCTGAAAATGCCTTTATTGATATCAAGTTATCAACTTTCCATTTTACCACAAAAGATGGCTTGGATCACAACAGGTACCTTTATAGTGGATACTGATATATTTAGTTTAACCTGGTATTTTAGTGCTAAAGGCTTTCTTACCACAAATTATGATAATGAATTTTAAGATACAGAATAAAATGCAAGGTAAAACTAGGTACTTTTTTACTTTTTCCACTTGTAAGTTTGCAAAGTGGGCCTCAGCTCTGCCCTTTTTTTTTTTCCCTACAGATCTATCACATTTAAATAAGAAGGTAAATTTAAGTACGTAGTAATTTGTTTTCGTTTATAACCTAAGAATTTAGATATTGTGCTTCCTATTAGGTAATTAGTATTTTTGAAGTTTTGATCAACACTGGCATTAAAAATTAGCACGATGAATCGGGGGAAAAGGGAATAATACCTCAAGAAAATTGTTGACGTTGTTCACTGCGAGACTTCGCATTTGATCCGGTAACAGAGTCGATGACATGACACTATATGCATAATCATTTGCCCCGATTTCTCCAACCCAGAACAATGTTTTCTCCATGTCTGGAGCCCCACCTTTCTCCTTTAAAAACTTATCAAACCACCCCAACTCTGTCATGATAGATACAGGAACAATATCGATCGTAATATTATGCTTGACATAGAATTCATACTCAATTGCTGTCGAACCAGCTACCGCAAAATTGGCTCCATGTGAGAAGTCGGAGTTACGGGACAGGTAAGGGGGCAAGAAAGGTAACGAAAGAGTGTTGGAAAGGAAATCAATTACTAGACGGCCATCGGAGTAGCGGTTTGTTGAGCGGTGAAAGAATGTGGTGCCATATGGGGGGCTTGATACATAGCCAAAGGAGTACGGGCCGGTCGTTGAATGTGTGTTCCCGGTGTCGGTGAATGAGTCGCCAAATGCATAGATTTTGGTGAAGCGGCGGGTGGAAGGGAAACCTGGTTTTGGTTTAGGGTTCGTGGGGAGAGAATGTGAGGTGAGAAGTGTTAGGAGAAGTGTGAGATGGAAGAGAATAGAAGAACTCTTGGCCATTTTTTTGTGTTGTGTTTGAGTTTAGGTGATGGATGAATGCAAGGAAGCAGATCAAGCAACGGTAGTTAATATAGGCGGTTCCTTTAATTTCATTTAAAGCCTCTGGAGAAGTTAGCTAGAAATATGGGGATATGAATTTTGTTTTAGTAAGGAGTACAATCGATTGACAAAATAGCATGATGAATATGACCTTCTTTTAGTTTAGACTAGAAATTATAGATTTTGGACTTTATTATTCACTGGCGGATCAATTAACAGTGGTAGCACTGCAATTTCACTTCTCATTTCTTTTGGGAAATAAATACCAAGGTTTTGTACAGTACTTATATTTAAGAGAAGCAACCTTCTGCCTCTTTTTCTCGGTGAGAATTGAATGTTACTAATTTAGACAGTATTTTTCGTAAGTTAAACGAACAAATTTTATCATTACACATCCAGGAAATCATACTCCGTTGTTAGAAATTGGAAAATTATTTCATTGTTTTCACTTAATTAAAGATCGAAGTACTTACAAAATTCCAACTGATGCAGAACAATGTATGAATGTTGCATTATTATAGAAGGATCATTTATAAGTCCATAGAGCAAATTGTGCGGATTAAGTTCAACAGTTTCTACTGATCATTTGGCTTACAAATTTTGCAGAACAAATTATGTTCAAATTATTCATCAACACTAAGAGGCGGTGCCTAGATCCCTTCATCATTTCAAAACCTATTTAATTTTTTTTTTTTTAACTAAGTATGACATTTAAACGATCAAAGCCTTATTTAATAAATTAAGGCAATTTTTTGTGCACACTCATAGAAAGAATTGAAATAATTTACTTGGTAAAATGTGATAGTCTCTGAATGGCCTTTCTGAGTTCTGACCACTTGACTGGTATCTGTTCCCACTGTTCATCAGGGCTGCTTTTATTTTTATTTTTTTTTTTTTAGAAAAGGCAGTCAAGTTTGAAACTTTCAACGTCTCATTCTCGCAAAAAGTGATGTTTCGATTTTTTAGCATTTCTCTGCATGTGTCACAGGTGTCACAAAATTCTAAATTCGTGGATTTTTGGATAAGCTCAAGCTTTTTCTAATTCAAAACAATTTTTTTTCAGAATTTGAAAATTAATCTTTATTTATTATTGGCAAGAGAAGAAAGATACTCTGTCTCTAGTATCTACTAATTTCAAAACTTTATAACTCAAAATGAAATTGTTTAATTCAATGATATAGCATTTTTCATCACAAAAATGCTTGACTAGTTCCTAGGCAGACGAGAGCATAGTGTTTATTTTTTATATATTTTATTTGATGAAAAAGATCACAGTCATGTAAGACAGTAAGAGTAAGCCTGTATATGGTGGGGAATTAGAGTAATTGAATTAAAATATTTCTATTACAGAAGTTCTGAACTGTTTCTATTGTACATCACTGACTCTTGGGTCCTACAATAATTCTACATTAGAAGCTTCCAGCGTATGTTGTCAGTGATTTGTAACAGAATTCTTACGAGGAGTTTGCAACAGAAACAGGAGGATAAGGGAATTGGGGGAAAGATCTAAACTAGTACAGTAGTATAAACCGTAATGATTTTACAGAGCTTTACACTCTCACTAAAAACAGAAGCAGTACAATTTCATTGGCTTCTTTTCAAGCTGACGTGGCAAATGAGGATAATTCGTAAAAATCTCGTAGAAAGCAATGGTGACTAAAGGGCGTAAAATAAATGCACTGAAAGACTGAGTAGCGGTAGTAGTTGGGGCCAGGTTAACTGCCGACAGTAAGAATAAATATCCTCTTCTTTTATTTATTTTTAATTTAAGTTAGTATAAGTATCCATTGCATAAGTACCGGAGCGACCTGTTTTCGCAACCAAATAAATATATAGATTTTTATTTTTTTTAAAAAAAATTATAGAACCAAAATTATGTTATGACATATTTACGAACAATCTATGTTTAGGACTGAAAATGTAATTTTTCACTGATAAAAATGCGAGACAAAACCATAAGCTAACTTCAATTTCAGAAACATACTTGAACCTTCTAGTGAGCTGTTTTTTATTATATTTTTATTCTATGCAAAAATTCTAGAAAATATTTAATTCATGTATTTGTTTGAGATAGAGACGTTGTTTCAGTGGATCTTCTCGTCATAAAAATGGAGAGAATGTGATTGACCGCACCAATATTCGATATTTCAGTGGGGTAATAAATTAATAATTACTACTTCTAGGGGTGACGGGGCATTGAATTTTGGGACTAACGAGCGGTGTAAATGAATTCAAAAGGATTTTTTTTCCTTTCCGTCTTAAATTTTGAGACCCCCAGCCATAAAAAACGGTTGTCCGAACAACAAATTAGGAGCGTTTTCTGTCAGAGACCATGACCACAGTCTGCCTCAAGGGATATAAAACAAAGGATCCCCAGATGAATTCTGTAAAAGTGAAAAATATTTTCTTGTCCCCTATTTTTTTTTTCTTTTAAAAAGGCAAACCCGTAATTTGATGATAATTTCTCAATTCAATTAAATATCTTGTTGAATGCACAACGAGCAATAGAGAATATAAATGAAATTTCATACAACTTGAGTATTGTTTGTTTGATGGACAAATATTCAAAGAACTTGATAGACGATAGAATATGTATTGATTGCACATTTGCGTTATATGAATTGTCCGAGTTCAGTTGCTAGCTAATGCATTGAATAAGACCAAAAAAAGAGGAAAAAAATACACTCATTATGTAACTATAATGTTTTTAGCGGACTATTGAAGAATTGTGCGGCGTTATGAGTAATATTATTTGAGTTTGAGTGTAAAATTACTTATAGAAGATTGCTAAATTCATATATATAGTGGGGGAAAAAACATTAATTTAATGCTATTTGTAATAACTAATAATATAAATGATATCTCGATTGTTTCATTCGGAAGACTACTACGTACTATACGTTAATTAATTTTATAAATTTTGAACTAGAAAATTATAATGAAACTTGAGCAACGTCAGTTATTAGAATAATTCTAAAACATGTTAATTATATAGATTCTATTAAAAGTTTAAAACACATGGACGTCGCTGCCCGACTTTCAATAAAAAAAAAATAACAAGATAGAAAAATCATAATGAAGAAACACATGTCATTTGCTCTGATAATTATGTGTAAGGTTTGGACTTTGGCGAAACACACGTCATAAAGTGAAGTGCATTTTTTCAGTATCCATAATATTCATCCGAATAGAAATGAGAACAGAATGAGGCGAATCGTCTTTTATTGACCGATTTCCTTCGTTGATCCCATGCTGTCTTCTTCGTTAGGAGTAGGACCTTCTCGTTAGAGTCGATTCCGCTTAAAATTTTAAATATTATATTCTCTTTCTTTTCCACTTCTAATTTTGTTCTATCTTTGTCAAAAACCCATAAATAGCTTTTGTCTCTGCAACTTATGAATGAAACTGCCTTCACCAATTGGCAATTGCTGATGTTGTTAGCCTTGCATTTGCATTTGCATTTGAGATTCGATCCTGGTAGTTCGCTACTCGTTACCACCGAAGAGAAAGTTGCGTCGCTACGAAAACTAAGGAAGATGCAATGCATCTCTATGGGTTCCTCCGGAGGTACGTACAACCCCGAAGATGGGCTCCCCTTAATTGTCTTTCCGATGCCCACTGACCCTTTGACACAAATAAATGAAATCACCGTACACATAGACACGGCAACAAATTAATACCTCCTCCCAAAGAAAACGGGCCCAAATCACATCAATCTGCCTAGAGTAACTGTTGAAGAAAAATAATAAAAGAAAAGACAAATCAAATGTGATCTCAGATAAATCTCATCATCGATCAAATAAGGAAGGCCAACCTCAAAATCCATCAGCTAGCCGTTAGAATCAAATCAGCAATCATATCTCCTTCAATAATACAATTAAAATATTCATCCTTTGTCTTAAAAAGTTGCCAGTAACATACACACCACAACAGACCTTGTGCATTCAGATTCGACAAGGCAATTAAATCCAATTCCAGCAATCCCACTGGATCATTAGGGGTGTGTTTGGAATCGTACGCGAACAGCTTGTTCGCGAACAGCAGCTGTTCACGCGAACCAAACAAGACGCGAACAAGCACGAACAACGAACTACCCCCTTGTTCGCTGTTCCCACTTTTTCCACGAACTGGTTTTGTTCGTGGGCCTGTTCGTGGGCCTCTGTTCCTCCCCTGTTCGTCCCTTGTTCGTGAACCATCCAAACACACCCTAGATGAATATCAAAGGGGCATAACACGGAGATGCACTGTTCATTAGGTACATATACATCCTTTCAAATTCAATTAGCGAGATATTACTAATTCAACACTATTTCAAAAAAAAAAAAAAAGAGAAAATAATAACTAATTTTGCGTTAATGTTATTTCTATTCATTCGGTATCGTTGGCAAAATGTGCACAACGCCGTCTCAAAAGTCATAATTATAATTTGAGAATGCACAGTTTATCTTTGATTCACGCTGAATTTTAAGAGCATGAGCAGTAAAAATCTTTGATTAATGGGTATCTTCTTTTCATTTTTTTTTATTTTTAAAAAGAAGTGGGTACTCCATCGGTATACTTATAAACAAAAAATACTGTATTTTCTATTTGACAACAATAAAAAGAAAAGAATCAATACAAAGATTATAATATCAAACTCCAGTACTAACAGGAACAGCTAATCAGTAAAATAAAACCTTACACAACTGACATTGACGACCCAACCAAGGAAGCACGCTGAAACCAAAACACTACTAGCTAGTACACCTACTTGCATCGCAGTAAATTAAAACAGCTCCCAAACAGCAGGAAATTCAGTAAAGTACCAAATAAACACTGAAATTCCGAGAACACCTTTGATACCAGCAAACACCACAATGCTTCTGCAAATCCATTTCTCACTCGAGCAGTTGCAGTCTGGCACAAGCATTTCTTGTGAATCTCCAACTAATACCCATATTTGGACTTGCACAGGTACGCACCCCTTTGCTAGCTATTTCTTAATTCAACTTTCAGTGCAGTGTAGCCACATCTTCCCGTACATTATTAATGTGCTTCCTAAGCGATTAATAATTAGAGACTGAGATAGATGTATAAACGTTTAAACCTTGTTGTTTATTTTTGTAATTGTGCTCTATCTGCTGCCAGCCTGCCACATTATTTGTTAAAAAGTTTCTGTTCTTAAATTACTGCAAATACGGGCCTCTTTTGTGACAAAAGAAGACATAACTCAGGCCCATGGATTTTATCCGGGCCAGTTATGGGCACCAAATTTAATTCAATATGAAATATCGGATGCAAGAACTTGTGTTAACGTGTGCAAGAGAATTCTTTGTTTGTCGATTGTCAGTTTGTCTCCTCTGAAATCAGCGCCGATCATGGCCTCTTCTTCCTATGACCTATGATCTGGGTGGTTGGCTAGTGGGGAAGAAAGACGATAAGGATGCGGGTGGTGCAGGCCGTGTAGGAGATGGTACACATCAATCATCCTGTGACCCTGTGACCTGTCTCGGATGCAGCGGTAATAGAAAATATATGAACCCTGTCCAAAATCAACAAAATGTTTGAACTACTTTTCCCTTTATATTGAAATCTAATAGGCTCTTTCTACCAGCATTTTTACATCAAATACAGTCCCAAAACATAACAAAATGGTAGTTACATAATTTATTTGCATTTTTGGAGGGAAGCTCCCATATCTGACCACTTCAAGTTCAAGTCGTCGCATATCTGTCTTGCAGCAGCCTCTTCTTTTTCCAACGACAACATTTCTTTTCTGTACTCGCTAAATTTAGGTGTCAACTTTATAGCTCTCTCTTGAGCCTTTCTTTTTATACACGACAAGCGGGAATTTTCTTTGACTGCTTCCCCTAGATCCTCTTCAACTTCTCTAAGCTTATTCTCATATTCTAACTTACGTGCAGTAAGCTCATTTTTTCTTTCTTCAGCTGCTTGCAACTCCACCTCCATTTTCTCAAGCAGCTTTTTTATTCTAAGCAGATCTCGCTCATTCATATTTTCCTCCTTTTGTTTCTCAGTAATCTCAGTGATGCTCTTACATGCATAGATGCATTTATGTTGCATGTGATCTATTTGTTGATTTATGTCTTGAAGAGCAGAAATCATACCTGAAATAAGTTAAACAAAGATGTTACCTTCATAATGAAAAGGGAAATCAATTCATCTTATTTAACATCTGAATTTTCTGATTCATTACTAACCACTAGAGGGGAAAAAAAGAAAAGTATCACTAAAATTTGAAGGCCAAATAGTTGCACATAAAAATGCAGTGTTATAAACTAGTGGAATAAAATTATTGGATTGGCAATGCAACTGAACCGGCTGCAAACAAGTACGTGCCAGTGGTTTTGTATAAAACCTGAATTAAAATTTCCAATTAACCAGACAAAATTCGATATCTTCACTGGGGATGCCATTTTCCATTTACTGTAACTCAAGCATTTACAGATCCTTTTTTTTTTATTTTTATAAGAATAATGATTGATAGCTTATAAACAAATGTACACTTTCATGCTATCATTGTTGGCACAGCCATAAATAGTACTATACAACTTTTTGGTTCTAATTTCTAAATTTACTTTAATTGGAATGCAAGGAGGTCCAACAAGTTGGTTTGCAGGCTGGTTGAGCATTTCCTGTGAGCTAGACTCGATAAAATCAGTGTTTTTATTACCATACCGGCATCCCTACCAGCCAGTGGCCGAAATCTGGTATTTTCTGAAATTTTTTAGTATTTTGGTCTCACAATACCTGATACTGCCATTTCAGTCATTGTTCTGGTTCCAGGTATTACCAGAATTTTCCAGTATCCGGTATGGTATTAAAAACACTGGATAAAATGACAGATTCATTACAGCAACATTGCAAGAGTAGAAAGGGTACCTCTTCCTATGAAGTCATGACCTTCTTGACTAATGAGAAATTGAACTAACTCCTTCAGCCTTTCAAACAAAGCAGTTTCTTGACAAACAGTGGTGAATTCCTTTGACAAAATCAAATCTAATTCCTCTAATGAGGCTTTTATCTCACTTGATGTTGCAACAGACTCAACAGATGCTTGCTCATTTGTAGTTTGAGAGAGAGAATTTACAAAGGACAAAAGTCCCTCTTCATCAGGTTCAACCTCTATGGATCTCAAAATAGAATCAATATCTGGGCTATCTCCGGCTATGTTGTGAAGGGACGAAGATGGATTTTCATTGGGGTCCAGACATGTATAGTTTCTGTCAGTTTCTCTTTGATTGCTTGTGGAGTGGGGAATAAAATCCTTTCTTGTCAACAAAACCAAATCATTGGAAGTATCACCTTTAATTGGAGCCATCTTCTGAGAAAAATCATACATTAACAACATAAAGATTTAACAAGGCTAGTTAACTATATATAAGGAAAAACACCAATGAACTAATTTACCTTGAACACACTTGGAGTGGGTGAGGATTGCCTGGCTTTCTTTTTAGCTGTTTGTCTCTTTTCTGGTCGAGTAAAAGATTTACTATGAGGTCTCTTCACGATTTTAGCCAAGGGGAGTTCTATATAGGAAAAAAAAAAAAGAAAATTTCATGAGTAAAAAGCATAAAACCAGCTGGTTTCTTACTGTAGCATGCATTCCTTTCAAGGCTAAAGGTTCTCCCGAGAATCAATAGAAGTTTAGTTATCAGAGCAAAAAGTCTAATCAGAGTAAATATGTATTAATATATTATCTTTTTTTTTTCTATGAGGGGATGTTTACCCAAATAATTATCAACTTCGTCTCTTAAAATAGTAAAGAAAGAAGGGGTTCAGTCCACTTACTTTTCCTCTTATTTGATGTCTTTGAGACACCTACATCACATAGCCTTATTGACTTCATAGGTAACTGACTTTGAGAAGTGAACAGAAGCCGGTCCTTGAGGTCTGAAATTTGAGACTGAAAGGTTGATTTCACATAATCCATCCACCATAAACCAAATTCGTTGGTTGTACAAGAAGAAGGGGTTAAAGCTTTGTGGGAATACTGTTCATACAATATTGCATTTACTTCTTCAACTCGATTGATGTCATCCAAGCTTTTAAAAGGTACACGGTATTCATGGCAGAACCAGTGCAGTAACAGGAATGGAACACCTTGGTTCAGTCCAAACTGTCGAGCTACACAATTTGGAAAATAGTACTCAACTCCTGAGTGTGTGTGTTTGTAACGACCACTGAATGTGAGGCCGACATGAAGCCCTGCTGAACAAAGAAACTTACACCATATAGTCGCATGATTAGACCAGTCTAAAATTCCAAATTTAAACCAACTGGGGCCAAAAGTTCGTTTTGCAAAAGGAGCATAGTATTCATCTGGACGATCCTTTAAGTTGTAGAAGAAGCTGAAGTTCTCAACAAAGTCCTCATTGTTCAATTTACCCCATTTGGGGAGGCAATGCAACAGCCGAGCACCATAGTTGGGAGGAGATGGTGGCAACAGCAAGTCATCCAGCCGCACCAGCTCAGGGAAATAAGCATAAAGCCAAATTTGGTAAATCCATAAAGGCCCACCAGCATTGGCAAACTCAAACTTCTTATCCTCACTATTCAAGTGTAATATGACATCTGAGATAGCTCTATACAGCTCTCCAAGAATGAACTGCCCAAGGGCTAACTTTCTGCCCTGTGCCAAGCAAATGGCCAACCCTAGATATTGGCGAACAATCACTCTAGCAGGGGAACAAGCAATGAACCGGCAAATCCAGTACCACAGGAAAGCCACATGCTCCTTGAACTGAACTGGACCGTCTTTTGCATTGAATTTCTTAACAAAGGCAGTGTAATCACGAGAATCCTTAATATCATCATTGAAAAGTGAGATGTCAACATCCATGGCTGCATTGACCGAGCACCCATCAGGCCTGAGCCCCGCAATGGCTGCCAGGTCAAACAGAGTTGGAGTCACCATGCCGTCTTGGAGATGAAGAGAGTTGGAAGCAGTTGACCAGAAGCAGAGTGAAGCTCCGATCAGGTACGGATGGGGTTTCAATGAGAAATCACGGGACATTTGAATAATGTCGTAGATGCCAACCTCCCTCCATTTATCAGCCATGCGGTATTCTATCCTGTCCAGCCATTCTGTGTACAGTTTGTTGGAAACTGGCCATAACCTTAGAGGTTGACTATCAGGGACATGCCAGCTGGATATATTGATCCAAGGTTGGTTGAAGAGCAGTGGTGTTTTGGTAAGCATTGAATTTATCATGTTTGCATCTTTGCTTGATTTCAGAATTGGGCCTAGTATGAAAGAACCAGTGGATGAGTTTGGAGAAGGGATTAGTATGTTCAGGTTGGCTATGTTAGAAGATTCTAGAATGAGCAACTTCTCTTTGGCTGAGTTTGTATTTTCCATGTCAAGAAGCTTTTCTGGAGTAGAGAGCAGTGATGACAGCTCGCCTCTTGTGGACTCAGCCTGTTGAGTCAGACAGTATGTTATTGGTATAAGTGTAATCATATTAATAAAATAATGACAAAACATCAACAGTATATAATAATTCTGCAGGAGAACATAATGGCGTCATCTTCCATTTTCTGAACAGTGTTTTCTGAGAAAAAAGTCCTTTCTGTTTCTCTTTTTTTTTTCACTTCTCTTTTATTCTAATTAGTTTGATCTGCACACATTTTTTTTTCTCATTGACTTTGCTTGCAGTGCCTAATGCTGAAAGATTTAGAAACAATTTTGTTGATGTCTAAATTTATACAACTCTTACACCTTTGCTAGATAAGTTTCCAAATGGAGAAGTCAAAAGACACTATAGTTAAGCTGAAGTTTCACATACTATCTTGTATGATCAGATGGGTAGTATCAAGTACCAAAAATTTCACCAACAGAGTTTCAATTACCAAAAATATGTCATTTCACTTCACTGGAGAGTTAGACAACAATTCTAAATTCTAAAAGAGATTGTTTTTGCACTCACTAATAATATGAGACAAAAATCGAGAACCCAGTATAAAAGAAGGTATATATAGTAAGGTAAGGCCAACATTTGGGATCCTAAATTTCTAAAAAATATTTTACTGAAGTAAGGCTGTTAGACTAAACTAACCCCTAAGCTGGCTAAAATCAAGTTCAAAAAAAATAATGATTGAAAGAGATAAACACCGCACGCTTAATTAACCAGGCATGCATAACCAGAGTACCAATATCTATAGGTCACTGACACAAATTGAGCATGCAAGTAGAAACAATTCTCCGTATTCATTAAATGCAGGAGGAATTGGCACAAAATACAAAATATATGGAGCAGCACATTGCTAATTCTGAAGTTCACAATTGATTAAACAAAACCTAAACCTTGTTTCTCTCTTTTATGAGGGGGTTAATGCACATTCAACAACAGGATCTTACAGCATCTTTTTGCAACTTCATTGAAAAAGAATAAACAAAAGGCTTTTAGCAAAACTATTGCATGGATGCTAAAAGAAAGCAGCTTGTGAAAAACTGGCAGAAATTTTTTTACCTGGAAACATGATACAAATAGTCGAGGAACTTAAATTGATGGCACAAAACTAAACAAGCAACTCAAATTGATGAGCACGAATGACGAATTATGTCCAGAGAAAGGAAATTAGAGGAAAGAAGAGTACCTCATTAGTTACATCATTTCCCACCGTCTCTATGACTCTGTTCATTGTCTCCTCCTGAAAAAAAAAAAAGAGGATTATTTTCTAAAATAACAAGTTAGCCATATATACCTCATTAATTACATCATTTCCCACCGTCTCTGTGATTGTGTTCATTGCCTCCTGAAATAAAAAATTGAGAATCATTTGTAAAAAACAACCAAATGAATAATTTAGGCAAGAAAAAAGGAATTTCAACAAATTAATCATGAGAAAGAAAATTGGAAGATAAAAGAATGCCTCATTAGTTACATCATTTCCCACCACCTCTATGATTGTGTTCATTGCCTCCTGAAATAAAAAATTGAGAATCATTTGTAAAAAACAACCAAATGAATAATTTAGGCACAAAACCTTTTTCCGACAAATTAATCATGAGAAAGAAAATTGGAAGAAATGAGGATACCTCATTAGTTGTATCATTTTGCACCTTCTCAACAATTATGTTCGTTCCCTCCTGAACCAAAAAAAAAAAAAAAAAAAAAAAAAATTGATAATTATTTTCTAAAAAAACTACCATATGGATAATTTACATAAAATTCCAACAAGAAATTCATGAGGAAAGAAATCAGAAAAAGAAGAGTATCTCATTAGTTACATCATTTCCCACCGTCTCTATGACATGTAAGATTATTTGGAAACAATCTATTTTTGTGTGGGCAAATTCTGCTTGGTTTCCAAGTCAATTAAGATATGGTAATATGCTAAACGTGGCTGTAAATAAAGACAAGATTTTGTGCATAGATATATGTTGCCTTTTGTACGTGGTTATGTTTGGAAACAAATCCATATTGATGATGGACCAATATAGAATTGTTTGGTGGCCAAGAAGCCTTTGACAATATGGGGTTGGTCCCCAAGGGACAAGACAACAACGAGCAGTTCTGCATACATGCGTTGATAGCAGCATCTCTGCCCCTCCTAATACTTCATCAATTAGAGAGATAGTGCTTTACTTTAGGCGTAAGGCATCAAATGGCGTGTCTTGATCCTTTGGAAGGACTCCTCCCAACCTTGGTGGTGCTCTCTCGATACTGAGGACTTCATTAATTGACTAAACATGCTTAAACATCAAGATCCAGAACATAGCGATGGAATTAGGTATGCTTCCACTCATGTTTATATTTTTCGGTGTTTTGGAACGATATGTTTCACTGTTGGTTCTGCGAGTTCTTATTTTGTTCTTATTTTTCTGGGTTGCTTATTTTGACTTGCTAGAATTATTATTTCCTTTGGCTTTAAAGCAAACCCAACATGACACTGTTTATAGACTCCCCCTGATGAAAAGATTCAGAATTATTTTCTTAAAAAAAAATCAAATTTATAATTTAAGCATAAAAACAGACATTCTAACAAAAATTCATGATAACGGAAATCTGCAGGAAAAAGAGTAGTACCTCATTAGTTGCATCATTTCCCACCGTCTCTCTGACTCTGTTCGTAGCCTCCTCCTGAAGAAAAAAAAAATGGAGAATATTATTTTCTAAAACAACAACCAAAGGTACATATAATTAAACACGAAAACAACCATTCATTCCAGGAGAAAACAACAACAACAACAACAACAAAAAATAAATAAAATGGAGACACATCACCTGAGCATTAAGAATGGCATTAGCAAGAAGTGTGTAATTTTTATTCTTGATCAGGTCCCAGTCGTCTCCGTGGAAATTCAAGAGGTTCTTCAAAACCTGACAGGTGAGCTCCTCGGCAAACCCCAAATCTCTCATTGCATGCATCGCCGCTCGTGCTTCCGTGGTTTTCCACCCTATGGGCAAACTCTAGGTTTCGAATCAAGCAAATAAAATTCACTGGACGAAACAACGGAGGAGAAAGTCCGGGTTCAGGGTTTGAGCAACGGCAGACTTGGAACTTGGAACCATGGCCTAAATTGGAAAGTGAAGGGTCGGACCTCTATAGTAGGTTGATGTGTTTCTCGGTTTCTCCCGACTAGACGAATAATATATACTTTGATAAGACAATTCAATTGATACGGATAAATCAGTCGGTTTACTATTTTATAGTAAACAAAGTTGGATGGATACCCTCAAAATTCCTCAATTTCAAAACTTTGCTCCTAATTAAAAATATTTAATACTTTTTAATTATTTTAATTAAAAATATTTACTCTCATAAACTTTCTCTGTTAATAAATTTAATGTCAAAATCAATTTTACAATTTTCAGACGATAATTTCCTAATAGGCACCTCTCACTGCATAGGAAAGAAGGTAAGCATAACTATTTCTTCCTTTTTGTTTAGCCTCTACTATTTACCATCCGAAATAATTTTTGTATTATTTAAACCGAATGTTTTGGTTCCGTTTGTTTGTGACTTAAAAAGGTGCATAACTTAAGTTATGCATTCTTAAGTCACCAAACACCCGTTACATAAGACGTCTTAAGGGCGCATAACTTATGCAACCTAAATATGTTGCATAAATTATGTACCGATTCCCTTAATTTTTTTTCCAACAATACCCCTTAGAAATAATTAATAATAATTAATAATTAACAATATTTAATAAGTAACGATAATTATGAAAAAATCATAATTAATAAAAAATTCAATTATTATAATGATAATTAAATAATATTTAACAATTAATATTAATTATTAATAATAATGATTTAATAATAATAATTATAAAAAATAATTAATCAATAATAAATTTTTATTATAAAATAATTAATAATACTTATAATATTTAATTAAAATTAATTATTAATATTTCATAATAATGAAAATAATTTATTTTTATCATATATAATAAATGTTATAATAATTAATAATTAAACAATAATTAGTAATTAATAATATTTCATAATTAGCAAATAATTAATAATAACTAATAAGTAATAATATTTAATAAGTAAAAATAATTATTAAAAAATCATAATTCATAATAAAGATTAATAATTATAATTAATAATATTTAACAAGTAATATTAATTATTAATAATAATGATTAAATAATAATAATTAATTGAAACTAATTAATCAATAATAGTTTTTATTGTTAAATAATTAATAATGTTTATAATATTTAATTAAAAGTAATTCCTAATATTTTATAATAATAAAAATTATTTATTATTATAATTAATAATTAACAATAATTAGGTCACAACGTCTTATTAATACATAATACTAATTCAAATTTAAGGCCATTTTAGTCTTTCAACATGAATATATGCATGCATTAAGTTACTCATTCTTATTGCACAATCAAACATCCATTACATGACACTACATAAACACTTAGGTATCTTTAACTTATGCAACCTGATATCATTATTATTTGTAGGTATTTGGACCATACTTGGTACTTAAAAGATACTCAAACCATTAAAATGCTTGACAGTTTATCATATTTTCCCAGGATTTGGCTATGCCATCTTGTCTACTCTTATTTTACAGGGTTTTAGGTGATTTCTATGGATATTCGAGCTCGTAGATGGATTCTCAGCACTCCAGCACGCTAGACGACTCATTCCTAGCATGGAGCATGGCTAGATGGCTCATTCCTAGCGCATGGCACCCCTGTCCAGCCTCCACTCGGACTGATCGACCTGCTGTTCGACCCGAGTGGATCTCTGCTTGGACTTGGCATGATACAGGGCCACAGCCACCACTTTTCTCTGAGCGCTCGGTCCAAATGGACCCTTGCTCGACTTGAGTGCTCCACATGATCGACCCAAACAGCATTGAAGTTGGCAAGTTTCTCCTAGTTAGCGCTCGGACCGAGTGAACCCTTTGCTCGGGTCGAGCAGTGCGCCGACTGATGATGTTTTGGTAACTTTTCAAGGATGGAAAGTGATCTTTTGGCAAGATTTGGCCGACCTGGTGCCCTAACTTGCTCCCCAAGTGCCTGAGATGATTATAAAAGGCAGCTTCTTCTACAGAGGAGGGATCTTTGGTTACCCTAGCCTCCAGCCACGTTCTAACCCTATTATGACGTGACGGCAGCAAGATAGAGTTGGAGTCACGCCTTGCAACACCCCATGGCCCTAGAAGACGATTAGAAACATAATGGAGTATTCGGTTTATTCTATTATGTTTTCTTCTCTATTTTCCATGGGCTTGTATCTTGTTATTTCTATATCTTTTGTTATCGTTTGTGATAGTATGGTAGGCTAAGTTTTATGTAGTCTTAGGAGTAGGAAGTAATGGATGTTTGGATGCTATGACTTGAATTGCTTGTTATGATATTACTTGAGATTTGTTTTGTTGAGTATTATATTTTGTTGCTTGTTTGAATTGCTTGATATAACCTGACTAACTTCTAGATGGTGGCCACGTTTAGTTAAGTTCCAAAGTTAGGTTAGTTGAGTTAATTTAGATAAGTATTTAGGATAAATCGTAGATCCGAAAGGGGAGATTAGCTAACACCAAAAGTGTAGTTTTTAGATAAGTCCAAAAGACATCTAAATATCCTTAAGAAATCCAACAAACAAGTTTAGATTAGTTACCAAAAGTTGTGGTCTAACTAATCTCATTAGGTTAGGTTGTGATTAAACCAGTTTCTAGTCCAACAAGCGACAGCTGAGGTTTAGTAAATCTAGGTTTAGCCAACAAACCCTGGCTCAAGTTGTAAAGTACCAAAGTCAACCAAGTTAGAACACCTTTACTCTCAGTTCGGACCGAGTAAGGTCTTTGCTCGGACCGAGCAGAGAGTGTTTGCTTAGAGCTTTGCTAATTGATTCATCAAAAGTGATAGATTAGTGGTTCTAAGTCCAAACTGAAGTGAAACCCGAGTCCTAAGACGTCCTTATTATTGTTAAAAACCCCAAAACCTTTACATTGTTTTCTAGATTGTATTAGATTATTTTAGATAATTAAAATACCCAAAAACATTTATTTTATTGCATCTCTAGATTTCTCTTAACCCAAAATCACTAAAATCGCTCGTCTAGATTTTGAGAACGAATAAGTCTGGTATTCATAATCCGTCCCTTGGGTTCGACCCTAAAACTTTACCGATAACGACTAGTGAGGTTAAGTCTTAGGTACAAATTTATTTGATATCTAGGTTTTACGCCTTCATCACAACCCTTTACTACACTTTTATATTTAAGGAAGTTTAGGATTTTTGTTATTTTTTTAAAAGAAAGATAATTTTTATTCTTTTTCAATATGGTCAGGTTTGCAACTTTGGGGAGTTTCTCTGTGACTTTGATATTTTACTTAGCTTGTTGGTTGTTTAACGTTTAGTTCTACTTGTTGATTGAATGTAATTTTCTTTTTTTTTTTTTTCCCTTTTTTTCTTTTCTTCTCTTTTCTTAAGCCGTCGCTGCTAAACTTTCTAAGTGTACTTGATTGGAACTTACTGAACTTGTTCTTGAACAAAGTTTGTAATTTATAGTTAAATTTGTAAAAAAATCTTTTTTATTAATTCATTTGTTGTCGGCCCCTGGCCGTCCGGCCATCGAAAAAATATATTATTGAAAATACAACCAATTTATTTTGTCCGATTTCTCATTTCGTTCGACATTTAATTCACCGAGTCTGGCACAAAAAATAAAAGAAATAATTTGATATATGCCACTCCAAATCACAACAATTTTAAATATGCCATTACAAAATAACTAATTGGATTTATGTCATCTTAAAACAACCAAAATTTGATATATGCCATTATTTTAAATAAAAACTGATTTTTTTTCCTTCAAAAATTAAATTTGAATGACAGTTTTTCTAAAAATTCCTAAAATACCCTTATTCCCTTAGTAATTAACTGTCTCTATTGAAAAACGGGAAATTTTTTTTTGCCATTTTCGGTGCGTGCGAGCACTTGGTCTAATCGTCTTACTTGCTTTCCTTCTTCGTTTCTCCATGAACCGCACGACAACAACACAATTTGTGTTTTCTTTCTTGCGTACTGGGTGCGTGATTTTCTTTAATTTTTGTTTTAGTTCAAATGAGAACAGCTGTCGTCCAAGCAAATTTCTGTCGTCCAAGCAAATTTAATTCCCACGAGAATAACTATTGTCCAAGATAAAATCTTTGATTTCAACTTCATGAGGCACCTTGATGCAGATGCGAAATCAATCATTTTGGAATAATGTAAATATACTTTACTTTTGTGTTGTATATGTTGAATTTTAACGTGTGACACATTTAAAAGGGTATTATGGTCATTTTCATTGATTAATGGCATGAATTTAATTTTTATTGTTTTATAGTGGCATAAAACTAATTTGTCGTTTTGTGATGGCATATCTAAAATTTTTAATTTTTTCAATGGCATAAATCAAAATGCCCCAAAATAAAAAGATGTAGAGAACAAAATTAAAACGTTACTGGGCCTGCTTGCTTATCATTCAATAAATCTTCTTTTTTGTTTTTTTTAATTCACCTCATATTGCACGGTTCACGGTTGCACCGCCTTTGTTCAGAAGACTGAGAAGAGAATAGTCTGGAATTTCAAAAGCCACCTGCCTGTCTCTTTGTAAAATTGTAAATGACATTTTTTTATTGCGTGTCCACAGTCCACTCCTTTGTCCTTAAAACCCCACGTCCTTATCCCCAGGAATTCTCTCTCTCGATAAATTAAAAATATATAATACTCTTTTTTTTTAAAAAAAACTAAATATATAATATTCTCTCTCTCTCTCTAAAGCTAAGGGGAAAATATCAAAATTTTCCCTCACACATTTCCAATTGAAAAAACCCCATACTTTTATCTCATTCTTTGTTAAATACCCAAAAGAACAAATACTGAAATTAATGAGAGAGTGTTTAAAAATATGATTGATATTTGATTAAATTTACCGATTGGATTTCAAATTCTCAATTGCATTGTAATCGTAACCGCTCTTTTAAGTAATTTGGCTACTTTCTAATTTTCACGTTGATTAATTTAGATTCACACGATAGCCGGTCTTTGATGTAATGAGATTTTTAAAGAATTAATGATATGATATGGACTATTATATATCCAATGCCAACTTGTAAAGGAATTTTTAGCTGCGCTTGGCTTAATCACTTGTCTAGAACAATACAAATAATATATAGTGAGATAATTCAGTGAAATCGCAATTATAATAAATAGGTATTATAAAATTATGAAATTTTTATTTTTGTAGTTTGAGTTATTCAAATAATATTTGAACACTCACAAAAACATATTAGTTCTACAATCAACCTTTTCTTTTAGAGAGAATCATTAGTTCCACTTGACTACTATGACACCGCTTGTACTTGTACCACATAACAACGGTATATTTGCAGAAAGACCCGCATATAATTACTACGACCAACATACATTTGCCATACTTGTATTTAGCGTGGAACACCATTACTTCTTTATTTATCACAAATAAAATATCGTTTGGACAACGGGGAAGTTGAATATATGCTCAATCTTAAGTAAGCTAATCAACACTGGTTGATATGAAGTCGCAACATAACAAATGAGTCCCACATATCTAAACCGTTCACTCATGCTTAACAATTACGAGCATGTAAAAACTGAGAATCAATTGGGAAGTGGAAAAAACTTTTCGGCAAATTAAAACAGCTGAGGAAATCTACAACTATATGTAATGTAATGAACGTTGATTTAGAGTCATTTACAACATTAAACTTGCTTTAAATTTTGTTTATAGTAGTGAATACATAGTAAAATATAAGAATGTTTAAAAAATATGGTACTAATTCAGGAAGTGCTAATGTACTTTTTTTTTTTTTTTAAAAAAAAAAAGGTTAGCAAATGAGACCAAACTATTTTGAAGAGAAAAATATATCAGCATTTAAAGCATATATAAAGCAAAAATATATAATAATGTATCATCTAAAATACCAAAATAATTACAAGATTAACAACAAAATAATTTACTTGTACTCATTGAGAGTTCTACCTAAACATACCCACTTCAAGTTCAAGTCATGGCATACTTGTTCTGCGGCAGCCTTTTCTTCATCCAAAGCCAACTTCTCTTTTCTCAACTTATTAAACAAAATTGCCAAGTTTTCAGCTTTTTCTTCAGCCTTTATTTTTATTGAAGAAGCACGGTCCTCTTTTGTGGCAATTTGATCTAGTTCTTCGTCAATTTTTCTAATCTTCTCCTCATATTCCAACTTCAGCGTGCTAAGCTCTTTTTTCCTCTCTTTAGCTGCACGCAACTCCATCTCCTTGTCCTCAAGCAGCCTTTTAACTTTAAGCAGGTCTCGCTCATTTGCATTTTCCTCCTCTCGTGCCTCTTGTTTTTCAGTAATTTCAATAATGCTCTTACATGCAGAGATGCACTCAAGTTGCAATTTTATTTGTTGATTTATCTTATGAAGAGTAGATAACATATCTGTAGAAGTTAAGCAATTGTTACCTTCATAATAAAAGGGAAAACAAAATTCATCTTATTTAACAACTGAATTTTCCAATTCATTATCAATCACCAGAGAATAATTATGTAACACTGAAATTTTTAAGGGCCGAATATTGCTTTTAATAAATTAATGCAGCATTATGAAACAGTAATAAGGTTATTGGCTTGGCATTGCAACTGAACCAGCTGCAAACAAGTTGTGCCAGTGGTATTGCACACATCATAAACCTGAATCAATCTTTGTAATAAACTCAACATCTTGATATCTTCAAATTAAAAGTGGTTAGAACTCTCACCATAGCATGGTTATTATTTTCAGGTTAAATAGTAGCCAGTCCGGCATGAGAAAGCATTTATTGATGTAGACTGGACTGGGATGCAATATTCCATTTACTATAAACTCAAGTATTTATATAGATAATTTTTAAATTTAATACGACTCATGATTGATAGCTTATAAACAATTGTTTTACATCTGTATGCTATAATTGTTGGTACGGCACAATATAGTATTTTTCAACTTCAATTAATTCTAGTTTATAAATTTACTTTAATTGGAAAGCAAGGGTTTAACAAGGTTTAGAGCGCTTCTTGACTAGATGACAGATTAGTTATGGCAACATTGCAAAACGTAGGAAGTGTACCTCTTCCAATGAAGTCATGACCTTCTTGACTAATGAGAAATTGAACCAACTCCTTCAGCCTTTCGAACGAAGCAGTTTCTTGACAAACAGTTGTGAACTCCTTTGCCAAAATCAGTTCTAATAGTTCTTCAAATGAGGCTTTTATTTTACTGGATGTTTCAGCTGAGTCGATAGAAGCCCTTTTAATTGCAGTTTCAGCAAGGGAATTCACAAATGCCAACAGCCCCTCATCATCAGGTTCAACCTCAATTGATCTCAAAATCAGATCAATGTCTGGGTCATCTAAGGCCATGTTGTGATTGGACGAAGTTGAGTTTTCTGTTGGGTCCATCAGACATAGGTGGTTTCTATCAGGAGATTCTCTCTGATCGCTGCTTTCAAAATGGGGAATAAGTTCTTTTCTTGTCAAAAAAACCACATCCTTGGAAGCATCACCTTTACTCGAGTCGATCTTCTGAGACAATGCATGCATTAACAACGTTATATATTGATTTAATAAGACTGGTTAACTATACATAATGATAATTACCAATTAACACATGTACCTCAGGCGCATTTGAAGGAATGGGTGAGGATTGCTTGGCTTTCTTTTTCGGTGGCTGTCTATCTTCTGGTTGAGTTGAGCAATTACCAGAAGCTGCATTCATAATTTTAGCCAAGGAAAATTCTAAATAGAAAAAATCGTCATCAGGAGCAAGCATTAAACCAGTAGGGTCTCTTATTCTCTTAGTGTAACATTATTTTAAAGGCTAAAGGTTCTCCAAGAATCAATAGAAGTTTGGATATCAGAGAAAAAAACTTAAATAGAGTAATTAACTAATTATGTAACTATATATTATGAGGGGGTTCTAGTGCCCACATTTTTATATGCCCCTAAATGCCCCAAACTCACTTTATTATTACTTTTTTAAATATTAAAGTTCAAATATCGAATCCAAACCGTTCATCTTTATTCAATATAAAGAGTGATGCATTTTCATGTAAGTTTTATAAATTTTAAAGTTTATTTGATACTTGATCAAGAGATTGAATTTTGAACGAATCGAATTAAATACGATTGATTAATTCTAATATGTTCATATTTTAACATCTTGATCAAGTATCAAATAAACTTCAAAATTTATAAAACTTATATGAAAATACATCGCTCATTATATCGAATAAGATCAACGGTTTGGATTCGATGTTTGAACTTTAATTTTTAAAAAAGTAATAATAAAGTGAGTTTGGGGCATTTGGGGGCATACAAAAATGTGGGCACTAGAACCCTACTCATATATTATTATTATTTTTTAGTAATATTTACCCAAATTACTACCATTTATCCATTTAAATAGTAAATAGTGAAGTAGAATTTCACTAAATAGTTAAGGCACTTGATTCAATTCACTTACCTTTCTTCTTCTTTGTTTTATTTGTGACCCCCACATTGCATGACCTTAACGACTTCATAGGCAACTGACTTTGAGAAGTGAACAGAAGACGACACTTGAGTTCTGAAATTTGATACTGAAAGGTTGATTTGACATAATCCATCCACCATAAATCAAATTCCTTGGTAGTACAAGGAGAAGTGGTAAAAGCTTCGTGGGAATACCATTCATCCAACATTGCATTTAGTAGTTCAGCTTGCTTGATGTCATCCAAGCTTTGAAAAGGTGCACTGTAATCATTGAAGAGCCAGTATAGCAACAGGATCGGAACACCTTGGGTCAGGCCAAACTGCCGAGCTACACAATTTGGAAAATAGTACAAAACTCCAGGCTGTGTACATTTGCCACGCCCCTTGAATTTAAGGCCAACATGAAGCCCTGCCGAACAAAGAAACCTGCTCCATATAGCTGCAACATTAGACCAGTCTAATGTTTCTGACCTAAACCAACTGGGGCCAAAAAGTCGTTTTGCAAAAGGAGCGTGGTATTCAGCTGGCCGACTCTTCAAGTTGTAGAAGAAGCTGAAGTTCTCAACAAAGTCCTCATTCTTCAATGTATTCCATTTGGGGCTGCAATACAACAGCTGACTACCATAGTTGGGAGGAGATGGTTCTAACAGGGTCTCATTAAGGTGAACCAGCTCAGGGAAATATGCATAAAGCCAAATTTGGTAAATCCATAAAAGCCCGCCAGCATTGGCAAACTCATAACTCTTATCCTCACTATTCAAGTGTAATATGACATCTGAGATAGCTCTATACAGCTCTCCCAGAACAAACTGGCCTAGGGCTAACTTTCTGCCCTGTGCCAAGCAAACTGCCAACCCTAGATATTGTTGAACAATCCTTCTAGCAGGGGAACAAGCAAGGAACCGGCAAATCCAGTACCACAGGAAGGCCACATGCTCCTTGAACTGAACTGGACCGTCCTTTGCATTGAATTTCTTAACAAAGGCATTGTAATTATGACAATCCTTAATATCATCATTGAAAAGTGAGATGTCAACATCCATGGCTGCATTGATCGAGCACCCATCAGGTCTGAGCCCCACAATGGCTGCCAGGTCAAACAGAGTTGGAGTAACCATGCCGTATTGGAGATGAAGAGAGTTGGATGCAGTTGACCAGAAGCATAGTGAAGCTCCAATCAGGTACGGATGGGGTTTCAATGAGAAATCACGGGACATTTGAATAATGTCGTAGATGCCAACCTCCCTCCATAAATCAGCCATGCCGTATTCTATCCTGTCCAGCCATTCTGTATACAGTTTGTTGGAAACTGGCCATAACCTTAGAGACTGATTATCAGGGATGTGCCAGCTGGATATATTGATCCAAGGTTGGTTGAAGAGCAGTGGTGTTTTGGTAAGCATTGAACTTGTCATGTTTGCATCTTTGCTTGATTCCAGAATTGGACCTAGTATGAAAGAACTAGTGGTTGAGTTAGGTGAAGGGATTAGTATGTTCAGGTTGGCCTGGTTTAATGTTTTTATATTGACCAACTTATCTTTTGCCGAGTTTGTGTTTTCCATCGCAAGAAGCTTCTCTGAAGCAGAGAGCAGGGACAGAAGCTTGCCTCTTGTCGACTCTGAGTCTGCAGGGACACTAACCTGTTGAGTCAGAGAGTACATTATAATCATAATTTAATGCATAATTAAAATAAACAGTATACAGTAATCATATTCATAAGGTTAATAATTTCTACATCAAATGCAGAAAATTAATTTGCAGTCAAACGTAAAACGATTATGAATGGTAAGATGAATGGACTAGCGACCAAGGAATTTATATATATTAAATATAGTGCAACAAGCAGCCAGCAATACAAAGCATTTAAGGCCCTGATCAGAATCCCTTTTTTTTTTAACATGAAATTTCAATTCATTTCATTTCATTGGAAAATTTTTTATCAAAATGACCAGATTTGGTGTCATTTGGTTGGAATTTCCATGCAATTAGATCTAACAAAATCAATTCAAATGAAATGAAATCCCGGGTAAAAATCATTTTGATCAGGCCTAAAGCTTATTTACAAGATGACGACCTTCTGGAAGCAATCAGCATAGCCCTTCTTTTTTGTGTCAAAACATGCAGGTAATAAGAACAAGGTGTTCACCTCTGTACATATGAATGTATATATCTCCACATAAAAAGGACAGAAAGAGATTACATATAAGTATTTCTATATGAAATTTTTCCATCAGCAAACTAAACTCTTGTACAGTTGTACCTGATTTAATTAAGCCTTTCTTAATGTGCACTAAACTAGGTTGATAAGCCACTGAAAAGTTCCGACCTGGTGTTTTCTGGGACTCATTCATGACATGACACTGGAGTGCACAAACTAAATTGCGCTCTTTAATTAACTACCAAACAAATGACTGGTTCCTCCATGAAAATTTATGCAAGTCCAAAGAAAAACTCCACTTTGTAACTGTTTAAGTTTATTAATGTGCCAACCCAAGCTGTTTGAAAATGTTCCACAGATGCACAATTTATTTTTTAGAAAAAATAAAGGATCTGAAGAAATATCAATTTGGAACAAATAACATTGGGACATGAATATAATTTATGCAGTTTGAATGAATTAGGTACTGAACTATGCCTGGTTAACAATATGTACGTGTACGTGTCCACTACCAAGCTGTTCTAAAAAAAAACAATATATGTATGTGTATCTGTGTCATGAATATAATTTATGCAGTTTGAATGAATTACGTAACTAGGGGCTGCTCACTTCGCTCGTGTGGTTTTTCCATGCTCCACCGGGAAACCACACGTGCGATGCTAAAGCATGTTGGTCAAGAATTGGGATGTGACTTTATTTTCTTTTACTGAAGTTAGACTGTTAGACTCAACTAAACCTTAAGCTGGCTAAATCAACTTATAAGATAATGATCAAGGCCCTGATCAAAATGATGTTTACTCGGGATTTCATTTCATTTGAGTTGATTTCGTAGGATTTCATATATAGGATTTCGTTAGACCTAATTACATAAGAATTCCAATCAAATGACACCAAATCCGCTCATTGTGATCAAGAATTTTCCAATGAAATGAAATGAATTGAAATCCCACGTTAAAAAAAAGGATTCTGATCAGGGCCCAAAAGAGATAAAAGTCATATATACTTAATTAACAAGGCATGCATGTAGAAACCATTGTTGGTGTTCATTAAATTCAGGAGTAAATTGGCACAAAATAACAACATTTTAGAGCAGCACATACTGGTGATTCTAAATTTCATAATTAATTAATTAAAAACCTAAAAACTCATTTCTCTCTTTTTACGGGGATTAATGCATTCAACAGCTGGAACTCACAGCATTTTTTAGGGGATTAATGTATTCAAATAGGAGCTCACAGCATTTTATTGCAACTTCTTACAGAAATTAAATTAAAAAAAAAAATCTAGAGAGAGAGAGAGAGAGGTAGTTTGTGTAAAAATGGCAGAAATTCATTTTACCAAAAAGCATGAAACAAATTGTCAAGAAACTCAAAATGATGAGAAGAAATAAAAGAGAAAAGTTAAATTTCATAGTAATTGCCAAAACAAAAAGTAATGAGTACATCGTCAACCGGCAGATGTAGACTTGAAAAGTTTCGTCACAAGTAAATAACTAAATGTGAAAAAGACACAATTAATAAAAGGGAAAAACGACGACAAAAGAAAGAAATGAAAAAGACACAATTAATAAAAGGGAAAAACGAGGACAAAAGAAAGAAAAGTACCTCGTCAATTGCATCACTTGTCACCATCTCTGTCACTCTCTTCCTCGCCTTCTCCTGAAAAAAAGGAAACAAAAATTAAGAATATTATTTTATGAAAAAAGCATAAGAACGAAACAGTCATCCGCAAACAACAAGAGAGAAAGAGAGAAAGAGGTATTATTGAATTGACCTGAGCAGCACAAATGGCATCAGCAAGAAGACTGTAGTTTCCCTCCTCGATGGTCTCCCAGTCGTCTCCGTGTGAATGCAAGAGCTCCTTCAAAACCTGAGAGGTGAGCTCCTTGGAAAACTTCATTTCTTCCATTGCATGCAGGGCCGCTCGCTCTTTCGCGCTTTTCCCTTTCCGCCCCATGCTCATGTTCCCATCGGGAACTCGAAACCCTTGATTTCGATTCAACAATGGAGGAGGAGAAAGGCCTGGGTTCAGGGTTTTAGAGGAATGGTGGTCGGTGGAGTTCCAAGTTCCAACCAAATGGCCCAAAATGGAAAGATGAAGCGGTTGTGAGCAACACACTCTCCTGCCTTTTGAAAGTGAAATTAAAAAAAAAAAAAAAACTCAAAAATCTTTGTATAAATGATTTAAAATGTTTTAGTTTTCTCACCACAAATGAAAAAGTGCTTTATGAAAAAAGCTTGTTCCAACTTCTGAGCAATTCCGCGTATTCCGGATTGAAAGGAGGGCGTTAGTCTCGAGTATTTATTTATTGTGATTTCACTCCAACAAGTTCATTTTGATTAATCAAACAACTAATTTAATATTTTTATATTAAATTTATATTCACCAGTAAATTAAATATTTTATTTTATATCGATTCATTAATTTATAAATATTTTTGTTATGTCCAGCAGAATTTGCCTTTGTAATGTCTTTGCGTTAGCTTTTGCACATGCTCGGCCTCTTCGAGAAATTTTTTTTTTTTTTGGGTCTTTGGGTAACGAGAGAGAGAGAGAGATTGGGTTTAGATTAATTATTTTTCATTTTTATTGATCATGGACATGTAAAACATTATTTTGCAGTTTTTGCTTTCATTAATAAAAGTGGTAGTCTAAAAAGCTCTACCTGTATATGAAAGAAAGTTATATAATCTTGATGGAAATATAAATTACATCTTTTTTTTCCCCTGATTTCTCATTGCGTTAGACATTAATTTACCAAGTCTGCATAAAAAATAATTTAAAAAATAAAATTATAATATTGAATTTATTAGAATAATTCGTTTTGAGAGAATATAATATCCTTTTATAATAAAATAATTGAAGGTATCGTGGAGAGCCACATTCTTCAAAATATCCGCTTTCCGGTGTATAAATAAAATATAGTGTGTAATTTAAAATTACTCAACTATCCTTCCCTAATTGTTTTTACTGCACCTTCTTATAACGCCTTTATAAAGAGAAGAATAATATAAAAATAATGGTTGCCGCATTATATTCTTCCAATGCCACGTGCCTCTTTCTAAACCCCATTCTTTTATTGCGTGTCCTCGTGTCCTCTATCCTTTTTTAAAAAAAATTCCAAAAATTTTATGTGTCCTCTCTGATCTCTCCGATATCCCGTGACTTTTTTTTTTTTTTTTTTTTTTTTTTGAGAATCAGACCCGTAAGCTTGTCATTAAATCAGGAAAAATGTTACATAATGGGGGAAAGTATAGCCTAATTCATTTATCCCTTAATCCTTGCCCGTCTAGCTAATCTATCAGAGCCATCTGATTCCCCTCCCTATTAATGAAATCACAATTAATTCCCTGTCATTCTTTTACAGCATGAAATCACAATTAATTCCCTCCATTTCCAGACATTCCCTGACACGGCTTATTTTCTAAACTAAATCATATTATCCGCTACGAAGTTTAGAAAAACTTCGTTAAAGTTCAAAGATTGCAAATTTCGAGGGAAAAATAGAGTAATCCTTTTAGCCGAAATTTCTCATTGACCTTCCCAAAATTCTTTGAACAATTATAATTGGAGATTGGCTAAAATGCTTTAGAAAGCATAGGGGTCTTGTGCTTTAGACTTCTGGGTCTGTCGGATTGCTTTATGATCCGTGCAGAGATCAAATCCAATGACAAGGATTTATGGCGCTGTGACGTTGAGGGGCTTTATATCTCCGTTAAATCTAAACATTTTCCGTCCATTTTTTTTGAATGGTTTTCCTTCCGTTTCAGTTAACACTAAATAACACACAGTAGGTGTGCTGAGAAGAAAAAAAAAAGAAGAAAAACTCGTCTCCCTCTTTGTTCCTATCTGAAATCTTCCCCTCCACTCAAAAATAAAAAAGTCTCTGCCTCCTCTCTCGGCAATCTCCGCTCACCTTCCTACAAACTATCTCCGCCTCCCTTTATCGACTCTCTCTTTCACATCCATCTCTGCCTTCCCTTCTCGCGAAAGAACCCTAGTTGAAATGTCAACATTTGATATACATAATGGTTAGACCAGTGAATATATTACAAATCAAATTCACACTTGTCATGTTGGACATGGTAGTTGGAAGCATTTTTTTTTTTTGCGTGAAACCAGTGTACTTTGAATTTGGTGCAGATGGACACTTATGACCTATGGGAATGGGAGCATATTTGAAAACACTTCATTTTTTTAATATAAATCCCATCTAAACCTTCACTCATCTGGTGAATTTGCTAATGAAAAATCAATCCTCGGCATATTTCCTGTCAATTGAAGTTCTTTTGAGCCAATTTGACTTTGCTCATGAAAATCGCACAAATTTTGGGAAAAATTAGAAAAAGATGGTGAGAGCGAGATTAACAAGGACAAGGGAAATAAAATAGCAGGAGAGATAGTAGAATGAAAATTATTTGGGCTTTAGCGCACGGCAAGAATGAGAAGAGGAGGTCTTCAATTTCCAATTGAGGGGTTCACCTCGTTGTCTCCTTTCCTGTTTCTATTTCGAAGGAGCTCTAAAAGAAAACGATAGGGTAGTGTTAGACGAAAATAGAAGGAAAAATTAAAATAAACGGAGAGTGCAGCGCTCTTTGTTAAGACATCCGAGCCATCAGATGATTCAATCGGACGGTCCGAAACACTAAAGGACACACCTTCTATGATTTTTAAAGCATTTTAGCCAACCTCATTATAATTGATCTCACGAATGTATAATTTGGAGGGCATCTATCCAGGGACCGTGTGGGTTGATAACCCATGGATGCACATTAATAATATGAAAATTTTACTAATAATTCTAACGCATAAAATTGACAATGAGATATCTAAGCATGTTTCAATTCTAGTGGTTTTTTTTCTTAAATTTTGGAAGATGGGAGAATATATTGACCTTACAGATATCAGTTGAAGGATTATTTTAAATTTTCTTAAATTTTTATTATTAATAATATAGTAAAAAAAGTTATGAAATTTATTATTTTCAAGATATCTTAGTCGTGTAAAAAAGGTTACCGAGCTTGCTTATCATATATTTTTTTTAATATTTTTTTTTGAAATTTTAGAAAATCACCAATCTAATTAGTTATGGACTTTTCAATAACAACAATTTTTAAAAAATTTCACAATAAATATTTAAAAATTTGAAAAAATAAACTTTGATTGACAATAAAAATTTATAATAAAAAAACACATTAAACAGTTCAGATTCATCATTAATTCATTATAAATTTTCATATCGAAATTTGATCGAATTTAGAATCATGACTTCTGTAATTACACCTCCTAGGTCACTTTGACCTTTTTTTTACGTTCCGGAATCCGGATGCATATTCACGTGGGTGCGGAAAAACTCTTATTATTTTATTTGTGAAGTAGTGATATTCTGCGACTGCATCTGTGCTATTTTACGCGAGGTGGAAAAGCAGAAGGAATTACAGACTAATAACGGGCATTTTAGCCAACAATCGACCATGGGAAGATTTCAGAGCTGTCTATAACAAAACACGAGGGATCTACACTGAAATGGTCACATAAAATCTATAACGACAAAACGCATCGTTCTTTCTTGTTTTGGAAAAAAGAAATAAAAAAGACAAAAAGTACTGTCAGTAAGTTGCTGTACCGATATCATTGTTTCAACATGATCTATTTTTCTCAACGCAACAAAAATTGTAGTACCAATGTACCATTGTTTTGATGGACAATTATTTCTTGAAAAATAATTCTAACAATTGAGTTTTACAAGTTATATAGATTGCAATTATAAATAATGTCGAAACAGTGTAGTAAGTTATGTACGTATAGAAATAAATAATATAAGTTGCATCTAATAATTTTAATTTCATAATTTTTTTTTTTGTATTTTGAGTTATTAAAAAAAAATTTGAACACACTCAGAAAAACAAATTAGTTCCCCTCTTTTTAGAGAGAATCAAATTAGTTCCACTCGCCTAATGCCGCTCGTACTTCTACCTCATAACAACGATATATATATATATATATATATATATATATATATATATATATATATATATATATATATATATATATATATATATATATATATATATATATGTAGAAAGGCCCGCCTATTACAAGGAACAACATACATTTTCCATGGTTGTATTTAGCATGGAACACTTCCTTTAGTAAAAAAATCATTAGAGCCATCGGAAAGTTGAGTACAAATTGGTCATCGTTAAATAAGCAAATCAAATTAATTAATCAATACCGGTTGTATGAAGTTGCAACACAAGGAAATAAGCGCAATAATGCTCTAAAGTGTTCAATTATGCTTTGCAATTAAGGGGATGCCAGAACTGAGAATCAATATCTAGCAGGATATATACCTTTCCAGGTCGCTAACTAAAAAAATGCCAGCATCAATTACAGGTAACTCAAAAATGGTTTCATTTGTAAGGATATTTCGTTAGGTACAATTTGCAATTAGTTTAATTTCCCATTATAATTAAGCAGAAGAAAAACAGATCTGCGCTCACTATATATCTTGTCCTGCTCATGCCTTCTCAGCTACAAGTTGTAATTGCATCATACCACAATAGCAAAAAAGCTGTGTAATGTTTTCTAATATTGTTGTAGAACACTAGCTAGGTTGAACTCGGCATACTCAACAAGGGTTATGTTACGCTTTTTTTTTTTTTTTTTTTAAAAAAAAAAAGAAAGAAGAAGAAAAGAGCCAGACTTGGTTATCAATCACACAGGGTATTTTTCTTTCTTTTTTCTGGGTGCTAAATTACTGAATTACCAAGGCCTCAACTTAAATCCAAAACCTCCACAATGGCCTGACAGAAAATTGCCACGATACAGTAACCAAGGTACCAATAGCAACAACTCAAGTATTTGGTAATTTTCTTACATTTACAGGCTACTCTAGTCTAATATTTCACTGAGAAGAACAAATATTTTTTAACAAAAAACCTCCTATCTCCTCCCACCCGCCAAAATCCCAACAAAAGAAAAATATATAACCACAACATACAGTACCAATGCATACAAAATTAGCAAGTACTTGATTCATCTGTATTTTTTGAGAGAGATCCCCAAGCGCAACCACTTCAAGTTCAAGTCATTGCATATCCGTTTCAAAGCAGCCTTCTTTTCATTCAAAGCCAAATTCTCTTTTCTGAACTTGCTAAAGATAAATGTCAAATTCTCAGCTCTCTCTTCAGCTTGTCTTTTTGTATGAGAGAGGCAAGCCTCTTTCTTGACAGTGTCCGCTAGTTCTTCTTCAGTTTCTCTAATCTTCTTCTCATGTTCCAACTTAAGCGCAGTAAGCTCATTTCTTCTCTCTTCAGTTGCATGCAACTGCACTTCCATATCCTCAAGCAGCCTTTTAACTTTAAGTAGATCTCGCTTATTCACATTTTCCTGTTCTTGTTTCTCAGTAATTTCAGAAATACTCTTACATGCAGAGATCAATTCAAGTTGCATGTGGTCGATTTGTTGATTTATGTCATGAAGAGCAGAAAACATACCTATAAAATTTAAATAAAATTGTTATCTTCAGAAAATAAGAGGATCGTTTTCATCTTATTTCACATCTGGATTTTCTGATTCATATATACCATGCAATAAAGAAAGATTACGTAATTCTGGAAATTTAATGGCCAAATAGGTACTCTTTATAATTAATGCACTGTTATAAAAAGGTGGAAGGTTATTTGAGTGACAAAACAATTGAACTGGCTGCAAACAAGTTGTACCGCTGTTTGCATAAACATGGATTAAAAACGAGGAAAATTTCAAATCTTCAAATTAAATATGGATACCACTTTTACATAACAGGATTACTTATCATTATCTTCAGGTTGAAGAGTAGCAAGTCTGACATGAGAAGGCGTTTATTGATATGCACTGCACTGTGGATGCAATCATCCATTTACTATAATTATTTCCAGCCTTTATAGACCATTCTTTAATTTTATACCATTGATGATTAATCACTTATAACTCACTATCCATTTACTAATTCTTCATTTGTTCTACAATTTTATGTAAAAATTATCCACATAACTATATAATGTTTAATTAATTATATTTTCTGAATTTACTTTAAGGGAGGTGGCCCAAAAGGTTGACCTTCTGGTTTGGTGAGTGTTCCTTGTGTGAGCTAGACTTGATTAGACAACGGGTTTGTCATAACATTGCAAGACTTGGATGTGTACCTCTTCCAATTAAGTCATGATCTTCTTTACTGATGAAAAATTGAACCAACTCCTTCAGCCTTTCAAACAAAGCAGTTTCTTGACAAACAGTGGTGAAATCCTTTGATAAAATTATTTCTAGTTCTTCTAAAAAGGCTTTTATCTCACTGGATGTTTCAACTGATTCCACATAGGTTCTTTTATTTGCAGTTGGAGAGAGAGAATTTACAAAGGCCAACAGCCCATCTTCATCAGATTCAACATCTATTGATCTCAAAATGGAATCAATATCTGGATTATCTAAGGCCATGTTGCAAAGGGACGAGCATCGGTTTTGAATTTGATCCATCAGACATGTATGGTTACTATCAGGAGTCTCTCTCTGATTGGTTTTGGAGCAGGGAAAACGTTCCTTTCTTGTCACAAAAGCCAAATTGTTGGATACATCACCTGTACTCGGGACAATCTTCTCAGATAATCCATGTGTTAAAAATGTTAATAAGATTTAATACAATTGGTTAACTATATATAAGAAAATTATTAATGCACACGTACCTTAGGAATACTTGAAGAAGTGCTTGAGGATTGTTTGGCTTTCTTTTTCAGTGGTTGTGTATGTGCCTGTATCTTATCTGGTCGAGTTGAGTAACTATTACGAGCTGCCTTTACAATTTTAGCTGAGAGCAATTCTAAATAGAAAAACTTTTCATCAGGAACAAGCATTAAACTAGTTGGTTTCTCTTTGTAGAATTCTTTTAAAGGCTAAATTTCTCAGACTTGTAAAATTTAAATTTGGTTATATTAACTGCAATAGAAGTTTAGATATAGATATTGAAGTGAAAACTGAAAAGTTCAAATAGAGTATTACATATTTGAACTCATACCTCTTGTTATGTCATTATTACCCAAATGAAGAAGAGGAATCTAATTATAAATTTAAGGCACTTCTTTAAGTTCGCTTACCTTTCCTCCTCTTCAATATCTGTAAGACCCCTGCATCATATGATCTTCTTGGCTTCATAGGCAACTGACTTTTAGGAGGGAACAAAAACCTGCTCTTGAGATCCGAAATTCGAGACACAAAGGTCAATTTGACATAATCCTTCCACCATAAATCAAATTCCATGGTTGTACAAGGAGAAGGGGTAAAAGCTTTGTGAGAATACCATTCATCTAACATTGCATTCACTTTCTCAGCTCGTTTAATGTCATCAAAGCTTTTAAAAGGTTTACTGTAATCATGGCAGACCCAGTATAGCCACAGGAAGGGAACACCTTGGGTCAGGCCAAATTGCCGAGCTACACAATTTGGAAAATAGCACTCAACTCCAGCTTTGCCCTGATTCTGCTGGAATGAGAGGCCAACATAAAGCCCTGCCGAAGAAAGAAACTGATGCCATATAGCCACAGAATCAGACCAATGTAAAGTTCCTGATCTAAACCAACTGGGGCCATAAAGTCTTTCTGCAAAAGGAGCGAGGTATTCAGTTGGCCGAATTGTCAAGTTGTAGAAGAAGCTGAAGTTCTCAACAAAGCCCTCGACATTCAATTTATCCCATTTGGGTTGGCAATGCAACAGCTGACTGCCATAGTTGGGAGGAGATGGTGGCAATAGGGATTTGTCTAGGTGCACCACCTCAGGGAAATATCCATAAAGCCAAATTTGGTAAATCCACAAAGGTCCACCAGCATTGGTAAACTCGTACCTCTCTTCCTCACTAGTCAAGTGTAATATGACATCTGAAATAGATCTATACAGCTCTCCTAGAACAAACTGCCCTAGTGCTAACATGCGCCCTTGTGCCAAGCAAACGGCCAACCCTAGATACTGATGAACAATTTTTAAAGAAGGGGAGCAAGCGATGAACCGGCAAATCCAGAACCACAAAAAGGCTACATGCTCCTCGAACTGAACTAGACCCTCTTTTGCATTGAATTTTTCAATAAAGGTTGTGAAATCATGAGAATACTTAAATTTGTCACTGAATAAGGAGATGTCAATTTCCAATGCGGCAGTGACTGGGCATCCATCAGGTCTGAGACCAGCAATGGCTGCCAGGTCAAAGAGGGTTGGAGTTGTCATGCCGTATCGAAGATGAAGAGAATTGGAAGCAGTTGACCAGAAGCAGAGTGAAGCACCGATCAGGTAAGGGTGGGGTTTCAATGAGAAATCACGGGACATTTGGATAATGTCGTAGATGCCGATCTGCCTCCATAAATCACCCATGTGATGTTCTATCCTTTCTAGCCACTCTGTGTACAATTTGTTGGAAACTGGCCATGACCTTAGAGAATTATCAGAGTGCCAGCTACATGCATTGATCGAAGGTTGGTTGAAGAGCAGGGGAGTTTTGGTTAGTATCGAATATGTCATGTTTGCTTCTTTGGTTGATTTCAGAATTGGACCTAGTATGAAAGAATTAGTTGTTGAGTTAGGTGAAGGGATTAGTATGTGCAGGTTGGCTTGGTTAGAAGATTCTAGATTGAGCAACTTTTCTTTTGCTGGATCTGCATGCTCCATGGAATGAAGCTTGTTGGGAGGATAGAGTGGGATCTTTAGCTTGTCTTTTGTTAAATCAAAATCTACTTTGGTAGTAACCTGTCAAGTGAGAAAGCTATAGTTATACAAAAAGGAAGAGAAATTCTTCAAAGCTCCAACACATGAGTTCTATTTTAGTCCTTTTCCAATTTTACCATATGCATACATGAGGCCCTGGTTTCTGGTATGGACCAATGCTTATGACCTTGTGAATATTTTCCTCAAATGAAGGAACAAAGATCTTAATTCCAAAATTAACATAAATCTTTCTGATTTATTTCCTAACTGGACATTTGGATAATACAAACTAAAGTTCTGAATTGAATTCCTTCCTCTACATGTAGGGTGTCCACGAGATAATTACAAGCATTCATTCTCACTTCAAAGATATGTATGTGCTGTGATCTTAACAAATATTTAGCGAATAATAAATTCATGGTATTGAATTACTGATAAAAACATCAATAGTTTATACTAATCATATATTTAAAATGAGGATAAAATGAGAATGCAGTAAAGAATAGAATGAGAATTCATGCATATAAATTAGTCGGCAGATAACGGTAGCAATAGTACATATTGAATGTAGTTCTAAAGGCAGCAGGAAATAATAAAGAAGTGAAACTTTTTCTCAAGATGAAGATTTCCTGGACAAATTCAACATAGCAAAAATTTTCACGTATGTACATACGCATTTGCAAATGTATTGAATGAATGAATGAATGTATATATATATATACATCTCAAAATGATATTCTTCAATCAACACGAGCAACTTCTCCTTTTCTTTAATCTTTTTTTAAAGTTTTAATCAGCCCACTAAACTCTTGTACATGATTTAGTCAAGCCTTTCTTTTATGTGGGCTATACTATGTCGACAAGCATTTTAAAAGTGCTGGTCTGGTGCTTTGTGGTGGTTTTTTTTTGAGAAAAATAGAAAATGGTGTAAAAGCTTCTAACTCTTGCACTTATAATTTCTAAATTTGTTCAAGATAATCGATGAAAAACAAAGCAAGTAAAAAAAAAAAATCTCTTGTAACCATTCTAGAATAATTGCAGTAAAATTCTCGCTAAATGAACAAGATACATAATAAACAAAGCAGAAGAAAAAGCAATTTAGGACAAGTTTAGCATCTCAACAAGAACATAATTTATGTGGTCTGAAAGAATTATATACTGAACTAAGGTTGATTAACTAAAAAGAAAAGAGTAGCAAATTGGACAGTAAAAAGTAATTGTATCGTTTTCTATTTCCTAAACAGAGTGTTTTTTTTTTGTTTTTTTGTTTTTTTTTTTGAAATTAGTAGAGGAGTGCTCTACCACTTTTCTCTAAACAGAGTGTTTGCTGAGGAAGAAAGTGTATTATGTTTCTTTTTTCCTTCTTTTTTGGTTTTAACTTTGTTTTTATGCTAAATTGTTTGATTTGCATAAGTTTTTTCCTCCCCCCTCCATACATTGATTACAATTATTAATGCTGAAATTGAAAAGGATTTTGTTGATATCTAAATTCTACAACTCTTATACATTTTGATAGGAAAGTTCCCAAAAGGAAAATATCAATAGACATTATAGTTAAGTTAAAATTTCTCACACTATCCCCATACAAGCTGATAAATAATATTAATTACCAACATTTTGACTGAATGGAAAGTACCAGTTAACAAAATTTTCACTTCAATAGCGAGAGGAAGCACTAACCTAAATTTTAAAAGAATAATCTTATGTTTGAAGCAGAGATGTAAGTTTTCTCTGTTCAGTATCAAAAAGAAAAAAAAAAAAAAAAAGGCTCTTATTTCATTAAATTTTGATAGTAATTGCCATAAAAAGCCATCAGTCCACTAGATACTTTTAAAAAGTTTCGTCACATGTAAATACCAAAGGACACAATACAAAGGAAATAAAAGAGAGGAGAGTACCTTTTTAGGTACATTTTCCGCCATCTCTCTGTTGATCGCCTTCTCCTGTAATGAGAATACTATTTTTCTCAATTAACAACCAAACACAATTTTATTCAAATAATATTATTTTCCAACTAGAAACAATCGCAAATAACAAAAAATAAAACGCAGATATTTGACCTGAGCATTAAGAATGGCATCAACAAGAAGTCTATAATTTCCATCCTCAATCGGCTCCCAGCGATTTCTGTGGAAAGACAAGAGCTCCTTCAAAACCTCAGTAGTGAGCTTCTTCGGAAACCCTAAGTCTCTCATTGCACTCAGAGCCGCTCGCGCTCGGTCGGTGTTCGACCCCATCAGGAAAGCTCTAGATTTTGAATCAAGCAAGATGCACCAACACTACTACACTATACGAAACAAGGGAGGAGAGAATGAGTACTGTCTAGACTCTAGAAGGAGTTCTGTGCTCAAAAGTGTTTTAGCAAAGCTGCAAAGGTAGCTGGCGCTTTAGCCGAGAAAGAAGAGAAAGATGAAGGGTCAGAGTGAATGGATCGATCAATGGAGGTGCGTTATTCCCGAGTATTTTCTTTTTTAATTTTGGTTTGGTTTGCATTTTCAAATATTGGAGATATTTGAAATGATATCACTGTATATCATTAGTCAGGGGAATTGCTTCCTACTACGTTGCATTGGTACGGTACGAGCGGTGATACGGAAATTTTTAAAAATCTCTAGTATGAATACGATGATATATATATATATATATATATATTATTTGAATATGTTATTGATCTATAATTATATTATATTACAAAATATAATGTGTATAACATAATTTTGTTTAACTAAGACTTAGAGTTTGCACAAATAAATAATATAAACTTAGAAGTTACACAAATAAATGACATAAACATTAATATCAACACGTTGACCGTTGACTGTTGACTGTTGACCATTGATTGTACGTACCGGGTACGGTACCAGTATTCGATTCGTACCCCGTACCGGGTACGGCTGATGTTTTCAAGTACCGGGATAACATAGCTTCCTACACTCCAATTTTTTGGAGATGCACTCTCTTGGACAAAAATGCGCAGGAATCTCAAAATTGGAGATCTTTGAAATGATATCACTGTATATCATTATTCACTGTTTATAATAGCATTTTTGTCCGAGAAGACTGCAGAATGCCTGAAAATCTGCGGTCAAAGTCCATCCAACCCGTTTGATGTGTAATAGACGGCCAAATCCGCCTCCCCCCTGTTACTAATTTTGATTGCACATTCAGTCCTAAAATTTTAAATAACTGAACGTCTTTCTAAAACCGATCTAAGTTGAACAGTTCAAGGGTTGAAAGAAACAACAAAAAATTGCTCAAATCCAGGTTTTGGGGTTCTGACAACTTTCGATCCGAACCATCCGATCTAATCTGACGGTTCGGAACTTCGGATCGAAGATTAGCATTCTGCCAGGATCTGTGATTCCGTTCAGTACTTGCCAGGATCTGTACCGGTACGATATTAACTATTAAGGGAGATTTTGCGCACCCTGGTTGAGAATTTGGTGAATTCTGAGGGTTTTGGTGCAAATTTTGTTATATCATCGGTTTTTCTTTTATTTTTTATTTTTATGAGTCAAATCACCGTGGCCAACAGTCAAAGAGACTGTGTTGCGTAAACAAGATCGTTTATTCTGAGGTCTGACAAAAGCTAAAAGCACAATTTACAAAAACCTATTGTAAACTAGACCCTTCACCCTTGTCCTTAAATAACTTTTTATTGTAAATCAGAAAAATAAGTGAATTTTGAGAAATAGGCAGACCTTTAAATCCCAGTCCTAAATGTTTTCATTTTATTATAATTTGACAAAAAAAAAAAAATTAAGGGCCTCACCTTAAACAGGACACTTTTTCAATGACCTTCTTTTTTCTTTTTTGGAATCAAAGACCTTACATTAAGATAACAGCCCTTGAATAAGATTTTCAAATGTCAAACATTTCTAAGATTAAAAATTTTAAATATCGACCCTCAAATTCTGGTCCTAGATGGGCTAGAATTTTAAATACATGCTCTTGGATTTTTATTTTATTTTTTGTGTTCACTCTTTTTTATTATTTTTTCCATATGAAAAATGGATACGACCGGAATATATCATATTACCGCATCTAAACTTTGAAACTAAAATGGTCTAGGGATGTAATATAGAATTTTGTATTCATTAATAAATAAATTGGTCAGCTTACCCTTCAGAATCAGATCAAACTCATTTTCATTATAAGGTTGAGATAAGATTTTTATAGCTAAGAAGACGCTTTATCTAGCTAAAGGAACCCTTAACGCAGAGTAACACACAAAAATGTCAATATTTGAGCGGTAAGTTGCCAATTAGACAAATAATTAGGAAGGAATAAGCAATTATGAAAAATAGGTGCATACAAAAGTTATTTTAATTTTCTAGAAAAATATTGAACATTTATCATTTGTTTTAAGAAAATTTTAGAGAAAAAAAGAGATAAAAAATTTACATGCATCTCATATTAGTATTCCTGATTTTATACCTCAAAAGTGATTATACTGAAGGTATAATTGTTTAGAATTACTGCAAAAAAAAAAAAAAAAAGTACAAACACTTTCATAAAGAACGTCTAAAATATCAACCAGATGTCCAGATTAAAGTAATCAGCCCAACCTACTAAATATCCACCTTATCCATATTCCCGGTTTTCAAAAGCCCAATAAAGAACAAATCCAATTAAAAAATTATATTTGGGCCTTTGATTAGTGAAAACATTTTCAGTGCAGTATCGCAAGCTCGCAACTGAATATCTTTTCCCAGGCTCAAATGCAGACTAACTAATATATATGATAATATGAAAAGCAAACCAGTCCAACTATATGTATGTATTTTGATTCAACAGTGACAGATCATCAAGGAGTGGTGCGAGAAATTTTACACAGCACCATGTCATGATCACTTCTGTCTCTCTCCCCTTCACACACATAAAGCATCACACAAAACACTAAAAAAAACGATAATTAACCTTTGTCTGGAGAATCATAATAAATTTAAAGGTAAAATGATAAATAGTGTACAATAAATTCTGATAATAATCAACGTCCAGACTTCATAGTCAGCATTGCCTTCACTTCCAAACTATGGTAAGAAGTCATTTCCAACTCGTGATTACTTGAGAGATCACCAAGGAGGCTCTCTCTCTCATCGCGATTATCCTGCAACCAAGGATGCTTCATGGTTTTCCTCAACTTATCGAGACCTTCAGCAACTTCTCTCATTTCAGGCCTCTTTTCTCCTTCTATGTTCAAACATTCTCTTGCTAGTTTGGCAACATCCTTGATCAGATTCATGTTCTCTTCATGCAGAATTTGGTCATCCAAAAGCTCCTCGAGTTTGTTCTCCTTCATAGCCAACAAAAAGCTGACGAGAGACTTCTATCATCGGGTCCATCCATGTAAAATGCTTTCTTACGAGTTAGGAGCTCTAAAAGAACCACACCAAAGCTATAAACATCACTTTTGACTGTCAGTTGGCCTGTCTGTACATATTCAGGATCTAAGTAACCATGAGTCCCTTGCACAAGGGTCACAAACTGATCTTCGTCCCGTGGTGCAAAAACCGAAGCCCCAAAATCTGACACTTTGGCCATAAAATTCTCATCCAAAAGTATGTTGGATGATTTTATATCACGGTGGACAATAGGAGGAAATGCCCACGAGTGCAAATATGTTAGTGCTTCCGCAGCCTCCTGAGCAATCCTTAAGCGAGTGCTTAAGGAAATGTGTAAGCCACACTTATCATGAATAAGGTCAAAAAGTGTTCCTTTAGGAATAAATTCGTACACCAAGACAGGAATTTCTACCTCTAGACAACAGCCTAGAATTCTAACAATATTTTTGTGATTTATTTGTGAAAGGATAAGAATCTCTTTACCGAATTCTTTCTTTTGCCTCTCATCAATTGTCTTGCATATTTTGATTGCTACGACTTTATTATTTACTAGAGTTCCTTTGTATACCATACCATTTCCCCCTTGTCCTAGCACATTCTTTTCATTAAAATTGTCGGTTGCCACTTTCAGTTGTTCTTCTTTGAATATTGTAAATGAAAACCCCTGCTTAGACTTCAATTCTTGAAGCAACAACTGACCACCATACTCGTGAAAGTACTTCTCCTTGATTGATGCAATTTGCCTTCTTTCATGTAACAAATACAGTATAGAGCTCAAAATTAATACAGCCACAATGCACACACTAATACCTGCAATAATTAAGAGATATGTAATAGTTAAGGAAAGAAATATCCGTTAAATTGAATCAATTAATTAAGTTAATTTCTCAAAGATAAATAAACAACACTATCATCTTCAAAAAAAATCACAATGAAATAGTAATGTATATAGAGATTGACGGTAATTACCTACAACCAGCTTTACCCACAGCGCCATTATTTGGTCATTGTAACAAGCTCCAGTGCTGTTACCGTTCCTATGCTTTCCTTTAGGACAAGAACACGTGAATGATCCTGGTGTATTCGTACAAATCCCAGAACATACTGATTTATTTTGACACTCATCTATGTCTGCAAAATTATAATGATAAAAGGGGGAAAAAAAAAGGACGAACTAGTTAGTGCTCCATACAGTATATATATTTCTACAGATGATACTATTTCGGCTTATATTTTTATAAATCAAAGTTTTGTTTCCATAAGAAACGATGCATGCTAACGTAGTACATTTTACAAATTTCAATAATTTTGGGAAAATTTTTTGAGCTAAGATAAACCACATGAGACTGAACCTTTGACTTTTTAAAATCAATCGAAGTTCGGCTACTCTTGGACTACAATATCATGTATCTTCGAGGCAAAATTATAATTGTACTATAGCTAACCCTTCTAAAGCCAAAAATGTGTAATAAGTCAAGATATGTAAATTGCAATCGAAACCAATTCACTCGGAAAATTTTGATATATCAAAATTAAACTTTTCTTGATCCAAGAGGTCAAGTCTTTCTTTATTTACACCATTCACGGAATTAACGGGCTTTTGAATACATACTTCGTGTGTATATAGAAAATATTTTCTCAACTAACCATGTAATTAGGCGTACTTCTTCAAATTAAAACTTGTAGGTTAATAGTAACGTATTACTATTTGTAAACATTGTAATATACCTTTGCAGCCACCAAGAAGATATGGGTTTCCTTCATACCCCTCGTCACAGTTGCAGGAATAGCCTTGACCATTGGTGGAGTCAATGCATTTGCTATTATTGCTAACACAAGCATAGCCACTTCTGTTATGTTGTGCTGCTACGCAGTTGTCATTGCTTATGACCCAATCCAGTATAGCCGGAACTAGGCCGTTGTTCTTGAACCAGAAGTCCGTAGTTGTGACATAAGTGGTACTAAATTGAAAACTTTTTTCTTCCATAAGTACCGCATAGCTACATGGACTGAAGCTAGAGACGTCAGAGTTGTTGAAGTTTTTGTCAAAGCGGACGGCACAATAATTCATTCCGGAAGGAATAGAAGTCTGACAACAGCCAATGCCTGAGCATGAACCGTTAACGAGACCCTCCATGCTTAAACATACAGACACACACCCCGTTCTAAACCAGATAGACGTGCTGTTTTGAAGATAGATGTAAGCAAGGGTTTCACTACCAATTGCTATAAACTTATTTTGGGTATTTGAGAACCTAAATGGTGTTCCGGTCAATTTGAGGTACCAATCGGACCAATAAATATCTCTGGCAGTGCTGTTGTAGCACTGCCAAGAAATAGGGTTTTTAATCCTAACTTGGGCCTGGGACAATGAGATATTCAGCACTTCCACGTTATATAAAAATGGCTTGTAGCTACCATCATCGGTCATGGTGCAGTTGAGCTCGAATAATTTGGAGAGGGCACACCGGTGGTCAATTCCAAAGGGATAGGGAATACTAACATCCCCGCACGTTGTTTGGCAATTGAGTGGTGGTTGTGCCTGAGCAAGTAGTGGATAGAGAACTAATAACAATTGTATTGGTAGAAAGTGGAATGAAAGAAGCCAAGCCATTATTTCTGCTCGGTGGGTTTGTACTTTGTAATGTGAAATTTTTGTATTCTTGTGTTGTTTCATTAATTCTTCTGCCGATTGACATGAGCCGTATGTTTTATAGAAAGTTATATGGTAAAGCAACATCAAGGGAACCAAGGCCTGTGACATTGACCGGGAATTAATTGATTGTGATATCAGTGGAAAACCATGAACCTGACTTCAGCAATATTAGCGCATAAAGATAAACCAGAAAGTTTCATTTATCTGATTTATTTCTCTGCCTGCTTCCCTTTTTATTTTCTTTTTCTTTGTTAAGATGAAATATTTGACTTTGTAGAGTGCTCTTACAATAGTTCTTTGGCGTAAGAGATGATAATTGATAAAGCAAGGAATTGATCAAACCATGATTACAAAAAAAAAAAAGGTTAAATTGAACAAATAAAACCATATAAATATTAGCTGAGATACACAACTTGTTCTTCTAGTAGCGTGACCTGATCCAAAGATAATGTCACACTCCAAGCTATTTTTTTTTTCGTCGGTAAATACAACTTAACAATCATCATAAAATAATGAGCATTACTATTTTGTAGTCTCATATAAAATTTGAGTCCATGGAAACAATTCAAACAAACATTATCCATTCATAAAAAGAAAAATATCTAATAATCAACCTCAAACTACTAGTGTATATATGGAAATTTGATTACGCGAATACGATCATGTTGGACGGACCACATCCGTCCTACGCGTAGGACCGTAGCATTTCTCTCTCTCTCTCTCTATATATATATATATATATAGAGAGAGAGAGAGAGAGAGAGCGAGAGAATGGGTATAGAACACTAATGTGTACGGATCGTCTCCGTACACATGAGTCGTTTTTCAAGATCGAAAATTTAAACGACCAATCCGAACCGTTCAAGTTTTTCTCCATATTGAAAAATCCTTGGAGACCAAATTTTACATTTTTTCGAATTTTTTTACTATATATTATGATATTTTCGAAAAACACTATAATTGGAGTATTTCAGGCCCTCCAATTTGAAAATATCATAATATATAGTAAAAAAATTCGAAAAAAATATAAAATTTGGTCTCCAAGGGTTTTTCAATATGGAGAACAACTTGAACGGTTCGGATTGGCCATTTGAATTTTGGATCTTGAAAAATGACTCATGTCTACGGGGACGATTCGTACACATCAGTGTATTTTATCCATTCACTATATATATAAAGAAACTAGAAAAGTTTCTAATTAACGCCTTATATGCAGCTCTAGCTAATAACTAGAGAGTCTTAATCCTTATGGACATATGCAAATTATTATGGAGATGAATATAATTTTCAATTTAGTGCCTTCAAACCTCTGAACGTCAAAAGAAGATAGAATTCAATATATATATAAAAAAAAAAACTTTTTAAGTAATTGAACAACTCAACTTGTGCAGAATTAAACAATCAACTTGTTTCATATAATAAATAGATAATTCTGCTTCATGTAAAATTATCAAAATCAAACTGGTTTTCATCACGATGAAACCTAACTTTATGATTATTATTAATTTTGTGTAATCAAAATCAAATTTCTCCCAACTAGTAGTCCTTCAAATCTGTCAAAGGTCAACAAATCTTTTCAACTTCAACAATCATTACTTTAATTCTGATTAGTTAACACCATCTAAGTATTCAACACTCCGTCTCAAGCGGCTTAACATTTGTTTGAATAAATTCAAATCCATTATAAACTTGTACAGATAAATTAAATTTAGAGCACGATCAGTTGAGTTATGGTCACTTTGATACAGTACATAATAAATTAAATTAGTATTGCAACTAATAAACACATGCCTTTTAAGCTAAGGTTACTACCCTTAACTACATAAAACTAGTTTCATAAATGGCTCGCGTACAAGAACAATAAAATCATATTCTAACAAAACTATAAAAGATGCTACTTGTTACCAGAGAATGTTGAAATCCTATACCACATTAGGAATGCATACAAATTAAGAAAAGAAAAGAAACATAGAAATATTAGCAATATGTAAAAATAATGCAAACTTGTCTTGCAAAAAAAAAAAAAATGACATAATGCATTTAACTCCCTTTCCTTTTATATGCCTTCTAATTTATTTACCCATAAATTAATAAAAATAATAAAAAAGGTGAGAATTGAGAAAATAACCTAACTGAGTGTCTATTTATCTTCTGTATTCTCCAACCGTGGTATTTTATGACAGAGGTTCATTCTGGCCATTTATGGAATAACATAATATGTACTTTGTAAAAGAAATAAAAAGGTAGTCCAACCGTTTATACTTAGTTCTGCACATAAAAATCCTTCTAATTAATTACAATCAATTTCATTCAAAATATTTTAAATAAATAATGTATAGAAATATTTGAAGAACACAGTTTCGAAAAATATTTGTACTTTTGGGGCGCATTTGGCAATCTGTAATTTTTAACTACTACTTGATGCAAGAAGTTAAGTAAATTATTTAAATACTATGATTAAAACAATAATTTTCTCTTAATTTAAGAGACAAGACTACCCTGAGAATTAGTCTTTATCTAACTTATTTTAAATAAGCTTTGCACTCTGAGCTAAGATTTCATCATTGTTATTTTGTATTTATGCGTGTGAGCATGTATATAAGGTACCATAGAGATTCTTAATGCTATACCAGTGGTTATTGGTGATACATTTACATTGCAATTAGTAGTTTAAATTATGATCGTAGTGATATACCTCATAATTAAATACCAGATGAAGCATATAATTTAGCTTTTAACTCAATTGAGAGTGGTGTACCTATTCTTGGTTGTCCTATAAACAAAAAGAAGCGTAGTTTAGGTGAAAAATCATACTTCAATTGAGAGCGGAGAACGACAAGTAAGAAAATTGGTACCAAGTTTTGTATTTTTCATCCTGAAAATTTACAAAAACGATATAAAATAAGATTTTAAGAAACTGACCTGAAAACAATAAGAAAAACACAATAGAAAATATAAATGATAAAAATAAATCTAATAACTAAACAAAAGAACACAATATATAATACAAATAATAAAATAAATCTAATAACTAAATAATAAAAAAAATTTGTCACATGATATAAGCAATATTGAAATTAGGAAGTATATCTCCAATAAGATAAACTTTAATGATACTTCCTCGTTGTATTGTATCATGCAAATGTTAGTAAAATTGGGATGTGCATACTTTATAATAGAGATTCCAATGATCAATAACTTTGTAAGTGCATGGCTTTGAGTTTGCTATAATTATACTCTAGAGAATATAATTCATATCTTACTTATTCAAGATGTTGCATTATACACTAAAAATAAGCATAAAAATTGCAAATAAAACTAATTTTGTGTGTCATTTGGGAATTTAAAGCGATTAAGGATACAATTAAAGTAATTTAATCACAAAATTATATATTTAAACTCTATATATAGTCTAGAATATAATCTAGATCTTACTTATTAAAAATTATTGGATTATATACAGTAACTATGCATGTAATATGCAATTAATGCATATTCTGAGCATCATTTGATCATAAAAATCTATATTTAAGCTCTCTATACGGTCTATAATATGATTCAGATATCACTTATCGAAAGATATTGGATTACACATTGTAATTACACATATAATGTGCAAATAATGTATGAGCATCATTTGAGCATTTCAAGTGATTATGCATTCAACCTAAGTTATTTGATCACAATAATCTACATTTAAGCTCTCTATACGATCTAGAATATGATTTAAATCTTACTTATTAAAAATTATTAGATTATACATAGTAATTACGCATATAATGTACAAATAATACATATTATAAGCATTATTTGAGCATTTCAAGCGATTATGCATTCATTCTAAGTCAGTTGATCATAATAATCTATATTTAAACTCTTTATGTAGTCTAGAATATATTAAATTCATATCTTACTTATTCAAAAATTTGCATTATACATTGAAAATACGGATATAAATTGCAAATAAAAGCTTATTCTTTGTGTCATTAGGGAATTTCAAGCGATTCTGGACTCGTTTAAAGTAATTTAATCACAATAATCTATATTTAAGATTATAGTTTAGAATATAATTCACATTGTACTTATTCAAAATTAATGGATTATACATAGTAGTAATTACGCATATAATGTCCAAAGAATGCATATTCTGAGAATCATTTCAACATTTCAAGCGATTCAATATATATTGTAAGTCATTTCATCAGATAAATCTATATTTAAGCTATATATACAGTCTAGAATATGATTCAGATCTTACTTTATTAAAAAAAATATTGGGTTACAAATAGTAATTATGCAAACAATAGATATTCTGAGTATCATTTGAACATTTCAATAGATTTTGCATTCATACTAAGTCACTTGATCACAATAATATCTATATTTAAGCTCTCTATACAGTATAGAATATGATTCAGATCTTACATATTAAAAAAAATATTGAATTTTACCTAGTAATTACGCATATATTATGCAAATAATGCATATTCTCAGCAACATTATATTCTCAGCAACATTATGGATATTCTGAGCTCATTCGAGCATTTCAAGCGATTCTGCACTCATTCTAAGTCATTTGGTCACCATAATATATATTTAAGCTCTCTATATGGTCTAGAATATGATTCAGATCTTACTTACTAAGAAAATATTCGATTATACATAATAATTACTCATATAATGGGCAAATAATGCATATTTTGAGCATCATTTGAGTATTTCAAGTGATTTAAGTCATTTGATCCAATAATCTATATTCAAGCTCTCTATACCTCTAGAATATGATTCAGATCTAACTTTGTAAAAAAATATCGGATAATACACATTAATTACACATACAATTTGCAAATAATGCATATTCTGAGCTCCTGTGAGCATTTCAAGCTATTCTGCATTCATGCTAAATCATTTTAAGCTCCCTATATGGTCCAGAATATGATTCATATTTACTTATCAAATATATTGAATAATACAAAGTAATAATTAGCTTTTTGGGAAATTTCCAAACGAACAATTTTTACTCATATAATGTGCAATAATGCATATTCTGAGTATCATTGGAGCATTTGAGGTGATTTTTCATTCATTCTAAGTTATTTGATTACAAAAATCTATATTTAAGCTCTGTACACTGTTTAGAATATGATTCAGATCTTACTTATAAAAAATATTAGATTATACATAGTAATTAAGCATATAATGTGCCAATAATGGATATTCTGAGTATCATTTGAGCATTTGAAGCGATTCTGCATTCATTGTAAGTCATTTAATCACATTAATCTATATTTATATTTTCTGTGCGGTATAGATATAATTTCAGGCTAACTTATGAAAACAATATTGAATTATACATAATAATTATGCAAATAATTTGCAAATAATGCCTAATCTGAGCATCTTTTCAGCATTTCAATCGATTATGCAATCATCCTAAGTTATTTATCACAATAATGAATAATTCAAGCTATTTATAATGATTATGATTCAGATCTTATTTATTTAAAAATATTTGATTAGACGGAGTAATTACACATAATGTGAAATAATGCATATTCTGAGGATGGTTTGTGCACTTGAAGCGATTTGCATTCATTCGAAGTCATTTGATCGCAATAATCTATATTGAAGCACCCTATACAGTCTAAAATATGATTCAGATCTTACTTTTTAAAAAATATTGGATTATACATAGGAATTACTCAATAATGTGCAACTAATGCATATTCTGAGCTCATTTGAGCATTTGAAACGATTTTTCATTTATTTTAAGTTATTTGATCACAATAATCTGCATTGAAACTTGCTATACAATCTAAAGTATGATTCAGATATTAATTATTAAAAAATGTTGGATTATAAATTGTTATTATGTATATAATGTGCAAATAATGCTTCTGAGCATCATTGGAGCATTTCAAGTTATTCTGCATTCATTCTAAGTCATTTTATCACAATAATCAATACTTAAGCTCTTCATATAGTGTAGAATATAATTCATATCTTACTTATCCAAAATATTGCATTACACAGAAAATATGCATATGAATTGGAAATAAAGCTTATTCTATGTGTCATTTTCGAATTTACATGATTCTAGATTCATTTAAAGTAATTTGATCACAATAATCTCTATTTAAGCTCTCCCAGTTACTTATTCAAAATTATTGGATTATACATATTAATTACACATATAATGTGCAAGTACTGGATATTTTGAGCTCACTCGAGCATTTCAATTGATTCTGTCCTCATTCTAAGTCATTTGTTCACAACAATCTATATTTAAGCTCTCTATACGGTCTTGAATATGATTCAGATCTTACTTGGGGCAAATAATACATATTCTGAGTATCATTTGAGCATTTCAAGCGATTCTGCATTCAATTTAAGTCATTTGATCACAATAATCTATATTTAAGCTCTTTATATCTCTAGAATATGTTTCATATCTAACTTATTAAAAAATATTGGATAATACATATTAATTATACATATAATGAGCAAGTAATGCATATTCTGAGCCCTTGTGTGCATTGCAAGCTATTCTGCATTCATGCTAAGTCATTTAATCACAATAATCAATTTTTAAGCTCCTTATATGGTCTAGAATATGATTCATATTTACTTATTAAAAATATTGAATTATGCAAAGTAATAATTAGCTTTTCTGGAAATTTCCAAACGAACAATTTCTTACACATATAATGTGCAATAATGCATATCTTGAGCATCAGTTGAGCATTTCAAGTGATTGCAGATTCATTCTGAGTTATTTGGTCACAAAAATCTATATTTAAGCTCTCTATACGGTCTAGAATTTGATTTAGATCTTACTGACAATAAAATATAAAATTATACATAGTAATTACGAATATAATGTGTCAATAATGGATATTCTGAGCATCATTTGAGCATTTGAAGCGATTCTGTATTTATTCTAAATCATTTAATCACATTAATCTATATTTAAGCTCTCTATACGGTCTAGAATATTATTCACATTTTACTTATTCGAAAATATTGCATTAATCATAGTAATTACGCATATAATGTGAAATAATGCATATCCTTATCTCATTTGAGCATTTCAACTGATTTTGCATTCATTCTAAGTTATTTCATCACAATAATCAATAATTCAAGCTATCTATATGGTCTAGAATATGATTCAGAGCTTATTAATTGAAAATTATTTTATTACACAAAGTAAGTACGCATATAATGTGAAATAATGCATATTCTGACGATGGTTTGTGCACTTGAAGCGATTTTGCATTCATTCGAAGTCATTTGATCGCAATAATCTATATTGAAGCTCCCTATACAGTATAAAATGTGATTCAGATCTTACTTTTTAAAAAATATTAGATTATACATAACAATTACTCATATAATGTGCAACTAATGCATATTCTGAGCTCATTTGAGCATTTGAAGCGATTTTTCATTCATTTTAAGTTATTTGATCACAATAATCTGCATTGAAACTTGCTATACGATCTAAAGTATGATTCAGATCTTAATTATTAAAAAAAATGTTGGATTATAAATTGTTATTATGTATATAATGTGCAAATAATGCATATTCTAGCATCATTGGGCATTTCAAGCTATTCTGCATTCATTCTAAGTCATTTTATCACAATTATCAATATTTAAGCTCTTCATATAGTGTAGAAAATCTATATGAATTGCAAATGAAACTTATTCTATGTGTTATTTTGGAATTCCACATGATTCTGAGTTCATTTAAAGTAATTTGATCACAATAATCTATATTGAAGCTCTCTATATAGTCTACAATATAATCCAGTTACTTATTCAAAATTATTGGATAAAATATATATTAATTACACATATAATGTATAAATAATATATGGATATTCTGAGTTCATTCGAGCATTTCAAGAAATTCTGCACTCATTCAAAGTCATTTAATCACAATAATCAATATTTAAGCTCTCTATATGGTTTGGAAAATTATTCAGATCTTTCTTATCAAAAAATGTTGGATTATATTGTAATAAAGCATGTAAAATGTGCAAAAAAGGCATATTCTGAGCTCATTTGACCATTTTAAGCGATTCTACATTCATTCTAAGTCATTTGATCAAAATAATATATATCTATGCTCTCTATACAATCTAGAATATTATTCTGATCTTACTTATTAATAATTTTGGATTATACATAGTAATTATGCATATAATGTGCAAATAATGCATATTCTGAGTATCATTTCAGCATTTCAAGTGATTCTGCATTCAATCTGTATCATTTGATCACAATAATCTATATTTCAGCTTCTTATATAATCTAAATATAATACATATCTTAGTTATTCAAAATGTTGCATTATACACTGAAAAAACGCATACAAATTACAAATAAAGCTTATTTTGTATGTTATTTTGGGAATTTCAAGCGATTAAGGATTTGTTTAAAGTAATTTAATTATAATAATCTATATTTAAGTTGTTTATATAGTATAAAAATACAATCCAGGTCTTACTTATTCATAATTATTGGATTATACATAGTAATTTCGCATATAATTTGCAAATAATGCGTATTCTTAGCTCATTGGTGCATTTCAAGCGATTCTGCATTCATTTTAAGTCATTTGATCATAATAATCTATATTTAAGCTTTCTGTAAGGTTTAAAAAATTATTCAGTTCTTTCTTATCAAAAAAATATTGGATTATACATAGTAGTTACGCATATAATGTGCAAATAGTAGTTACTTATTTGAGCATTTCAAATGATTCTACAGTTATTCTAAGTCATTTGATCACAAGCATCTATTTTAAGCTCTCTATACGATCTAGAATCTGATTCACATCTTACTTATTAAAAATATTGGATTATACATAGTAATTACGCATGTAATGTTAAAATAATGCATATTATGAGCATAATTTGAGTATTTCAAGCGATTTCGCATTCATTCATTATGGATCCACGTCCAAAGAGGTACGGGACTAATATCATCATCTCAAAACAGTCCATTCCTTTTTAATCTATTAGCATGATTCAAAATTACAGAATTCTTCATTTTCTATTTTTTTTGTGGAAAAGTAGCATATATCATTCCAAGATGTGATGTTAGAACGTCAATCATTTGCCTAGATGCGGTACATATAAGGTCATTATCAGATGATAAATTTCAATTGTACAACGAGGGAATGAAGCTTAACATTATTTTCATTTGTTTTAGATGTAAATTTTGAGTAAGGTAAATGTTTCATTATTGGCCATATCAATATACTAAAGAAACAATCTACTTTTTTTTCTACTCTGACAGAAAATGCCCAAAATTAGATTTCCTTTTTCATACTTATAATTTGAGTAGAAAGGATGGCTGTATAATGGGTTATAATTTCAATTTTTTTAGATACTATACAATTAGATTTATTTAAATTTATATTGCTGTTGATTTGGGTATGATTTTTTTATTATATTTTATGAAGGATTTTGTGACATTAGATTTATTGAAATTATGTGGTCTAGGATCATGTCACTGCATAACAGCGATCACAAAAGCACCCAGTGATACAATTAAGAGGGAAAAATATTTTTCATTGAAGTCAACTTTTGGCAGACAGTTTTGCGACAAAAGTTTCGCAGCAAAAATATAGAAATCTAAAAATTGGTGCTAATGTGTGGTTTTAAATTGATAGAAAACTAAACCCTAGTATTAGCCATTTGCTACACAAAATTTGATCTTGCAAACTAACTTGCAATAAACTTGATTTGGGCAACATATGATGATCTTGCAAACTAATCGTGCACAAGCATGCAATTAGCAAGAACTGTATAAAATCTTGTGACCACAATGTAGCTACAACATTTTTTGTTGTAGTGTACAGAACATTCTAAAAAGATTATTTCTTCTTTCTTTAGTCTTCCGATTTGTAATATAAATGGTGATTTAATTCTGGTAAAAGTTATAGATGTATTGTATCGAAAAAAAATTTAATTTAGCGTTTCAAGATTTTGTTGATAATTTGCCAAATTGTGCATGTTTGTGTAAACAACCTTAGCAAAATTGGATATAACCCCACAAACTTTGCCAACCGGGAATAACCCCTCCAATTGTTTTTATCATAGAAAAAAAAATGGCTCAGGTCAAACCAATTGTTTTATAAGTGTATTTGTTGATGCCGGCTTATAGAGCTCCTGATATTTTAACATTTTGGTTTGATTGGGTTTAACGTCCTGATAATGTGGTTTGATAAGTGTATTTGTTGGTTGTTAATTTTTAAATAGATTTGATTATTATTGGATCGGGCTCTCATTAGTCTAGTGGGTCATGACTTTATATATATGAAGAGGTTGCTACCGTTGCAATGTTCAATTTACGAACCAAAACATATTTAGAAATCACCAATTTTATTAACAATTATATCCAAACCATCTAATCAGGATTAACAATTCCTAATTAAATATATACCACTATCTTTAAGTATCATCTTTCTAATCCCAAGTGCCTTACACTTTTTGTTCCTCTTCATTGGAAAAAAGTACCAATAAAGTGAAAAAAAAAAAAGGTTACTGTGGGTACTGCATTGTGATTTGTGACTTATTTCAGCCTAAACAGCAAGTACATGCATAGAAGGCCACATTGCACCAAGAGAGTCAAAATACGGAACCCATATCAGTCATGCTCAACTAATTTCAGTCCGTTTCTTGGCAAGATATATTTCAAAAAAGAAACAATAAAAGGAAAACCGGCCAGTCCGTTTAGACGGTTTTGATAAGGAAAATACTTATAAAAATTGTAATGTGGGGCTCATATATATGGCAGAATTGTGGGATTTAATTTTGTCTCCAAAATATATACTCTCCAAAGTTTAGCATGGCTTATGATGTATTAAATAATCACTACTTAACAATAAACCAGATGATAACAATACTTGTAACATTCTTGAACGTTCATTCCTTGGCAAGAAAAAAATGTGAAACCAGAAGCATAATCCAAAAATAAACAAATACAGCCTAGCTGTTATTGAACCAATTAAAATTAGCCACAAACCAATCCATGAAACAACCTTATATTAACAACCCAAAATCTCCTCATTCCACCTCCTGCCATATAGATCATCTGCACATTTGGTCCTCAGATAAATTCATCTCAACACAAAGCGATCTTTTGACGATACGCCATGGCAGGAACCCGTCCACTCGTCTCCATCCTCCTCCTCACTCTTTTGATGCTGGTGGCGATTGTTGCAGTGTCAGGAGATGATTCCGGATCATCTATCACCACACCTGTTGCACAGGGCCCGGTGGGAGACTACGAAGGTGCCGACACTCCAGAGGACTCTGTTGTAGCTGATGATGCCGAAGCTCCTGATGCTGCCTCACTCGGTGCCCCTGAAAATTCTGGCGCCACTGGTGAAGCCACGAGCGAATCCTCAACTGGGAAAGCAACAAGTAGCTCTTCTAGTACTGTCGGAATGGCCAGCATTGCTGTTGCTGCTACCGGCGCCCTTGTCAGCTACCTTGTGCTCTAAGCATGTACCGGTGAAATGTAGGCGGTGGATGTCTGTGTTTTGACACTGGGGACTATTTATTTGGGTTTATTTATTGTATAGTGTTGATAAGATTGAGATGAATTGAGATTACGGACGAATGATTCTTTATGTAATTAATTAATAATTCAGAATTTTATACCAATGATGTATATTAAAGAAAAAGATTCTTTCAGAGCAAAACAGTTGTTGATTTTGTTTGATAAATGATAACCGGGAATTTTAATCGTGTTTTTGTCATCTCTTGAACCAAATTTCACCTGATTTCTGATTGAACCATAAATATTACTCGTTATTCGTCAATCGTCGATAAATAAAAATGAGCTAAAATAAGGACAATGAAATAGGCCAGGTTTCCGTTTTATAGGCCTATATCAAGAATACATAGTGAAGCGTTTGTTGGGTCTAAATTCTGATCCAATAAGCTTTCCAGGCCCATTCTTTGTTGTTAAGTTTTTTGAATTATTTTATAAAACACGCGTGCATTTATCCATCTGAATTCTGATCCAATCCAATCATCCAATTGTGAAAAACTGTTGAGGAGAACTTTGTAAATTTCTCTAATCAGTAATCATCCATCATGCATCAACCTTTGAAAAAAAAAACCAAAAAAGTAGAAAAGAATAGAATGAGCTGGAGCTCGCTGCCATGGCCGTTCAGAAAAGGAACAAATGGCGGCGATTTGGCCAAGGAGGGAACCTCTCCCAAGAGAAACCAAAACCAACTTGACGATGAAGAGTTCGGGATCACAGATTCCCTTCTCGATTTCGTCAAGACCTTTACCATCGACACTTTCAAGTCTTATCCCCTCAATCAAGGTACTAAATATTCGATTTTTAAATTGAATCGTTTTTTAAATGTTTCTCAATCTCTTTCGTTTGGTGTTCTTTCGTGCTAATTTGGTAGGTGATCCGACGGCTGAGATTGATCGGACTGGGGGTGGAAATGTACGCACGGATCTGACGCAGTGGCAAGAGCAGCATGCTGTTCACATTTTATCCAAAGCTAAGGTTACAATTACAAATACTTTAATTTGGGTTTGGGAACTATAACTTTTCAAGCTGGTTTATTTATTTCATTTCACTATTTCAGAATGAAACTAATGATGATTTGTAATTGTAGAAATAGTAAGGCCTTCATTAAAATTTGATAAAAGTTTCCCTTATTTTGTGAAGGAAATTTCAAGGCTTAGATATGATTTGTGTCCCCGGCATATGAAGGACAAGCAATTCTGGACTATTTATTTTCTTCTAGTTAAAAGTCATATTGCTCCGTAAGTGCTATATCACATTTCTTATTTTAATGAAAAGGGGAGTGGTTTGCCAATGTTTAGCTTTGTTTAATTAAAGTTTTAAATTATTTTAGCTTGAATTTAAGGGTTACAATATTACTTCTTTTTCTCCAAAAAAAAGAAAAAGAAACTTGATTCGCAATTTCCAATGATTTGATTTCTAGAATTACCTAGTTGTCACTCAGCCAATGTCCAGGGGCCTAGTTGACCAGAAATGTTTACTGGCCTGGTTGAATGTTACTTGCCAAAGCATGTCTGTTAATAGTTGGTTGCATTTGTGACATGATTTTTACCTGGAAAGTATCAATCTTTTCTATAACTAACAGGAAGTATCTGCATGTCTGTTTGTTAAAATTTTCATCTTGTTGGTTGCATTTGTGACATGATTTTTACCTGGAAAGTATCAATCTTTTTTATAACTAACAGGAAGTATCTGCATGTCTGTTTGTTAAAATTTTCATCTTGTTCTATAAATACCAATTCAATTCCTAAATACCTCAGTTGTACCATTACTATATAAATAGTCACAAATAATTCGGATAACTTAATATGACAAGTTGTTTCTTCTTTTTTAATGAAGAATTGTTATATTTAACTATATCTCTGGAAATTGATTTCCCCTTTTAAGTCAAGAAAAATACAATATTATTCTTTTTCTTTCTTAGATATGAGATACGTGCAATACAAAAGGCAAAGCTCAAAAGTATGGAGACAAGCGGTGAGATTTCCCAAAAGAAGGCTGTAATTGAGGTAGAGATGATGGAATCAACCAATGGTATCAATTCAACTGGTGATTTGGATGATGAAATCAACAGAGATTGAATTTAGGCAGCTGTTACATAACCATCTGGTACTGCAGTACAACGGTCTAGACATCACTAATTCAATTTCTGTCATGTTGCCTTGAATGATCTCTATTTCTGGCGTGGAATTTTCGGATTGTTCCAGCCTAAACTGCAACATTTACAAGAAAAGTGAAGATTAGTTTTTGCAATTTTCATGAATGATGTTGGGTCTATCTGTCTCATCCATTTCATTTTAGTTTAGTCTCGGTGCATCTATTTGATTTTGTTTAGTTTTTGGGCTGATTAAAAAGGTAAATGAGGAATCCTTGTATATATTGATCAGCTTTGCTGTAACTGTAAGAACAGATCAACAGACAAGGAATGAATGAAAGCTGTTCCATTTATCTTTTCTTTTTTGTTTTACCAATTTTCTCTTTAATGCTGTAGTTTTGCTTAAAATGCTATTTACAAATTTATATTGACAATCATTAGTATAAACAAAGTTATATTAGAATTCATGAGCATAAACAAAATAAAACGTAGTGAATTACATTGAATAGAATTAAAATTGTGCCCATCAATATAAATAAAAGTAAGGAATTTTTAGTGCAATTAAAAATTCAGCGACATTCATTCGTCAAAAATGTTAAGTAGTGAATTACAAACAACATTAGTTCAAACTATATGTTTAAACGCAGATTTTATTGTCACTTTTTAAAATAATAAAACTTTTCATTAGTGACTAAAAACAAAATTAATGCATGTGTCATGGCTACAGAGAAAATTATTTTCTAACCTTACGACTTAAAACAAAATTTACCATAATGCTAAAAACAAAATTTATGATATCAACTGACGTCCATAAACAAATTAATGAGTGACGTTACATTTGATTTTGATTGCCATCTCGAAATTAATTCGTTTTAGAAGTAATCTCAGAACAAAAAAAAAAAAAAAAAAAAAAAAAAAACAAAAAATTGCACAAGTATGGTTCGTTCTGTCTCCTATATGAATTAAGTCCACCGTATCTTTGTAATTATATCTTTATAACGTGATAAATTTGGTATACTGTGGAATTTATATTCCGTTATACTCTGTACAAGCTAATGTGATGTTACCTAAATTCTTCTGATAACGCACGTAAAAATATGGCTCTGGGAAGTAGGATATAACATTTTCATTACACTCTCTATAGAATAATGATGTAATATAACATTCTTAGCTATATTTAGTTCAAATTTGCTCTGGGAACCCATACAGCTAATGAGGAGAACTTTGATTGCCGATTGTGTTGGCAAAGATAATCTTCAAATTATTTATATCCTCAAGGACACTCTTATATTTAGTAATCCCATGCTTCAATTCAGCTTCCAATACTGCATGAAGAAGAAAAATTAAAAAAACAAATGAATTCAACACATCCGCTTGTGTTGCAATTATTTTTCGGATGTATTAGTAATAGGTGTAGCGACCGAATGGTGATGCTATGGTACAGTACTACAGTACTGGCTCCACATCAGTGCATCATAGTTTCCATGCGCACCATTAGATCAAACACCGGACAAGGACTGCCCTGTTCTATTTTTGACTCGATGGCCCACAGTGTTTACTCACTTGTGCTGCCAATTATGTGGCAGAAAATGCAGACTCCCAAAGTACTAACTTGGATTTTGGTTGAAGATAACCAATTTCTTCAGAAAAAAAAATGAGACAAAAATTCATTTACCAGAACAGGATCTGTGAATTTCATCAAGGATCTCTGCAATATAATCAGTTGTAGAATTCTGCAACATGTTGATCTTTAGTTGTAGATTCAACATTTCTTTCTCGAGTGCTTCTTTCTCCTCTACTAATGAAGCCATCTCTTTTGCTATCTTCAATCACAGTGGCTTGAAATTGAGCACACTCATCAGTGAATTTATCCCTATAAGAGATTCAATAGTTAGGTGAATAGGAACTCATAATTACTGTATACCAATTATATCATGCAAAAGCTATCATGGTAGAGAAATCGACTGAAATTAAAAATTCCATCGCAGAGGGGAAAAAAACACATACATCTTATCTGAGGACCTTCTTTTAGTTTCAACAAGATTTGACTTGAGTATTTTAATCTTGGTCTCCAGTACTTGCATAGATGCTGCTTTTGTACCTGTTTATACAATGGGGTAAATTTAAAGTTCAATCGCTGCAACTGTGATATATTTCTTCAACTTGATGAGATATAATTGAATTGAATTACCAGATATATGCATCAATCCACTAAGCTCAAATTCAGAAAGTGAGACCAACTTTGTTAATTGGCACTCTCTTGCGAGGTAGTCCTTTTCGACTTCAGAATGCTTAACAATTTCTGAGTCGATTTCCCTCGTTTTCTGAATATTCTGCTCAATGTCTTCATTAACCTAGGAACGCATGAAAACATGGAGTAAAAATAAAAGAAGAATGAAATGGAAGTGGAGGTAAACAAGTCTGACATCTGGAGAAACTGCAATAGCACAAAATCTAACAACATTTTATGCAGATAGACCCTCAAAATATGACAATTTGAAAATTATCCTTTTTATCTAAAATCATGTAATCGTGCGTGTGTGTGCATCTGTGAGAGAGAGAGAGAGGTGACCTGATCGAGCATGTCCTTGAGAGAAGAGATCTGAAGGAGGATCGCCGACGAATCCTCCATCGGCGTCTCCATCTGCATTGCAAATTGCAATCCCCGCCAATTAATCCGGAAAATGTAAATGGAACAAGCCAAAAGGCGGGAAGCTCCCAGAATGACTGTCACTCTCCAGTCTAACACCAACCGGAGATGACTAAACATAAAAATACCAAGCAGAGAGGCCCATTGAGAAATGTGGATTGAGGGCTTGAGGCCCTATATCGGTCCAAAAGATGAGCCTCATGTTGGTGTTGCCATCTGAAGCAGTCAAGCAGCAAAGACTGAGGCCGAAAAAATTATAATTAAGGAATTTTAAAATAATCCAGTTTTAATAAAAATATAAAAATAACCTCGTACTATCGGAATTTCAGATTCCGATACAATCCGATACTAGCTAGAAGCAACAACTTTTTACCAACTTTTCAGCGCAATTTAATTTTTTTTATTATTTTTAATTAGTATCGGATTATAAGAATCTAATACTAATGATAAATTGAGTGTTGGTCCACCATTATAATTTTCACTTTCCGTTTTATATAAACCCTCAAAATTCATTCTCTTCTCATCATTTCTTCTTTGCTCAAAATAAGTTTTTAGAAGTTCTTGTCATATCAGGTAACGTTATCTTACCTTTTTATATATAATTTAATTTAATTATACTACATATGAGGTAACATTTCTTCATTCTTTTTAATTGAATTTAATTTTATTTTAGGTGTTGTTAATGGGTCGTAAATCACGATATGTGTCTTCCGGAATTATTCTCCTAGGAGATCAACAGTCCACTGAAAGTGGTTTACTTTCATTATTGTTGCTTCATCACCCAAAGAGAAACTTTTAAAGTCAAGAAACTAGAAGAAAATCAATTTCATATTAGAGGCCCAAAGTTTTTTACAGATATGATAGAGAGAAATCGAGATAATGATCTTCAAGGGAAGTGGTTCACTTATATACCAATAGTTCCACCTGGTTTTAAAAATCATCTGTTAGCTCAAAATGTTGTCCATCTTCGATAAATATAGTATTTTATGTTGTTGTATTATATGCTTATATTTTTTTTATATTTGTGTGATGGTATGCTGTATTGTATGATTTGTTGTGTTTATGCTTATTTTTAAATTATGAAATTTAATATTTGAGCTATGTTTTTTTTGCTTAATATTGAAATTGTAAAAAAAAAAATACTTAGTAATCAACAAACCACTTAAAATAATAGATAAACACATAAAAAACACAAATAGATAAACACGCTAAATACACTAATAGATAAACACACTAACCACACTAATAAATAAACACACTAAACACGCTAATAGATAAAACAAACTACTTAGATATTTTTCTTATCCACATATTGTAGAATTTCATCCCACCATAGTTCGTCATGTTCATTTTCCTTGTTCTATTCTTCACTAACACCAGCATTGTCGGCCATTTGAGCGGCTTCATTCTAGAAAGCTTCATCATTTTCTTGTTGTTCTATCTCTGCCATTTGAGCGGCTTCATTCCAGAAAGCTGCATCAGCTTCATGTTGTTCTATCTCTGCCATTTTAGTTGCTGCAATTCTTCTTTGTTTCTCCCTAATCCTCGTTTTTCTGTTTTTAATCTCCCATTCTTTTTGTAATTTCAGGCTCCTTCGTACAAACTCTTTTTTGTCCCTTTCTCGTGCTTCACGAATTCTTTTTCCGTTGTATTCTCTAATAAAGTCCTGGGTCTTTATATTGCGACGTACTTCGGCTAGGTGGTCTTCATATTTGTGCATATCATAGTGGCGACGCAAGATTTTCTCTTTGTGATTCAAAACTTCACCACACCTTGTATAGCTTATCGTGTGGTCACCACGAAAGTTGTAGATTTCTTCATAAACTCTCTCGGGTGTTGGAATGTTCAAGGATGGTGTTTGACCATTAAAAATCATCACAAGTGCAATAGGTATTCCGAAATTCTGGCGAAAATCCGGCAAAGTATCCCCTATACCGGGGAGATTTTCCAAATTTTCTGAGCACAAACGGACTTAATATGAGTGGGCAGAGCCCTACTCCATCAAGCCCAAGTCACAATAAGCGAAGGGTAGAACCCCTGCTTAAACAATCACACAAGACATGCACATATCACAAGCAATAGACAAAAAGTGGATTCAAGAGAAAAGATACAAATCAAGGCTTTACATTGTGTTCAAATACAATTCATACATGGATACATCACAAGCATGATACATCTTCAAATACATCCATACACGACTACATTCAAACAACTCAACGAGAAAGAAGGAAGGCAACTCTCAAAGTTACCTTCAAAATTGCTAGCAAGTGGTGGTTGAGATGCCTCAACAAAACTTCAAAAGGAGCACCAAATGAATCACCAAAGACCTGCAAAATTATATGAAATAGGGTGTTAAATTCATGCATAATATGATAGAGGATGACTCAAGCTTCATAACGGTATATAATTTGCACAATTTGGATGAAAAAGGAAAGAATTGTGCAAAATTGAAGTCTGGTGGTCCATAAATGGTGCACAAATCGGACTAAACCCAACCTTGACTCAACGGTGCACCATAGACCCGTAGACCAACTGATTTTACCGACTAGGCTCATCATAGCCGTCTGATCAAAGATGGAGGGGTGGATTTGAGGCGCTAAGGGGACAAAATAGAGAAATACAAGCAGAGATGACGTGGATCGTCGGATCTAGATCGTACAGGCGAATTGGGGACCGACGTAGGATCGTTGCAGAGGATCCAAGCGGATCGTTTGACCCCCTTCGTCATCTTCCTTCTTCGTCTCACTCTCGAGGAAATCGACGCAAAAAAAAAGGGGAGAGAAATAAGGAAGAAGAGGGAGAGAGTCAGAGAAAGATGTAGAGAGGTCATCTAAAGAGAGAAACGGCGATGGCGAGCTACACCCCACCTCTTATCTTCACCTATGTCGTCGACAAAACTGAAACCCTAGATCTCAACCACGGGAGAAAGAGGAGAAATCAAGTGAGGCGATGAGAGCGATGCCAGAGAAAAGAGAAAGGTGTGCGTGATCGTCTCTAGCTACTCGATGTGACCTCAAGATTGGTGAAACGAGATGTGAGGGCGAGATTGACTGGGAGTTCAAATGAAAGAAGACAAAAATGGCGGAAGAGAGGGGTTTGACAAGTGGGTCCCGCAAGCCAGTGAAACAAAGAAAAGGAAATTGAAGCCGTTGAAACAGTAAACGCGGCCGCCAATTTAAGGTTTACTGGGCTAAAAAGGGAAAGACAATGACGGGCCGCCAAATGTCAAATTTGAAATCAACCCACCAATCCGGAAGCCGCGAAAGGAGCTGAGATGATACTGGGCTGGTCAAACAAAGTCAACCACTGACGTCAGCCTGCTTCCTGAAGCTGCGACGGTTGCAATTTGGCCGGTCAAACCCAGTCAACAGGGAGAGTGACAGCAATTGACAGCTGTCGCCTGGTTTCTACACAGAGGTACACCCTCCCATTGCCTATAAATAGGGAATTAGATAGCAATTTGAGGGGCTTGGTTAGTTCAAGAAATTAGGAAATTAGTACATGCGTTGTATAGTCTAGACAAAGAAGGAAATAGAGATAGAGAAAGAGAGAGAAGAGATCGCCATTGTTGGCTGGAGGTGAGAGTTTGCCAAGTGAAGAAGAAGGAGGCTAGGAAGGAGGAACCAGATCAGAGAGCGCATAATAGAGAAAAAAAAAAGGTAGAATCTTTGTAATTAAATCGGATTTGTGAATGAAATTTGATGCATTTTGTTTCAATTTCTTGCTTCTTGTCTCCTTGGCTGAGCTTGAATACAACTCACGTCTTTCTTCTTCAATTAAGAAAATTCTTGAGCATTTCTTATTTTCTGGCGCCTCTTTCTGACTTTCCTGATTTCTTTGCTCCAAGTTGACTACAACTTGTAGAGCTTCTCATCTCCAAGTTCTTGTCTCTGGTTGTATCCAGTAAGCTTTTCACTCCATACGTCATGCTCAGAGTTGATTACAACTCTTTGAGCAACATATCACTTGTACACTATAATTGGACACATCATGAAATGTCTTCTGGCATGAACTCTTGCTCTAAGCTGAATACAGCTTGTTGAGCCCCCTTTCTGGTACAATCTTGATCTCTGATTGATTGCAATCAGTGGATCTTTCTCTCTTGTAAACATTGCTCAGAGTTGACTACAACTCTTTGAGCCCTCCATAGAAGTTTAGATGTTAAGCTGATTACAGCTTATGCATCTTGCTTCTCATCATAATTAAAATTGAGTTAAATACCCCCCTTAATGGGGTCATAATGCTCAAATCATCTCTGAATAGATTAATATATCGATGACATATACATGGTAAGAAACAGGTTCAGTGAATCAAGACATGACTCATATGCACTCTTGAATGATTTCTTGCAAATATAAGAAATCTTGTTTATTCTGGAATGATATTGCCTTTGTGTGTGCTGAAATGTGTATGTTATTAATTATAGTGAATTCTGATGATGAAATGTTTATAGAATGTTTACTGTACATGTATTTGTAATGAAGGTTTATTGCTTCTTCTTTTAATTTCTGCACCATGTTGATTACAACATAGAGTGCCATTCCATAAGGGTCCAGATACTGAGCTGACTACAGCTTGGATGTCTCTCCCCTTGTCAGAACCCATATTAAGCTGAATACAGATTACAGGAGGCCTTAGTACCTAGATTTCTTCTCTGTAGATTAACAGAATACTTTGTTTAAGGTGTGATGATACATGTTTTGTTATACTCTAGATGACAAGAAATATAGGTGGCTCACTAAGTTATAAAGGTTCATTATAAAGTTTATTATTCATACTGGGCACTTGGAAAGCCAACCCCTTTTGCTGTGGTCATATAAAATATATATACATATACTAGAATTTCAAAGTCTCTTGTATCAGGATGATCCAAAAGCTTACAACAGGTATTTATGAAAAGAAGTAATGTGTGCTGTTACAACAGCAGAGGTAGTGAATTTTGTTTACCAGCAACGTTTACTTGACCTGTTATGAGTCCCTTATTAGCTCCTTTTAATGAAATATCAAAACCTAGTCATTATTTGAGAATTAATGTAATGCAGGGTTTAAAGTGTAAAATAACTGTTATTAGATCGGGTCTGATAAGAAAAAAAATTAATGCATCTTTTCTCTTCTCAATACTAACTTCTTTCCTTTGATGATTCAAGTACATTTCTTTTGAAGAAGTTAAAGGTTTGATTTAGAAATCATTTGTGCAAACAATTATATACGTTTGTGATAATTCAGTTAACGCGATCGTTTGATTTGTTAAATTAAATTATTGCTTGTAGATGCTTAAACATGACTGATATGCCCTTCTAATTGGATATGTGGTTTCGACATGGCATGAAATGATTATAACTGTACCAAATTGTAATGCTGGAGTGCCTTTGAAATATGTTGCTTGTGAGTGTTAAACCATAGTCTAGATGTAGTCAAATTAAGTTTGATATGTATTGCTTGTGCACGTTGGTACTTTTATATGATCTGGCGCATACTTGTCACATGTATATTAAAATCAAATTTCAAGCTTAGCTAATGGCGAAGATATGGAGTCTATGGATATAACACCTGTGCGTCATGATTTGTTTAGGCATATATATACGCTATTAGTCAATGGTAAGTCCTTAAACCTATGCAGCGTTGATCTGGGTACCAACTCACGTACCGTTCTTATACCGGCTTTAGAATTAACTAGATTTTAAAGTCGCGGCTCTGCCGCGACATACATTGTTGGCCATTTACTTTTAAATTTTGTCAATTGTTTGTGCAATTATTTATTTAGTTTTGTATTGTGACAAATTTTTTGCTCGATGAGACTTGAGAGTACTTTGAAGGCTGAATATGTTTTATAGGACCTTGATCTCTAATTTTGTTTATGAAGAACAAATATCTAAATTATATACTCATTTTTTCCCCTTCAATAGCAATGAAATTGTGAACAGAATTAGAAAGCTCTAAAGTTGCTTAGTATGATTCGAAATTTTTGAAATTAATCAATGAAAGTTAGAATTGTAACTTACAACTTGCAAATATAGGTGAGTCAAATTAAAAAAAAAGGAAGACATTATGCCATCGAAGGAAATGATACAAAATAGGGTAGGAGTTGTCCACTTGTAAATTTGAATACAAGTTAGAAAATCCAACCGCCTCTTTGCTCATGAAGTAAAATTGATGGTCTTTCACACTATAGATCAGTAGACTTCATATAAATTTATTAATTGCATATTTCATTTTGTTAATTGAAAAATTCAAATTGTAGGAGCATCTACCAATGTTGCTTTATGTTTTTCATTTTCACACTACTTTATTCGGCTATCCTAATTTACATCCTTATATGTAAATTAACAACACCTTTGTGAGCATACACAAATTTCTCGATAGATTTGCACATTTTATTATTACATATCCGAATATATATCAATTTTGTTATATTATTGTGCAAATATTTTACCTGCCTTGATTAATTGAGGTACTGATACATTTATGTAATATAAGAGGCCAATAGGCCATACATACATGTTGCTGCCATTTTATTTTATTTTTCTACAGCTATATATATTTTGTCATGTGTCTAACAACAGAGATTTCCATATCAGAGTAGTTCACTTTTTTATATCCAGGTAAAACACATGGCATCTCTGAAGAATGGAATGGACGGCATAAAATGGCAACTAAAAAGAAGTAAAGACAAAAGTAAATCCCAAAAAGAGAAATATGGCTGTAAAGTCTACACAATGTTCGATGACCATAACCGTGTAACGAATGATAAAAACCGAAAACAACAACTAAAACTGTCACATAGCCAACAATATACCAGCGGCACAAAAAATCCAGCCGGTCAAAAAAGCCAATGCACGTGGGCCCAAAAATCTGCAGATAGACTTAGAACAGATAGGAAATAATCACAACAGCACAGCCCTCGACTTGAGGCCCCACTTTTCATTGACTAATCTAATCCTGGCTCAGTGCACCAGTAACAGCTAGAATTATAAATGCAAAGGCAATCGATCCAGGAAAGAACCTCACATCGTGGTCATCATCGCACTGTCCACGACAAATCAACGGCATCCGATTAGAAACGGCACTATTCATTACTGTTCATTCTCTCATTCCAAATTCAAATATTTCTAATGTGTAAGGAATTAGATAATTGAATTAATAGTTATAGGCGATAGACTAAGAGCGCTGAATTTGAAGCCCATGTACCCTAAAGAAAACGTGACCCAATACGAGGCCCAGCGTTGAAGAAAAATAAGCCCACACGGAGAAAGTTTAAAAATCGCCTTCCCACTCTGCTGGCGTCCATGTAGACCCGAGTGACATGCCAAATCATCAATTCTTCGATGATGTGGACCAACCCGATGGCGCCAGATGAGTTTTAACTTTTTAGAGATTTATTTTATAGAGCGCCCCACACAATATAAACAAAATATTAGTAATAAAACAAATAGACTAATATCATAGGATGATTATTATGATTAGTGATCGTCGATTTGAAATATCTTTACCACATCAAGTAGCTTCAAAATATTATGAGAAATAATAAGCATATTAAATCCCTTTTATAATAAACATTTTAAACAAAAGCTAAGTAAATTCAATATAAAACGATTTTTTTTTAAAAAAGAAAAGATTATTTTTCATAACCAAATATTTCCAAATAACTATATAAAAAAATGCGGTAGAATTTTGATAGGGTTTAGATCATAGGATGAGACCTATATTGTAAATTCTAGAAATAAGAAAAACAGTAAAAAGGGATCTATAATAAAATTCAAATACCACATTTCTTTATTTTGAAGTAAAAAACAAAGACTTTAAAAATCAAATATAAAAGAAATAAAAATAAGAAAAGAAGTAAGAAAGAAAATATAAATCACAAATTCCCTAAGCAAAGTAATTTTGAAAGACATAAAAGTCAAAACACGAAACCTAAAGTCAAGCACAAACCTATTCTTCAAGGAAATCAAATCCTCGCTAGGGTTGAGATCAACCTCAGAAAATTTGAAATCAAATTCCTAACAAGTGGCCATGAATAGCGCCCCAGGAATTATAGAAAATGTTGGATTCTCATCAAAAGGCCTCCTTGTCTCAGGATTTCCAAAAGTATTCCTACAAGTGGTTAATAAAATCCCAGGAACCCAACTCTTACAAGTTGCTCCCTAAATGCCCCAAGAGTTGAAACGCTGGTCCTTACAAGCGACATGAAACGTCCCAAGGATCTCCAAAACCAAACACCAGATTTCCTTGCAAGTGGCTAACAAAGGTCCTGGAATTCTAGAAAATAATGGATTCTCAACAAGTGGCTAAGAAAGGCCCAGAGAATACCAAATATATCTTCCCTGAACTGAGCTGTGTGCAACATGTTCGGGGACAAGAGAATTGTTCCTACAAGTGGCTAAGAAAGACCCCAGGAACCAACCTTTACAAGTGGACGGTGAAAGTGCCCCAAAGGTTGTAACATCTCTTTATTTTGTTCCTACAAGAGGCTAAGAAAGGCCTCAGGAACCAACCCTTACAAGTGGACGGTGAAAGTGCCCCAGGGGTTGCAATTTCTCTTCCTTTTTGTTCCTACAAGTGGCTAAAACAAGGCCTCAGGAATCAATCCTTACAAGTGACCCTAAAAAGTCCCAAGGATTGCGAATTTCTTCGTTTCTACAAGTGACCCTAAAAGTCCCAAGAACCGACTCTTACAAGGTGACCCTAAATGTGATATCCCGAATTTCTATTGTTTCTGAATTTTTTTTTTTTTTTTATGAAATTGGATGCACTTGATTGGTTTTAATTTGAATAATTTCTTTGCATGAAATTAAATTTTTATACTAATTGCTATTTAAAAAAAAAATAGAAATATGAAAATTTTTAAATTTCTAGTTTGCATTATAAAAAGGATTAATTACCTTTCTTTTGTTGCATAATTATTTTATTCAAGGAATATTGGTTTTTGATTTATGAGTGAATTATGAAATTGTTAAAAAAAAAAAATCGGAAATAAGAAGACCCTCTCTTTCTCTCTCCCTGTCTCTCCTTGCGCTCAACCAACAGAGAGGCAGTGCCTCTCTCTTCCAAAACCGAAACCCTTCCCCCCAAACACAACCTCCACCATTTCTCCACCGTTTCAACGGATCGAAGTATCCACGCGCTCTCCTCACCACTCTCTCTCACTATCTACCTTCGGATCGTCGATTGGAGGCCTCACCTCGTCGTATTTTTCGATGGAAGATTTTCGGAGTTTGAAGAGAACTCGTCGGTTTTGGCCGTCCTTCGACTTGGAGCACTCTAGGGCCATCTCCATCGATTTCTAAGGGGTCTCGCAAGTCTCTTTTGAGGATTTAGCGGTGAAAATCGAGTAGCGGTGGATTCGACTCTCTTTCTCTCTCCACCGGTCTTTGGCCGAAATTAAGTGAGTATTTTCATGGATTTGTAGTATATATAGCTATCTCTTGCAATTTCTTTGAGTTAATTACAATTTTCTCTCGAATTGATTGTGTATCGGATTTCTAGGGTTTATCGGGATTTTTATGAAATTTGATTGATATGTGTAATATGAGTAATGTGAAATTGGGATGGATTGAATACTTGTGTTGTGATGATTAGTATGTGGGAATTTTATACATGATAGGAATTGTTATGCATATGGCATTATTTTAATTTAAGTATTGCATTTATTTTTAGTATAAATAGTTGCATTTATATAAAGGGTAAATATGAGATTTTGCATGTCATGCAATATATTGGATAATTATTGATTATGTTGCCATATTAATTTTATGGGTATAAGGGGTTGATTTTATAATAATGGCATCATATTGGGTTGGATTAGGATTTGGTCATAAACTCTAATATACAAACATATCATGCATGCATGTATACATTAAGGAAAAGAAAAAGGATTTCTAAAGTAATTAATGGTATTTATTTGAATTGATTTGGAAAAGTAAGCATAATAGATTTTACTAAACGTTGTATTAGCAGTTATATGAGTATTGTATGTGAGATTAGATGTATAATTGGTACTTGAATCATACAAATCGAGTTGCATGGCATATTCATAACGTAGATGCATGGTAGTATGGTTTCTAATTTATAAAGATTTTAAGTAGCATACATTGGGTGTTGTAATAGAAATTAAAAAATGGATTTATTTTTCTTTTAGAGTCAGGTTGTTATGAGTCGGAATTTAGGAGCAATTTACTTATTGGAGGCTTTGTATAATCAGTTGATTTCTTGCTTGATTTTGCTTGGATTTTGCTTGCGGCATAAGGTACGGATTCCACTCGAGTTTTAATTATATGTGATATATATACTATTATGCATTTTGAATTCATAATTTGATCTTCATTCATGAGAATATTTTGTGAATATGTAAATGATGCATGATTGTACAGTGGCATATTGAATGGTATCCGATTGAGATGAAATTTGATTGAGGTAAGTACAGCTTGTGTGGTTGATATAGACACTCGTAATGTTTGGAGGTGGAGTCATGACCCATCCTACCAAGCACCGTGTAATAAGCGCTTATGTACCGGGACTCAGTAGGTCTAGTCTAGAATGGACCGGAGTGTGAGTGTTCCCAGCTTGCGTGTACGTTTGATGATTTTTTTTGATTGAATGATATGTGAATTGAATTGGTCGGGGTAGGCCCTCGTAGAAGGTGTCTCGCGACGTGAATTGAATTGGTCGGGGTAGGCCCTCATAGAGGGGTCTCGTGACATATTTGACTTTGATGATCAGAAAAGAAACCAGACTTGCATACTAGATAGTTGTCCAACTAAATGAGTCGGCATTTGTTATACTTTGAAATTTGAATTGTTATGGATGTGATAGCCGAACTCACATTACATATTGCATTGATTTAATTAATTTGACATTGTTATTCCTGCTTACTATTAATTGTTATTTTTACATGATTAGTTGTTGCATACTATTAATTGATTTTTCCAAAGAACTGAAACGACAGTTGACATACTTCGAATTTTAAATGATTTTGAAAGGTGTTGAATTTATTTCATAATTGCATTGCTTGAACAAAACCTTATAAATATTGTTTATTGAAATAAATATGGATTTGATTTGAAAATTGTTTGACTCAGTAATGTATCTAGTTCCAATACATGATAATCAAAACTCAAGTGGCTGGAACTGAATACCGTACTGAGATAAATTTTATTTATCTCATTCCGTGCTTTTTGTGCATTGTTTCCACAATTGGATGTGGGTTCCAGGTTTCAGATCAAGTGCCGGACAGTAAGACGAATAGCGGACCATTGGATACTGTTGTTAACAACCTCTAGGTACCAGACTGTTAAAGGATTTATTTTATGTTTAAGGAATTAATTATAAATTTATATTTGACATGCATATTAATTGTGTAAAATCATTATTATATTGTAAAATAAGCATTAGTAAGCCTTGCGGGTGCAACAGGCATCCGCAGCGGGCGCTCTGTCGTGTGCTGTCCAGTTACAGTATTCGACGGGGTGTCACACTAAAAGTCCCAAGAGTTGCAAACGACTTCAAAACGACTCAAAATGAAATGTATCTTTAAAACGACTCCAAAACGACAAAACGAAACGACTCCAAATTGATAAAATAAAATCACTTTAGCATTGTCTCCTCGATTGAGTCCCGTCAATTAGGTCTGGTACCGCCAATCAAGTCCGACCTAAGTCATTTTACGACTTTATTCCTAGCATACTTCTTTTAGCCCTTTAATCAAAGGTTTTTGTGGTTCGTCCCGATGTAATTAACAATGGGGGCTTGCGCCCATTAGAAAGTTGGACCCATACACAAATAATAAACCTTCATAGAGGCGATTTCTCGCTAATGTCCCTTGTTGTCAAGAGGTATTTTTGCGCTAGAATTCGGTTCTGTGAAGGGTGAATCTCGTGGGGTATTTCTCTCCCGTTGAAATCCGTTGTTCAGCGAGAATGACGAAAAATCTCACACAGATGGTTTTGAGTCTAGTGTGGTGATGGGTTCTGTGAGTAATCTGTTTTCTGGCGTGTAATATTTTTTGTACCAGTTTGGATTTGATGACGTTGGTCGTATACGCCAATGCGTATTGCGCTCTTCATCTCGCCTGTCATTTTCGTCCCCACCATTAATGTGCCACTGGTAGTGTAATTCTAAGCCAAACTCGTCCCCGTCTTCATTGATGTCTTCATTGATATTGTATTTCAAAGTGTGTTGACATTTGTTTCAAATTGCCACTGGGGAATAAGGAACATGTTCAAAGGCGTGCAATACGGATGGTAAGAGAGTGCTAATCCTTCGTATGCTGTGCATCGGTATTGCATGCAGCACGTTTGCGAAAATTTGTTCAAGGCATGTGGTCAAGACACGTCTCTGGTGGAAAAATTTAGAAGTAAGTTGGCAAACATGAAAAAACTGAGGGCCTTTAAAAGAATGTGGGACGAATTAAAAGTAACACACCCTGAAGCGATCACATACCTTACAAGGTGTGGAAAAGAACATGAACAAGATGACAACGAGCCTACCAAGCCTGAAAGGTGGGCACAGATGTATGACGATTTTTCTCGTTGGGGGCTTATGACTAGTAATGGATCAGAAAGTCTCAACAGTAGATACAAAGCTGAGAGAAGATTCCCAGTTGTTGGACTTGTCGAAGGGACTCGGTACAAAACGGTCGCGTGGTTTAATGAGAGAAAACTCCTATCATTTGAGAGAAATGCAGAGGGAGAGCGATGGCCAAAAACAATCCAAGAAAAGTTGACCATGTTGGAGTTATGTCCTAGAAGCCAATCATTCTGGCTACTTCTATGGTTTATGTTATTGATGATATTTTATCATTTGTTCCTTGATTTATTTATTGATAGATCATTCAGGTTGAGGATCTGAATTGTAGATCTCTATAATTCATTTGTTCATAAATGACAATAATAAATCTAAAGATGTCCATAATCTTGATAATTAACAAGGAACATTAATTATCAATTAAGATTAGTATGCAAGTTAAGCGATGATTAAGTTCTACAAATCATAGGTAAGGAGTTACCAACTTAATTGCATATGTATATGTTGTAGAACATAGTACAGGACTTGACCCAATGAAATAAACATTTGGATTGTGTTGAGTGTCATTGTTTATTTCATATCAGTTTGATTCTAAGTTTGAGATGCTCACCTTTTCCACATGAGGATAGGTTCAATAAATATCGTCTAACGTTGATTCCTGATAAAGGCTGCTATAAGGACTTTATTTATGTTCTCTTGAATTGTGCGGGGAAAAGTTGTTCATCAAGAAAACCGTATGTCCCTCATTAATATACTTAATGAGTGATGATATCTGTTTGGGCCCCTTGATGGAGTTTGGATTGTTTGGCCAACTTGTACAATCAACTCTAGATCAAGAAATGTATAATCTGCAAGAATGACACATTCCTATCTTGGATTATACAAGGATATCATGTGACATAAGAATCAGACAAAGAAATACTAATATTTCTTATGCAGGATTGAGATATTGTAACGGTACATTATTTATACGAATTGGGAATCATAACGTGTTGCTAGATACCGCTTATGATTATTGGAAATAAATAACGATTTATTTCCATGGCCAACATAGTATAAATCCTCAAAGGGTCACACAAATAGAGTTTTAGTCACACAGTGTATTATATATTTATTCTCAATAGTGGATATTGAGAAAATATGATAGTTTGACTAATTAATTATATACCGTTATGAACAGTTATAATTATTTGAGTCAAAAGGATCATATAGAAATAAGTTAATACATTATCTAATCCCAAAATAGTTATTGATGATTTAATAATTATTTTAGTATCAACACATATTGATATAAATAGTTATATTAATTAATTGGGCCAACATTTCATTGCAAATGAATAGTCCAATTGAAGAGTAATGAATATGGGTTTTAATTAAATGAATTAAAGACCCAAAATCAAATAGAGAAAAAGGCCCAAAAGCCCATATAATTTCAGCTAGGGCATGGATGGCAAACTTGTTAATAAGTCAAAGAGAGGATGGGAGTTGTTGGCTATATAAAGGGATCCCCTTGGGAGCAAACCCTAGCCTCCACCTAATTCTTCCTCCTTTCTCTCTCTTGCGCCTCCATAGCTGAAATTTCAGCTCCTTGCTCATGTGTTGAGCTCTCATCTTCTCCACAAAATTAAATAGTAATTAGTAGAAGAAGGGAGAAACTAAAGGGATTAGACACTAGTCTTTGTTGCTAGCACAACAATTAGACTTAGTGACTAGTTCTCTTGGTGGACTCGAGGTCGGCGCCGCCATTGGAGGGGAGACGAAGTTGGAGAGCACCCCATCGACTCCTACGCATTGGATCTAACCTCCTTGATACGATTCAAGGAGAGGTAATGGTTCAATCCCTTTTCTCATGACGTGTGATTGCTTTAGCACTAGATCTTTGACTTGCTTGTTGTTAATGGTGATTAATTAGTTGTAATTGATCCAAAAATTAAAAATGAGCATTTCCTAACAGTGGTATCAAAGCTATGGTCGTGCTTAAGGTTTTTCACACTTAGTTAAGTGAGAAATTCGTAATTAATTAAGTTAATTAGTGATGTGCATACTTGCTGGTTCTGGAAAAGCTGTTTTTTTGTCTTGTTGCTTGTTTTTCGTGGTGTAAAGCTCTCTGAAATTTTTCCCTTCTTATTGGAGGTTGTAGCTCTTTGAGTTGTGGTTGTTTTTCCCACTGGAATCATTGAAATTCGATGTAAAATGAATTTTTAGTGATTTATACGGTAACGGTGCGCAGATCTGTTATTCTGCTGCACAGTTCTGTTGTTGTGGTTGGTAACAAATAAGTTTGTATACAAAGTACCTGTAACTTTAAGATAGGATTAATATAAACTTGATGCTCTTTCTAGATATGTAAATTTTGTTGCATATTTCGAATCTTATGTGGGCGTTCAAGGATGAAAAGTGATGAAGTTGTCAGATCTGTTTTTTCAAATAAACTGATTGTTTTGAAAAACTGTACTTATTGAGAAACTTTTATGGAAAAGTGTTGAAATAGAAATGTTCTCCTTTAAGTCTGGAATCTGTGAAAATTAATTTCATAGATTTTCATTGAGATTTGATACCTCAACCGAGTGAAATCTTTTTGGTCGACGGTCTGTTCCAGAACATGATACCTTGCTTAAATGCTTGTTATCTCGTTGATCTTGAATATAACTTATGGATTTTCTTTTCATGGAATGATAGCCTATTGTATGTAGTATTTTTCTATATAAATTGTTTGCTGAAAAATATCAAGGGGATGATCATACAGATCAAAAGGTTGAGACCAATAACAGAATTTTCTCTAACGGTGCTTCGCGCACAATCTGAGGATTTGTCTTTTTTGGTTCTCCCTGATGGTAACTGATCTTTCCTTGAGATTTTTACAGGTAATCACAATCTTTGTAAGGAGTTCTCTGGATTTATTTCGGATTTTTTGGAGACCGAATTATTTTGAATTTTTCGGGCCCCGAATTTCGTATTTTAATTAGTTAAAATAGTTTCTAATTAATCAATTTATTGAAAGGTTAATTAGAAGACTCCTTAAATACCCTCCTTTCTATTTTGATGGTTGGATTTAATTTAAAAGGGCTTAAACAATTAGTTGTTAAGGTTAAGCCTTCTTTGCATTCGAAAAACTTGAGCAACAAGTATGCACAAAGATTCTAATTAATGAAATTAATTAAGAGCAAGTGAATCATGTATATTGTATATGTGCTAACTTTGTTTTGTAGGAGGATGTGGGTTTGATATGGCTCAAGATGTCAATGCCTTGTGTGTTGTAAAATGTTGTGAATGCATGTGATTGCTTGTAAAGTGGCCTAAGGTGCCTTGATAATTAATTGGTTAATTTTTGATGTAACTTGTGAGGCTTGCATGCCCCTAAGGCCTAGGCGGGGTTTTAGGAATTTTATCACATGTATTTATTTCCCTTAATTATTAGATAGGATCTTAGTAATTAGTGGGAGGGCTTGATTAGATTAGTCTCGTTACATGGAGATGCGACGAAGATTAATGCAAGCGGGAGCCATACAAACCCACGACTATGTTTGAGATATGTATGATTATGTGATTGTTTGAGAATGCCTTGAATTGTCATAGGTAGGTATGGGTGTATGCTTACACGACCACCAAACAAAAGTCACATAAATTGTTTTGTCCCAATTATGATTAAGTTAAATCATCCTCCTTCTCTCTATCCCCCTCACGTCAATTGCCAATCATGGCGCGGTCCGCCATAGCGGACGTCATGGTTGTCAAGCTTGATAGTCGGGGTACAAATGAAAAGATTTGTTAGGAGCAAATAGAGAGAAGTTGCTTATCGATGATTCCAACAAGTTTTCTTGGACATCGGGATGAAGTTCGCATAGCGAACCAAGAATCATAAAGTTGTATGATTGGTTAAGAGAACCTACCTCGTCTAGTCATTTTGGATGTCGTGCCATAGCAGGTCCATTTTGACGAAAATGGGGATCTTGGAATCCATTACATTTAGGGACATTAATTTAATGTAGTGGAAGTTTTACTTTATGGAAGTTAAAACAAAAGCATAAACTAAATGACCTTAAATTTTGATATTGTTGTAGATGTCTTCCTCGTCTTTTACGCTACGTTCTCTTCTTGAAAAAGAGAAGTTTGCCTTCAATGGTGCCAATTTCTTGGATTGGCACCGCAACCTTAGGCTTGCCTTTAGGTTTGAGAAGAAGGAGTATCTCTTGACCACTCCAATTCCCGCTCCCCCTGCGAGCACTGCTCCCGAAAAGGAGCAGCAAGACTATGACAAGCACTTGATGGACGACATTGAGATGTCGGTCTTGATTGTTGCGGTCATGGACAATGAGCTCCAAAAGGAGTACATTGATAGTGGTCTTGGAGTGTTTGAAATCATCTCTCGTCTCTCAAGAATGTTTAAGACCAAAGCTCGCACCGAAAGGGGCAAACTCATCAAGGCCGTCGCCAACACTCGTTTGGCGGAGGGTCATGAAGTTGGCCCACACGTCATGAAGATGGCGGGGTTGTTTCGGCAGCTTGAAAGCCTTGACACGCCTTTCCCGTCGGGGGCTGTCCAAGACTTTATTCTTAACTCTCTTCCTCATAGTTACTCGGGGTTCATTGTGAACTACCGCATGAATGGTATAGAGAAAAGTTTGGAGGATCTCCAAAACATGCTCATGGAAACTGAGGAGAGTCTTAAGAAAGAGAAAGGGTCTAAGGATGTTCTTGCTGTGAATGACAAGGGAAGGAAGATCAAGAAGAAAGCCCGAAGAAACAAGAGAGGCAAAGGCTCGGTGACGCCCCATGGCTCGTCCAAGGGTGCTCCCGAGGGTTCAAAGAAGAAGAAGAGCCCGGCCACTTCCGATACCGTGTGCTACTATTGTAGTGACAAGGGTCATTGGAAGAGGAACTGCCCCAAGTACCTTGCTGATAAGAAGGCTGGAACCGTCCGTCCTTCTACTTCAGGTATATTTGTCATTGAAACCCTTCTCGCTACCTCAAGCAATGACTGGATATTTGATACTGGTTAATGCGCTCACATTTGTCGAAATGTGCAGGCACTAAAGAGTAGGAGGCGGCTCGAGAGAGGTGAAGTTCAACTCCGCGTCGGTAACGGCACGTGCATCTTCGCTATGGCCGTTGGGAACGTGGAATTATCTTTGCCTTCTGGTTTTATGTTGGAACTCAAGGATGTTTATGTAGTTCCATGTATCACTCGAAACATTATCTCTATCTCATGTTTGGACTTGGATGGTTTTGATGTTGTAATAAAGAACAAGTGTTTGACTTTGTTTCGTGATGAAGTTCGTTATTGTGTTGCGCATTTATCGAATGGTCTTTATATGCTTGATAGTAATGAACTTGTTTTGAGTGTTGAAAATGACAATAGGAAACGTAAGATTTCTCATGAGAATGCAACTTTGATGTGGCATTGCCGCTTAGGTCACATCAATGAGAAGCGCATCAAGAGATTACAAACCGTTGGTATCTTGGATCAATTCGCTTTCGAGCCAATTGACATATGCGAGTCTTGTTTGATGGGAAAGATGACCAAAGCGCCTTTTTCCAATAAAGGGACAAGGGCAAGTGGCTTTTTGGACCTTGTACATACTGATGTATGTGGACCTATGAGCATTTGTGCACGTGGTGGTTATTCATACTTCATCACTTTCACCGATGATCATAGTAGATACGGGTATATCTACTTGATGCGGCACAAGTCCGAATCCTTTGACAAGTTCAAAGAGTTCAAGAATGAAGTTGAAAACCAACTTGGTCGAAAGATCAAAGTCTTACGTTCCGATCGTGGAGGAGAGTACTTGAGTCATGAGTTTGGTGATTATCTAAAGGAGTGTGGAATAGTTCCACAACTCACTCCGCCGGGAACACCACAATGGAATGGTGTATCCGAAAGGAGGAATTGAACTTTGCTAGACATGGTTCGATCGATGATGAGCCAAACCGATTTGCCTAAATCGTTTTGGGGTTATGCATAAGAGACCGCAGCTTTTACACTAAACCGTATTCCATCTAAGTCCGTTGAGAAAACACCCTATGAACTTTGGTTTGGTCGGAAACCAAGTATGACGTTTCTCAAGATTTGGGGTTGTGAAGCTTATGTGAAGAAACTAATGAGCGACAAACTTGGACCCAAAACGGACAAGTGTTATTTCGTAGGATACCCTAAGGAAACGAAGGGATACTACTTCTACAACCGCAACGAGAACAAGATAGTTGTGCTCGTACCGGTGTGTTCTTGGAAAAGGAGTTTCTCGCAAGAAGAAGTAGTGGGAGTAATGTAGTTATTGAAGAAATTCATGAACTACCACAAGACATGCCTCAAGTAGGTAATGTAGTTATTCCCAATGAGGTTCCAAATGAGGTTGTAGCCGAACCCGTTCCACAAGCCGTTGTGGAAGAGGTTCAAGAGAATGCTCCCTCAAATGAGGACTCGAACATATCGCGAGTCGATTATGTTCAAGAAACTCAAAGTTTCGAGGATCAAGAACCAACTCCACAAACCGTTGTGGAACAAGTTCAAGAACCTCAAGAACCTCAAGCACCCATTCTACGAAGGTCAACAAGGGAAAGTCGTTCACCCGAAAGGTACTTGGGTTTGCACGATGTTCTCGTCATTGCGAATGACGAACCTTTGACCATTAATGACATGATGAAGAAATCCGACTCCAAGGAATGGCTCAAAGCCATGGAATCCGAAATGCAATCCATGTATGACAACAAGGTTTGGACCTTGGTTGACCTTCCCAACGGAGTGAAACCCGTTGAGAACAAGTGGATCTTTAAAAGAAAGGTCGACATGGATGGCAACTTGACCATTTACAAGGCACGACTTGTTGCGAAAGGATACAAGCAAATTCATGGTATTGACTATGAAGAAACCTTCTCGCCCGTCGTCATGTTCAAGTCAATTCGGATCTTGTTAGCAATTGCCGCATTTTATGACTATGAGATATGGCAAATGGATGTCAAAACCGCCTTCCTAAATGGAAATTTGGAAGAGGATGTGTACATGACACAACCCGAGTGTTTTGTGGATCCTAAGAATGCTAACAAGGTATGCAAGCTTCAAAGGTCCATTTATGGATTGAAGCAAGCATCGAGGAGTTGGAACAAGCGCTTTGATGAAGAGGTCAAGAAGTTGAACTTCATTCAAAGCGAAAAGGAACCTTGTGTTTACAAGAGGATTAGTGGGAGCGTGGTCGTATTTCTTGTTCTATATGTTGATGATATACTCTTGATCGGGAATGATATTCCCGAATTGAATGATGTCAAGGATTCATTGAAGAAAGTGTTCTCAATGAAAGACTTGGGCGAAGCCGCCTACATCCTAGGAATCAAAATCTATAGAGATAGATCTAGGAGGTTGTTAGGCTTGAGCTAAGATGCATATATTGGCAAGGTGTTGGAAAAACACAAAATGGCTAGTTCCAAGAAGGGTTACTTACCTATGTCACATGGCATATTCTTGAGCAAGACTCAATGTTCGACGGAAGATGCAGATAGGAAATTCATGAACAAGTTTCAATATCCATCTGTGGTCGGATCAATCATGTATGCCATGCTATGCACTCGCCCCGATGTGGCACATCCGATTAGTGTGACTAGTCGATACCAAGCTAACCCTGGTATGCCACACAGGACCGCAGTCAAGAATATCCTCAAGTATTTGAAGAGAACACAAGATAGCATTCTCGTATACGGTGGAGACCAAGAGCTCGTTGTAAGTGGTTACACCGATGCTAGTTTCCAAACCGATCGTGATGATGCTAAGTCACAGTCTGGCTATGTATTCCTGCTCAATGGTGGTGCCGTAAGTTGGAAAAGTTCCAAGCAAGAAACTACGGCCGATTCCGTCACCGAAGCGGAATACTTAGCGGCTGGTGAAGCAGCGAAAGAAGGCGTTTGGATCAAGGAGTTCTTGACCGAGCTGGAGGTGGTTCCAAGCATCTCAAGTCCAGTGAATCTCTACTGCGACAACACGGGAGCCATAGCTCAGTCCAAAGAGCCTAGGTCTCACCAAAAGACCAAGCACATTCTACGACGATTCCATCTTATCCGTCAGTTTGTGAATGACGGGTGGATCAAGGTCAAGAAGGTGGACAGTGCCGCGAACACAGCGGATCCTCTGACAAAGCCTTTGTCTCGAGCCGCACATGAGTTGCATGTTGCATCCATGGGGATTAGGCGTATGCCTGAGTGGCTTTGAGTTGTATCTTTTACTTTGAGGCTTTAGTATGAGATATGTATATTTTGGATATTACATTGAGTACTATGCACTTGCTAGAAGTCATTATTGATTGACTCTAGGCCAAGTGGGAGATTGTTGGAGTTATGTCCTAGAAGCCAATCATTCTGGCTACTTCTATGGTTTATGTTATTGATGATATTTTATCATTTGTTCCTTGATTTATTTATTGATAGATCATTCAGGTTGAGGATCTGAATTGTAGATATCTATAATTCATTTGTTCATAAATGACAATAATAAATCTAAAGATGTCCATAATCATGATAATTAACAAGGAACATTAATTATCAATTAAGATTAGTATGCAAGTTAAGCGATGATTAAGTTCTACAAATCATAGGTAAGGAGTTACCAACTTAATTGCATATGTATATGTTGTAGAACATAGTACAGGACTTGACCCAATGAAATAAACATTTGGATTGTGTTGAGTGTCATTGTTTATTTCATATCAGTTTGATTCTAAGTTTGAGATGCTCACCTTTTCCACATGAGGATGGGTTCAATAAATATCGTCTAACGTTGATTCCTGATAAAGGCTGCTATAAGGACTTTATTTATGTTCTCTTGAATTGTGCGGGGAAAAGTTGTTCATCAAGAAAACCGTATGTCCCTCATTAATATACTTAATGAGTGATGATATCTGTTTGGGCCCCTTGATGGAGTTTGGATTGTTTGGCCAACTTGTACAATCAACTCTAGATCAAGAAAATGTATAATCTGCAAGAATGACACATTCCTATCTTGGATTATACAAGGATATCATGTGACATAAGAATCAGACAAAGAAATACTAATATTTCTTATGCAGGATTGAGATATTGTAACGGTACATTATTTATACGAATTGGGAATCATAACGTGTTGCTAGATACCGCTTATGATTATTGGAAATAAATAACGATTTATTTCCATGGCCAACATAGTATAAATCCTCAAAGGGTCACACAAATAGAGTTTTAGTCACACAGTGTATTATATATTTATTCTCAATACTGGGTATTGAGAAAATATGATAGTTTGACTAATTAATTATATACCGTTATGAACAGTTATAATTATTTGAGTCAAAAGGATCATATAGAAATAAGTTAATACATTATCTAATCCCAAAATAGTTATTAATGATTTAATAATTATTTTAGTATCAACACATATTGATATAAATAGTTATATTAATTAATTGGGCCAACATTTCATAGCAAATGAATAGTCCAATTGAAGAGCAATGAATATGGGTTTTAATTAAATGAATTAAAGACCCAAAATCAAATGGAGAAAAAGGCCCAAAAGCCCATATAATTTCAGCTAGGGCATGGATGGCAAACTTGTTAATAAGTCAAAGAGAGGATGGGAGTTGTTGGCTATATAAAGGGGTCCCTTTGGGAGCAAACCCTAGCCTCCACCTAATTCTTCCTCCTTTCTCTCTCTTGCGCCTCCATAGCTGAAATTTCAGCTCCTTGCTCATGTGTTGAGCTCTCATCTTCTCCACAAAATTAAATAGTAATTAGTAGAAGAAGGGAGAAACTAAAGGGATTAGACACTAGTCTTTGTTGCTAGCACAACAATTAGACTTAGTGACTAGTTCTCTTGGTGGACTCGAGGTCGGCGCCGCCATTGGAGGGGAGACGAAGTTGGAGAGCACCCCATCGACTCCTACGCATTGGATCTAACCTCCTTGATACGATTCAAGGAGAGGTAATGGTTCAATCCCTTTTCTCATGACGTGTGATTGCTTTAGCACTAGATCTTTGACTTGCTTGTTGTTAATGGTGATTAATTAGTTGTAATTGATCCAAAAATTAAAAATGAGCATTTCCTAACAGACCAAGCGTACTCGAAAAGCAGATACCAAATTTAATTACTAATAATTCTTATTTACATTTTTTTTAAAATAAATGTATAATCATATAAATTCATATTTATAGTGGGAATAAACATTGTGACTATTGATCAAATGCGTGAGGAATTTGACTCAAGTGCCCTACGAGAAATCTGAGCCAGGTGTAACGTGAAAGTACAAAGTTTTAATCAGACGAGATTATCAACCAGCTGATTCTCAACTACCCACCAGACGTGCCATATACCAATGCAGAAAGCCACAACTGACGGGAATACCGTGTATTCATGTCATTGCAGTCTACAGTAAATATAGATGGAAAGTTGATGACTTTATAGACGACCGATACAGCACGAAGAATATGCTCAAAATATGGTCATCCGGTGAATTTCACTGCTATGGAGACGAAGAGAATTGGCCTGTTTACGATGGACCCTTGATTTATCCTGAAAGAAGAATGATTAATTGGGGAAGGCGTAAGAAGAACCGTGATTGGATGTGGATAGATGCAATGCGAAAGAATAAAAAATAAAAGAAACAGGGGTAAAGAACCTTCTACGGCCATGGAGGACGTTCAATCCGGTCGCCAAACCACCAGCCAAAGGACGAGAAGAACAAGCACAAGGAACCGAGCTCAATCTTCGGCACGAGACATAGGTGAAACTTCTAGGGCGGGGGCCAACACGTCGCACGATCCAGTTCAACCAAGACGAAATTCCATTAGTACAGATCCTCGCACAGAAAGTCGTCTCGGTCTAGGAATAGAAGGTATTCAACCACGTCGCAATTCAATAAGCTCAGACCCACGATCCGTTTCAGCACGATATCCAAGTCAGCAGGCATCAAGTAGCAGAGGAGGGCGAGGGCCAACAGAAAGTACAAGCAGTGCTGGGGGAAGGGGAATACGAACAGGAATTGCCAGGTTTGGTGCGCGAATCCGTAACAACATGCCAGGATGGGGAAGACATTAATATTTGTAATAATATGATGAATATTTTTAAATTTTTGTATGAATGTTGTAATATTATCAAAACATTAGTTCCTACTATTTTTATGGACGTTTATATAATAATATGATGAATATTTTGTAATATTTGTATGAATGTTTTGTAATATTGTCAAAACATTAGTTGTATTATTATGTAATATTTATGTAATATTGGTAATGTTGTCAATACATTAGTTCTATTATTGTTCTGGTAATATTGGTAATTTGGCAATATTGAATATTATGTAAATATTTTGTAATATTTAACTAAAGTAGTTCAATAATATTTTGTAATATTTTGATAATTTTTCTTCAAGAATATGATTTTTTTTAATTTTTACTAATTTTTATATGATATAGATTTTGATATTAATAAAGTAATATATAATTTATTAAATCTTATATGAATTTAATAAATTTTAGTTAGTATCGAAATCCTCGATTCCGATACTAACTAAAAATAAGGGAAAAGTGAATAAAATAATAATAAAAGTAGGTAAAAAGTGGCTCATTCTAGTATCGGAATGTGAGATTCCGATACTAGCTAGTATCGGATTCTGGGATTCCGATACTAGCTAGTATCGGATTCTGGGATTCCGATACTAGCTTGTATCGGAATTTCGGATTCCAATACTAAGCTGAATTAGTATCGGAACTGCACGGTTATTTTTAAATTTTTTATTAAAATTAGATTATTTTAAAGTTTCTTAATTAATTAAGGTTAGTTATAAATTTTTCGGAGACTGAGGCATCCCACGGAATATTCGCAATGCGGCACAACTGCACAACTGCACAAGTGTTGGGAGTCCCTTTTCTGTTGATTTTGGGAGATAATTTGTACAATTTGTGTGTGGGGGGACTGGGATTGGGGAGAGGCCACTAGGCCAGGAGAACGAAAAATATCTGGTGACTGTATTTTACTCTTTTTAACACAAAATACCATGCTATGCTAGTGTGCTACACAAATTATGCCCAGCCACTAAATCTTTTGCTCTCGTACAAACAAGAAATCCATAAAATTTCTACACCGCACAGCTTATAACATGCTAGCCTTTTTGCTCTATTACAACAGAAATAATATAGAAGAGCATACGTTTTACTCTTCTTCTTCTGTTCACCAATTCTGTACCCAATTCTGATTTTCTGTTTTCAACTTCTCACTAGTTTCTTTTATCTGTAATGAGTCAAGTTTGAGGGTTTAATCGACAAAAATTTGCTTTATTACTAATAAAATCAGCTAATATATCTACTGACAATGATATCCCAGATTTCCCAATTATCTCAAACATTTGATAGAAGCAACTCAAGTTGTATAATAGTTGCATATGTAGGAATCAGACTGCTACTCCACTTGGTATTTATTTAGATAGTATTGATGCACTGGTACCATTTGGGTACCAGTGCAGGTGCGTAGGGGTTCTTAGTTTGATGTCTAGTACAATCTTTGCATGGTACCAGTGCAGGTGCGTAGGGGTTCTTAGTTTGATGTCTAGTACAATCTTTGCACTGGTACCAATTACCATTTGGGTCTTTGTGCCTACTGTAATCCATAATTTGCACATAGCTGATATGGCTATAATGCCATAATGAGAGGTTGTATTTGTAAAGCTCATAATGAGAGGTAAAAATTATTCAGTGACTTAGAAATTGTAAAACCCAGGTGCCCCAGGTTGTATTTGTAAATTTAAAGCACAGAAGCAAAATTGTTAGATCACAAAGCAATGAGACAATCACGTAATGATTATTCATTGATATGAGCACAAATACAAAGTTTTTAGCAAAAGTAACATCTATTTGTCTGTATTTCTGTCATATTCAATACTTGTGCTCGGATCACTTGCAGCACCTGTAGAGCATGGCCACCTGCATTGGCTCGTTACAAGTCGGGCAGCGCATGTCTCCCTTGATCAATGCAGGATTTCCGACAATCTCAAGTTCGTGGCAGTGCTTCTCCTGCTTGTTAGTCACACTTTTCAGCCATTCACTGATCACCTGAAGGAAGTTCACTCTGTTGGCTTCACGTTTCCACTGCTCCAATTTTGAAGATATTAGTTTCAGGCCACTGACAAAAACACTGCCTCTGAAGACGAGAATATGGTCAGCGTTGCCAATGGCAACCCATGAATCTCGGCTTTTGTCGAAGGTAAGCAAGGAAGATGCCCATGACAGGAATCCTTCAGAGACTTCACTGACATCATGCGAACCGAAATGGACCACATACTTCTGGACACGCTCCCAGAACACTGTCGAGCTTGAGTACTCGAAACTGTGCCCCAGTTTAGCCTCTCTAAAAGCCTTCAGAGTTGCTTCCACAGTGTCCTTATGATGAGTGTTCCTTCCAACATATGCTGTCTCTACCTTGATATTCGCCGCCTGGGTAACGGTGGTAAGTAGCTGAACCATACCTTTGCACCACTCGATGTCGTCCCCTCCATATAGACAAACATATTGATCCTTGCTCTTCACCTATAATTAGTTTTTGGAAGCGGTTTACTAGTGAAATTTATAACAATAAATAATAGTCGGTGAAAAAACATATACTTTGAAACCTACCAATCGAGATAATGTAGTTTCAACTTGTTGACAAAAATAAGTTTCTGAATGAGATTGCTTGGTACATACCCATTGAGATATTGTAGCATCAATCTGTACAAGCAGGAATTGCATTCCTGTGGAGATTTTTGTAAGCAACTGAATCTCATGCTCTTGGGTGAAAGGGAATGCTTCTTCACCGTACAAGTGTAGCATGAGCAGTGCATTTTGGCGAACCACTTGTCCCCTCTCATCCAGCACCACCAGCATTGGCTTCCCAGTGAATCCCCAATCCTTTTGAAGCAAGTGAACCAAGCCGCGATTCACTTGCAGTACCGCCTCATATGTCAGTGTGTACCATGGCATTTTGGAGATGATTGCATTGTACCTCTTCTCATCGATCACAGTCTTCTGATCAGCGATGGGTACCCACACAATTTCATAGCCGAATCTAGTGTGGGTGTTGTTGTAAAAGCGTTCGAGGAATGTCAACTCATCTTGGAAGGTCTCAATTGCAAAACTGGAATAGAGGATCAGCACTTTTCTGTCCTGGAAGAAGCGCAGGGAGGTTGATACCTTTGTTCCAGGGTTGTAGAGGATCTTGCTGTCAATGCTGGAGCTGATAAAATAGTAAAGAATTTCTATGTTGCTTGCAGGCGGAAATCTCAGGAACCCGAGGAGTTCTTGATAGTCTGCTGTCACTCTTATTTCCTCTGTGAAAATACAAATTAACTCAATATAAGTATTTTATATGCTTGTGATAATTAAAGTGCAATATCTGTTAAATATCACTGCACTTCTGCATCTTATCAGTTGGATTAAATTTCATATCTGAAGTTGAATGAGGAGAAATTATTTCTTAAGACTTAACTGCATCTAAGAACTTCCCATGAAACATACTTGGTGTTTTATATGAAAAAAAAATATTATGCTGAGGAACTATATTTGAATGTACACAGTTTAGTTTCGGCTTGGTATAGAAAATAGAAATGGGATGGTTGTGAAGCAAATTGCAAGCAGTAAATTGAAAAATTAGAATTATACGAATTGCCAATTTATATTTTTAACAGATTTTTATTCTCAGTTTTTTGTCACGATACATACCTTCACGCTTACGGTAGATAGTAATGCGAGTAGTAAGCTGCTCATAATAATATCTGATCTTCTGGGTGGAAACTGCCAGTTCTGACTTTTCATTTAAGCTTAAAGTGTACCTGAATTTAGTAAAAGGAATAAAAAAGGTACATTAGATGTAGCATGGCCTCAATATTTATTTAACAGAAAAATGGAAGTTGAATGCATACAAGAGATTTATTTTATTTTTTGGGAATGGCATGGTTGTAATTCTCTTTTGAAGCACATAGACTTCGCTAACAGATAAACAAACATGAGCAGTGATGCTAAAAGGGAAATTGTTGTTAACTTACCCACTGCAAAGGTCGCTGATGGTAAAACCACAGTGGATTACAGTTTTGAACATCCAATAGATAATCTCATTAATCCTGATTTCTGAGAGAATGTTGTTCCAAGAACGGAAGCCCTTGAGCTCAATGATGTAGTAGACAGTACCAAGCAGAGTGTTTATGATGTCCTTAATAACTGCTGTCTGAGATTTTAGAGTGTTCTCATTCTCTAGTGTGCCGGTGATTTGCTTCAGAAGCACCAATGAGCTCACGAATCTGTCGCTCTTATTTGTGTACTGGTTCACGGTCACCATGAAATCTCCATAGCGGATAGCAAAGGCAGCGAGCACAAGCACTATTTTGGCATCTGGCGAATAGTTGGAGAGCAAAGCCAGCAGTGAATTTGCCCTTTCGTGGGCAGTGCCTTTTTCAGGGCAATCATAGGATATCTGCATCCAAATGTTTTTTTTTTCTTAGTAAAGGAGAACCTAAAAGAACAATTCCAATGATAAACACAACCACCATGACAATAAGACTTTTTCAATAAAAAATAAAAGGAAACAAATATATAAACATTCTTAATAACCACCTCGCAAGTGATTTTGTGGATAAGCTGGCTCAGACCAGGAATCAATGTGCTTGTTCTCTGTTGCAATTCTTGAAAATCAAACCTGAAGGATTTCTGAGTCGATTCTGCCTCTGACTTATCCTAAAATGACAGAAGGAAGCATTATTAGTATTATAAAATTAGTGAAGTGGTTCTAATTGTGTAGAGGCATTTAGCAAAGAAGTCTCAGTTGCTAGATTTCTGGTAAAAATGTGACAGTAACAGTCCTTTGGTAAAAACATTTTAATAAAAGAAAGTTGAGAAAAGACCCTTAATTTTCACATTGGCAAAGCTACATAGTTGATACCTAGAGAAATGGTCTATACTTCAAGTTGTAAGGTTTAATTTTTTAATCAATTAGATAAACATTATTCATCAATCTACTAACATGTTCGTGAAAATATAACTGAATATATATATGTTTACTTTTTATCAGACAATTGCTTAGTATCAACAAATTTAATAGGAACATTCTTTTGATTTTTGGTAATTTCTACTGTGTATTGTTAAAGTGCTGTACACAAATAGATAGATTGAATTTCCTTGATCACCTTTCATGCTGATTTGTAAATTCAATTTACATTTGTACGATGAATTTGAAATATATAGATAATTTAATTTCACCTTTACAATGTCCTCGACAAGTTGAAGAAGAGGACCGACATCAAGGTTGATGGATGCTGATCCATTGTAGCCAGCTGAGATAACCTGTCTCTGCACTTTTGTTTCGGTCGAGTAGTTACGCCAAACTGCTGAGAGGGAGGTGTCAGAGTTGACACCGACCTGGTTGTCAAGTACGGCCTTGCACACCATGCTACTTTTCAGGGGGTGGAATTTGATGGCAGCACGGTGTGCGAGGTTGGATGGGACACTGCTCAAGGAAATGGAAGCCATTGATCAATGTTATTCAAAATGTACCACTCTCAGGCAGTGAGGATCAGAGAAGGAAGATTTTTTCTGTTGGTGTGTTTTGCTGTGGGAGCGATACTGGTTTGAGGTGCTATTTATAATAGTTTATGACTACTCAAACGTGTTTCACATGGTTTGTTAACTGCATCCAAGTTTGTGATTCCGACAAAATAGACAAATTTGTATGCAGTTAACAGCCACTTGGTTTAAATTGCTCAAATTTGGTTAAAAAAAATAGCTCAATCTTGGTCAAAATTGAGTCAAACGTGTTTCATGTTGCCATATAAGGAACTGAAATGATCCCTATGAAAAAATCAACCACTTGATTTAAATTGCTCCTATATACATATCATGTATAGTACTTTCATTTATTCATAAATCTAGTCATTGCATTCATATTTGCTAGGACAGTGCACTTGAAACTCTTTGAAACTAATGAATTATAATACCTTGAAAATAAATTGGATAACAGTTGCGAACTATGCGCCAATTTTTTTTTTTTTTTTTAAAAAAATAACAAACCTTATATGAAGCGATCCGTTCACTTTTAGTTTTGAACCGGCATGTTAATTGAACTTAATTAAACCGGCCTTAATTTTAAGAAATTGTTAGGAATGCAAAATAAAAAACAGGATATAGTATATAGCTTACATTCTGCATTTCTGCCACGATAAATTTTTTAAGAGTGATATCAATACACGATTGAGAAGCCTCCAAATTTTTGTGAAAATTTAGTTAAATGTGCTTGTAAAATTGTATAATTGCCTTCATTGTGGAATCTCCCACCAGTCAGACTCAACTTTCAGGTTCTGCTGCGGATTGCCTAGATTGCGTTTGATTTTGACTGCGATATTAGGATAATGACCATTTTAATTGTCTCTACAAGAACAAATCGAGTAAGCAGAGTGAAATATAATTAGTCTATTTTTTAAATTTTATATTGATATATTGCATTTGAGATAAAATTGTTCCAAATATGTTTATTTAACTCGCCATAATACATTGTATATATTAAATTAATCTTTACAGTTGTTTAAGTAACAATAATAAAGGTTGCATATATTGACCTCTCTAGTTTAGTATCCGGTCTTTGCCCTGAGGCTATAGAGACATGGAACCAGATCCTCTAGTCGGCGACCAGCTGGTCGGCAGAGGATCCGGACCGTCTGATTTAATCTCAACGGCTAAAAGGGAGCCCCGTGAATTCTACCACTCCCGAAAAAAATATTGGCCCGAAAAAATGAACCGTTGAGATTAAATCAGACGGCTCGGATCACGCGCCGACTAGGTGGTCCGCACATTTCTGCCGACCAGAGGATCCGAGTCCATAGAGACATAGAGTACATACACTAAAGCACATACATTGAATTAAAGTACAAATAATGACAGTAAATAATTGACCGGATTTGTTCAAAGAAAATTAATCGTCTTAATTACATTAGCGGTGGTCCAAAAGACTTAGTATGCTACAGTTGTTAGAAATATTAGAATGCGAAAAAAAAACAAAGTAATAAAGATTTCATTGAGTAGCTAACTAAAAATTATATAGAGAAATTATAATATCAGGCTGACCCCACCCTTGCGTAAAAAAAAAAAAAAAAAAAAAAAAAAAAGAAACAACAACAACAACAACAAATGTCATTCGCCGCTTCTCAATTCTCAACCAAGAAAAACAAAATATTGATATTACTCTTGGACGAATTGGATCTTGTCCTTAAGTTTTCCAACCGTAGAAATGAATGGAGAGGATGAAGTCATTCTAAAGTCTTAATCACATAAACATGTGAAAATCTGATGGTTACCTCATGATATTATTTTGTACATGGAAGCTTCCTATGTCCTTATATTACAAACAATAAATTGCAACTCTCTGTATCAACAAGTATTCCATATTCAGGCCTTCATTATGCAGCTTTTAGCATAGAAAATTTTACATATAGACAGGTAAATCTCCAAGACCACTTAATGGAAAACTATGTTCATTCAATAATGAAAAATTCCGTTTAAAAGTCAAGTCATTGAAATATTTTACGAAAAAGGCAGATAGTGACCGACTTTCAATATCCCCCTCCCACCCAAAAAAAAAAGTAATAATCAAGCAAAATTTCAATCATGAAAACTTTTAACTTTGAATCTCCATTCCGAAGATAACTCCGCTAGACCAACCTAGTGTACCACTTGGTGCGTGCTATGATAAAAATACTTACTTTGTGTTTAGATTCAAGTCTGAAACTGGTTACAAATGATTTAATTCACATTCAAACAAATAATTAATTAAGTCAATATAACTCTAATTTACTGACAGTTGTACATCTAAATTCTGGTACAATTCATTTTTGTACTATTAATATAATGTTTAAACTAGAACATATTTTCAAAATGAATTCTTCATCATTTCAATAGAGGAGTGTCAATTTGGGCAAACATATAAGTCATTTAATATGTCAATCAAATAATTTCGAACTTAATAATTAATTTTTGTTGCTCATTTCATGTATAACAAATCAGAGTCTAATTAATTCAAATTTGATGCACGTCCTCTCGAAATAACGGATATCATAATATTAAGCCTGATTTTATTTTGAAAGATTGTACAATTTGTTACTCAACTAAACAGTAATATTTTGTTTAAAAGAATGAGAATTAAGTGCTCAAATCTTTATTAATGACGAATGATTGCTCAAGAAGATTACTAAGATGAGGAGCTGAACATGTATTTTTGACATTATCATGTAAGCGGAGCATTAATCTATCCCTATTAGTCAACTTTTCAGGTAGAAGAAAATCAGACAGCTAAGTTTATCTCTTGTGCAAATTGAAAGTGTCACGTTCTCACGTTAATACCTAAACTCAAATCACAAGAGAAGGCGCTTAATTTCATATTTCTATGGATTGCCAGCATGTCAAAGTTGCAATTTTCTTACATTTTTTTTCCCAATTCTGTGCTTAAAATTAATGGGGTGGTGGAGCATTCAACATTCCTTTAACTCACCTTTTCCGTCAACAAGTCCTTAGTTTATCTTTAAAAAAAAAAAAAAAAAATTTCATCGGGAATGCCATGTTCTCACGTTTATATCTCGAGTCAAATCACAAGAGAAGATATTTAATTATATCCGTCAGTCAAAATGAATTAAGTGACAACTGACAAACACTTCGGACCCATATTTATTTTACGAGTATATCATATATTCATATTAATACTGAATGCATATTCTATATAGATACAATTCCTCGTATCAACTTTTGGGATTATATAGTTTGAAATACACGATAATTTCTTAATTAAAAAAAACTTAAAAAAATTTTGAAATACATCAATATTAAATCACAGAATACGAAAAAATTGATAAATAATTTCTTACAATTGTTGAATTACAGGACTCAGTGGACTGAAAAATATGAAACAAGAAGAGAGAAGAAAATTTTAGTAGAGTTTTTTGTTTAATTCTACATTTCAGAAACACAGTTTTGTAAAATCACCCTTTTACTTTACTGTTATGAGATAAATTGATAAGTATTCCTCTTTTATTTTCGGAAAAAAATATTATTATTAACTAGTGTTGGACTCCCATTATGTAAGACAAATTTTTTTTTTAAAAAAAAAAGAGAGAGAGAGAGAGGGAGAGAACATCAGATTGGATCTTTGAATTTTTTATTTTATTTTTTTTTTGGGCGGGGGGGGGGGGGGGGGGGGTGCGGGGGACAAGTAGGATAAAAAAAATAATCCTACCACTTTTACCATAGCAAAATGTTTGAAGGCAAACCAAATTCTAACATTCTAAATAAAATAATTTCAGAAAATTTCCAATTTACCTTTAATTTTATTTATACTTAATTAGTATCTCTTAAAAAAATTAATTTTTAAAATTTTATTTATACTTAATTAGCTTTTATAAATGTTGATGCAAATTTTTCTATACTAGAGGATACATCAAACTTCGCTTGATACATTTGTTGCAACAAATCGAGTTTCATTATACGAAGATTTTCTTAAAATTTTAATATTGGTTATCGTTTGCAATGATTATATTGCAAGTTAGATTATATGATATTATTTCAATTTAATAATATTGCATAGGAATTTATAGCAATGGTTGAAGAGGCCAAATAACAATTAGGCATGAACTAGCTTAGATTTCCAAATATATTTCATTATTAAATTAAATAATGATAATGATTGTTACAAGTATTTTTAATATATTTAATCAAAAAAACTATTTTTAATTATAGATAATGAAAACAGAGAAAACAATTTTTATTATAGTAAATGCGGTCACAGTTTTTTAATTTTTTAATATTGATTATCATTTGCAATGATTATATTGCAAGTTATATTATATGATATTATTTCAATTTTATAAATTATATAAAAGTTAGATTATATGATATAATTTCAATTTAAACAAATATTGCTTAGGAATTTAAAGCAACGGTTGAAGAGGCATAATAACAATTAGACATGAACTACTTTAGATTTTCAAAATCTATTTAATTCTTCAAATAAATAATGATTGGTATGACTGTTTTTAATATATTTAACAAAAAAACTATTTTAAATTGTATAAAATGCAAAAAAGAGAAAACTATTTTTAATTATAGAAATGCGATCACTTTTAATTAATAGAAGCCATTGACAAAAGTTTGGTAAAAACTTTTTTTATTTATGTAGAAAATAATAGAAAAAATCGGATATAAACCCCTCTAATCTTTACTATCTGGATATAAATCCCTATAAACTTAGAAATTGGACATAAACCCCTCTAATTCTATTTAGTTGGGAAATATACCCTTTTCACAATTAATAATTATCTTTTAAATAAACAAAATCTAAATATGACAGTTGTGACTAAAATGCCCATGCTCAGCACTACTCTTCATCTTTGTAATGGACGATTCATCTTCCCACCCCCTACGCTCCTATCTCCTGCAGCGATATCAAATTAATTCTTTCCAAAAATCTTTTTCTAAACCGTTTCCTTGCCATTAATTGTGACTGTGTAGATCTCTTGAGTAAAGAGATGATATGAAAATCTCGAAGAACCTCCAATTAATCACAACATCCCATTTTTCACTTGGTTTATTTTAAATTAATTCTAATTCCTATTTTTTGGCATTATTAGTTATCTCGATTCTTATGATTTTATAACTGTTCTTCATTAATATGATCATAAGAAAGGCGTCGGTAACATGTCAATTGATTCCCATGATTTCATCCTTAAATTATAAGTCAACCTACAATCACATTACGCCAAAACTAAAATACCATGTCTTTGCACTTTGCACTTGAGAAAGAACCAAAAAAAAAAAAACAAAAAGGGTTTGCAACATATATGAAAATTTGTTAATTTATCAAAGTGATTGAACGGGTAACAGAGCATGCTAGAAAAAGGACGAGAAAGAGAGCAGATATGGCCATACGGGAGGGTGAGGAGTGGGGACTGGGGAAATGAAGCAGTTTCGGGCATTTCAGACATAAACTAAAAAATTAGAATTCTTTTATTTAAAATATAATTAAAATTCTGAAAAGGGTTTATATTCGATTTTGAAAATTGCAAGGGTTTATATGCGATTTTATCCTTCATTTAATGCTCTAGTACCGAGACGCTAGATCTGATCTGATTAGTAATGACCCTTCTTCTAAATTACAGAAATGTCCCACTGCAGAGTTTATTTAATTGTAATAATAATAGATCTAAAAAAGTAAAAATCGGATTCAATGAGGCGAAATGTGCTTCCCATTTTCTGACAGTACACTTGGTCGGATTAAATAATCACCCCTTTTATTATTTTCCAAGTTCCCTCAAGTTCGACAGAATTGTATAACATCCTGCTGTGCTTCTGATGAAATATTTAACAGAGGTCAAACTTTGGTTGATTGCTTCTTTCTGCAGTAGAATAGTACCGCAAGATATGACTCTTGATTTTTTTTTTGTTTTTTGAAAAACAGATTTCTCTTGTTTTTTGTTAAAATGGAGAATATATGAATGCCTCTTGTTTTTATTAAAGAAAAAGCTCACTAATTACATTTGACAAAAGGAAGGAACTTGCAATTAATGCGTTGATGCATTCATTAAGACTTCGCATTGGCATCAAACAGAAGGCACGGGAACGGTACATTGATTTAACGTGTCCTGTCCAATTGTCAAAACATAAAAATATCGAGGTCAAAATAAATAAATATAATTATGCATTAATATTACAAATATTCTAATGCTATATGCATTTTTTTTGGTGTTCCAACTTTTTGACTAAAATAAGATTGTTTAAATTATACAGAAATACATATCTACGGCTCGCAGATACATGCCCAAATTGCTTAAATTATACACAATCATAACCTAGTAATTAAGTTGGTTTGGCTCTATTCCGTTAATCAAGTGGTTCTTGGTTCGAATCACGGAGAGACTTGGTTCGAATCACGGAGAGAGTATTTATTTCAAATGTTTATAACAAAATCGTTGGTTTCAAACTAAATTTCCAAAATAGATAACGTGATTCTTATAACAAAATCGTTGGTTTCTTATAATTAAGTTGCTTTCTAGAGGGCGCAATTCGATCCGTCTTAATAATTGATACTTTATAATTTAAATTTAGATACGGACTTTTAAATAGGTAACGTGATGCACGTCTTTAAATTAGATTCTACGAGCACCACTATTTTTTTTTTTTTTTTTGAGCCCTGGATATTATTTTCTAGCTATATAAATGAAAATGCTAGCTAGCTATATATATGACGTGTTGACACTTGGAGATATCTCCAGCAAGGGTTTTGCGTAATTGTGTTACATGCTTTTGATAGAGAATACCAACGGTGTGTTGACTCATCTTACAAGGAGACAAAAGAATACATGCGAATTTCGGGAAAAAAAAAAAATACTACATGCGGTCCACAAATATGGGGCGCCTATGGAATCCAGAACCCTCCACCAAACAAAAATAACACGCGATGACGCGATCCACAAATGTCATGTAAGGTTAAAATATAATAGAACTTCAACTTGTTATATACAGGCATATCTTCTAAGTAATCTAACTAGAGAAACTTAAAGGTGCATGCATTATCTACAAAGTTATACAGTCTAATTAAACATGGATCACAGTTCATGAAACTTTTATTTTTTTTTTATATATTTTTTTTTTTTATGTAGAAGGCCTTATATTTCTCATGTATATATAAGAATGGGACATTACATGAAAATGAAACTATTAGGAAGTGTGCATAAAAGTTCAATTAGCCTAGTTATGCAAATTAAATAGAAAAATCAAGAACAACGAAGTGATAGGCCATAATAATCCTACAATTATATTGCAATTTGTATACTAATCAGACATGCCTTACACAATCAAATTACCTGTGACCGACCTCACAATGCCACTTCGACCTGTATTTGTAACTCTAACCAAGGAACGGCACCGAAATTTCACAAGTTCCCTATTATATTAATTAGATTTGCACATCACTATTTTCTGAAATTCATACATTATTTTCTTTATCATATTAATTTCATGTTTTAAAAATAAACCTATGCTCCAAACGTTGCAGACAGCTTCAGCTACTATTTTGTCATCTTTTTTGGGCTTCATACTTTAATTATTGAATAATTAAATTAAAATTACAATTTATTGGTTTTTTTTTTTTTGCCGATAGCGAATTTTGCTAGCTGTTTTATGAAAACTAGCGCTAATCTCGCACGTTGCGTGATTTATTTTACACTATATAAAAAAAATACCATAAAAAATTGAGAATACTATTCAAATATTATATGAAAACTGTCACAGAAAATTCTAAATACCATTTTTCCACGAAAGATCACGCGCCATAGAAAATCGAGAGCACTGTGCTAACCACAGTGCTCCCACGTGCATCTCACGACACCCCAGCTTTATATATGTATAATTTTGGTCCATGCAAAATACCGCATCTACAATGACATTTGTAAAAAGGACAGGCAGAATTGAAGTGTACCCTTCTAAGAATTTCAAATTATTAAGTAATCATTTTAAAAATGAAATTCATGTCCTTCCTATAGCATGTTTAAATTATATAATGCAATTTAATGATCAGATAGTAAAATATTATTATTTATTAATTGAAAGAATTTAAATGAAAATCGGATCGATCGGGCCGGACTCAGCAAGATAATCAAACAGATGAAGTCTCAATTTCCAAAAATCAAGTGCACACTCACGAGGACAAGAAAGTGATCGAGGTAATTGTGTTCAGAAACGCACGCGGAAATCAATAATGCATGTCTTGTGGCAAAGGGATATATCGACAGTACTCACAAATAAATAGAGACACCCCTAAAGCGATTAGGAAATAGGAATATGACAGATTGACAGTAGGGGACTGGGGGACAGGACAATTAAACGGTAATCGTTGATGGAATTTAGAAAACTGCCAAAAATGAAATCAGATGGGTATGGGCATGTGGATCGTTTAGGGCAAAAAAAAAAAAAAAAAAAATTTGGAACCTCTCCAACTTTACGGACTTTATTAAAGATTTTTCTTTTTTCGTAATATTTATGTTGTTTATTTCATATAATTATAGTTTAATATATTAGTTCGAACATATATAAAAAAATTGAGTAATAAAGACAGGTGACTTGTGGCCACTTATGTGAAGAAAAGGATATATGCATGAAAAGTGTATATGGTATCAGTATTGACATGAAGTGGTGTGATCTGAGAGAGATAATCCGGATCCAACTCAGCCATTGATCAGTTATCCAAATCAATCATGTAAACGGCTCCGATCTCGTGGAAAATATAAAATATTAACAAGGATATATTCGTCATCTGTTGGGGTGTTCCATCAATTGAACGAGTGCCTAAATCAATTCCCAATTGGTGCAGAGGAAGTTACTGTTTGGCAGGACATCATCTCGGAAAAAAACAACTAAATTATTATAAATTGATTGATGTTGCCGGAAAGATCTGAACCATGATTTTACGCGTCCGGATACTCTTCTTTTAAAGAAATTCGATTCTAGTGCCGCGCACCCATCCGAGCCGTTCGATTTGATTTCAGCGGTTCATTTTTTTGGGGCCTATCGATTTGATATTTTTGACGGACCACCCATCATCCATCCAATGGTGGAGATCGTGTGCGGCACCCTTGCCGCGCAGCAAATGATTTCAATTCCTTTTAAAGTAGTGCTGAGCAGCCGAAATTTTATTTTTTTAATATTTAAAAATTTTAAAATTCAAATATCGAATCCAAACAGTTGATCTTGTTCAATTTTACAGGCGATGCATTTTCATATAAATTTTATAAAATTTTGAGTCAATTTGATACTTGATTAAGTGCTTAACTTATGAACGTATTAAAATTAATCAAATCAGGTTCGTTCATTTGTTGACCACTTAATCAAGTACCAAATTCACTCCAAATTTTATAAAACTTATATGAAAACGCATCGCCCGTAAAATTGAACAAGCTCAACGATTTGGATTCGTTATTTGAATTTTAAAATTTTTAAATATTAAAAAAAACAAACTTTTGGCTGAGGATCCGGTTCAATGATTTTACGGATTTGAAGAATGTTAGTTCTTTTGGGCCTTCCAGAGTTCACTGTTATGGCTTAATTCTTCTCTAAAAATTCATCCTCTGCTTGTTCACATATGACACACCAAACGCTGTTTTTCACTCACAGTTCATAAAATAATAATAAAAATTAAAATTAGAACTGTGTATACAATGGACTATGTATATCTTTCTATCTAAATAGACTCTTGGATAAAACAAAATGAATATAATGTCTTTCCTGTATCTGTATTATGCAAATTCAAAATAAATTATTTAATAATGCAATTCCAAATTACAAATTTCTTAAAAATGGTAAAATAAAAAAGCGTTAGACTAATGATTGTTATTCCAATTTCGGATCGGAAGTTGAAGTTTTTTTTTTAGTTTTTAAAAGGACTAATCTGCAACTTGTGCATAGTACACGTGTGTTTCCTCCTAAAAACAAATGTTGTTATTCCTTCGGACTCATGAAATTGATTGAGGCAATTGTATTGAAAAGGTGAGGAAGGGAGGATGATGCATTTAAATTGGATTCATAATAACAAAAGATTCTTAATCTATATAAAAAAAAACTATAAAAGAAACTTTTTGGTTAATTTATGGAGGAAAGGGACATTGGCCGTACTCACAATGGAAAAATGACCGCAGGTGTGACTGGGTTACTGGGGGACACATTAACGGTTAACGTTGAAGAAATCTTAGAAAAATGCCAAGCGATTGTTGACGGAGATTTAGAATAATAATAATAAAAAAAGCATATTCCTTTCAGTAGAATAATGGGAAAAAATACCACCGTGTTCTACAGCACAGAGCCTACGACCCTACACCATTTCAGGAAAATAAGATCACACGGGAGATAATGAATTGAGTAATTAAACAGGTGCTTTGTGGCTACTTATTTCAAGAAAAAAAACAAATGAAAATGTATATATGCTATCAGTATTGAATATTGATCTTAGCCTGATCTAAACAGACAATCTGGACATTTTTAGGAGTGTTAGAAAAAGAGAACATGAAATAAATAAATAAATTGTAGAAGGAAAGGAAACTCCCTGGAATCAAATCAAACATGATTGCTTTAATCAGTTAAACGGCTAGGATTTTGTACAGATGGGATCTTATGCAATCAGGTAAATTGATTGATTTTTGTCACAATGTTGTGAAACAGAAACGAAAGAAAAATTGATTGATTTTGACCCGCAGATCTGAACCATGATTTCACGAATTTCTAGAATTTTGAAGAAGACAAAAGATAGTTCTTTAAGCTTTCCGGTTCACATTGTTTACATGTGATACACAAACGTTTTTTTTTAAAAAAAAAAAAATTATTTACAGTTCACAAAATAAAAGACCGAATACAACATCCTATACATAAATCGTTCACGATTTCGATGAGCATTTTTGCGTTTTATGGTAACTTCATTGGACACCAGAAACACAAACGTGTATGTATTCTCATAAATAATTTGGAATCGGTATTTTTTCATCAATTTGGAGAATTTTTTTTATCATCATGAGATTGTTAAAGCTATATTGCTGTGTTTTTCTTCAAAATAAATGATGGATTTTGAATTGGACTAAATTCATTATGCACGCCGAGATTCGAGAATCGTATCTGATTCAGCTAGCTAAGACAATGTTCTTTTGTGTGGGAATGGGAGATGCATGTTCGGAAGAGCAGTAACTTTATCTTGATATTTATAAACAGGTCTATTTAATCAATATGCTAACTATCTTAATGATGAAAGGCACGTATATAAAATTGAACTAATGCTCGCTTTACAAATCACACCGAAATTTATTAATCCTTAAAAGAGTACTAAAGGATGTGTTTTTGCAGTAAGGCTCTGATCGGAACCGGAGAAGAGGAAGAAAGGAAAAGAAAAGAAAAAAAATGAGAAGAAAATTTTCGTCAAATTTTTTAGTTTTGGACGGAAATTTATAGGGTCAAAATTTTCTCGCCAATTTTCGTCGGAAGAGAATATCGCATCTCTTTCGTCGCAAGAGAATCTCGCATCTCTTTCGTCGCGGTAAATATACGGTTCCGATCAAAGCCTAATATAGTTTGTGAGCCAATTTCGAAATATATTCAACTAGTTTGAAATGATGAATCTAAACATGTAATGCATTTATAAGAACACATAAATGCCTAACTCTTGGAATGGACCAATCTCAATCGTTTGTCTTAATCTCTACTACTTATAAACGCACAGATCCAAGAGAATCTAGCGTGCTAACATGTGTTTATGCCGTTTGATCGATTTGATCTGTCGTTGGATATTACTCGCCAAATGAAGCAACAACATATTTTGATTTTTTACCTAACAATGAAACAAATTGAGGAACATAATTACCTGTATCTCTGATAGATTGAGCAACGTATCTTTATTGCTTAACATTATTTTTTTCTTTATTTACCCACTTATTATGACATCTTTTGCTAGTAATATGAAACTGATTCAATACCTTTTGAAAATAAGTTTACAAACTACTGTGAATCTCTGATAAAATTAATTTCGTACTGATTTTATTTGTTTCTAGATTGTAGGTATTGATTGGGTTTTCAAATAAATAAAACAAAGTAAACACTGGTAAGATCTGAGAGGGGAATTTGATAAGGCACGTAAATTAGCTACTGACACACATTAAATTAAAACAAAAATGTTCTTGATGCCAGCCACAAGCCCACAAGTGGTGCATAGCCCATAGGCATGATTGAAGTGCTTGGTCTCCTAATTAAACAAGCACCGGTGCTATTTTTCGAACTTGTCCCTTTTAATTGATCAATCCCTTCTTATTGTTTAAAATAAATATAGAAGTAAACGTGAAAATTAAAGTCACAAAATTTCATAAAAAAATTATAGGAGTACCAAAAAAAAAAAAAAAAAAAAACACACACACACACACACACACAGAGATAGCAAAGCTCTTTTTTTTTTTTTCCTTAAGAAAAATAACTTATTAAATTTCGATGCGACAAAAAAAAAAATTTAATGTCACTTGTTAAATTTCATCCAAATGTAAACTTTATATGACTGTGTGCACAGCTGTGTAAGAATATATTTATACTAGCAAAAAAAAAAATGCTCCCAATGCATGGGCAAATAAGAAAACAAAGTAATTAATATTATTTTTATTTTTATATATAATTTTAACATTTAATAAAGATATTTTAAAATCAATGATTTACTCTTTTCGTTTTTAAGTTAAAAGTGAATCTAGTAGCGACTTTGATTCTTTTTCAATAAAAAATCTAAATTTTTATTTGAAATTAAGATCTAGACCACATAATAGATCAAATTATACAAATTAATGGTCCATAATTGATGTAAGAATTATTTAGAACTCTTTAGGTGCAATCGCTATGACTTTTTTAATGGATGCTTTTATAAAAGCAGTAGGATTTTTATAAAACAGGATACCCAATTGTTTGAATTTTTTTTAATTTCTTGAAAAAAAAAAAAAACGTGAAATTGTTGACGCCTTAACGGCTACAGTCCAGGCTAACACTCAGCCAACTGGATCTCACCACAACTGTATCAATGGCATTCCCATATACTAATTTGGAACCGTTACTCCTTTTAATGCTAACAATGTCAACGATTGGTGCAAATTAAAATTTTATACTGAGAGTCATGCGAATATAGATTTTTTTTTTTCTTTTTTATGTTAAGACGTGGGTCAAAACATCATAACTTAATTGTTGAAATTAAAATATCTAATAGGGATCTTTCTGCTATATTTCTTACCCACGAGGCCACGACCTATAGGCTACGTTACTAGAGCAGAGTTTGATTCTCATACATACGGATGTAACTTTAGGCAATTTAATTTAAATCAGACGGTCTACATCAACCCGTGACTTCAAAGAAATGTTTTTTTTTTTTTTTAATAACTACAAATATAAAAGAGAGAAGCTTGATGGACTTTTAGGACTAAACGTTCTAACGGAAAGTATAAAGCAAGATAGTGTGGATTCCGAAAGTATAAACCAATGTCTAAAGAAAAAAAAAAACCTCAAATATATAAAATTTTCTGTAAAAGAAGAAAACCTGAAGTTCGAATTCAAGCCTAGCAATGCTGCTCCGTTTAGCCATGCATATGTGCAAAGTGCAAACTCATACAAGCAATGTCACAAACTCCAGGCAGTTTCTCTAGCTTAAAGAATTAAAAAATGGAAACCAAATGCTCGTATAAATATCGAATAATGAAACTGCTGGATGCATGGGTTGATGTATTGTTTCTCGTCTTCATGTTATATCGCCTCCGTGTTTTTATTGTGTGTGATGTAATAGTGTCGACATTCTGGCTATATTTTATTTACTACGTTATAGTAACAATAATGTCATTTAGTGGCTCCCTTGACGACTAGATTACCAGAGCAACTAATTCTGCAGTTATAAATCATTAAGTTACATTTAAAGTTTATGATTTAAATTTAATTTGAAAAATTATTCATCTATCTGTATTTAAAATTAATTTGGATAGAAATAACATACAACTAGCTATAGTATTGCACTTCATGCGATAAATGCCGAACGAAAGTGTCATTTTAATTCTTTTTTTTTTTATAAAAAAAATATCTTTTGAGATTTTTTCAGTCTCAAAATAACAAATATGACATCAATCTAAGAAAAAATTCACACAAAATTTTAGAAATTCAATATATAAAATCAGTAATAGGTCACAATTTTTTTTAAATAAAAAATAAAAGAGTGCAAATCCAATTATATAAATGATATTAATAATAAACGACACAAAACTAAATTTTAAAATCAAATTTGCAAAACTGGATATGCACTATTTTATTTTTATTTTTTGTAAATAAGAGATGATATTTTATTATCCTATTTTTGCTTGAAATTTCTTTATATATTGTGCCGGTTGAAAATACACTTGATCTCAAAAATATCTAAAAAATAAATGAAATATTTTAGAAATTCAATTTTTTTAAAAAAATATTGGATTCTTTATAGAATATTTATAAAATTTCATTAAGAATTGATTTAGAGAAGGCTCGTAAATAACTAACCAAAAAAATTGCCCATAAATATTTAAACATCCAAAATTGAAAATCTATGTCATTTGATTCTTTCTAATTATGGTAATTAAGTTAATGACATTTGACATATTGAAAATTTTTTAAAAAATTGTATTAAACTATTATGTGTTTTAAAATGTACGAAAATAGCATTAAATTGAAATATTGATAAAACAATGTTAAAATATCAAGCAGGGGAAACATATATTAGTAAATCCATTGCAATTTTCTGAGAATATCCATGAAATTTCAAGCAAAAATAATTTGAAAAAGACTTTTAAACAATTAAAAAAATAACTAATTTTTTTGAAAATTGTTAATTATGTAATAGAAGATTGAGGGTCAAGATAAAAGACTAAAAAGTTGAATGGGCTAATTGTAAAAAGGCAATAATATGCTGCACTAAACACGCGTTGCCTTTTTCGTGGAACAACCTAGGTATATTTCGTGTTGCATGTTAAAAAACATAGTTTATGGGAGCCACATAGGAGAGTGTACAATACCGCCACAAAAGATTCAAGAACCAATCACATGGGGCTATGTTTCGTCCTCATTGTTTTTTATGCAACCGATTAAGTGTACCTCTTTGTGTTGTCTATTAAATGGAATTTGTTGATCCATCAGAAAAAAGGACACGAAATAGTCACAGAAAATCCAGAAAAAAGCAATTTTGCGGGTACTGTAGAAACCCCTCTGGAATTATTATATTGTATGATTTATGAATTTATAAACAATTAATAATATATTAATGTGTATCATTCATAAAATTTGTCAATACCTTTTAGTTGGACAATTAATCCAAAAAGGTCGTTAACAATATACAACAAAATCATTACGCACAGAAAACACGACAACAAAAAATGACTCCCTCCAAATAAAAGTAATATACATCAGATCTACATAACAAACGACATGGTTATTGTTAATCAACGGTAACATGTACAATCGAACACCTTAATTTTCTGAGAAAACTATCTACAGTATATATGTACAATGGAACCTAGAAAAACATAAGCCTCAGAAAATGGTTTGGATATCTACACGCATGTCTCTTGGCTGGAACTGCCATTACGAAACCTTCCTGTCCGCCTTCCAAATTGAAGGTAACAAGTAGGCCATGCAAAATCACCATGTTTTGTATTTGGTCAAATTTTTAGACTGCATGAAACAAGCAACAAGAGAAACAAGAAATTTAATAGCCATTTTCAGTTGCAGGTATCTAAATGATACAAACAAGCTGGACTCAAGCAGAGTAAGCTTCATTGCTAAATAATATCATTTATCTCATGTTTTCTTTCTGTCAAAGCCAAAGAATGAAATTACCACATACATTGTTTTGAGACGCATTGTCTTGACTATCTTCAGTTGATTCAGAATATAGTGTGCCCCTGGAATGAGATAATCCCTCGAGAATACCAAGAATATAATTGTAGATGCTGAAATCAAAAGCACAAACTTTAATAACTAATTGAAGTAGGTCCGATCATTTAAATAAAATAATAATAAAACATGCATTTAACAGAAAATTGCCAACAAGGCAACAACCACGGATTGCTAAGAGAGAGGTTTGGAACAGAGTGTTGCAATCCCAGATCTCATCTTCTTAAGGTACCATGAACCTGTCAGTATTGTTAAGGTACCATGCTAGCCCAATGCTGGTCTAATATTGCCGGTGGCGAGGCCAGAAAAGTTTTCGATGGGGTTCACTCAAATAAATAAAGATCAATAATTAATTTTTATGAATTATCATTGTTAAAAAAGTTAAATTTTTAATTATGTGGGTCACCAATAGGATTATATTTACATTTTTATGGGGTTCAAATAGTGATTTTCTCAAGAAATTATCCATATAACAATAAACATATATATACAAATATTTGATTGGAAAAAAAAAGGGTGACATTGTACCCCATTTGATACACATAGACTCGCCTATGAATATTGCTAAGTTACCTCTTCTCTTTTTCTTTGGAGTTTGATTTGTGTTAAATTAGGGTGCTAAAGAAAGGCATTCTTTTGGGTCGCTAAACCAATTTAAATCCATAAACATCAGAAAAAACTTCGAGAAGCATTTATCAAAGTAACAAATTGTGGCATATAACTATCTTGTTTTTAATTCCATTACCTCAAGCGATGTCTATTACATGTTGAAAAGAAGGCAACAAGACCATTCAAGATGCTCCTAACTGCACGAAAAACCTGCCAAGCAAAAAATGTGAATTTGCCATTTGTCATCACTATAATTGAACTGACAAGAAATTATCCTGAGGTTTCACCACTTACCTGAGAGAAAAGATCATTCCAGAGATTTTTCAGAACAGAGGCTTCATAAGCGACCCCAGTTGCAGTAGCTTTTGATGCAGAAGCAACTTGAAACATAGAAAAGATGTATGACCCAATTTCAATCAACATGTAATACATGTCGAGGAAGATTGCAGAGACCAAATTTGATAGCATGAAAACCGCACGAAAAGGTAATGACATTACTTCCCCAAGGATCCAAACTATTGGATTTAGGATGTAAGAAGCTGCAAATCAATGAAATTGTGAAAATAAGAAACAAACTTTTACAAGATTTAAAACATGTCATGCCATTTATATCAGAATTTTAACCTCTTCTGCTAAATATGACAACTTTGCTAGTATTACATATATTCAAACAGGAATCATGCATTTTTACATCAAGAGATCCATCAATACTCAATATGATACAAAGATTGAAACTCAAAGAGAAGCCAATATGAACTTTTAAGGAACATATGCCACAAAAGGTAAATATATGTGCATATATCAAAACAATGATCTTGTACAAATGTTCCCATATAACTTTGCATTTACATGTGTATGCAATTGAAACTTCAATGTGCATATATGCACACTAGAAGCAATCACATTTTCCAAATTTGCCATTTCCATCAACTCTCCATGAAGAATTAATGGACATACAACCAGGTTGGGAACCACATCAAATTCAATTACTTTAAAATAATTGTACCATATACCCCTGTGATCCTGATGTCTGCTCATAAGATTCTACATCCGGTACTAGAAATCATGCACTTCATGTAGATATGTTGTATTTTTATAAAACTTAAATTTTTGTTAATTTACTCTGGAGAAAATATTTGATGAATTTTTAGTAGTGTCAATAGGGAAAGAACTTTAACCCGGTTGGATATAAAGGTGTTACAGAATTTCTGAGAGAAGTGACAAAATATGCATCCTACAAAGAGGAAACTGAAACACACAAGAGGTGAAGCTAACTTACCAATATTCAGTACTGTGCTAAGCACCAACTCAAATGGCCATATGATAAACTCCAATATGCCTGTGACCACACTCCATGAAGTTCCCAATACTAGCCATATTGATGAACCAATATACTTCATTGTATCACCCAGTAAGTTCCATACAGGACGAACAAACTCCACAATCTCCATAAGGGGACCCACAACTGGTTGAGTCAAAACACTAAAAAATGATTTAACAGATCGTGTCACCTGAAGGGTCCACTTGACAGTCTGCTCGAAATTGTGCAAGAAAAGCATTGTGCCCAAGTATTGGATCCTAGATATCATCTCCCAATTCTCTATCCACTCAAAAAATGGACCGAAGAGTTTAGACAGAGTCGCATTCATCAGTGGCACATGTTTATAAAGGTCATAAAATCCAATTAATACTGTTATGATAGACATTAACACATAGAGAAACCTTGCTAATGGACACATCCATGGACGGTACATCTTGCAAAAGAGAGGATATGACTGAAGAAACATGACCCATGAAGGAAGGCCATACTCTAACAGAGTTAGCAGCCTCAAATCTGACATGATTACCTCCCTCAGCTTAAATGGGAGATCATGGTCATCAAATTTGAATAATACAAAGGCATTTCTGTAAGAGGTTGCTTCACAAGATGGATTTGTGGTATCACTGTCACTACTGGAGGATGCTAGAGATCTCGGTGTGCTCACGATCTCACTGTATGATTCTTTATCTTCTGTCATTATCTTTCGTCTCTTGTAGGGCCCAGAGGAAGGAGGTGGTGTGTAAGTCAACTGCTCCTTAAGTGTACTTTCAACAAGACAAGAGCTAAATCCAGAACTGTCATCACTGCAACAGCCAGAGCTATCAGCAGGGGCATCATAAAACACATCCCCTGAAAGGGAAGTTTCAAGTATATAATTAGCCACCTAATCTGTTTAATTTGTAGAAATAGGAAGGTTAATCTAAAAATTGTTACCTTTAGGGCACATGCTGTCCAAGTATTCTTGCAACATTTGGCGCTCGAAGAAACTCCCAGGAAACCATGAAGAAAGTGAGGTCGAAGCCTGTTCTATGCTATCAAATTCCCACCTCCTCAAAATTTTCACCTCCAATGCCATCGACGTGTCAGTCTACCACAAAATTGATAGGAACAAATCAATAACAAACAATAATGATATATTACTGACCATATATACCATTCTCCAAGGAAAACGAAGCTCTAAGGATTATTGGTAAAGCATCCTTAAGAATTCCCCGTACACTTCAAATGCCCAGTATCTCCTCTTCATTGCATTTGTTTGACTATGCACATTACATTAGAACCTCAAATAATTAAAATGCCCAGTTGCAATCATGCAAAGCATAGCTGTAATTTTAGAGGACAAACAGTAACTTGGTCCCTAATTATTATTATTATTATTTTATAAATTCAAATTAATCTTTTGAATGCTTTGATTTGTTCCCCTAACATATACTTACAGCATTAACTTCACAAATGAAATCCTCTCCTTTGCAGTTAATTTGCATGATTTTTCTTAATTGTGAATTCTATGCTCTCGTACCTGAACCATGACATAAGAATTAGGATATCTTAGAGTAGTGTGACTAGTGTCCTAGGCTTAGGTCATAGTTTTAGCTCACGAGTAAATGCAAGAAGAATGCAACCTCTTACAGAAATGCTTTTGTAAATGCAATACAATATAAATGAAAATTACTAGGTTTTGGTAGAAAAGATTTAATTTTTAGAGTAGTGTCCTAGGTTCTCTTTGTAATACTTGCATATTTAAAGACAAGAAGAATGCAAATTACTAATATATATAATACAACAGTGCTGCTATTAGTGGATTTATTTGGTATAAATTAGATTTAACTCTCCTTTGATATTTTTCCTTCCTTTCTTGGTTGGGACCCTTTTTTTACATTTTGTAAGGTTTGTGGATTTGCTGAGGCTAAAGTTTTGTAGGCAATTTGGTTAGTCATGAACCTTCTTGGTATTTCATTACTTTTAATTGGAAAAATTTAAGGACTTGATTCTTTTCTTTAGGAACAAGAAAGTTTATCATTTTGTTAAGGTTACAGATGAATAATATGAATGATGTCTTTGGGTAGGAAAAAAGATTTGCAAGCCTTCATATTAATCAATAAATAAATTCAACCATCCGAATATATCCAGGTCCTAAAAACCAAACACTGTTGTCAAAGTTGTCAATCAAGTTGTTGTCAATAAGATAAATTCTCCTACTTTAATGTATAGCAATTCACTTAAATTCAGAGTATTATCTGATAAAATGAACCACATAGAATTATATTCTTTGCGATTAAGTATACTGCTCATGACTTTTTGGTCATGCTCAAAAGTAATAATTTTCAAAAAACTCAATGAGAATTTTCTCTATTAAATGCGCTGACAAGAGAAGCCGAAAAATATATAAGCAAATATATAACAACTTCTACCTGAAGCTCATTCAGGTAGTTGATACCACGCACGTTAGCCCACTCAACCTCGAAAACAATAAAACCATATAATGTGCGATGGAGCTCTTTGTTCAGCATTCGTGGGTCCTTTAGTTTCTCGACTGGAAGAAGTGTGCCTTTTTGTTGCATGGCAGCATCAATTAGAGAATACCACCTCGACTGTTGGTTGTTGCTTGACATAGAAGTAGGCTTGGAAGTGCTCGGGCAATTGTGTCTTTTTGCACTGTCACATCTCCTTCTTCGAGTTTTTGAGTTTGCAAAAGGAGAACTTCTCGACTGCAAAGGAAATAATTGAATTTAGCGATATGGAAAAGTGATCAGCATTAAGGCATGAACTGGGGACAGATGATGATGGTGTGAGATGCAATAGATCCATCAGGTTTATAATAACAGTTATTTATAGAGTGATGGAACTTGCCCATGAAGCAGGATTCCTTATAACACCACAGAATTATCTGTGGTTGTAGCTTAGTGAATGGTTGCTTGGTGTCTACAGAATACACCAATAGCTGATGTGAAAGAGTACTGAACTTTTCATAATAAATCTACCATAGTTTGCTTTGTACATTAAACCATATGAAATGAGAAATATTTAACTCCAATTTATCAACCAAACCAATACGGACAATTTGGCAAATTATGCAGGGAGAGGAAAGGACAGAATTTCGTCAGACTGATGACCCCCCAGCACTACAATTTTGGCTTCAGTGCTTAAGGTTTTATTTTCATCTCTTGCCTTCATTCTTTTACATTTAATCTAGACTGAATCTGTTAAGTCCCTTCCAAAATCTTGGTGTTTGGTAGGTAGTCTTCTGGAAACTTTACAAGGAATATGATCTCAATTTCATCAGATTCAATGTTGAAGCAGAGAAATTATAATCTCCTTAATGACCTTTGTTATTATTGGTACCACATTGGTCCAAATATTTTGGGTGCAGGTTTCCAAAGACAAACCTGACTCTTTATACCAATTTCTAAGAAAGAGCGAACAAATCGAAGTAGTTACCTTAGTGACCATCAATTGCCACAAATGAGCTGGCCTGATATCCTCATCAACAAGCCAAGGTCTATTATCAACCAAAAAAAACAACTTGTGGAGGCTCGGTGTCAAGAAAACACTCAGCCTTGAAAGGTATGATTGCAGATCCCTGCAAAGAAAATAAAAGGAAGATGTTGGCTTTTCAAAGAGAATGGCTAACACAAAAGGGTGAATATATGCACCAAAATTCACCAAAATCCATATAAGCAATTGGATGAATCCCAATAACAGCTCACCAAAAATAGCCCAAACCCTTTCTTAACTAACTAAATTAGCAGTGAATAATGGATTGGAATTGAGCAAGTGAGACAATTGAGCAGAAGAGAAGGAAGCGGAGACCAAGAAATGCGTACCCAATTTGTAAATTGGTTAGAGGAAAGAAATTCCGATCGACAGTGCTAGAGCTGCCACTCATTGCGGATTCTCTGATTAAGGAAAACAATAATAATAATAAGTAGTTTAATAATAGACAAAAAGAAGTCAATAAGTAAAAAATTTCCAAAAAAAAACAGTGATATATTATACCTGGATTGAGATCAAGAAAACCATCCGACAAAAAGGCGCGAGAATGTCCTTGTTCCACTCGGATAAAATCAATGATTAGCAAGAGAGGGAGAGTTGGTCGTCTCCAGAACAGAAATGGAAGTGCTGTAAATCTGTAATGGATCTTTACTTTGCTTCAAAGTAATTCGCTGCTTACAAGAAAAAGGAGCAAGGTCCGACCGAGTCAAAGCCGAGGAAGCCAATCTATAACTCAATTGAGAGATCCTAATTTGTGCGAAACTCAAAACCCGGACCATCTCCACAATGGGCCTTACGGGCCCAAGGTGCAAGGGCTCAAGGCCTAATTGCAAAGGCCACTCTTCAGTCTTCAGTCCTGACACTCATCTAATAGTTTTAACTTTTTAATCGGATACAATAACTTCCTGAAATGTAAAATGTCAACCATAATTTTAAAAATTATGTGAAAGTAATAAAACTACCCTTAAGTACTATTCATATAAGAATTTAAATGTTAAAATTATCTAATGTATAGAACATAAACTATTTTTTAAATCTACACATTTCTGTCATTTTTTTTTCTCTAGAGAGAATTCATACCCAAGAAATATTGATACAGGACCCTTAATTAGTAATTTATTCTATAATTAATATCTCGGGTTCTAGAAAATGAAAAGTACTTCTTTTGCTACACTAGAAACATGGAATAAGCAAATTGAACAAGGCACATGGGTTTTCTCTCTCCTCTGTGCGGAATAAGCTAATTCATCCATGAGCAAGGTTCCAGTACCATCACTTTTTGGTGCCACAAGTTGCCACAGCTTCATATTTTGTCAATATTTAATATTTTTAAAATTCAAACGTCGAATCCAAACCGTTGATCTTGTTCAATATAACGAGCGATGCGTTTTGAAATAAATTTTATAAAATTTGGAGTCGATTTGATACTCGATCAAGTGGTAAACTACCCTTAAGTATCAAATCGACTCCAAATTTTATAAAATTTATGTCAAAACACATCACTCGTTATATTAAACAAGATCAACGGTTTGGATTCGACGTTTGAATTTTAAAAATGTTAAATATTGATAAAATATGAAATTGTGACAACTTGTGGTACCAAAAAATGGTGACACTAGAACCTTGATCTTCATCTATATGGGTGGTATTAGAATAGAGAGTGAATAGGCTAATTCAAAAGATCTTGAATAGGCTACTCAACGTTTGGATGCACATGAACAAATCCTATTCCGAACAAGCCTTATTCAAGGCGCAAACAAACACACCCGCAACTAATAGTTCTGGTAGGATATATATACCAGCTGCCTTCAAATACAAACTCTTATTAACCCAGCAGTGCGACAGTATTCCATTAATATACACATGTAACAATTGAAATTATCGGAAAGTAAGAAAATGAAACATCTGGGAACCTCAACATTTTTCTTTTCACCTTTTTGGAAGTGCCTCACCAAAAGTTTTGTATTTGTATTACAGTCATCAAATTACACAAGGAATTAAAGCATCACAAGCACAATAAAATAATGGGAATAACCTCAACTATAATGCAACTTAAAAAGCAAACTGAAATACTAAAGCATTCACACGGACCCAAATCACTACAAGAAAATGAAAAGAATGAAGTCACAACTTCAAGGGATGTACCCGGAGCTAGCAGTTGTGTTATGATCAACAATTCCAGCATGGTATAAAAGAGCCCATAAATGAGTGATGAACTCCCCACCGGATTCCAGCATTCTCATATGCTCCCTAACTTTCCCCCATGGAGCGAGGAATATGATAAACTCTGACCAAAACTCTGCCATAATCTTCCAACGACAGACATCATCTGGTATCTCCATCAAATACCTTCCAAGCCTCACCCCCATGTCAATCACTCCGTTCCCATGACCTCCAACATTCTGCATCATCAAATTGTACTTGTCTTCTAAACTGTGAGCTCCATCAAACTGTTTAGTCTCTGAGAGGATCTCCCGGAAAAAAAGTTTCACAGAGAAAATACTATCAGGTAACATGTCGGGAAGAAAAACCATCAAGTAAGCACAATACTTGGACAACTGGGAGGCAACTAGGTAGTGAGGTTGTATTGATTCTGTATTTCCTCCGTCTTTGACTGGATGGGTTTCACATAAGCCTGTAGCTATGTGCCATACTATCAGGGTATGAAATTCTGATTTGAGACCGCATGTCCATGCCAGATGATCATAAACTTTATTTTGCTTTAACGAAGTAACTCCGTTCATGGGGTAACTGTTCATTGATTTAAGAGAGCCAAATATAGCTTCCTTCACCTCTTGGGACAATAAAACTGCTTTATCTTCTTTCATCCTTTTTGGAGCAACTTTAAGTGGGGACCACCCCCAACTTGAATAGGGAAAACAGTTAAACCTCAACCATTCAGGGTTGGCTCTATTGTAATTTTTCAGTAAGGAGTATTGTCCAATGGTGTTATTTAGAGATCGACAGAACTTCCAGTTGCAAAGACGAACTAATGCCTATTGAAAGATTATAAATGGTCTATAATTAATAATGTTACTTTGTGAAGTTATCAAAGGACAAAAATTTACATACTAATATATATTGAAAGATTAAAAATTGTTTATTGAGTACAGAATGCAAATATATAAAAAGGTACAGCACCTTATCATAAAAACATTGGTGATGCAGCATTCGACCTCTGACATGTCGACAAATCAGCATGACCTTTGTCCAGTCAGAGAAAACATAGGTCATAGTTTCAAGAGCCTCCATCACCGACATTATGATCAGGAGAATATTTGTTATAGTGTAATCAATGTTGTGGTTGTTGTGCTTGAGGTAGCTATTGTGAGAATCCTCACGCCTATGAAATGCTATTGCTGAAATCCACAGAGATACTCCGAGCATCCCGGTGAGTAAAATTACCTGGAATACTGGGAACCCAAATGCAAATATAATAGGATACCTTGTATAAAAGAAGTCACGGATGAAACCTATCTCCATTGCAAGCACCCTGTAGACCCGAGTGCTATCATTATCTTTGTTTAGATTCTTTAGAAGGCCATCAAATACAAGTTGCCTTGTCTTCTCTTGTTGGGCTTCTGCTGCCGGATACTCAAAAAACCGTCTTTTGAGTAACTTGAAGAAGGCAAAGGAAAGGCACACATCACGTAATCTATTGTCAGTATCCATGGAGGGGTCTAGAAGCCGCTCTTTGCAGCTCCAAACCTTCTCTAGAGTGACAACATCAGCTGGGAGTTTTATCTCTGCAGTGTACTCTGGTCCTTTCATCGTTGGGTTGATTTTCCCTTCACCCAAAACTAGGTAATTGTAGCCTTTCATGCTTTGAGGGTCTACATTTTCATTGGGTTTGGCCAGTTCATGCTCAATCTTCATAAAATCAGAAACTACCTTGGAATTGTTGAGGCCATAAGCTCTCTTCACCAGCTTGTGAAAGACAAGCCGAAGAGAGAACTTGGCAAGTAATAATGACCAAAGTACCAAAAGCGGGACGTGGTATTCATGGCTAACCATCACGTCTTGATTTATGAAAAAGCCTAGATAAATACAATAAAACAAGTTGACATATTCGCGCAAGAGCCAAGAAGAGCCCGGAGTAGAACCGGCTGAAATGGTGAGCACATTATCATATGCAATAATAAGTACCATCAGCCAGATCCAGTAGAGGTCATTTCCATACGAAACTTCTGCATAGAGACCAGCACAAATACTGATCAAATAGGTGACCGGGTTGTCCACCATCTTTGGGATTTTTTCAAGCAACCAGTTGGTGTGCCACAGCCGGAACCTTGTCGCCAGAATGAAAAAAGTTACAAACAGAACAAATGCTGTAAAGCATGTGAAGGTGGCTATGATTATCTTATCATCTTGCTCATCGAGAATCCCATGAGATGGCGATTCCGGTTGATTATCCTCCATTGCTACTTTTTTCTAGCTAGTACTCTCTTTCTCTCTCTCTCTCGGTTTCGGTAATTCGGTCGTATATCATATACAGGAACACTGGAAGATTCGAAGATGTATGCGTGAAGGTGTTCGAAGAGCACTACTGATATATATATACACCGTTGTTTTGGCGTCATTTTGACTTGCAAATTACTTCTATGTCCGACTCCTTCCACTTAGGATATTTTGTACATTGAAATTAGAAGAAGAAAAAAAATTATCGGAAGAAATCCGTTGACTTCTAACATTCTAGACAGTCTCGTTTAAACAATATTTGTGCCTAGCTATTTAGTAAAGAGAGCTATATTAAACTTAAATATTCGACGTGACACAAATTAAAATAACTAAACTTCATATGATCCCCTCGTGCATGCACTGCATGCATCAACCCATATATCTCCTACCTATAAATTAAGAAATGAGATTATATTCATTTCTTATATATGGTCCAAAGGAACTCTTCTTGATAAGTTTCATAAACTTGGATTGAATTATGGACGCAATTTATCAAAAAAAAAAAAAATCATAATTACAATTATATTTAGTTATATATTGTAGAGATAGACTACGTAACTTGAAACTGTTATTTTAGATTTTTTTTTTCGAACTTAGAATTTCAAACGATCAATTCATAATATTAATTTGATCTCAATGTTAAAATATTGTTAGAAAAAAATATTTTTATGATCGTTATTATTATTATTTCTGATTTTATTAAAATTGAAGAGCCTATAATTCTTCCATAACAATATTATTTCAAAAAAATAGAAAATAATAATAAATTTTAAAAAATAAAAACTTGATTTCTGACACAATTTCAATATAGGAAATAAAATTAAACTGTTTAATTAGATGTTTAAAATATAAATTTCCAGAAACAAGTTCTATTAAAGACGTGAGATCATTTCGCGAATATGATAAAAAAAATTCAAGAATCAATGGGAGTCACGTTGGCGAAGTTGACAATTAACTTCTGTAAGTTGGAGCTATTTCAGTGGAAACCTAACTATGCAGTACTAGTACAATAAGATGGAGGGTATTATCATATATACTAGCTAGTTTGAGTAGTTTATGACTCCTAATGGTTCTAATATGACGTCGATCCTGTGACATAGGTTTGCATTATAGTTAATTAATGCAACGATAATGCCATCGTTTGTTTTTAATTTCTTAGTTGTCCCCTCTCCTCACAGTTATTAGATAACAATCTATATCAACAAAAAAGCTGGAGGATGTTCGCTCCACTTATTGGACGTACGGTCTTAGAGTATCAATCGGATAATTTGCAGTTTTGTACAGATTTGTATTTTGTTAAAGAGATACTAGCACGCCCTAAATTTTATTTAGGGTGCTTTTGGATTGTTTAAGAATAAAATTAGGATTAATTATTTGGATTAAAAAAATACTATTCCTAAAAGATCAAGAATAAGGATTTTGAAATTTGGAGTGCTATATTTAAGTGATATAATATCCGGAATAAATTTTTATTTCTAATATGTTTTGATCATGATGAGGATTAAAAATTTGTTGGGACCAATTTTTAAATCAAATTAAAAGAATGATTCAAACATCATAGGAATAAAATTTTATTCCAGATATTGGACTATTTTAAAATAACACTCTATATCTTAAAAAAAATTATTCTTGATAATTTAAAAATAACATTATTTTACTCTGAATAACTTATCCTCATTTTGTTCTTATGCGATCGAAAAGCCCTTTATATATTAAGATGGAATTAGATTTTATGGTATGAAAATTTCGAGAGTAATTATTAACAAAAATTAAGTAATATTTGCGAACCATTGTTAGAACTTAGAATGAGGTAACCGAATATAACAAAGAAGAACTTTCAATTTGGGTAACCGAATAATTGGAAATGTTGTTTATTTATGTATATGGAATCATACATGTTTGATTAACTAAAAATAATTAGTGTTTTAATAATCGGATCGGATCTGTGACGACTGGATGCAAGTCTGGTCTAAAATGACCCGTACGTAGAATCGTCTTTGAGTCGGTGAATTAATGAAAACCGGCCGGCCTGTTCTGGTTTTAATTGGAAATTAGCATTATTTAGATTATGTCAAGCAAATTAGATTTTTTCTCAATTTTAATATCCGCAATATAATGATAATTACGACATTATCCCATTCGAGCTGCCGATTCGTCTAGTAGCTAGAACCATCAAAGTAATAGCTTTATTGTTTGATTTTAAAAATATTGAAAAATATAGTAAAAATAGGTGTAGAGTTTATATTTCTTCTATATATATATATATATATGCACTACAGAAGTATTCTTCTCCGTTTTATTAATTGATTAAATTAATAAAGTTCCCATGATTCCACAAGTATTCGGAAAGTATGCTCTCCTTGGAGCCGACGAGCGATGTACATCGCATGTAGCAATATATGCATTGACTCGTAGCACAGAAGAAAACGTGATGAATAATAGTCTTAACCTAGAGCTTATAACCGGGAATCCTTATCCGGTGTAGCGCAGCATCAAGCCTTTCCATCTAATCTCGCGGTTAAAATTTTTGGGACCTATCAATATGGTATTATTCACGGGGCATCTATTATAAATCGGATGGTTGGATGCTGCGCTACACCCCGTGTTGCGCTTAACATAATTTGGTTTCTATAACCGCGACTTATTTTTTGTATTTTCTATCGAGAATAAAATTACTTGTATAAGAAAAGTTAAAAACTTTTAAAAATAAATTTTGCTACTTAAAAAAAAAATTAAAAAGACATGTACAATGGAATAATAACATGATTTAAGAATTTTGAATAAGACGTCAATCTTATTAACTATATAATATATATAGCGGGATAAGAATAATATTATCCATAACTAACAAATCATAAGAATTAAGAAACATCACAGAATCAGAATCATGTCATAGGCTGAAACAAAATTATTACAAAAAAAAGTAATAATAAGTTATGATTGAACAAATATATAATTATATATAGAATACTATGTGTAGTAAAAAAATAATATAAATAAGTGATAATTAAAAAATTTCACGTACGTGCCATATAAATTTGTATTAAATATCACTTCTTAATTAAAAACAATGTACTATAGTGATCGATTAATTTTATTGAACTTTGCTTTCAGATTCCATAATGTTAAATTAAAAATATTTTATCTGGTCATTACAAAACTCAATTCTAATATATTCAATTAAATTGTTCATCCATGAACGATTGAATCAAATGTATTTCATTTTCTAAAAGGCTTAAAACATCATCAAATTCTATCAAGAAGATTCACAACGGAAATTGAAAAAATATAGCCCCTAAACAAATGCCATCGAAGAAGTCAAACGCAATTATAGAAAACGCTAACCATAAATTGAGAAGTCTAGAGTCTAGACAAAAAGTAAAGCAAGTTAAGCAACCTAGCTAGGAACAAAGAAAAGCCTAAAAAAAGAATTAACGCTACAGCAATTAAACCAGTTGTTGGTATATTAATAGCAAAAATCATGCTTCCCCATAAATCATAATATTGGGAACGGACAAGACTAAGCGACCAGCCGACCAATCAAAATTAACAATGTTCACGAAGTTACAGTACTTTTTTTTTTTTTTTTTGGCTTGGTTAAATTTTGTTTAAATGGAATATTAAGCCGTTAGCTAAGTTTACTAATATAAGTGAAAGGATAGAGCACCAAATTATAATGTTTAGTACATGCTTCAAGCTAAAATGTGCTGTCCACGTTATACTATTTTTTTTACTGTATTTTTTTTTTTTAAAAATCTTGCAAGAAGAGCTGTTCTTAAAGGGATTCGCTAATCCAACGTAAAGGGATGTGCAAAAATGTGCAGATGTATTTAGTTTTTGAGTAATTTTGCTAGTTTTAGGGCGTTATTCTTTTTCTATTCCCCCCCCTTTTTTTTTTTGTTTACTTTTCTTTATACCTGGTAGCAACTACCAAAGCCTTTCTAAAAAAAAAAAAAAAATCTTTGCTTTTTAAATTCTAATATACAATATCATTTTAATTTTGTAATAACATGTACGATCTCCATAAGAATGCAAACTTCAATTCGAGAAGCACCGAAACCATTTGAGGATTTTGTATTTTTCGAACTGTTCCTTGCAATGCTAATTACATTTACAGTAAAAAAGTGCGTGTTGTTGTAAAAATAACTAAGAAAAAAAATTAAAAAGATTAAAAAACCATGAACAAAATATATTTATTTTTTAATTAATTCTTCAGTTATTATGAATTGAAGTGAAGAAAATATAAAACAAAATAAGAAGGATTTATTTAAAGAAAAAAAGGACAAGAACTCGTACTAGATGAATTTTTAATGTTTGTTATATAACCATGGTATCAATTAGATTGTTCTATGCCCTAATTAAGATGGAATAAGTATGCCTAATGTAGCTTATATTGTTCTTCGTTCCTTACAAAATTATCTTTAATTGATGATTTTTTAATTGCTCCTTGAGCTGTAAAAGAGTAACAAAAATCGAGTTGGCGAGGCTGGATTTTTATGCAATTTTTTATTTTTTTTTTTTTTTCTGGAGAGAATGATTTAAATTTTGCCTAATCGAACCTAGCAGATAAGCCGTCCCAATATGGCCCATTTGAAGCCGAGCCGAGCCGAGCTACATTTTCTATCCGGCTTATTAGGCTGAACAATCCTGTCTATGCAGCCCAAGACAGGGGTGTCAATAATTCGGCTGTTCAACGATCCAGTAAAACTATTTGGTCCGGTTTGGTTTCAATTTGATCCATCGAACCGAATCAATCAATTCAGCGCTTCGGCCTTTGATAAATCAATTGTTGTACTTGTATATCATAACGTCTAAAACGACCACGAAAATGATCAGTTGCGTTAACCGTTTTCTTTTGAAAACTAAATTGATTACCATTTGCGTTAACTATTTTCTTTTGGACGAAATGATTGAAATCATGAAAATACCACGAAAATACATAGAGACGAAACCATTTCAAATTTTCGTTAACCGTTTCGTTTTTAAAACGCAACTAAAATTTTTAACCGTTTTGTTTCGTTTTGGACGAAACGAAACAAAAAAACGATTAAAACAGTCACCGTTTTCACCCCTATAGTGAAGAGAGGGGAAGAGAGGCGAGAGAAATAGCGACGTTGAAGACCTAATTTTACGCGTCTCCCACCTTGTTCTTTTCGCTGATATCTCTACAATCAAATAATAACATGAGCTTAGAATTTAGGCAAAATCGGATATAAACCCCTCCAATCTTCTCTATTCAGATATAAACCCTTCTAATCTCTAAAATTGGATATAAACCCCTCTATTTCAATTTTGTTCAGACATAACCCCTTTTATTATCTTTCAATCATATTTTTAACAAAAAAATATAAAAATTAATTGTTAAGACTGATATACCCTTGACATAGCCCGCCTCACCTGTCCCAATTTCTTCTCTCCTCTTGTCTCTTCATGACTCGCTTCAAGCACTCTGATTAGTGCATTTTAGTGTGTGTATGTTTACTTAGCAAAGCCATATACTTTCTTTTATCGGTACGTAACTATTTTTTTCCTTGTTTCAAACTTTTTTGTATTTTGTGGATAAGCCCGTAAAGTATTGGCACAACACAACTTATTGGTTTTCACCAATAAAGTTGTGCTTCTCACCAGGCTGAAAAATCCCCTGAAGACAATTAAAGTCAACGATTGATATGAATAAAAGACAATAAAATATGAATAAAAGGCAATTCCAGTAAATTCCAATAATCGCATTAATCTAACTTCGAATATGTTTTGTTACCTTTTTTCTTGTCTTCAATTTCTGATGGGTTCTTCACCGATCAACGATAATTTATTTTGAGAATCATTTTCAATGATCAAGGATGAGAAGTAATCATCATTAAACTTCATGTCTCCATTATTTGACGAGAGAGAGAGCCAGACAAAGACAAAAAAGAACGATAAAGATAAAAGATGAGAAGATGATCGTATCTAGATATTTAGCAAAATCATCCGAGTAGAAATCTTTTCTTATCAATTTGGGAAGAAAAAGGAAAAATTACCAATTTGGAAAGATCAACCGCTAGGAAAGACAAAAATTAGAAAACTGAATCCTTGCTGCTGCCCAGGCATTATGTGTAGATTAGGGGTATAGTAGTCATAACACTATCTTTTATGTTTTTTAATTTAAAATTTGATTAAAAATAATAATAAGGGGTTATGTCTGAACTAAATCAAATAAGAGGGGTTTATATCCAATTTTAAAGATTAGAGGGGTTTATATCCGAATAGGGAAGATTAGAGGGGTTTATATCCGATTTTGCCTAGAATTTAAGACGAAACGGACGAAATAAACGATCACAAAACAGCTCCGTTTCGTTAACTATTCCGTTCTGAGATGAAACTGTATTTCTATTTGCGTTACCCGTTCCGTTCCTTAAACGAAACCGAAATTCTTAACCGTTACCGTTCCGTTTCATACGAAACGAAACGAAATAACGGTCGAAACGGTTACCGTTTTCAGCCCTACTTCACCATTTCCCTCTCGCACCAGAGCCCCCATGGCCGACCTCGAAACACCACCTCCTCACTTCCCTCTCCCTCTCTCGAGTTCACCAGAGCCCCCATGAGCAACAGCCATGGCTGACCTCATCCACCTCCGATCCATCCTCCTCCACTTCCACCTCTTCCTCTTCCTTCTAAAACAAGACCAAGAAGAACCTCCACCACATCCCTGGATCCAAACCTCCTTGCTACAAGACTTCTGATTTGGTGGCCCCTACTAAAGAAGGCACCACCTCCCAAGCCATTACCCGTGTCAAATACACAACTCCACAAGCCCAGTTCGTGAAGGCAAACGACGACCGCTCAACTCCACTGCCTATTTGACACACTCAACTCTCTTTCCCTCTATGTCTCGAATCGGACGAAATTGGTGAAGGCAAACGACAATCGCTGGTGCTGATGACAGTTTGATTTTTCTTTTTATCTTTTTCGATTTGGAAAGAGAGAGATGGGAAGAACACCAATAGCGATGGCAGAGGACGATTATGAGGTAATTTTCTTTTGGAATTTTCTTATAACCTCTGCGTTGGCGGGCATTTTTGAACTTTTATGTAGACAATACTCAATTTCTCTGGTGATTTTATAGTTTTTAGTTTTTGATATGTACACAACTTGTTGGAGAAACAAAGCAATTCAATACAGAAACAAATAGAAGAAAGTTGAATTTCCTTTAGTTGTGTAAGTGCTAAAATCTCTTACTATTTTTGTTTGATTGATGTGGCAGTGATTTCTCTTCTAGGTCTGTGATTATTGTATTTTTATACCTGATTTTGACATGAATTTTATAACATAGACATATGTATTTCTCTTCAGTGATGCTGGTACATCTCTTTTTCACTGATAAGCTAGGACAGCATCTTTATTTGTTAGTAATCTCCGCATTTTGGCTGAGATTAATTTTCTGGTTTATGTACTTTGTTAATACCGTATCTTTTGACAAATTTACTTGCTTTTCTAATTTGAGCAACTTTTATATAGTTTATAAAGTTTATAATATACTGACGAATTTTCTATTGTGCACAAGAAACTGTATCTAAATTATCTCAGTTCAGTATCATAGATTTATATTTAGTCTCAAGGTTTTAAATGCTTTTCCAAATGTTTGTTCTTTGAGCAGTCTTTGGGGTGGTCTGTGGTCTGGTGGAGCTGGCAAAGTATTTGAATTCTAAACATTAACATCAGACTTGGCAAGGTTCCCAGTTTTGTAGTGCTGCTTTAGAACTGCTATGTGGTGCTATATAGTGTTTACTGTTTTGAAGTATTGACCTACTATTTTGAAGTAGTGTTGAAAGTTGTTTTGAACTGTTATGAAGAATGGTACTCATGCTTTAGCATGACATTGGACAAATTTGTTGATCGGACAAATTTTGTAGTATAAGAAATCATGTTTTGTTGATTGAAAAACGGTTACAATTTTTAGACGGTTAGATCGTTTTTTGATCGTTAAATTCAACGAAACAGTTACCGCAAGAATTTTCTCTTTCGTTTAAAGCACGGAACGCAAAACGCAAGCACAGAAAAATTTTCGTCCCCAAACGCAACGATTAACGCAACAGTTAATTTTCGTCTTCGTTTTCCACGTTATGCAGACCTAGTTACGCACCCCTAGTTGTACTTGTTCTTCTTATGCTCTCTTTTATGTACATATTTTTTTTTCACTTCCTTTTCCTTATATATTCATATCCTTGTATTTTTCAATTAGGTTTTTCGGCTTGAATTAAAGCACACGATGAGTTAATTAATTAATTCATTTATCATCAGCATCGTCATTTTTACTATGATTTACGTAATCAGCGTTGGTTATTATGAGAATAGATATTGTGCATCAAGAATCAATCTACGTAGATTCTTTTGTGCATCATGACTTACTTTTAATTAAATAATTTTAAACGGAATTGCTTACCATCATCCTATAGGATTCTATCATCCCCATCATTCCCAGCGACACGTTTAATGCTTTCCATTTTCGGAAAGAATATATCCAGCATCCCATCCCCATAAACGGAAAGTATTAAACGCGTCGCTCTTCTCATCCAGAGTCTACGCTCTTCTTCTCCCATCCCATCTTTCCTTTTCTGTTCACATCTATGTTCTTCTTATCTCAACTCTCTTATGCTAAGTACTGTAGTTGGTTTAGTATATTCCGTAGCAATAGTGTGTGCTTCAATAGTTAGTTTTATATCTTCAATGATAATAGTTTCAACTTCAATAGTTAGCTTAGTAACTTCAACGATAATAATTTCAACTTCAACAATTAGTTTTGAAGTTAATAGACTAACGGTTGAAGGTGAAACTATTACTCTTGAAGTTAATAAGCTAACTATTGAAGTTATTGAGCTAACTATTGAAGTTACTAGGCTAACTATTGAAGTTGAAACCATTATACTTGAAGTTACTAGGCTAACTATTGAAATTACTAGGCTAACTGTTGAAATTACTAGGCTAACTATTGAAGTTACTAAGCTAACTGTTGAAGTTAAAAGTATTACTCTTGAAGTTACTAAGCTAACTATTGAAATTACTAAGCTAACTGTTGAAATTACTAGACTAACTATTGAAGTTACCTAGCTAACTATTGAAGTTGAAACTATTACTCTTGAAGTTACTAAGCTAACTATTGAAGTTACTTAGTATCTTCAACAAAAATAGTTTTAGATTCAGCAACTAGGCTGAGCAGAATGGAAATGGCGCAAGTAAATAGGGAAAGCGCGAAAAAAGGGGAAAGCGCAGACTAAAATGGAAAGGGCGCTGGAATCGCTAGGACTAAAATGGAAAGGGCGCTAGGAATTTCTGTTATTAATGAGCGGATGATGGGGATGATGGATCTAGCGGATGATCCTTATCAGGCCTGAATTTTAAATGATAAATCTAATTTAGCTAGTTCAATTTAGGTATTGAAATATTATAGCAACTCAAATCTTCGATATCTTAAAATTTTATTATTTTTTGAGTGTAAATTAATAGCAAAAGCATAAACTATGGCGATCTTTAAAAATATGAAAGAAAGGTTAAAATGATTTGAATATAGTTTTAAAATTTTATTTTTTTAGGTGACTTAATTATATATATTGAATTGGTTAAATAGATTTGTTATTTTAAAAAAAAAATCATTAAACAAACTCATGATGCATGAAAAATAAACTATGCATATGGTTAAAATAGAGAAGGAAAATAATTAAAAAAAAAAGCAGAAAGAAAGAATATATATATACGAGAAAATAATTTCGAGTCCCAAAAAAAATATTAAGGATGACAGTATTTATTAAACCAATCAAATAAGCTCTTAATTCTTAAAGTTGAGCTAACTTATACTATTAATTTATGCGAATTTATGTAAAAAAAGAAGCACAAGCAGATGACTTCCAATCCTAGCTCAAAAAAGGATTAAAGTGAATACGTGGCCCTGTTTCAGCTGGAAGCAAATTTTCAAAATTTCAGCACGAGATAGATATACGCGTGGCAATCCCATTAATATTCGTGTATGCTCATAGTGCTAAGAGGATTATAAAATTACAAAAATATAATTATAATACGGCTCGGAGTTTCGGAATCCCCTTTTTTAGATACACTGGTCAGTGGCTGACAAGTGGAAAAGAAGGTAAACAAAGGCAAAAACAGAGTTTTGGAATCCCTTGCGACCTCGATTTTCATGGCGAATGAAAACGCCCCGTAAATTTATTGTAAGTCCTCAAATTTGTATTTATGGAGGTATATATAAACCCAAAAAATTTAAAATGTAGGTATATTAGAAAACTTGTATGTCAGAACAATAGTAACCAAACAAAATATGTAATTTGTACAATTAAAATTGTGGGAATCCACCTATAGGAAGGAAGCACAAGGAGAGAGCTTCAATCCCTCAAACTGATTCGAGTAACTTAATGTGTGCCTCTCCCTGTCTGAGCTTAATTAGCTGGAAGCAAATTGCTTAAATTACAGCAACCAGTTACTCGAGAGGCACTCCCATTTTTTGTTTAATAAAAGCTACAAAACTAACTGTGTTTAAAATCCATAAAATAGTAATACCAGGTTAAGTCAGCTCAGAGAAAAGTATGATTCGAAATGAAATAAAAAAGAAGAAGAAACAGGGCGGCAGATGAGTGATTTCATTTCATTTGGTGTTGTTTGATGCCGTGATCAAGTCCTGAATATATAAATTTATATGCGGGGTGTGTAGGGTTCTGTTAGATTCAACATTGAAAAGATAAAATAAATAGAAGGGAAACGAAGAATCTAGCGTCTCCTAGAGAGTCTGGTTCTTCTGTGGCATCTTCTTCAGCTGACACACTGTATAGATGATCCAACAATGTACGGTTTTGTTTGGGGAAAAACATGCAGGAAATACTTTTATCGAATTATGTTATAGTTCTCTTAATTACTCCCAAATGGTATCATAAAAGTTCAAATTGAATGATTTGCAAAACGACAAAGTCATTGTTTACTTAATTAAAGCTATTTACTTTAACAATGTAAACATAGAGTGAAATCTTCCAAGTCATTGTCTGATTCTCTCTCTGTCGCTGATTGGTGCTTGACCAGTCAAAATGGCAACTGAATGTACAGGCTAAATGGGGAACTTTATTGATTTTTTTTTTATTATTATTATTACCGCAGTTATTTCTCTCGTCGTCTACTCGTCTTTCTTTAAATTTCCATTATTTTCTGATATGGAGAGGGCCTACCCAGAGGCAAAGAGTCAGCGGCGGAGTCAATTAAGAGGATTTTTATGAACTTCTTAAATAAATTAAATAAATTCATTTTAATTTAAACGTTTTTGTTTATTACAAATTCAAGTGAAGACCACTCAATTCCGCCACTCCAAAGAGGCAAAGGTGTCATAAATTAAAAAATTCATTTTAATTCAAACGATTATTTTTTTATTACAAATTCAAGTGAGGCCCACTCAATTCCGCCACTCCAAAAGAGGCAAAGGTGTCTCCTCCGTGCTCAAATTCTCAGATCTTGGTAACGGCAAATATTGTTTGGGAAGCTGGGTTAGCGAGTTTAGAGAGGTTAGTGAGTTTAGTTGGATTCTCTCGAAAATCTCATTCCCTCACTATTCTACCTCGAAATTTAAAAAAATATCTCGAAAATTCTAAAAAGTACTAACCTTACACCACTAAACCCACTAACCTCACCCATACTAAACATACATATAGGATTGCTCACGCTATATCTAGGCTTGCATAACGTTAGAAACGCAATGAAATCAGGGTGTTTCGTTAACCATTTCGTTACAGTGGCGAAATTGGTTTTCGTTTTCGTTAATCGTTTCGCCAGGGAATAATGGCCAAAATTTATGTAATTTTCGTGATTTTCACGTAATTTCGTCAGTTTCAATATTTTCGTTAACCGTTTCGCTAAACTAGACGAAACAAAATTATGTTTCGGGACGAAACAGAGCGAAACACAATTTCACGTCACTTGTATAAATTGATTAGTAATAAACTTGATGGTACCTAGTTGTATAAATTTGACAACTAGGCCTGTAAATATTGACTGGCAGAAATTAGTTACTGCTCGCACAAGGTGGGTTCCGGACTTCCGGACAGTTTATCAACAAAAAGAAAAAAAAAAAAATCGTACGAAAAGTCAGGACCGGGCGACCGGCTGCTTGCCTGCTTTTCTTTAAACGCTTCTAGTGTAGCCATCCTTATAACAGCTTAGTGCATACGTGGCAACTTCACAGCATCTTTGATGTATCAATTTTTTTCCCCAAATACGGATGTTTCTTATACTAGTTGATATTTTTAATTTGGATCTTAATGTTGTTCTTTATATAATCTTCTCCACTAATTTGATCAATTATCTTATTAAATTTACAATGTAGGTTCATGTATAGTGTAGCTAAATAAGAGTTAAAAGTCCAACACATTTTTAAAGAATGGGAACATTCTGCCTAATTTGTAGCTACGAAGTTCTAGTATACAAGCTCAGAGTAATAACTATAATGGAAAAATTAGAACACCAAAAGAATTACACCATACGTAGGATGAAATTAACAATACAGAGTATGTTATGTAAATTTTTTTATCAGATCACCAAATTATTAATAATACTATTCGAAATATATATCCATTCAGTGCCAAAAAAAAGTATGTTTAAATCTTACTAGCATAAGATGCCCTCATATGTGGGCAAATAAAGAAACAAAATAATATTATACAATAAAAATATGTTGCTTAATTTACCAGCGATACAGATAGATGTGTTATTCAATTTGTTTCTATATATATTAGATGGAAAATCAAATAATAGCATTATTTCGTCTGGTGATTCACATTCAACCACAGATCAAATCGATCTAACGGCAAAAACACCTGTTTACTATTTAGACCTAGAGTGTAACACCTTTTCCATTTGTACATTTATAAGTAATAGGGTTGGACATCGAGCTTCGCTCGATACATGAGTTTGTAAGGAATTAGTAGAGAACTGCCCGATTCTTTGAAGTAATTGTCTTCTATGTACAATCCATGAAATTGAAACAGATGTAAAAAAGATAAGAATAAAGCCACTTTTACATATAACCATATCTACGTTAGGGGCATTCGAGATGATTTGCGCAATAAAATGCATTATTGAAGATGAATAGGTTTCTCTTAAAATTGGATTGATAGGAATATTAGAAACAGGGAAGGCCGATCCATAGTAATAAATTTAGTAAACCAAGGTAATAATAAGTCCTTAAAATCTCATTTTTCATCTTCCAAATTCGATAAAAATGCCAACAATGTATACTATATTGAGGGAAGAGAAAAGCTGTTAATAACAAATGGAATGTACAGATATATCATCACATCGCCTAATTTATTTTGATTGAAAAAAGAAAGACAAGTTACCTCTGTCAACTAATTACTCGCACACCATTTTGAAGAATTGTTGGTAAAGCCTTTATGCAAGTTAGGTAAATTTAAATGGTAGATCATTACTGTACCTGAAAGACTAAAAAAACTGCATTTACAGAATAATCCCTCACCTTTTGTTTTATTACCTAATGTGTACAAATTTTATCTAAAACTCTAAATCAATATTATTGAAAGAGAACCACAAAAGAAAAATATTTGATTGATAGCAATAGATGAGGAAGCTGTTTTTAGAACTATATAAAATATTAGTTAATAATAATTTTATGTAACATATAAGTTTCAATTTATTTCACCTGTTAGCAACTGATATATTGAAATAGGAAGATACATTCGCTAGCTTCATCATAAATAATAATGCCTTCAATAGTACATGCATAATAAAAATATATGAGAAGGAAATAGTATTAATAAATGATAAGAAAATATTATTATAGCATCATAAATCATATAAATATTATATATTATTGTTACCATTTCTATTCATACCTTCACAAATCTTACAATATTACATAGTCAGTGATATAAAAAAAAATACTGAAATGCATAAAGAAAAAGAATTAATTAGCAGCTCCTTAAGAATCCCTTGACCTCATAACAGACCCAATTTGAAACGGTATCCGAATTCCTCTGTTAAGTCTATTGGTATATGAAAATCCTATTATTTCCTTCCATCAAAATTGCCTAGAAGTAAAAGAAGATGACCTCTGCAGTAGAATCCATAAACATATATATAGATAAAAAAAAAAAAAATAAATGCAGAGTTGATATAGTATCAATATGACCGTTCGGATACAAATTTTATTATTTCAATCACAATTAAAGGACACTAACTCAATGCTAATAGGGAATAACAACTATTAACCACAATTAATATCAAAACAAAATGTCAGCAATAATAAGTGGATGGAAAAGTCAATTCCATTAAATAGAATAAATCTGAATCCTCACAAAGTATATGGGAACTGGGAAGGATACAGATTGAATAAATTAGGATACGGTAGGGTAACAAAACTATAGAATCAATGCGTCAAGATGCTTCATAATTTTTTTCCTCTTATGGAATTTGAAAAAATAACTACTCTTAGCAAATATAATTTTTGTCACTTCTCACTATATCTTTCTATTTAAATTGTTATAGGATGAGCAACAAAAACTATTGTTCTTTAACCCAAGTTTGGTTACATTGAATTAGTTTAATGGAATAGTCATGCAATTAATAAATTGTGATCTAATTTATAGTGATATTCTTTTTTTTTTTTAAAAAAAGTAACCTACATGGATTACCGTTTCATTATACGAGACAAAGGTTCGTACAGAGAACGAAAAGCAAAGAAAAGGAAAAATATACTCTCCACCCATGTCAACTCCCAGCTAACCTAAAAACACCTATTCTTTTTTTATTAAATTTACTAAAACTGAAACCTATGGTAAACCTGATTTCTATAATCCATCTGTATCCGAAGCACCAATCTGCCCTATGAAATACAAACACATATAATTAATTGAAAGTGATATATTAATTGAAGTAGTGATTCGGTGGAGAAAGTGACTATTCACAAAGCATTTCAGTGTTCTATTTTACATGGTGTTAGAAGACTTGCAGAACAGCACGAGGGCAAAGATTCTAGGGATAACCTTGCCGGCTAACTGATCAAACAATAGTCTCCAAGAGATTCACTAAACTCAAATCACATTTGTAACCGCTAACTATTGGTTAAGAAACATGGTGGGTACATGAATAGAAATAGAAATAGAAAGAGAAATAGAGAGGCTCTACAATTGTTAAGAGTAAATAAAACCTCTTCTTCACCCTTCTGTATCAGCTTACCAGTATTCCACATAAGATTATTCACATGTAAGATGTCTTTACTTGATTTTGTTAACATTTATCAATCAATCAACATACAAAGGTAGTTATATATAACCTCGGTGTCATGTATGTAATTAGCTAGGCTAAAGTGTTAACAAAAAGGAATTTATGTTTGTGGTTTGGCTTAAGGTTATGGCAAAAATTTGCTCGGGAAATTCTTCAGCCAGACCACAAACAATATGAAAAAATCTAGATGAAAAATTATACAGACAATCAAATAGATAAATTTCTTTCCATTACATATTTTTTGGGCTACCAAAGGAAGTCAGTCGTCTCCTGATCTCAGGCTGTAGTATGTGTACACCAACAATTTTGCTACTCACAAATCACAATAGTGTTCCTTTTTTTTTTTTTTTTTTTTTTTTTTTTGAAGGCAACTCACAATAGTGTTCTGAATTAAAGAGAATACCAACAGAAAAATTACCTGTAGTGCCCTTAGCTTCTCTTGTTCTGATAGCATCTGATTAATCATAAAACCATTCACAATATCAATAGAAAGTGAGATCCATTATTCAATAAAGAAAACAATCACACATTACACATACTCCCATATATCCATTTAAGGAACTATTTAAAAATAAAAAAAGATAACTATTATTTACCAGAAAAATTTAAAAGGAAAATAAAACACTATTTGTGATATGTTAAAATTAGGCACGACTGAAAAAGATGCACTGAATAGATGCCCAAGACAAATAGGAAGGAACAATAATTCATGCAGGATAATATAAACATGCTTTTACTTACCATTTCACACTTCATTTCCCAGAAAAATGCAGATTTTTTTCTCACTAAACCAAACCCATAAAATACAGATTCTTTTCTCACTAAACCAAACCCATAGGAAATATAATTCCTTACAATTATTCTTCAACAAACTTCTGCAAAACAATGTGGTCATATATATGATGATGCATAGCTGTGTAATTAAAAATGACATAGTTACTTACACTTCCATCTCATATTGTTTATATTTTTTCACAATCTCAGATTCTCAATAAATATCCCAACAAAGCAAATCATTTGTTGAAATATAGAGAAATTAAATTAAAACAAAGAAACATTATAATACCATATTGGGCCCATGTCTAAGGCTTGACTCAGGAGCATTGTCGGATCAAAATGGAAAGGGAAACTTAGAATTCGTAGTCTTCAGATCAGCATAGTTCTCGAGAACAAAATTCCTTTAAAATTTGAACAAAAGAAATTATAATTTTCAGAAGGGAGAGAAAAAAAAAAAAGAGAAAGGGGAATTATATCGGTTCTGAGAGATGTTTGACATAAAAAAACACAGCTCTTTTGAAGAGGTTTCCCCGCCATGCTTGCCTGAAAAAAATATGTTAAATTGATTGATTCCATTGTTTTAGAATTAGAACCATAGTTTCCATGATTGCCTGAAAAATTGGCATCTTTCAAAAGCAATAAATCAGTATGTGCTTCAAAAAATTACAAACGTTTGTTGCTAAATTATAGTTTATACACATTACTGTTTAACAACTTTTAAAGATATTGGAATAATCAATAAAATAAAATTAGTAAGAAACCCAAATAAAAGGATTTGAGAAGAATTTTACTTAGATCTCAATAATGGAAATCAAGAGACTCTGTGTGTCAACGTGTGTGTAGATGAAAACAAATGCTAGAAGAATCGATTAGGGAAAAGGAAGGAAATCAATTGAAGCAGATTGAAAACGCTTACTTGACTTCTTGCCTCTCCTCAACGACCTTAAAGAAGAAGGATGGAGGGGAATTATGAAGTCATTCTGTATTTTCCTTCTCTCTTGCTCTTCCTTGCTGCTTTGTTCAGAAATTATAGAAAAATAGAGAAGCATTTGAGGGAGAGGAGTGGCTTAGGTCGTGGGCTGCCAAAAGAAGCATTTTTTTTTCTCTCCTGAGAGAAAGAAAGGAAGAGACATAGAGATAAGAAGAAGTTGAGAAAAACAAATTTCTTTCTTTGGTGAGGAGAGATGTAGAGACGAAGAAGAGGAGAGAATGGGAAGTGAAGAAGAGGAAGGGTTGGCTAACCTCTTTCGTAACTCATGAGAGATGATGGAAGTAATCGAGCGTGATCATATTTGAGAGAAAGGAGGCGATGTGTCCCGTATGTAGCTTTAAAAGTCGCGCAAAAAAATCACGCAAATTATATTAGATATATATATATATACTGAAGTAGAGATAGAGATAAAGATTCTATACACCCGTTGGTTTTTTAATTGTGTTTTACAACATTTGAAGTCGTGAGATTTCAAAAAATTAATTTTAACGTTCCATGTATGATATCGAAAAAATAGTTAAATCTTATTTCTTCGACTTATCGAATGATATATCTTTTTAATGCAGTTAAAGTGTATTCGTGTTATTTATTTCACATGTATGATTCTAGCCACATTTGAAATCTTGAGTATACATAAAATAATATTGAGGAAGTTTAATATGCACTATAGTGTATAGACTTTCTATACACCGCAGCTTTCTACATCGGGATTTTGACGAATTGACAAATTTAATTTAACCAATCTAATCTACATATTGAAATCTCCTAATAAACTAAAATTTATAATTTTTGAAATTTTATTACTATTTTTTTTTGAATTTTTTAAAACTTGTCATTTTTGGAAGCAAACTACTGTTTAGGATATCACAAATATGACAGGTTTTAAAAAATTCGAAAAAAAAATAGTAATAAAATTTAGTTTGTTAGGAAATTTAAATATGTAGATTTGATTGGTTAAATTAGATTAGTCAATTTATAAAAATCCCGATATAGAAGACCGCGGTGCATAAAAAACCCTATGCACTATAGTGCATATTAAATTTCTCAATAATATTTACACTCCACATATGATACAAAAGAACATTAACATCGCACTTATTTGAATTATTGAATTATACTAATATTTAATACATATAAAGTTTATTCAAACTACTGATGAACATATGACGACAATTTTAAGTGATTGAGTCACATATCAAGTAATTCTGAAATTACAAAAATTAAGATTTCACTCCACATGTGAAACAAATAACACGGAGATCTTTTTTTTTTTTTCAAATTATTGAATGATATATGTAGTTAGTGTATATATAAATTGTATTAAAAACTCTATTTGAACACACGTTGAATAATTTATATGATTGTAGCCTCTGATATCTCTTATTTATATTGTTATTCTGATATCTCGTATTTATATTGTTATTTTGGCCAGACATAAATCGAAATTTGTGACTAAAGTCATGAATTTATTGTGCATTTGTGTTTGTTTGTCGAGATTTGGTACTGCAGTTGTTTTTATATTGTTTTACAGGAACTCAAGAAAAACAACATGAAATCGACAAATTAGACGGCTAGACGACTCATTCCGAACCTAGGTCAGACCCCGACACAGCAGCCACACACTTGCCCACACGATCTGTGCCTTGAGGCATCCAGTCTTTCCAATTCGGACTGAATTGTCCACAATTCGGACTGAATTCCGGTGCAATCTCAACCCAGTGTCTCCAATTCGGTCCGAATTACTCCCAATTCGGTCCGAATTGCCATGCGAGGAAAGTTCTGGTCACTTTTGGAAGGTGTTTTCTCCTAGGGCAGCGTCTCTAGGCCGGTTTGGCAAGTTAGGAAACACTCCTAGGGCGTCCAAAGACAGGAAGGGAGGCCTAGGATTGCTATATATGCGCCATATTGCTTGGGGAGCACATCTTCTTCCTCCAGCCATCATTCTCCCACCTCCCACCACCGTTCTCACGCCGAAAGGCGTGGGATTTCCACTTTTCCATCAGCACTCGACCATGGCAACGACTTTGGAGATACTCTAGACGCGACGGCGATAGATTCAATCCAACCACGACTTCAGACTTCGGTTCAAATAGGAGTAAAGCCGGATATTGTTGTATCTCTTCCTTTCCTCTTATTTATTGTTGTCATGAAGTTTGTACCTTATTTTTATTATTATTTATGTGTTGTTTGAGACTATGTTAGGATAGAACTTTTATTGTCTTAGGGGTAGATGTAGTTTAGGATTTGGTTCGCTATGTGGTACTCGTTTATGATTAGTTATGCTATTTACTTGTTGAAATTTTATGGTTTATGCTTGTATTTAGAATTGATTGTTACATTGTGTTGCTTAATAGATGAATGGCCACATCTTATTAGGACTAAAATATCAATTGATAATTAAAACTTGCACAAGTAATTCGAGATAGGTTAAAAGGCGAAAGTCAATCAACTTGTAACTGAAAGGTGAAGGTTTCTATTAGAACGATAGTTTATAATAGATGTCTCGCAGAAAACAGCAAGTAAACTCAAGTAAGTCTACCAAAATTACGAAAGTTGAGGTACAATACACTTGATGAGGGTTAACACTAGGTTCTATACCAAATACCGTGTCCAATAGGCGAAAGCAGAGGACTAAGGAGTTTAGGTATGGCTAGATGAACCTTTAGCACAAACTAATCAAATCAACAAGCATAACATAGAGTTTACACAGTGGAATACGGACCGAATTGGACACAATACGGACCGTATTGGTGGGTCTATTCACGAAAGTGCTACGATTCACAACCCTGTGACCAATCCTAAGTGAAATCGAACCCTAAGGCATATTTAATCGCATATTTTAAACCTCTAAAACAACAAAAATATTTATTTTATTTGTTTTAGTAAATTGCATCATTTCTTCAATTGTTTCATTAATACCAAAACACCATAAAAATTTATCATCTAGCTTTAGTAAAAGGATAAGATTAGTATTCATCACCGTCTCTGTGGGTTCGACACCTTTGCTTTACTCAAACGACTAGTCAGGTAAACAAGGTTTTCTTTTGATCCTGGTTTATACCTCGATCAAAATGGCGCCGTTGCCGGGGATGGTAGCATGATATTAATTCCTTATTTTAGTAGCTAACACTACCACACAAAGAGGCTTCTGTAACATGCCATCTGTGACGTTTTAACAAAAAACGTCATGGATTGGCAGAGCCAGGCGCGGAAAAAAAAAACGTCAGTCCATTCTGTGACGTTTTTTAAAATAAAAAACGTTATAGACTTTTCCTCCAAAAAAAAAAAATCTGCCAGACAATCTGTGACGTTTTTAAACAAAAAAACGTCATAAAAGCTCCTGCAATCCGTGACGTTTTTTAGCTTAATAAACGTCACAGATCGAATTTTCCATATGTAACGTTTTTAAATGTAATAAACGTCATAAATTTCACAGATATTTTTCCTTTCCGATCCTCTCTCTCCTCCATTATTTTCTTCCTGCCGAAGCCAACCACCAATCATCAAATTCCATTAAACACCTCATTTCCATATTCATTTTTTCACTAAAAAAAAAGCAAAAAATTCCAAAAAATTCTAGAAAAATAATAATTAGAAAGAGAAGAAGGAGGAGAGCAGATTGAAGGTAAAAAAAAAATAATATTTGAGCAATATATATTTTTTGGCATTTTTGTCCTCATTTTTATTTCGTTTTTTTTAAAATTACTTTAAAAATGTCAAAAAAATATGTAAAAATTATAATTGGAAAGCAAAAGAAATGAAAAATACATATTAGGTACAAATTTGAGCTATTTTGTATTTTTTTATTTTTGTCATATTAATTTAGATTTTTCTTTTATTTTTATGGTTTAAATTAATGATTATTTTTTTATTGGATCTAATTTTAGGTCTCATTCAAGAGGAGAAGAATTGCATCGTAAATAGGAGAAGAATTTCGTCGTGTTGAAGGTATAAGGTATATTTTCATAAACTTTCTTATTTAATCATTTATTATAATATATGCATGCATTTCTAATTTGCATATGCATTAATTATGGTATTGTCATATAGGACCGAAAATACCGGAACAATACCAAATTTAGATCTTTGCCCGTCCGAGATTAATCCATTAGGGATTAATTTCGGATAGTCCCCGTTTTGGGACTGCTCTTTGGATATTCTGTCTCATTTAGGATTAGCGAGTGGTACGCTAGATGTAATATGTTGTTTGAGAAAAATTCGACGGCATTTCCCTTTATGTTCCCACGGATGCGCGCTCACGAGCAATCGTGTGTTGGCGCATTCAAGGAACATTAGGGGAAATGCTGCCGAATTTTTCTCAAACAACAGGTTACATCTAGCGTACGCTCGCTAATGAGACAGAGTATCCAAAGAATGGGTTAGGATGGTAACCGGCCCGAAAACCTATTGTGACAAAATTGATTCATACCCATGACATTTTGCATAATTTTTTGTTGTTCAGATGGATAGGACGTGGATGTACTCAAGTGATCAATCAGCATTTCGGAAAGGGATTGAAGAATTTATGATTTGTGCTACTGAGTATATGAAAAAGAAGGAAGAAGATAAAATGTGTTGTCCTTGTCGTTTTTGTCAGAACTTGGTGAAATGGTCTAATTTGGAAGAAGTGAGGGTACATTTGATTAGAAATGGGTTTAAGCCGGATTATACTCAGTGGAAATTTCATGGAGAGACTAAGGGAGAATCTTTTAATGTATTATTGGATGATGAAAATGTATTTGATGATATGAATGTGTTTGATGATGAAAATGATGTATTTGGTACTGATGAAAATGTGTGTGATGTTGAAAATTTAGATAATCCAGAATTGAATGATGATTTAGATGAAATTGTGAACAATGTGGATGCAGATTTTGTTGAAAATGTTGAAATTTTTGGTATGTTAAGTGAAGAAGATAAGGTAAAGTTATATCCCGGTTGTGAATTGTCAAAACTTAATGCTGTTTTCAAACTGTTTAATCTGAAAGCAAAAAATGGATGGAGTGATACCAGTTTCACAGCTTTGCTCAACCTTTTACGTACAGATTTTCTTCCCAAAGATAACCAGTTGCTAGATTCAATTTATAAGGCCAAGAAAATGTTGTGTCCTTTGAAACTAGATGTAGAGAGAATTCATGCATGCCCGAATGACTGCATATTATTCCGGAATGAGTACAAAGATCTGCATAAATGCCCAATATGTAAAGCATCACGGTATAGACCGAGGGATGATCAGATTGATGAAGATTGTAAGGGACTAGCTGCAAAGGTTGTGTTTTATCTCCCAATAATTCCAAGATTTCGGAGGCTCTTTGCTAATGCGAAGGATGCCAAATTGTTGAGATGGCACGCAGATTGCCGAAAAAGAGGGGATGGAATGCTCCGGCATCCAGCAGATTGTCCGGATTGGACGAACATCGACAGTCAATTTGAAGATTTCGGTTCCGAACCAAGAAATTTGAGATTGGGGTTATGCACGGATGGGATGAATCCTTACGGCAACATGAGTAGCCGTCAGACTACTTGGCCGGTCTTATTGTGTATTTACAACCTTCCTCCCTGGTTATGCATGAAAAAGAGATATTTGATGATGCCCTTATTGATTTCAGGTCCAAAGCAACCAGGGAATGATATAGATGTGTATTTACGTCCATTAATAGATGACCTTAAAAAATTGTGGCATGAGGGAGTGAACGTATTTGATGCACACTCTAAAACCGAGTTCAACCTTCGTGCCATGATATTTTGCACAATTAATGATTTTCCTGCGTATGGTAATCTGTCGGGATATAGGAATAAAGGAGCCAAAGCGTGTCCTATCTGCCAGGAAAACACTCATTCTGTTTACTTGAAGAACTCCAGAAAAATGGTTTATTTGGGACACCGCAGGTTCCTTAGGAGCCGCAAACATCCTTACCGGCTAGACAAGGAAAGATTTGATGGTAAAGCAGAGCATGGCAGGGCCCCCATGCCGTTATCCGCTTCGGCAGTATATCAACAAGTTAAGGACATAAATGTGAAATTTGGTAAGAAATTTGCAAATGAGATTCCGAAAGGGATATGGAAAAAGAAGTCTATATTCTAGGAGCTTGAATATTGGCAGATTTTGGAGATTAGACATTGCTTAGACGCGATGCACATAATCAAGAACATATGTGAAGCTTTGATTGGTTGCTTGTTGGAAATTCAAGGAAAAACTAAAGATGGAGTCAATTCGAGGAAGGATATGGTTGAAATGGGAATCCGGCAGGATCTAGCGGCACAAGCTAAGGGTAAAAATCGAGCTTGGCTACCTGCAGCACAATTTAATTTAACAAAGCAAGAGAAGAAAAGTTTGTTGGGTTGTTTGAAGGGGATTAGGGTTCCTTCTGGTTATTCTTCGAATATATCACGAAAGGTGTCCATGAAGGATAACAAATTGTATGGTATGAAATCACATGATTATCACGTCCTGCTGACCGTATTACTTCCAGTCGCAATTCGAGGAATTCTGAAGGAAGAAGTTAGGAAAACCCTCACTAAGTTATGTGATTTTTTCAATCAAATCTGTTGTAAGGTGATTGATCCAGATAAAATAGACAAGTTACAGAATGATGTTATTTCTACCCTTTGTGAGTTGGAGATGTACTTTCCGCCCTCATTTTTTGACTCCATGGTGCATTTAACCATCCATTTGGTTAGAGAGATCAAAATGTGTGGTCCTGTATTTCTACGGTATATGTATCCTTTTGAGAGAGCAATGGACCAATTGAAGGGGATGGTCCGTAGTCGAAGTAAACCAGAAGGAAGCATAGTGGAGGGATATGTTGCGGAGGAAGTTATTGAGTATTATACCGATTATTTGGAAGATGTCCAACCTATCGGACTTCCAAAGTCTCGACACGAAGGTAGACTTGAAGGAAAAGGTACAATTGGAGCCAGTACTTGCAGAGTGGATTTTGAAATGAGAACAAAAGCACATATGAAAGTCCTCCAACACCTTGCCGTTGTGGCACCTTACATCAACATGCATCTATGCGAGTTGCACAAACAATACCCTTTTTATAACGAAAGGTTGATTAACATGGAGCATCAATTAAAGTTTGTGGAATGGCTTGAAGAAAAGGTAGCTTCCCAGTTGAAAGAAGGAATCGAGGTTGATGAAACCGTCAAATGGTTATCGAGAGGTCCTGATTCTGTGGTCGATACTTTCCAAGGGTATGACTTGAATGGATTTACATGGTACACAAAGAAACAAGATGGTAAAAGCACCGTGCAAAATAGTGGAGTATCAGTTGTAGCTTTATCTAATAATAATGAAAAGACCGCTACTTATTACGGGTGGATTGAGGAGATTTGGGAACTAGATTACACAAAATTCAAGATACCTTTATTCAAGTGTGCATGGATTGAGAACGGTCATGGTGGAGTGAAGAAAGACAAAAATAGATTCATAACTGTTGACTTCAAACGAACAACTTATGCAGACGATCCTTTCATACTTGCAAATAAGCAAGCATTGCAAGTGTTCTATGTTGAAGATCCAGCTGATAAAAAGCGGCATGTTGTCCTTCCAGGAAAGAGACGTATTGTCGGTGTTGGAGGTGTGGTGGATGAAGAAGCATATGACCACTTTGATGAAACACCTCCATTTTCCTATGGTATCGAAGAGGCAACACAACCAGTTTCGATCAGTTACAGGCGTACGGACAACACCGAAGGCGTGTGGATCGATAAGCGAAAAAGAAAAAGTAAAGCAGATGCATAAATAGCCCATGTGAGTTGGTCAAATTTTAATATTTAATATTTATATATACTTAATTACCATTTTTATATTAATACTTACAATTTTTTATATTTATTTTTGCAGGCCTACAGGGTAATTTAGTTGTAATTTTTATTTTTATTTAATTTTAATTTTAATTTTTATTTAGTTGTAATTTTTATTTTTATTTAGTTGTAATTTTTTTTATTTAGTTGTAATTTTTATTTTTATTTAATTTTAATTTTAATTTTTATTTAGTTGTAATTTTTATTTTTATTTAGTTGTAATTTTTTATTTAGTTGTACTTTTTATTTTTATTTAATTTTAATTTTAATTTTTATTTAGTTGTAATTTTTATTTTTATTTAGTTGTAATTTTTTTATTTAGTTGTACTTTTTAATTTTATTTAATTGTAATTTTTATTTTTATTTAGTTGTAATTTATTAATATTAAAAATAGAAACATAAAATAAAAATATATTATAAAAGAACTTAATTAATATTTAAAATAGAAAACAGAAACAACTTAAATAAGAAAAATAACGTTTTAAAAACTTAAAGATCGAAACAGAAAAAAAAAATACAAAACAGAAATATGAAAACATATAGAAATATAGCGTTTTAAAACAATCTTATTATAAAGATCGAAAGAAAAAAAAATTAAAAAAGGTTTTGTGACGTTTAATAAGGAAAAAAACGTCACAGATCAAAAAGCGAAAAAGTGACGTCACAGCTTTCCGTGACGTTTTTTTTCTTATTAAACGTCACAAAAGGAGAAAATTTGAATTTTTTTTTCGACTTTGAGCGGAGAAAACCCCTTCCTCTCCCCCCCGTAACCCAAAATTTTCTAAGTACAAACCCTTCTTCCCACAGACTTTGAGCTCTCTCTCTCGATCTCGCCGTCACCTTCTCCTCTCTCTCTCAGCCGCACCCTCTCTCTCTCTCAGCCGCACCCTCTCTCTCAGCCGCACCCCCTCTCTCTCTCAGCCGCACTCACTCTCCCAGCCGCACTCTCTCTCCCAGCCACACTCTCTCTCTTGCCGAAACCCTCCCCCCACTCTCTCTCTCTCAGCCTCTCACCGCACTCTCGCCGACAGCCACTCACTCACGACAGCAAGCCGGCCACTGCCTCCTCTCACGCTGACAGCAAGCCGACAGCCACCACTTTTTTCAAGTAACTCATCTCCTCTCTCTCATTTTGTGCATGAATCGATTTTTGGATTTAATCATTTTGTAAAATAGCTAGAAATATGCTTGAAATTAGCCACATATGCTTGAAATTGAAAATGTGCTTGAAATTGAAATGAGGATTGTATAGGCCGGGTTGTTTTGGGGGTTTGCATGCTATGTGATAAATTATGGGTTTGTTGAAATTGATATTGATATTGGATTTATTGAAATTGATATTGGGTTTATCAAAATTGATATTGCGTTTATTGAAATTGATATTGGGTTTGTTGAAATTGATATTGGGTTTATTGAAATTGATATTGGGTTTGTTGAAATTGATATTGGGTTTGTTGAAATTGATATTGGGTTTATTGAAATTGATATTGGGTTTATTCAAATTGATATTGGGTTTGTTGAAATTGATATTGGGTTTATTGAAATTGATATTGGGTTTATTGAAATTGATATTGGGTTTGTTGAAATTGATATTGGGTTTGTTGAAATTGATATTGGGTTTGTTGAAATTGATATTGGGTTTATTGAAATTGATATTGGGTTTATTCAAATTGATATTGGGTTTGTTGAAATTGATATTGGGTTCGTTGAAATTGATATTGATATTGGGTTGATTGAAATTGATATTGGGTTTAATTTTTTGGTAAGATTACTATGTATAGGGGAGGTTATGTCAAATTTAAAAATTGTAGAATTAGTTATTAAATGATAATATTATTAGTGACAATTAGTGACAACAAAATAATAGTGACAATTAGTGATTGTGAGAATAATTCTAATTTATTTGAATGTAGGGCATATAAAAATTACAAGATGGAGAAGGAAAAGAAGAGTGTGCGTAAAACACGGATATTCGATTGGTTCGAACTACCGGTACGCAACTTCTGATAAAAGGGTTATACACATTTTTTTCATATGAATTTCTGAAACTATTTCGAAATCCTAACTAGATATTTTCTTGAATTGTAATTGTAGGCTCCGAAACAAAAGGGCTCTACTGAGTGTGGATATTTCACGATGTTAGCCATGAGAGCCATAATAAATCATGTAATACAAACCGGAGAGTTACCCAAGGTATTGCTTTATTTCGGATATTTACGATTTAATAGCGGTTACAATACCAAAAATATGATGTAGGGTTTAGGATTTGATATTTAAATATTAAAAATCGATACGATGGTTTAAAATTTGATAATCAAATAGTTTAGTAAATATTTATGATATAGTAATGTTTTGGTTTTATTTATAATGAAATGCAGAAAATAGATCCAGTTGGAAAACCATACAAGAAAGAAGATATTACAGATATCGTGAATGAAGTCATGGCCTTCATGTATGGTAATTTGTTCAGATAATGAAATTGGTTGTATGACTTGTTTTGTTTATGTTAATTGGGATCGATTTAAATTATTAATTATATATGACTTGTTTTGTTATTTTGATGCGTGTTTGTTACTTGATATATATGAGATATATATATGTATATGTTTGTTTGTTTGATATCATAGAATGTGAATGCATGTGAAATAATGTGATTGGTACAATATATTGATACCAGTGGTACGGCTAGCAACATGGGACTAGTCACATAAAACAGCATATTAAAAAAAAATATTGGAGCCTTTTGTGATGTTTTTTAAGTTAATAAACGTCATACATTCTAGTCTTTTGTGACGTTTTTTAGACAATAAACATCATTAAAATATTCCAGAAAATGGGCCCTCAAAAAGTAACGTCGGATCTATGACGTTTTTTATTTAAAAAACGTCACAGATTGAACTTTTTATGACGTTTTTTAACATATTAAACGTCACAGATGGACCTTTTTATGACGTTTTTTAAAATATTAAACGTCACAGAATCCCTTCCCTTTTATAACGTTTTTTTTCAATCTGTAACAGGGTCTATCGTGACGTTAGTATAAACGTCATAGATGCCTTTTATAAAACGTTACAGATCCTCAAATGTGGCGTAGTGTAAAGTAAGAACGGGAACTGGCATGATGAAACCTGATCTGGCATGAAATAATACAAGTCCATTATTCTACAATATTGAAAACCAATCTGGAGGCCGATTAAAGTTTATTTTATTCTTCAACTTTTCGTTTTGATTTCTTTAATTTCTATCATATACACTTCAATATTCACTCAGCTCTTTTTTTCTAAAATAAAATTTAATTCCGTGTTAGCTTCATGTTAAATCTATAATGATAGCACAACAAGTTAATGACATTACATTATCAATTATCTTTCTTTGAAAGGAATTTTTTTAATTTAGAAGTTTTTACTATATATTGCTCAGTTTGGTAATAAATGTTTAAGACAATGTCAGAATTATGAAATACTTTTGAATTTTGTTGAATTTATTCGAATTTCTAGACATGCATTTAGACCTAAATTATTAGACTTTTTTTTTTACCACTGTTCACTTTATGACAACTTTATCTTTTCGATGATTTGGCTCCACATCCGTAGCTCATATATTTATAACGAGATAGGTTTTCCTCAGTGGCGGAGATACATGTAATAAATGGGGTCAATTGACCCCATTTAAGAAAAAAAAATCGGAATTGCTTACCATCATCCTATAAGATTCTATCATCCCCTCATTCCAGCGACACGTTTAATGCTTTCCATTTTCGAAAAGAATATATCCAGCGTTTCCATCCCCGTAAACGGAAAGTATTAAACGCGCCGCTCTTGTCATCCAGAGTCTACGCTCTTCTTCCCCCATCCCATCTTTCCTTTTCTGTTCACATCTACGCTTTTCTCATCTCAACCCTCTTATGCTAAGTATTGTAGTTGGTTTAATATATTCCATAACAATAGTGTTAGCTTCAATAGTTAAGTTTTATATCTTCAATAGTTAACTTAGTATTTTCAACAACAATAGTTTTAGCTTCAATAGTTAGTTTTATATCTTCAATAGTTAGCTTAGTAAATTCAATGGTAATAGTTTCAACTTCAATAGTTAGCTTAGTAACTTCAACGATAATAATTTCAACTTCAATAATTAGCTTTGAAGTTAATAGGCTAACTGTCGAAGTTGAAACTATTACTCTTAAAGTTAATAAGTTAATTATTGAAGTTACTGAGCTAACTGTTGAAGTTGCTAGGCTAACACTTGAAATTACTAGGCTAACTATTGAATTACTAGGCTAACTGTTGAAATTACTAGGCTAATTATTGAAGTTACTAAGCTAACTATTGAAGTTATTAGGCTAACTGTTGAAGTTGAAACTATTATTCTTGAAGTTACTAAGCTAACTATTGAAGTTACTTAGTATCTTCAACAAAAATAGTTTTAGATTCAACAGCTACAGAATGACGCTGAGCAGAATGGAAAGGGCGCGAGTAAACAGGGAAAGCGCGAAGAAGGGGGGAAAGCGTGGACCAGAATGGAAAGGGCGCTAGGAATCGCTAGGATGATTCACGCGTTTTTCTGTTATTAATGAGCGGATGACGGGGATGATGGATCTAGCGGATGATCCTTATCAGGCCCGAAAAAAAATTGTTACCTTTCATATAAAAAAAGATAGTAATAAGATGAAATATTTTATGGGATATACTAATTTGAACCCATAAATAATTATATGATTTTTTTATTAGTATTTTTTTAAAAAAATAGCAAAAGATGCCCTCAATATGCGGGCACATAAAAAAATAAAATTTTGATATTATTTTTATTTCATATAAAACTTTACCTGTTAGACAATAAAGATATGATAAAATCAATAATTTAGTCTTTTCTTTTAAAAATAGCTAATTTGGTAGTAATTTAATTTTTTCTATAAAAAGTCTGACTTTAATCTAGACCACTGATCAAATCAAATTACACAAATCAATGGTCCATAATTGATATAAGAATTGTTTAACACCCTTTTATATGACATGTTTACTCCTTTTATATGAATTGTTTACACCCTTCGTATGCGTGCATTTATAAGTACTAGCAAAATATGCCCTCAATATGCGGGCAAATAAAAAAATAAAATTTTGATATTATTTTTGTTTCATATAAAACTTTACATGTTAGACGATAAAGATACGATAAAATCAATAATTTAGTCTTTCCTTTTAAATAAATAGCTAATTTGGTAGTAACTTAATTTTTTCTATAAAAAGTATATATGACCTTAATCTAGACCACTGATCAAATCAAATTACACAAATCAATGGTCCATAATTGATATAAGAATTGTTTAACACCCTTTTATATGACATGTTTACTCCTTTTATATGAATTGTTTACACCTTTCGTATGCGTGCATTTATAAGTAGTAGAGATAATATATAATATATAATATAATATAATATAATATAATATACAGAGAATAGAGATAGAGATATTAAAAGATATTAAATGAGAATAAAATAGTCAAGTTACTTTTCCCGTTCTATTTTTTCCTTCGTTTCCAGTGTGTATTATTCACCATTTCACCCAAAACCCGTTCCTTTTATTTTTTGTTTTTTTTTTTACTCCTCCTTTTCCCCTCTTTTTGACTCGGTGCGCATTTGACCTGGGAGAAAAACAAATTGATGCTTGGTGCTTGGTTCATCCTTCAATTTTCAAACCTCTTGGTAAAGGCATAATTTTAATTTAGTGGGGAAAGTCCCCGCCTCTTTTCATTTGTTGAAAGGAAAAGCCCTTACAAATAGATAATTTACATCAGCTGGAGCACTGGTACCTCCTATCTAACCAGTATCAGTGCATTAGGTTTTCTTTTGGCACTCATAAAAAAATTTGCGATTATAATAATAATAATAATAATGACTATTCATTGCATCTGGATCATGCTAATTTTAATTGAAAGATGTGAAATTGTAAAATGCTCGATTACGTTATATATCTCTCTTACTACATTAAATATCTTTTGATAATTTTCTTACATAACAACTAGCTGCATACATGCGTGAGAATAATCTTAGTGTTGCAGAACCTTTCAAATTTTAATAAAATTTGAATCATATTAATTACCTCTAAATCATTTTATATTTTCGGTACTCAAATTGTGAATTTATTTTGTTACATTACACTAATCCTAAAATAATTCTTCCATTTTGACACCTCTATTGTGTAATTACTTAATTTCAAAATGATCAAACTTCAGTTATTTTCACAGATATGTTAATTTTCCATTTACCGTAGCATCTAAGCTGACAGCTGCCAGCACCACCTAAAATCCAACTTTTACAATAAATAAAAAGCCCTTGTGGAGCAATTTGCCTGCTAATTCATCCCCCTTGCGCCTTGTCAGAAAATTATGGTCCTGCAAAAGATTTATTTCCATTTTAATTCATTCACTTATGATAAACTGTTGGACCAGACATCCAGTATTGCCGAAACCGGACGTTGTTCCCTTAGGCCCTGTTTGGTAACAATTTAAGTCTTTCTTAAATGAGTTAAGAATAATTTAAGAAGTCGAACATGTCTTAAAATTGAATTAGTAAGTTTATTTAAGTGCTGATTGGGATTTGGAGTTAAGAAAATAATTAGATGACATGGCATCTTAAACTAAGATGTCTCAAGAGGCGTCTTATTTAAGAAAATTTTCATTAACTTACCACACAATTTAAGTTCCTACCAAACGGGGCCTTACTTTTCTTTAATTTTCTTTAATAAAATTGTAGGTTTTTAATCTAAATTTTCATAATTAAACTATGTATTAGTTGAACAAAAACAGAGTTTTAGTATTCCAGCACAGTCTGTATATACAAAAAGGTTTGCTTTGCATATACATCAATTTCAAGATATTTACTAAAATTTCTGTTACATCATATGATCGATCGGTTTTTTAAATTTATGAATTATTTTACAATTCAAATTTTAATGCTTTTTTTATGCACGCATAATAATGTTTAGTTATATAAAGAGAGGGATAGGCTATTGTCCTTTGGATAGGACCAAAGGATTTTCCTATTCACTTTCTGACTGTCGGATCGCTGTAAGATGCATGCACAAATTTAAACATAGGGCTCAGATAGAGGCGCTAAGAGAAAGAATGAGTTTAATTATCTCCGTTCTATTCATTAACGCCTGCGTTATCAGCGCTCCTCTCCGTATGCTGAGAAAATCTACATCTTCTGAATCGTGCTCTCTCATTTCTCCCCCTTAGAAACCAAAGAGAAACCCTAGACAATCGCTCAGAGATCCACCTTCTCTCCTAAAATCACCCATCTGGACCTCCGCCTCGTCTCCAAAACACACAGCTCGCTCACAAGCACCTCCGCCTCCGCCTCCGCCTCATAATAACACTTTAGTTTTAAAAAGAAGTTACATACTACTGCTGTCCAGATAATGATTCATTGCTAAATAAACTTAGATCCTCTCAAAAAAAAAAATCAAGGCTTTGGATGTTAAGGCTATAATTGGTGTTTCTCCTTATAGTGTTACGGATTTCTTTCATATCCAAATCAAGGCTTTGACGAGGTTGTTTTTTTTGTGTACCGGCAAGCGGTGGCATTAACAATTTCACATGTTCTAGACAATTTATGCTTGGAGAAAGACAAACTGGCAAAAACTAATAAAATTTTATGCATTAATTGCATAATAAAAAAAGGTGACACAACTAGCTATATCAATAAAATACAACATTACGTGTCTATTCTGATGCCTATTATATCAAGTGGTTATTTCTCAAAAAAAAAAAAAAGAAAAAAAAAAAGAGGTCAAATAGAAAATGAACAACTACAATTTACACATTTTTAGGTTAACGTTTAATCAAATAAGAAATTTCGTGGCATGATTAAGAGCCAAATCCCAATATATATTGAGTTATGGCATCAACTACAAGTTAGTTAACTGGGGTAAAACAAATACTTATTTATTGAATTTCACAATTTATGAATCAGTAAATATTTTTAATGATAACCAAGTTATGGCAGGATAATCGCTTCCAATTAGTTCCATGAACGAACCAAACACATAAAATAAAATTAAGTTGATCGCCATATTGTTAAAGAAATGTTTAAAAAGAGGTAAATTCTGACTCACTTGGTAAAAAGTAAAAAATCAACTTGCGGAAACTTTTATCATAGAAATATAGAATTGAATCCAAAATCCCTTGGAAAAAGATTATAGAATTCTAAATTAACATTTTAGAATTATAATTTGAGGGAACGGAAGTGTTCAAGAAAATAATTAAACAATTAGTTTAGAAAATGGTTTAGGGCAAAATCTATTTGTAGTATTTAAATGATAACCTTTCGGCCTTTTTAATTTTTAATAAATTGCGTACCGTTATTTCACCTTTCGTAATGGTAATTTGCAACAGACCCCTATTAAAGGGCTCGTATGAATATCGTATTATCAGGACAGAAAAAGAGAATATCAATAAAAATTCAATTAATCCATCATCTCGCAAAACAACGTTGCATTTTCATTATAATTTGTACAGAAAAGTACAAATTAAAAATTATACCAGCAGTTGTTTTATTCAGTTCATTATCTTATGACGTATGAACTAAGAACATATTAAAAGAAAATTATCAGGCCCAACTGGAAGACCAAGTAACATTCACCTCTACGACACCGAACTTGCCACTAATTCTACCAATGTTGCTACCAGAGGCAGCAGCTGCAAAGGTTACATTTCCTTGAGCAATTGGGTCGTCAGCCGAACTAGTGTCCTGGTCCCACAGGTCAGCAATGACTTGGATCGAAGACGTGAGGGGAACCACCACCACCGATCTTAGCAATGGGATCAGTTGTTGAGGTTTGATATCCACATATTCATTGCTCTTTTTGTTGAAAAGAATAATGAGTCCGTTGGAAACTATGTTGGTGGCCTTGAGTGTTCCATAGACATTTGCTGGGTCCTCATTGTCCCCGTTGATCAGCTTAACCTGCACAGTCGCCGTCACCGCATCGCTGTAAACTGCATAGCTTACGGCTATCGAGCCGAACATGCCCTTGACCACCTGTGACATGGGTTGATCGTATATGTTATCTGCAAAATAGTTCCATACTATTTGCCCTTTGCTCACCTCGTCGTCTGAGGATGTCGTATCGTGGTCCATGAGAGAAACATCAATGTAAAAGCTATCATATGCTGAGATTGCTCTTGTTGGACCTGTAAGCGGGGCGAATTCCTGCTAGATTGATTTAATTAGTTACAATTAATGACAAAAATTCATCAAAAAACAATGCCCCACGTAAATTTCATAAAAAACAGTACCCAATATTGATTTTTAATTTCTTATTTTTTGGAAAGATGAGGTATATACGCACTAGAAACAATATTTTATGTGTCAAAGATCAGTTTTATAGAAATAATATAAAGAAAAAACAATAACAAGACAATTAGCCTCACATTTGGTCGGATGCTAATGTAGTTGGTGCTACTGCGATTAAAGATGTACTGAGGAGATTCTAAATCATCAACGATCTGAATTTTGCCATAAAGATCACCGGGATTCTCGTTGTCAATATTTAAGACTTGAACCCAGAATATTTCCACAAGTTGCCGACCTTTTGAGGTCACATCACTAGCCGCTTGAGTGCTAATTGCTTGAGTGCTGAATGAAGGCCTACTTGGAGTCTTGCTACTATAAAGCACAAGACCTAGCAGGCTTGCAAGTTGAGCAGCACTGCTTATCCCTAGACCACGGAACTCATTGAAGGTCGCAAAAAGGTCAGACCGCCGCAAAGCCATAGAGAGTGCTCCCCAGTCATGGATCAGTTCTGTAATATTGGGCCCAATTGCTGTTTGTTGTGTAATTGAATCATGCATCGGTCCATACACTAGATCAGCTACTGCTCTGAATCTAAACGCCTCAGGAAACATCAGAATTAGACGAATCAGCATTTGTTGGTAATTGTCTCTGTTGTTGGGGTTGTAAGCTGCTAGAGAGGTTATAGCCTCTGCAAGTGGAGCTCGGCCTACTAAGGCTCGTTGGAGGGTTCCATCGTTTACATAGCCACCGGTGAAATTAAGCAGGACTGCATTCTCGATCTGCCGGGGGTTATTGTCTATAGGTGTGTATTCATACCATTGATTGGCGGCTTGAAAACCAACCAGGTAGAGGTCACTAACCCGGATGCGAACTGTGATTGAACTGGCACCGGCCGATAGTACAATGTAGAAATATCTGTTTCGAGCACTTTGCTCTGGGGGTAGCATTGGCACGCTACCGGAGAAATTATTTGGGTTTGCAACACGTTGGCGAATATTGCTTATGAAGGTGTTATAACTGCCTGCTTGTCTTGTCACGTTGAATGTTTCGATAAAATCCGGTTCTCCTATTAGAATGAAGTTAATATAGATAACAATTATTCTCTTTATAGAAACAATTAAGGCACTATATTGAATAAATTATAACGGGAGAAGTCAGTAGTACCAGAAACCATTACGGAAGAATGCATGAGCATGGCTACTGTGGCCATGAGCAGGGTAACGAGAACATTTTTAGGAGCCATTCTCTGGTTCTCTCTCTCTTTCTCTCTCTCCTCAGATAGTCAGATCTCAAAGCTTGGTGCTTTTCAAATGTAGAAGGCCATTGCACTTATATAGGCTAACTGGTACTTATCTACTGTACCTTTTTTTAGTTATTTAATCGTACTGTAGTTAATGCTTGCATTTCATTTTCCCTTATTTTGTTTATTTATTTATTATAATTTTTTTTTATCATATAGAGAAGGCCTATTAAGTGGCGGAGAGTCAAAGTTACCCTCAATTTCGGCCAAAACCATTGAACAAACATGTTGTACCCAATTAGAACTTGGTATATGGGCATATGGGCAATTAATGATATTTCTGCTAGTGGCGACCATGCCATGTCCAAATCCCAATACCCAATTATAATAAATTCTTCAAATATATACATATACAATTGAAAGGTCCTGGAAATTCAGAAAACAATTTCATTGGATAAATTAAATTCTTGATGGTTTTTTTTTTCCCTCCAGTAAAATACCTGGTCATATAAGTAGCTGCACTAAAATTTTAAGAACAAGTGCTGCTCGTGGGGATCGATTGCACAATTGTGCTTTCCGGACTGTTACTGGGGTGAAATTACTCCTTGCAGAAGTTAGCTCAGTATTCGATTGAGCATCATGCGTGGCAAAGAGCAGAACAAGTATGTAGCTAATTAATTTTAGATAAATATATTTTGATTTCAGCATATGCGATTTGTACATTTTGTTCTGTTCCGTAACTGCTTGGCATGCGTTTGAAGAGATCGTTAATTTTAACAAAATGAGTTCCCACGTACGCACACCACTAATGCGCGTTGTAATCTCCTCTGTATTAATCCACTTGGGCTGCCGATATATAATATTGATTATTCTTTTTTCTCCTCTTTTAATTCCTGAATTTTTTTTTTGGCTATTTCAGATTTTTAATCTTTACTATATATCTAATGTATATATAACACCATTTTTAATTTTGAATAAATAATATGTTTCTATACAGGGTGTTCATAATCAGATTAGACTGAAGCGATGCGTTCAGTTCATGTTTGTCAACTTATGTGTTCTCATTATCTATTTGAATGGAGTATAATCATCTTTTCTTTTTATTTTTCAAGAAATAGAAGTAAAACCACTGTAAATATATTTTATTCTCTTTCGTTCTCAGTAGAATTTAACCCGTACGTTACCCTTAATTTAAAGAACAGCTGAGTTACTGTCTTACTGACTATATATATATATCGTTGAAATGTTATAATGTATAGTGGTCATTAAAAATGCACAAAATTGTTGTCATTAATTGCACGTTCGCCAAATTATAATTTTTACTGTGGTCAGGATGATTATTTACTTTTTTTTATCAAATGGTTATCTCATAAAGTAGGTAGATCGATAGTTAACCTGATTGCAATATCAATTAATATAGTCAAAACTGCAAAGCAAATTGCAATTGAAAAATAATGTGGATGCATGCATTGTCGAAACGAAATTTAATTATCAATTCGAGTTAAATTTTATCTTCTTGAGCAATCTCATTTAGTGCAAGTAATTTCCAGTTGAATTGTTTGTGTCCTTAAACATATATGTGGAAATATTACAATATATATATTCTATATACACCTTGATATATAATTTTTTTTTTAACCAAAAACATTCCAAGCAGGGAACTATTTCATTAACTAACAAGTATTCAAACAACAATACAAACAAAAACTAGAGTATCACGTCATCTCTAGCAACAGAACAAGCAACACAGAAACAGTATATAAAAGACAAAGAAACTGGCAAATCAGTTAGCAGCATTAGTGAGAATGTAGGAGAAGTCAGTGATTTGAGGAGGCATCGATCTGTCAAGTTCCTCAAGCTGTTTTCCATCTCTGCAATAAAGACTGTCCAGTTAATAAAGAGATTAAAGGTATTGAAATGCAGTGATCTGAGAGACATTAGTTTTTTAGCTCTGAAAATACAAATATTTCTCTCATTCCACACTGTCCAACACCAGATAGCTAACAGAGCTTTAGCAAAGCCTCTGTTGTTAGAATTAAGTCTATTAATAATGTTCCATAATAGGTTTTATGGAGGTACAATCTAAAGTAATCCCTCTATTGTTGAACATATTAAAACCAGTTAAAAAATCTTTGGTGTATGGGCAGTTCATGAAAAGATGGTTAACTCTCTCACTCACAACAACAAAAAAAAAAAAAAAAAGAAAAAACACTTATTTGGTCCTTACCAACTCTTCCTTTTGTAAATTATCTACTATTAAGAACAGATATAATATCACAAATAAAATCATATAATAAAGGATAAGTTTGTTCATACAACAAAAGGGCTAGAAAATGTTTACACATCAAAAGATTCCAGCCAATGTTTAAACAAAATCCTAATAATAAAATAACTACTCCAGCTCGGCTTGGTCCTGAGCTAAATCCTCCTCCGCTAAGTCAGCCAAACCTGAACCTGTCTCCACAATCAAAGTATGTGGGATGAGTACATTAATACTCAGTGTGGTGATAGAGTGAGCCTACAAGGTTCTGGTTAATTTCTAGTCAGAACTAAACCATACTTAAATATTTTTAAGGTCCTATAAATTAATGCAATTTTCTAAGTGTATAACAAAGTGTTAATGATGCAATTCTACCTATTATGTCATGCCCAATTAAAATAGCAAAGATCTGGTTTCGTGGAATAATATACGAGATAATATTATAATTATACGAGAGTCAAGCACCCACACTCAGTAGTCAATCATAAGCATATCATAATCCAGAATCAAACCTCACATATCCCAATATGACATGGACCTTGCCTAAAGTAGATCTACCTAAATAGAATCATAGTTCGATAAAAGTCATAGCTCCAAGCCTACAGCCCCCGTCGAGGAGTAGGTCAATACCGGTATTGAATCGTAGGAGATCGAGAGGTAGTCTATTAGATAAGCAGTAACAACCCCATAGAGTCCAGTCGAAACAAGAGGAATACATATACATATATATAACAACAACCTAACCATAATAATGATGAACTACCAAGTGACCGCAGTACTGCCTAACGGTCGGTCTGCTGAGTGATCATCAGAAACGCGTTGCCCACGATCTCTATCATAAGGAGACCACCGGCATTAGCTTGGGTGCAATCTCCCGATAATGGAAACCCCATACAAAACGAACTTATCACACTCGGTCTCGCTATCCTGATCTACATCAGATGCAAGTGTTGATTTAGGGCACTTTTAAGTTTATTAATCACATTGTTAACAATATACAATGCATATCCTATAAGTGCAATCTAGTATTGAGTTAATGATATGTGTTTAACTGTTTACTTAATGTTAATGACATGATATGCATACAATTAATTAATGATCTAATTCTTATTCTAAAGATTAAACAAAACCTAAGGCATCCACACCTGGAAAGTAGGGCGTAGAAGCTACTACTCCACTGGAGGGTCGACGGAGTCCTGTCCTGCGTCACCGTCCTCGTGCTCAGGGTAGTAGTAATCTCCTTGGTCGTCGGCCTGATCACCGAGATAGTAAAGCAAGGAAGAGAAGAGGGGGAAAAAAGGTCGAGCTCAGCTACTGTCAATCGACACCACCGCCGCCGTCAGTGTCAGCGCCACCACCTCGTCGTTGACCACCTCGTCCTCCAGCTACAGCCTCCGCCTCTCTTTCTCTCTTTCTTTTTCCTTTCTCTTTTGTTTTTCTGTTCTTATCTGGGTCTATTTGGGTCTCGACAGAGAGAGAGAAGATGGATGACTTATAGAGGGAGAGGAGGGAGTCAATTGGCTGAGGTGGCAGGTGAGCACGAGGTGTCAGTGGGGTCTCGAGCACGACGGGGGTCAGAGGGGTTCAATCGCGCGAAAGTCGCGCTTCTCTGCTCGAGGCGAGAGAGAGTGTGAGAGGTAGCACGAGCGGAAGAGGGGGAAGTCAAGGGGGTGGGTCCAGTAGGTAGCGAACTCGCGACTATCGCGAGCTTCTGTCAGGGGAGAGAGGGAGAGTGTGACAGTGAGAGAGAGAGACTCGAGCGAAAAAGGAGTCAACAAAGCTGCTTCGGCGGAGAAGCAGGGAGAGGGGAGAGAGAAAGAGAAATGAGAGATGAGATAAAAGGAATCCGAGGATGATCCAACGGCTCAGAGAAATTCTAAGATTAAAACTCGATCAAACGGTCCAGATCAAGGGAGATTTAGGAAAAACAATTTTTCAAGCAATCAAATTAGATTTTCAACTATAAATACATTATGGAAAATTTATAAAAATAGATTTTTGAATATATCAAGGCATAAGACAGTTAGTTAAGCAAATAATTTTTATCGAAAATTTTCCAAATGGCCGGGATTAATCATTGTAACGGACTCAAAATAAAATCGTTCTCAAATTACAAATGGGATTTACGATTAGATTTTTGTTAATTAAATTAATTAAATTTAATTGGCTTCTTAAAAATTATTAAGCTTTAATTTTTAATTTAGAAAGTTTTGGGTTTTTACAGCCTACCCCCCTTAAAAAGACGTTTCGTCCTCGAAACGAAAAAGAAAAAGAAAAAGAAAGAAAAGCTAACCTGAAGAGACAAACAACTCAGGAAATTGCTGAAGCATCTCGCTTTCAAGCTCCCAAGTCGCCTCGCGAGGAGTGTGGTGCTCCCACTGTACCAGAACATGTCGGATAGTGCGTCGACGGAGTCTGGTCTCCTTCGCGTCCAAGATTCTCAGCGGTTTCTCCTTGTATGTCAGATCCCGCTCAAGATGCAAGGGCTCAACATCCGACACATGAGATTCACTCGGGACATACCGCCGAAGTTGAGAGACATGAAAAACATTATGTACACCCGACAAGGAAGATGGAAGAGTGAGTCTGTAAGCAACGGGTCCGACCCGCTCTTCGATCACAAAAGGCCCAATGTAACGGGGTGCCAATTTTTCTTTCACGCCAAAACGAGTAACTCCCTTTCTAGGTGAAACCCGAAGCAAAGCTTTCTCACCTTTTTCAAACTGCAAGTCTCGCCTTTTTGGGTCGGCATCTTTCTTTTGTCTGTCTTGAGCAGCTTTCAACCGCTCATGCACTATCTTCATTATCTCCACACTCTCTTCAACCATCTGTGGTCCGGTAGGTCGGTAAGTACCTGTAGGTCCCCAACACACTGGGGTCCTGCACCGCTGACCATAAAGAGCCTCAAAAGGGGCCATACCTATACTAGAGTGGAAACTGTTATTGTATGCGAACTCGGCGAGATGCAAGTGATCTGACCAAACTCCGCTCATAGAAAGCGCACAAGAACGCAACATGTCCTCTAGTGTCTGAATGGTACGCTCGGACTGTCCATCTGTCTGAGGATGATGAGCAGTACTGAAGGTCACGGTTGTCCCTAGAGCATTCTGAAACTGCTTCCAGAAACGAGAAGTAAAGCGAGGGTCACGATCTGATATGATCTCAACTGGGGATCCATGCAATCTATGAAGATTCTGCATGTACAAGTGTGCCATTTGTTCTCCCGAGAGACCAAACCGAAAAGGTATGAAGTGAGCTACCTTTGTAAGAGTATCCACAATGACCCAAATCGCATTCATCTTGGACTTGGTTCTTGGCAAACCAGTAACAAAATCCATAGTGATCCTATCAAACTTCTTCTCGGCTATCTGCAATGGATGAAGTAACCCTGGAGGTCTTTTCCGGTCTGCCTTTACCTTTTGACACACAAGGCACTTGGCTACAAATCGCGCAACTTCACGGCGCATGTTTCGCCACCAAAAGTAGATTCTCAGATCTCGATACATCTTGGTTTCGCCGGAGTGAATGGTATAACCCGACTCATGTGCCTCTGTCAGAATCTTGTCATTGATCTCTTGATTGTTTGGGACACAAATCCGATTTCGGAATTTCAAAACTCCATTTTCCCCAACCTGGAAAGGAGTTTCTTGCCCAGATCCTGCTATTGCTCGCACTTTCTCAAGATGAGCATCTTCTTTCTGAGCTTCCTTAATCTCATCCAACAAAGTGGGTTTCACAACCAAACTCGAGATCAAACCTGTATTGGACACTTGGTCAGTTTCCTCATGTGGTGCAACCCACAACTCCAAGCGTCTCATATCTTCCAACAAGTCATGCTGTTGTGTGATCAATGTAGCCAAATTTCCGTGGTTCTTACGGCTCAAAGCATCGGCTACCACATTTGACTTTCCTGGATGATACACAAGTTCCAAGTCATAATCCTTCATCAACTCTAACCACCTGCGTTGTCTCAAGTTCAATTCCTTCTGAGTGAACACATACTTCAAGCTTTGGTGGTCAGTGAAGATTTTGCACTTTTCTCCATAGAGATAATGGCGCCATATTTTCAAAGCAAAGATCACGGCTGCCAACTCTAGGTCATGAGTGGGATAATTCTTCTCATGTGGTCTCAACTGTCGGGATGCATATGCAATGACATGACCATCCTGCATCAATACACATCCTAACCCATAACGGGAAGCATCGGTATTAACCACATAGCCAGCTCCAGGTACTGGCATTGCCAAAACCGGCGCGGTCACAAGTCGGCTCTTGAGCTCTTCAAAACTCTTTTGCCTTGCTGGAGTCCACTCAAACTTAACTCCCTTATGTAACAACTGTGTCATAGGGAGAGCAATCCGGGAGAAGCCTTCAACAAACCTTCTATAGTAACCTGCTAATCCCAGAAAACTACGGACTTCAGTCACTGTGGTGGGCGGTTTCCATTCTGTCACTGCAACTATCTTTTGAGGATCCACCGCTAATCCATCTTTGGAAATAATGTGACCAAGGAATGAGATCTGTTCCAACCAGAACTCACATTTTGGGAACTTGGCATATAACTGATGCTCACGAAGTCGCTGCAAAGCCAACCTCAGATGATGCTCATGTTCTTCCTCACTTTTAGAATAGATCAGAATATCATCTATGAACACCACAACAAAGGAATCCAAGTAATCCTCGAAAACACGATTCATCAAGTTCATGAAGTAAGCTGGGGCATTTGTCAGTCCAAAAGACATAACCAAAAACTCATAATGCCCGTAGCGTGTGCGAAAGGCCATCTTTGGAACATCACTAGGCCTAATCCGCAACTGATGGTACCCAGATCTGAGATCGATCTTGGAATATACTTGAGAACCCTGAAGCTGATCAAACAAATCATCAATCCTGGGTAAAGGGTATCTATTGGGTACAGTGACCTTGTTCAACTCCCTGTAATCGATGCAAAGACGGAGAGTTCCATCCTTCTTGCGCACAAACAGCACAGGGGCTCCCCACGGAGAAGTACTCGGTCTGATGAATCCTTTTTCTAGAAGTTCCTCCAATTGAACCTTAAGCTCCTTGAGTTCAGCTGGAGTCATTCTATATGGAGCTTTTGCCACCAGTGTTGTGCCTGGTTGTAACTCGATGCAGAACTCCACCTCACGATCCGGGAGTAATCCAGGTAAGTCCTCTGGAAACACGTCTGAGAATTCCCGAACCACGGGTACAGTATCAAGATCTATTGCCTTCGAGTCAGTCGACACCACAGAAGCTAAGAACACTTCACATCCAGATGACATCAGATGCTTCACTTGCAAGGCTGAAATCATAGGGATCCTGGTCCCTGGTTGTCGACCTTTGAACACAAATGGTGCGGTTCCTTTTTTTCCAAACCGGACACTGTGGTTCTTACAATCAATCACCGCATGATGGGTAGTTAGCCAATCAAGGCCAAGTAGGACATCAAAGTCTCTCATATCAAGTACTACCAGATCAGCGGTTAGGTTTCGGCCAGCTATTTGTACCCTGAGATTTCTACAAATCCGATCGACTAGGACGGTCTTACCAAGCGAGATTTGCACTAACATAACTCTATCTCTCGGCTCGGTTTCCCACCCATTTAAGTTTACAAAGTTCTGAGATATAAATGAGTGACTAGCCCCTGTGTCGATCAAAGAGTAAGCGAAGCAATCGGAGATGGAAACCATACCTGCAATAAGCTCATCCTCATAAAACTCATCCTCCTGTGGTACGGCCTCGGTCTCAGGAATGTCCTCTCCAATGGTCGCATGAACACGAGCGGTATTCCGCCCGAACTGACCAGCATGTGCGGCGCCTCGACCTCCATTGCCAAAACGGCCACCGCGCTGAGGACCACCGCGGCCACCGCCATGGGGCACAAAAGGACCTCCACGGCCACGGCCAGCATCTGTCTGTCCACGGCCAACTCCTCCAGAGATCGGTCCAACTGTCTGTCCACCACCACTAGAACTAGAGCCACCAGTTGCTCGGTTCACATTCCTTGGGCACTGTGCCATCCAATGGTCCGGAGACTGACAAATGAGGCATCTGCCACTGTGGCGAGCACACGAACCGGAATAAGTTCTGTTGCAGTGCCTGCAAAAATAGCGGTTAGCATTTTGGTTAACCTGTGGCGGCCTGTTCTGAGGTGCTCCTGTCCCACGGTTTAGGAAAGCGGGCTTGCGAGCACTGCCACCATCTGACCTCTGTCGTTCATACCTCGACTTTGCTCGTGACAGCAGTTTCTTCTCCTGAAATTCGGCTCGGTCCATCAGGAACTCAATGGAAGTCTCAGAGTAAATGTCCATCAAACTACCCAATGCCGGGTCCAGTCCATCAATAAATCTGTCACGTCTGGCCTCAAGATCGGCCACAAGATCAGGGGCATAGCAGGATAGGCGGATGAAAATCTCACCATACTAGCGCGCTGTCATGTCTCCCTGAGTCAAGGTCTCAAACTGGCGCCTCAGTTCAACTTTTTGCGCCCTTCCCAGGAAACGAGCACGGAACACATGGGTAAACCAATCCCAGGGGATGCTAGGGCCATCACCTTGGTATTGCGGTTCCTGAGATGTCCACCAGTGTTGTGCTTCCTTATCAAACAAGGTAGCTGCTATCTCCGTCCAATGCTCAGGTGGGGTACGAGCAAGGCGGAAAGTCTTCTGCACTGAAATCAGCCACTCCTCGGCGGCCTCAAATCCACCGCCTCCGTCAAATCTCCTGGATGGATGACGAAGGAACTCATGATAGGCAGTGGTAAATGGGTCTTGTGCCGGCTATGTTGCAGGGGCTCCGTTGGCTGCAAGTTGGGCCACATTAGTCCAGAACTGCTGGGCGAGTGTAGCCGGATCCAGTACCGGTGCAGGGGGCACTGGAGGAACAGGTTGCTCAGGCGGAGGCGGAGGTTGTCTTTCCTGATTCCGGGCACGAGGTCTTCCACGACCACGACCGCCTCTAGGACTCGACAACTCCATCGCAATCTTATAAAATAAAAGATCGCAAGTTAGAATCAGCCTGACAGAAAAAGACAACTTAAAAGATGTCTAAACTTAAGGTTAGGTTAATCTAAGTGTAACTCTTTGGTTCTTTTAACTAGAGTATTTGTGATTTTTAACCTTCTCTCTGATACCACCGAAGGATGTCATACCCCGAACCAAGCCATAATTCGGGATAGACAGCCCCGTCACGTGTACATACTCTACTATGCACACGTAAGGCTAATAAACAGTGTCACAGATATAATATCACAAATAAAATCATATAATAAAGAATAAGTTTGTTCATACAACAAAAGGGCTAGAAAATGTTTACACATCAAAAGATTCCAGCCAAAGTTTAAACAAAATCCTAATAATAAAATAACTACTCCAGCTCGGCTTGGTCCTTAGCTAAATCCTCCTCCGCTAAGTCAGCTAAACCTGAACATGTCTCCACAATCAAAGTATGTGGGATGAGTACATTAATACTCAGTGTGGTGATAGAGTGAGCCTACAAGGTTCTGGTTAATTTCTAGTCAGAACTAAACCATACTTAAATATTTTTAAAGTCCTATAAATTAATGCAATTTCCTAAGTGTATAACAAAGTGTTAATGATGCAATTCTACCTATTATGTCATGCCCAATTAAAATAGCAAAGATCTGGTTTCGTGGAATAATATACGAGATAATATTATAATTATACGAGAGTCAAGCACCCACACTCAGTAGTCAATCATAAGCATATCATAATCCAGAATCAAACCTCACATATCCCAATATGACATGGACCTTGCCTAAAGTAGATCTACCTAAATAGAATCATAGCTCGATAAAAGTCATAGCTCCAAGCCTACAGCCCCCGTCGAGGAGTAGGTCAATACCGGTATTGAATCGTGGGAGATCGAGAGGTAGTCTATCAGATAAGCAGTAACAACCCCATAGAGTCCAGTCGAAACAAGAGGAATACATATACATATATATAACAACAACCTAACCATAATAATGATGAACTACCAAGTGACCGCAGTACCGCCTAACGGTCGGTCTGCTGAGTGATCATCAGAAACGCGTTGCCCACGATCTCTATCATAAGGAGACCACCGGCATTAGCTTGGGTGCAATCTCCCGATAATGGAAACCCCAGACAAAACGAACTTATCACACTCGGTCTCGCTATCCTGATCCACATCAGATGCAAGTGTTGATTTAGGGCACTTTTAAGTTTATTAATCACATTGTTAACAATATACAATGCATATCCTATAAGTGCAATCTAGTATTGAGTTAATGATATGTGTTTAACTGTTTACTTAATGTTAATGACATGATATGCATACAATTAATTAATGATCTAATTCTTATTCTAAAGATTAAACAAAACCTAAGGCATCCACACCTGGAAAGTAGGGCGTAGAAGCTACTACTCCACTGGAGGGTCGACGGAGTCCTGTCCTGCGTCACCGTCCTCGTGCTCAGGGTAGTAGTAATCTCCCTGGTCGTCGGCCTGATCACCGAGATAGTAAAGCAAGGAAGAGAAGAGGGGGGAAAAAGGTCGAGCTCAGCTACTGTCAATCGACACCACCGCCGCCGTCAGTGTCAGCGCCACCACCTCGTCGTTGACCACCTCGTCCTCCAGCTACAGCCTCCGCCTCTCTTTCTCTCTTTCTTTTTCCTTTCTCTTTTGTTTTTCTGTTCTTATCTGGGTCTATTTGGGTCTCGACAGAGAGAGAGAAGATGGATGACTTATAGAGGGAGAGGAGGGAGTCAATCGGCTGAGGTGGCAGGTGAGCACGAGGTGTCAGTGGGGTCTCGAGCACGACGGGGGTCAGAGGGGTTCAATCGCGCGAAAGTCGCGCTTCTCTGCTCGAGGCGAGAGAGAGTGTGAGAGGTAGCACGAGCGGAAGAGGGGGAAGTCAAGGGGGTGGGTCCAGTAGGTAGCGAACTCGCGACTATCGCGAGCTTCTGTCAGGGGAGAGAGGGAGAGTGTGACAGTGAGAGAGAGAGACTCGAGCGAAAAAGGAGTCAACAAAGCTGCTTCGGCGGAGAAGCAGGGAGAGGGGAGAGAGAAAGAGAAATGAGAGATGAGATAAAAGGAATCCGAGGATGATCCAACGGCTCAGAGAAATTCTAAGATTAAAACTCGATCAAACGGTCCAGATCAAGGGAGATTTAGGAAAAACAATTTTTCAAGCAATCAAATTAGATTTTCAACTATAAATACATTATGGAAAATTTATAAAAATAGATTTTTGAATATATCAAGGCATAAGACAGTTAGTTAAGCAAATAATTTGTATCGAAAATTTTCCAAATGGCCGGGATTAATCATTGTAACGGACTCAAAATAAAATCGTTCTCAAATTACAAATGGGATTTACGATTAGATTTTTGTTAATTAAATTAATTAAATTTAATTGGCTTCTTAAAAATTATTAAGCTTTAATTTTTAATTTAGAAAGTTTTTGGTTTTTACAATATAAATGATTATGATTAAACTCTCCGAATTAAACATTTTAAATCAAGAATTTTTTATCTTCAAATATTTGAAAATTTTGGATATATGCGATAAAAAAACTCCCGAATTTTCTTTGATATTTTTAAGAACTTCGCCTAACCTTTTCTTACAAGATTCTTTGTAAACTGCAACTCCGTTAGATAGAACGTAACAGAGTACAATATGGAGCAAGGATGGCTGCCCCGTGCCCCGAAGTGACGAATTGACATTGTACCTGACTAAGAACCTAGATGCCAGCTCTACATAGGCATAGTGCCTCCTCTGTCATACGCCACGCTCACTCTAAGGCGTGCTCCTACTTGCTGATAAAGAGGAATTTATTTTCTGTATCGTTATTTTATACAGCTTGTGTGTAGAAAATCACAGTTAAGTTGTTTGTTCTGATAGCATGGATTGTTGCTATAAACGAGGACCACAATAATTTTTGACAAAGAAACAGTAATGACTAATGAGTTATTATTTGTGCCTCTCTGTGTTGATTGTTGACACAAAATTAATTAGTAACTACAATTTCAACAGGGTGGTTTTGTTACTTGAGATGCGCATATATGTTCCACATAATAATTGAGATTGATATCTTCAAATAGGTAAGTGGTACTTATCCACTGTACGATTTTTTTAATTTATTAAATATGGTAGTTATTGCTTGCATCCCTTTTTCCCTTTCTTGATCATATGGAGGTGGTCTATAAGTGGCAAAGAGTCAAAGTCGCCCTCAATTTTGGCAAAAACATTGAACCAACACGTTGTGCCTTACAACTTGGTATATGGGCATACGGGTAATTAAGGATATTTCTGCTGGTGACTTTTATAAATAGAGAAAATTTTTGGTGCATATTAATTTACCAGAATTTCGATGCATACTGATTCATACTTTTCGATTTGTTTCGTACGGTGGATAATGTAAAATAATATGACATGTTTGGTGTTGAAATAGATGTATATAAAATTAAGGTTGGCCGACAAGTTGTGAATTGAGAGAGCTTATAATTAATTAGCATATGCTTAATTTTGCTTTGCACGGAATAATTAATACTGGTCTCCATACACCTGGATGGCTCGATGTCAACTTGCCTAGTGCACAATATTTAAGTTTATATCCGTTATAAATGGATCTTATAGCTCGGTTCCAGGTCAGCTCGGATCGCCTTGGATTTATACCAGCCAGTGCAGTCAAGTAGGACCGTGCAAATTTTTTTTTTTTAAAAAAAAAAAGAAAAAGGACTCTCTGGCTCTTATTGTTATTTTTTTATAGAATTGTACAAATAAATTCAATGGCTTTTTTTTTAAAAAAAAATTTTTGAAATGCAGATGCTCAATGCATTTGAAAATGCTTTTTTAATGAAATTAAGGATCAAACCCCTATCTTTTGTATTAAAATAATAATAAATATTGAAGTTACATTACAATCGAAAGCGAAAAGTTAGACAGTAGCTGACTCTCAAAAATAAATAAAAAGCTAATACGTACATTCGAAATTGTTGTCTAAAATATAATTTACCTAGGTCTAGAAAGTAGCTAGTATAAATGAACTAGCCATTTATTTCCAAAAGATCTGTAGATATGCATTAATAAAAATATAGTGTTTTTATTTTCTTTTCATGTTAGATATAAAATATATCTGCGTCAGTACTTTTATTACTGCGAAAAATACATGAGGGTGGAGTCTACATGTAATGTGTTTGACGGATAGTAGGTACGGGCCGGTACCACTATATGTCATGCGAGGGTGGACTTTATTGGGTGTAGCTAAATTTAGATTCGTATTTTGATCTAAATTTCAAATGTAGTTAACAGATCTGATTTCTTAATTACAGATATAGTAGATGTAGTCAATCAAAAAGGGTCGACTTTCTTCTTCTAAGTTTGTTGTCTCAATTTTTCGGTTCATTATTTAGCAACTGCTATTTAGATAACTGTTGTAATTTTTTTTTCCCAACAAGTAGGTAGACAAAAAATATATTTCACGTCCAATAATTTAATTTTAATATTTTAATTTTAGATTTCATCGTATGAATGTTGAAAAATTGAGACATATATATTACGGCATTAAAAGTAGAGATATTTGGATTGTGTTCTACGGGGAAAAAAAAAAAAGATAATAAAATGACAAAAACTAAGAAAAAGAAAATTCGCTACATATATAGTCTGCAGTGCAATCATGATTCGTACAACATCTACGAAGTTAACGCAAGCTCAGGTAGTGTATAGCAAAAGTGTCGTGTCGTGTCAAATACGCGAGTATTAGACTTTGTGTCGTGTCGTATTGACACGAGTTAATATTTTTAATATATTGTGTCGTGTCAAATGAAAGAATTGGTTAACACGATACGTCTAACATGACATGTCGTGTCGTGTTGACACGATGTTTAAACGTGTCAAGTCATATTATAATTTTTTTAATTTATTCGCTATAAATTCATTAAAAATATTTAAATAATTTTCAAAATAGAAAAATATAATAAATTGTTGAAATTTCATATATTAAAATAAAATAAATGATTGAATGAAAAGATTATGAATCAAACTTATTAAAATTATAATACAAACTCAATATAATTTAATAAATTCTAAATAATATTAATTTTTGTCGTGTCACGTGTCAACTCATGTCGTGTTAAGATATGTCAATGTTTAGAAGCCTCTAACACTACACGACGTTGATACGAAACGCCGACACGCACGTGTCATGCTAATTCCATAAACGTGTCGTGTCGTGTCATGTCAACATGATCGTGTCGTGTTATTTTGGAGAACACTAAGCTTAGTCTCCTAACTTTTGTACTTTACATATTGAATTGAAATAATAAATTTAGGGCGAAGAAATTACTAATCCTCTATTATTCTATCAATTTAAAATGATAATATAATTAAATCAGATGTTCAAATCTAGAACCATCAAACCTGAATGGTTCCAACAGAAAATATCAGTTGTACTCGGATACTGACAAACAATTTCCATACACTTCGCCCTGTGGGTGAACATATTTTAAATTTTAATGTGTAAGTTTATATTTTCTAATTAATGTAAAAAATTTATTGCGTCTCTGGATTGTTGAAAGACTTTTTTTTTTGTTTTTTTGTTTTTTATTTTCCCGTAGGCTTGTTGAAACTACCGAAGTACATAACTCCACGTAGCACCGAAATGGCGAGAAAGTGTCGGGGAAAAGGGTGCATATGTTTCACAGTTTCAGTGATGTCGCACAAAATCTACGAGAATTTTCTAATATCCTTAATCAAAATAAAAATAAAATGAATATTTTATGGTGGAAGGAAATTTTAAATTTAACTTAAATCTCAATCATCTATCTCTGTTTATAATTTTAAATAAATCATCTAGAATTAAATGTAGTTATAAAATTTAAAACAAAACATAATTAATTAAATAAAATTATTTTTGTTGTTCTTTTTTTTTTTCGATTGAGATGAAAGCATATAGCTTAATAGTTCTAACCAACACCCCCTTTTTTTTTTGGGTCGAAACCATATTACTTGTTATGTTTCTAAAGGCGATTCCATGTTCCATGCCAAAAACAGTAGAAGCATCGGTAGATATTTTCATATGCGTGAACCGCTAAAAAGCTTTCCCAGATATGTTAATCATATTAATTTTTGTTTTTCTTACGACACGAAGGGTTGAGTTTGATGACTCTGAAATTTCAATTAAATAAACTTAAAAAAGATGTTTGCGGAATCGAAATATATACTCAAATGCAGGAAGTTCCAGTTGGTTAGATTACAATTGCAAATCTTAATAACCAAAATGATACTCATGGTAGATCTTTGGATTGTATTAAATCTCTCAAAACTGTCCAGATCTTTTTTCACATAGTAATATTATATATAGCTTAAATTATACATATATAAAGCTGGGGTGTCGTGAGATGCACGTGGGAGCACTATGGTTAGTACAGTGCTTTTGATTTTCTGTGGCGCGTGATCTTTTGTGGCAAAAATGGTATTTAGAATTTTCTGTGGCAGTTTTCATATAATATTTGAATAGTATTTTAAATTTTTTATGGCATTTTTTTATATAGCATAAAATAAATCACGCAACTATTTAATAACATATTCGTATAGGAATGAATCGCACAACGTGCGAAATTAGCGCTAGTATAAATAACATTCACAAAAGTTCGTGAAGTAATCGTTTTTTTTTTTTTTTTTGAAGGCAAGATGGCGAGTGCCACTCCAGCAATTCATTAAATAAAAAAAAAGAGTGTTACCTTAGAGTTTAAAAGAAGGAAAGAAAAAAAAGTACAATAAAATGAAGAAAATAAAATCAAATAAAGGAGAATAAAGGAGAACAACTAAACTAAGAAACACCAAAAAAGAAAACTTCTTCTACGCCAAGATTTTCCAAGCTTGAATAGTTGCAGCAATTTGAGTGGATAAAAAAAGTGGAGGCGTCCTTTCATACCCGAAGACACGATTGTTCCTTTCCTTCCAGATGGCCCAAGTGATTGTTGCCCAAATAGTATCCCAAGAGGAACCCAAGGCAGCTCTATTAAGTAGCCAGTAAATTTGGCACAAATGAGAGGATCGGTAGGTTGAACCGTTGTTGCAAAAGATTCCAAATATCCTTGGCAAAGTCATAGAGGACGAAGAGATGAACGGAGGTCTCAAGACAGCCCGAGGAGCAACATTGACAAGCCGGAATAGAGGGCCAGCTTCTAAGCTGCAGATTTTGTTGCGTAAGGACCCTATTAAGTAGGGAAAGCCACAAAAAGATGCGCACTTTTGGGGGTACTTTTAGATTCCAAAGTAGTTTGTGGTATGTTGACCACATTCCTTGGTCAATTAAGAAACGATAAGCTGAAGCTGAGGAGTAATCTCCTATAGAGGACCACTTCCAAAAGGCTTGTTGAGGGTTTCTGAGACACTAATTGAGAAACAGAAGAAGGGGTTGTAATCCAAGATGTCTCGGAAAGCAGGCGAAATCCTATCATCAAGAGAGAGTGTAGGTATATTTCTTGTTCCATAGAGGAGATTAATTGTGGTAGACCAGCTTGATTCAGGTTTCTTGTGTACTTCTAGAGCCACTTCATAAGTAAGGCCCAGTTTTGAACAGACAAGTTGAGGATCCCAAGACCTTCACACTTTTTTGGTAGACAACAAGTAGACCAATTTACAAGACAGTGTCCCCCTAGGTACTTATCTTTTCACTTCCGAAAGACAGTGTACCCCTAGGCACTTGTCTCCTCCTCATACCATCTAAGTGTTTGATGAGCCAGGCTTGCAATATCATAACCTACATGTAGTGAAGTGGAAGCGCCGTGAGTATGGCCTTCACTAGTGTTAGTCGGCCTCCTGAAGAAAGGAATTTCGACTACCAGCTGATGTCACATATTTATATATGATTTTAGGTCGGACTTTAACCCAAATCATAACTCAAAACCCTTGATTTTATTTACTTTTACTTATTTTCTATTTGTATTTGTAGAATTTTGGTACTGCTTAGGTTTCATTTCGATTTGTAGGAACATGGAGTCAATTCACAACGAAAACGACATGATTCAGCATGAATCGGCGCATGCAGCGTGGCTCAGAAGACCCCGTGCGACCGCACAGGCCCATATTGGGCTTCGATGGTGTGCACGTGACTCAATTTTGGCCGATGGCTTTGGTGCGACCGTACGGAGCTCCAAACCCTACCCCGACCACTATATAAGGCGCCCAAAGCGCCGAAATTAGGGCATCATTCATTCCACCTTCTTCCTTGGCGGCGCCGCACCCCGAAACCAACTCGATCCACCTCCAGCGGCCCCTGTGCGACCGCACAGGGGTCCCATGCGACCGCACCACCTCCCTGCCGCCTTGGAAACTCCCATTTCGACCTTCATTCGCCTCATCCTTCCACCCAAGCTTCCTCCTTGCAGATCCAGAAGTCAGAAGAGGCTCGAGAAGGGGCTTTCGCCTTCCTCTTCCTATTTTGGTTTCCATGGGGATTGTATAATTTAATTCCCTTATTTTTACTTGTTTTTGCATCATGTTAGGTTAGATTAGTTATGTTCTAGGGCTAGTTGAAACTGAGGTTAGGTTTGTTGATTTGACTTGATACTTGGTTTCTATTGTGTACTACTTGTTTGATTTCTATATGACTATGCTTGTTTGTGTTTGATTACTTGATTGAACCTCCTATTAGGTGAACGGCCGCATCTAATCTAGGCAAAGGGTGTAGATTGTTTAGTTGAACTAAATAAGTACTCAAGGTAGGTTAGGAGCCGAGAGGTGACCAATTTAAGCCCGAGAGGGACAAATTTCTGCTTAAGCGAGAGTCTAGTGGATGCCTTAGAGAATCAACAAGTGGACTTAGGTAATTAAGCCCACATTACGAGAGTTGATGGTTAATTAATCTAATGAGGGCTTTAGACTAGGTTCCATACTAGGTTCTATGACCAACATTACGAGAGCTGAGGTTCAGGGGTTTAGGTATGGCTAGATCTCTCCCACACAAGTCGGAAACAATGTTATTGTGTCGATTCGGCATTAACCAAGGGCCGTGCGGTCGCATGGGATCCCTGTGCGGTCGCACAGGATCTCCAGGCACGCACAAGTCGACGATGCGGTGCGAGAGCGACGCGCGTTTACAGCCCGAAGCCTAACCAAGGTGGAAACTGAACCCCTAGGACATTTTTATACCATATTTTAACACCAAAAACACCAAAACTTACTATTGTTTTGTTTACCTTTGGTTGATCGTTTTTGTTACTTGTTGATTAAGCCCGAACCTTTAATTTTACCGTCTAGATTTTGTGAATAAGTAAGGTGTAGTACTCATCTTACCGTCCCTGTGAATTCGACTCCGACTGTACCAACGAATTTACCGTGCGCTTGCGGTTAATTTTAGGTTACTTTTAGGTATATAAGCTCACACGATCACCAGCCATCAAGTTTTCTCTGAAAAGCATCCAACAATGGCTTGAAGTGTATTTTACGGGGCCTTCTTATGGACAAAGGGAGTCCTAAGTAAGTCACATGCAATTCTTTCGGTTGACAACCGAGAACCGAGAAGTAATCGTTTTTCACATAGTAATGTTATATACTAGTGGTTTTTCGCGCGTTGCGCGATCTATATTTTTTTTATCAACTATTTGTTTGTGTAAAATATTTGTGACAATATATAATCATTATAAAATAATAATATTGGGTTAAAAGAACTATTGCTGATGCAATTATAATTAGATGTAATATTCGATTTACTTGTTGGATTATTTTTGATAAAAAATAAATAAATAGATAAAATAGGATGTTGCAAAATAGATTTGGGAATTTTTTTTTTTAAAATTGTAAGCTCAATAGATGAGAAGATAAAAATGTAAATGTTGAAATAAATGCATAGACCATATATGTCCGATGTGTTTTCCATATTTACGAAAACAATTTTAATTAGAATGCAGAGAAGAATGGAATTCAATTGGAGGGTAATTAATTATATATATATATATATATAATTGTATTGTAAATGTTTTTATACGTTTACTACAAATAGTTAAGGAAATGTCATCATTGGATGTGCACACCATGGAAAAGAATATATAACATCAAACACAAACAATATCTAATGTATTTATTTTGCATCCATCTTGTCATTATAATTTTTAACGTATAATTTGATATTCATCTAATATTTTAGGAAAAATATTTTTTTGCCATTTGTCCATAAGCATTAATCATAAATTTGAATATTTAATACTATGCAATATTTATTTTTGACATTATTCATAATTTTAATATCATATCCTAACAATAATTAAAAAATTGGATATGTGTGATCAATGAAAATACAATATATTATAAATATTAGTATACAATTATATTGCATTAAAGTTCCACATATTTTTAAATATAATGATAATCCTAAATTTATTATTATATCATATGCTATTGGGATGGGATTTAAGGAAAAAACAACGAAAAAAAAGTCACGTGACATTGTTGCATAGGAATCGGGTGGCCCACCCACATGGCAAGATTTGGATATTAGATCCTTTGTGACAATTTTTCTTTAGTTGTGTTTGAGTTTTGCTCTTAACTATCATAGAAAATCTTGGTAAATTCATTACTCACTATGGAATTCACGTGGAGACCACCACATGGCTGGATTTCGGCATCAGATCCTCTGTGACGAATGTTCTTTATTTGTGTTTGGATTTTGGTTGAACTATCATAGGAAATCCTGTTGATCTATCTCTATCTAACATGACCTGTCAGCCTCACTGTTAATCAACAGTGCTAAATACAGTAATGGATTCGGGTGGAATTAACACCGATTAAAATATGTATTGATATATAGCCTAAAGATAAATAATATTCACAAAGTTTGCTGAAGTATTCTTTTTTTTTTTCCATTCATGCGCTATCTATCTGATTAAATTTACTCGGTGATTATTAATGCCAGAATTAGGTTTAATCATTGAACGCATTATTCTGACGAGTTCTGAAATTTGGGTTTCTTGTTTTTTTTTTTCTTTCATTCTGTTTCGGCTAAAATCTCCATATAATTTAATCTATAGGTCATGTCTATGTAATTTCTTGTGCTAAATTGATTTTCAGTAGGCTATTTGCGTTCCAATTCAAAAAGAATAAAAATTATTGATATGTTTGGAAAGTAATTTCACTTCATGCCCTTTTAGAGTGACAGGAAAGCTTAGAATTTATCCCTCCCTCTATTGTGACTTGCTAATCAATTTAACTTGTTTACTTGTTTGTAGTTCATTGCAAAAATTTCCTCAAGAAAAAACAAAAAGTGTATTGCAAACGAAGAATAGACAAGAAGGCTCGAGTATATAAACTGGAAAGATTTGTACCTGATCTGCTTGCATTCTGGCCCAACCCAGCTCCACTGGCCGGAGGTTTCAACCTTCAACCCAGTTCATTCAGAACAACTTAATTCAAGTCATTTATTTCTTCAAGATGAAAGATGGCGGGGCCGGGGAGAGAGGAACCGTAGGCCCATGAAGGTAAAAAATCCGGACATTTTATGCAAGCGTAATTTTGTTCTATAGTTCATATTAAGCAAATGAGTAGGATCACGTTGGAAACAGAGGCGGAGTCAGGAATTTGGCTTGAGGTGGGGAGGGGGACGGTTGAGTCTGAGGGGTGCCAAAATTTGGGAGCTAAATTTTTTTTTTTATCCAATACTCATACACTGTTGATGCAAATACATGTACATCTATCTAATCCACAAAAGTAAAGAACTTAGCCTTCATTTACAAGCATATTGGATTATTTTTTCTTTTAGGGGCGTCATGATAGTTTCTGTCAACTAAATGCTCCTAACAAGCGAAATGAGACAGAAAAGCTATGGGGGATCAAGCCCCCCTTTTGCTCCCTACTGGATCTGCCCCTCATTGGAAATGCACATATATCACACTAGGCATACTGGATGTTTGAAGACTAAGGCTTTGATCAAAATATTTTTTACTTGAAATTTCATTTCATTTCAATTGATTTTTGAGGATTTCATTGAATCTAATAATATAGAAATTCCAACCAAATGACACCAAATTCATTCATTTTGATCAAATAATTTCTAATGAAATGAAATCCCACGATACAAAAAAAAAAAGGATTTTGATCAGGGCCAAAAATTTACGGTCAAGTTTGTATTATGTGTATTTATTTATTTTTATTCCTTTTTGCAGTCACAGTGTCTAGCTTCGCAATGAGTGATTTACTCCAGGGGAGTATTCCTCCGTCAAGTGATCTATTTGACTATTTACCCATTCTTTTTGCGTGTCGAGGATTAACAGTTGATAAATTTGATCTCGCAAGAAGTCATCTGGCATTTGGAAAGATCGCATCTAATGATAAATCAGACTTTGATCTGAATTTATGTGATAAGCTCATACACAAGTCACAGAACTAGTAAGCTATATCACTAATATTTTTTACTCTTCCTATACACAACTGCTACAATAGCTCAATTGTCACCTTCATGTCTTAAAAAAAAAAAAAAACAACATTCGTCTTTATTATACTACAGATTAAATACGAAAGTCTCCCTCAAGCTAACCAAAGGGGTCACGCAGTGATAAGTTAGTAGCATCTGCACTAAAACTACCTCCAAACAAGTGTTTCTCAGTTGCCAAGACTACACGAGTGTTAGAGGCAACTTCATTTCTCATGCATAAGAGATCATTTTCCATTTTGGTTGTCCATTCATCCCGTCTTGGAAGAATCTCCAAGACTTCCAACACTTTTGCTCTTGAAAAAAGGAACTTGGCAAAATCCAGTTCAACGCTACTTCCTGCATATGCTCGAAAATATACCTTCTTCAAGTGATAATCCAGGCAGTCTACCTGATCTTGCAAATTCCAATACTGAAAATCCGGAGTCTCTTTTGGGCCAAAGAGAAAAAACTATACAAAAGAAAAAAAAAATTCAGAGGTTGAATTCTATTTCTACAATGCATAATTGAACAATTCGGAAAGAAGATAGTACCCGAATATGCAACGTCTCTAAGAACGGGAAGCATCTCAGAAATCTGATGGCTGTACTTGCTTGAGAAATAGTATCAAAGTTAATTGAGATAGCTAAAGTCTTCACACTATAAATCAGAGTGCTTATGCTAAGATCACTTCCCTGAAAAATAATAACCCAACATTAACACTGTAGCAGCTGATACTGTCAAAAAGGTAACTCATTCAAGCAAAAACTACCTTGAGAAGTGTATCTCCAGTTTCAAATTTGGTATACCCCATGTCTAAATAACCCAACATCTCCATCTTTGGTGCATGCACAACCTTCACCCATGTACCTGGCACCATACTAGTGCCAAGCAGAAACCGCTCCAAATTTGGTGCATTCTGTATGCATATAATTCTTAATGGGCTATCTGATACAACTAAAATCTTGAGACTGCCTGAACAGATCTCCATCTCACGCACCCCAGTCGGATTGTTAAAAGGCATATCTGTCAAAGACAAACTCTGTAGTGCTTGACAACAGGATAGCACACTCTTTAAATCCTGTCCAGATATAATGGTATTGGATAAGGTCAGCTCTGTCAGACTCGTGAAGCAAGGATTAAATTTACTGGTACTGGGAAACCAAGAGCACTGCAATTTCAAAGAGAGAAGTGATTTGCATGCGAGAAGGTCGGTTGGGAGCTTATGACAAGGTGGGTCGAACTTCAGGTTGATCTCTTGAACCCCTTTCTTAGAAAGGTCCTGCAATGCAAGAAGCAAGTTTTAATGTACAGCAACCTCATAAATTGATCGCATCAAATGAACTCATGGTTTGTAAATTTGACACATCATATTGCCAAAAGGAAGTGTATATGGTTCTATAATGGATCTGCTACTCCTGAAAAATCTGATCATAATGTGAAACTTTACTTACATCCAACCATTCTCTCAAGCATGGCTCGCTGCCCCCAAAACAGACATGCGCAAGGCAGAAACGGCGGACAGGCCCACAGTGCCTCTCAAGGATCCGAGAGACTACATCTTTGAATGCACAAGTGCTCTGGGAGCAGGCTGGCTGGCTCACACCACTAGAAATGTTTTTTGAATCGAGATTAAGTGGGGCAAAGGCCCAAAGATGGCGCCAACGGGAGGAGAGGATGGTGGTGCGAGCAGCATCTTTGGTCGGGAGGTGGGAGATGATTGTGGAGAGGACACAATCAGGCAGGGTGCTGATCAAATCATATTTTGGACCATTTTCAAGAGGCAGCGTTGGGCTGTGATCTGTCTTTTGTTTCTTTCCTTTGTTTAGGCTTTCTGTAAAATAGCTGACCCAATGTCTTGAATTATCTGTTAATTAAATGTTACAGATCTTTAAGAATGTAATATCCAGTAATGTTCTTGTGAAAGGAAGGCTCACATTTTTTTTTCTTTCTCAACTTAATAGACCAGAAAACATGAAGCAAATCGAAAACAAAAATTGAGGACACTGCCTAACCTGACAAATCCTAAATCTGGTTATTGTACGCACCAACACTGAAAAAAAAAAAAACCCAATTTCGCACTGTCAAATAAGAATTGGTATAGGATGATCAACCTTTTTTTTTTTGCCTGTTTGGATTAAATAGACAATAAAATGATGTTACCAGAACTGCACCAGTCATCAACCCATTAATTGTGTACTTACTGGTCTTAGTAACAGTTGGCCAATTAAACAGCACCTTTTTTCCTTATGATGCTACCACCTTATAATTGCAAAAGATAAGTTTATAGTTTATACCAACAAATCAAAACACCTGTAAACCAAATAATAGCTAAAACTACCCTTATTCTCAAACCTAGAGCCTGAAATCACAAACCCAAGGTCCACTCTCGATGCAATTCAGCATAAGCACATGTATTCCTGGTCGGACTGTCTAGTCTGGTCCAATTTTTATAATGCTTTAGAAAAAACAAAAAACACTCTGGACCCTATTTCCTAAGTATGCCAAATGAAATTACATCTCAACTTCTTCTGTTTACACACAACACAAACAACGAATAATTTCATGAAGCGCACAAGAAATTCAGTAATTTGTAATATTGCATGTGTAAGAAAAGGAAGTAAAGCTACCTTGGGCATAGACAGAATTAACAGAATCATTGGAAGGTTCCATGAAATTGAAGTTCCGAGCATAGACGCCTGGAGCCAACCATCGGCTTTCGCGATTTAAAGAAACAAATTTCCTGTTAAAACCACGAATAAACCCGTTCGTTATAAGAAATAAAAAACACAGAAATGTAAGAAAGAATTAGTCCCGCATTTGTCGCGCAAATTCTGTCCAAATCAAGGAAGAAAATCGAAAAATACCAACTTACGATAGAGAGAAATGTAAGAGAAGAGCTCGAAGAACTGATCAATCGACGAATCGGAGCAATCGACCAAGCAGCGGAGAGAGCGAGAGAGAGAGACAAGGGATTTAGTCTAATTCGGAAATTGAGATATCTTTCGGGACAAGTATCGGGAACTCAACTCTTCAATTCCTTCAAGCATAGTTACTCTGTGTCGATTTACTTGCAACAAATCCTGTAAGAATTACCTGAACAGTCGGGTACACTCTATGTTTGAAAAGGGGGGACCTACTTGTCAGCAAGATGCTACAGAATTTATAATTAAAGGAAATGGAGCAGAGGAGATGGATTTGGGTTTGGGAACTGTTTTGTGAGGAAAGAAAGGTTGACTCGTAACGTATTTTCTGGGAGGTCAATCTTTATCTTAAGATTCTCGCATTCGTATGTTTTTGTCTTTTCCTGCCGGATGTCCTCGTCATCACGGCCGTTCAGATATAGTGTTCTCTAGATTACAACCGTTGAATTTAGATTATTTAACGAATGTGGTTTGCTATATTGAGCGTTGGACCAAAAATGAGCATCAGACGTCTCAATCCAGATGTTGGGATTTATGATTGACTATCATAATTATGGGATTTATGATTGAGTAATTGACTATCATAATTAAACAGATCATATATATATACAAATAAAAATCTATTTTAAATTTGAGTCCCCTCTTAAGCAAATAGGGATGCTCGTTAATTAGTAGCTAGCCAAGCTAGGGACTTTGAAGAACTCCATCCAAAATAAGTATCGCTCTCCCCTTCAGGTCGGATGTCTTTAATTACTTTTCACATTCTTAGAAAAAGTTATTCTATTAAAATATGTAATGGTAGGAACAGATTAGGGTGTGTTTGTCAATGGCGTGGAATAGCCTTTTTGAATATTGAATAGGCAGAAAATATTTTCTCTCTCCTCGCACATGGGATTCCTTGTTCTTCAGTAACAGTAATGACTGTAGTATGATAGCCAAGTCCTTATCTGTCTGAAATAATCATTAATTGACGGTATAATCAAGAAATTAAACTAAATAAGTTATTGCAACAGTAAAAGTTGTGGGATTTTCTGATCTGGAAACATGGAAGTGTTCAACTTGATTTATAGAATTTATCGGTATATTTGCCACAATTGTCTGACCTCTGAATTAGCCCAATTAAATTATTTGAAGAAATAGCTAATTTACAAATTAGATTGTCACTCAATTTCTACACCAAGGGTTACATTGGATTAGCCACAGAAAATCTGGATCGCATTTAACAAAAGAGACAGAGAGGAGAGAGACACCTGTCTCTTCCTTCATTCTCTTCCGATCTGTCTCCTTTCTTCTTCGTTCTTTCTTCTCGATGAACTCCCTTAATCTCCACCTGCATGGTTGGGTGTTGTTGCTCGCTGGTTGGTCGTGATGGCGGCCACTAGTGACGTGGCATCTGTGAAGGCGATACCTCCTGCTTCGTCTCTGCAGCCGCACGAGGGAAGCATCCCCTCTCTCCTTCTCGCGATGTCGGGCTGTCAGAGGGAGTAATGAAGGGGGTGACGTGGTAGACGCTCGTTCGCTGCTACTCTCCGCTTGTCTTCTTCTCCCCTCTTCTATGTGAGGTAATCTTTAAATTGGGCCGATCTAGGGTTTGTGAATTGGGGGGAAATCGGAGAAGGAGGCAGGAGGATAGAGACAGCAGTGAAGGCGGTGCATGGATTTGAGCTTATTCTTGATAAGCTTAACGCTGATCTTAGCTCTGGTTGTGCTAGAATTCTTGAGGCGATTTTTGAAATCGAACGAGTTAGGTATAATTTCCTGGTCCATGTTTCGTTTCTTTTCATTCCTTGGTTAAATTTTGGTTTGTGTTGGTTTGTGGCTGTGGCAGTAGCAATTGATGTGATAATTTGCTGTAATAGCTATCTAACAGGGTTCACTTTAACTGGTTATATGATTTGCTAACTGTGGTTTATTTTAACTGAGGGACTATGATTGATTTTGCTTGATGCTTGGCTGTTTTGATGAAGCCAGTGATGATATATGTTAATCTGAGGCTAACTGTGGGCTTTTGTGGGGTATTAAAGCATATTCATATGCATATCTGCATGACAGTAGAGTATAAATGCATATACTTGTGCATAGTTGCATATACTTGGGTTATAGCAGTAATATGCTTCTCTGTGAGCTGCATCAGGTCATAAATGATGATATTAAGTGATGGAAATGATATATGGTGTGGATGATAGTGATTGCATAGGGTTCATGCATACTAATGTTACTCACAAGCATATATGATGCATATTATGTTATCTGTCATGATTATATAGCTTATATGGTAATATGATGAACTATATGAACTGTTAATTAATATTATGCATCTAATTAGCTTATAACAGTCAAGTATATGTATATATATGTGAATTAAAGTTATGTCATGGCCTAGCTTGAGAAAATCAGTAAACTGAGATGTTTAGGAAGTTAATTTCATGATAAGTGTGCTTACTGGTGCTAGATATCAACATATATGTGCATATTTCATTTGTCTGTTATGAAGATCAGCTATATGCATGATATTTTTGAGGTTTAGATGACTAATAGCTTGATGGATTGTAGAGTATGAGTATTTGGTGCCTAATGTGTTATCTGTCATAATTGTGTAGCTTGCATATACTTATTTCATGAGATGCAGGAACTGTTAATGTAATATGGTGCATGTATTGAGTTTAAGATGCAATAGGCACATTGATGGTGGCTGGAATGAGGAAACAATGGATTTAAGTTGCATTTGTGCATACTTAGCTGTTGACAGTAGAGGAAAAATCATGAACATGTATTTTCATATATATATATCTATGCATTTTCTGATGCATATGGTGCAAACTGAGGCATATAAGGCTTTACGAGCATATAAAGTTCATGTAGAATGCATAAAATGACTAATTGAGGTTGCTGGATGGTTGGTACCAGTTACTGGTACATAAGTTGGCGATTTGGTATGATTCTGGTATGGTTGGCGATGCCCAGGGATGAATTTGCAATAAAATTATGCCATGGGCTAAGATCGGATTTTGAAAATCCGATCAAAGCCAAATTGAATAGGACAAAATTTAATCGGCAAAAATTTTGGGATTGTTAGTATCGGAATCCGAGATTCCGATACTAGCTTTCCAGTAGTATCGGCCATTTCTCCTACTTTCCTCCATATTTAATGTAGTCATGCTCTAGGATAGGCGATCCAGAATGTTCAGTCTAACCACTTGATTCAAAGTTTCGTAAGCAATTGTCTAGGAAAATGAAGCTTCCATGGAAGAGAAGTAAATGAAAGGCTTTCATAAAAATTCTCGTAGAATCGAGATTCCGATACTAAGCAGAATTAGTATCGGATTCCGATACTGCGAAGTCATTTTTAAATTTTTGATTAAAATCGAATTATTTTATAATTTCGTAATTAATTAAGGTTAGTTATAATTTTTTCGGGTACTCTCATGTGATGGTATCGGTACATTAGGCCCACATAAGCCTATTTACTTGGTTCTCACATTAATTTTGGGCTTATATTGCCTATTAGTTAATTTTTGAAAATTTCTGTTTTCCGAAATCCAACAAGCTTTCTTAAAAAGAGGTTGAGTTTACTTTTAAGAAAATTTGGCAGATAGTGGATAAGTGGACACAAGAAACGATAATGGTGCACTGGTTCCAACGTAGACAGTTTTAATTGGAGCTCTACTTTATACATTTCCTTGGAATTCTCTTCTTTGAAATTGCTAATCTCTCTCGTGATTTGCAGTGTTAAGATGCTGTCTGTTTCTGTCAGAGGTTGCTTCGTAATTGTATAAAAATGAGCGAGGAGAGATTGTTTAACATTTTTCTACTCATACGAAACTACTTATATTGTTCCACATATATATATATACCATCTGCAATTTCTATGTCCAATGGATTTAAACTTGATTTCTATCTACCTCGTTAATCAAGTAATATCTTATTGTGCTTCTTGTTAGATTGGGAAGCAATGGATGATATTGTTATGTTCTTCCGATCGTCGATAAACACTTTTAATTATATATATATAGGATCAATGTTGCCGTTTGGATGTGTTAGGAATAGTTAGAAATTGCGTAAATTTAAGGAAGAGTACTATTTCGGAAAGAGTGGGAAGAAGCTATTCCGGAAATAAGAAATGTTGTTTGGATGGTAAGTTGGAAATAAGGTTATTGAGAAGCGTGTTATTAGGGTGAAAAATAAGGAGTGTTATTGGAAGGAGTGTTATTGAAAAGAGTGTTATGTAGAAAAAGTGAAAAAAACTATTCGAAGAATAATAAATGTTGTTTGGATGAATTTTTATTCCGGGAAGAAACTATTCCGGGAGTTGGACTTATTCTCATCCATCCAAATTCCAAACGGCGCCAATAGGCTATAGTTTAGAACAATAGGTCAATTGTCACATCTCCCTGTTCTCGTAATAGATGTCATGTAAGATTAAAGGTTTTATAGTTAAATACAATCGTTGAAAAGCAACAAGGAGACCAAATTTTCTACATATTCCAAAGTTTAGACCTAGTTGAATAAACTATATTTCAAGAGCGTATTTATTGATTCTTCCTGAGTCTTCTGGTAATTAAGCTCTGTATTACTCTATAATTTGACGGAAATTAAATGCTTTATTTATTTATTTTTTGAGAAACAATTAAATGCTCTCCTTGAGACATTCTTTTTTCAAAAAAAAAAAAGAAACAATTGCTTTATCGATTACATTGACACAATATATAAGAAAATTAGAAAAAGCTTACAAATTGATAAAATAATTATCAAGTACGGAAGCTAATTTCTCTTTTACCCAAATGTTCAACAACCACAAGTTGAAATACAGAAGTGAACATAACACTGATTTTCTGTGAGTATTATCATGTAGGTTGGAAATCACATAAAATTTAGCTAAGAAATCATATTAGAGTTGTACAACTCCGATTTGGCCATGATGACATGGCGACTTACTACTGTCCACATCAGCACCTGCTTGTTTTGCCATGGCCTTCTCAAATTGGCCTACTGAGAGTGAGGAGACACAACCTAGAGAGAGAAACTCTGGCAGCTCCTGCTTGGCATTGTTCAATCCCTCGACTCCGACATGTGTGACGTGCCGGACATCTGTTGGGTAACCTATTACCATCTCTTTCTCCTCTTCTTCTTCCTCGTCTTTGTACAAATTTTCCAAGAAGTGAGAAAGACTGCTCTTGAAGCTTTTTATCAGTTTGGATATATTTGGCTTTTGGAAAGGTGGCTTTGCATTGGTCTCTCGGTTCTCTACAAATTCAAAATGTCAGAGAATATTACAATTTAATTAGTATGAACTCAAAAATTTTCTATACAGCCCTTATAAACTGTGTAAGTAATTAATTGTATTTAATGTCCCTTAATACTTTACTACACAGTGATACAAATTACAAATTTTTCAAAATAAATATCGTCCTTGCATTTAGTACAAATACAACTTTGATGTGAAACTTGGTCTAGATCTGAAACTCAATCAACTATATACAGCAAAAATCTTTATCCAAATAGTAACGCACTACGACAATTCCAAACAAATAATAAATAAAGGTATTGGGAAGATTTATTTTCGAAAATGAAGAAAAGAAAGTGGAAAGTTCCTTTACTTGATTGTATCTGTTGTGCTTCACTTTGATGCTGCTTCTTTGGTTTCGAATTGGAGATTGAGACGCTTGATTGAGAGACACAGCTCACCGAAAAAGGGAGGACGATAAAACGATCTGAGCGGCGGTCTCTCATGGTTGCTTCATGCGTGTTGAAGAAGTAGAGAAGATAATGAAAATTTACATATATTTCCTTCTTAATTTCTTTTAGGAGCAAGAAGAGGACTTTTGACTGCGTATGGATTGGGATAGGCAAGAGCTACCTAAGTGTACTTGATGATCCTTGGGTCGGGTAGGTTTTAATTTAATTTAGTGAGCCCCTATGAATATGTTATTCTGTCTGAATTTAGATTTAAAAAAATAGAGGACTGTGATCAGGGCCATTGAATTTGAAACAAAGAGTGCAAATCTGAGGGAAGCTTTATGTCAGTTGTTTAGATAATGGAAATGGACCTAGGAATCAATTAGGGGAGTGGGTAGAGAATTTGAGCTGGATTGGGTAGATTAGGTGCCTAATACAACTACATTGTCTTTGTAAAAGGTGTATTGAAGTAGGAGTTGGTACAAACTAATTGTCCTTTCTATTTGTTCAGAACTTACACTAGCCAAACTGGCAACCAAGTATTGGTAATTGGTATACCCTTTCTGAAAAAGTTTCCTTTTTCTGAAATATTTTGCCGGGCATGTTGCTTGATGATAAACAAAAAATGTCCTCGCCGAAAGAAAGGGATTTTATGTATCAGTCTGAAAAGTACGCATGCACATTGCTTTATTTAATTTTTTTTCACACACCATCCGGAAGTAATGTGTGATGTGTGAACTAGAGTGTCCAAACTCAAATTTTGATTGATAATTTTATCGAATCGAACTAACTCGTGTTGTATGACCTTTTTAATTTATAAATTGATTTGGGTTTGATTTATTAGTAGTTTGAGCTCATTTCTTTAGTTCGTTAATAGCTCATTCTGTAGAAAATTGTTTCTAAATATATTTAGCTCGTCAGTTCGTTTTTGCATCGTCAACCAACTCGGCTTAGTTTGGCTCAGTTACAAGCTAATAATAGGACTTATGCGCAACGTACATTCAAAGTAGGCAAAATTGATTACGTATCTGTCAAATCTTTCTTAATTGAATATTACCCTTCAAATCTTCGAAATTGATCACGTACCCCTCAAATCTTAATAAAAAAATGATATATACCCTTTTCAGTTATTTTAATAAATTTCTGAATATTAAAATCTGATTTTTATATCTTGTGACAGAATTATCCTTGTTCAAATTTCTCTCCTCTGCCCGCACTAAAAATCTTTCTTCCCACTATTTCCTCTCTAAGTGATATCAAGAAAGAGACAATTAAAGATTCTTATCCTTATGAATCGATACTTGTATGATTGCAGCTTTTCTTTTTTTTTGAGTAAAAAATGGAGATCAAGTCTCCATCTTTTTTAATGATTGCAGCTTTTCTATTTTTTTGTTTTTTATTTTATTTTTTTTTTGAGTTGTATTTAATTAAACAACTGCAAAGAATGGTACATTTGATTATAATTTAACGATTTTAGTCTAGTAATTAGTGTAGTACATGTTTATTTGCATAATAATGGTGCACTTGGCAGATAATTAAAGCTGTATGAGACAAGTTTACACTAAATTAGACTATAAGCGGCAAAACAAGGAAATGATAATTTGTGATGCATAAAGACCTAAGAAAGAAGTAAATGAACAGATAGATATCGGCAAAGCCCAATCACTTTTTCTTTCACGAGGCGCCAAATTGACCCCTTAGCTCTATGTCGAATAAAAGGTGGAGACAACAAGTGAAAAAAGAATCGAAACAAAATATTTTCAGTGACAACATTTAGGAAAAAAAAATTAGAATGGAACAGAGCAGATATCGGAAGAGAAGGAGAGGAAATAGCAGGAAGATGAAAGATTTTTAGGGCGATATCAGAAGAAAAGGTTATATATCTGTTTTTATTAAGATTTGAGGTGTACGCGATCAATTTCAAAGATTTGAGGGGTTAATATTCAATTAAGAAAGATTTGAGAGGTACGTGATCAATTTTGAAATAAATGCGTAATAATATCCAAAATTATCTATTAATGGACAAAAATAAGAAAAATTAACTCATATTAATCGGACTAAATTTAAAATTAGTCTTGAAAATTTTTTCTATGGTTGTTTATGTAGTGAGTTGGTTGACTTTGCGAATCAGTTTTAAATAAACTTGATTTATTTCGAGCTCAGTTCGTTGGTGATTCGAGCTCGATCCAGTTTGATTTTTTTAACAATTCAAAATTAATTCAACTTAAAATAATTACGAATAATTGAATAATTGATCTCATGTAATATTAGTTTTTAAATGATTTAAATTTTCAATAGTTTAAAATAAACCTTATTGCATCGCTAAGAATAATTAAATCAACTTAATTTTTTTTCATTTTTAATTTTAAAATTGATATAAAAAATAATTTAAATAAATATTTATTGAGTAGTTTATTTTCAATAACAAAAACATATAGTGACCCTATATAGTGAAAGAACTAACCGATGCTAATGAATATATCAAGAAAAGAAGTTAACTCATTATGTCTTAGAAAAAGAATTTGTTTTTCTATTTATTAGTGCTATCTCTTGTGTTGTATATATTAACTCAATTATTCAGAAAATGATAAAATAAGCTTGGGGTGAGTACGTGTGAGAATATAGGCATCAAATTGGTGCTTAACTTTATTAAATTTTGTATTCACTTATATCTTTATATCTACAATTGCCTGAATAAGTTTTTCATGCTTAAATTCTAATTAAGGGCACGGTTCGTGTGCCATGCTTCTCAGCCTGAAACAAATTTCTTTTCTTTGAATGAGGATCAGATAAAAAAAAAAACTGAAATAAAAGAGAATAGGGAATTGGAATTTTAGAATAGAAAAATGATAAATTATTTATTTTTATTTTTTGGGTAAATAAAAGAAGATAAGATTCATAACTTTTTGAATATCATAGTCTAATTCTAGCACTAATATAGTTATCTAACACCATAAAAACTAATGAATTATTTTATTGTACGTATTATAATGTGTCTATTGTTTAATGATTATAAGTATGTGATAGATCAATTCTAAACGCTATAATAACTGTCTCCTATCAATATTAATATCATTCAGCTCCTGCCTACCGCATAAAATTACAGAGCCATAAAATATTTTTAATGGAGTTCATTAAAATAATTAATTTTATAATAGTATTAATAGAAATATCACATAAAAAAGTCGGAAATTTTAATTGTGGAGTTCAATAATTGAATTATATTTTGATGGAGTTCAATGCATAATTTCTTATGAAAATAATTCATTTAAATATGAAATATATATAGAAATATTGAATTGGAAAAAGAGGAACACCCCCTTAATAAATTTGGTTCCGTCAGTGACCACGTATCTCTTGGATCAATTATATTGCTTCTTGTTATCAAAAAAAAAATTATATTGCTTCTCAAGTCCATCATTGTACAATCTCTATTGTGTTCTGCTTAACCATATACCTATACACTAATTATTTCTCTAACACTACCGCCGAATTTATTATTGGTGTGATTTTGTATTAGAAGTGCACGATCGACTCCGGCACAGTTAACTCAGTCCGTGCGACCGTACGTCTGCAATTTTTTTTTTTATTTTTTTCTACCTGGTATCTCCAAAAAAAAAAAAAAAAAAGGGGACAATCGATGACGCTCTTTATTTTGCACGGATATGTAATTGTACTAGAAGGACATATCGAGCTTCGCTCGATGTAGATATCTATAATAAGAATATTTTTATTATGTTTCTATATAGTTTAATTTTGTTAATTTTTGGATATATGGTTAAGATATATTTATCTTTAGAAATATAGTTTAGTTATTGTAGGTTTGATTTGATTAAATTTAAAGAGTTTGATCAATTTAAAGAAAAAAAAATATGTGTGTAAATATAGTTATAGTTATCTGAAATAATATGATTATATGATTTATATTATGTTGATATTATTCATGAAATGTAATATGTTTATAAATGACTTAAATAAAAAATATATATCGTAAAAAATCTAATGTTTTTTTCTATTTTCAATTGAATGAATTTAATTTATATTTTATAAACCGAAATTAAAAATGGTGATGAAGAGAAATTAAGGTGGAGAGAGACTCTAAGTAACACAAAAAAGATGGATACATGATGAAAATGAAAATATGAAGGGGTCACAAAAATCAGAAACAAAACAATGTGTTGCCAAATTATTATCGGATATTGAACCGAGTCAGTTTTATGAGCAACAATACCCGACACACAATTAGTTACAAAGTATCACATTACATAAATCAGAAAAATGCTATTGCACAACTATTTCACAATGCTTGGAGTGTCGGATGATATTTAACAAAAAGAATCCCGACACCCACACATCTTTATTTATAATATTGATATTGATGCATTAGGGTAAGATTTGATTGCAAAGTAAACGTTGCTTGGACGACTGGATGCTGGGCTGTTAACTGTATTATGAAAATAAAGAAACAGAAAAATCTTCTCCAACAAAGAAAAACGTCTGGGATACTTAATGATCAGACAACTTTTAGAGGCAATGAATTTAATTGGTAGGCCTAGATATTTCGTGAAATTTATGTATTTCCTTCAATTACTTTTTTTTTTCATTTTTCATTTTGTTATTATTTTAAACTTAATACTTTTAACAAAAAAGTATATTTTACATTTAGTGAAATTTGTTGGTTGGTAATGACCAACCAATTTCTTAAATGGGGAAAAAAAAAAAAAAAAACGAGCAGGAATGTTATTATACGTACGGAGATTGTCAATGGGCCCAAGTATACTTGGGCTACTTGGGCTACTTGGGCCAGATCGTTAAGGATCAAAGCCGTGGGGCCACAATAGAGTTGTAAAACGTGGAACCGATCCGATCAACTTCTATATTCTAATTTGAATCCAATAAATGATCGGCCGAAATATACATAACGGTCAAAAACACGATTTCAAATTGAAACCTTTGTTCGATCACCGCTAAATTTTGATCCTAAAAATATGTTATATATATATTATCGATTGAGCAATATATTGGGTTGGGATTAGTATCTATCGGCTGATTTGTAATCCAATTAGGTTAGGGCTTGGCCCATATTGATACAAGATTTGGAACAAATGACGGTTGCTTTGTAAATCTACCCATTGCATATCTGGATCAGAACTAATTCTTTCTTTCTTCAGGGTTTATTATTTAATTCGTTGCTTCAGTACTAGTTTATCTTTATACTTTATTATTAATCCCATCTGAACTTTTTGTTGCATATAAACATATGAATTAATGTAATTTCTGGAATTAATTAAGTACTGCGTCAAGGTTTCGTGGAATTGAAAAAAAAAAAAATTTTAAAATGACCTCATTCATACAATAATAACAGCTCACTATTTAATTGACTAGTTGTTGGATTGCAGTAATCAATTTTTATTAATTTGAATAAATGATGCATGAAATTTATGTGTGAAAGCATGGGAACCCATTGCAAAGGTCGCTACATAGAAAATTCCATAGAGAACTTTGCAGTTTGCTGATAATTGAGTGCACTGGAGAAAAAGGCATATATTGATCTGCATCCTTGCTTATATATATATATGTGCAACGGATGTAACCCCGATATATTTGTACAATGAGTTGAAGAAACGGCCGGCTGGGGTCAAAATATGAACATAATATATAATTAACTATATATATAATCTTATAACGCAGGAAGTAGAGATGGCCGGAGATAGAGAAGATGTAATTATAGAAATGAAATTCCCTACAGAGATATCAAAGGGGATACCCAACGGTACATCCAATCCAAACTTTATTTCTTCGTTAATTGAACATGCTTTCTTTTCTTCAAAACTCGTATAATTCTAATTAAAGTTTTTTTTTTTCCTCTCATTTTTGTTTGCATCAGAAGGACAATTGCACGAAGTGATGCAACAAAGGCTTGCAGTGTTGCCAGGAGAAGCACGCAAGTACGAGCCTTTAAAACTCTTCCGTGTTCCCGCATGCTTTCGTGAGGCTAACAAGGTGATGTATGAGCCGCTGGAGGTCTCAATTGGTCCGTACTACCAGGGAAGAGAGAGCCTCAGATCCATGGAAAAATACAAGTGGAAGGTGCTTCTTTTTGAAATTTTGCACGCAATTAAAATATTTTTTTTTAAAAAAAAGTCGATTGGCGATATATCAACTGGCAATTTCATTAACAATTATGAAATAACCAATTAAAATGTAAATTATTTGAAAGCAAGAAAAAAGTAATACGTTCTACGAGAAAAATTTTCTAATATATTCCTCCTCCCACAATTAATGTACAAAGTGAATCACATTCTTTGTTACCGAAATTTTTGAAAACGGAAAAAAATGCATCCAAAATTTTAAAAGACGAAAAAAACCATTTTTTTTTAAAAGACGCATCGCTATTGCACCTTTAGAAGAGCGCAATAGGAATGGAGAAAAAGACAAAAGTCAAAGGCCTATTGCGCCCTTTTGAACTGCGCCATAGGGGCAAAATGACAAAACAGGCCACATGGCGTTGGATTCTTTTTTTTTTTTTGGTGTTTTCTCAATTTCTGCGCCGTTCTTTATTTTGAGAGAAGAGAGAGTAAAGGAGAGAGAGAAGGAAATTTGTGTATGTATATATATTATTAATTTGTATTATTTTTTTAATATGTGTTATTTGACAATGTTATTTTTTATATTATTATATTAATTTGACAATGTTATTGTTTTATATTATTAAGTCATTGAGTTTGACAATGTATATATATGGGTGTCGTTTGGGATGCATGAGAATTGGCCAATTCCCGGAATTGACAATTCCATTCTCCAATTTTTCATCCAAATGGTTTTGGAATAGCCAATTCCATTCCTAACACAATTTTCAATAACACTCTTCCCAATAACACTTTTCTCTGTACTTTTCACACTTTCCAACGCTATTCCTAAACTCACTATCCAAACAACATTTCCAATTTTCGGAATAGCCAATTCTCACAATTCCTGTGAATAGTATTTTTCCCTAAATTTATGTTATTCCTACCCTATTCCTAACCCATCAAAACGACACCATGATAATTTGTGTTGTATTATTATTAGTTTTTTGTTTTTATGTTTTTTATTTGTATTGTTTAAAATTAATGAAATATGATTTTGTTGTCCATGTATTTTGTTGTGCATTTACTTATGGAAAATTTATTTAATAAAAGTAATATAATTTATTCTATTATATTTTTTAATAAAACTAATATAATTTATTCTATAATATAATAAATTTATTCTATAAAGCCTCAATTAGTTTTATTAAATAATATAATATAATAAATTATATAATAAATTAATACGACACAAATTATCATATATATGCATTGTCAAACTCAATGACTTAATAATATAAAAAAATATAACATTGTCAAATAACACATATTAAAAAATGATTTTTTTCGCTTTTTAAAATTTCGGATGCATTTTTTTCCGTTTTAAAAAATTTCGGTCTTTGTTATGTATTTTTTTTGCAAGTTTCGTCTACTCTTGTTCACCAACTTTTTAAAACCATATTATATCTCAATTGAGATTTAAAAATTGAAGCGAACACCAAACGGAAGCGGATTGATATTGATTGACTAAAGGAAAAGATTGGAGAAAAATATGATTAAACAAACTACTAAACAATGCTTCCAGTAATTAAACATCTCTCTTAATTTGTTTGTTTAATTAAACCCATGCACAAACAATTAAAGAAATAATGATTATCCTTAATTAGTAAATTAATATCGATTTATTAATAAATATAGAACAAACTATGCAAAGCACAAATTAATGTAAAGTTAGATTAAATGAGTGAAATCTTAGCCTAGTTTAATTTGACGCAACAAGTCATGGAGATATAATTGCAGTGTTGGAATATATAAAATATTATAATTGCCTTATATATAGAATTAAAAATAGGGAATTTTAAAAAATATTTTCCTTCATATTGTTAAAATATTGTTCCTAATATTAATTTACAAGAAAATGAATGATCCGGTGTTTCCAATAGGTTCTCCGGGATTTTCTTAGTCGGAACCCAGATGTTGGCTTGGATGTCTACCTCTTGGAGACGAAAAAACTGGAAGCAGACACACGGAAGTGGTACGGTGAGAGTATAAGCTTAGGAAGTGATGAGTTTGTAATGATGCTTGTTCTTGATGGTTGTTTCATCATCGAGTATTTTCTGAAGCGCCAGAATTCTGAGTTTGATGCCTTCTTCGGCGTTGCTGGGTGGAGTGTTAAAAGTGATTTGCTATTGTTAGAAAACCAAATTCCTTTCTTTGTCATCCACAAGTTGTTTTCAGTGCATGAATCCCTGAATGCCGAGTGCAATGAAAATTGCAGCTTGCTTGAACTAGTTGTTAAATACTTGCCTGCAAGTGACACTTTCACTCGTTCAAAACCTCCATGCAAAGAGATAAACCATTTGCTCCACTTGTTCTACTGGTACCTAACTTTCAATGCCACAAAGATTCATAGCATCATTAGCACTCCAGAGGAGTATGGCACTTTTTCTGGGATCGAGTCTCGGTACTCTTGGCTTGAGAGTACTGGCAAAGATGTTAAACAGGAAGACATAACAATACCATGCGTTACCAAGCTCCATGAAGCGGGCGTTAAATTTAGACTGAAGAAAAACTTCTCACATTATTTTGACATCACTTTTAAGAATGGCATAATTGAGATGCCACTGAATGTGTTAAACAAGCCATGGTGTCGCCTCCTCACTAATATTGTAACTTTCGAGCAAAATCTACCGATGCAATTCAGGATAGGAACAAGTTATGCGCAGTTAATGGATCTTTTGGTCAATAACGAAAAGGATGTGGTCTTACTAGAGAAGAAAGGGCTAATTGAGAACTGGCTTGGGAGTGAAGAAGCAGCTGCTGCTTTCTGCAACCAGCTGGGAAGCTGCGGTATTCTAGATATAGGAAACCATTACTTCCTTGACTTCATGAAAGATCTGAGAGCGTATGCTAGGTTGCCTTGGCCCCGTTACAGAGCAAAATTGATGCATGATTACTTCAGCAATCCATGGAGTTTAATTTCTATACTGGCTGCGGGCTTACTACTCATACTTACCGTTGTTCAAACCTATTATACCATCTCCCATGCATAATTACTTCTCAATTTGTCTAAGATGCCATTACAAACCTCTGGGTCTAGTCATACTGGCCTCATATGTGCTTTGCTCATGTATTTATATAGATTGTTGGATGTATCTTTTTTTTTGCCCCTCATAGAATTATATAAGGATGAATAATTTTTATTTGTTTTAATTATCATAATATAAAAATATATCTAATTCTTACTAATAGATAAACTTACCTTCCGTGTTTGAGGAAAATGATGTATTAAATGATGTAGAAAATTTGAGAAATTAATTTGTCTTTTTTACGGTTATTAATACAAATCTAATAATTGAAAAACTTGACAATGATTTGAACATAACAAATTTATTTGTGGTTTTACATATTTAATTTCACCTATTATATAAATCTTTATATAAGATATGATATAATATAAGGGTGGCGATATTATATATATTGAAAATTTTGTCCATAATGCCTTATTCTTCAATATATCTAAATTTAATTATCAGTTTCACTTTTCTACTTTTTTTTTTTTAAAAAAAATAGTAATAACACCAATCACTTAACATCATAATATGTTGGCTCATGTATAGCACTGATGATTTTTTTTTTTTTAAATACCATAAAACAGATATATATACATTGCTAGAATTGACAATTACAAAAGATAACAACAAACCCAAAACTCTGGTTTTAAAAGTTGAAGTATCTAAAAACAGATATATATACATTGCTAGAATTCACAACTACAAAAGATATCAACACTCCAAAATCAAAAGTGCGGATCATTTTCACATTAAAAAAATATGAGAAATTGAAGTGAGATTTGTAGTATATAAAAATTGGACACCATATATTTCTAAAACTCTGGTTTTAATCCAAAAGTGCAAAACAAATACTAACAATCAATGATGTAGATCGACTATGCAAAATTACATAAAAATTTGAGAGTGATTTGGAAGCTTTAAACGGGGAGCTTGTAAAACAACGAAGAAAAGTAGGCTGATCCGTTTTTTCCAAAAAGATAGGGGCCAACAAGCAAAGTGACAAATACGGAACGGGCAGTGTGAAAGTGCGAGAAAACAATTCATCTGAGCCATTCGTTGCATTAGACGGTTCAGATGAGAGGAAAGTGCCCTAGATTCATCTTCTTTCTGACGAAACGCCCTTGATTCATCTAACCTCTCATAATCTCTCATGCACCTACCAAAAATCGCTGAAATTACCGAATCCGAAGAATCAGTCTGTCTCTAACAAGCGTAACTTGGGTGCATGTAAGTCTCTTTCGATTCGATAAGCTTCCAGCGCTTTTTGGCCCAAATCGTGGCCACTCGGTTTGGAAATTGACCCAATACTATAGATAGATTTTTCAACCCATGGTAGTAGCACTGGACTAACTATTGCTTGCTGAGGCAGAACAAATGCCAGGAATGGAAATGCCCAGTGATCCATCTTCTGAGGATGGTTCAGTCCAAACAATTGAAGCCTCTTCTAGTGATACCAATGATAATTCTCTCAACCAAGAGACAGTTGGCCATGGTAATAACGCCCTTGCCTCGGAGTTGCCTCAGGATCGGTGGCCTCACAGGACCGAACCTGAGGTCGGCATGCTGTTCTGCTCTGAAGAGCAGGCCTATCAGTTTTATAACCAATATGCTCACAGAAAGGGTTTCAGTGTCAGAAAAGGTCACTTGGGCCGCAGAAAAGATGGTACGGTACGCAATAGGCATTTCTTGTGTAGCAATGAGGGTACCCGTCAGAAGCACCGCACACACATTACTAAAAAGCCAAGAGATACAGTTCGCACCAATTGCATGGCCAGGATTGAATTTAAAGTGAGTCGAGAGAATACCTGGGTCGTCAGTAAAGTTATATATGATCACAATCATCCTTTGGTAAGGCCCCACAAGGCTCACTTATTGAGGTCGCATAGGAGGGTTGAAGAAAGAGAGAGGTCTGATAGTGAACCCCAGGAATTTCCTATAGAAGAGGTGCAGGAGGCTGAGAACATAGGGTTCAATTTGAAGGATCAAACTGGATACTTGCATACCAATCGGATGCGAGATTTACAGAAAGGGGAAGCTCAATTTCTTTTGGATTTTTTGAATGCAAAGAAGTTGGAAGATCCTTGCTTTTTTTATTCGGTGCAATTGGATGATAGAGAACAGGTGACAAATTTTTTCTGGGCTGATTCAAGGTCAATTTTGGATTATTCATATTTTGGAGATGTGGTTTTGTTCGACACGACATATAGATCTAGTAGAAATGAATTGCCGATTGCTGTTTTCCTAGGAATTAGTCATCACAAACATATAGTAGTTTTCGGCACTGCTTTGTTATTGGACGAGACAACTGAGTCTTTTGTCTGGCTTTTTAAGACTTTCTTGGAGGCCATGTCAAGGAAACAACCAAAGACTATCTTTGCTGATGAGTGGTCCCCAGTGGAACGAGCAATAGGTATGGTACTCTCAGATTGTGCACATCGCCTTTGTTTGTGGCATTTAACTCAAAATGTGTTAACTAACATCTCCCAATTGTGTAGCTCTGAACCAATTTTTCTAAAGGATTTCAAGAATTGGATTTTTGATCGAGGAAGTACTGAAGATGATTTTCACCAAACGTGGGCTGGGTTGAATAGTAAATATAATCTTTCCAGTAATTCATGGATTCAAGATGTGTATGCAGTACGTGGAAAATGGGCTTCGGTGTACCAACATGATACCTTTTGTGCCTCAATGACCTCATACAATTGGTGCGAGGTTTTAAAAAGCTTCTTCAAAAGGTACTTCACTCGAAAGCAAACTCTCTCCAAATTTATTGAGCTTTTCCAAAAGGTGCTAATCAAGCTAAGGGAGAAGGAATTGTATGAAGATCACAAGTCGCGGCAAACAAGACCAGTTTTGTTGGTTGACATACCGATGCTAGTTGAGGCATCCAATTCGTACACAAGAGTAGTTTATGCTGAATTTGAAGAGGAATTCAAAAACCAACTGCAATGTATATGCCAACCAATCTCTATGAATGGGCCAGATTGTTTGTTTAGGGTTTCCCTTCCTGGTAATAAACAATTTGGGATTGTAGAATTAAACTCTAGTAATTTAGAAATCACATGTAGCTGTAAGAAATTTCAAGCAAGTGGGTTACTCTGCATGCATGCATTGAAGGTGTTTAGTCATAACAATATACTTCACCTCCCAACCCGGTACATATTAAAAAGGTGGACAAAAGATGCGACTTCTGAGGTGGTGCCTGAATATTTTAGGGCCTTGGATGAAACAACTATCCAGGAGCCATTAAAGGAGCAGTATGATCGGGTCTGGCAAAAGGCAGTGTCAGTCATCTTGAAAAGTGTGTGTTCTGAGGATGGGCAGCGGATATTTGAAAATGAAATTAACAGACTAAATGTTGAGGTTAAGGATTTTTTAAGCCGGGCCCCACAAAACAGAGGTTCGAATGCAGAACATGAAGATGTTCATGGAGTGAAGAGAAAAAAGAGAATTGGAAAAAGGAAGGGTGAAGGTGGAAATAAAAGAAAGGAGATGGTTTCACCGCAAAATAACATGTCTGAAGTGCACTCTGGAATTGCAAGTATGGTCTTTTTTAGCCGAAACCAAAAAACCCCTTATGTAATAAAATAAATTAGAAATGCATTGATTGTTTTAGTTGGCTATTTTAGTGTTGGAAAAAGGAAAGATTAATATTAAGCTGACAGAAAATGAATAGCGCTCTAAACATAGTGTATCAAATGTTTCATGTCATGCACATAGTTAAAAATAATAATTTTTTATACACCTGTCCAGAATGTCAACAAAACATGTAGACCCCTTAAAAATGATCAATGTATTCAAATGTTTATAGTGGTAAGTATTACAAATAGTTCATCTTAATTTGGTGATTTCATTGAAAATAATCAAATTACCCCCTCCAGTCTGTCATCTTGCTTTGAGATACAAGCAGTGAGGATTAGAATGGAGGGTCATTTTAGTATTTTCTCACCGGTCAGAAATACATGCTTACTGGCATCTTGGAGTCTTCTTATTTTCCAATTAAAAAATAACATCTCCTCTTTTTTGTGGAATAGGGGGGAATGAGGAGCAAAATCGAGTAATGGATAATGAGTCATCTTCACAAATATACTGTAACCAACCCATCCAGGTAGGTCTGGCAATGGAACCTTCCTTCCCCCAAGAGACAATTTTACCATCTCAGATTTTCTTTCCTGTCCTTTTTCTTTATGTAATTACATTTTTTTGGCATCCTCCTTCACTTAACTGTTCTGTATTTGTATTCAGGAGGGTTATGTGGCCCCACAAGGAATGTATGACCAGCCTTCAAACAACCTTAACATCATGTCTTGGTTCAACTCAAAAGGTGGCTCTGTTTGTGTATCATTACCTAATTTTATCAACTGGAGTATACCATCTTGTGCTGCACCACCTAATGTTGCCATGCCTCACCATACACTCGACTTAACTCCGGTATGTTCCTTTTATCAATATCATTCTTGTGAAATAAATGTATTAAAGTAACCATGAACATAAAAATCTCTAGAAAAATTTTTGAACGTTATTTAATAGCTGAAGTACCATATGAACAAGGGGATGGACTGCCAAACTTGATTTTCAAGTTTTATATTTGATCTTCACATAATTAGATATGTATGCTGAAGCAGTGATTACCCAGTTTACCCTTTTGTTTTTTCTTTCCATCTTTTGGCAGAATTCTGCGCTTCCAAACCCACATCATTCAGTGACTCGTAAACTGAGTTTTGATATCAACAAAGGTTTGAGACATGTTTCTTTCTTTATTTTTTTTTCCTCGGAACTGTGAATATGCACTATTACTGGGTTCTTGGGCAAATTTTTTTCTGGCATGTATACAGATGACCAGTCCCCTTATTACTGCATTTTGTTATATAGTTTGGCTTTTACTGGTCTTGTATGGGCTCAGTGTTTGGGTACTGTAATATTATCTACATTGCTGGTTTGAACATTATAATCCAAGTCTTTATCTGTTAGAAATAATATGCTAGGTTCACCATTCTGATAACATCCAGCACCAGTGCATATCAGATCTGTACCTGGCAGGAACCATTCTTTAAAGCAATTTTTTCTCGATGAAGATACTGAAACTGCTTCATCATTTATAGGTAACTGATGGCAGGTATATGCAGACTTCAGACCAAATGTCCTGAAACAGTATTCAGTAACCCCTTTTTTTTACCTCTTTTGCAAGGTTACTTTAGCTTAAGTCTTGATATATAGAAATCTTTTGTACAGGTTAACTTGTTAGAATTAGTTTTGGTACTGCTTAGGCACAACTCTATGTGGCAAGAGTTGATTGATCATGAGTGCTTATGGACCAGTAATTTATATTTCCTTATGCGGTCAACTGTTAAGGTTGCAACAAATTAATCATTGTAGCATTCCTTTTCATAGCAAGGCATTGACTGAACAAAAATTTGTACATATTACTTCAGACAGAAGACACCTAACCACTATATTTATCTTATAGCTGACAGTTGTAGAATTTGCACCTAGCTATTTAATTACTTTAGACTGAAGACTCCTTACTATATTTATCTTATAGCTGACAGTTGTAGAATTCGCACCTATAGAAGTAAAGCTATTAAAAGAGTGGATCGTCATGCAAGTTTGTCTTTTAACAATATAGGAGTCTTTAACCTGTTTTATTTGAATCATTTTGACTTTATGGTTCAGCTAATATATTTTACTTTTGTTATGACCTCTTTAAATAAGCAAGAAGTGGAATCATAATGAGCTGAAGCATATGATGCATTAAATGCCGAACCATAGTTTTCTTCGTAGTTTGTTATGGCCGGGTAATAAAAGCTATACATTGGTAATATGCTGAACCATAGTTTCCTATCCGAGGATGCATATAATATATCAAAAGAAAGCGTCACTTGGTGGAAAAGCTATATTGAAATAAATTGTTAATTTGTTTTGTTTATAAACAGTCACCACACTTGTCTTGGATTATTAGAAGATAAATTTGTTTGCAGATTATTAGAAGATAAAATTAGACGAGCTACTTCTCATAGTCCTATCTGTCGAGGCTACTCATACATTCTGTTTAAATTGGATATTTGACTCAGAGAAAGCAACCATGCATAGTTTAAGCTAGTAGTACCCTACAATAATACCAATGAAGCCACTTTGTATAGGAAACACGTCTTTAGAAATGCTCAAGGGTATTTTTGATTAAGTTCGAGAAAATAACATCATTTGAGTTTTAAAACATATCACCTGCCATGCAATCAAAGCATGACCATTATATCTGTACCATTTACAATACCATCAAAAACAAAACAAAACAAAAAAAGAAAGGAACAAAAAGGTGAATCAAAGAAAGCATGAAAACCACACGCCACAAATGCAATGACAAGCAGCTGACCTCGAAGGATCTGTTAAAAACTAATTAATTAGCTGTTCAAGCTGGAGTAGACTGTATAGTAGGTCTGAAGAGCAGTAAGCCCAAGCAACACAATTCCAGCGACTACAGAGATTGTTGTCCAAGGATTGATAAAGTAATCACGCATCAAGTTTGCTCTATATCTAGGCCATAGTGAGTAAGCATATGTTTGCACTTTGGTAATCAAGCTCTGATATTCCTCACTATACTCCACTAAGTTCCACTTACCTAGTAGATTGAAAAAAGAAGCAGCTTCTGCCTCGCTGCCGATCATGTTTATTAGGATTTTGCGACGCTCTAACCATGAAACGTCGAATTTTGTATCGATTAAATTATCGTAAAAAGAAACAAAATGAGAGATGATCTCCCCTGGCCCGTACGCGGTTTGCTCGAATGCAAGAATGTTAGCTAACAGGACGCAGTTTAAATCATCAATATACAAAGCAGGAATTTCCATAACACCATTCTCAAATGTGATATCCAAAAGGTGACGAGGTTTTCTCTTCCTTTTGAATTTGACACCTGCCTCATGGAGCTCGTTTACACTCGGTATTCCTAAAGGTTTGTCCCTTTCAGTATTGTAGTTTTTACCCTTTGTAAGGTTGCTTTGTTCAATACCACTAAGAGTGACCTTATCACCAGAACTGGTCTTATATGAAAATGACCGGTTGGCTGGACGCATGGAGCCTGGATGGGGCACCATGCATAAATAATAAAAGTGAAGAAGATGATGAATTTTCTTGCATGATATTTGGGGTTGCCTCCACAAAATCTGAGGTGGAAGTAGGCCGAAAATCAGGTCACGAAATTTACAGGAGATTTCAGAACAACTGGCACTGTTAGTTGCTATATTGAAAAGTTCATGGAGAATGAAAAAGGGTATTTGGTTCTCCACCAGGAGAATATCATTCAATATGGTTGCCTTATTCCTTTCAATATCGAAGAAGGAATCAGGCACGTTACCATAGTGCTTACGGATAAATTCAAGGATGAAGCATCCATCAAGTATGAGCATTTGCACAAACTCATCCCTTCCTAAGCTTAATGTCTCACTATAGCACTGTCGTGCCACTGCTTCTAGTGCTTCTATTTTTTGGATGCAGTTCGGTAGGTTTACACAATGTGTTTCTATGAAATCTCGCAGGCCCCAGCACTTGTGTTCCTCTAAAGTTCTAAGTGGTTCAGTGTTGTGATAATATGGACCGATCGACACCAACTTTGGTTCGTGCAGAGCCTTGTTCTTGCTCCGAATGTACATGGGAAGACGAAAGATGGTTATTGGCCGGCATTGGTTGGCTTTTCCTGGCAAGTTTGTAATTCGTGTGTAAGCATTCAACGCTTCCTGTGAAACTTCCTTCCCCTGGGCTGTTTCTGTAGAACTCGTGATGGAATGATCTGCAGTTCATTGGTTAAATCCCAAATCTGAATTAATGACCAGCTTTTAAATATGCCGTCATCACCAACTATAATAAGATAACAACCGTCCTAAATAATTTTTTGTTTAAGATAAATTGGGTCAACTCTCCAATTGATCTCCTGCAACCTTTCTTAAATTTACTAGGCTAAATTTTCTTAAACATAATTGTTGTCAAAATTTTGGCTCTCAAGATAGCCCGGCTGGTTTCATAAATTTTAGACAACTGGGGAAAGATTAATTGAGCATAGCTCCTTCAAACAATGACAGCAAATATCTATTTTGGAGCCTTATTGATACTTCAGAAGCTGTATGTCTAACTTGGTTGGACAAGAGACGAATGTTGGAGCATAACATAAGGAATGTGTTGGATACACGTTGAATATTCTAGGCTTAATTAGGACTAATATTTTTTTATGGCCAACCTGGATTTTATTCTAGACTTATTCTTCGCTTTGAAAAATTTGTATTATAAATGTATCGATCAATTAAGTTTCATGATTTAAGTAAAAAAGGAAAAAAGTTCCAACAGTTGACATAGTGATGGCCCATAATTCCCAGAAATTTGTAAATGTGGTATAGCTTTGGGATTTATCACTATAATACTCATCACATTGAAATATTAATTAGTAATATATCTAGAGAGAGAAAGTGGGGGAGAAGAGCTAACGTGCCATCGATGGCACGCGCCATCCATTTGTTATCGAATCGTTTTTCAAGATACAAAATTCAAACAGTCAATCCAAACTGTTCAAGTTAATCACCATATTTAAATATCCTTGGAGATCAAATTTTATATTTTTTTTCGAATTTTTTTACCATTTATTATGATATTTTCAAATTGTAGGGCCTAAAATACTCTGATTGTAATGTTTTTTGAAAATATCATAATAAATAGTAAAAAAAATTAAAAAATATAAATTTTGGTCTTCAAGGGTAATTCAATCTCATGAAAAACTTGAACAATTTGGATTGATTGTTTGAATTTTATATCTCGAAAAATGAGTCGATGGCAAATGAGTGACGCGTGCCATCGATGGGACGTTAGTCTTTCTATATATATATTGTTATCAAATCCTGACTTACTAACAAGATTAAAACAGTATGTTAAATAAATCGTGCCCAAAAATTGAACTTGAGTAATGTATAAATTAAACACTGACGGATAAAACTACAATACGACACAACATTCATCATAAGGTAAAGATAAAGATCTGGTTCCTGTATGACAGGAGCCAGAATTTACGCACAAAAATAGGCTGTTTCGTGTCTGCTGCATGTATTTTTTCTATGGTAATGCATGTGGTAAGGAAAGATTAGAGAAAACCATTACCCAGCTTCATCTGTCCAATTGCTTGGTATGAATGAAAAGTTAATTAAAATGTTCGGTTGGAACTTGGAATCTCTCTGTTGAGGATTGAACTTCTCAGAAATCAACATATTTACTAAGAATTTTGTGAGGATTGAGTAAATTTATATGTTTCATCGCCATATATATTTACCCGTATCAAACAAACTAAAATAGCATATTCACTAGAAAATACTCGACTAATAAAATTAAGAAATTTTGATACTTCGTAAATTTGAGTGCTGTAAAATATATATATTGAGGGTTGTTAGAATATGATAACACGATATAAAATATTCCATTTATATTGTTTTACAAAATTGTTGATTGACTTATCTCACTGAAAATAACAAAAATATTGAAGATCAAGACAATTAGTCGGGACATACGAATTAAATATGTCATCTAGCAATTTAGTCTCCTCCAAAAATGAACCAAAAAACCAAAGTATAAACTTCAACAGCGCATAAAAACACAATTAAGTAGAAAAGAAAATAATGTGCACCTTTAGAAGAAGCACCCTTAGCTCTCTCTTTGGTCCCATTTGAGAATTTTGTAGCCATTTCTTTTGCGTACTCCGTTTTGTTATATTCTACCGCTTTCTCCTCCCCCAGTCTGCTCTTTAGCCATTAATTTTTTTCCCTTTGTTTGCGTCGCTTCAACGTCCAAGACAGAGTCTGCATAGCAGCTTCATTATGTGAAAGGATGTATAATGTATGTCTATTCGGTTTTATTATATATATATATATATAGGGGATAAATTTTCAATTTCTTTTGATAAATAATATATATAAATATTATTTATTATATATATATATATAATAGGGGATAAATTTTCAATTTCTTTTGATAAATATTATTTAAGAGATATTGCTGATCTTAGATCCAGCAGCTCCATTTTAAATAATTAAAGTTATGTGCGCATGTGCTTAAAAAAAAAAAAAAAGTTGTGGTGCGTGACCAGAGTTATATTTGAATAATTTCTTAGGCCCGGAAGTCTTCAAAACCACCAACAATTTTTATATATAGTTTTAAAAAGTTGTACTAAAACGAGATGATAAAAAAATATATATATAAAAAAGAGCAAGCAAAAAGTGAGAAAGCTACATCAATTGCTAGACATTATCTTTTCATTGAGTTGATAATTTCGTGTGAGTATTAATTACTCTACAACAAAACGATTTTTAAGAACACCTAAATAACAATGGTACTCTTAATATATCCGTTTTAAATGCATAAGGACATTTCTGGAATTAGATTGAAACATTAGACCATTGTTGCTGCAATCGCCACTAAATTTTTAACCGTTGCTATCTATATATATAGAGAGAAAATAGATATAGAACAATAATGTGCATAGAGGATTCATATACATCAGTTTCCTGCCACTGGATCACTTTAAAATTCGTGCGGAGATGAGATCCAATGGATCAGATTTAGGCACTGGATGTTTTTTTTTCGTTCTCTGTTAACTCCTCTCTGTCTCTGTTCGAGCTCATGCCCTTGTTCTCTCTCCGTTTACACAAATTGAAACTCAAAAATAAAATAAAACCTCTCTGCCTCATCGGCGAACATCTCCCCTCTTGTTCAATCGCTGCGACCTCGATCCATCGCTGCAACCTCAGCACGAGTCCTCTCTCCACCTCTACATCTCCTCTGCCTCTTCTCTGTGACCTCCTCCTTCGCTGCAGTCCTAGACTTACTCTTAATTCATCGCTTCCACTTTCCCTTCTCTAATAGGTATGCCTCTTTCCCTCTTTTTCCAATTTAATCTCTTCCTCTTTTTATCCACTTAATTAATCTGTAATTTTGATATAATTTTAGTTAAATTTTGGATTAATCTCAGTTTAATTTTGAGTTAATTTTGAATGCCAATATTGGTATGAAAGAAATAAAGCAAATTTCATTATAAAAAAAAGTATGCGTTAATTAATTTTGGGTTTATTTTGGGGCGAGTACAGATGTTCGTTGCGAGCAGAGATGCGACCAGGAAAAGTTTATTGAAGTCGATCAGAGATGCGCACGGAGTGGAAAAAAATTAAGGAAAAATTGGATATGAGAAGTGTTACTACCAATACTGGTAGCGTTGTCTAGCGAGCATGACCAGAACAAAAAGAGGAGGGAAGCCATCATTCTTCCGCCAACCAGCCGCCCCTTGCGGAAGAATGGAGAAGCTCTCTAACCCTAGCTGGGCAGACCCCCTTTGAGTAGAGAGAAAGTGCCTTTTTATACAAGGTTGTTAGGGCAACCTTTTTATGGGCCAGACTGGGCCGAGTTGGACTGGATGGGTCATTTCGGACCCTATCACCAGCCCTCCAGCTTTTAGTGGAAGTAATTCCAGTGAAAGCTAAAAGCAAGTTTGTTGGACTGGATGGGTCATTTCGGACCCTATCACCAGCCCTCCAGCTTTTAGTGGAAGTAATTCCAGTGAAAGCTAAAAGCAAGTTTGTTAGAAGAACACCTATAGAGGAATGAAGGGAGCTCCCCTTCCGCCAACCAACCACCCCTTGCGGAAGAAAGATGGAGCATTTATTTTCTTGTCCTTTTGACGGCCTTTCAGGCCATCTTATTATGGCAATACTTATATGTCTTAGGCTAGGCTGAGTCAGACTGAGCCGTGTCAGGCCGGACCGGGCCATTTGGACCCTATCACCAGCCCTCCAGCTTTTAGTGGAAGTAATTCCAGTGAAAGCTGAAATTAATGTCGCTCTTCTGAGGTTTGAAGTCCTTTTAAATTTTATGTCGAGGTGAGTGACCCCTTTGATCTTTATGTGGTGGTCGAGCTCTCTAAATGATCAACTCGCGCGGTAGGAGAAGTCGGCGAGGTCGTTAAGACTGAAGAGATCGATGAAACTGGCAAACTTGACGAGGTCGAATAGGTTGATGAAGCTAGTGAGGTCGAGTAGACTGACGGAGCTTGCGAGGTCGAGTAGACTGACGGAGCTTGCGAGGTCGAGTAAGTTGACGGAGCTTGCGAGGTCAAGTAGAGTGACGAAGCTTGCGAGGTCGAGTAGATTGACGGAGCTTGCGTGAGGTCGAGCTGCACTAATTGTTTATCCCAAGAGAGACAAACTGAAGAGTTACATTATCCTAGATGAAAGGCATGACGACCTAGCCCAACTCCCTTTTTTTTTTTTTTTTTTTTTTTTTTTGAAGAGGCCGAGCGGTTTTGAATTATTCACTATCTTGAAGAAAAGGCCGACCTTATTAGGATCTTTTTGAAGATGGAACCGACCGTTCCCTTTCAAATGGGTACTAGGATTTATGGATCAAGAATTCCCTTAGTGTAGGTACTAAAATATTAAATCCGACTATTCCCTTGGTGTAGGTACTAGGATTCATGACTTCCCTTGGTGTAGGTACTAAAAATTGAATACGACAATTCCCTTGGTGTAGGTACTAGGATTCATGACTTCCCTTGGTGTAGGTACTAAAAATTGAATCCGACTATTCCCTTGGTGTAGGTACTAGGATTCATGACTTCCCTTGGTGTAGGTACTAAAAATTGAATCCGACTATTCCCTTGGTGTAGGTACTAGGATTCATGACTTCCCTTGGTGTAGGTACTAAAAATTGAATCCGACTATTCTCTTGGTGTAGGTACTAGGATTCATGACTTCCCTTTGTGTAGGTACTAAAAATTGAATCCGACTATTCCCTTGGTGTAGGTACTAGGATTCATTGAAGACGAATCCGACCGTTCCCTTAGAATAGGTACTAGGTTTTGTTGAAGATGAAGCCGACCGTTCCCTTAGAATAGGTACTAGGTTTTGTTGAAGATGAAACCGACCGTTCCCTTAGAATAGGTACTAGGTTTTGTTGAAGATGAAGCCGACCGTTCCCTTAGAATAGGTACTAGGTTTTGTTGAAGATGAAACCGACCGTTCCCTTAGAATAGGTACTAGGTTTTGTTGAAGATGAAACCGACCGTTCCCTAAAAATAGGTACTAGGTTTTGTTGAAGATGAAACGACCGTTCCCTAAAAATAGGTACTAGGATTTGTTGATGAAGCCGACCGACACAGGGATTTATTGAAGATAAAGCCGCCCCACACAGGGATTTTTTGACATTGGCAGCAACAATAACCTATTAAAGCATCATCTTATAATATTGCTGCATAAAATCCTTCAAAAATAACAATTTATAAGGCACGTGAGGCTGAATATGCCATTTGAATGTCTTAGGAGCCCATGTGCCAAAGCTTTAGAAATAAGAACTTATCACATAAGATCTGCGGATGGCAATTATAAATCATAATAGATTTCTGCAGAAAATTTGCAAAATACAACGTGATATAAATTGCAGCAGATATGTGAATAAAATCTGCACACGACTGCACAGTAGCTATTTGCATGAAATCTGCAACTTGCAGCCAAGATAGAAAATTGGCCGATTGCAGTATAATATGCAAATTAATATGAGATGCATAAAAATGCCATATACTATGCAATATCACCGGGATTGAGGTTAGGCGAACCTTCAAGTGTATAATTTGTACAAAACCGTGTACCAGGAGCAAGTAATTAAATGCAAGTACGTACCAAAAGGAATGATTAGAATATCATCATATGAGTTGCTGTAAAAAATCCTGACTATCAGATCTAATTGCTGCGCAGCTTTCTAATGCATATCTTGCATGAGAACGTACAAGCAATCAAATGGCATCTCCATTAAGCAATAACAATAATGTAAAATCCATCAGACATTATTGACGTGGAGATCTTCATGAAGTGACAAAAAATGACAATTAAAGGTATCGTCACATAATATTGCTGCATAAAATCTTCATGAAAAAAACCAAAGTTTTAAATAGCACATAAGAGGCTGGATATGCTATCTGAATGGTGCATGGGTATGTCACGAATCACGAATAAAGCTGTAAAGAGGAACCATCCTCTCTTAACACAAAATCATACGCAAATTGCTTGTAAAGAGGAGCTATCCTCTCTTAACACAAAATCACGAATAAAGCTGGAAAGGGTCTAACTATTCACCTTGGAAGCATAAACAGTTCTAGCTGACCTAACAGTTGGGTGTTTAGCTTTCTGAGTTCACAAATAAGCATAAACAGTAACAGACATTTACCATTTTATTATATTTGAGACACTAAGTCTCTTAGCTGCCCACAACGTAGCTAATAGTAGACAGATGTGAGATTTACTATGCATAAAGCACCAAGCTCCTGTTGAGACCAGAATTAATGATAAAATAAGAATTTTCTTACTGTCTCGTGGCCTCTCAGGAGAACATAGCACCTGTTAAGGGCTTGAGCTCGTTGAATAAATAGTGGTAAGCCTTTATGCAGCAAGCTTTTCATTTTAAATTAAATGCACTGTTTAGGGAACAAATGCAAGATGTGAAAATGTAATACCAAAAGGGCCAATGCGTGGTGCTTCTTCAATCATAGAATAAATGATATAATTCAACAATTAGGTTCAAAGTACCATGGTGTACTCATTATTTGCAAGACAATTAGATTTACGTCAATGTAGGATTACGCAAAAGTCCATCACATTATGCGGCCCTTAATTTTCACAGATTTGAAGCAAATTGCAAGAACACACTTCTCTAATACTGTAGGTGTGCACAGAAGTATATTCTTGGTTTGCAAGAGCATAACAGAAAGTCTAAACTCTTATGATTTTATCCTAATAAGACTTGCTAATACGCTTAAAATCCCAATGCTTTCAGCAGCATTTGTTCAAAATGCTGAATGATTTACTTGGGTGTTTAATTACGCAACTTATAAGTGACTACTCGAGACTAGCTATCCTTCGTATTAGTGCAAAGGCCAGTACTGTGCAGTAAGAGAGAAAAGCTATCGACTGCAAACCAAGCAACTTCCAAAGCCAACACAATCGAACATTTAATCAGCTTAATAAAGCGAGAATAAAGCCAAGTCAATCAAGCTCGATGCAAGCTCAGTCAAAGACGAAAAGAAAGGAGAGAAAGCAAACCACAGCTGGAGCTTCGATACTAGTATCGGGCATCCAGTAGTCGCAAATCCTCTGGTATCTTCGGGCACAGTATGTCTCTGACATCTCGGCCCTCCCTCTGCGCCAACTCTCTTATTTTCTCCCCTGACACGCCGACCCCACTCGTCAGCAACACAATCTTTTCCACCTCCTTCGTCGCCACATCCGATCTCGTCCTATACGCCAGAAATTCGGCATAGCTGATTCCCACGACATAGAACCTCTTCACTCCCAGTTGCTTCATCGCTTGCGCAATGCATTCCGCTTGGGACTGGACGGAGCAATTAGGGCTGTCAAACCGGGAATTGTCGAAGGAGATCAGGTCCGAGATGTAGCGATTGAAGAAGTGAGAGAGAGAGAGAGAGTTCCGATCTGAGTTTCCCATTACCACTTGGCGTCGCTTCAAAAACCATGGATCAAAACAACAGATGGCTTGGAGCGGCGGTGCAGGAGTGGGGTCCAGATGTAAACGGAGGTGAGATCGGAACTGGAGGAGGAGAAAGGAGGACTGTGCGAGGGATGAGGTGGTTGCAGATGAAGCAAAGGCTGACGAGAAGGTCGTGGAGGTAGGTGATGCTCACGCGGCGGAGGGGGCGGAGCACATGGGCCGAGAAGGTGATACCCACTGAGATCATCTCCCTCTCTCGGTCGATCGACCGACCTCTGCTTTGTGTTTTGTCTTTTGGTTTGTGTGCGTGTACTTTGTGAGAACGGATTGATGGAGCACGAGTGAGGCCTCGGAGGAGAGGGGCTCTGAGAAGGGAAGAGATCTACGGAGGAGCAGGTGATGGTGAGTGCGAGAAGGCGCGATGAGAGATTAAGATATTGCGGCCATGGAGGAAACTCGAAAGCTTTGTTGAGTTTTCGCCATGAGAGGGGGAGAGGAGATCTGATATCGGAAAGTGGAAAGTGTGTAAGTCATTCAAAGAGAAAAGATAGAAAGAAGTCTGAAATCGGAGAAGGTCTCATCGATCTCAGATTTTCCGGGTGTGCCCCACGGTGATTGTTACTACCAATACTGGTAGCGTTGTCTAGCGAGCATGACCAGAACAAAAAGAGGAGGGAAGCCACCATTCTTCCGCCAACCAGCCGCCCCTTGCGGAAGAATGGAGAAGCTCTCTAACCCTAGCTGGGCATACCCCCCTTTGAGTAGAGAGAAAGTGCCTTTTTATACAAGGTTGTTAGGGCAACCTTTTTATGGGCCAGACTGGGCCGAGTTGGACTGGATGGGTCATTTCGGACCCTATCACCAGCCCTCCAGCTTTTAGTGGAAGTAATTCCAGTGAAAGCTAAAAGCAAGTTTGTTGGACTGGATGGGTCATTTCAGACCCTATCAAGAAGAGAGGAGGAAATCAAGAAAAAAGTTGCACACACCAGCATAACACGGATGAGAAAGTTATGAGAGGAGAGGAGAAGAGAGACCTGCGCCAGGAAATAGACGGAAAAAAAAATATTTTAACTAACGGAGAGATGTAACATATTAGCGCCTCTATCCTCATCCCTCATCTAAATCCTGTGTACTAATTTTGAAGCGATCCGATGGTACAGAAATGCTGTGTATATGGACTATAGCATGTTAGTGTTCTGTATATTTGCAGTAGTGTTAGAATCAACTGAAAATAATTTCGTATGTAGAAATGAAATCGGGAACAATTAATTTTCATTTCTATACAAGAACTTGGAGATGATTTATTTTAGGCATGCAATTATAAATAATTATTTTTGTTTGTAGGAATGAACTTCTTATAACTTAATTTATTTTGAGGCATTCGGAACAAAATTTTTTAACTAATTAATTTCTAGGAACAATCTCGAATGCAATAAAAAATAATAATAATTAATACTATATGTACTTATCTCTAGTTTTTTTATTTAATAATATCTCCCCCATCTTTTTAAAAATATTTAATAAAGTTAGACAATATATAAGTGAGTACGTTGTTTGGACAACAAGTAAGGACGTTCGGAACGGCTTGCATGAACAGGGACTAAAACGAAAATGCATTTGATAATCTACGAGATTGTCAATTGTTATGTTTAACCAAAACAGGTAAGTATGCATCGAACAATAGATGTGTTGACAATTTGACATCAGACATAAAATTGATAATGGATATATAATTTAATTTTTTTTTAGAAGATATAGAAAGATACTAAAGGGTGAATTCATTGCGGAAAGTTGTTTGACCGAATTATATATGTCATATATACAAAATTATTTGTAACGTCAATCATTGTTGTTGACAGCTAAAATGAATAAATATCTATTTTTTGCACGTCAACTTGCCTGCTTTAGCTCACTACACGTCGAAAAAACTGATTTGTTATTTCTGGAACCAAAGGAAAAACTCATTAACCCAGTAAATATATTGCGACATGCATCCACAACGCAAAACGTTAATCACGGGTTCTCCTGCTTCAGAAATGTTATTCTTCTTAAAAAAATAAAAAGGATGAAGTATTATGTAGAACATTTCTATTTGAGTAGGTCAAGCGAAAGTTTCATGTATTTATGAATTATTAATCCATTATTGGCATCATTAGTGGAAAAGGCGAGAATAATGCTAATTAATTACATGAAGCCCTATTTGAACTAACAACAATTTTCGAATTTCGAATGCATCCAATACATTTTTTAATTAAAAAAACATATGCCAAAGAAAGGATTCAGAAGAAACATATATATGTAGGTTATAATCCCACCAATACATATAGCTAATTATGACCAGCGGTGGAGATAGGAACTTTTTTCAATATTAAGTATCTAAATTTTATATCAACAACAACAAAATAATCCTATAATTATGACATTGATTTATGCCACTACAAAAGTTTAAAGTTTGTAGATATGCCACTGCAAAACAACTAATTAGTTTTATGCTACTACAAAACAATAAAATTAGTTTCATGACAATGATAGATTAGAATGACAACATTACCCTTTTAAATATGTCATTATAAAATATTAAAATTTAAAATATTCCATCACAATATAACAATTGAATTTTTCCCATTATAGAATGTAAAATTTGAAAATTTAAACTTTTAAAATCTTGAATGTCGAATTTCAAATTTTGAAAATCAAAATTTTAAATTTTAATTATCGAATTTCAAGTCTCAAAATTTTGAAATTTTAAAATTTCAAAATTTCAAATAATTTTGAAATAGTATTAATCTAACTTTTTTACTTTTAAATTGCTTTTCATTGCTTAGGGGAATTGTAGGTATTATGATAGAAATTAGAGTGGTGTATATCAAATCTAATATATTTTTCTAAAAAAAAATAACGGCACAGAATTTAGTTGTGTAGTTTTATGATCACATATATCTATAGTCATTTTGTGATGACATATTTGAAAGTGAAGTGTTTTTGAATGGAATAAAACTTATTTTCCTTTTTTATATTATGGAGGTCAACAACGAAATAACAATCACAAAAATTTGATCAAAAAATTATCTATATAATTATAAATATATATGTAAATATATATGATGGAGAAAGGAAAAAAATAAAACCCATCCTTCTCATTTAAATCCACCTCTGATCGTGATGTGCCGGTGCATGTTGACCGTATAAATAAGTAAAACAAATGTATAAGAAGATGGGCCTGTCGTTTTCTCCACAAAAAAAAAGGGTACTTTGGTTAATTCCCCAACCTCCTCCAAATATGTTTATTCCGAATCTTCTGTGTATTAACAAAATCCTTCTCTAATAAAGAGGGTATGTTTGGCAAAAATAAGAGCGACCGTGAACTAGCAATCCACGAACAAGGAACAGGGAAAATGGGAGAACTGGAAAAGATTATAGTTCGCGAACAAAGAATAGTAGTTCTTTTTTTGGTTGTTTTCAATTTCATGTTATTCGCGAACAACCTTGTTCGCGTAATATCACAAAACATCTAAATAGATACTACAATGCATCATGAAATTTCGGATTCGTACATTGAAGCTATGCAAAGAAAAAAGTTTTATCCAAATTGTTCAAGGTGAACACTTTACGTAAGATACATGGTAACATTTTCTTTAGACGAGTACATTTTTTTTTTCTTTTATTTCAGTAGAAGCTAATTAGCCAAGCCAGGCCCTGTATTTTATATCACAGCCCACTATATTGCTATCCTGACAATAAGCTTGAAATTATCCCGAAAAAATTATAAATAACTTTAATTAATTACGAAATTATAAAATAATCCGTTTTTAATATTTTTTTTAACACTGACTTCGCAGTTTCGGAATCTGAGATTCCGAAACTAAAAATTCTTAGTTTCGGAATCTCAGATGTCGAAACTAGCTAGTTTCGGAAACTCAGATGTCGAAACTAGCTAGTTTCGGAATCTGAGATTCCGAAACTAAGAATGTCGCTTATTATATAAGCGGGGGACCCTTCGTTTCTCTCTCTGTCGCTTTCATTTCCTCTCCGCCTCCGCCGAAGAGAGAAAGAGCTCTCAGGTATGTTTTTTTTTTTAATTTTTTTAATTCATTTATTTATTTATTTATTTAGTTATATTAGGTTAATAATAGAAAAACTAAAAATAATATTTCAAAAATATCAAAAAAATTTAAAAAAAATCAGAATAAATTCTATTAATTAGGATAAATATATTTTAGTAAATATAATATTTTTTTATATGTTATAATAATATTAAATTGATTTTAAAATTAGATTAATAATAGAAAAATTAGGAAAATATTCAAAAAAATATTAAAAATATACAAAAAATTCGGATTAAATTTTATTCATTACGGAAAAAAATAAGTTAGCAATTTTATATTTTTTACATCTTATAATAATTAAAAAATGTTTAAATAATTAGGTTAATATCAACAAAAATAGGAAAAATATTCCAAAAATATAAAAAATTATTAAAAAAATCATATTAATTAGGAAAATCAATAAAAAAATTAGAAAAATTAATAGAAAAATTAGAAAATTCTTATAGGTTGATATATTGTTTTGGTTTTCAATGTGCAGAAAATTTCAAACAAGATTCAAGATTCGAATTTCCTATTTCAGCAGCAATTGTCGATCGAGGTTAGTATTTTTTATTCATTAATTTAATTATTTTGCATAGTTAATGTACGTAATTTAGAATAGTTTACGATTTTGAATATTCAATGTGATATGAATGTGATATGATATGATAGTTTATGATTTTATGATGGTTTTAGAATATTGATATGATATGATATTTTTTCATATGATATGATAGTTTAGAATATTGATATGAATATTGAATATGATTATCGATTGTGATATGATGTGATATGATATGATTGGTTGGTTTGAAATGGTTTTATTTAGGGGGGATTTGGGTAAATAAATTTTCGGAAACCCTCCCGATACAGGGGAGATGCTGCCGAAATTTTGTTAGATTTTTGACATTTAAATTTTTTAATTAAGTAGTGAAAATGGCGAAAAGAGTCGGAAAAGAAAAGACTAAAAGAAGAAAAGGAGAAGGAGAAATGGCGAAAACAAATTCAGGACATGCAGATGCGCGATAGACTTCAAAAGGCAAAAAGAGAAGAAGAAAGAACAAATGCAGCAAGATGTATGGCAGAGATAGAAAAACAAGAGGCAGATGCGGCTTTCTGGAACGAAGCCGCTCATATGGCTGACAACGCCGGTGCCAGTAATCAACAGGACAATGAAAATGAAGAGGATGAACCATGGTGGGATGAAATTCTTCAATATGTAAAGAGTCAAGATCTCTAAGTTTTTAAACTCTAGAATGTCGTTTTTATTATTGTATTGGAGTAGTTTAGAATGTCGTTTTTATTATTGTGGTCGTTTTTATTATTGTTATTTAGTCATTGTAAATTATTTATGTTTTATAAATTCTTCTAACTTTTCTAATTGTATTAATTATTGTTCTTACAAATATTTCTAAGGTTGTTTTAATTTTGACAAAAAAAAATATAAACATTAAATATAAAAATAAAATAATAAGCAACAAAAAAAAAATTCAAAAGTGAAATTTCATAATATGAAATTTAACCATCTTTCAAATATTCTTTCATAATTGAAAATTATTTAAGTTTTCAAAAAAGTTAGGTGAAAATTAAAAAAAAGTTAGGTGAAAAAAGTGGGTGGAAATTGGTATGATGAAATGTATAAAAAAAACAAAAAGAAAAAGTATAAAAAAACAAAAAGTATAAAAAAACAAAATGTCTGTAAAATGTCGGGTAGACACTAGTTTCGGAATCTCAGATTCCGAAACTAGTTAGAAAAAAAAATAAAAATGAAATGCATGTAAAATGTCGGCAGATTCTAGTTTCGGAATCTTTCGACATCTGAGTTTCCGAAACTAGCTAGTTTCGGAATCTGAGATTCCGAAACTAAGGATTTTTAGTTTCGGAATCTCAGATTCCGAAACTGCGAAGTCATTGTTAAAAAAAATATTAAAAACGGATTATTTTATAATTTCGTAATTAATTAAAGTTATTTATAATTTTTTCGGGAAATTATCACTGTTGTATTTTTGCAGCCTGTTATGTGTGTCATAGATTCGCCAAAGCCGTATAATTGCGCCAATAACGCACTAAACCAAATTAGTGAAATTTCCTTCTCTTTCTTATAAATCTTTAAACCAATTGCAGTCAAAGCCAGGCAAACATGGGGAATTGCTTTTCAAAATCCTCAGATTTGCAATACACTCCCAGTTTTTAATTATAAATGACCAAACTACTCTAGAACTCTACTTCATTATTGTTTATTGGTGCGCAGAAAATGTAGAGAAATAGAGAGTAAAAACAGGGGTATTTTTCTCATTTTCGGTATAGGAGTGTATTGCAAATTTAAGGAGTGTTAAAAGCAATCCACTCAAACATCATTTTCTTAACATGTCAGTATTCAATAGCTTTAATCCATTTGTCAATGACAATTTATTATTCCATTGTGTATTTTTTTTTGTCTTACATACTTTTATTATTTTTCCACTTATTGCTCTTTTTAATGCTCAAATCTAAAATACTTTGCATTTCCAGTCCTTTAATTTGTATATACTCCATCCTTTTCTTTTTCTTTTTCAAGCAGTAGATATATCTGTTCTTTTTTTCTTTTTTTCAAGGTTTTAAAATGCGATTTGTGCGGTTTAGCGGTTGGGTGATAATTCACAATAAAACGGTGATAAAACGATAATTAAACGGTTATACGGTGATAAAACGGTTGTGCGGTATGACTAAAAAAATAGATAATTCAGTTTAATCGGTGATAAAACGGAGCATTTTAAAAGCTTGATTTTTTTTTGAAGGTTGGTTTGAATCCAACGATTTTTGTTATAAGAAATTTGAAAATAAATGTTCTCTTCGTGAATCAAACCAAGGACCACTTGATTGGCGGAATAGAGCCAAACCACCGGGCCGAATGACCCATCTCCTCGTAGATATATCTAAACCATATATAATCTCAAGCTCCAGTCAGATTCCTTGCATGCGTCAAACTGGACTAATAATACTTTGTAGCTTTTGAGAGCCAAACGTTATGATCTAATTGTTAAGATAATATCTTGTTAGGTTCGATTATTAAACTATACAGTTGCTACCTCAAATTATGTGACAAGTTGCACAGACTTCACACCATATCAGGATTAGTAGGTTCTATATGTTTTGTTTCTTAACTCCCACATGTTTCAGACGTCTGATAGGCTCTTGATTTGAAAATCACGTTTAGCTTAATTTGTTCATAACAGTTTTCATATGAAAGACAGATTTGAAATCAATTAAATAGTTTGTATCCAATGCTAGAAATAGTAAATCTAAACCATTTCATGCTGAAGCCACAGAGGATCAACGATTTAATGATATATGTTTTAAAACAGAGGAATGCTGCAATCCAATTCAATGTACGTAAGGGCTGAATTTTGGGGGAAAAAACATATGTTGGACTAGGGGAGCAAGCAGACTAGAAGTCAGTTTATTTACCAATTATAACATATTGAAAGAAATTATCATCGCGGCTACTATTGGCGCCAAAATCAGTTAATATGTATTAGGTTTTACTCATTTATTTTTTTAAAAAAATCACCTTTAATATATATATGTTTGATTCAGCTGGAATCAATTCAAGATCCCTTTGTTATCAAATTTTACGATTTTCAATTTTGGACCTCTTTGTTATTCGAAAAAAAAAACAATTCAAATGAGCTCCTTTGTTTTTAAAATGAATTATAACAATATTTAAACTAAATTCTACAAAAGGATTTGAAAACATAATGGCAGTTTATCATGATTTGTGTCACTAATTAAGAACATCCTTAATTTAAAAATTCCAAATGGACATTACCCATTAGGTGTCGATCTCTCTATATATTCCGCAAATTTAGGGACATAGTGTATCCATACTATATACTAGATAAGACAGTCGCAGCTTCGTGGTGTTATGTATTTTTAAATGACAATAATTCAGCACGAACTACTTTAGATTTTCAAATATATTTAATTCTTAAATTAAATAATATTTGGTACAAATATTTTTATAATATATTAAAAAAAAGGACAAAACTATTTTTAATTATAGAAAATGTAAAAATAAAAAACTATTTTTAATTATAGAAATAACAGTCACGCTTTTAATTAATAATATAGATTATGTGCCTATTAATATTTCACTTGACATATTGATTTTGGATGTTAATGGATTTCAATCAGATGTATATAAGAGCATTAACTAACTAGAAAGCATACTACACACGGACTAACCCACAGACTAGCCATTATTAAGACAAGTGAGTTAGGACCATAAAGTTAATCATCGAGAAAGTGCACAAATCATTACGACTTGAACCACTAGCCTTCTAATTAAACCAAAGTAATAATTTCATAAGTTGACACTTTATTAGGCCAGAGTATGTTAAAATTAATAAAAAAAATACCCACTCTAGATATTTTTTATCCAATTAATTTGCACTCAATAGTGTATAAATAGACGATTCAATGACATTAGTGCATGTGCCCCACATTTATGCAACTAAAGGATTCTAAGAGATCCAAGACAACAAATTCCGAACCCATAATTCCATCTTTCCGCCGTCACAATGGTATCTGTTTCCAGTCTCTTCAATTCCCTTATCATTCTTTCAATCATCATCACAATAATTCTTTGTCCCACTGTCTTTGCTGATAATATCCTATACACCGACGAAACCTTATCAGATGGCCAGTCACTGAATTAATTATGGAAGTTACCGGCTGACAATGCAAGGAGACTGCAACGTAGTCTTGTATGATGATAGCGAGGCTCAATGGGCAACACGGACTATAAGAGCATTAACTAACTAGAAAGCATACTACACACGGACTAACCCACAGACTAGCCATTATTAAGACAAGTGAGTTAGGACCATAAAGTTAATCATCGGGAAAGTGCACAAATCATTACGACTTGAACCACTAGCCTTCTAATTAAACCAAAGTAATAATTTCATAAGTTGACACTTTATTAGGCCAGAGTATGTTAAAATTAATAAAAAAAATACCCACTCTAGATATTTTTTATCCAATTAATTTGCACTCAATAGTGTATAAATAGACGATTCAATGACATTAGTGCATGTGCCCCACATTTATGCAACTAAAGGATTCTAAGAGATCCAAGACAACAAATTCCGAACCCATAATTCCATCTTTCCGCCGTCACAATGGTATCTGTTTCCAGTCTCTTCAATTCCCTTATCATTCTTTCAATCATCATCACAATAATTCTTTGTCCCACTGTCTTTGCTGATAATATCCTATACACCGACGAAACCTTATCAGATGGCCAGTCACTGAATTAATTATGGAAGTTACCGGCTGACAATGCAAGGAGACTGCAACCTAGTCTTGTATGATGATAGCGAGGCTCAATGGGCAACAACAACAGATAACAGAGGCTCCGGTTGCTACACTCGGATGCAAAATTATGGCGACCTCGTGATCTATGATGGCAGTAACACGCCTGTTTGGGCTAGTAACACCAAAAGGGGGCATGGGAACTATGTCCTGATACTCCAAAGGGACCGCAATGTTGTCATTTACGGTGGTGCAATGTGGGCCGCTGGAACAAATATTGTTGGCACTGCCAACGTGGTGATATCAGGGAATTAGGCTAGTTATTAATTACCACGATGTCACACCCCGGAAGCTAGCTATGACGTCAGCTTTCGCCACAAGAGTAATTAATACTCTTGTAAGGCTAACAGACAGACAGTAATTTTTTTTTTCGAAATTCACTTATTCCATTTTCTTGATTTCGGTCCCAGCAGACATAACACACAAGTTTTATTTTATTGCAAACACACACATTATGTTATAAAAATTTACATAATATACATGCCCGGCTTATTTCTTACCTCTAACCCTAAGACTCGTCAGTTAATTTATTATACAAAAGATTGTTCTAACTGACGGTCCAAACCATCTATCCTAATGTCGGGCTTACATTACATATTTTACATAAAATTTATACAGAAAGGCTTAACACACAAAGACTGGCAACAGGCACAAAACCAAGACACAGTGACGAGCCATCCTAGAACTCATCAAATTTCCTCTTCCGCGTTTGGTTGCGATGGGTCCCACTCGGGAACCACACCGTCAGGCGGAGGACCATCACCAAATAACTCAAAATACACATACGCAAAAATTTCTGGTAAGTCATCGAAACTGAGCAGAATAACGACATTACACTGCAACCCTGGTACGTACACTTCTAGCCTTACAAATGAACACTCGATAGTAGCGATAGCACGAGGCCTAGTAAGTCTCTGCCGGGCCTGGAACCCCCGTTCCAACGAGGCACATGTAAAACAAATACAACAGAATGAGAATAAATTTTCAGTGCGGATTTTAGTTCCAGTACGCGGATCTTAATACAAATCCGTGCATCGGACTAAATCCCGATAATTTTTATTAACACAGAAATATAGATATTTATATACCGTAGGTATCAGTCGGAAAGGTCCTAATACCGGCATCTGTCGGATGACATGCAACAACAGAAAATGAAACACAAATATAAGTATTTATCTTTCAGATAAAACTTATACACTCAAGTTCTTAAGGCCTGACAGATACAGAAAGAATTTTTCCCATAACCAAAGGTAAAAACCATTTGGTACAGACCAGACAAAGGAAATGAATCCAGAGATAATAGCGCTAATAACCTGGCCGGGTCGGTGGCCAAACCGATAACCACCGGAGAGTGCAAAAGTTTATAATTCATAATTATACTTATCAGATTTTCGGAATTGGAAATGGTTCAATTCTAAGTCTGATTCTTCTATCACAAAATACAGTCAAGTGATAAGAAGTTTACAGAAACCATTCCAGTCATTTTTTTTAACAGTCTATCGTTTATTCAGTATCAAACGGATTTCAGATTCAGACTGTGTAATAATCATTTTCAAAACGGGGATATAATCAACATGCAATTATTTGATTATTTTTGGGCTTCTATTTCTATATGAAAATAGAATGCAACGTCAAAGATGTTTCAACATGCTATGCATGAATTTAAAAGTACCGAATTCCGAATTTTAATCAAGAAACCGCGTATCCGCACCTTCACACTCGTCTGGGGCGTGTGAGTGACCGGCTATTCCTGTTCACAGGTAATAGATTAAGGTCCGTTAATATTTATTTAATGGGGTTCTATAATCCACTTGACAGAATTAAAGTCCGGTTGAGTCTGGTTGACTTAACTCCACCTGACTGACGGTAACAGTTCCAAATTTTATAACAGAAGTTATCTTTATTAGATATTTTAGTTATTAGTCCAATAATCAGAATTTAATTGTTTTATTTATTTCTTAATATCGAAGTCAGAAATTTGAAATCAGAAATCAAAGTCAGATTTTCTTTTCAGAATTTCAGAAATAACAGAAATATCATAAATGTTTATTAAACTCAGAGAAAACAATAATCAGAAATTTATTTTACGGGATCAGAGTGTCTGAGTATTTGCCACAGTATCCATTCAGTTAAGTCAGACGTTTTCATCATAATCCCTAAAATCCCATATCCGAAAATTAGACTAAGTCATTTAGTCTTAATCAAGCTCAACAGAAATCATTAACCCACTAATCGTTAATTAAGTCTTAATCCGAAACTTAATTAAATTATAATCCAAATCAAAATGATTTATATTAGCCCACAAATAAAAATAAATCTCGACCCACAAAAAAAATTCCGAAAAGCCCAGTATTTTTTTTCGTTTTCTTTTCTTTTTCTTTTCCGCCAAGCCCACAGAAATTTCCAGCCTAATCCAAAATCCAGCGACAGCCCACAAGCGACTAGGTCGCACTCAGTCGACCTGACCCAGTCGACTGAGTCGATCCTTAATGGATCCGAAAAAATCATGATGAAGGCTTAAAACCTAGGTCAAATAAATTTATAACCTAAGACTTTTCCTCACTAGTCGTTCTGGTAAAGCTTAGGGTCGAACCCACAGGGACGGATTAAATTGAATACCGGACTTTACTTCCTCACGAAAGCTAGACAAGACAATTTTTTGGGGTTTTGTAGTTTAAAAAGACAAATAAATAAAGTACAAATAAATATTTTTGGTTATTTTTGGTGATTTAAGGACTCAAACAGATGCAAATGAATGTCCTAAGGATAAGTGTTCAATTAGTTTAGCTTTTAAGACAACTCTATCACGATTTTCACCAAGACAGAGGGTCATTTCGGGGAGAAACAGATCCATTTCGGGGAGAAATGGGTACTGTTCAACACTAAAACTTGCCTTAAACCTATTGTTTCGACTTGATAATTTTACTGGATGTTTTGTGAAGGTTACTAAGCGACCAGACCCTAATCCTAACCTCAACTTTCGCTTCTTGGTTCTGGTTTGGATTTGATGTCGGGTTTTACCACAAAAACAACTAATCCTATACTCACGTAATTAGACCAGATTGTTTAGGAATACTTAGTTGGATTTCCAGAGATATCTAAAGTCCTGTCGGTGCAATAGAAGTTAGTCCTTTTGGTCGTTAACTAACCTACTCTTTCGAGCGTTGGTTTATCTCATGTACTTTAATCAAATCAATTATTTGGTCGAGTTATATCCTATTAATTCTGCGCATCATCAATAAGTTAACGTTCAAGCAATTAACCAATTCAATCAAGCAAACAATTATTTCACAACTAAATAAACAACAAAATATCATATAAATCCATCAAGTCATCACAAAATACTAAACTAATCTACTAACTACCCTTAAGACATAATAAACTAGCCTAACATGCAAGAAATATAAGATACAAGCTCCATCATCGATACAAACAAAGAGAGAAGAAGAGATATAACCAAATGATCCCGCTAAACTCTTGTTTGCAAGGCTACAGAGTCGTGGTTGGATTGGTTCTGCCGCTGTCGCGTGTCAAGAATCGCTCCAAGTTGCTGTCAAGGTCGTGCTCAATGAAGAATGGTGAAAACCCGCGCCTTTCGGCGCGAGAACGGAGGTGGAAAAGGTGGAATTTGGTGTATGGAGGCTTCGATAGCCTCTCTGGAGGTAGAAACGTGCATATAAAATCATCCCAGGTGGCCAAGAGGCGGCTAGGGCAAAGGGGAGGCAGTTTGCACTTTCCTTCTTCGAAAATTACCAAAAACGCACTTTCCAGAAGTGCATTTCGCACCGAAATCCGTACATTTCGCACCGAAATGGCTGCACTGCGCACCGATAGTATTTGGGCCGTAATTTCTTCATCCGGACTCCGATTTAGGTGATTCAAAGTTCGTTGGAAAGCTTAGGATGAGCTCTACAGTGCTATGGACTCATTTAGTCATTTTTCTTCTCCAAAATTCTCCTTTTTATGCAATTATTATGTCCGTTCCACCAAGTTCCTACAAAACAAATCAAATGCCACGGCAGTACCAAAATCTAGAAAAACACAACAATTCATGAGAAAATTATAATGGTTTGAGTAATATTTAGGTGCTAAGTACGGTCAAAATACATATAGAAATATGAGATATCAAATCCCCCCAAACTTAAATCTTTGTTTGTCCTCAAACAACGTCCTAAGCTTAAAGGGTAAGACTGTACTTAGACTTAGAATTGAAACGTCTTAAACCAATGATGCAATGAAAATTTATTTATCAAGTTTATTCAAAGGTTCACATGTCAAAAATAAAGCCAATTAAAATTATTTCTAAGGACAAGGGTTTAGTTCTCTTTTTGGTTTAAATTGTGCAACACTTAGTTCTCATGAAATCTCAAAATCAACTCAAGGACCTTAGCTTCACTTCATCAATTCAAATGCAAACTCAATTTCAATCGCCCGTTCTTTTTCATACGTCGCAAACATTTGTAAAGAAAGTTTTATCAAAACTAAAAATTCTATAATGAGTCTAATTTTGAATTTCTCACCAATTTGAATTTGTGCAAGTCGAGTCGCGGTGATTTACATCACTTAAGGTTTTACGCTATTGGGGCTTGTAAACAAGCTACCAGCACATACCGCACTGGGGAGATCTAACTCTTGTGTCACACGACTAAGGCCACGGTACACTTGGGCCAGAGCTCCTAGCAACATAGAATTTTCATTTCTCCAATATTTGTGGAATTTTATTTGGAATTGCAAGTCCCTTCGCACCTTCATTTTCGCAACTATTTAGATTTAGTCAATTTAAGTTTGCTTGTTGGTGATTCAAGCGTTCAAGAACAACTTAGACTGATCTTATAATTTTTAAAGTTGATAAAAACTTCTTTGAACAAAAGCTTACAAAATACAAAATCGTTCACTCGACAAAAACTTGTGAGGATTGACTAAAAATGAATTGATAATTCTATGCATCCTAATTCAGGTCCTATCCTATCAAACAATCATTCAATTGATCTATTGATGCACAAACCAACCTAAAATCTCCTAAACAAACGTTTATCCTTGAGAAATAATTTTAAAATTGCTTTAAAAATTCAAACTAATGTGAAACAGTGAATAATATATCAATACAAACCTCTCAGTGATAATACATGCATCAGAAAAAATCAAATTCGAAAGTTCAAAATTTCAACAAAAAAATCCAATTGTTGTCTCATATTTCACATTTTCCTCTTATTTCCCTCCCCCCAAATTGAATCAAGCACTGTCCCAGTGCTGCACATCACAAAGAAAAGTAAATAGAAGGGAAATGAGAAACACACCAAATTAATGATTGGCATGATAATTGGCATAAATTTGGCGTGATTCGGCACTATTAGGCGTGGGGCAATATTGAGAGCAACGTGGTAGCAAATTGGCAACAGCGTAGTTGGTTCATTGTGGCATGCAACTCGCATGAGGTCGTGCGTGAGTCGTATGTGACCCATGGTGCTCTAGCGCGGGTTGCAAGTAGGACATCCACAATCAATCAAACCTGCATATCAAACAACAAAATCCAAACCAACCATAAGAGATTTTTTGTTTTTGTTTTTTTTTTTTTTGAAAGAAAATTGAAATAAATAAATAACTAAAAATTTTAAGACTTGGGTTGCCTCCCAAGAAGCGCTTGTTTTAGGTCACGAGCTTGACCACCTCTCATGTTCATCTTATCTTTACTTTACGCCCATTTAACGCATCATAATTCACCCAAAAGTACTTGAGAAAGACTCTTGAAATATGCTTGGCGCTTCCTTGTTTGGATGTCAACTTCCTTCGCTCGATTGTGATGTGATACTTGATTTGTGGTTTGTTGTCTTCCATCGCATCACAATTCGTCAAGCATTTTCCAAGTTGAGGGCTCAAGTCGATTTTGGTGATCTTTTCTTTCGTCACGCCAGATGCCTCGACTTTGAGAGGATTACCACCATCTTCCTTCTTCTCAAATTCATCAATAATAGAGACTATTGGAGGATCCTTCAATTCCAACTCATTAGATTTTTCAATATAAGTTAATCTAAGTGGAATGAAAATTGGGAGGATATTAGGTTGAGGTGCTACAACTTTTAGTTTTTCTATTTTCTCTTGTTCTTCATTTGTTTCAAATTGTGTGTCCTCATCACTGTCAGTCTCATAACAATTTGCAATTTCTTTCAAACAACTAAAACTTTCTAATTCTTCATTACTTTGCAATGTTACTTTATCAATTTGCTCATCTTGTGATCTATATGAGGAACACGTTTCTTGAAGAATTATGGTCTCAAACATCTTTTCTAATTTTGCGATACGAGTCTTGAACTCAGATGATAGAGAGTTGAATCTTTCAAGAGTTTCCTCATTTTGTTTTCTTTGCTTGTCCATAAAATCTGATTCATCATTTGACATTTGCAAAGGTAATGGAGAATCATAAGTTTCAGAAAAGAAAGTCGACCTAGAGTCGGGTTGAGACATTGAACAATGATTATACCAAGAAAAACAAGAGTTGTTAGCCAAACCGGAGTTGTATGCATCGTGTGAGTTCTTTGCATCATGTTCTCCTTCCCCACATGCTCTCCTTATTGTGTTGTTCACCACATTGAGTTGATGCTTGACTCGATCCATGCGATATGAATTTTGCACGTCGATTATTGTCTCAGTTTTCCTCCAGACGAATCTTCCATGATCCACATGATGGTCTTGTGGGCCATAGAAGCCAATGAGGTCGCTGAAGTTCTCGTGTTCTTCACACCTTTCCTCGCATGATCCCCTTATGGTGTTGTTAACAACATTGAGTTGATGATATATTCGTTGCATGCTTGTGTCTTTTGGATCTCCTTGTTGCCTCAAATTGTTCTCCATTTCATGTTCACGGTCCTGAAAAGAATAAAACATGGTGATACAAGTGAAACTTTTTTTTTCTTTTTTTTTAAAAAAAAATAATAATAAAAAAAATAAAAGATACAATGTCTAGTCTTTCGCTACTAAAGTAAATTCTAATATCAACACCGTCCCCGGCAACGGCGCCAATTTGATGAAGGCTTAAAACCTAGGTCAAATAAATTTATAACCTAAGACTTTTCCTCACTAGTCGTTCTGGTAAAGCTTAGGGTCGAACCCACAGGGACGGATTAAATTGAATACCGGACTTTACTTCCTCACGAAAGCTAGACAAGACAATTTTTTGGGGTTTTGTAGTTTAAAAAGACAAATAAATAAAGTACAAATAAATATTTTTGGTTATTTTTGGTGATTTAAGGACTCAAACAGATGCAAATGAATGTCCTAAGGATAAGTGTTCAATTAGTTTAGCTTTTAAGACAACTCTATCACGATTTTCACCAAGACAGAGGGTCATTTCGGGGAGAAACAGATCCATTTCGGGGAGAAATGGGTACTGTTCAACACTAAAACTTGCCTTAAACCTATTGTTTCGACTTGATAATTTTACTGGATGTTTTGTGAAGGTTACTAAGCGACCAGACCCTAACCCTAACCTCAACTTTCGCTTCTTGGTTCTGGTTTGGATTTGATGTCGGGTTTTACCACAAAAACAACTAATCCTATACTCACGTAATTAGACCAGATTGTTTAGGAATACTTAGTTGGATTTCCAGAGATATCTAAAGTCCTGTCGGTGCAATAGAAGTTAGTCCTTTCGGTCGTTAACTAACCTACTCTTTCGAGCGTTGGTTTATCTCATGTACTTTAATCAAATCAATTATTTGGTCGAGTTATATCCTATTAATGCTGCGCATCATCAATAAGTTAACGTTCAAGCAATTAACCAATTCAATCAAGCAAACAATTATTTCACAACTAAATAAACCACAAAATATCATATAAATCCATCAAGTCATCACAAAATACTAAACTAATCTACTAACTACCCTTAAGACATAATAAACTAGCCTAACATGCAAGAAATATAAGATACAAGCTCCATCATCGATACAAACAAAGAGAGAAGAAGAGATATAACCAAATGATCCCGCTAAACTCTTGTTTGCAAGGCTACAGAGTCGTGGTTGGATTGGTTCTGCCGCTGTCGCGTGTCAAGAATCGCTCCAAGTTGCTGTCAAGGTCGTGCTCAATGAAGAATGGTGAAAACCCGCGCCTTTCGGCGCGAGAACGGAGGTGGAAAAGGTGGAATTTGGTGTATGGAGGCTTCGATAGCCTCTCTGGAGGTAGAAACGTGCATATAAAATCATCCCAGGTGGCCAAGAGGCGGCTAGGGCAAAGGGGAGGCGGTTTGCACTTTCCTTCTTCGAAAATTACCAAAAACGCACTTTCCAGAAGTGCATTTCGCACCGAAATCCGTACATTTCGCACCGAAATGGCAGCACTGCGCACCGATAGTATTTGGGCCGTAATTTCTTCATCCGGACTCCGATTTAGGTGATTCAAAGTTCGTTGGAAAGCTTAGGATGAGCTCTACAGTGCTATGGACTCATTTAGTCATTTTTCTTCTCCAAAATTCTCCTTTTTATGCAATTATTATGTCCGTTCCACCAAGTTCCTACAAAACAAATCAAATGCCACGGCAGTACCAAAATCTAGAAAAACACAACAATTCATGAGAAAATTATAATGGTTTGAGTAATATTTAGGTGCTAAGTACGGTCAAAATACATATAGAAATATGAGATATCAATTTCCTCCTACAATATAATCCTAATTGAACTAATTGAGCACGATTACAGAAATTAATTCTAGCCTAAAGCTGCGGCTCTCCTCCCCTCCTTTCTTCTGCTTCAATTTCGAGTTTATATAGGCCGAGAATTAGGGTTTCGATCCATGGCTCATCATCCAATCCCATCAACGGTGGAGATGCAACGGTTTCTAGGGCTTGGTTTTAGAAAACCACGGGCGGGAGATGGTGGTTTTGGAGTCTGTGGAGCTGGGGGAAGCCACGTCGTCGAGTAATGCCAGGTTTCACCTCTTTCATCGGCATCTCGCGGTAAAATCGCAGCTCAATCTTTTTTACCCTGGGGAAGAAGGAGCTGACAGCTTGGGGCCTGCCTGTCGGGTTAAATGAGGGAGAGAAAGATGGGTGGGTTTGGTCTTCCGTGAGCCAGCGAGAGACCACAGGATTTCAATCTTTCGGTGCATGAACCGTGTTCACCCAAACCTCCCAGGCGGGAGAACAGATTTAAATAGGCAGCGACTCCTCCATCCCCCTGGATCCGGTGCAGTTGGTTGCACACTCCAAATCCTTCGATTTTTCTGGAATTTTTTGACATTTCCTTTAAAATAAACCATTTATTTTTCCTGTCAAATGAAAATAAATCATTTGAAGGCCTTTCCTTGGGTATTTTTGGATAAAATTTCACGAGTAAACTCAAAAAAATATGAAGAATTTAATGGTTCAAAAGGTTTTGGGGAATTTCGCATGGATTTATTTTTAGTAATTTTATGAAGTTTTGGGGTTTCTTTGAAAAATTGAGGGTTTCTGGTGATGTTTTTGGCATTTTGAAACTATGATAATTCATCATAATTCCTCAGGGATTCTTGGGTATTTTTTGGGAATTTTTAGAGTTTGTTTGGTATTTTTCAAGTATTTTTAGGTTTCTTGCATTTATTTGTTATAAAAATGGGTTATAATTTCATGCATTTTAATAATATTTTTGGGTCAAACAATTATGTAGCTATATGCCCACAGACTTATCTTAACATTTCCAAATCATCAAATATATGATATTATATCATCAATTATGATTCAATAGGAACCAGAATGCACATATATAGACTCAGTTCAGCAGTTATCACATTTAGTGCTAATACAAACCCAAATATACCCCACAGTTCTAGTTTTATGCATGTATATCATATCTATCAAGTAAATATGCATATTATGTCATCAATAGTTGAATATGAACCAGAAACTCAGATTCATGCACTACTTAACCATTATACTGCTACAGTCTCTTAATTACATGTTATATCATGCAATATGACATGAAATTACTCAGATATGATCAACTATGCTTACTGACAGTGATACTTTCCTTCACAGTTCCTTTATTAAGTATCCACACGCCTATATGAGATAATACTCATCAATTAAGTTCTAGTTTTATTTTATACCAGTGCTACATGCATGCTTTTACCTTCCAAACAGTTATACAAGATGATGCTACACTCATATATGTACTATATGACATGTATATGCTTCATTACAGTCAAGTAATACCTCACAGAGGCAAATTAGTACTTTAACTGAATTAATTAACATCCCACAGAAGTAATTAGCACCCAAACAAAGTCAGTTAATACCAAACTAACATCAATAAAGTAAACCTTGTCTAGAATCCTTAAACGACAACTATAGATTAGTGATTTCATGTTCTAATAGTAAGCATAAACATCAAATTAAGCCAAAATCGATAGGAAAGTTATACCTCTCTCCTGGTCCTTCACAAATCGCCTCAAGAATTCAAGAACTATTAAAGCTAAGATCAAAGTGATGCTTATTAAGAACAACGCTAATTCTATGCAACTTCTGTCAACAGGGAACAAAGAAATATACTAGCAATTAGGATGAATCAATTATCACAAATTGAATCCGAAATCATGAAATTGACAGTATCAAGAATGAGATTACCTCTCCCGGCTCCAGTCCCCTCCTCCCTTCTCCTCCGTCCCCACGACTCAAACCCTAAAAATTGGGTTTATAAAGTACTTACCTCAGACTCGACAGAGGAAGGAAAGGGGAGACGAAACCGTGGAGAAGGTTAAGCCACGACAACACTCTACGAGTGATTCTCACAGATCCACGCAGAGAGGAGGACAAACGAGCTTCCAGCTCGAGACAGAGGCGTGAAGGCGCGTGAGGTGTAGCAGAGGTGTCACCTCTACACGGGTCACCTCAGAGGCAGCCGCCACCTCCATCGAATCACAAAGCAACACAAGGGAACGAGCACACGCTCGAGTAAGGCCAGAGGAAAAGAAAGAAAGGCGGAGAAGAGAAACATATCAGACGGAGGAGACGAGGCAGAAGGAGAGAACTCCTCGTCGAATAGTTTTATCGAAAAATAGTCATGATCTTTTGTGACCAACACTCTGTAACGATTGGTGTAGTAATCTACTGACAATCATTTTGTAAATTAGCTATTTCCCCACAAAATTATTTAAATTAATTTCAGAAGTCAGAAAATTGTGGCAAATATACAGAAATGCTCAGAAAATTATAATGAACATTTCCATGTCCTAAAATTTGATTTCCCGTCAGATATTACTGTTACTTTAATTTATTTTATAATTATATCATTAATTAACTTATACAGATAATTTGGAACTTTAATTACCGACTAACCATACAGTATTGTGACATTCCACCCCCCTTAAAATAATTGTTCAGTCCCCTGAACGACACTTACTCGAATAATTCTAGGTACTGTTCTCGGATTTTATCTTCCAATTCCCATGTAACCTCTTTTGTTGAGTGTCGACCCCACTGGATTAGCACCAGAAGAATCGTCTTGGTTCTGAGTTGTTGAATCTTGCGATCCAGAATCCTCATATGCTTTTCTTGGTAAGTCAAATCAGGTTGTACAGTTAAATCTGAAAAGTCCAATCGATGAGTCGGATCTCGGAGATATTTCCGGAGTTGCGACACATGAATTACAGGATAAATCTGAGATAATTCCACAGGCAATTCCAACTTGTAAGCCAGTTTTCCAATTCTTTCCCCGACAACAAAAGGTCCAATATATCGAGGACTCAATTTCCCAGAAATTCCAAACCATTTCACTCCCTTCATTGGCGACACCTTTACCAATACTTGATCTCCCGGATTATATTGTACATCTCTTCGTTTAGAATCAGCATATTTCTTGTAACAATCGTTAGCTGCTTTTAACCGTGTCAAAATAATTTGAGTCTTTTCAGTACATTCTACTGCCATCTGAGGCCCCGTTGGATTTACTAATCCATGCAGTTTCCACCACAACGGAGTTTTACAACTTTCTCCATATAAAGCTTCATATGGAGGCATGCCTAAACTAGCATAAAAACTGTTATTATAAGCAAATTCTGCTAAATGTAGATACTGTATCCATGATCCTCCAAAACTTAAAATACAGGCACGAAGCATATCTTCCAATGTTTGATTAGTTCGTTCAGTTTGTCCATCCGTTTGAGGGTGATGAGCAGAACTAAAAGTAGCATAAGTTCCCGTATTTTTCTGGAACTTAATCCAAAACTTAGAAGTAAATCGGGTATCTCGGTCCGAAATTATTTCCCTTGGGCATCCATGATGTTTAAATACAATCTTCAGAAATAACTCAGCCAATTCTGGTCCACTAAAATCAGTTCTAACAGGAATAAATCGAGCAACTTTAGTTAATCTATCTATTATAACCCATATAGAATCATAATTTCCTGGTGCTCGAGGTAATCCAGTTATAAAATCCATGGTTATTGACTCAAATTTGTGAGTTGGTCTTTTTAATAATTGTATCAATCCAGCTGGTTTATGTCTGTCAGCTTTAACTTGTTGACAAATATGACATCGATGTACATATTCTGATATTTCTCGTTTCATTCGAGGCCACCAGAAATTATTTTTAAGATCCTGATACATCTTAACTTCACCTGGATGAATGGTGTATCCCGTATTATGAGCTTCCATCAGTATTTTAGTCTTGAGTTCTGGATTCTTAGGGATACAGACCCATCCTTTGAACCTCAAAAATCCAGTTTCATCGACCGAAAAGACGGAATCATGTATAGCTTTAGCATACTCCCGATATCTATCAAAATCTTTATCTTCTTCTTAAGCCTTACGTATCTCTTCAGGTAAATTTGTATGGATTTCTATGGCATGCATTAACCTAACATCTTCTATGACAGTTTGATCCTCCATAACTAAACCTCCCATCTTATTTTCTAATGATATAGCTACTTCAGGAGTAAAGAATATTCCCAATTCCCATCTTCTCATTTCTTCCAATAATTTAGGCTCCACGGTCATAATACTGGCTACATTTATTTCATTCTTCCGACTTAATGCATCTGCTACTACATTTGCCTTTCCGGCATAGTATTGAATATCCAAATCATAATCTTTTATTAGTTCCAACCATCTTCTTTGTCGTAGATTCAACTCCTTCTGAGTGAAACTATATTTTAGATTCTTATGATCAGTATAGATCTTGCATTTCACTCCATATAAATAATGTCTCCACAATTTCAAGACAAAAATTACAGCTGCCAACTCCAAATCATGAGTAGGATAATTCTGCTCATAGGGTCGTAATTGCCGAGATCCATAAGCAATGACATGACCTTCTTGAGTTAAAACACATCCTAAACCCATTCGTGATGCATCCGTATACACTTCGTAATCCTTATTCATTATTGGCATCACCAATACTGGGGCAGATATCAATCTATCTTTTAATTCCTGGAAACTTTGCATCTGAGGTTGATCCCAAACAAATTTGGTATCTTTTTGTAACAGTTGAGTAAGTGGTTTAGCAATTCGGGCATAATTTGGTATAAATCGCCGATTATACCCAGTCAATCCCAGAAAACTTCTTACTTCGGTTACTGTTTTAGGGGGCATCCAATCTACCACTGCCTTGACTTTATCAGGATCAACAGTAAGACCAGCCTGAGATATAATGTGACCTAGAAAAGATATTTGCCTTAACCAAAAATCACATTTTGACAATTTAGCATACAATTTATGCTCTCTCAACCGTTCCATTACTATTTTCAAATGCTTGGCATGTTCTTCAGGTGTTTTTGAGTATATTAAGATATCATCAATAAAAACCACCACACATACATGCAGTAGATCCCTAAAAACTCGATTCATCAGATCCATGAAAGCTGCAGGTGCATTAGTTAACCCAAATGGCATAACCAAATATTCATAATGCCCATAACGACTTCTAAAAGCCGTCTTTTCAACATCCTCGGGTTTAATCCTTAATTGATGATAACCCGTTCTTAAATCTATTTTGGAATAAACTGTTGATCCTTGTAATTGATCAAAAAGATCGTCTATTCTCGGTAAAGGATACTTATTCTTGATAGTAACCTTATTTAAGTCCCGATAGTCTATACACAACCTTAAAGTTCCATCCTTCTTTCTTACAAAGAATACCGGTGCTCCCCCACGGAGAGGTACTAGGTCTTATAAATCCTTTCTCCAATAATTCCTCCAGTTGAATTTTTAATTCTTCCGGTGCCATCCGATAAGGTGTTTTGGAAATAGGTAAGGTTCCGGGTTCTAAGTCTATTGAAAATTCAATTTCTCTTTGAGGGGGTAATCCTTTGATTTCTTCGGGAAAAACATCTGGATATTCAGATATTACCGGAATTTTTGATAATTCCATACTTAACATGTTTAAGCTATTTACTGATACCAAATAGGCTTTGCATCCGACTCAGATTTGATTTCCCGTCAGATTTTACTGTTACTTTAATTTATTTTATAATTATATCATTAATTAACTAATACAGATAATTTGGAACTTTAATTACCGACTAATCAGATAGTATTGTGACACATGAGTTGGCTATATATGCTAGTTAATACTGTGTCATGTGTGACGACTATAATATAATATGCATGTGTGCCAATGTGTGCTAAAATAAGGGAGCTCTAAAATTTAAGTTGTTGTTGAGAAATATAATGCAAATATTAATTAGTTCAAGGTGAAATTGGTATTATTCGGCATTATAGTAGGCTGAATTAAAGCAATGCCCAGTCATTTATACAGGAATTAATTTCGGGCACTTTGACCAGATTAATTATACCAAAATAACTTGTTCCTAAAAAGGCGATCGCAAGAGAAGTCTTGAGTACCGTACTGCTGTCATTAAATTTCCAGTTAAAGGTTCCAAAAATTTAAATAACATGCTATAATTAACCGAAAGAGCCTTCATAGTCTAGTGTGCATGGTGGTCCAATGAAAGAGTGCGTGGAACACTACTGAGATGATCCTCATTTTCATTCCTGCAGAAGAAAATTTTACTTTAGGATTCAGTTAGGCTAGTTCGGTCTAGTTAAGCCGATAATTTTTTTATATATTGCAACAATTATATATAGTGCACTTGTTGGGATAAAGATCATACACCAATTCAACTTTTTTTTTTTTTTATCATAGGCCAATTTGAGGAAAAAATGATAAAGATTTTTAGGGGTAATTTTGTAATTTATTTTTTTCCCTTATATAGCATATTACCGTTTGGTAACAATGAAGTACCAATTGTACTATAGGATATGGTACCATTATAGCAATATGAACGTATAATTTGTTTGAGAACATATCAATCAATAAGAGAAGCCTATGAGCAACTGACACAAAAATTGATTATGAGTTGAAAATTTATGATCTGACGCTTTGGATTTTGGAGCTAGAACCTGCCATTGTCCATTTATCATCATCATGCTAAAAACTTGTGCCTTTTTCATATTCCTTGGTAGTGACAGCCCGTAGGCTCATCAGCTGGAAACTTCCTAGTGACTTCCAAGATAGTGCTGTGTTCTTATTCTCAGTAGCTTGTTGATAGTGTAAATTGCCATGATAAGAATAGCAGTTTTTTACTACTATTCTAGCTTCCAAGATAGTGTGCTGTGTTCTTATTGTCAGTAGCTTGTTCATAGTGTTACTACTTTTTTTTGAGTAAAAAATGGGGGTCATGCCCTCATCTTTCTTATATTAAAAGTGAAAAAATTACAGAATTAGCCAGCGGCTAAAGAGAAGTAAAAGGAGTAGAGAACTACCCCTGAAAACAAAGAAAAAAAACAAAATAAAAAGGTATAGAAAAAAAGCTAAAAGCTACTGTCAGTTGATTTGTTTGTAACTATACTGGAAAGGTTTAGCCTGTGCATCTTCAGAGAACAAGCAACAGAGAGAAAAACTAGCAATTGAATGTGCCAGTAGGGTCAAGGTTTGAAGTGGAGTGTCTCCCATTCAAGGATTGCTTGTTGTTGCAATGGAATTCAAATAGAAACTCTAAATTTAAATGGGAATTTCAATGTCTATTACTCAATTACAATATGATTTCTAGTATCTAAAATTACAATGTATTCATGCCTATTTATAGAAGAATTAAACCGCCATCTCTCTCCTTTTTTTAAACCGACTTTAACTAAAAAACAAAACATTACAGCTCAAGATCCAATTAACAATTACTAGCTACAGCTCATCGCTGAAATTTTTTACTTCAACCCCTTTTTTTTTGTTCGGTTCACTGTGCCGACATGCAGCCTTTTTTACTTTTTGAGTTTACACTAACAAATTCCTCCCTTAAACTGAAATTTCTTTCGTCGATATTTTCTAGCATCTACTCGACGTCCTCCCTCAAATGTTGACTGCTTTGAACTGAACTTCATACGTCTTGACATGCGGTTACGGTCGTCCATCCTGCTCCAACTTTCAATATCTTTTGAATATTTCTTTTGCCATATGAGAGGTCGAACTGTCTTCATGCTCGTAGCTTTCTCTTTCTTATTTCTCGTTTGCTCTTTAAAATTAATATGTTCGACATTCGCCGAAAGACATACCAATTGTGCCTCACATGTTGAGTCGTATAACTCTTGTAGACTTCTCATTCCTGGTTGTCTTGGCTCATCTTCATCATCGGAGCTATCATGACTTGTATTTGTTATTGTCGGCGTAGAGGCTGACACATCACTTTCGTTATCTACATTGATTGCCTCCTTTTGATTATTCCAATCCCATGCACTTTCTTCGTTTATTTGCACATCTCTGCTAGTAATCACCTTCTTTTCAATAGGATCACATAGTCTGAAAGCTTTCGTCTTCTCATCATATCCAATGAACACGTACTTCTTGCTTTTATCATCTAATTTGGTCATTCTTTGATCTGGTACGCGTGCATAGGCCAAGCTACCAAATACCTTGAGATGTGATACCGTTGGCTTGATTCCGCTCCAAGCTTCTTGTGGTGTTTTATCCTTCAATCTCGCCTGAAAACTTCGATTTTGTATATAGACAGCGCATCGCACTGCTTCTGCCCAAAATTCTTTTGGCATATTTTTGCTCTTCAACATCGACCGAACCATGTTGAGAATGGTTCGATTCTTTCCTTTCGCTACATTATTTTCTTGTGGCGAGGGAGTAATTTGAATTCTCTTTATCCCATGTTCTTTGCAATAATTCGTGAAAGCAGTTGACATGTATTCACTACCTCTATCTGATTTCAACGCCTTAATATAATGGCCGGTCCTCTTCTCAACCATCGCCTTGAATTTCTTAAAGACTTCAAGCGCCTCAGACTTTTCTTTAAGAAAATACACCCATGTCTTTCTTGTATAATCATCAATAAAAGTAATAAAATACCTCTTTTCTCCAAATGATTTGGGTGTGATCGGACCGCATATATCAGTGTGTATCAATTCGAGAATCCTCTTTGCACGATATTCCGTACTTTTCGAATATGAGCTTGTTGCTTCTTTCTCATGGACACATCCTTCACATAATTTTTTTGGATAATCTATATCGGACAAACCATGAACCATGCGCTTCTTTGCTAGCTCATTTAAGTTATCACCATTTAAATGTCCGAACCTCAAGTGCCATAGTGAGGCTTTGTCAATCATACTGTCATTTGAAATAATATCATCGCATGCCATCATGAGAACATCATCATCTCTTGTCTCTTCTTCTTGAATAAAATTTGTATTTTCTTCTATCTTCTTTGGCAGCCTGCACTCCCTTGCAATATGCCCATATTTGCCACAGTTGTAGCAATCCACATCAGGACGATATCGTTGGCTTCCTCTTCCATGGCCACGTCCTCTACCACGCCAATTCTGTTGGCTTCTTTCTTCTTTATTATGTTCTTCTTCTTGTCGATAACTTCGACCTCTACTTTGACCATAACCATGGCCTCCTCTACCGTCTTCTTTTCTTTGACGATCGTATCGATCATTCGCAATATCTTCTTCTTTAATTGTTGCTTTTACTTGCAACGCCTCTTCAAGAGACTCTTCCTTCTTCTTCTTTTTTCTTTGCTCATGTGCTTCTAACGACCCGGCTAACTCGTCGATAGTCATCTCTTCTAGATTCTTCAACTCTTCAATCGCACATACCACGTTTTCAAAATCATTAGTTAATGATCGAAGGATTTTCTCTACAACCCTTGCATCAGTTAGGGTTTCGCCATTTCGTTTGAGTTGATTCACCACCGTTTGCACACGGGTGATGAAATCTGAAACTCCTTCCGTCTCCTTCATTTTCATGGCTTCCAACTCGCCTCGCAGAGTTTGGAGCCGCACTTGTTTGACTCGATTAGCGCCTTTGTATGCCTTTTCGAGTATATCCCATGCTTCCTTTGAGGTTGTCGCACCGGCTATTTTTTCGAAACCGGATTCATCAACCGCTTGATAAATTAAATAAAGCGCGGTTTTATCACCTTTGCGTTTTTGCTTTAACGCCTTCAACTGAGCCACCGTCATGGCGTCTACTTCTTCCGTTGTCGGCTCTTCATGGCCGATCTCGACTGCTTCCCATGCATCTTGAGCACCGAGCAGTGCTTTCATATGTATGCACCAATTTTCGTAATTCGACTTCGTTAGTTTCGGCAACGGCAAGTGCCCGATCGACATCACGCCAATATTCGCCATCGGCTCTGATACCAATTTGTTGAGGTTAGAATTCAAATAGAACTCGATTGTGAATGGAGGAGGAAGAGGAACACTCAAATTTTGATTGAAATTTCTAATATATATCTCTCTCTCAAACTCTAATTACAATATCACTTGTTGGGCCAGCTCGAAGGGAGGCAGTGTAGTGTCTCGAAAGATCCTAGAGCATCTTTCCCTCCAGATTACGAAGCATAAGATGGCGAGCAGTTCTCGATGTTGTTTATCTTTAGACATGTCAGTAAGAAAGACAGTAGTGTCGCAAGAGTTTAAAGGAATACGCCTGTTGTACTGACATGAACACATTTGCAAAACTGAGGAGAAGAAGGAACAGCTCGTGAACAAGTGCTAGACACTTTCTTCATTCTGCCGGCACAACACACATCTGTTTGGTAATTGCCAACCTCTCTTCTTTAAGTTATCCACCGTTGCAATCTTGTTTTGTAACATTTGCCAAGTGAATATTTGCATTCTGGGAGGGATGGTCAGTTTCCAAATGGAAAACAGTTTGGAATTCGTTTTGGGATGTGTTTGAAGTAGAGAGTAGAGTGATTTAAAAGTGAAATCACCGTTAGCAGTCAAGTTCCATTTCGCCGTGCATGAGTGTCTAAAAGGGAGGGGGATGATCTCCAGAATGAGTTGTGATAATAGTTGCCATTGCCGCATCGCCGAGCTTGAGTTGAAGACATTGGAATGGAAAAGAGGCTGGTTGCTGGTAAAATTTTGTATGAAATGAGCAAGAGTAATGTTTGTGTCCAGAACAAAGCTGAAAAGATCAGCAAAAGAAAATTTCAAGCATCCTTGTCCCCAATTGTGATGCCAAAACAGTATCTCTTTTCCATCTCGAGGTTCGAATTTAACTGCCACATTGAAAGAGCAATAATATCTTTGAATGCAACCTTTAAGGGGCTGTGCTCCGGTGATAAAGAGATTGCATGTTCTTGCAAAGTTGATGACAATCTCGACGGCAAGCTGTCCTTTTTGGCAAACCAAAACCAAAGCCATTTTGCTAGTAAACTCACATTCATGTCAGAGAGGTTGAGTACCCCAAGTCCTCCTAATTTCTTTGGAGTGCAAATTTTTTCCCAAGAGACCATGATTAGTTTATTAGAATTGTCTGCTGATCCATACCAAAAGAATCTCATTCTAATCTTGTCAATTTCTTTTATAACCCACTTCGGGATTAAGAATGATGACATGAAGTAAAGTTCCATAGCAGTTAGGCAAGAGTTTACCAGCACCAACCTTCCTGCGGGTGAAAGTACCGATGTTGCCCATGAGTTTAGTCTCTTTTTTATTTTGTTTATCAGGCTAAAGAATTCCTGTTTTTTTAACTTCTTATCTGAAAGTGGCAGTCCCAAATATTTTATTGAAACTTTGCGGCTCTGCAACCCATCTCCTCTGCCAATTCTTTCACCAAGGAATCATCAGCACCGGTGATAAGCAAGTCAGATTTTGAAGTAGTTAAAGCCAAACCCGAAAGTTGTTGGAAGGTTGACAGAATTAATTTGAGGAAGTGCACTTGCTAGGTGCAAGGTCTGAAAAAAATAACGGAGTCGTCTGCGTTAAATAATGCTGGCTGTATTTGTGAGAAAGGTAGGAGAATGGCACCAGTTCGAGCCAGAGATTTGAGCCATCTAGTGAGAGAGTCGAAAGCAAGGATGAATAAGTATGAAGAGATGGGGTCCCCTTGTCGGACTCCACGTTTGAGAGTAATCTTTCTGCCTGCGATCCCATTTACTATTACTCTCGAAGAGCCCTGTAACACACAGTTTAGGATCCAAGTAGCCCACTGTTCTGGGAACCCTACTGCTAGAATAACTTTTTTGATGAAGTTCCAGTCGAGTGTGTCGAAGGCCTTGTGTATATCGGCCTTGAGAACACCCAGTTGTATGTGCTGTTTTGTAGAAAAAGTGATTAGTTGTTGAGCGTAGAGGAAGTTCTCCATAATGTTTCTACCTGGAATGAAACCTGATTGTGATTGGTCCACAAGATTTTCTAAAAGTGGAACAAACCTGTTTGCCAAGATTTTAGAAAGGATTCTTTGAATTGAGTGAACCATGCTAATTGGCCTGAAGTCACTCGGGGCAACGGGTCTTTCAGTTTTCGACACTAAGGCTATGTAAGAGGTGTTTAAAGGTTGTAGTGATCCAATCTCTAGTGCTTGGTTGAGACTCAAGAATAGGTCATGTAGTAATTCCTCAAGGAAAAAATTAAAAAATTCCCCAGTGAATCCGTCCGGGCCTGGAGACTTGTTGTTTGGCCACTCGGAAATTACCCTTCTTATTTCTAGTTTGGTTATGGGTGCAGTGATCTGTGGCTTGAAATTTTGCCCGCTTTGATAAAGCATGGACCAGTCAATGTCTTGTAATGGTTCACTGGCCGAATCTGATCCCATTAAAGAAGCAAAGAATTGAAAGAAGGCTTTTCCTTTGCTTATTTGGTCAGTAACTTGGGAGCCATTAGATAAAATTCTTTCAATCATATTTTTCCTCTTGTGGCCAGTTGCAATGGCGTGGAAATAGGCCGTGTTTCTGTCCCCATGTAGTTTCCAGTTTATCGTAGCTCGTTGTTTCCATCTTATTTCATCTAATTCTACTAAGACGGTGAATCTTCTTTTTAGTATTGCTTTAACGAAAATCTCTAGTTCAGAAAGCTGTCTAATTTCAGAAATTTTGTCACACCAATCTATGTATTGTCTTATAGATTGGAGCTGTTGGTCGAGCTTCGAGAGCCTTCCTTTTCTCCAACGTGAGATTAAGTGAGTCAATCCTGCTAACTTGTCATTGAGATTGTTAGGGCTGTCCGCTACTTCTTCCGAGAGCCAGTAGTTAAGCACCAGATCCGAGAATTCTGGTATCTTCAAAAAGTAATTATCAATTCTAAAAATGTTGGATGGTTGGAAGTTCACACAAAAAGAGCATAAGAGTGGGCAATGGTCTGAGGAAGTGTTGGCCAGAGGGACTTGGGAGATGTTCGGGTAGGTATTGGAGAAGTTTTGGTTAATTAGGAACCTATCTAGCCGCGCCTGTGAGGGAAAGAACCTTTGATTCGACCAGGTGAACAATCTCCCTTCCATTTGCAAGTCTATTAGGCCGAGTTCATCTATCAGGTTAGAAAAATCTGTTGTTTCTCTTTGATTATAGGTAGGGTTTGTCCTCTCGTCAGTATCTAAAGTTTAGTTAAAGTCACCATATAAGAGCCAAGGATGGTTGTCATGAAATGCAAGTCCCTTCAACTGTTCAAGAAACTGTTCTCTTCTGTCCTGAGAAGAGGGTCCATAGATGTTTGTGAGTCTGAACTTTGAACCGTCAGACAAAACAACAAAGTCTACGGTTAGATGGTAGGTCGCAGCAAAAGAGTTTTCAATGCTCATGACATTCGGGTTCCAAGCTGTTAGAATCCCTCCTTTTGAGCCAAATGAGTCTACAGCTAGGAACTCTTTATATCTTTTACCACAAGCATCTTTAACAAGTTGATTAGTGGTGTAAGACCATTTAGTTTCCTGGTAACAAACAATATTTGGGATTTCAAGTTTCGGTGTTTGCTTAATAGCTTGTCTTTTGTCCCAATCATTCAATCCTCATACATTCCAACACAATATTTTAATCTTAGACTTCATGAAGTATATTGGGAGAGCATCCAGAGAAGTAAACAAGGAGTTTTCTAAAGAGATTGAATCTCTGGGAGGATACGGGCCTTCACCAGTTTTGCCCGAATTCCTGCATCCAGCTCTATGCCTCCCTTAGCAAGGATGGCTTGTGCCTGCGCCACAGTGACAGGTGTTGTTTCTTTGAAGTAATCAGGAAGTAGTTCAGTAGCAGCTATTTTTGAAGCTTGCGCAACTAGGTTGGCACCACTTTTGTTTTGTTCCTTGAATTGTACCATCTGTGCCCTCTGGATTGCTGGTATATAGGGTCCAGTAAGCTTATCCTTCAATCTTGGGCTTCTTCTAACAAAAGTTTTTGTGATGACAGCAGAAATTTTCACCCTTGTAGCAATAGGTGTTGCTTCAACAAGAGAACACTCGTTAGTGTTACTGACAGAAAAATTTATGTTATTGTCCTCTGAAAAGTTTGTCAGTAAGAGAGGCTGCTCTGTCCCAAAGAAAGAGACATGTTGCGGCTTGGCCCCTGTGTGTAATGAAAGGCACAACGGGTCAGCAGAGAAGTTTATCTTGCGCAAAATTATTTTCCCAAGAGATAGGTTCACAATTGTTGGTGAGCTTTTGTTTCTGAGAAGCTGAATCGACTTGCCATGTTCTTGCTGCACCTCCGAATCAGGTTGCATCACTGAGTGATCAGAGGTGTCTGAGAGGGAGTTGATTGAACCATCACTGTCAATTGACGGGGGAGATGGCAGGGAATGAAACCAAGGCCTGCCAGGACCAAGGTGTGGGCTCTGTTGGTGGTTCCTGATTTGTGCATAGACTTCTACGATCACAGATGCGTGGCCAGCATCAGGATCATCAGAGATTTGCCAATCAGTAGGAGGTTCCAATGGTATTTCAGTGGGAGAATTTTGGAGAGGGATTTCTGTTTGAGATTTGGGGTGGGAAGGTATTGTGGTGGTGGTATTTGTAGGGGTGGCCAGTGGCACAACAGGGGAAGATTCAGTACAGGTTTGTGAATCTGCTATTTCCAAATTCTTAGAGATTTTCAAATCTCCAAATTTTTGTTGAGGCAAATCCTCAGAAATAGCGATATCCTCAGATTCCGGTGGAGTGTTTTTCTCAAATTTGTGATTGGGCTGAGGATTTGAATTACCTGGCCTTAGATTGCAATCAATCAGAGCATGATTCTCTTATTGACAGCCCCAGCATTTCCTTACATTTTTGCAATCCCTTTTTCTATGCCCCTTTCTGAGGCAATTGAAGCATTGCCCATTCTTTTTCAGCAGAAAGATTTTGTTATCAATGATTTCATGAAAGCTTCTGGTAAGCAATTTTCTTTTATTTGCTTTATCTTTTTTGGAAAGCACCTCTATCCATCCTTCATCATTTGAATTGACAGTGTCTGTATAACCCCTTTGAAACACAGAGCTCTGTCTTTGCTTGCGCCTCATACAGTATTGGAGGTAATTCAGGGTTGCAATAGTGTATGGTGGGGAGGGAGAGATTAGAGGTTGGAGACGAGATCTGACATTACTCTTTGGTTTAAGGCTTCCACCTTGTCAGATCCGAAGTTTGGCAGCGTAGAACGATTCATAGAAGAGGGAGGTATCGCCTTTTTAGTGTTGGAAGGCGGATCCAATGCCTTGGGGAGGTTGAGGAACACATCTTTGACAGGGATCTCAGGCGAGGCAGTCTGTTTGGTCTTGAAAGGTTTGGGGCCGAATTCAAAATTGATTTGGGCGGGTTTATGAGGATTAAAACCAAATTGGGTTTTTGGTTTGTGGGTATTGGGAGCGATTTGATTTTTGGGTTTGAGGAAGGTATGGAAGAAGTCAGTGAAGGTTACGGAGGTGATTGGTGTGGTCATCGGCTGGGATCGCTTATGAGTATTCTTCTTCGCCTGGGCAATCGCCTTGGAGGGGGAAGAGATCTTCATCAGCGAAAAACCTCTAGTCCCAGTGTTACTACTATTCATATGTAAACAGCTCTTTGAAATTTTAGACGGTTGGATTCCTTCAAAATCCGTGCAAAGATCTGATTTAGCGGCTGAGATAGAGGCGCTGAGCTCTTAATTTTTTCTGTCCTCTACTGTTAAATCGTCCGTCTCCTTCACTGATCCTTTTATTTTCCGTTTTCTCTTCACCAAACGCTGCTATGCGAAAAGGAGATCTGCTTGCAAAATAAAAAAAAATGCTCGACTGATCCCAAAGAAAGAATATCTAAATCCTCTCTCTCACATGTCGCCTGATCCCAAAGAAAGAATATCTGCTCGCACAAGTTATCCTGGTCGACTCGACGCTCTCAATGGCAAGAGTTCTCATCGCGTGGCTGTCTTTCTGTCTCTTTGCTGGATACCGTCTCTCTCTACTCGAGTAAGCCTTCTCTCTATCACATCGCTGAAACTCTAGAATTATCTTTCTCTTTACAACTGTGCGAAATTCAAGTTGTAAATTGTGAAAAATTATAGTTTTAAATTACATGTACTGGATTTAAGGTCTAGACCAGGCGTGGAATATCTTCAAATTGCACCAAATTGAGCCAAATTTGGGAAACTGAAACAGGCTTAACTTGATTAACTTGAAAATAATGTGCAGTACAATTCTTAATTTTTTACAATTAATTTCATATTTCTATTTTTTTGGACCATTTTTCTGTTTTACAATTAACTTTTTGTATTTCAGCTGAACAAAATGAAGGGAAAAGGTAAAGAGGAGAGTGGACAAAGAAGATGAGGAATATGAAGACTTATCTCGATGAATCTTTGAGAATTTACTTAGTTAGCTCATTTTGTAAAGAAGATGAATATCAGGTTTCATTTTGTAGAATGATTAATATGCTGTTTCATTTTGTAGAGTGATGAATGAGAGGTTAAATAGGCTGTTTAATTCATTTTGGTCTATAAGAAGACTGTTTTCTACTTTATTTAACTTACCGGTTTAATTCATTGGAGCTTTAATACAGTGGTTTCCTACTTTTTTAACTTACTAATTTCATTATGCTTTAGTTCAGTGTTTTCATTATGGTCAAATTCAGTGTTTAAATTACCGATTTCATTATGCATAACTCATTTGTTTAATTTTTTCATGGATATTATATGTATCATAAACACAACTTACATGTTCTGCCTCCAGCTGTTTTTTTTTTTTTATGTATCACAAACACAACTTTAGATTATTATAGTTTGATAAAAGGTACAGTTGGAAGCGCTGCTAAATAGTTGCTTGGAATTTTGCTTGAAAGGTGTGTTGGTACCGGTATAGGTATAGAAACTTCACATTTCATTTAGTTTTCCTTTTTTTTTTTTTGGGGGGGGGGGGGGTGGGGGGGGGGGGGGGGGGGGGGGGGGCTAGACGAGGCGAGCTGAAGATCGAGGGTTTTTCTCGAATGAGAAATCACCTCTCTTCTTTTTCATGGAGACCGAGAGAGAAAAAATTGCAGAAATGGAGAGAAAGAGACGGAATAGAAGAAGAAAAAAAAAATTAAAGGAAACGGAGGGCTCAGCGCTTCATTCTAATCCATTGACTGTCATCTCCACACCAATCTTGAAGGTATCGGACGGATAAAAATTCTAGCCTACAAGATCTGTTTACATATGAATAGTAGTATAGTCATTCTTTATATCTAAAATAGGGTGATGATATGGTGGACAGAATTTAAGCCCGCTTGGTATACCCGATTTTAGTTATATTAAATCAGACCCTTCCACTGAAAACTCCAATTAGATTTAACAGAGAAATTGGAGGTGTGATATTTATTATGCACCATCTGATTTTATAGCAAATGGACGGTACGTCCACATTAGCATTTGCCTCTAAAATATAAATAAAATTGTGTGGGTGTCATATTCGATTTTTTTAATTAGAAAACGACACGCCAATAGAATTTTTGATTGGTTGCTGCGTGCAGTAACTTATTTTGGAAAAATTAAGACTGTAACTCTGTAAAAAGAATCAGTGCCGAACTCTCTCGTCAATATAGCGACCTGTTTCGGCATTTCAAGTGCAATTGGAATCACAAACTTTTTTTTCCATAATTCTATCGTCCCTTCCCATCATAGGGCATCACAACCACAAGAGACAAAAGAAAAAATCGTTTCGTCTGTTCTTAAGCCGTGTGAACAAAAATTCCGGCGCCTCTCTTCTTGGATGGATCCCTTTCCCCTCATGGTTGTTGTGCTTCTACCCTCAAGTTCTCATCAACTACCGAAGAAAGAGGTACTTGAATTTTATTTTCGCTTTGCTATTTGGGGCATCTGGCAAGACACATTGGTTGAAATTCTCATTTCATTTAAGCGACATGAATTAATCGATGGATGTAGCGTTTGGGGTTCAATTTCAATTTCCCATTGAACCTGACAAAGCACACCTCATATCTTTTATACAAATGATTAATCGCATACAGTTTTGAAAAGTTTTTGAAATTTTTGAAAATTGCATTTAAGTTTTTTATTTGTAAGATATGTGTTAAATGACATATTTTTTATATATGCCACAAATTCGTTTATGAATGAGGCAAATAAAATCAGAAAGGTCTGAATTTGGTAGGACATACAAAAGCAAAAAAATTATGACCCATGATAACTGTGACAATTTCCCATGATAGCTAATTTCAGTAGGCTTAAAGGTAAGAAATAAAGAAAATATCAGAAATGACATATTAATTTTAAATAAATCTCATTAATGTATGTAAACCTCATTTTGTATCATATATGTTGGATCTGTAATTTTAGGTTATTATATTATAAGTGATATAGCACACATATTTATTTTCTCTGTGCAATAATTGTTGTATTCTCATATGTATCTGTTAAGGGAAAAAATGATCAATAAGATCCATCCATAACTGTAAAAATATCTTTAAATATTGAAATGAATCTATCATGGATAGAAATGGCAAGGATACTCTACTGGTATCTCAAATAAATGACGAGGAGAAATCATAGGAAATGAAATAGAGTCTCCACTATTATACCAGCATGAATAATTTAATGTATACATAAATATATATAGGAAAAAATGTATTAATGTGTAAGCCTTCTGTACATGGGTTATTTGTGTATAACAAGGTTGCTTTGTATGTATATATCTTAATTATTTACTTTGATATTAATGATTTGATTCGAATTTATGTGAAATAAGTAAGTGTTAGGAAATGCTCATATTTTAATTTTAGATTAATTACAACTAATTAATCACCATTAACAACAAGCAAATCAATAGATCTAGTGCTAAAGCAATCACACATCCAATCAAGAGAGAAGGTAGGAGAAATTGTACCTCTCATGAAATCGCATTCATGAGGCTCGAATCCATGGCATGGGAATCGATGGGTGCACTCCGCGCCTTCTTCTCCTTCCTCTAATCCACCAAGAAGCTTCACCACCTCTCAAGAGCTTGTGCTAGCAAGCTTTTAGAACAACCAACACTTAATCACAATTAACACCTTAATTATGTGGCTAATCCCAACACATGGGCCCTAACAAACAAAGGATGAGAGCTCCTCTAATGGAGATTTCGAAAATCTCCAAAGGAGGAGATAGGTGGCGGCTAGGAGAAGAGGGAAGAGAGGAGAGAGAAAGTTGGATGAGAGGCCACCCCTTGGGGTCTATTTATAGAGCTCTCATTCCTCTTCCAAACTTCAAACAAATTACAAGCATGCCACCATGCCCTAGGCGCCACCTATATGGGCTTTTAGCCCAATTTACCAAATGGCAAATTCATCTCTCATTAGCTCATTAATTCTATTAACTAATGGGCCTTTTAATTATTTGTTAATTGGGCTTAATTAGACTTAGCTATTTAAAGCCTATATATTCAATATAATTCTAACAATTATATTAAATGTAGTTGGGACTATTAATTATCAAATTGATGATAATTAACAATAGGTTGGTTTATGCATTAATTTATTCTAACATGATCTCCTTGATATAATTAATTATAACGGTTCATAACGGTATATAATTAATTAATCAACCCATCATGTTTTGTATTCTCCAATACAAATAAATAATACACGTGTGGTTCAGGTTCTATTTGTGCGACCCTTTGAGGATTTATACTATGTTGGCCATGGAATTAAATCGCTTATTTAATTCCAATAATCATAAGCGGTATCTAGCAACACGTTATGATTCCCAATTCGTATAAATAGTGTACCGTTACAATATCTCAATCCTGCATAAGAAATAAAAGTATTTCTTTGTCTGATTCTTATGTCACATGATATCCTTGTATAATCCAAGATAGGAATGTGTCATTCTTGCAGATTATACATTTCATGATCTAGAGTTGATTGTACAAGTTGGCCAAACAATCCAAACTCCATCAAGGGGCCTGATGAAGGATTTAAATCCTATGGTATCAAATAAATTTATACCTAGAACTCAACCTCACTAGTCGTTACGGTAAAGCTTTAGGGTCGAACCCAAGGGACGGATTATGAGTACCGGACTTATCCTTTCTCGAAATCTAGACAAGCAAATACGAGTGGTTTGTGTAACCAAATAACAAACAAGACAAGCAGTGCAAGAATGTAGATGTTTTTGGGTATTTTTAATATAAACTATGCAAACAAAGGTCTTAGGGTTCAGGTTTCACCTTGGTTAGGACTCTAGAACACTGGACTTGTCACTTTCGTGCATAGAACAATGTTTTTCAAGCGTTCAACTCTCAGTTCGGTTCGAACCAGACCCGTTCGGTCCGAATAGAGAGTGAAAGTGTGTGGTTTTGACTTTTTATAGTACTCTATGCTTTGTGTCAGGGTTTGTTGGCTAAACCTAGACTTCTAAACCTCAGCGTTCGCTTGTTGGACTAGGGTCTGGTTTAATCACAACCTAACCTAATGAGGTTAACTAAATCACAACTTTTGGTAAAGACTTAATCAACCTAAACTTGTTTGTTGGTTTTCGTAGGATATTTAGACGTCTTTTGAACTATCTAAAAACCACGCTTTTGGCGTAAGTTAATCTCTCCTTTCGGATCTACGATTTATCCCAGGTACTTTATCAAAATTAACTTGACTAACCTAATTTTGGAACTTAACTAAATGTGGCCATCATCTAGAAGTTTAATCAGATTTAATCAAGCAATTCAAACAAGCAATTAACATAATTCTCAACAAAGCAAATCAACAAAACATATTATAAAATATCCAGTCAAATCACAACATCAAAACCTAAGTTACTTCCCTACTCCTAAGACTGCATTAATTAAAAACACGCAAGAAATAATATAGAAATAACAAGATACAAGCCCATGAGAATTAGAGAAGAAAAACATAAAAGAATAAACCAACTACTCCCTTATGCTTCCAAACAACTTCTAGGGCAGTGGGGTGTTGCAAGGCGTGACTCCAACCTTCCTCTTACTGCCGTCGCTTCAAGATTCGGGTTTGCTTCGATGAATTTGGTCGAAATAGCGCTAGAAAGGAGGAAGGAGGCCATGGAGGCCTCCTCCTCCAAGATGGAGGCTAGGGTAACCAAAGATACCTCTCTTCTGGGAGCAAGAGGCTTATATAGCATGTCTCAAACACTTGGGCAGGAGGCTAGGGCGTCAAGGGAAGAAAATCCATCAAAATAATGAGTTTCCATGCATGAAAACTTTCCAAAACAGCTATGTCGGCTCTCTGTTCGGACCGAACTAGTCCCAGTTCGGACCGAAGTAGTCCCAGTTCGGACCGAAGTAGTCCCAGTTCGGACCGAAGTGATCCCAGTTCGGACCGGATAGAGAGTAAATCCAGCATATAGTATTTCAGGCATAATTTCTTCATTCGGACTCCGATTGAGGTGATTCAAAAACCGTTGTAAAGCTTAGGAAGAGCTCTACAATGCTATGGATTCCATTTAGTCATTTTCATCTCCAAAATTCTCCCTTTCTTGCAATTATTGTATGTTTGGTCCGAACAGAGCCCCGTTCGGTCCGAGCATGAGTCATTCGATCCGAACAGTGGCCTGGACAGTGCCTCTAAGTGCTAGGAATGAGTCGTCTAGCGTATGCCAAGTGCCAAAATCCATCTAAAATTCGAGAATCCACCAGAAATCATCAAGAAACCTGCAAACAAGAGAAAAGACGACGGTAGAGCCAACTCCTAGAAATCATAGCAATTTGTTAAATAATTTCATGGTTTGAGCTTCATTTGAGTGTCAAGTACGGTCCAAATACCCACAAATAATAATGATATCAGGGCCCAAACAGATATCATCACTCATTAAGTATATTAATGAGGGACATACGGTTTTCTTGATGAACAACTTTTCCCCGCACAATTCAAGAGAACATAAATAAAGTCCTTATAGCAGCCTTTATCAGGAATCAACGTTAGACGATATTTATTGAACCTATCCTCATGTGGAAAAGCTGAGCATCTCAAACTTAGAATCAACAACATATGAAATAAACAATGACACATAACACAATCCATATGTTTATTTCATTGGGTCAAGTCCTGTACTATGTTCCAATAACATACACATATGCAATTAAGTTGGTAACTCCTTACCTATGATTTGTAGAACTTAATCATCACTTAACTTACATACTAATCTTTTATGATAATTAATGTTTCTTGTTAATTATCAAGATTATGGACGATTTAGATTTATTATTGTCATTCTAATGAATGATCCACAGAGATCTACAATTCAGATCCTCAACCTGAATGATCTGTCAATAATAAACTCTAGGAACAAATGATCAAATATCATCATTAACATAAACTAAGAAAATAAGTCATTAAATATTGACTTCTAGGACATAACTCCAACAATCTCCCACTTGGCCTAGAGTCAATCAATAGTGACTTCTAGCAAGTGAAGAATTTAGAACAATGTCATATATCTATATATATACATGTCTCGAACCTCAAAAGATATTATACACTTAAAGCAAGTTACTCATACGTCCATCACGCATGGATGCACAACTGCATCTCGCATACCGCTTAAGGTAGAGGTTAAGTTAGAGTGTTCGCTGTGTCCGCGAATCTATCCAATTTTGTTTGACCCTATATACATATATACTCCTATATATGTGTTCTTGATCATCATCATGTGAGATCAAGTGACATCGTCATAGATCTTAGTTGGATCACCAATTTATTATTGGGTTCTTCAAGTTTAAGCTATGGTTCGAGATGCATAGAACCATATTAGCTTGACTGAGAACTTCTCGATCCATACTACACTCTTTCATTGCTTCACAAGTTGCTATATATTTTGTTTTGGTGACGGAAACGGTTGTAATATCCCATTTAGAACACCTTCTAAATTTACAACACCACATTTAAACAAAATATGTAGCTCAATTGTATTTATATCAATCTTTCGAAAACTAGCATCAATATAACAATTTATATGAGCTTTCTTTCATCTTACCAGATGAAAATTATATCATTCTTTCTCATAAGATACTCAAAGATATTCTCGATTATTGTCCAAATGTATTTTTCTTTGTATCCAGTTGACAACTGCTTGTCATACTCCTTGGGTACAATACATAGGGGCATGTGCATAAGTATGGCGTACGTAATGAAACTCATGACAGAAGGATGCTCGAATTGTATCGTGCACTCTTCTCGAATTGAGTTGCAACACACTGATTAGAACTCAAGTGTATGCCATACAACGTGGTTAGACATCCTTTCTAGAAGTCTATCTTTTCGTGTTACTAGAACACTTTGTCATTATATGCACATTTTCTCAAACCTGACATCCATCATAATCTATCTCCATAGATTTTGTTTCCTTGGATTTAGGTGACTTACCCAAGTTCTCAATTGAGAAAACATTCTCCAATGAGATCTTGACAATATTCCTTTCTTTAATTTTATTCCCAATTAATGTCTTGTATTTTGTACAATACATGTAACATAATAATGCTCCCACTGAATATCTTGTCTATACAAGATACTTTTGACGAAGTTCAACTCCTTGACTTACTTGTCAAAATGTTTATTCCAATTTCCACAATACTTGCTTCAATCCATTAATGGATCGTTGAAGCATATATATGTTTTCAACAATACAACAAATCCTTGGTTTGTGTCAAATACACAACAACTTCCTTCATTCAATCGAAGAAGGCGGTTTTGATGTATTTTTCCATATATCTATATATACGAAATATAATTATTGTTAGAATGATCTTTATTGACTTATACACAGCTACAAGCGAGAAGCCGTGCTTTGTACATAGTCAACTGGTTATCGACTTAGACATATCATCAATCATGAAATTGTGCTTTGTACATAGTCGACTTGCTATCCATATCTATCTTTCCTTTTAAAGATCTAAATGTTCTAGATGGATCGCTCCTTCTTGAACATTAATCAAGGTCTATACCTTGTTGTTATATATGTGGATTGCACTTAAAGATCATATAGATTCAAACCATACTTGTGGAATCGGGTCTTTCCATCGCTTCTTTATTTATCAACGGATCCTCATATATCAAGTACGAGGATGTTGTGAAGCCTATGTACCTTTCAGTTTAGGCAATTCACTCTCGTTGATCTTTGTAGGATTGGTGCTTGAGGTCAGTAAACTACTTCTACAACATCTTGTAGAGTAAGTTCTTGATCCTAATATATTGCATGAGTTTCTCGAACATCATCCATTCGTGAGATGTTTGAGCACTCTTTAGAAGTGAGCGTGTTTATAAACTTCTTCCTTTCACAACTGCTTGTGAGTTAAGTTCCGCTCAACTCCCACTAAGCACCATGTATGGAGTGACAAGTTTCCTATAAATGTACTTCTTGTAGTGACGCATAAACTCCTTTAATGCTCACTTTACTCCCACTACTTCTTCTTGAGAATATCATTCTTCAAGATTACGTTATGATGAGCAACAACTACTTTGTTCTTATCATGTTCGTTGAAGTAGTACCTTTCGGTTAGTTCAAGATATCCTACATCATATTAAGCGTCTTATTTGGGTCCAAGCTTATCAATCAATCGAACTTTGAAATAAGCTTCTCAATACCAAATCTTGAGAAACAATATACCTAGAGATCGAATCTCGTAAGATATCTTTCTCAATAGACTTCGATGGAATTTTTATTCAGTGTAAACAATATTGTCCTCAAACACAAATCCCTTACATGAGTCGAACAAGTCAATTTGATTTATTACCGATCGAACTGTATCAAACTATGTTCGATACCTTCATCCTTGGATACATTTTTTTCAATGTTCCTCATGGAGCGAGTAGTGAAACGTATTTCATACTCTTTAGGTAATATATCAAACTATATGACTTAACTATTTACCATGATCCATCTTAAGACTTTTGCTTTTATTGAATAGTTTTTCAACTTTACTCTTGAAATCCTTTTGATCTTGTCAAAAGATTCATACTTATACCATATCAAATAGATACGTTAATATCTACAATGATTGTTGGTCAAGTGGTAAAGTTTCAACAACCTTTCAATTGCACCAGTACCTGTAGGTCTATATACATCAATATGTATAAGTCTTAATAAGGTTACTTGTCCTTTAAACCTTCGTAGTTCAAAGGCGCTTTTGTCATTTAACAAACACGATTCGCATGAATTTCAATTGATTTTGCAATCAAATTGATTTACGAGCTCCACGTTACGTAGACTCTCATAATGCGATTCTTGTTTATATTCGACTAAGCGACTATTTTACATAAAAGTCAAATACTTTATGTGAAGTCTTACATATTTGTCATTCGAAATTTGTTTATCTATTTCAAGCAAATTCAATCAAGATGCGTGAAATCTTATACACAAATTCATAACAATAAGAGAACGACATTTCTCTATTACAAAACATGATCATCCATCATCAAATATGAAATGGAGATAAGGTTTTATAAGATGTTTGGAATAAGGTATATAACCTCAAATTCCTAAACAAATTCTTTATTTAGTAAAGATAACTCTACGTATTCAATGGTAGCGGCTTAGACGTATAAGCCATTTCCAAAACGGAGTTTACTTTACTTATCTCGAACTTTCTCTTATTCATCATTGTCTACACATTTCGTTAAATGCGAGCACATGAACTAGCATCTAATTACTAGTGTGAATTAGAGATAGTGACATAATTTGAACGACAAATATCTCAAGGTTTAGAACATCATGGTATTTCGGACAACCTTTCAAATGCCTCCCATAAATGGCAAATGAAACATCTCATGTGACACACGGTCACTAGTGAGGATCTCAAAATTTCAACTCATATCTTGGTAAAGTATTCCTTTAGTACTTAACCAATTACTTTTAGCACTAACAAGTGTGCGAACAATATATCCTTTATCCATAGAAAGAGATTGTATGACAATATCAACAATCCTTGATATTGGAGATCTTAATATCTCTAGTTGTCAATTAGCTACTCAAACCTTTCGGTTCACAAGCTAATGAAATATTTATCTTCTTATAAGAAGAGTCTCTTGGTTAACTCACATTCCATTACTCGATCATTAATGATTGAGTCTATCTTTTACTTTCTCTAAGACCGTCTTCTTGAGTAAGTGGATGAGAGTATAGAAGTCTTAGTATAGTCCTTATGAATTCTCCAATTCAAAGGTCCAGAACTTCTAAAAGGATATGAGCATTCGCTTTATTGAATAATTTTCGTCAAAACTAATCAATCATTGCGAAGCTATGTTCGGGAAGTTGAGGAACGTTTTTGGGATTAAACTTGCTCAAGTTTCTCATTTCCAAGAACATATCTTAGAAATCGGTATTTCTTCTCCAAGTAAATACCTTAGAAACGAGCTTGTCGTTTTCCAAAGATTTATCGCAACGAAATTAACATATTTAACATCTATAACAATTTCAATTTAAGGTCATTTAGTTTATGCAATGTTTTGTTTATGGAATGATAAACAAAACTCCCACTACATTTAATTAATGTCCCTAAATGTAATGGATTCCAAGATCCCCATTTTCGTTGAAATAGGGGCCAGCGTCGGCATGACACCTAAAACAACTAGATAAGGTAGGTTCTCCAACCAATCATATCTTGTCCATATGATTCTTGGTTTGTGAGATATCATAAGTATATCTACAAACTTCGTCCCAACGTCCAATCCGAGTGGGTCCGTTGTAAAGCAACTTCTCTCTATTTGCTCCTAGTAAATCCGATTTACATCCCAACTACAATGATGGACTACGATGTCCGCGTCGGCAGGAATGCATCAATAGACAATCAATTGTATTGAAGGGGATAGAGAGAAGGAGGACGATTTGGCTAAATCAAGTTAATTTGGGACATAAGCAATTACGTGACTTTGTTTGGTGGTCGTGTAAGCATACACCCATACCTACCTATGACAATTCAAGGCATTCACAAACAATCACATAATAATAAGCATCTCAAACATTGCCGTGGGTTTGTATGGCTCCCGCTTGCATTAGTTTCCGTCGCATCTCCATGTAACGAAACTAATCTAATCAAACCCTTCCACTAATTACTAAGATCCTATCTAATAATTAAGGGAAATAAATACATGTGATAAAATCCTAAAACCCGCCTAGGCCTTAGGGGCATGCAAGCCTCACAAGTTACATCAAGAATTAATCAATTATTAATTATCAAGGCACCTTAGGCCACATTACAAGCAATCACATGCATTCACAACATTTTACAACACACAAGGCATTGACATCTTGAGCCATATCAAACCCACATCCTCCTACAAAACAAAGTTAGCACATATACAATATACATGATTCACTTGTTCTTAATTAATTTCATTAATTAGAATCTTTGTGCATACTTGTTGCTCAAGTTTTTCGAATGCAAAGAAGGCTTAACCTTAACAACTAATTGTTTAAGCCCTTTTAAATTAAATCCAACTATCAAAACAGAAAGGAGGGTATTTAAGGAGTCTTCTAATTAACATTTCAATAAATTGATTAATTAGAAACTATTTTAACTAATTAAAATACGAAATTCGGGACCCGAAAAAAATTCAAAATAATTCGGTCTCCAAAAAATCTGAAATAAATCCAGAGAACTCCTTACAAAGATTGTGATTACCTGTAAAAATCTCAAGGAGAGATCAATTACCATCAGGGAGAACCAAAAAAGACAAATCCTCAGATTGTGCGCGAAGCACCGTTAGAGAAAATTCTGTTATGGGTCTCAACCTTTTGATCTGTATGATCATCCCCTTGATATTTTTCCAGCAAACAATTTACATAGAAAAATACTACATATAATAGGCTATCATTCCATGAAAAGAAAATCCACAAGTTATATTCAAGATCAACGAGATAACAAGCATTTAAGCAAGGTATCCTGTTCTGGAACAGACCGTCGACCAAAAAGATTTCACTCGGTTGAGGTATCAAATCTCAATGAAAATCTATGAAATTAATTTTCACAGATTTCAGACTTAAAGGAGAACATTTCCATTTCAACACTTTTCCATAAAAGTTTCTCAATAAGTACAGTTTTTCAAAACAATCAGTTTGTTTGAAAAAATAGATCTGACAACTTCATCACTTTTCATCCTTGAACGCCCACATAAAATCCGAAATATGCAACAAAATTTACATATCCAGAAAGAGCATCAAGTTTAGAATAATCCTATCTAAAAGTTACAGGTACTTTGTATACAAACTTATTTGTTACCAACCACAACAACAGAACTGTACAGCAGAATAACAGATCTGCGCACCGTTACCGTTTAAATCACTAAAAATTCATTTTACTTCGAATTTCAATGATTCCAGTGGGAAAACAACCACAACTCAAAGGGCTACAATCTCCAATAAGAAGGAAAAAATTTCAGAGAGCTTTACACCACGAAAAACAAGCAACAAGCCAGAAAATAGCCTTTCCAGGGCCAGCAAGCACGCACATCACTAATTAACTTAATTAATTACGAATTCTCACTTAATTAAGTGTGAAAAATCTTAAGCACGACCATAGCTCTGATACCACTGTTAGGAAATGCTCATATTTTAATTTTAGATTAATTACAACTAATTAATCACCATTAACAACAAGCAAATCAATAGATCTAGTGCTAAAGCAATCACACATCCAATCAAGAGAGAAGGTAGGAGAAATTGTACCTCTCATGAAATCGCATTCATGAGGCTCGAATCCATGGCATGGGAATCGATGGGGTGCACTCCGCACCTTCTTCTCCTTCCTCTAATCCACCAAGAAGCTTCACCACCTCTCAAGAGCTTGTGCTAGCAAGCTTTTAGAGCAACCAACACTTAATCACAATTAACACCTTAATTATGTGGCTAATCCCAACACATGGGCCCTAACAAACAAAGGATGAGAGCTCCTCTAATGGAGATTTCGAAAATCTCCAAAGGAGGAGATAGGTGGCGGCTAGGAGAAGAGGGAAGAGAGGAGAGAGAAAGTTGGATGAGAGGCCACCCCTTGGGGTCTATTTATAGAACTCTCATTCCTCTTCCAAACTTCAAACAAATTACAAGCATGCCACCATGCCCTAGGCGCCACCTATATGGGCTTTTAGCCCAATTTACCAAATGGCAAATTCATCTCTCATTAGCTCATTAATTCTATTAACTAATGGGCCTTTTAATTATTTGTTAATTGGGCTTAATTAGACTTAGCTATTTAAAGCCTATATATTCAATATAATTCTAACAATTATATTAAATGTAGTTGAGACTATTAATTATCAAATTGATGATAATTAACAATAGGTTGGTTTATGCATTAATTTATTCTAACATGATCTCCTTGATATAATTAATTATAACGGTTCATAACGGTATATAATTAATTAATCAACCCATCATGTTTTGTATTCTCCAATACAAATAAATAATACACGTGTGGTTCAGGTTCTATTTGTGCGACCCTTTGAGGATTTATACTATGTTGGCCATGGAATTAAATCGCTTATTTAATTCCAATAATCATAAGCGGTATCTAGCAACACGTTATGATTCCCAATTCGTATAAATAGTGTACCGTTACAATATCTCAATCCTGCATAAGAAATAAAAGTATTTCTTTGTCTGATTCTTATGTCACATGATATCCTTGTATAATCCAAGATAGGAATGTGTCATTCTTGCAGATTATACATTTCATGATCTAGAGTTGATTGTACAAGTTGGCCAAACAATCCAAACTCCATCAAGGGGCCCAAACAGATATCATCACTCATTAAGTATATTAATGAGGGACATATGGTTTTCTTGATGAACAACTTTTCCCCGCACAATTCAAGAGAACATAAATAAAGTCCTTATAGCAGCCTTTATCAGGAATCAACGTTAGACGATATTTATTGAACCTATCCTCATGTGGAAAAGCTGAGCATCTCAAACTTAGAATCAACAACATATGAAATAAACAATGACACATAACACAATCCATATGTTTATTTCATTGGGTCAAGTCCTGTACTATGTTCCAATAACATACACATATGCAATTAAGTTGGTAACTCCTTACCTATGATTTGTAGAACTTAATCATCACTTAACTTACATACTAATCTTTTATGATAATTAATGTTCCTTGTTAATTATCAAGATTATGGACGATTTAGATTTATTATTGTCATTCTAATGAATGATCCACAGAGATCTACAATTCAGATCCTCAACCTGAATGATCTGTCAATAATAAACTCTAGGAACAAATGATCAAATATCATCATTAACATAAACTAAGAAAATAAGTCATTAAATATTGACTTCTAGGACATAACTCCAACAGTAAGGACATTTAATTTTCTGAGATTTGATTTACAGGTTGTAGGCATTTAATTTGCTAAGATATGATTTATAGGTTGTGCACACCCTAAGGTCATTAGAATTGTTTTAAATGCATTTTAAATTGTAATTACTGCATAATGAATGTAATTATTTTGGTTTCTGTTACTATTATGCCTATATATATGATGGTTATGTGAGAAAATATGGTGTGTACCTTTCCAATTGAGGTTTTGTTATATATATTCTTTATTATCAGAGGTATTATTGCTGAGCTAAAATTATGTTTTCTTCTTTTATGTATAGGTGACAATGTCTAAAATTACAAACAGGATTCAAGGAGTTCTGCAATGCTGTGTACTTAAATTATGGGATGTTGTTGATCCCAAAAACAGCAACATATGGGGGAACAATTTCGCATCAGTCGACAGAGAGGTATATTAAATATAAATAATATTTTTTAAACCATTGGTTTGATAATCTTATCAATTTTGTTTGAATTTTTGAGTTTCAAGCACGTGATTGATAAGTTGGATTCCATTCCAATTTATTTACAGGAAAGAATCAAACGCATATTTACTGGCATATAGATTATAGATTTAATTAGTCTGCTTCTTCATTTGACCTTTGAGTAACTCGCTCAGATGTAAAGCATTCATGCTTGAGGACCTTATGGTAAAACACTAATCCAAGGTACACAAAGTATATTACTATTGACACAAGTATATTATTTAATAATGGAAAAAAAAACTAAAACTACTCAAAGTATATTACTATTGACACAAATTTTTTGCGTATTATTGGACAGGTCTTGCTGATAACATAACAAGGAGCTTCATACCACACTGGCTGCCATAAGATTAGAATGAGGTGCTAGGTCAAACGTGCTCAACTGACACATCCCTAGCTATTTTGATGCTGAATAATGAGAATGCAAGATGGGATCTGGACACTTCACTTCGTTGCAAGAATTGTAATTCCTTGATCACATGAGGAGTGTTCCAATAATGTGAAGCTTCTAGCATTAGATTTGTCATGTTTTTCTTAGCAATAACTATATTTAAAAGGGAGTATTAGAGATAAGCTGAAAACAATTTGTTGAAGATTTTGCTTATGATGGTTATAGGGGGAGATGCTTACAAGTGGTATCCGGTTTATAACTAGGAGTAATTCTCTTTGTTTCATTCCTCTTGGACCTTTTTTTCAAAAATAAAGAGAAAAGAAAAAGGAGAGATGTTACAGGTTATAGGTTATATCAGTATCAAACTATCGATACAACTGATCGTACTGACAAGGATGATTTATATTACCTTATACTAGGTAACCTTTCATTTATATTTATTTCCAAGAGAGTTTATTTTCATATGGTTGATTTCCTATTTCTATTTGTCGGTGCTTTGTCCAGAAAAGAAGTACTATGGTTTGTTGGATATGCAAAGCCACACCTGATCATTCTTGCTGGTAAATGCATGAGCTGCTCAACAATACATATGATACTCTTCACTACAACATTTCTAATTGTTTATAAGAATTGAAACAATATTTCTTTGTACTACCTCCTTTTTTAAAAAAAAAAATTGTATAAATGAGGCGAATATGTCGATAGTGGTACATTTACTATGTTGGCTGTCCCAGTATTAGAGTTGATGCACGCAAAATCTTTACTATAATCAAGAAGCAATTATCCTTCTTTCTATTTTGCCTCTATACGTGCTTTTAAGGTTTTTTTGTAATGAAAAAATTGTCAGCATTAACAAAGAGAGACGTGTTTCATTGGGAGAATATGTGCACACCGATTATGCTTCATATTAGTGTTAATTTAATCTCAAAAAAATAATAATAATCTCAAAAAATATTAGTGTTAATTTAATGTCTGTCATGTCAGATCGCACCAATTGTCTTATTCCATCGAAATGAAATCATGTCTTAAGGAAGTAGTGATACTAGCAAAATATAATATTTAGATCTAACAATAATACACACATAGACATGTCGAGAGGTGCACGAAAATGTTATTTGTTAGGAGTGAGACACGCATCAGGAATTACCGTAATATATTATCATTCTTTAGCGGAGCATCTTTATCAATTGCTTTCATTTTCCTCACAAATTAGTGCCCACAATTATTTCATATCCTTACCCAAGTTGAGCTTCCGACGCCATTTAAAGTGATTTTCTCATTGCAAATTTTTACCAGCTCGATATCCATATCGATATCAATATCAATATTATAAATAAAGATGTGTGGGTGTCAGGATTCTTTAGTTAAATATAATCCGACATTCCGAGCATTGTGAAATAGTTGTGCAATAGCATTTTTTCTTATTTCTGTAATGTGATACTTTGTAACTAATTGTGTGTCGGGTGTTATTGCTCATAAAACTGACTCGGTTCAACATCAGATAATAATTTGACAACACATATTTTTGTTTTAGATTTTTTTTTATCCCTTCCTATTTTCATTTTCATCATGTCTCCATCTCTTTTGTGTTGCTTAGAGTCTCTCTCCACCTTAATTTCTCTTCATCACCATTCTTAATTTCGATTTACAAAATATAAATTAAATTCATTCAATTAAAAATAAAAAAAAATCAGATCTTTTACGGTATTTATTTTTTTTATTTAAGTCATTTATAAACATATTACATCTCATGAATAATATCAACATATATAAATCATATTAATCTTATTATTTCAGATAACTATGACTATATTTACACCCATATAATTTTTTCTTTAAATTGATCAAACTCTCTAACTTTAATCAAATCAAATTACTACAATAACTAAACTATATTTCTAAAGATAAATATATCTTAACCATATATCCAATAATGAACATAATTAAACTATAGAAACATAATAAAAATATTCTTATTATAGATATCTACATCGAGCGAAGCTCGATACGCCCCTCTAGTATATATAATTATTGGGATCTGTTTACGTATGAATAGTAGTATATAGCCATTCTCTCTATATATATATAATTAGTCCAATAAGGAATAATACCAAATTGTTTGTCAATTAATTAATTAATAATTAAGAACTCAAAACCAGGCGAAATTTTGTTCTTTTAATCTTCTATTTATTATTTTCGTTTTTTTTTATTTTCTTCTTTCTTATATTATTTAACGCTCTTGGTTTCTCCTCATCACTTTTGATTAATTAAACCACGTCATAATATTCTGGATTCTCCCGTTTAGATCAATTAGTACGATTTAATTATTTTTTTGCCGTACCTATATATAAATTTTTTATTTAATTTGCTAACAACATGTAAGGTTCGATCTAAATTAAAAATGTGGTATATCTGGTTAAATTAGCAACCAAGTTTCATCTAATAAGTTTTTATTTCTTATATAAAATTAAGACAATTAATTTAGAGAGGATTGAGCTTATTATCTTAAATTCAGATCATTTGTCACGTGACACAGCGTGTAGTGCGACTGTGGGCCATCTGATCTAAATCGAATGGATATGAGAGTCCCGTGCATGTAACCAAATTGATAGGCCCGCAAAAAATTGAACTATCTGATCAAAATCGAACGGCGTGTGGGGTGCGCCACACGCGTGTTGCGTGACACCAGATTAGGGTCCTATTATCTTTAGATAAACAACGGAAGAACTATCCAGCTGTACAGAACTCCCACATGACCACATCAAAAGAAGTTTTTTTTTTTATTATTACGTAACTTTTACAACATAACATCTATGTCAGCAAAACAGCAACCAACCGGTCCAACCCTATAATAAGTTATAATAGGGTTGATTTAGTTTATCACGTCAGGCAAGTGACAACAAATAAAAGCTCAATCTTGATCGGTGGTTGCACAAAACCAATATTTTTACTTGACCATGCCAAACTTCAAGCTTGCGTTTGTTCAAATCACAAAAATATCGCCCTGCTGATTGAAATTCCTTCCTTTTGAAGTCTACCGAGTAAGGTTAGTGGATTTAGTGGTGTAAGGTTAGTACTTTTTGGGATTTTTGAGGTAGAATAGTGAGGGGATGAGATTTTCGAGGTAGACCAACTAATTCCATTAAACCCACTAAACCCTCTAACCCCGACATGCCAAAACTAAAAATTATTAAGAAGAGAGTACCATTTCAAGTTTCCAACATAAAAGTAACGGCTGTTTCTTTTTTGAGTAAGAAAGTAAGAACACTTTTCTCGGCTTTTTCCCATAAAAAATGGAGGGAAATAGTGATCCAATTGAGCCACAAAGAAATGTGGAGATAATGTCAGAGGAAATCCTCGACATATCACCTGATTCTTCTGTAAGATATGGCGTGCTTTCCATAAACTCAGATTTCACAACCTCATTCGGATTGAACAGCACATGGAAAGGGACACAATTTGACAAAGAATTAACAGCAGCATCAGCTGATCACATGCAGATGCTTGTACAGAAAAGGCTGAGTGATTTACCGGGAGAGCCCCACAAGAACCAACCAATCACTATTTATCGGGTTCCTGCCTCCTTACGAGAGAAGAGAAAAGCTCTGTATGAGCCGAGGATGGTATCGATTGGTCCATACTACCATGGGAGGGAGGAGCTCCGAGCCATGGAGGAACACAAGTGGTGGTGCCTCCGAGACTTCATGTCTAGAAAGCCAGAGATCAGCCTCGACATCTATCTCCAGGAGATCAGAAAACTGGAATTTCAAGCACGCCAAAGCTACAGCGAGAGCATCAAATTAGGTTCAAATGAGTTTGTTCTGATGCTGCTATTAGATGGTTGTTTTATTCTGGAATACTTCCTCAAATACGAGGATAAGAAAATAGACATCCATTGTGATGTCGGTTGGGGAGGTCCGACGATAATCTCTGATCTGTTCTTGCTTGAGAATCAGATTCCTTTCTTTATTATTCACAAGCTAGCTTCAAGTTTTTCGGATTTGAAGGATTGTCAGAGTTGTGAAAATTGTTGCAACCTAGTTTACAACCTGTCCTCACTTCTCCCATACAAAGAGATGTTGACGCACCCAGATGTGTCTTGCAACAATATCCAACACTTGCTGCACCTCTATTACATTTGCATGGTTCCAAAATCTCAGACAGCACATCTGCATACTGCTGTGATGAAGCGGTCCCCTTCTTGGCTTTGGATGCGGGTCCCCCAAGAAGCAAGCGAGGGAAAAGCATCTCAAAACTCAGTAATAATCCCTTGTGCAGCTGAACTTCACTATTCTGGTGTAAAGTTCAAGAGAAGCTCGAGTCATCATTTGTTTGACATTACGTTCAACAAGGGCGTTATGGAGATGCCGCTGTTGGTTTTCGATAACATTATAAGAACCATATTTACAAATATAGTAGCTTTTGAGCAGAGCCAAATTAATAAGACAAGGATATTTACAAGCTATGTGGTGCTGTTGAATATGCTCGTAGACACGGCAAGAGATGTGAGTCTGCTCGAGCAATGCAGCATACTTGAGCTCGTGCAACATAATGAGGAACAAGCAGCAGATTTCTTCAATGAATTGGCTGATTGTTGGTCGATGGATTATGATGATCACTACTATGCAAACTTGTTTCTTGATCTGCAAAAGTTTAGCAGCTCAAAAATCAAAATGGCATAGTTCCAGGGCCAGACTGATGCAGGATTACTTCAATAATCCTTGAGTTCTATATCGGTGGTAGCTGGTGTGATACTGCTCGTTCTTACTGTCATACAGACCTTCTATGCAGTCTATCCTACCGGAAATAATTGTTACTGTCATTGATGCTTGTGTAGGATCGTTAAAACTTTCAGTGATCGTAACTTAATTTGCTCTCCTTTTTTAGATTGCTTATTTCTATTTTTTTTTTCTATTTTGTGCAATTAGAATATGTATGATCGGAATGTTATTTAGTATCATATCAGAAGTTCAAATGTCAATTTTAATTTATGATCTACGGACATCAAATGTGTTACTGAAATAATTTAAAATGATCATATAGTGTTTAAAATGAGTTTTAAATGAGCTTTATAAGCTTAAATACAAATATAATTACACAATTAAAATATGTATAAACTGAAATGATCTACGGATGATAATTTTTCAGCTTATTTAGTGCTCAAAAATAAGTTTCAAATATACTTCAACAAGCTCTAAATATAAATATAATTTATAATTATCTAGATTATATAATATATTAATGTTTTTTGGTGTCAAATCAGAGTTCGAATGCTAAATTTTGTGATCTACCGATTCCAAATGTGGCTAGAATCGTATTGGAAATGCTCAAAAGGCGCTCAACGTGAGCTTTCAATATATTTGGAAGATCTAAATACAAACATAATTTAACGATTAAAATATATGTAAGATCTGAATATTGTTGACATCATATCTGGAGTTCAAATTTTAACTTTTGCCGTCTATACATGGACTTGAAATGTGTGGCTTACGATCGCTTACGATCACTTACAATTAATGCTCAACATGTACCCAAAATTTGTTTTAAGTATAATTTATAAACACTAAATATTAATATAATTGAATAATTAAAATATATAAAGTATAACTTTTATTTGATATCATAAGTAGAGTTTAAATGTTAATTTCTGTGATTTACAGACTTCAAATGTGCTAGAATTGCTTAAAGTTCTCAACATAATATATAAGGAAAAACTTTTATGAGTTTACTTAGTCAGGCATGAGAAAGAGCTTTTCCATTACCCAAAAGGAAAATTAATTAGTCCAAATAATTTGTGATACTTTTATTATTAATTTAATTACATAATATTGTATATAATTATGTGAAATTTTATTTACGGAACATTTATATGATTTAATAATTATCAGTATGTATATTATATATATATAGATATATATATATATATATATATATATATGGATAAGGAGGAAAAAACATATTGTATATTATGATACTACATACATATTATTATAGAAAATAGTACTAGTTTTATTTGCTTGCCTGTGGCAGATTTAAATGGAAGGAATGGGGTGCAAATGTCCCCCATTCATTTTGCTAATTACACATATTTGCTTTGTATTTTTTGTTGAATATTGACAAATATATATTAACATTAATAATTAATAAAATATTTGAACCCCAATTAATTTTTTTTCCGCCACTGTTGCTTGATATTATTAGTGTTAGAATAGCATTAGTTTCATTTATCTAATATTATAGCCTTGACGGATATAGGTAGGCTATAGAGAAAATTAAATCTTAATGGTTAGAAATAAGACACAATAAAAACTAATTAATTAGTTATGGGTATTGATTAAAAGGAAAAAAAAAAAAAATACCTCCACCCAACCCAAATTGTTAACCGTTGACACCTCTCTCACGGATGGAGAAACGACCCACGCCGTTTTGTGTTTCAATTTTCAAATTAATCGATTCAGCTCGTAGTTTGGTTTGATTCTTAGATTGAAATACTGAACTTTCGAGCAAAAAGATATTAGGTGAAAGAGACAATATTCCATCTTAATAAAACTATTTGTTTTTTCCACTTGTATCGCATACTAGTGAAAAAAAAAAAAAAAAAAAAGAAAAAAAAAAAAAAAAAACGGCCGAACACACAAGATATAAAAATATTAATAGAAGGAGAGTTATACAATAGTATAAGAATATAAAAGCAGTAGCGATGATTATATTTCCTATGGGACTTCATTAAAAATAAAGAGGGACAGTGGGCATCACGACTGACGGATCTTACTCAAACTTACAATTGTACTTTTCTGGATAAAGTGCTTTTATTGCACCATGCTTTCTATTATCAATTGTCTATTACTTTTTCTCATATACAATATTATTTTATTGCACCATGCTTTCTGTTATTAATTGTCTATTACTTTTTCTCATATACAATATTTTTTCAACAGCTGAGCTTTAAAAAACAAAGAAAATGAGACGATAATAGCAGGGTATATATTATAACCACACAAATCAAAAGACAATAAACAAACCAGGTTTCATCGATCAGTCGAGCGAGTTCATTGCAGTTCAAAAGAAAAAAAAAAAATGGTTTGATTAATTTTTTTTTCCGGATTGAACGTATATTAGAACTTTACTGGGACCAGACTAGTCCGAAATTTTCCAGTCCTAACTTTCTAATCAGTCCTGTCTGATTTCTATATATAACACACTGCTCTAAACACCTCTTCACCTATCAAGAAACGGGCATGCTAGTTCAATAGTTCATTATTAATTTGGTGAATCGATTTTTTTTTCCTTTTATGCCCTTAATGTACATTCGTTCAAAATCGTTACAAATTCCAAAATTATATCTCAAACTTGCACAGCTGATCCAGAAAAAACCACTGCCCATTTGCCACTTGACTTTACCCCAGCCGCACTTGTTAAGCATATCAGTTCCTAGATATATATAGTTTGATTTTCTTTTTTTTTTCCTAGAAACAAAGGAAAGAAAAAATTTTCAGTAATTTATATGGGTATGTATATACATTTGAACCCCAAACATCAATATTATAAATAAAGATGTGTGGATGTCAGTCCATGTTTTAGTTAGTATTAGTGCGACACACCATCAAGACCTTTGATTTTTCTGCTCCGACTTAATCTGGTCCGTTCCTTTAGATGTATGTTAATTTTGTATGTGTTACTTATTGTGTTGTCATATGTGTTGCTTAGAGCTGTTGTAACATTAGTGACTGACGTATGGTGAACCAAGTCCTGAAATTGTTCGGTAAACAAACTAGGATTGTTATTATTGATGATTCTTATAAATAAATCAAAGCTGACAGTAAAACTTGTGGGAAATTTCTGTTTGGAAGTTTGAGAATATTCATCTCGGGATTTAGAATTTTTCTGTATGATTGCCACGATGAGTTGATACTGGAAAACGTTTGATTTAACTAATTAGAGGAAATAGCTAATTTACAAAATTAGTTATTAATGGATTGTTGCACACATAGCCACACGGATTTAGCCACATAAGATCAGAAGGGGTTTTAATAAAAGAAAAGGACGAGAGAGAGAAGGCGATCCCTTCGTCTCTTTCCTTCTGTCTCTCCGATCCGATCGCCCCTGTCTTCTTCTTTCCTCTCGAGATGTGCTCAAGGCCATCTCTCTATCGCCTTGCTGTTACCTTCTTATTGGTCGAAATAGAGGTGCCGATGAGCTGTCCTCTATCCTGTTGACACCTCACCTTCTTCCTTGTGCTTGCACGGGAAGGCAGCTGAGCTTGTTCGTCTCTCGATGGCGGGCTGTCAGATGGCTTTAATGGAGCCATCGACGTGGCCTCACCTCCTCAGAGCCCTTCTGCCTCTCCTCCTCTTTCTCCTTCTTGTCCGCTAGCAAGGTAAGTTTTCCTATTTATAGATGAGGTAAGGTTTTGGTTTGGGTACGGCGGAAGAGAAAGGGAGGTGGATTGGAGCTTGGGGAGGTAACAATGTTCTTCTCTGTCTCACTTTTGTCGATTGATTCGGTTAATCTCTTTCGATTGGTTGATTCCTAATTTCTAGGGTTTTTACTGGTAGGAATTAGGTGTATGGAATTGGCGTTGTTCTTGATTAGTCTAACGTTGATTCTTGCGTTGGTTGTGCTTGAGTTCCTGAGAAGGTTTTTCAACAATCAAAGGCAAGGTGTAACTCTCTCTCGATACTGTGGCTTGATTTAATTCGTAAATGAGTTTGCTGTGGCTATGTGTAATGTGAAATAGGACTTGTTTTGGTATGTTATGCTGTGAATGATAGCTAAGGTTACTTGCTGTATTGCGATTATGTTCTGAGAAGATACTGGTAGCTATTATTGATGCTATGATTAACTAATTCTAGAACTAGGAGATACTGATGATGCTGGTACTAATTTAGTTGCTGATTTTTCTGAGAATAATTAGTTAAATGACAAGGTGCTAACTGCACAGTCAGTGGGGTTAATTGTTGTGGTCTCATTACTGTTAAGATGCATAAGGATTGATGCTTTACTGATAGGGAATATTGTATGGCCCTGAGCCCATATCTCACATCTTGCTGTTGAGTTAGTATATAAGTATGTCTTATATATTAGCATACTTAGTTATTTAATTATTAAAACATAGTAAGAAGCATATAGCTGCTACTGTGGTGTCTTAATGCACATAATGAAGCATTTGAGTTTCATATAAGTCTGTCTATGCATATATCATGTTATAGGGCACTGAAGCTATATATATTTGAGTAATTATATTCTTTTAGGCACTGTATACTCATTCTTATAGCTTATGTACATAATTTATATCCCAGATTAGGAGAAGAATGGGTATAATTCATATCTGTATGTATATCTGTGAGTTGAACTTAAATATTATGTTACTGTAAATATAAATGTCCTAGTGTGTGTATCTAGCTGTTATACTTGGCTTATTTCTCATATAAGCATATTTTCAGTGCATATAGTAACTAAGTTCAGTAGAAACAATGAATAGGATATGTGGCATAGTTTCTGTACTGTATACCTTGCATGTTTTGAGGATAAATGATTTAACATATGTATATAGTCACTGTCTTAGATCTAGTATATATATTTCTAGGCCCTATTTTATAACTAGGGGTATTTTGCATAGCTAATCATGGGTGTATTTTCATGAAGTCACAGTGTATGTAATCTGAATTGGCATACCTGCATATTTCAAATGTATATATGATCATATAAAACTCTGTTGAGACATTTTAAGAGTCATAAGTTAGGAGTTGCATGGTTTAATTCATATAAGGGAAAGGTTTCATTTTATACACCTACTGTCTCGGGTTATAGCTTGATACTTTGTAAAAATGTATAAGTGGGGTGTTTGCTAACTCAAGGTTAGTGAATATAGGGTTCTGGACTGATAATCGAGTGGATTCTATAAAAACAGGATGAGTTAAGATCCTGCTGGTATAAGTTGTTTGGGTCGGGGATGATTTTGCGAAGGAAACAAATTAGGTTGGGTTTTTCTATAAAATTCTGAGGACTAAATTGTAACATAGGATAGTTGGACAAAATTTAAAGGGGTTTGATGTAAATTTAGAGGGTTTGTAATAATTCTGAGGACTTAAATGAATAAACCTAGACTTAACGGGTTCGGGTTTTGATAACTGTAGGAATCGGATCTGATATTTGGTTCTGGCGGACCCGCTACGTATCGACCCAGTCAACTGGGTCAGGTTGACTCGGTTGTGTCTGTCGCTGTTTGCTCTGTTTCGCTGTTTTGGGTTCTGTTGTGGGCCTTGGTCGGATTTTTGCCTTATGGGCCGAGAAAAAAAATATATATTAAGGCCTGTAGGCCGAGATACACTGTGGGCTTGATTTTGGAAAATAATTTCAGATATTAGCTTTCGGATTTAAATAGAGCTAATGACGGATTTTTGTTAAACTAAACGACTTGGAAACAATGTACTTAGTTTAACTATCGATTGTGGGCTTTTTAGCGAAATGATGAAATTTAGTCTGACTTTCAAAAAGAATGGATACGTGGCAAATCATTCAGACTATCTGATCCCGCAAAAATAAATGCTTAACTTCTGATTTATATTTTTCTGTTGAGTTTAATTAAGTTTCCTAAATTTCTGTATAAATATTTCTGCTATTTCCGATGATGGATTCTCGATATTAGGAAACGTACAATTAAACACTGAAACGAATAAATTAAAAGTTGTAGCGATATTAAAGGACTTGGAACCAAAACGTACAGTCCAGTTACCCATAAGTTACCAGACTTAATCGTGGTTTACCAAACGGATTTAAGGAACCCGTTAAACATATATTAACGGTACTTGATCTGTAACTTGTAAACAGGAACGGGTACTGAAGTGCCCCCGGATATCTGAGTCAAGCAAGGTGCGGATACGCGGAATCTTTGTTAGAACTCGGGTTTCGGTACATTTAAATTTGTGCATTGCATGTTGATCATTTCTTGATAATGCATTTCCAATTACATGTAGTTGTTAGGAATCCCTGAAAATATGAAAACGCATGTTGAAACAAACTGTTCGTTTGATTCCACCAAAAGAAATATGTTCCGACATAGAATTTCCGATTGTTAATCATTTGAGCAGTCGGAATATATTAAAGGACTGGAATGGCTCCGTAAATTGACTTATTTGCATAAATATCCTTTGTGATAGAAGAATCGGATTTGAATTAAATCGGGCCATTCTAAATCAGTCTGTACAAGCATAATTATAATAAGTATCACTCTCCGGAGTAAGGTTTGGCCACCTACCCGGCCAGGATTATTAGCGCTTTAATTACTGGAAATTTCCTCTGGAATTCTGTACCTAGGGTTGGACCTATGGTGTGGGAAGAGTTCTTTCTGATTCTGTTGGGCCGATAAGAACTTGAGTGTATACTGTACTCTGTTGAAATTCTGTGATAAATATCTTATGCTTGATTTGAATTGATGCATATTTCATGTTGCAGTATGCCTGTTATCGGACCATTGCGTCTTGTGCCTACGGTACAAATCATTCTGATTTTAATATAGTTTGAAAAATGATTTATTATTTTGTAATTATTTCAAATAAAAGGGTATTAATTCCGATACCGGTTCGCACCAAGAAGCCGCGTACTGGAACTAAAACCCGCACTGAGATTAACTTCTCATTCGAATTTTTGTTGCCTCTTTTGAGGGTTCCAGGAACGTAGAAATGGTGCTAGGCGACGGTCCATAGCTACAGTTGAGTGCTCTTGTCTACAATTCTGTGTTCATATCCCGAGTTTAAATTGTAATGCTACCCTAGCTCTGTATCTGGATGAACTTCCCGATGTCTTGGCGTATCTGTATTTGGAGATTCCTCTTCCGAGTCCGCCGCGCGAGATGGAGGTCGAACCTGAGTCCGAGGATCACTCCGCGGAAGCGTAAACGCGGGGAGCGTTAGTATGGGCCGGTTGTTGTTGGGTTGTTGTTGTTGTCGTTATAGTGGTAGTGTTGTCTTGGTACCGTGAGTTTGTGCTGTTATCGGGTTTTGTCGGGAAAGATTCTATATTTTGTAATATAGTCTGTAGAACTTAATCGGGCTTGTGGTAATTGGCAGCAAGTGGCAAGCGGGGTGGTTGTCAAATATGTTTTATATGTATATAATGTGAGGTGAGTGAACCAGCCTTAGGTTATAAATAAATAATAAGCCTAAGCTCCAGTGAGGTTTACCTTTTCGTAGTGTGTAACAATATCTTGTATAATACTATGTGTGCAATAAAATAAGACTTGGTTTGTTTGTCTGTGTGTCATGAAACTTCTGGGCTGAAACCAAGAAAATGGGGAAGTAAAATTGAAAAAAAAAATTATAGTTATATGTCTGTTAGCCTTACGGGAATGACTTGTCATTCTCGTGGCGGAGTCGACGTCAGCATCCCAGGTCGGGGTGTGACAGTCACCTCTGGGGTGGTATCAGAGCGATTAGATAATATTCCGTAACTAAGGTAGCATGACAAGTCTAAAATCGAGGATATGGAACAAAGTCGGGACAAGAACACTCGGAATTGTGAATTGAGAAGAAATTTAGTAATGTGAAATCTAACCTAGCATTGATAATTGTCTGTGAAGGTAAATTAAGGATGAGTCATCGGAGAACGTGTCCAAGGAATCTGTCCCAAGTACCCCCTGAACCTTCAGATCAGGAAGTAGATAGGCTTTTAACGGCTTATGAACGTGGACGAAGAATGGCTGGCAGAAATGGCCAGGAAAGACCTCGTGATAATGCCGAAGAAGAATTCTGGAAACAATTTGACTCCTTTGCTAGACTTGGACCGCCATCATTTAACGGAGACGGAGGATATCGAGCTGCGGAGGAGTGGTTGGCAGCTGTTAAATCTTGTCTGATGGTGTGTCGGGCCGCACCTGAAATGCAGGTAGAATTGGCTGCGTACTATCTGACGAATGCTGCTAGATTCTGGTGGGATGGAGTTCGGCGGAGTTACGATGGTGAAGCCGCTCGAATTCCATGGGAATGGTTTGAAGAACAATTTGGAAACAGGTTCCTCAGTACATTACATAGAGAAGCAATGAGGGCACAGTTTGTTAATCTCCGCCAAGGTCAGAGGACGGTGGCAGAGTATAATAATTTATTTCTGACTGGTGCTCAATATGCCCCGGATATTAGGGATGATGAATTTCGATTCCGACGACAATATCTGAATGGATTAAATCCAGACATAGCCGTAGTCGTTGATAATCCCAATGTGCAAGGAATCCAAACAATAATGGATGCAGGTGAACAAGCTGAGTCATATCAGCAAAAGAAGGCTCAATTTAAACGGAATCAAGTCAAACGAGGACGGGGTCGAGGAGTTAATCGAGGACATAGACCTCCGTTACCCCAGAACAGATCCACTGCTACTCCGTATGAGCGAGTTTGGTGTAGACACTGTCAACTCCCACATGCCGAGTCTCAATGTAGATATAAGAATCAATCTTGCTTTCGATGTGGAAGCTTGGACCATTGGGCTCGGAATTGCCCAATGCCTGCGCCAACAACTCCACAGGCTAGTTTTACTCCTGGAACTAGTTCGTATCGAGGAGGAAGATCCTCTTCACCCGCAAGAGGCAGAGGACGGGGATTCGACCGAGGCGGAAGGACAAATTCGACTACTGCGGTTCATGCGATAGAAACAACGGGTGAAGCAACTCAAGGATCAGATGCGGCGACAGAGGATGGAGTTGAGCAAGGAAGCCAAATGGAATCTGCAAACCTACTGGTAGGTACGTTACTCATATCTGACTGTCCCGCATATGCACTAGTAGATATTGGATGTAGTCATTCTATTATAGCTAGTGCTTTTGTTCAAATGTACGGTTGGGACATAGAAGTAACTGAGGATACTTTGAAAGTAGACACGCCTTTGGGACAAGCGACTCAGAAAGCGGCTTATTGTCGGAATCGAAAAATTAGAATAGCAGATAGGGAATTAGAAATCGATCTTATGGTAATGGACATAGCACCTTACGATATCCTGTTGGGTATTGATTGGTTAACGAGACATGCAGCTGTTATCAACTGCCCAAGGAAAGAAGTGCGATTTGAATTACCTAATTGCACTACAAGTGTTTTACGGTGTAGAGAACCGAATGATTCAGTTCCCTATATATCAGCCGTGGAAACTCGGCATCTGTTAGAAGCTGGATGTAAATCTTACCTGATATCTATCCATAGTCTTGTGTCCAAATCAACGGAGATTAAAGACATACCGGTCGTATCAGACTACCCAAATGTGTTCCCAGATGAGATCCAAGGATTACCCCCTTCACGAGAAATCGAATTCTCAATAGACTTAGAACCCGGGACTTTACCGATTTCAAAGGCCCCATACAGAATGGCGCCAGCGGAACTTAAAGAATTGAAAATCCAACTGGATGATTTGTTGAATAAAGGTTTCATAAGACCCAGTATATCACCTTGGGGAGCCCCAGTACTATTTGTTAGGAAGAAAGATGGAACTCTTCGATTGTGTATTGATTATCGAGACTTAAACAAAGTAACTATCAAAAATAAATATCCGCTTCCCCGGATAGATGATTTGTTTGACCAGTTACAAGGCTCGTCGGTCTATTCTAAAATTGATCTTAGAACGGGTTATCATCAATTGAGGATAAAGCCTGACGATATTGAAAAGACCGCATTTCGAAGCCGGTACGGGCATTATGAGTATCTAGTAATGCCTTTTGGCTTGACTAATGCTCCAGCAGCCTTTATGGACTTAATGAATCGAGTTTTTCGGGATATGTTGGATGTGTGTGTGGTGGTGTTTATTGATGACATTCTAGTGTATTCTCGTAATTCGGAAGACCATGCCACACATTTAAAAATGGTGTTGGAACGACTCCGAGATCATAAACTCTATGCCAAATTCTCAAAATGCGATTTTTGGATGAATCAAATTTCTTTCTTGGGGCACACTATTTCGCAAGATGGATTGGCCGTGGATCCAGAGAAAATTAAATCTATTCTGGAGTGGGCACCTCCCAAAAATGTTACGGAAGTAAGGAGTTTCTTAGGATTGACGGGTTACTACCGACGGTTCGTACCCAATTACGCTAAGCTAGCTAGACCTCTTACTCAACTACTCAAAAAGGACAATAGCTTCGCATGGGAAGAGTCTCAGGAAAGAAGTTTTCAAGAGTTGAAGGAAAGATTGGTTTCTGCTCCTATTTTGGTTATGCCAATCATGGGGAAAGATTATGTCGTCTACACGGATGCTTCCAAACTTGGATTAGGCTGTGTCTTAACTCAAGATGGACATGTAATAGCTTATGGATCTCGACAATTGCGACCTCATGAACAAAATTACCGAACTCATGATTTGGAGCTAGCGGTAGTGATTTTTGCACTCAAATTGTGGAGACATTATCTATATGGAGTAAAATGCAAAATCTACACGGATCACAAGAACCTCAAGTATATTTTTACTCAGAAGGAGCTCAACCTTCGACAAAGACGATGGCTAGAACTAATCAAGGATTATGACCTGGATATACAATATTATGCTGGAAAAGCTAACGTAGTGGCAGACGCTCTAAGTCGGAAGAATAATATAAATATGGCAAGTATCATGACAGTAGAACCGAAACTACTGGAAGAAATGCGACGCTGGGAATTGGAGATCTCATTTTCTCCAGAAATAATGACATCCTTCACTACTACGATCAAGGAAGAAGACGCTTCTAAAGATTCTATGGAAATTGACGCTCCAACAATGAATGCTATTGAAGTGCAAACGAATTTAATCGAAGAAATTAAGAAAGCACAATAAAAGGAAGCAGCATTTACTAAGTATTGGGAATATGCAAAGACCAAATCAGATTCTGTGTTCTCCATCGATGAAATGGGAATACTAAGATGTCAAGATAGGGTGTGCATTCCTAATCAATTGGAATTAAAGAAGAAAATTTTGTCAGAAGCTCATGATTCCGGATATTCCATACACCCAGGAGAAGTCAAGATGTATCAAGATCTAAAGCGGAATTTTTGGTGGCCTCGTATGAAACGGGAAGTGTCAGACTACGTGCATCGATGCTACATTTGCCAGCAAGTCAAAGCAGATCGACAACGTCCTGCAGGATTACTACAACTACTTCAAAGACCTAAATATAAATTTGAGTCAATTACGATGGATTTTATTTCGGGTTTACCCCGAGCACCTGGTAATTATGACTCTATTTGGGTAATCGTAGATCGACTAACTAAAGTCGCTCACTTTATTCCGTTGAGAACTGATTATTCTGGATCTGACCTAGCGGAGTTATTCTTAAAGTTCGTGTTCAAATATCATGGATGCCCAAGAGAAATTATTTCGGATAGAGACACCCGATTTACTTCCAAATTTTGGATTAAATTCCAAAAGACTATGGGAACATATGTCACCTTCAGCACTGCCCATCATCCTCAAACTGACGGACAAACCGAACGGACCAATCAAACTCTTGAAGATATGCTGAGAGCATGTGTACTTAGTTTTGGGGGATCATGGATACAATATCTACACTTGGCTGAGTTTGCTTATAACAATAGTTATCATGCTAGTTTGGGAATGCCTCCATATGAAGCATTATACGGAGAAGTATGTAAAACTCCACTCTGGTGGAAACCTCAAGGATTAATTGATCCAACTGGACCTCAGTTAGTATCGGAATGTGCAGAGAAGACCCAATTAATACTTAAACGATTGAAAGCCGCACAAGATAGATATAAGAAGTATGCAGATATGAAACGAAGACATGTTCAATATAATGTCGGAGATCAAGTGCTAATTAAAATCTCTCCTATGAAAGGAATTAAGCGTTTTGGTATGGCTGGGAAGCTGAGCCCCCGTTACATCGGACCTTTTGGGATTAAGGCCAGAGTCGGGGAAGTAGCGTATAAACTTGAACTACCTGATGAATTATCACAGATACATCCAATCTTCCATGTATCACAATTACGAAAATATATTAAAGATCCTAGTCACCGATTGGATTTTTCTAATCTTTGGGTAGAACCTAATCTGACATACCAAGAGAAACCAATGAGAATATTAGACCGGAAAATACAACAATTGAGGACCAAGACAATACCTCTGGTGCTAGTACAGTGGGGACGACATTCTAAACGAGAAACAACTTGGGAACTTGAGGACACGATTCGGAAACAATATCCTGAATTGTTCGGGTAAGCATCGTTCAGGGGACTGAACGATTATTTTAAGGGGGGTGGAATGTAACATTAGTGACTGACGTATGGTGAACCAAGTCCTGAAATTGTTCGGTAAACAAACTAGGATTGTTATTATTGATGATTCTTATAAATAAATCAAATCTGACAGTAAAACTTGTGGGAAATTTCTGTTTGGAAGTTTGAGAATATTCATCTCGGGATTTAGAATTTTTCTGTATGATTGCCACGATGAGTTGATACTGGAAAACATTTGATTTAACTAATTAGAGGAAATAGCTAATTTACAAAATTAGTTATTAATGGATTGTTGCACACATAGCCACACGGATTTAGCCACATAAGATCAGAAGGGGTTTTAATAAAAGAAAAGGACGAGAGAGAGAAGGCGATCCCTTCGTCTCTTTCCTTCTGTCTCTCCGATCCGATCGCCCATGTCTTCTTCTTTCCTCTCGAGATGTGCTCAAGGCCATCTCTCTATCGCCTTGCTGTTACCTTCTTATTGGTCGAAATAGAGGTGCCGATGAGCTGTCCTCTATCCTGTTGACACCTCAGCTTCTTCCTTGTGCTTGCACGGGAAGGCAGCTGAGCTTGTTCGTCTCTCGATGGCGGGCTGTCAGATGGCTTTAATGGAGCCATCGACGTGGCCTCACCTCCTCAGAGCCCTTATGCCTCTCCTCCTCTTTCTCCTTCTTGTCCGCTAGCAAGGTAAGTTTTCCTATTTATAGATGAGGTAAGGTTTTGGTTTGGGTACGGCGGAAGAGAAAGGGAGGTGGATTGGAGCTTGGGAAGGTAACAATGTTCTTCTCTGTCTCACTTTTGTCGATTGATTCGGTTAATCTCTTTCGATTGGTTGATTCCTAATTTCTAGGGTTTTTACTGGTAGGAATTAGGTGTATGGAATTGGCGTTGTTCTTGATTAGTCTAACGTTGATTCTTGCGTTGGTTGTGCTTGAGTTCCTGAGAAGGTTTCTCAACAATCAAAGGCAAGGTATAACTCTCTCTCGATACTGTGGCTTGATTTAATTCGTAAATGAGTTTGCTGTGGCTATGTGTAATGTGAAATAGGACTTGTTTTGGTATGTTATGCTGTGAATGATAGCTAAGGTTACTTGCTGTATTGCGATTATGTTCTGAGAAGATACTGGTAGCTATTATTGATGCTATGATTAACTAATTCTAGAACTAGAAGATACTGATGGTGCTGGTACTAATTTAGTTGCTGATTTTTCTGAGAATAATTAGTTAAATGACAAGGTGCTAACTGCACAGTCAGTGGGGTTAATTGTTGTGGTCTCATTACTGTTAAGATGCATAAGGATTGATGCTTTACTGATAGGGAATATTGTATGGCCCTGAGCCCATATCTCACATCTTGCTGTTGAGTTAGTATATAAGTATGTCTTATATATTAGCATACTTAGTTATTTAATTATTAAAACATAGTAAGAAGCATATAGCTACTACTGTGGTGTCTAAATGCACATAATGAAGCATTTGAGTTTCATATAAGTCTATCTATGCATATATCATGTTATAGGGCACTGAAGCTATATATATTTGAGTAATTATATTCTTTTAGGCACTGTATACTCATTCTTATAGCTTATGTACATAATTTATATCCCAGATTAGGAGAAGAATGGGTATAATTCATATCTGTATGTATATCTTTGAGTTGAACTTAAATATTATGTTACTGTAAATATAAATGTCCTAGTGTGTGTATCTAGCTGTTATACTTGGCTTATTTCTCATATAAGCATATTTTCAGTGCATATAGTAACTAAGTTCAGTAGAAACAGTGAATAGGATATGTGGCATAGTTTCTGTACTGTATACCTTGCATGTTTTGAGGATAAATGATTTAACATATGTATATAGTCACTGTCTTAGATCTAGTATATATATTTCTAGGCCTTATTTTATAACTAGGGGTATTTTGCATAGCTAATCATGGGTGTATTTTCATGAAGTCACAGTGTATATAATCTGAATTGGCATACCTGCATATTTCAAATGTATATATGATCATATAAAACTCTGTTGAGACATTTTAAGATTCATAAGTTAGGAGTTGCATGGTTTAATTCATATAAGGGAAAGGTTTCATTTTATACACCTACTGTCTCGGGTTATAGCTTGATACTTTGTAAAAATGTATAAGTGGGGTGTTTGCTAACTCAAGGTTAGTGAATATAGGGTTCTGGACTGATAATCGAGTGGATTCTATAAAAACAGGATGAGTTAAGATCCTGCTGGTATAAGTTGTTTGGGTCGGGGATGATTTTGCGAAGGAAACAAATTAGGTTGGGTTTTTCTGTAAAATTCTGAGGACTAAATTGTAACATAGGATAGTTGGACAAAATTTAAAGGGGTTTGATGTAAATTTATAGGGTTTGTAATAATTCTGAGGACTTAAATGCATAAACCTAGACTTAACGGGTTCGGGTTTTGATAACTGTAGGAATCGGATCTGATTTTTGGTTCTGGCGGACCCGCTACGTATCGACCCAGTCAACTGGGTCAGGTTGACTGGGTTGTGTCTGTCGCTGTTTGCTCTGTTTCGCTGTTTTGGGTTCTGTTGTGGGCCTTGGTCGGATTTTTGCCTTATGGGCCGAGAAAAAAAAAATATATTAAGGCCTGTAGATAAGGTAGGTTCTCCAACCAATCATATCTTGTCCATATGATTCTTGGTTTGTGAGATATCATAAGTATATCTACAAACTTCGTCCCAACGTCCAATCCGAGTGGGTCCGTTGTAAAGCAACTTCTCTCTATTTGCTCCTAGTAAATCCGATTTACATCCCAACTACAATGATGGACTACGATGTCCGCGTCGGCAGGAATGCATCAATAGACAATCAATTGTATTGAAGGGGATAGAGAGAAGGAGGACGATTTGGCTAAATCAAGTTAATTTGGGACATAAGCAATTACGTGACTTTGTTTGGTGGTCGTGTAAGCATACACCCATACCTACCTATGACAATTCAAGGCATTCACAAACAATCACATAATAATAAGCATCTCAAACATTGCCGTGGGTTTGTATGGCTCCCGCTTGCATTAGTTTCCGTCGCATCTCCATGTAACGAAACTAATCTAATCAAACCCTCCCACTAATTACTAAGATCCTATCTAATAATTAAGGGAAATAAATACATGTGATAAAATCCTAAAACCCGCCTAGGCCTTAGGGGCATGCAAGCCTCACAAGTTACATCAAGAATTAATCAATTATTAATTATCAAGGCACCTTAGGCCACATTACAAGCAATCACATGCATTCACAACATTTTACAACACACAAGGCATTGACATCTTGAGCCATATCAAACCCACATCCTCCTACAAAACAAAGTTAGCACATATACAATATACATGATTCACTTGTTCTTAATTAATTTCATTAATTAGAATCTTTGTGCATACTTGTTGCTCAAGTTTTTCGAATGCAAAGAAGGCTTAACCTTAACAACTAATTGTTTAAGCCCTTTTAAATTAAATCCAACTATCAAAACAGAAAGGAGGGTATTTAAGGAGTCTTCTAATTAACATTTCAATAAATTGATTAATTAGAAACTATTTTAACTAATTAAAATACGAAATTCGGGACCCGAAAAAAATTCAAAATAATTCGGTCTCCAAAAAATCTGAAATAAATCCAGAGAACTCCTTACAAAGATTGTGATTACCTGTAAAAATCTCAAGGAGAGATCAATTACCATCAGGGAGAACCAAAAAAGACAAATCCTCAGATTGTGCGCGAAGCACCGTTAGAGAAAATTCTGTTATGGGTCTCAACCTTTTGATCTGTATGATCATCCCCTTGATATTTTTCCAGCAAACAATTTACATAGAAAAATACTACATACAATAGGCTATCATTCCATGAAAAGAAAATCCACAAGTTATATTCAAGATCAACGAGATAACAAGCATTTAAGCAAGGTATCCTGTTCTGGAACAGACCGTCGACCAAAAAGATTTCACTCGGTTGAGGTATCAAATCTCAATGAAAATCTATGAAATTAATTTTCACAGATTTCAGACTTAAAGGAGAACATTTCCATTTCAACACTTTTCCATAAAAGTTTCTCAATAAGTACAGTTTTTCAAAACAATCAGTTTGTTTGAAAAAATAGATCTGACAACTTCATCACTTTTCATCCTTGAACGCCCACATAAAATCCGAAATATGCAACAAAATTTACATATCCAGAAAGAGCATCAAGTTTAGAATAATCCTATCTAAAAGTTACAGGTACTTTGTATACAAACTTATTTGTTACCAACCACAACAACAGAACTATACAGCAGAATAACAGATCTGCGCACCGTTACCGTTTAAATCACTAAAAATTCATTTTACTTCGAATTTCAATGATTCCAGTGGGAAAACAACCACAACTCAAAGGGCTACAATCTCCAATAAGAAGGAAAAAATTTCAGAGAGCTTTACACCACGAAAAACAAGCAACAAGCCAGAAAACAGCCTTTCCAGGGCCAGCAAGCATGCACATCACTAATTAACTTAATTAATTACGAATTCTCACTTAATTAAGTGTGAAAAATCTTAAGCACGACCATAGCTCTGATACCACTGTTAGGAAATGCTCATATTTTAATTTTAGATTAATTACAACTAATTAATCACCATTAACAACAAGCAAATCAATAGATCTAGTGCTAAAGCAATCACACATCCAATCAAGAGAGAAGGTAGGAGAAATTGTACCTCTCATGAAATCGCATTCATGAGGCTCGAATCCATGGCATGGGAATCGATGGGGTGCACTCCGCGCCTTCTTCTCCTTCCTCTAATCCACCAAGAAGCTTCACCACCTCTCAAGAGCTTGTGCTAGCAAGCTTTTAGAGCAACCAACACTTAATCACAATTAACACCTTAATTATGTGGCTAATCCCAACACATGGGCCCTAACAAACAAAGGATGAGAGCTCCTCTAATGGAGATTTCGAAAATCTCCAAAGGAGGAGATAGGTGGCGGCTAGGAGAAGAGGGAAGAGAGGAGAGAGAAAGTTGGATGAGAGGCCACCCCTTGGGGTCTATTTATAGAACTCTCATTCCTCTTCCAAACTTCAAACAAATTACAAGCATGCCACCATGCCCTAGGCGCCACCTATATGGGCTTTTAGCCCAATTTACCAAATGGCAAATTCATCTCTCATTAGCTCATTAATTCTATTAACTAATGGGCCTTTTAATTATTTGTTAATTGGGCTTAATTAGACTTAGCTATTTAAAGCCTATATATTCAATATAATTCTAACAATTATATTAAATGTAGTTGAGACTATTAATTATCAAATTGATGATAATTAACAATAGGTTGGTTTATGCATTAATTTATTCTAACATGATCTCCTTGATATAATTAATTATAACGGTTCATAACGGTATATAATTAATTAATCAACCCATCATGTTTTGTATTCTCCAATACAAATAAATAATACACGTGTGGTTCAGGTTCTATTTGTGCGACCCTTTGAGGATTTATACTATGTTGGCCATGGAATTAAATCGCTTATTTAATTCCAATAATCATAAGCGGTATCTAGCAACACGTTATGATTCCCAATTCGTATAAATAGTGTACCGTTACAATATCTCAATCCTGCATAAGAAATAAAAGTATTTCTTTGTCTGATTCTTATGTCACATGATATCCTTGTATAATCCAAGATAGGAATGTGTCATTCTTGCAGATTATACATTTCATGATCTAGAGTTGATTGTACAAGTTGGCCAAACAATCCAAACTCCATCAAGGGGCCCAAACAGATATCATCACTCATTAAGTATATTAATGAGGGACATACGGTTTTCTTGATGAACAACTTTTCCCCGCACAATTCAAGAGAACATAAATAAAGTCCTTATAGCAGCCTTTATCAGGAATCAACGTTAGACGATATTTATTGAACCTATCCTCATGTGGAAAAGCTGAGCATCTCAAACTTAGAATCAACAACATATGAAATAAACAATGACACATAACACAATCCATATGTTTATTTCATTGGGTCAAGTCCTGTACTATGTTCCAATAACATACACATATGCAATTAAGTTGGTAACTCCTTACCTATGATTTGTAGAACTTAATCATCACTTAACTTACATACTAATCTTTTATGATAATTAATGTTCCTTGTTAATTATCAAGATTATGGACGATTTAGATTTATTATTGTCATTCTAATGAATGATCCACAGAGATCTACAATTCAGATCCTCAACCTGAATGATCTGTCAATAATAAACTCTAGGAACAAATGATCAAATATCATCATTAACATAAACTAAGAAAATAAGTCATTAAATATTGACTTCTAGGACATAACTCCAACAGTAAGGACATTTAATTTTCTGAGATTTGATTTACAGGTTGTAGGCATTTAATTTGCTAAGATATGATTTATAGGTTGTGCACACCCTAAGGTCATTAGAATTGTTTTAAATGCATTTTAAATTGTAATTACTGCATAATGAATGTAATTATTTTGGTTTCTGTTACTATTATGCCTATATATATGATGGTTATGTGAGAAAATATGGTGTGTACCTTTCCAATTGAGGTTTTGTTATATATATTCTTTATTATCAGAGGTATTATTGCTGAGCTAAAATTATGTTTTCTTCTTTTATGTATAGGTGACAATATCTAAAATTACAAACAGGATTCAAGGAGTTCTGCAATGCTGTGTACTTAAATTATGGGATGTTGTTGATCCCAAAAACAGCAACATATGGGGGAACAATTTCGCATCAGTCGACAGAGAGGTATATTAAATATAAATAATATTTTTTAAACCATTGGTTTGATAATCTTATCAATTTTGTTTGAATTTTTGAGTTTCAAGCACGTGATTGATAAGTTGGATTCCATTCCAATTTATTTACAGGAAAGAATCAAACGCATATTTACTGGCATATAGATTATAGATTTAATTAGTCTGCTTCTTCATTTGACCTTTGAGTAACTCGCTCAGATGTAAAGCATTCATGCTTGAGGACCTTATGGTAAAACACTAATCCAAGGTACACAAAGTATATTACTATTGACACAAGTATATTATTTAATAATGGAAAAAAAAACTAAAACTACTCAAAGTATATTACTATTGACACAAATTTTTTGCGTATTATTGGACAGGTCTTGCTGATAACATAACAAGGAGCTTCATACCACACTGGCTGCCATAAGATTAGAATGAGGTGCTAGGTCAAACGTGCTCAACTGACACATCCCTAGCTATTTTGATGCTGAATAATGAGAATGCAAGATGGGATCTGGACACTTCACTTCGTTGCAAGAATTGTAATTCCTTGATCACATGAGGAGTGTTCCAATAATGTGAAGCTTCTAGCATTAGATTTGTCATGTTTTTCTTAGCAATAACTATATTTAAAAGGGAGTATTAGAGATAAGCTGAAAACAATTTGTTGAAGATTTTGCTTATGATGGTTATAGGGGGAGATGCTTACAAGTGGTATCCGGTTTATAACTAGGAGTAATTCTCTTTGTTTCATTCCTCTTGGACCTTTTTTTCAAAAATAAAGAGAAAAGAAAAAGGAGAGATGTTACAGGTTATAGGTTATATCAGTATCAAACTATCGATACAACTGATCGTACTGACAAGGATGATTTATATTACCTTATACTAGGTAACCTTTCATTTATATTTATTTCCAAGAGAGTTTATTTTCATATGGTTGATTTCCTATTTCTATTTGTCGGTGCTTTGTCCAGAAAAGAAGTACTATGGTTTGTTGGATATGCAAAGCCACACCTGATCATTCTTGCTGGTAAATGCATGAGCTGCTCAACAATACATATGATACTCTTCACTACAACATTTCTAATTGTTTATAAGAATTGAAACAATATTTCTTTGTACTACCTCCTTTTTTTAAAAAAAAAAATTGTATAAATGAGGCGAATATGTCGATAGTGGTACATTTACTATGTTGGCTGTCCCAGTATTAGAGTTGATGCACGCAAAATCTTTACTATAATCAAGAAGCAATTATCCTTCTTTCTATTTTGCCTCTATACGTGCTTTTAAGGTTTTTTTGTAATGAAAAAATTGTCAGCATTAACAAAGAGAGACGTGTTTCATTGGGAGAATATGTGCACACCGATTATGCTTCATATTAGTGTTAATTTAATCTCAAAAAAATAATAATAATCTCAAAAAATATTAGTGTTAATTTAATGTCTGTCATGTCAGATCGCACCAATTGTCTTATTCCATCGAAATGAAATCATGTCTTAAGGAAGTAGTGATACTAGCAAAATATAATATTTAGATCTAACAATAATACACACATAGACATGTCGAGAGGTGCATGAAAATGTTATTTGTTAGGAGTGAGACACGCATCAGGAATTACCGTAATATATTATCATTCTTTAGCGGAGCATCTTTATCAATTGCTTTCATTTTCCTCACAAATTAGTGCCCACAATTATTTCATATCCTTACCCAAGTTGAGCTTCCGACGCCATTTAAAGTGATTTTCTCATTGCAAATTTTTACCAGCTCGATATCCATATCGATATCAATATCAATATTATAAATAAAGATGTGTGGGTGTCAGGATTCTTTAGTTAAATATAATCCGACATTCCGAGCATTGTGAAATAGTTGTGCAATAGCATTTTTTCTTATTTCTGTAATGTGATACTTTGTAACTAATTGTGTGTCGGGTGTTATTGCTCATAAAACTGACTCGGTTCAACATCAGATAATAATTTGACAACACATATTTTTGTTTTAGATTTTTTTTTATCCCTTCCTATTTTCATTTTCATCATGTCTCCATCTCTTTTGTGTTGCTTAGAGTCTCTCTCCACCTTAATTTCTCTTCATCACCATTCTTAATTTCGATTTACAAAATATAAATTAAATTCATTCAATTAAAAATAAAAAAAAATCAGATCTTTTACGGTATTTATTTTTTTTATTTAAGTCATTTATAAACATATTACATCTCATGAATAATATCAACATATATAAATCATATTAATCTTATTATTTCAGATAACTATGACTATATTTACACCCATATAATTTTTTCTTTAAATTGATCAAACTCTCTAACTTTAATCAAATCAAATTACTACAATAACTAAACTATATTTCTAAAGATAAATACTCTTAGGGTGGCGATTTCCAGAGCGATCTCCAGGCGATTTCCATTTCGCCTTTTCCTTTCCCGAAAATAAACAATAAAACGAGGCGATTTCCAGAGCGATCTCCAGGCGATTTCCAGAGCGATCTCCAGGGCTCACGGAACGATGGGTCCACCACCTGTGGATTCATCGCAAGGTAATCTCATTAGAGATTTGCAAACTTCAATCAAGCATTTGACAGAGATAGTAAAGGGCGTATCGGCAGGGAAATCATTCAAAGATGCAGCTACAAATCCATCTTCAAAACCGATTCAGATCCATGAGAAAAAAGGTGAAAAAAAGGAAGCAATTCAATCAAAAGGGGAAAGAATTAGAGCCAAGATTGATGAAATCAAATCAAAAAGCTCATGGAAAAATCCAATCTGCTTCAAATGCGCCTGTCCTGGACATCAAGCAAATTCTTGCCGCAATAAAGAGATTTGTTTTGCCTGTGACAGCCTGGGCCACCGATCGTGGGAATGCAAACAATTCCAAAAGAGAGAACCGTACTTAAAACCAATTCTTAAAAATCAAAACAACGTTGTATCAGCACAACATCAAAATTCATTTCACAAATCACAAACTGACCAAAAGATGGGTTCTTTCAAAAAGTTCAATGACTCACCTGCGTCCACGGAACTGGTGGCAGCCTTCAGACGCAGTGTTCTCCTGGCAGATAGCGAAGGATGGGGAAGAGAGCGGTTCCTCTCTGCTGTGCGTCAGATCGCAGCTTTTCCTTGGCGCGTGTCTGAGTACGATGAAGGAAGGATGCTGGTTGAGGGGCCGGTCTGGTGGAGGGAGAAGGTGCTGAGAGAAGGAGTTGCACAAATTGAAGACAAGGAGGTAGGGGCGCAACCGTGGAACGAGGCAGCGACCAATGGCCTGCGGCTGAGGAGTACCTGGGTCCGGGTGCTAGGGTTTCCGATTAAACTCTGGCACCGGGTTGAATTTGAGAAATTAATTGAGGATTTTGGGGTGTTGCTAGAAATTGATCAGGCGACCGATTGCAGAACCTCGTTCAAAGAAGCTAAAATCAGGATTGGGGTGCGCAATCAAGGAGAAATCCCAGTGTCGATGCCAATCAGGTTCCGATCTGACAGAGGTGCCTGGTGTTGGTGTGCAGTGCGCTTCATCATCGAGCACCCGGGCGCAAAGGTTGATGGTGGGAAGCGCAAAAGGGTTTGGGTCAGGAGGCAAGAGCCGCCGGCCGGAGAAGAAGAGGGTGAGCCTGAAGGGGATACTGTGATGGAGGAGGAGGGCGATTTAGGAGAGGAGGAGGAATGGAACGAAGATGATCTCTATGAGGAGGGTGCAGGTGGTGGAGACGGAGAGCCTGCCGCTGCTCCTGTCGCTGCTCCTGTCACTGTTTTGGTTGGAAATGGGGTTTCTGTGCCTCTCGAAAATGGAGAAGAAGAAGTGAAAGAAAAGGAAAAGGGGGAGGATGTGGATGGTGCGATTGAGTCCGAGTCAAGAGAGAAGAGTCTGGTACTCTCGGTGCTGGACCAACCACTGGATGTAGAACCTCTGAACCAAATGATACCGTATCAGGGAACCAGACAAAGCATCCGTCAGAAGCTGAAAAATCCAGAGAAGAAGATACAGGACAAGGCAGAGGGGCTCAAGTCCAAGCAAATCGAGATGAAACAATCTGGTAAAACTTCTTTTACTGACAAATTTCCATACAAAGAATTATCTGATGAGGAGGTGGTTCAATTATTTAACTGTTTTGATATGAAATTAGCCGAGTCCATTGAGGATAGCATTGATACAGTAAAATTTTTACGCTCATTGTCTAAACAACAATTTAATTCGGTGATTGAGGAGATGAATTTTAAAAAACAATTCGGCACTAGATTTGGGAAAAAAGATAAAGAAAAAAGAGAAAAATTAGATAAAATTATAAGTAGGGTCGTTACACTGTGTGATCAATGAATGTTTTATCTTGGAATGTGAGGGGTCTAAGGAAACATGTTAAAAGAAAATTAATCCTTGAAATGATTCGAGATAATAAAGTAGATATGATAGGGATTCAAGAAACAAAAAAGATGAATTATGATAGCAGATTTATAAATTCTTTTCTTCCGTATGAATTTGATTGGGTTTCTTTGCCGGCTAGGGGAACTGCAGGGGGTATCTTGTTTGGTTTCCATTCTGATAAGTTTGCCTTAGTTCAGGTCTTACATTCAGTATTCTCTTTGTCTATGATAATGGAAGATAAAAAAGATAAATTTCAGTTTGGAGTTACGGTGGTTTATGGACCTACACAGTATAGTCTCAAACCTTTGTTTACTCAAGAGATTTACAACTTGAGAGATCTTTGGGGGGGACCGTGGTTACTTTTTGGGGACTTTAATATGGTCAGATATAGAAGAGAAAAAAGTGGGTACAACTTCAATATTCAAGGGGGGAAAATTTTTAACAAAATGATCAATGATTTGGAGTTACAAGATTATCCTAACTCGGGACAAAAATATACTTGGTCTAGCTCTAGATATTACGCTTTACTTGATAGATTCTTGTACTCTAAAGAATGGGCAGATAAGTTTCCCTTAACCATGGTTAAATGTTTACCAACTTTTAAATCCGACCATACACCTATTTTGCTTAGTACTGATACTTTAGTTAACAAGAATGATCATAGATTCAGGATTGAACAGGAGTGGTGTCATAATGAGGATTTTCGTAGGTTATTACCTCGTTGGTGGAAGCATATAGACCAAAAAGATAATGTTTCAAAAAATTGGGTTTCCAATATGAAAGATTTAAGAAGAAAAATAAGGGGTTGGGCAAGAAACTTTTATGGAAAAACAAAACAAGATAAACAAAATAATTTTCAGCAAATCCATAGCTTGCAAAAAATTAGAGAAGAGAGAGAGTGGACTATTGAGGAGAGCATCAAGTACGTAGATCTCAACAGTGAATTAGACAAGATTTATGAGTCTGAACAGAAATATTGGGGGGTAAGAGCTAAAAGTAAATGGTTATTGGAAGGAGATAATAATACAAAATACTTTCATTGTATTGCTTCATCTAGGAGGAAAAAAAAATTGATTCTTGGTCTCAAAATTGACGATAGATTTACAAATGACATAGATGAGATAGAAACCCATATTTTTGATTTTTATAAGAACTTATACAGTAGCTATGGTGATAAACTTGCTTGTCTTGATAATGATTTCTGGACTAACGATCAAAAAATTTCAGATATTGATAATGCTATCCTGATCCAACCGTTTAGTGAGATGGAGATAAAAGATGCTTTGTTTAACTCTGCAGGAGATAAAAGCCCAGGGCCAGATGGTATGACATTTCTATTCTACCAAAAACATTGGCATATGATAAAAGAAGATATTATGTGTTTGTTCAATGCTTTTTTTAACCACGATTTAGATGTGTCTCGGATTAACAAAGCTATGTTATGTCTGTTACCAAAAAAAATTGATGCTGTGGAGATTAAACAATATAGGCCTATTAGCTTGTTAAACTGCATTTATAAATGGATTACTAAGGTGTTGACCACTAGATTATCTCCTATAGTGAATAAAATATTAGATCAATCTCAAGCGGCTTTTCTTCAAGATAGATTTATTTTAGATAATGTAATTTGTGCATCTGAAATTTTACATTCCACAAAGATTTCAAAAAAAAAAGGTTTGATTTTAAAAGTAGACTTAGAAAAGGCTTACGATAGAGTCAACTGGACATTTTTATTTGAAATGCTTAAATCTAGAGGGTTTTCTAATAAGTGGGTTAATTGGGTGCAAGAACTACTAGTAGGGGGACAGATTTGTGTCGATATCAATGGAAAAATGTCAAACTACTTTACAGTGTGTAGAGGGCTCAAACAAGGAGATCCTATGTCACCACTCCTCTTTAACCTAGTAGCAGATTGTCTAAACCAGATTATTAAAAAGGGTAGAGATAGAGGAATTATCAAAGGTTTGGGCCCCCCAATAGATAATGGGAAGCCTGTAATTAATTTGCAATATGCTGATGATACTGTAATTTTTTGTGAAGCAGATGGATTGGTTATGCAGGCAATTAAATGGGCTTTCATTGGATTCGAAGCCTTAGCAGGTATGAGAGTCAATTTTTCAAAATGTGAACTTTATCCAATTAATTTAGAAGATAATGAGGCCTTAGCACTTGCCGATATTTTTGGTTGTAAAGTAGCTTCTTTTCCTTTAAGATACTTAGGGATTCCTATACACTGGAAAAAGCTAAAAAAGATAGATTGGCAGAGCATAATAGATAAATTTCAAAAAAAATTACAAGGTTGGATGGGCAATTTTTTATCTTATGGAGGACGACTGACATTAATAAACAGTGTGCTGAACTCACTTGCAACTTATATGTTATCTTTTCATGAGGCACCGACCATGGTGCTCAGACAGTTAGATAGAATAAGATCAAGATTTTTGTGGCATGCGAAAGATAAGAAAAAAATTCACTTGGTTAACTGGGGGATTGTGTGTAGAACTAAGATAGAGGGTGGGCTAGGCATATTAAATCTTAAAACCATGAATGATGCTATGATGAGCAAATGGGTGTGGAGGTACAAGGATCCTTTGAGTAAGGGGTGGTGGAAAGATATTATAAAGATTAAGTATGACAAATGTCGCAATTTCCAACGTTGGTCCCCATTTTGGAAAAAAATAAAAAGATTGGAACAAATAGTTGATATACACTGCCACTTCAAATTGGGGGATGGGACAAGTACTAGATTTTGGCTAGATAAATGGTGTGATGATCTACCTTTGAGATTAGTTTTTCCATCACTCTTCGAAATTTGTGTTAATAAAGATGCTACAGTTGCAGATGTTTTTGAAAGGGCCTTAAATATAAACTTTAATAGACAATTATCTATAAATCTTAGAGATGAATTGTGTAACTTGCAGCAGATAGTCTCACGTTTTGCTTTACAGCCCAATCCTGATCTGATTTCTTGGGGAGGTAATGAGGATGGTAAATTTTCAACTAAAAAGATGTATATATGGTTAGATAATAGAGGGGTTCAAGATAATACTTATGCTCCCATTTGGAAAATCAAAGTACCTCTTAAGATACAAATTTTTATTTGGCTTTTATGCAAAAAAAGATTGCTAACCAAAGATAACCTAGCGGTGAGGGGTTGGGAAGGAGACTTAAATTGCGTTTACTGTCAAAAACTAGAATCGATTGACCACCTTTTTTTCGGATGTACTCATCAGATGGTCTTGTGGACTTGGTTATTAGATAGATTCCAAATAACAATAGATTTTAATTCCGTTGAGGACCTGGTAGCTTGGATCTCAAAACTTGATCATCAACAAAAAAAGATCGCTAGCATTATTTGTTGTGGTGCATTATGGTGTGTATGGAAAGATAGAAATGCAAGATGTTTTCAAAAAAGGACTTTTTATTCATTTAGATACTTAGCCTCACAGATTTTGGCTTTAATAAACTATTGGTCAGGATTATGGTCGGAGGAGATCAAGACTCAAGTGGCACAGTGGCTGCCTTCGATTGATAAGATGCCATTGCAGATTGCTGGAGGTGAGCTCACGGGTGTCGAGACTGAGGACGAGGCTTGGATCCATGCAGTGGCTTGATCGAACTGCAACCATGGAAGCACAACTCGAGAGGCTATGCTTGTTTTCTCTCGAGCTGAGGGGGGATTTAATTAAGCTATTTTATGGTGTTAGTTTATTTTATGAATAAATCTATGAATAAGGTTATTGATGTAATGAATAAAGAGAGATAGCGAGGGAGCACTGGTACCTCACGATCTTGGTGCCAGTGCGTCAGGTTTGTTCGGGGTGATTATTAAGAGAGTGTTGTAAAAAACTGCTTTTTTCGTCTTAATGAAAAGAGTGGTGAGCCCTTAAAGCTCACTTGTTTCAAAAAAAAAAAAAAAAGATAAATATATCTTAACCATATATCCAATAATGAACATAATTAAACTATAGAAACATAATAAAAATATTCTTATTATAGATATCTACATCGAGCGAAGCTCGATACGCCCCTCTAGTATATATAATTATTGGGATCTGTTTACGTATGAATAGTAGTATATAGCCATTCTCTCTATATATATATAATTAGTCCAATAAGGAATAATACCAAATTGTTTGTCAATTAATTAATTAATAATTAAGAACTCAAAACCAGGCGAAATTTTGTTCTTTTAATCTTCTATTTATTATTTTCGTTTTTTTTTATTTTCTTCTTTCTTATATTATTTAACGCTCTTGGTTTCTCCTCATCACTTTTGATTAATTAAACCACGTCATAATATTCTGGATTCTCCCGTTTAGATCAATTAGTACGATTTAATTATTTTTTTGCCGTACCTATATATAAATTTTTTATTTAATTTGCTAACAACATGTAAGGTTCGATCTAAATTAAAAATGTGGTATATCTGGTTAAATTAGCAACCAAGTTTCATCTAATAAGTTTTTATTTCTTATATAAAATTAAGACAATTAATTTAGAGAGGATTGAGCTTATTATCTTAAATTCAGATCATTTGTCACGTGACACAGCGTGTAGTGCGACTGTGGGCCATCTGATCTAAATCGAATGGATATGAGAGTCCCGTGCATGTAACCAAATTGATAGGCCCGCAAAAAATTGAACTATCTGATCAAAATCGAACGGCGTGTGGGGTGCGCCACACGCGTGTTGCGTGACACCAGATTAGGGTCCTATTATCTTTAGATAAACAACGGAAGAACTATCCAGCTGTACAGAACTCCCACATGACCACATCAAAAGAAGTTTTTTTTTTTTATTATTACGTAACTTTTACAACATAACATCTATGTCAGCAAAACAGCAACCAACCGGTCCAACCCTATAATAAGTTATAATAGGGTTGATTTAGTTTATCACGTCAGGCAAGTGACAACAAATAAAAGCTCAATCTTGATCGGTGGTTGCACAAAACCAATATTTTTACTTGACCATGCCAAACTTCAAGCTTGCGTTTGTTCAAATCACAAAAATATCGCCCTGCTGATTGAAATTCCTTCCTTTTGAAGTCTACCGAGTAAGGTTAGTGGATTTAGTGGTGTAAGGTTAGTACTTTTTGGGATTTTTGAGGTAGAATAGTGAGGGGATGAGATTTTCGAGGTAGACCAACTAATTCCATTAAACCCACTAAACCCTCTAACCCCGACATGCCAAAACTAAAAATTATTAAGAAGAGAGTACCATTTCAAGTTTCCAACATAAAAGTAACGGCTGTTTCTTTTTTGAGTAAGAAAGTAAGAACACTTTTCTCGGCTTTTTCCCATAAAAAATGGAGGGAAATAGTGATCCAATTGAGCCACAAAGAAATGTGGAGATAATGTCAGAGGAAATCCTCGACATATCACCTGATTCTTCTGTAAGATATGGCGTGCTTTCCATAAACTCAGATTTCACAACCTCATTCGGATTGAACAGCACATGGAAAGGGACACAATTTGACAAAGAATTAACAGCAGCATCAGCTGATCACATGCAGATGCTTGTACAGAAAAGGCTGAGTGATTTACCGGGAGAGCCCCACAAGAACCAACCAATCACTATTTATCGGGTTCCTGCCTCCTTACGAGAGAAGAGAAAAGCTCTGTATGAGCCGAGGATGGTATCGATTGGTCCATACTACCATGGGAGGGAGGAGCTCCGAGCCATGGAGGAACACAAGTGGTGGTGCCTCCGAGACTTCATGTCTAGAAAGCCAGAGATCAGCCTCGACATCTATCTCCAGGAGATCAGAAAACTGGAATTTCAAGCACGCCAAAGCTACAGCGAGAGCATCAAATTAGGTTCAAATGAGTTTGTTCTGATGCTGCTATTAGATGGTTGTTTTATTCTGGAATACTTCCTCAAATACGAGGATAAGAAAATAGACATCCATTGTGATGTCGGTTGGGGAGGTCCGACGATAATCTCTGATCTGTTCTTGCTTGAGAATCAGATTCCTTTCTTTATTATTCACAAGCTAGCTTCAAGTTTTTCGGATTTGAAGGATTGTCAGAGTTGTGAAAATTGTTGCAACCTAGTTTACAACCTGTCCTCACTTCTCCCATACAAAGAGATGTTGACGCACCCAGATGTGTCTTGCAACAATATCCAACACTTGCTGCACCTCTATTACATTTGCATGGTTCCAAAATCTCAGACAGCACATCTGCATACTGCTGTGATGAAGCGGTCCCCTTCTTGGCTTTGGATGCGGGTCCCCCAAGAAGCAAGCGAGGGAAAAGCATCTCAAAACTCAGTAATAATCCCTTGTGCAGCTGAACTTCACTATTCTGGTGTAAAGTTCAAGAGAAGCTCGAGTCATCATTTGTTTGACATTACGTTCAACAAGGGCGTTATGGAGATGCCGCTGTTGGTTTTCGATAACATTATAAGAACCATATTTACAAATATAGTAGCTTTTGAGCAGAGCCAAATTAATAAGACAAGGATATTTACAAGCTATGTGGTGCTGTTGAATATGCTCGTAGACACGGCAAGAGATGTGAGTCTGCTCGAGCAATGCAGCATACTTGAGCTCGTGCAACATAATGAGGAACAAGCAGCAGATTTCTTCAATGAATTGGCTGATTGTTGGTCGATGGATTATGATGATCACTACTATGCAAACTTGTTTCTTGATCTGCAAAAGTTTAGCAGCTCAAAAATCAAAATGGCATAGTTCCAGGGCCAGACTGATGCAGGATTACTTCAATAATCCTTGAGTTCTATATCGGTGGTAGCTGGTGTGATACTGCTCGTTCTTACTGTCATACAGACCTTCTATGCAGTCTATCCTACCGGAAATAATTGTTACTGTCATTGATGCTTGTGTAGGATCGTTAAAACTTTCAGTGATCGTAACTTAATTTGCTCTCCTTTTTTAGATTGCTTATTTCTATTTTTTTTTTCTATTTTGTGCAATTAGAATATGTATGATCGGAATGTTATTTAGTATCATATCAGAAGTTCAAATGTCAATTTTAATTTATGATCTACGGACATCAAATGTGTTACTGAAATAATTTAAAATGATCATATAGTGTTTAAAATGAGTTTTAAATGAGCTTTATAAGCTTAAATACAAATATAATTACACAATTAAAATATGTATAAACTGAAATGATCTACGGATGATAATTTTTCAGCTTATTTAGTGCTCAAAAATAAGTTTCAAATATACTTCAACAAGCTCTAAATATAAATATAATTTATAATTATCTAGATTATATAATATATTAATGTTTTTTGGTGTCAAATCAGAGTTCGAATGCTAAATTTTGTGATCTACCGATTCCAAATGTGGCTAGAATCGTATTGGAAATGCTCAAAAGGCGCTCAACGTGAGCTTTCAATATATTTGGAAGATCTAAATACAAACATAATTTAACGATTAAAATATATGTAAGATCTGAATATTGTTGACATCATATCTGGAGTTCAAATTTTAACTTTTGCCGTCTATACATGGACTTGAAATGTGTGGCTTACGATCGCTTACGATCACTTACAATTAATGCTCAACATGTACCCAAAATTTGTTTTAAGTATAATTTATAAACACTAAATATTAATATAATTGAATAATTAAAATATATAAAGTATAACTTTTATTTGATATCATAAGTAGAGTTTAAATGTTAATTTCTGTGATTTACAGACTTCAAATGTGCTAGAATTGCTTAAAGTTCTCAACATAATATATAAGGAAAAACTTTTATGAGTTTACTTAGTCAGGCATGAGAAAGAGCTTTTCCATTACCCAAAAGGAAAATTAATTAGTCCAAATAATTTGTGATACTTTTATTATTAATTTAATTACATAATATTGTATATAATTATGTGAAATTTTATTTACGGAACATTTATATGATTTAATAATTATCAGTATGTATATTATATATATATATATGGATAAGGAGGAAAAAACATATTGTATATTATGATACTACATACATATTATTATAGAAAATAGTACTAGTTTTATTTGCTTGCCTGTGGCAGATTTAAATGGAAGGAATGGGGTGCAAATGTCCCCCATTCATTTTGCTAATTACACATATTTGCTTTGTATTTTTTGTTGAATATTGACAAATATATATTAACATTAATAATTAATAAAATATTTGAACCCCAATTAATTTTTTTTCCGCCACTGTTGCTTGATATTATTAGTGTTAGAATAGCATTAGTTTCATTTATCTAATATTATAGCCTTGACGGATATAGGTAGGCTATAGAGAAAATTAAATCTTAATGGTTAGAAATAAGACACAATAAAAACTAATTAATTAGTTATGGGTATTGATTAAAAGGAAAAAAAAAAAAAAAATACCTCCACCCAACCCAAATTGTTAACCGTTGACACCTCTCTCACGGATGGAGAAACGACCCACGCCGTTTTGTGTTTCAATTTTCAAATTAATCGATTCAGCTCGTAGTTTGGTTTGATTCTTAGATTGAAATACTGAACTTTCGAGCAAAAAGATATTAGGTGAAAGAGACAATATTCCATCTTAATAAAACTATTTGTTTTTTCCACTTGTATCGCATACTAGTGAAAAAAAAAAAAAAAAAAAAAAAAAAAAAAAAAAAAAACGGCCGAACACACAAGATATAAAAATATTAATAGAAGGAAAGTTATACAATAGTATAAGAATATAAAAGCAGTAGCGATGATTATATTTCCTATGGGACTTCATTAAAAATAAAGAGGGACAGTGGGCATCACGACTGACGGATCTTACTCAAACTTACAATTGTACTTTTCTGGATAAAGTGCTTTTATTGCACCATGCTTTCTATTATCAATTGTCTATTACTTTTTCTCATATACAATATTATTTTATTGCACCATGCTTTCTGTTATTAATTGTCTATTACTTTTTCTCATATACAATATTTTTTCAACAGCTGAGCTTTAAAAAACAAAGAAAATGAGACGATAATAGCAGGGTATATATTATAACCACACAAATCAAAAGACAATAAACAAACCAGGTTTCATCGATCAGTCGAGCGAGTTCATTGCATTTCAAAAGAAAAAAAAAAAATGGTTTGATTAATTTTTTTTTCCGGATTGAACGTATATTAGAACTTTACTGGGACCAGACTAGTCCGAAATTTTCCAGTCCTAACTTTCTAATCAGTCCTGTCTGATTTCTATATATAACACACTGCTCTAAACACCTCTTCACCTATCAAGAAACGGGCATGCTAGTTCAATAGTTCATTATTAATTTGGTGAATCGATTTTTTTTTCCTTTTATGCCCTTAATGTACATTCGTTCAAAATCGTTACAAATTCCAAAATTATATCTCAAACTTGCACAGCTGATCCAGAAAAAACCACTGCCCATTTGCCACTTGACTTTACCCCAGCCGCACTTGTTAAGCATATCAGTTCCTAGATATATATAGTTTGATTTTCTTTTTTTTTTCCTAGAAACAAAGGAAAGAAAAAATTTTCAGTAATTTATATGGGTATGTATATACATTTGAACCCCAAACATCAATATTATAAATAAAGATGTGTGGATGTCAGTCCATGTTTTAGTTAGTATTAGTGCGACACACCATCAAGACCTTTGATTTTTCTGCTCCGACTTAATCTGGTCCGTTCCTTTAGATGTATGTTAATTTTTTATGTGTTACTTATTGTGTTGTCATATGTGTTGCTTAGAGCTGTTGTAACATTAGTGACTGACGTATGGTGAACCAAGTCCTGAAATTGTTCGGTAAACAAACTAGGATTGTTATTATTGATGATTCTTATAAATAAATCAAAGCTGACAGTAAAACTTGTGGGAAATTTCTGTTTGGAAGTTTGAGAATATTCATCTCGGGATTTAGAATTTTTCTGTATGATTGCCACGATGAGTTGATACTGGAAAACGTTTGATTTAACTAATTAGAGGAAATAGCTAATTTACAAAATTAGTTATTAATGGATTGTTGCACACATAGCCACACGGATTTAGCCACATAAGATCAGAAGGGGTTTTAATAAAAGAAAAGGACGAGAGAGAGAAGGCGATCCCTTCGTCTCTTTCCTTCTGTCTCTCCGATCCGATCGCCCCTGTCTTCTTCTTTCCTCTCGAGATGTGCTCAAGGCCATCTCTCTATCGCCTTGCTGTTACCTTCTTATTGGTCGAAATAGAGGTGCCGATGAGCTGTCCTCTATCCTGTTGACACCTCACCTTCTTCCTTGTGCTTGCACGGGAAGGCAGCTGAGCTTGTTCGTCTCTCGATGGCGGGCTGTCAGATGGCTTTAATGGAGCCATCGACGTGGCCTCACCTCCTCAGAGCCCTTCTGCCTCTCCTCCTCTTTCTCCTTCTTGTCCGCTAGCAAGGTAAGTTTTCCTATTTATAGATGAGGTAAGGTTTTGGTTTGGGTACGGCGGAAGAGAAAGGGAGGTGGATTGGAGCTTGGGGAGGTAACAATGTTCTTCTCTGTCTCACTTTTGTCGATTGATTCGGTTAATCTCTTTCGATTGGTTGATTCCTAATTTCTAGGGTTTTTACTGGTAGGAATTAGGTGTATGGAATTGGCGTTGTTCTTGATTAGTCTAACGTTGATTCTTGCGTTGGTTGTGCTTGAGTTCCTGAGAAGGTTTTTCAACAATCAAAGGCAAGGTGTAACTCTCTCTCGATACTGTGGCTTGATTTAATTCGTAAATGAGTTTGCTGTGGCTATGTGTAATGTGAAATAGGACTTGTTTTGGTATGTTATGCTGTGAATGATAGCTAAGGTTACTTGCTGTATTGCGATTATGTTCTGAGAAGATACTGGTAGCTATTATTGATGCTATGATTAACTAATTCTAGAACTAGGAGATACTGATGATGCTGGTACTAATTTAGTTGCTGATTTTTCTGAGAATAATTAGTTAAATGACAAGGTGCTAACTGCACAGTCAGTGGGGTTAATTGTTGTGGTCTCATTACTGTTAAGATGCATAAGGATTGATGCTTTACTGATAGGGAATATTGTATGGCCCTGAGCCCATATCTCACATCTTGCTGTTGAGTTAGTATATAAGTATGTCTTATATATTAGCATACTTAGTTATTTAATTATTAAAACATAGTAAGAAGCATATAGCTGCTACTGTGGTGTCTTAATGCACATAATGAAGCATTTGAGTTTCATATAAGTCTGTCTATGCATATATCATGTTATAGGGCACTGAAGCTATATATATTTGAGTAATTATATTCTTTTAGGCACTGTATACTCATTCTTATAGCTTATGTACATAATTTATATCCCAGATTAGGAGAAGAATGGGTATAATTCATATCTGTATGTATATCTGTGAGTTGAACTTAAATATTATGTTACTGTAAATATAAATGTCCTAGTGTGTGTATCTAGCTGTTATACTTGGCTTATTTCTCATATAAGCATATTTTCAGTGCATATAGTAACTAAGTTCAGTAGAAACAATGAATAGGATATGTGGCATAGTTTCTGTACTGTATACCTTGCATGTTTTGAGGATAAATGATTTAACATATGTATATAGTCACTGTCTTAGATCTAGTATATATATTTCTAGGCCCTATTTTATAACTAGGGGTATTTTGCATAGCTAATCATGGGTGTATTTTCATGAAGTCACAGTGTATGTAATCTGAATTGGCATACCTGCATATTTCAAATGTATATATGATCATATAAAACTCTGTTGAGACATTTTAAGAGTCATAAGTTAGGAGTTGCATGGTTTAATTCATATAAGGGAAAGGTTTCATTTTATACACCTACTGTCTCGGGTTATAGCTTGATACTTTGTAAAAATGTATAAGTGGGGTGTTTGCTAACTCAAGGTTAGTGAATATAGGGTTCTGGACTGATAATCGAGTGGATTCTATAAAAACAGGATGAGTTAAGATCCTGCTGGTATAAGTTGTTTGGGTCGGGGATGATTTTGCGAAGGAAACAAATTAGGTTGGGTTTTTCTATAAAATTCTGAGGACTAAATTGTAACATAGGATAGTTGGACAAAATTTAAAGGGGTTTGATGTAAATTTAGAGGGTTTGTAATAATTCTGAGGACTTAAATGAATAAACCTAGACTTAACGGGTTCGGGTTTTGATAACTGTAGGAATCGGATCTGATATTTGGTTCTGGCGGACCCGCTACGTATCGACCCAGTCAACTGGGTCAGGTTGACTCGGTTGTGTCTGTCGCTGTTTGCTCTGTTTCGCTGTTTTGGGTTCTGTTGTGGGCCTTGGTCGGATTTTTGCCTTATGGGCCGAGAAAAAAAATATATATTAAGGCCTGTAGGCCGAGATACACTGTGGGCTTGATTTTGGAAAATAATTTCAGATATTAGCTTTCGGATTTAAATAGAGCTAATGACGGATTTCTGTTAAACTAAACGACTTGGAAACAATGTACTTAGTTTAACTATCGATTGTGGGCTTTTTAGCGAAATGATGAAATTTAGTCTGACTTTCAAAAAGAATGGATACGTGGCAAATCATTCAGACTATCTGATCCCGCAAAAATAAATGCTTAACTTCTGATTTATATTTTTCTGTTGAGTTTAATTAAGTTTCCTAAATTTCTGTATAAATATTTCTGCTATTTCCGATGATGGATTCTCGATATTAGGAAACGTACAATTAAACACTGAAACGAATAAATTAAAAGTTGTAGCGATATTAAAGGACTTGGAACCAAAACGTACAGTCCAGTTACCCATAAGTTACCAGACTTAATCGTGGTTTACCAAACGGATTTAAGGAACCCGTTAAACATATATTAACGGTACTTGATCTGTAACTTGTAAACAGGAACGGGTACTGAAGTGCCCCCGGATATCTGAGTCAAGCAAGGTGCGGATACGCGGAATCTTTGTTAGAACTCGGGTTTCGGTACATTTAAATTTGTGCATTGCATGTTGATCATTTCTTGATAATGCATTTCCAATTACATGTAGTTGTTAGGAATCCCTGAAAATATGAAAACGCATGTTGAAACAAACTGTTCGTTTGATTCCACCAAAAGAAATATGTTCCGACATAGAATTTCCGATTGTTAATCATTTGAGCAGTCGGAATATATTAAAGGACTGGAATGGCTCCGTAAATTGACTTATTTGCATAAATATCCTTTGTGATAGAAGAATCGGATTTGAATTAAATCGGGCCATTCTAAATCAGTCTGTACAAGCATAATTATAATAAGTATCACTCTCCGGAGTAAGGTTTGGCCACCTACCCGGCCAGGATTATTAGCGCTTTAATTACTGGAAATTTCCTCTGGAATTCTGTACCTAGGGTTGGACCTATGGTGTGGGAAGAGTTCTTTCTGATTCTGTTGGGCCGATAAGAACTTGAGTGTATACTGTACTCTGTTGAAATTCTGTGATAAATATCTTATGCTTGATTTGAATTGATGCATATTTCATGTTGCAGTATGCCTGTTATCGGACCATTGCGTCTTGTGCCTACGGTACAAATCATTCTGATTTTAATATAGTTTGAAAAATGATTTATTATTTTGTAATTATTTCAAATAAAAGGGTATTAATTCCGATACCGGTTCGCACCAAGAAGCCGCGTACTGGAACTAAAACCCGCACTGAGATTAACTTCTCATTCGAATTTTTGTTGCCTCTTTTGAGGGTTCCAGGAACGTAGAAATGGTGCTAGGCGACGGTCCATAGCTACAGTTGAGTGCTCTTGTCTACAATTCTGTGTTCATATCCCGAGTTTAAATTGTAATGCTACCCTAGCTCTGTATCTGGATGAACTTCCCGATGTCTTGGCGTATCTGTATTTGGAGATTCCTCTTCCGAGTCCGCCGCGCGAGATGGAGGTCGAACCTGAGTCCGAGGATCACTCCGCGGAAGCGTAAACGCGGGGAGCGTTAGTATGGGCCGGTTGTTGTTGGGTTGTTGTTGTTGTCGTTATAGTGGTAGTGTTGTCTTGGTACCGTGAGTTTGTGCTGTTATCGGGTTTTGTCGGGAAAGATTCTATATTTTGTAATATAGTCTGTAGAACTTAATCGGGCTTGTGGTAATTGGCAGCAAGTGGCAAGCGGGGTGGTTGTCAAATATGTTTTATATGTATATAATGTGAGGTGAGTGAACCAGCCTTAGGTTATAAATAAATAATAAGCCTAAGCTCCAGTGAGGTTTACCTTTTCGTAGTGTGTAACAATATCTTGTATAATACTATGTGTGCAATAAAATAAGACTTGGTTTGTTTGTCTGTGTGTCATGAAACTTCTGGGCTGAAACCAAGAAAATGGGGAAGTAAAATTGGAAAAAAAAATTATAGTTATATGTCTGTTAGCCTTACGGGAATGACTTGTCATTCTCGTGGCGGAGTCGACGTCAGCATCCCAGGTCGGGGTGTGACAGTCACCTCTGGGGTGGTATCAGAGCGATTAGATAATATTCCGTAACTAAGGTAGCATGACAAGTCTAAAATCGAGGATATGGAACAAAGTCGGGACAAGAACACTCGGAATTGTGAATTGAGAAGAAATTTAGTAATGTGAAATCTAACCTAGCATTGATAATTGTCTGTGAAGGTAAATTAAGGATGAGTCATCGGAGAACGTGTCCAAGGAATCTGTCCCAAGTACCCCCTGAACCTTCAGATCAGGAAGTAGATAGGCTTTTAACGGCTTATGAACGTGGACGAAGAATGGCTGGCAGAAATGGCCAGGAAAGACCTCGTGATAATGCCGAAGAAGAATTCTGGAAACAATTTGACTCCTTTGCTAGACTTGGACCGCCATCATTTAACGGAGACGGAGGATATCGAGCTGCGGAGGAGTGGTTGGCAGCTGTTAAATCTTGTCTGATGGTGTGTCGGGCCGCACCTGAAATGCAGGTAGAATTGGCTGCGTACTATCTGACGAATGCTGCTAGATTCTGGTGGGATGGAGTTCGGCGGAGTTACGATGGTGAAGCCGCTCGAATTCCATGGGAATGGTTTGAAGAACAATTTGGAAACAGGTTCCTCAGTACATTACATAGAGAAGCAATGAGGGCACAGTTTGTTAATCTCCGCCAAGGTCAGAGGACGGTGGCAGAGTATAATAATTTATTTCTGACTGGTGCTCAATATGCCCCGGATATTAGGGATGATGAATTTCGATTCCGACGACAATATCTGAATGGATTAAATCCAGACATAGCCGTAGTCGTTGATAATCCCAATGTGCAAGGAATCCAAACAATAATGGATGCAGCTGAACAAGCTGAGTCATATCAGCAAAAGAAGGCTCAATTTAAACGGAATCAAGTCAAACGAGGACGGGGTCGAGGAGTTAATCGAGGACATAGACCTCCGTTACCCCAGAACAGATCCACTGCTACTCCGTATGAGCGAGTTTGGTGTAGACACTGTCAACTCCCACATGCCGAGTCTCAATGTAGATATAAGAATCAATCTTGCTTTCGATGTGGAAGCTTGGACCATTGGGCTCGGAATTGCCCAATGCCTGCGCCAACAACTCCACAGGCTAGTTTTACTCCTGGAACTAGTTCGTATCGAGGAGGAAGATCCTCTTCACCCGCAAGAGGCAGAGGACGGGGATTCGACCGAGGCGGAAGGACAAATTCGACTACTGCGGTTCATGCAATAGAAACAACGGGTGAAGCAACTCAAGGATCAGATGCGGCGACAGAGGATGGAGTTGAGCAAGGAAGCCAAATGGAATCTGCAAACCTACTGGTAGGTACGTTACTCATATCTGACTGTCCCGCATATGCACTAGTAGATATTGGATGTAGTCATTCTATTATAGCTAGTACTTTTGTTCAAATGTACGGTTGGGACATAGAAGTAACTGAGGATACTTTGAAAGTAGACACGCCTTTGGGACAAGCGACTCAGAAAGCGACTTATTGTCGGAATCGAAAAATTAGAATAGCAGATAGGGAATTAGAAATCGATCTTATGGTAATGGACATAGCACCTTACGATATCCTGTTGGGTATTGATTGGTTAACGAGACATGCAGCTGTTATCAACTGCCCAAGGAAAGAAGTGCGATTTGAATTACCTAATTGCACTACAAGTGTTTTACGGTGTAGAGAACCGAATGATTCAGTTCCCTATATATCAGCCGTGGAAACTCGGCATCTGTTAGAAGCTGGATGTAAATCTTACCTGATATCTATCCATAGTCTTGTGTCCAAATCAACGGAGATTAAAGACATACCGGTCGTATCAGACTACCCAAATGTGTTCCCAGATGAGATCCAAGGATTACCCCCTTCACGAGAAATCGAATTCTCAATAGACTTAGAACCCGGGACTTTACCGATTTCAAAGGCCCCATACAGAATGGCGCCAGCGGAACTTAAAGAATTGAAAATCCAACTGGATGATTTGTTGAATAAAGGTTTCATAAGACCCAGTATATCACCTTGGGGAGCCCCAGTACTATTTGTTAGGAAGAAAGATGGAACTCTTCGATTGTGTATTGATTATCGAGACTTAAACAAAGTAACTATCAAAAATAAATATCCGCTTCCCCGGATAGATGATTTGTTTGACCAGTTACAAGGCTCGTCGGTCTATTCTAAAATTGATCTTAGAACGGGTTATCATCAATTGAGGATAAAGCCTGACGATATTGAAAAGACCGCATTTCGAAGCCGGTACGGGCATTATGAGTATCTAGTAATGCCTTTTGGCTTGACTAATGCTCCAGCAGCCTTTATGGACTTAATGAATCGAGTTTTTCGGGATATGTTGGATGTGTGTGTGGTGGTGTTTATTGATGACATTCTAGTGTATTCTCGTAATTCGGAAGACCATGCCACACATTTAAAAATGGTGTTGGAACGACTCCGAGATCATAAACTCTATGCCAAATTCTCAAAATGCGATTTTTGGATGAATCAAATTTCTTTCTTGGGGCACACTATTTCGCAAGATGGACTGGCCGTGGATCCAGAGAAAATTAAATCTATTCTGGAGTGGGCACCTCCCAAAAATGTTACGGAAGTAAGGAGTTTCTTAGGATTGACGGGTTACTACCGACGGTTCGTACCCAATTACGCTAAGCTAGCTAGACCTCTTACTCAACTACTCAAAAAGGACAATAGCTTCGCATGGGAAGAGTCTCAGGAAAGAAGTTTTCAAGAGTTGAAGGAAAGATTGGTTTCTGCTCCTATTTTGGTTATGCCAATCATGGGGAAAGATTATGTCGTCTACACGGATGCTTCCAAACTTGGATTAGGCTGTGTCTTAACTCAAGATGGACATGTAATAGCTTATGGATCTCGACAATTGCGACCTCATGAACAAAATTACCGAACTCATGATTTGGAGCTAGCGGTAGTGATTTTTGCACTCAAATTGTGGAGACATTATCTATATGGAGTAAAATGCAAAATCTACACGGATCACAAGAACCTCAAGTATATTTTTACTCAGAAGGAGCTCAACCTTCGACAAAGACGATGGCTAGAACTAATCAAGGATTATGACCTGGATATACAATATTATGCTGGAAAAGCTAACGTAGTGGCAGACGCTCTAAGTCGGAAGAATAATATAAATATGGCAAGTATCATGACAGTAGAACCGAAACTACTGGAAGAAATGCGACGCTGGGAATTGGAGATCTCATTTTCTCCAGAAATAATGACATCCTTCACTACTACGATCAAGGAAGAAGACGCTTCTAAAGATTCTATGGAAATTGACGCTCCAACAATGAATGCTATTGAAGTGCAAACGAATTTAATCGAAGAAATTAAGAAAGCACAATAAAAGGAAGCAGCATTTACTAAGTATTGGGAATATGCAAAGACCAAATCAGATTCTGTGTTCTCCATCGATGAAATGGGAATACTAAGATGTCAAGATAGGGTGTGCATTCCTAATCAATTGGAATTAAAGAAGAAAATTTTGTCAGAAGCTCATGATTCCGGATATTCCATACACCCAGGAGAAGTCAAGATGTATCAAGATCTAAAGCGGAATTTTTGGTGGCCTCGTATGAAACGGGAAGTGTCAGACTACGTGCATCGATGCTACATTTGCCAGCAAGTCAAAGCAGATCGACAACGTCCTGCAGGATTACTACAACTACTTCAAAGACCTAAATATAAATTTGAGTCAATTACGATGGATTTTATTTCGGGTTTACCCCGAGCACCTGGTAATTATGACTCTATTTGGGTAATCGTAGATCGACTAACTAAAGTCGCTCACTTTATTCCGTTGAGAACTGATTATTCTGGATCTGACCTAGCGGAGTTATTCTTAAAGTTCGTGTTCAAATATCATGGATGCCCAAGAGAAATTATTTCGGATAGAGACACCCGATTTACTTCCAAATTTTGGATTAAATTCCAAAAGACTATGGGAACATATGTCACCTTCAGCACTGCCCATCATCCTCAAACTGACGGACAAACCGAACGGACCAATCAAACTCTTGAAGATATGCTGAGAGCATGTGTACTTAGTTTTGGGGGATCATGGATACAATATCTACACTTGGCTGAGTTTGCTTATAACAATAGTTATCATGCTAGTTTGGGAATGCCTCCATATGAAGCATTATACGGAGAAGTATGTAAAACTCCACTCTGGTGGAAACCTCAAGGATTAATTGATCCAACTGGACCTCAGTTAGTATCGGAATGTGCAGAGAAGACCCAATTAATACTTAAACGATTGAAAGCCGCACAAGATAGATATAAGAAGTATGCAGATATGAAACGAAGACATGTTCAATATAATGTCGGAGATCAAGTGCTAATTAAAATCTCTCCTATGAAAGGAATTAAGCGTTTTGGTATGGCTGGGAAGCTGAGCCCCCGTTACATCGGACCTTTTGGGATTAAGGCCAGAGTCGGGGAAGTAGAGTATAAACTTGAACTACCTGATGAATTATCACAGATACATCCAGTCTTCCATGTATCACAATTACGAAAATATATTAAAGATCCTAGTCACCGATTGGATTTTTCTAATCTTTGGGTAGAACCTAATCTGACATACCAAGAGAAACCAATGAGAATATTAGACCGGAAAATACAACAATTGAGGACCAAGACAATACCTCTGGTGCTAGTACAGTGGGGACGACATTCTAAACGAGAAACAACTTGGGAACTTGAGGACACGATTCGGAAACAATATCCTGAATTGTTCGGGTAAGCATCGTTCAGGGGACTGAACGATTATTTTAAGGGGGGTGGAATGTAACATTAGTGACTGACGTATGGTGAACCAAGTCCTGAAATTGTTCGGTAAACAAACTAGGATTGTTATTATTGATGATTCTTATAAATAAATCAAATCTGACAGTAAAACTTGTGGGAAATTTCTGTTTGGAAGTTTGAGAATATTCATCTCGGGATTTAGAATTTTTCTGTATGATTGCCACGATGAGTTGATACTGGAAAACATTTGATTTAACTAATTAGAGGAAATAGCTAATTTACAAAATTAGTTATTAATGGATTGTTGCACACATAGCCACACAGATTTAGCCACATAAGATCAGAAGGGGTTTTAATAAAAGAAAAGGACGAGAGAGAGAAGGCGATCCCTTCGTCTCTTTCCTTCTGTCTCTCCGATCCGATCGCCCATGTCTTCTTCTTTCCTCTCGAGATGTGCTCAAGGCCATCTCTCTATCGCCTTGCTGTTACCTTCTTATTGGTCGAAATAGAGGTGCCGATGAGCTGTCCTCTATCCTGTTGACACCTCAGCTTCTTCCTTGTGCTTGCACGGGAAGGCAGCTGAGCTTGTTCGTCTCTCGATGGCGGGCTGTCAGATGGCTTTAATGGAGCCATCGACGTGGCCTCACCTCCTCAGAGCCCTTATGCCTCTCCTCCTCTTTCTCCTTCTTGTCCGCTAGCAAGGTAAGTTTTCCTATTTATAGATGAGGTAAGGTTTTGGTTTGGGTACGGCGGAAGAGAAAGGGAGGTGGATTGGAGCTTGGGAAGGTAACAATGTTCTTCTCTGTCTCACTTTTGTCGATTGATTCGGTTAATCTCTTTCGATTGGTTGATTCCTAATTTCTAGGGTTTTTACTGGTAGGAATTAGGTGTATGGAATTGGCGTTGTTCTTGATTAGTCTAACGTTGATTCTTGCGTTGGTTGTGCTTGAGTTCCTGAGAAGGTTTCTCAACAATCAAAGGCAAGGTATAACTCTCTCTCGATACTGTGGCTTGATTTAATTCGTAAATGAGTTTGCTGTGGCTATGTGTAATGTGAAATAGGACTTGTTTTGGTATGTTATGCTGTGAATGATAGCTAAGGTTACTTGCTGTATTGCGATTATGTTCTGAGAAGATACTGGTAGCTATTATTGATGCTATGATTAACTAATTCTAGAACTAGAAGATACTGATGATGCTGGTACTAATTTAGTTGCTGATTTTTCTGAGAATAATTAGTTAAATGACAAGGTGCTAACTGCACAGTCAGTGGGGTTAATTGTTGTGGTCTCATTACTGTTAAGATGCATAAGGATTGATGCTTTACTGATAGGGAATATTGTATGGCCCTGAGCCCATATCTCACATCTTGCTGTTGAGTTAGTATATAAGTATGTCTTATATATTAGCATACTTAGTTATTTAATTATTAAAACATAGTAAGAAGCATATAGCTACTACTGTGGTGTCTAAATGCACATAATGAAGCATTTGAGTTTCATATAAGTCTATCTATGCATATATCATGTTATAGGGCACTGAAGCTATATATATTTGAGTAATTATATTCTTTTAGGCACTGTATACTCATTCTTATAGCTTATGTACATAATTTATATCCCAGATTAGGAGAAGAATGGGTATAATTCATATCTGTATGTATATCTTTGAGTTGAACTTAAATATTATGTTACTGTAAATATAAATGTCCTAGTGTGTGTATCTAGCTGTTATACTTGGCTTATTTCTCATATAAGCATATTTTCAGTGCATATAGTAACTAAGTTCAGTAGAAACAGTGAATAGGATATGTGGCATAGTTTCTGTACTGTATACCTTGCATGTTTTGAGGATAAATGATTTAACATATGTATATAGTCACTGTCTTAGATCTAGTATATATATTTCTAGGCCTTATTTTATAACTAGGGGTATTTTGCATAGCTAATCATGGGTGTATTTTCATGAAGTCACAGTGTATATAATCTGAATTGGCATACCTGCATATTTCAAATGTATATATGATCATATAAAACTCTGTTGAGACATTTTAAGATTCATAAGTTAGGAGTTGCATGGTTTAATTCATATAAGGGAAAGGTTTCATTTTATACACCTACTGTCTCGGGTTATAGCTTGATACTTTGTAAAAATGTATAAGTGGGGTGTTTGCTAACTCAAGGTTAGTGAATATAGGGTTCTGGACTGATAATCGAGTGGATTCTATAAAAACAGGATGAGTTAAGATCCTGCTGGTATAAGTTGTTTGGGTCGGGGATGATTTTGCGAAGGAAACAAATTAGGTTGGGTTTTTCTGTAAAATTCTGAGGACTAAATTGTAACATAGGATAGTTGGACAAAATTTAAAGGGGTTTGATGTAAATTTAGAGGGTTTGTAATAATTCTGAGGACTTAAATGCATAAACCTAGACTTAACGGGTTCGGGTTTTGATAACTGTAGGAATCGGATCTGATTTTTGGTTCTGGCGGACCCGCTACGTATCGACCCAGTCAACTGGGTCAGGTTGACTGGGTTGTGTCTGTCGCTGTTTGCTCTGTTTCGCTGTTTTGGGTTCTGTTGTGGGCCTTGGTCGGATTTTTGCCTTATGGGCCGAGAAAAAAAAAATATATTAAGGCCTGTAGGCCGAGATACACTGTGGGCTTGATTTCGGAAAATAATTTCAGATATTAGCTTTCGGATTTAAATATAGCTAATGACGGATTTCTGTTAAACTAAACGACTTGGAAACAATGTACTTAGTTTAACTATCGATTGTGGGCTTTTTAGGGAAATGATGAAATTTAGTCTGACTTTCAAAAAGAACGGATACGTGGCAAATCATTCAGACTATCTGATCCCGCAAAAATAAATGCTTAACTTCTGATTTATATTTTTCTGTTGAGTTTAATTGAGTTTCCTAAATTTCTGTATAAATATTTCTGCTATTTCTGATGATGGATTCTCGATATTAGGAAACGTACAATTAAACACTGAAACGAATAAATTAAAAGTTGTAGCGATATTAAAGGACTTGGAACCAAAACGTACAGTCCAGTTACCCATAAGTTACCAGACTTAATCGTGGTTTACCAAACGGATTTAAGGAACCCGTTAAACATATATTAACGGTACTTGATCTGTAACTTGTAAACAGGAACGGATACTGAAGTGCCCCCGAATATCTGAGTCAAGCAAGGTGCGGATACGCGAAATCTTTGTTAGAACTCGGGTTTCGGTACATTTAAATTTGTGCATTGCATATTGATCATTTTTTGATAATGCATTTCCAATTACATGTAGTTGTTAGGAATCCCTGAAAATATGAAAACGCATGTTGAAACAAACTGTTCGTTTGATTCCACCAAAAGAAATATGTTCCGACATAGAATTTCCGATTGTTAATCATTTGAGCAGTCGGAATATATTAAAGGACTGGAATGGCTCCGTAAATTGACTTATTTGCATAAATATCCTTTGTGATAGAAGAATCGGATTTGAATTAAATCGGGCCATTCTAAATCAGTCTGTACAAGCATAATTATAATAAGTATCACTCTCCGGAGTAAGGTTTGGCCACCTACCCGGCCAGGATTATTAGCGCTTTAATTACTGGAAATTTCCTCTGGAATTCTGTACCTAGGGTTGGACCTATGGTGTGGGAAGAGTTCTTTCTGATTCTGTTGGGCCGATAAGAACTTGAGTGTATACTGTACTCTGTTGAAATTCTGTGATAAATATCTTATGCTTGATTTGAATTGATGCATATTTCATGTTGCAGTATGCTTGTTATCGGACCATTGCGTCTTGTGCCTATGGTACAAATCATTCTGATTTTAATATAGTTTGAAAAATGATTTATTATTTTGTAATTATTTCAAATAAAAGGGTATTAATTCCGATACCGGTTCGTACCAAGAAGCCGCGTACTGGAACTAAAACCCGCACTGAGATTAACTTCTCATCCGAATTTTTATTGCCTCTTTTGAGGGTTCCAGGAACGTAGAAATGGTGCTAGGCGACGGTCCATAGCTACAGTTGAGTGCTCTTGTCTACAATTCTGTGTTCATATCCCGAGTTTAAATTGTAATGCTACCCTAGCTCTGTATCTGGATGAACTTCCCGATGTCTTGGCGTATCTATATTTGGAGATTCCTCCTCCGAGTCCGCCGCGCGAGATGGAGGTCGAACCTGAGTCCGAGGATCACTCCGCGGAAGCGTAAACGCGGGGAGCGTTAGTATGGGCCGGTTGTTGTTGGGTTATTGTTGTTGTCGTTATAGTGGTAGTGTTGTCTTAGTACTGTGAGTTTGTGCTGTTATCGGATTTTGTCGGGAAAGATTCTATATTTTGTAATATAGTCTGTAGAACTTAATCGGGCTTGTGGTAATTGGCAGCAAGTGGCAAGCGGGGTGGTTGTCAAATATGTTTTATATGTATATAATGTGAGGTGAGTGAACTAGCCTTAGGTTATAAATAAATAATAAGCCTAAGCTCCAGTGAGGTTTACCTTTTCGTAGTGTGTAACAATATCTTGTATAATACTATGTGTGCAATAAAATAAGACTTGGTTTGTTTGTCTGTGTGTCATGAAACTTCTGGGCTGAAACCAAGAAAATGGGGAAGTAAAATTGAAAAAAAAAAAATTATAGTTATCTGTCTGTTAGCCTTACGGGAATGACTTGTCATTCTCGTGGCGGAGTCGACGTCAGCATCCCAGGTCGGGGTGTGACAGCTGTGTTTCCTTCATGTTGCATTTTTTAGATCCATTTTGATTATGCTGCGTCATTTTTGTCACATAATTTATTTCAACCTCTCTCTTAGTTGCTTCTATGAGAAATAATGGAACAACGTTTTTTATTTGTGATAGTTAATTATAAAACATTTCAACATATGGAGATATAATTTATTATTTCTATCCTATCAGTTATTACATTTTAAATTAATTACAAACATAACAATCTAATTACAATCAATATTTATTAAATGATAATATATTTAATTTTTATTACTATGTCAAATATCGAGCGAAGCTCGATTAACCCTCTAGTTGCATATATAGTTGCTCCCAAAAATCCTAATTGATCAATTATTTAGATTTTTTTTTCTCACTAAAAAAGAGAAAATAATAAACAAAGAAAATCATGTTCCACATGTGATGCCGAGAAGTTCGATATGATTCCACATGCGAGCATATATATAATTTAAAAAAAGAAGAAAAAAATATGTCACCGGTTGGAGGAATATACGGGACTATGCTTACCTAGGATAGGTATTACCTGGGTAAATCAGTGCATGTGATGAGTCAGACAAGATTAAAAAAATCCACGCCTGTTTGTGGTGGGTCTGCGTTTGGTAAGCAGATAAGATGTACCACATTACTTTTACTGTGCTATATATTGTTTGATTTTTTTTTTTTTTTTTGCATGGCTGGTATATATTTTGTTAAAATTATATATTGAAAACCTTTATTTTCATTTGAAGAGTGAAATTATTGAAAGTTTGAAACATTATTAATTTATTTCCAGTCTGTTAATCATGTTAAAGAAATAAAATTTTGGTCGTTCAATAGGTTGTTACTGATTTTTGGCTGAAATTGAACATTTTATATTATATTAATTTAAATTCGAGTGTATAAGCTTGCTGAACAGAGTAGATTAGATCGAGAGAAGGCGTGGGACGTGGACATGCATTGTCCTTTTTTTTTTTTTTTTTTTGAAGGTTAGTTGGTGTGGACTGTGGACATGCATTGTCATTAGCGTGTTGTTCGAAAAAAAATTAAAAACATCCCATGAGCTAGCGTGAAGGAACTCCTAAGCAAATGTAAATGTACTATTGGTAACAGACATAAGGCCAATTGAAGTGTTAAATAATAAAAAGAGAACAAGGTCATAGTCTCCAGGGATGTTCAATTTTTTTTTTAATTGTTCCCTTTCGTGAGTAATGATTTACAATTGCTTTAACTAATTAACTTAACGAATGATCATGAACATACATTTGCTAGAAAAAAGAAGACATAAATAAAAACAACAATGATAATATATTGATCGAGGGTACAAAAAGATGAACAATATCAGATATTCAATAGAAAATTTAAAAATCATACAGATATTACAAATCACATAGTTGCTCAGCAGAAATATCAATCACAACTACAATTACTTTCTGAGTAGACAGTATAGTAGGTCTGTATAACTGTGAGAATGAGCAGTATCACAGCAGCTACCACTGATATAGAACTCCAAGGATTGTTAAAGTAATCCTGCATCAGTCTTGCCCTGGACCTATTCCAAGTTGAGCTGCAATATTTTTGCAGATGTAGAAACAAGTTTGCATAGTAGTGGTCATCGTAATCCATCGTCCAACAATCAGCTAATTCATTGAAAAAATCAGCTGCTTGTTCCTCGTTATGTTGCACGAGCTCAAGGATGCCACAGTGCTCCAGTAGACTCACATCTCTTGCTGTGTCAACGAGCATATTCCACAGCACCACATAGCTCGTAAATATCCTCGACTTGCTAATTTGGCTCTGCTCAAAAGCTACAATATTTGTAAATATGGCTCTTATAGTGTTATCGACCACCAAAAGCGGCATCTCCATAACACCCTTGTTAAACGTTATGTCAAACAAATGGGGACTCGAGTTTCTCTTAAACTTCACACCAGAATCATGAAGCTCAGCTGCACATGGGATTATTACTGAGGAGCTTTGTGACACTTTGCCCTGTCTTGATTGTTGGGGCACCCGCATCCAGAGCCATGAAAGGGATCGTTTCATCGCAGGATGATGTGAATGCTCTGTGTGTGGTTTGGGAATCAAGCAAATGTAATATAGGTGGAGTAAATGATGGATATTATCGCAAGATACCTCTGGAGGCATCAGCATCTCCTGATAAGGGAGAAGTGCTGATAAATTGTGAACCATGTCACAACCATCTTCACAACTGTTGCAATCCTTGAGATCAGATAAAAATGAAGCTAGCTTATGAATAATGAAGAATGGGATCTGATTCTCAAGCAAGAATAGATCTGAGATTATCGTCGGACCTCCCCATCCGACATCACAGAGGACATCAGTTTCTTTATCCTCATGTTTGAGGAAGTACTCCAGAATAAAACAACCATCCAAGAGCAACATCAGAACAAATTCATCAGTACCTAGATTTACACTTTCGCTGTAGCACTGGCGTGCCTGAGACTCCAATTTTCTGATCTCCTGAAGATAAATGTCGAGGCCGATCTCTGGCTTTCGGGACATGAAGTCTCGGAGGCACCACCACTTATGTTCCTCCATGGCTCGGAGCTCCTCTCTGCCCCGGTAGTATGGCCCGATCGAGACCATCCTTGGCTCGTATAGAGTTTTTCTCTTCTCTCGAAATGACGCAGGGACCCGATAAATAGTGACTGGTTGGTTCGTGTGGGGTTTCCCAGGCAAATCTCTCAGCCGTTTCTGTACGTGCGCCCGCAGGTTATCTGTTGATGGTGCTTTTTCTTCATCATCGGATTGTGTTTCTTTCGGTATGATGTTAGATCCGGATGAGGTCGACAAATCTGATTCGAAGGACAGAACACTCACAGAATCAGGAGTTTGGTTGAAGTTTTTCTCGGAGGATGGTTCCATAATTTGTGGAGGCTCAATTGGCTCATAGATCCCCTTCATTTTGATTTTCTTTCTGGTTTTGGGAGAGTACATGAGGAAAGTGTTTTTAGCTTGTTAAAACAGTCCCTTCTTATGGAGTTATGGTCAATGCAATAAGCTACCGGACAAAAACACTTCAATCACTCCGGCAATTTTTTACTAAAATAAAAGCAACAAGTTCGGCACGGTCAAGGAAAAATATTGGAAATGAGCAAATTAACAGATCAAAGAACGTGCTTTTATTCGTTGCTAGAAGTGACAAAGCAACTAATCATTTTTATAAGGTAAAAGTTGAAAGCCACCGATGCATGTTTGGATGATAGAAGAATAGAGAATAGAGATAGGGATTGGACTATTTCTTATTCCTTATTCTAATATCAAGATTTTGTTGGTATAGGAATAAGGATCCGAATAAGTCCAAATTCCTTGTTCCTATGGTGTTTGTTTTTCACCGGAATAAAAAATAAGGGCCTTATTCCTTATTCCCATCCTATCCAAACACACACCAGAGTGATCTCTTGCTGACGTGCATGTTGTCAAAAGTGCATGCATGATAAGAAAATTACTTCATCGAAGATAAGTTATCGTTAGTTCAATGCAAATTTTCCCCAAATCTAATGATGAATAAATGACTGCCTACAGAGAATATGGGACTCTCGAGTAGTACACATTTTAATTTTATAAGTAGTTCAAATCGAAACCTGAGGTATCGTGGCAAAATAGACAATTGTACGATATCAATAATATAATTAATTGGATAGGTGACCAATATCAACATACCACAACTGACGACTCTCACACACACAAAAAAAAAAGAGCAAAAACGAAGGGAAAAAGAAGTACATTTGAGAAACAGTTTATGTGACCTTTATAAGAAATAAGAAGATCAGTCAATAGAAAATGTATAAAATTAGCATTTTGTTACGCGCTTCGCGCGTGATGTTTTGTTATGTTAATTAAGGAGGAGTAAAAAGTTGGATTGGTTTTCTTACATATATAAAATTTTATAAATCAACAAATTTTGGAAATGTTCAAAAACAATGAAAAACAAAATTATATTTATGAAACAATAGAACTGAGTAATCAGATTTAAAAATTTGACAAAAATATTTTAGAACTCTTTAACTATAAAATTTTATATTATAGGATATTTCAATTTTTTTTATGAAGGATATAAAATTTTATGGTCAATTGAATTAATAAATGTCCTCAAATAATTTTAAAAGCACCAACCATATTCCATATTTTATATAATTATATATGATTAAATTTAAAATAGCTCAATGGCACAATTGGATTTGTTATAATTTTGACATCATTTATATAAAATTTCATACACTAATAAAGTTGTAAATATCTTAGAATAATTAAAAACCTAATGACATTTATGAAATTACGGAAATTCAATTTTTGTGTGATTCAAAAAAATTATTTAAAATATTTATAGGTTTGTAACTTTAAAATTTTACATCAATTAATTGTTCATATATTTTTTAGTAAGTAAATAAATTTTCATAGCCAAATGATTTATTCAAGACCTCCAAATAATTTTAGAAACTTTTATGCATATTAAATTTTATGAGATTCATAAAATTATTTAAAATATTTTATAAGTCTTTAATTAAAAAAATTTACATCTCTGAATGTAGCTAAACAATTTAAAACTAAACTATATTTAATCCAAAATTTTTGAAATGGAGGTGTCCATTGTTTTTTCGAAATGGAGGTAAACAAAATGCTGATGTCATGATGACTTCATCCAAAGTTATTGTAGAAAAACTCCCTCAAATTGTATTCTTTTTTATGAGATTCATAAAATTATTTGAAATACTTTATAAGTGTATAATTTAAAAAAATTTGCATCTCTGAGTCCTTTACATTTTTATGAGCAGACACATAATTTTTCATAGTCAAATAAATTTTTAAATGTAGCTAAACAATTTAAAAACTAAACTATATTTAATCTGAAATTTCTGAAATGGAGGCGTCCATTGTTTTTTCGAAATGGAGGTAAATAAAATACTGATGTCATGATAACGTCATCCAAAGTTACTGTGGAAAAGCTCCCTCAAATTGTATACTTTACCAGTCGATATATCGTAAATTAATATAATAAAGTTTTGCAAAAAAAAAAACGAAGCATATTATGCTTTAAATCAAACTGAAATCACAAAATTTTGTCCAATGGCATCGTTCTTATAAAAATTTATTAAATGATAGTTTTCCACTTTTTAATGGAATAAATTCGTTGACTATCCATAAATCATAATTGTGTTTTGAAATTAACATCGCTTTTTGTGTTATTTTTGATAAAATATTGGAATGAGGTTATAAAACAACCGAGCTGTTAAGTCAATAACAAAAAAATAATTAGTTAAATTATCCCTAATTATATCTTAGTTTTAATTGAGTTACATTCATCAATGTCAGATGAATAGTCGGTTAAAATATTAGATTTTAATTAGTCCTCCACGTTAATTAGTCAAGTTTATTGTGGTACCCTTTCAAAATTAATGTCATCAACGGGTAAGATTTGACAGGCAAATCGCATGCATATTTCAACATAGTCCCCATAGTCCGGGCCTCAAAGTCCAAAAAAAAAAAAAGTGAAATGATGACATCATACTGACATCAGCAGTTTATTGTAGAAAATATATCTAACATTGGAGTATTATTTGATTAGTTGTATTAGCATAAGGCTATGTTACCCCGTACTCCATATATCGGAGAGTACCGATACCGGGTACGAACTCGATACGGGTTCGATGTCGGTACGGCGGGTACGAACCCGGTACGGGTTCGATGTCGGTACATACCGGGTACGCCACGTGGCGTACCGGAATATTTTAATCTAGTCAAACAGCCACGTGGCGTACCGGAATATTTTAATCTGGTCAAAACAGCTGGTACAGTCAGCGGTACGCGTACCGGAATATTTTAATCTGGTCAAAACAGCTGGTACAGTCAGCGGTACGCGTACCGGATCGAAATATGACATTTCATTGTGTTAAATACCCATGTAGCCACAGAAAATCGAGTGCACACTATTCAAGATTCCCATGTGCTACTCTTGTCCACACGGACCACCACCCTAAGGAACCAGATCCTCTGGATGGCCATCCAGTGGACGTTTTTGGAATCTGGACCGTCTGATTTAATCTCAACGGCTAAAAGAGCCCCGTGAATTCTAACACTCCCGAAAAAAATAATTGGTCCGAAAAAAATGAACCGTCGAGATTAAATCGGACGGCTCCGATCAAAAACTACCACTGGACGTTTCCAGAGGATGCTGGTCCACCACCCCAAAGCGTACAACCCGTTCAAATCCCCATGTGCTAATGTTCACACAAACTTTTAATCCATTTATGTACGCTAGCAAACTTGGTATATATACAGAACTTATTAGAAGAATATTCAAAGCTATTGTGGGACTAATGTTCCGGAGCAAACCGGACAGCAAGTCAGCAATCCATCCACCCATAATTTTTTCTTGTTCTCCATTCCTCAAGCTGTAGATGTCTCCATTTAATTAATTTCAGAAAAATACATATTATGTTTTTAATTGTTTGAAGATCTTTATATAATCATTTGGCTATAAAAATTTATATACTTTCTCATAGATATATGAAAAATTTATTGATATAAAATTTTTTAATTATAGACTTATAAAATATTTTAGACATTTTTTTAAATCTCATAAAATTTTATTTTTCAATTGTTTAAAGACATTTAAAAATTCATTTGTCTATGAAAATTTATGCTCTTAATCACAGATATGTGAAAAATTTAGTGATATAAAATTTTATAATCATACACTTATAAAAAAATTATTACATATGATTAATCATTTCTTTAAAATTTTATATAGATAATATATATCGTCGTACCCGTACCGGAGATTTTTGAAAGTTTTCGTACCGCCGTACCCGTACCGTACCGAGTACGGTACTCGTACCCGAACCCATGCAACATAGGCATAAGGTAATTTAAGTCCAACATTGCTTGCGTGAATTGTTTGGCAACAAGAGTCTTTAGGGCTTCTAATTAAAAATGGTAAATTTTGTGCATGGAAAAAAAATGAACAATTGCATGATGCTTTTTCCCAAAAAAGAAACAGTGCTGATAAGTGCAATCAGCGTCTAACGCAATCAGGCAATCAACACCTAAAAATGGAAAGAAACGCATTGCCAAAAATGAAAAATGCGCTAACGCGCCCCTCTGTTCCCACGCGCCTCCCCTCCGCTCACCCTCCCCTCTGTTTTCACGCGTGTCCCCTCCTTTTGCGTGATTCTCCCCTTCTCCTGATACGCCCGTCCCCTCTCCTTCGCGCTTCACCCGCCTCTCCTCTCCTTCTCAACCGAGATCCTAATTCCCATCCCCTCCCTTCTTCTCTTCCCCGCCTATTTCCTCTTCTCGTCTCTCTCCTTCCTCATCTCCCTTATTCTGCACTCTTCTTCCCCTGGCATTCTCCTTTTTTCCTTCTCTTCCTTTTCTAGTGATACTGGCATATGAACAAGTATATATTATAAACGGCTATTAAGTTACTCCCTAGTTCTTATTATTTACTTCCTTTGTGATTGTTAGTTTCTCCCTTGTATTTATATTTTACTCCCTTATAGTTATTTAGTTACTCCTAAACAATAGCAGAATCAGATCTAAATATTACTTATTCCCTTATGCATATTATTTACTTCCTTAAACGACATCAGTTACTCCTTTGTTAGATATTAGTTACTCCCTTAAATAAACTACATAGTTAAATATATCACTTATTCCCTTATGCATATTATTTACTCCCTTAAATGGACATAAGTTACTCTCTTTTTCGATATTAGTTACTCCATTAAATAAACTACATAGTTAAATATATTATTATTCCCTTATGCATATTATTTACTCCCTTAAGCAGATATAAGTTACTCCTTTTTCAATATTAGTTACTCTCTTAAATAAACTACATAATTAAATATATTATTATTTCCTTATGCATATTATTTACCCCCTTAAATAACATAAATTACTCCCTTATTTTATATTAGTTACTCCCTTAAATGAAAATACAAATTTATACTTATTACAAACTCTCATCTCTTATATTTATTTACTGCCTTATACATATTTATTTAATCTCTTATAGTTATTTAGTTACTCCCTTATTAGGTATGCACTTATATTTTATTAGTTACTTTGTTGTAATTATTATTTACTCCGGTATATTATATTAGTTACTCCCTTAATACGAATTATATACACCTTTACATTCATTATTTACTCCCTTATAATTATTGAGTTACTCCCAACTCGTATCAGAACCAGATCCATGGTGAAAGAGAAGGAGAAACAACAGAAGAGATGGCAGAAGGGGAACGAGATGAGAAACTGTATCTATGGCCAGATCTGAGAGGGGAGAACCAATAGAATTAGAAAACGAGAGGAGAGTATCCAATCCTTTCAATCATGTGTGAGAGAATCCAATCCGATAATGGGAGAAAATGGAGCCAGGGATGAACGACGACTGGAAAGGGAGAGGAAGTGCACGAGGTAGATGGCTCAATGGGGTGAAGGAGAAAGGAGAGACGCAAATTGAAGAGGAGCCGTGCGAGATAATATAGAGAAGTTGAGAGAAATAGAGAAGGAGAAATGATTTCTGATTAGTGGAGAAAGGATGATGGTCTGAATCGGAAAGAAAGAAGAGTGAGGGAAAAAATTACGTGAAGGGAGGGAGATAGGATGAAGGGGAGAGATAGCGTGAAGGGAGAGAGGTGCACTCTCCTCTGATTGCTTGATTGCTTAAGACTCTGATTGTCTTAAGCAATTTCCAATTCCAATTGAGACGATAAATAAAATAAAGAATCTAGAGCTTAAAACAATTAAATAATAAGCCTAGCGGGAGAGGACCAAACAAAGGAAGCAATGCATATATATATGCAGCCCAAGAAAAGGTCGGACCTGCCCAAGCCCATGTAATGTGCAATATTGTATAGGTCTGAAAACGATAGTAGTTTCGATCGTTTTTGCGTTTCGTTTCATCCGAAACGGTTAAGCATTTCAGTTTCGTTTAAAGAACAGAACGGTTAACACAATACCAATCCCAGTTTCGTCTCATAACGGAACGGTTAACGAAACAGGTTCGTTTCGTGATCGCTTATTTCGTCCGTTTCGTCTTAAATTCTACGGAGTGCACTTATATTGATTGTAGAGGAGAATATACGAAGAAATCGAGGAGTCCGCCGCTGGTGTCATTTCTCCGCCGAACTCGCCTCTCTTTCTCTCGCAGAACTCAACCCCTCTTCACCCATCTCTCTGTCTCGCAAAACCCACCTCTCTGCGACCTCCTCTCAGCCACCCCCTCTTCACCTCTTTTCTCTGACCACCCACCTCGCTACCTCCTCTCAGATTGCAGCAGCACAAATCTTCTCTCTTTCTGTGCCAATTTTGCGCCAAGACCACTGCCTTCTCCTCTCCGATCTCTGATCGCCTCCATCAGAGACCACCCATCTCCTCTATTACCTCCTTCTCCCCTCTTACCGCCTCCCTCTCCTCTCTCTATTACCTCACTCCCTTCTCTACGTGGCTGTAGGAGATTGGGCATAGCAGCAACAGTAAAAGCAGACACCGTCATCTATGACAAGGTAATCGAGTTTTATGTCGCTCCCCATTCTTTCATTTTTTTTTTCTTGATTTTCTGGACTGTCGTTTTTGGTTTGGTGGTAAGAAGAAAGAGAATTTGAAATTTGCTGGTAAAAATAGAATTTGAAATAACTTTTTTTTGTTAAAATAAAATTTGATTTCCTAATTTGCCGGTTTGGGGAGCACGAGATCATCAACACTCTTGCTACTAACTCATCATACCAAGAGGATCTTATTAGAGGTTCTCTTTCCTTAATTCTTATTCTCCATTTTTAATTTTAATCAAGTTTGATTCCTGTGTGATATTTCGCCTATCGTTCTAAGTAAAAATTTGCATTGCTTTTGTTGATTAAGATTTTGTAATTTTTCAGAAAGAATTTTTGGATAAGTATGCGGCATTTGTTGAGATGGTATTGAAGATTATGATAATGAGCCGGTGACTCCGGTGGTAGAAATGAAGGACTTCTTTGTGGATAAAATCACTTTTTTTTTTAAAATGTTTACACTGATAGCAATTGATTTGTTCCATTTTTTTCATTGATTATTGTGCATTCAATCATTCACTTTTGGCTCTTTCATTCTTTTATTTGTTTGTTGCAGATTTGCAGTTATTGTAATTAAAACCCCGGCAGTTAGTATCAGCTTACAAGATGTCACATACGTTAGATTTTGTATCTTACTTTTGATATCTAAAACTGAACATCTTTACTGTTAAATCTATCAGTAGATCTTTAGTGTTATACTGTTATTTCTTTTGGTTTTGTTTGTAGATTTCCTTTTAATTGATTTTGTGGAAATTGGATGTGAGAAACGGTTAACAATTTAAACGATTAAATCGTTTTAATATGACGCAACGATTAATGCAATAGATTTTTCTTGCATTAAAAAAACGAAACGCAAAACGCAATCAAACAAAATTTGCGTCTCATTAACGAAACGATGAACGGAAGGCATCATTTTCGTCATCGTTATAGATGTCGCTGACCATGAAGGGGAGAAAGAAGTAGGGTGTAGGAATAACAACGGGCACCAATCAAAGGCTGCCGTGTTCAGGTACTAAACACCCCCCCCCCCCCCCCCCCCCCAAAAGGTTCGATCCTTGTTGCTTTGAACTGGGCAATCAAAGGCTGCCATGCGGTGCGGTGTTCACAGTTTGGTCGGGTTTGCATTAGAAAAACAATGCGGGCAGCGGGCAAGAGATGAGAATGAGAGAGCACCGGAGTCAGCCCCTTGCCATAACGATGTAAATTATGTAATCCAGAAACAACCTAGTTCAGGTCTATATACATCACATATTCACATCTTTTAGGATCCAACTCAATCAAATCGGCAAATTAACTGCTACCGCAGGATTGAATTATGACCAAACCTTATAATTTGAGTTCTCGTACATTAGTAAGTGAAATAGCAGCGCTATCCTCCTGTTCAATAAAATATAAAAAAAATAAAAATTCATACAGATGAAAGAATAATAAGACCTTGCTGTGATAACTTCACAATTTGCAAAGATTGTATGTGTGTTTTTTTATATTAGCCGCAAAAATCTCTTCAGATGTAAGAACTCAATAATTCATAGATAATTTTGTTACTGCAATGGTGTCTCAAATGTTGTTCATATGGGAAGGTATATGCTTTAAAATAATACAATAAATTATATTAAAATGATACTGAAACTAAAAATTAAAACCAAATTGATAATGAAACTAAAAAAACTCAAAAAAATCAGTCAGAAACAAGAGTATTGTCCCAACTAAACCAAATCTTTACCTTCGAAAAAGTTCAATTATCTTCAACAAATCATTTTATCAATCTGAGAGAATGCAACAAGTACAGGCCGTGAGAATTTAATTAAATACATTCTTTTAAAACACTAAAATTTACAGCTAAAAATTAAATTAGAGATGTAATAAATATCAGCATCGTAGTGAGAAAAATAAATAACATATTCACTTTGATACTTGTTGAATAGATATCATATCTTACCTACATAAATTTCTCTTACCCTCAATGAGAAAAATAAATAACATATTCACTTTGACATGTCTTCAATTGGTTCGTCTTTATCTATGCATAGAAACACCAGAACATAAAATATAAAAATCTAAACCAACATATAAACTCGACTTTTACCTGGACTTGATTTGATCTAGTTAAGAAGCTACCCAGTCGATGCTTGGCAGTTTGGCTCAATGTATTATTTTTCTAAGACCTTTAATAAGCCATTCGTCTCAACTTTCAAGGGAAAAATAAAAATAGAAGAGTAGGAGACAGAAGAAAAACAAAATTGATATGTTGACAAAAAGACAAAAGGGAAACTTATTAGAGTGTATAATAATATAAATTGTATCTTCTTGCAGTTTAGTTAGATTATTTATTTATTTAATAATGATGGCTTCAACAGACTTATCATTAAAGAGAACGGTTACATTGATGCAATCTTTTATTCTCTCCAGTCTCCAGCCTGTTATTTATTTATTTTGCTATAATATAGGTGTCCTCAGCAGAATAATCTTTGGGGATCAACCAAGGCCCCATAATTAGACAGCATCAACGGCTGTAACACCGCATAGAAATGCCGAAAAAATTATAACTAACCTTAATTAATTAAGAAATTTTAAAATAATCTTAATTTAATCAAAAATTTAAAAATGACCATGCAGTATCGAAATCTCAGATTCCGATACTAATTTTGCTTAGTATCGGAATCTCAAATTCCGATACTAGCTAGTATCGGAATCTCAGACGCTTATGATATCAATTTTTAAATAATTTAATAAACTTTTATTATTATTTTATACACTTTCCCGCTATTTTAGTTAGTATCGGAATCCAGGATTCCGATACTAACTAAAATTTCTCAAAATCGTATGATATTTAATAAAGTATATATATTCAATTCATATAATATTTAATAAAGTATATATTATATGAATTCATATGAATATTAATATACAAATCATATGAATTGATATAATATTTAATTAACAATATTTAATAATATTTAATAAAATCATATTTAATAATTAATTCAGAAGTGCAGTTTCTTTAAATGGTGCGCAATAAAGAAGGTATTAAAATTTCTTCCCTAATCATCAGTTTATTAAATAGTCTTTGTATATTTATGTGTACATATGCATGCATGTTTTAAGTGTGGTAAAGTAGGCCATTGGATGAAAAATTGCAACATGTAGCTGCAATTGCATTTAACTTTATTTAGAATTGCAACTTTTGGTACTTGCGGTACTTGTACTCCTACGTAGAAGCTGTCCATAAAGAAAATTGTAAATTTGTTGTGATGTTCACTTTAGATGTATGTAATTATTAATGAAGAACTGTGGCATTTAAAATCAAAAGTACTAAATAATCGAAACTTTTCGTGTTTTTCATGTTTACATGTCGTTATTTTTTTGAATTTTCTGTAAGCACAAAACTAAAGAAATGAAAAGTATGAAATCTAAAAATCACAATAGGAGATATAAAAATCACTGCAAGTACGAGATGAAAATATCATAACAATGTCATACAAAACGAGATATAAAAATCCTAATTCCGTCCATCACGACGGTAATGCCCTGTGGCAGGGGAATAATCAATATATGCACCTGGTGGCCGTCGGGGCTCTCGGCCGCGAGCAAGTCCTGGTGGTGGACGAGGCGCAGGAACTGGAGTGGGATAACGAGGAGGTCTACTAGACGATGCCCCAGGATGACCAGACTGTGGACTATAGCCCTCACTGAATCCAGGAAACGGAGACTGAGTGAAAGGCGACAACATGTCATCTAAGGGAATACCGTATGTCTGAAAAAACGCATCAGCCTGACTAAGGGGCTGGCTCCCCATGTGTGCACGAGGCTCCGAGTACATCCCTGCATACTGCGTCTGCTGCATACTATAACCCCCTCCAAACTGGTCGACATCTGCTGCTGAAATAAAATACATGCATTAACTATGCAAAATAAATAAATTAATGAAAAAAATACTCACCTTGATCGACAACTGCTGCTGAAATATGAAATTTCAATCTTGAATGTTGTTTGAAATTTTCTGTACATTTAAAAAAATAATATCAACCTAAACGAATTATCCAATTTTTCTAATATTAACCTAATTTATTATGCAATTTTCTAATATTATATCATGTAAAAAAATAAAAAATTATATTATTATTATACATATATAACATATAAAATAATTTTTTTCTAATTTTTTAAAATTTTCCAATATTTTTCCAATATTTTTTTATAATATTAACCTAATTTATTATGTAATTTTTTATTATTATATCATGTAAAAGAATATAAAATTATATTATTATTATACATAACATATAATAGAATTTTTTCAGATATTTTCAAAATTTTCCAATATTTTTTCTATTTTTTGTAATATTATCCTAATTTTTTATGCTATTTTCTATTATTATATCATGTAAAAAATTGTTAAATTTGCTAATATATATTTAGCCTAATTAATAAAATTTAATCTGATTTTTTTATAATTTTTTTGAAATTTTTTAAATAGTTTTCCTATTTTTTAAATTATTAACCTAATATAACTAATTAAAATAAATAAATTAATTAAAAAATAAAAAATAAAAAAAACCATACCTGGTTTTGCTCTTCGGAGCGGGGAGAAGAAAATGAGATGCGGAGAGAGAAGGAGAGGGGCGTCGCGCTTATATCATTAGTATCGGAATCTCAGATTCCGATACTAAGCAGAATTAGTATCTGAGATTCTGATACTGCACGGTCATTTTTGAATTTTAATTAAATTAAGATTATTTTAAAATTTCGTAATTAATTAAGGTTAGTTATAATTTTTTCGGATAGAAATGACGGTACTAGGCTTTTTTAGGCTTTAATATTGTAGCCCGATAGCAATTTAGTGGGCTCCAGTTTCTGGTCCAGAACTGAACAATAAAATATGTACAACGTTCATAATTATAGGCGTCCGGATCCTCACAGCCGAAACACCTTCTTTTTAATATTTAAAATTTTTAAAATTTAAACATCGAATCCAAACCGTTGAACTTATTCAATTTTACGGACGATGCATTTTCATATAAGTTTTATAAAATTTCGAGTTGATTTGATACTTGATTAAATGGTCAATAAATGAATGAACCTGGTTTGATTAATTTTAATACATTCATAATTTAAGCACTTAATCAAGTATCAAATCGACTCCAAATTTTATAAAGTTTATATGAAAACGCATCGTCCGTAAAATTGAACAAGTTCAACTGTTTGAATTCGATATTTGAATTTTAAAATTTTTAAATATTAAAAAAAATAAAGTTTGGCTGCTCATGAGGATCTGGGCGCATAATCATAGACAGATCTGACATGTCCGGTTTCAATTGACGGTTGAAGCGAACCGACGCCGTTAAAAGTCTCAGCTCTTTTGAGGCTAGTCGACGCCGTTTAAAGCGTGATATTACACCAATACCCTCTCCTCCGTTTCACGATCTTATCCATAACTGCGTCTTCGGTGCCTTGGACACTATAACTCCTCCATTCATTAAACAATGGAAATTTCCAGTCATATGTTAACCGGTACTCGTATGGTCGTATGGGGATTCTGGTCCTCCGACTATGAATGAACTGGAGAAGAGTGGCGCTACTCTCAATTTGGGTATTATGGTAAAATTCCTACCTAACTTGCCTAAAATTTAGACATTTTAGTGTTACGTCAATATTATGTTACATTACATATGAAAAGATTAATCCAAATAACTTGTATGTTTTTTTTTTCTTAAAGGATTACAACATAAATTTTTTTAATGATGCTTAATATATTAAATCTCAAAAAACCGAGAAACATAACATGATACTTCCGATTTACACTATTACTCTTATTTTTTGTTTGATATGTCCGAACTAAAACGAGTGTAAAAATATATTTGCTGGCGTCAAACTAAAATCTTAGTCTTGAATGACAAATGTATTAAATCGGACATTCTAAGATGAAAAATAACAGAATGCGTTCAAAACAAGAATAAATTAACTCATAGTAGATATTCTGTGCAACTGATCAGCATAATATAAGATCATTTAAGTAGACAAAATATATCCAAAATATCCATACTTTTAGTTTTCGAGAAAGAGAGCTATTGTTACCTATGACTGTGCTTGACAACCTTAACCATACATTAAATTAGATTTCATTGAAATGAATATTTTTTCCTCTTAATTTACTGTAACTTTGCTTTCATTGACACATGATAATGGAGTCAAGGATAACAAATTTTCAAACTTACTTTAATAGCATCGGTCATAGAAACAATTATTCAAACTTCAATCAGTTGGTGTTTTTAGTTTTTTGAAATAATTTAAATTTACTTTACTTTTATATCTGATGCTAATTCCATAAAAAGTCAAAAAGTATTTCAGGTTTTGTAAGGAGTTTCCAATGCTAATACTTTGTCAGCCTTCAAATTCTAACATTTTATTTTTTGTTACTTTTTTAAAATTTAAAATTCAAATGTCAAATTTAAATCATTGATCTTATTCAATTTAATGAGTGATATTTTTTCATATATGTTTTGTGAATTTTGGAATTCATTTGATACTCGATCATAGGCTAAAACATGAACATATTAGAATGAATATATCATACTTAATCAGGTTTTTATTTTTCTACATCTTGATGAGTATCAAATAAACTCTAAAATTTACAAAACTTATATGAAAACACATCGCTAATTAAATTAAATAAGATCAGCTGTTTGGATTTGATATTTGAATTTAAAATTTTGAAAAAATAACTAAATAGTTATATGTTGATATTTGGGACATCCAAAAATGTTAGGATTAGAACCTTTCTTTTTTTTGAGAATGGTTGGGCACAACTGAAGGTTTCTATTCAATTAAAGATGATAATGTTTTTTTTTTTTTTTTTTGAAAGCTTGACAGAAGCTGTCAAGTAAGAAAAGAAAGAAAGAAAGACAGATTTACAACAAGCGCAGGTAAAGCTACGCTACCAATTAAAGATGATAATGTTAATTCCAATCTTTACGTTATACTAGTTTCTATTCAATTAAAGATGAGATGTTAATTCCAATCTTTACGCTACGCAAAGGATCTGGAAAAAAAAATAATAATAATGAAATGCATTTGTTTAAAAGATGAAATACTCGAATTTTTACAAATTGTTAATGAAGAGCCCACTTCACATCTATCTTTCCCCCATTAATTAAGAATGTTTTCTTTTTATGCCACTGTAAAATATTTTTACTTAAAATTAATCCCCCTTTATGATGGTTAGATTGTAAAGATAGCTAAGCACTCCATTGCATCCTTTTTAATTAATTAATTCAACAAAATGTGATATTTTTAAAATAAGTAAAACAAAAGGTTGAATTTGAATAAAAGACTAATTCTTATTTTTTGTAGGTGCCAAAAATAAGCGTCATACTTGTTAAACCTTTCAAGGTCGTTACATAAAATCAACATTGTTGCCTTGTCGGGTAAAGTGGTCGGTGGGAAATATGATCCAATATTATTCTCTTCCCGATATGAGACCCACATTAATTCGACCGGTCCCACATGTCAGTCATGTCTGTCGTGTCAAATAGGAGTAGACCATGTCTACTGTAGAAATTCTCTTATTTTTGTAATTATTTCATTTCTGGAAGGGTAAAATTGGAATTCTGATTTTGTTTGTTCCTAAATTATATTTCTTCACAATTAAATTAATTTCGGATTAAAGTTTCTCTCCTCATTTGCTCTTGCTTCATCAATTCTTTTTGCACCTCTCCTCTATTGGTTTCAATTGACAAATTTTTCTCCCCCTTTTCCATGGTGAGTGCTCTGCTATTTTTTTTTTATTGGTTGGGTGCTCAGTAATTGTATCTCTCACTGGCTTGTTTGGGTATTCAATTCGGTTCGATCATTGCTAATTTCTCAATTATCTGCCAAATTCAATGATTAATGCTAATGTGTTTTAGTGTTGATTCAATGTCACTTTCTTTTGCGTTTGATTTTTGTTCGATGAACTGAATAACGGCACCAAAGGCCAGCTCTTTCAAATTTTTTATTGATTCGGTCGTCGTTTTCTCCATAGAACTTCTCGGGGGATGCATTTGTGAAATTATAGCAGTATAGGCCCCTAATTTTTCCTTCTTCTGGTCAATTTCTGCCTCAATTGAACAAATTTGGAATATTAGGTCGGATTATGCGCTGTCCTACAATGGAATATGCCTCTTATCTAGTTTCTACTTGTAATTGCAAAGTAATCATGAAGTTTTCAATTTAAATTTGGGGATTTATCTGGATTAGTCTAATCTCTTTTATTGTATCAACATATACAATACTGGTACCAAACATTGTAATCTCTCTTTTATTGTATCATACTGGTACCAAACATTGAAATCCTTGGTTGTTATGTATTTTTTTTTTTTTAATTTCTTATTATTTATTTTTTTTTTTTGCAATTTATACAGTTTATTGGGTAAAACGATTTTCCTAAGAGGCGCTAAATTCAAGAATGACGATCACATGGCGGCTCATAGAGAGTTGCTTATTTCATGAAATATTTAACCTTAATTTTCTTAAATTTGTTTGTAATAATTTTGAAGGCGGCTTTGGGAGTGGTTGTTGGCTTTCGATATCCATTCCTTGAATAGCCTGTGAATCGTCTGGAGAATTTTCTTTCATGGAAAAGTATGAGACAATACATTTGAAATTCTTAATTATTTATTTTATTCTTCTGTGCTTCTAGTTAAAGTAGGTTATGGTCTGGTTGTAATGCTGCTTGCTCGTTCCAGTTAAAATTCATATTTTCATGCCTTCTGGACTCTCTTGTTGAAATCTAGAGATGTACCATTTACCTCTACTACCATTATACTTGAAAACAATTGGAGGATTTGACAATTTACTTTTCGGTTTCAGGTACACTTTAATAAAGGAAATTGGAGATGGATCTGGTGGAAATGTCTTCAAGGCATATCAGATTCATACAAAAGAAACTGTAAGTATTACCATAAGCCGTTTGTAGATTATTTCTTATGGATTTTTTTTTTTATTTTGATAATAGTGGAATACACTGGTACATGGGAACAAGGTCACAATATGAAAATGTTGATATTCCCCAAAAAATTGTGAAATTTCTCTGTCTCTTTCTCTCTCTCTCTCTCTCTCATGTTATTTAGTTCTCTCTACTTTTTTCTTTTCCCAATATGAGTGGCAATTTGTACATTTCAGGTTGCAATTAAAAAAATGAAGAGAAAATTTAATTACTTGGAAGAAGTCAGGAGTTTAAGAGAGCTCCAGGTTTGAATTTATTGCAACAAATTATCCCAATATGAGTATCTCTTATTGATTTAGAAATGGCACTTATTGTTAGCCTCTATATTGAGCCATCGTGAAATCCAAATATGCTTTGTAGGCACTGAACAAGCTCAGTCATCCAAATGTTATTACACTTAAGGAGGCAATAGTAGAGAATCAAGACTTGTACTTAGTCTTTGAACATATGGTATCCCTTTTTCATCTCCCTCTCAACACATTTTTTGGAAAATTTTCACATTTGTTTAATTGTTTGGAATATTTAAAGAAAAAGTCATTTTAGGAAACAAGTGTGATATCCTGCATGCCCCTTGAAAAGTGACAAAATTTATACCACTCCCTTATTTGCTTTTCAGAAATTTTTTCCACATTTTATGGATAATTTTTTTTTTTCAGGGATAGAAAATTTGGTGTTATCTATTAGTTTATTTAGTTTCAGTTCTATATTTTGTATTTTATATGTGGTTACTGTTATGCTCATTAAATGGCTAGGATAAAAATCTGTATGAAGCAATGAGAGAGCGGGACACACATTTTTCTGAAGAGGACATAAAAGGACTAATGTATCAGATTCTAGGAGGTCTTGCTTACATCCACAAAAATGGATATTTTCATCGTGACCTCAAGCCTGGTGTGCCATTATTTTTTCATTATTTTATTTTTGTAATATACTCTAATATGTATTTCACTAGATACTGTTATGAAGGACAATAGGAGAATAGACAGCAAAGATATCTATTGATACCAATTCAATTTAATACCTACAAACCAATTGTGTATAAGGTGACAGAGATCTAATTGAGAAATACCTATTAGAGATATAATTGTGTATAAGGGTAAATATGGAACATCCAAGTTGTGTAAACATGTACCTATATTTTGAATTTTTTAATAGGATGCAATAATTATATATACTAGAGGGGAATATCGAGCTTCGCTCGATATAGATATCTATAATAAAAATATTTTTATTATGTTTCTATAGTTTAATTATGTTCATTTTTGTATATATTACGAAGATAATTTATCTTTAGAAATATAGTTTAGTTATTGTACGTACTTTGATTTGATTAAATTTAAAGAGTTTGATTAATTTAAAGAAAAGATTATATTTGTGTAAATATAGTTATAGTTATATGAAATAATATGATTTAAATTATGTTGATATTATTCATGAAATGTAATATGTTTATAAATGACTTAAATAAAAAATATATATATCGTAATGTTTTTTCTATTTTCATTTGAATAAATTTGATTTATATTTCGTAAACCAAAATTAAGAATGGTGATGAAGAAAAATTAAGGTGGAGAGAGACTCTAAGCAACACAAAAGAGAGATGGAGACGTGATGAAAATGAAAATATGAAGGGGTCACAAAATCAGAAATAAAACAATATGTTACCAAATTATTGTCTATTGGTAAACCGGGTCAGTTTTATAAGCAATAATACCCGACACACAAATAGTTACACAATATCACATTACAGAAATCAGAAAAATGTTATCTCACAACTATTTCACAATGTTTGGAGTGTCGAATGACATTTAAGTAAAAGTTTCCGACACCCACACATCTTTATTTATAATATTGATATACTTTTTTTGATAATTGAATGCAATAATTATAAGATGCTTTCTTTTGTGTAGAAAATTTGTTGCTGAAGGATGGAATGGTAAAAATTGCCGATTTGGGGCTAGCCAGGGAACTTGACTCAAAACCTCCTTATACTGAATATGTTTCTACAAGATGGTAGTTTCATTCTTCTTTTATTGAGTTCATTAATCTCAGTTTTGTCCCAATTTTGTTGAAGAAAATTCTCATAATTGCAGTTGTTTCTTGGAATATTAGCTATATTAGTTTCTAGGACATAATGGATTCAAAAAGTAGGTATTGAATATTGACGATTGATCATGTAAATGAATCTAGTAAATAAAAAACTAAAGTTGTTTTCTTCATGAAGGTATCGAGCTCCTGAGGTCTTGTTAAAGTGCACTTCATATGGCCCAGCAGTTGGTAATTATTTTTAATATCTTTTATCAACCTCTAAAATGTTATGTCTGCTTTTTATACTTTTAGAACCTGCTTTTCTTCCTCTTGGAGTTTAGCTCCTCTCTATTCTTTTTGCATAGTAATCACGCATTTTGACACTAGTTGTACCACATTGTAGTATACAGAGATTAAAGTATTTGAAATTAATAGGCTATTAGTAATTCATCAATTTCTCTTGTTTTAACATTCATTGATTAAGATTTTAAAATATGGTAATTGATGCGTCTAATTCTTTCAAGCAGATATGTGGGCCGTTGGAGCAATATTAGCCGAGCTTTACAGATGTTCTCCACTGTTCCCCGGAGATAGGTAAAAAGTTCAAAATTCAGGTTAATTAACAATTTTTTTTCTGTTTCTTTTCTTTCTTCAGTTGGCATGTTGTTTATTATATTGTCTATCTTGTTAGATCTGTTTTGTTTGTCTTTTGTCGATAATGTATTTTAAGATGTCAAATAGTACTTAAATAGCACCATATGTTTTCTTTCTTAAATTGAGATTAGTGAAGAGGGTAAAGCTTTGGTTTTAACATATTTACCCATCTTTTTCTTACTTTCTACAGTGAAATAGATCAACTATGCAAAATCTGTAATGTCCTTGGGAGCCCTGATACCACCATCTGGCCAGAACTGATGAATTTTCCAAGATCGTTGGATTTTAACTTAATTCAGGTGCATATATGTTCATTTGATTCTGAGAATACTTTCATATCCAACTCTTTAAACTTTAGTTCTTGCATTTTGATCAAAGAAATGTAAAGTATAAAGCTTCTATTTTCATTTTTCAACTTAGGTTCAACCTGGAGCAAATCTTTTAACAGCTATCCCGAATGCTAGCCTTGAAGCCATTGACCTATTTATGGTACCTTTCCTTTTAACCCTATATAGCACAAGTTGTTTTTCATTAAACATATCCTTTTTTCTTTTTCTAATTTTCGATATATCTCATGTGATCCACTATGTTTACGATTCAACTTTTGTAGCAACTCTGTTCGTGGGACCCGCGTAGGAGGCCAACAGCTGAGCAGACCATGCAGCATCCATTTTTCTATGTAATACTCTATCCGCATCCTCATCTCTCACCCCCTTCCCCCTCAAAAAGCGATGTGTGCATGTGGCAATGGCACCCATGCACCTCAGAACATTTTATTTATTATTTTTTTTTTTCTGGGTTCACAACTGCTTGAATTTGTAAACTTGGTTGATTTGCCATTGGATAAATAAGCCAGGTGTTGCACAAGCCACGTTTCACCTAATTGTATACATATATATGGATAAAAGAATCTATGTTTTAAGGGACTAAGGTTTATGGTCTGTTTTTATATAGGTTCAATTGGAAACTGTTTGTTGAACCATTCACATCTCAAATCTCTTTACTTTTGTTTGTTGTTAGCATTGCTGCATTGGTGCTAAATTTATCTTGGTTTGAGATGCAGGGTAGGGTGCAAAAGTCTCTGGAGGATCACTTTATTTCCAGCTTTACTAGACATGGTGAGTGTACACATTATAGGGATCAAACTAAGTGATTAAATTTTTGGGTCAAACTAAAGAATTGTCGAAAAATATTTTGGGAGCTCTAATAGTTTTTTTTTTGTCACCGAACATTGGTCAGAACTCAGAATATCTTTTGTGGACCTTTTTAAGTGGGTGTTATTAACTATGCAGTGAAAATTTCCTTTACATTGCGAAAGAGCACTGTTTTCACAAATATAAAAATATGGTATTCCCAAAGAAAAAAAAAAAGAAACAAGAAAAACTTTTAGCCAAAAGTTATATGTTGGTGTGGGCCAGTTTGGTGTATGCATCTCATTAGACTGAAAGTATAATGTTCAAATTGTGAAGTTGACATAGGACCACAAGCTTTGAGCGTTGCTTGCATGCATTTGACTTCTCTGAAATATTAATACTCTTATTTAAGGGACTGACATGAGCTTGATCGTACAGGACAAAATATTAATCTCGAATTGAGCCTGTGGGATGACAGCACGTACACTGACGAATCTGCTCTTGAGTTAACTTTAGGTCCTATGAGTTTTTCTAGTATAGGTACATGTCTTCTTTAATAGGTGACAGTGAAATTGATTTGCAAGTTAAAACATGCGGTTATCAATTTTAGTTTTGACGAATCAGTAATTATTGGGAACACACGACTGATGATTCATTAAAATTTTGAACTAGCTGTATAAATGGGCAGGATGGTACTGTAAAAATTTAAGAATTAGCCCTTCCTCAAGTTTCTATGCAGCCTGATATTGTACTCTTATTAATTCAGATAATGTTATAAAGCACAGAATATTTTTAGTATTTCTTCTCTATGAAATTCGAGCTATACCATAAAAGAAGTTATGTCCGATTTACCTTTCAAGATATATAATGCATTGTCACAAGTACAGAAGTACTAGAATTTATCCACTGTTTAATTAGTAGAAATGAATGGAGTGTTATTGGGGATAGTGAAAGGCAAAAAGCAATGCATTTGAAGGTGTTTTTTTTTTCTAAAATTGCTCTTTGCTAGCTGTTATCGTAATTATTTTATATATTTTTATTTTTTGCAGATGTTGCTAATAATAATAATAATAACGGTTATATCTCACAACATCATAGAGAGGTTAGTAATTAGCTTGCAGTTGTATGTTTGAAAATCTGAGACCTGAGTTATGAATATTTTAATTTTATAGGGATATTCTGTGGTGGACTAAATTTTCAACTGGGCTCGAGCCATAATAAATCGCAACTGTTCATAATTTTAAAGAAATGGTCTGGATTTCGGCTCATGCACAAAGTTTAGTCCACTGCAGAGTTTACCTTATTCTATATTGAGAGAAGGTCAGGATTTTGCTTGATACAGTTGGGCATGAGTTAGCAGCATAAATCAAATTATTCAACTTTACTTTTGCAGGATGCTGTCCTACACGACCATTATGGGATGGATTCAGGTTTCCTTACTAGCCACTTTTTAAATAATTAAGAATATCAAGAATAATGGCAACTATGTAATTAACTAATATAATGATTTTCTTGGCCAACTTGTTAGATCTATGGCAGAATCATGTGGGACTGTATGATTTTGGAGCTTTAGGTATGTCAATGATATCTTGGCAACATCCACAACAACAGAACATAACTGACACATTTGCAGTGACAGCTGTCAAGGGGTGTAGTTGTGGCTGCAACATCAGGTATGTACAGGAGATGTCTGATACTGTTGGTTACCCTTATTGCTATACCAGTCTGGTGTGCTTCCTGTAAATTAGCTTGTGGTCCTTGCTCTATACCTAGTCAATGTTGATCCATGATGTACTGATGCCAGTATGACCCTGGCCGGCATGAAGATACCTGTATGTTCATGGAAGTACAGTTTTTTTTCCCCCTAATTTTTGTATCAATCGTAAGAGGATCATTTTTATTATTCTCTACTTAATTTTAGAACTGTGTGAGGTTGAATCCGATTAAAAAGAGGTTAGAATCACTAAGTCATTTTGGTATTCTGAATCAATGAGAATATAGTCTGGCCAGCAAATGTGTTTAGTTCTCAGCTTTGAGTTGTCACAATGAAATCTATTAGAGTTGTTACCCAAAAAATTAAAATGTTGATTTTTAATTATTAACATTGCTCATGGTTAGTTGAGTAGAGACAATCAATTATAAAATTTTCCTATTAATAAGTGATGCATGATAAAAAAAAAAAAAAAACTTTTGACTTATTCTATTTTTCATTTGGCAGCAGACTTGAGGAGCCAAATTTAGATTTAAGTTTGTTTAACTACTCATCAGATGGGTCGACAATTGAGCACCCAGTAGACCATCACACGACAGATTTTTTCCAGTAAATACCTCATTTTTCCTCCATATTTTTTTTTTCTCTTTCAACCTTACAAAACCCACACCTCCATTGCCCTTATCTTTGTCCAATCTGCTGTCTTTTATAGCTGAGTTCGTGACGTTTAGATATGTCGATGCGGGAACAAATTGTAAATATTATTTATGTTCTTCTGCTGATTTAATGCGACAGTTTTATAATGTGACTTATTTAAAGGGATAAAGTTTTTTCTGCAATGATTTAGAATTTGATGAAAAGTAAGGCTATATATATTGATAAAATAATATATCAGGAAGGATCTTGTACGTAAGTTCTTCTTTATAATTTTTTATTTTACACCTGGCATTCTTGAATTTTAAAAGAAATTTGAAGTAATGAGTCATACGGTGACCTGCAATCCTAATTATTTTGTATTTATATAGATAATAACAGGAGCACTAATTTATGCAAAGTGTAGTTCACAAAGATAACTTTTTATCTTAAGAGGCGTGATATTAAATTATGCACCTAGAAATTGCTGTAATTCTCGTCCTTGAAATATGATTGTGTTTTTCAACATTTCTGTTCCCAAGAGTTTGCCTAGTCGACAAAAATAAAAATAAAATAAATGTGGGAAAGTGGCGGTAAAGTTGATCAAAAGTGGCAATTTTTACCTCATGTCAAACCGTCGGCTACATGACACTGGTGAAAGCCTAGAAGGATCAGGTTGGGCTTAGAGAGGTCGGACCTAATAGGGCCTATACAAGAGCCAGGCTGGGCTAGACTTATAAAAGGTTATAGAAAGACCGAGTTTGAAAGACTTAAATTTTGAAAATTAGGCTCGGCTCTTCTAAACCTTGGTCCTTAACCCTTCATGTTTTGAGAGGCCGAGCTTGAAGGGCTTTAAGAGCCAGCGTTAGATTTTTTAAGAAATTTCATTTAAATTTAAACTATGTTTAAAGTATAAAGTTCTTAATGATAATTTTTATTGTTTAAAGTCTTTAAAGTTTTCAAAGATCAAGTTAGGCTTAAGAATAATCGAATTAGACTTTTTTACTTTTTTTAATAATAATACAACCTAAAAATAAATAAAATATAATTAAATAATATAATTATATTATATAAAATATCAAATGTTAATATAAATAAATCTGAATCTGACCCTTCTTAAACTAGATCCTTGTAAGCCTTTTAAGAACTAAGCTGAGCTGAACTTTCAGGAGGGCTGGCCCTTTGGCCAGAAGCTTTTGGCATATCACTACACGCCACTCTTAAGATATTTTTTGTTTTTTTTTTTTGTTTGGTGGGGGGAGTTAATTATGATTCAAAAATATTTGTACGAACATTGACGAAGTTCAATTTGAAGATCCAATTCCAATGCCATAAGCACATTGAATTAGTGCGCGAGGATATAGAATATTCAATGGCTGTGATTAGCCAAAGATCAAAATAGACGGTGTAACTGTTGCAGATGACAGTATTTTTATCTACAGATTTTTCAGTAAATGCTTTTAGGGAAGATGCTTTGATTTTAACATTTTAATATATAAATGATTTTAAAAGGATTTAACTTGAGATTAGATTTACATCGGAGAAAAGTTCCCTTTCTAGAGCATCCAAAATGACAACCAATAAGGCCTAAAAAAAATTTAATTTCATTGACCTAAAAAGGACGTACGAAGTCCTACTGTTCAGGCTGTTGAGCATAAATTTAGAAACTAAAAAGTTAGCGTCAAATAAGAAATAATACCTTTTACATTTTTTGTTCTCCGTAAGTAAAAAGTTCCGTTGGTACCAGTACCAAAATACCAATGGTACATTGGACAACACTCACTACGTCAGATTCTGCCTTCTGCAACGTTCAATAAAAGGGATCAATGACGTTTATCGAGACGTTACAGTAGACCCTGTTACAGATCCAAAAAAACGTCATAGAAGGTTGAGCTTTTGTGACGTTTAATATAAAATAAAACGTCATAAATTGGAAATCTATGACGTTTAATAAGTTAAAAAACGTCACAAAAAGTCAGAATCCGTAACGTTTTTTTAGAAAAAACGTCATAGATGGGACGTCACTTTTGGAAAAGCACCTTTTTCTGGCATAATTTATGACGTTTATTTACATAAAAAACGTCACAAAAGGTTAGTACTGTGACGTTTTATTACATAAAAAACGTCACAAAAGGTTTCTTCTGTAACGTTTAATTACTTAAAAAACGTCATAAAAGATTTGTTCTGTAACGTTTAATTACATAAAAAAACGTCACAAAAAGGTTGCGAATTTTTTTTTTATATACGCTGTTTTATGTGGCTAATGTTGCTAGTCACATTATTTCACATACATCCACATTATATATATCACATGCATTTATATATATCAAACAAACAAACATATATATATCTCACATCAATTAACAAACAAACATATATATATCTCACATCAATTAACAAACACACAACAAGATAACAAAACAAGTCATAATATTTAAAAACGATTCCAATTAACGTACAAGTCATGCAACCAATACAAGTCATGCAACAAAAGTTATTATCCGAACAAATTACCATACATGAAGGCCATGACTTCATTCACGATTTCTGTAATATCTTCTTTCTTGTATGGTTTTCCGACTGGATCTATTTTCTGCATTTCATTATAAATAAAATCAAAACATTAATTACTTGAATATATCATAACTATTTACTAATCTATTTGATTATCAAACTTAAACCTTAATCCTTAAATCCTTAAACTATTTGATTATCGGATCGTATCGATTTTCAATATTTAAATATCAAACCCTAAACCCTAGATCCTATTGTTGGTATTGTAACCGCTATTAAATCGTAAATATCTGAAATAAAGCAATACCTTGGGTAGTTCTCCGACTTGTACCACATGATTTAATATGGCTCTCATGGCTAACATCGTGAAATATCCACATTCTGTAGAGCCTTTTTGTTTCGGAGCCTACAATCACAATTCAAGAAAATATCTAGTTAGGATTTTGAAATAGTTTCTGAAATTCATATGAAAAAAAATGTGTATAACCCTTTTATCAGAAGTTGCGTACCGGTAGTTCGTACCAATCGAATATCTGTGTTTTACGCACACTCTTCTTTTCCTTCTCCATCTTGTAATTTTTATATGTACTGCATTAAAATAAATTAGATATAGTATTATTATTCTCACAATCACAAATTGTCACTATTATTTTTTGTTAATTTTAGAAAATTAGACTTACGTAGTTATGAACGGTTTAGGTGCTAATCTTTGTATACAATCTTCACGTGACAATGAATCAATGAAGTAAATGTTCTCCTTGCTGACATCAATGATAATGACCGTCCAATAAAACCTATAATACATATTAAGGTTTATTTTGATTGGAAAGAAAACAAACAAGTTTATTAATAATTGTTCATACCCCTGATTATACGGCAAAAGAAAATAATTGCACTCTGGATTCTCTAGGAATGACTTCTTCATATAATTCACGTTGTAACGGATGTTGTCCCCCACCTATTTAGCTTCAGGTAGATATTCTGGATCCCATATAGTGATGAGTTTAGAGAACCCATATCCTTTTGAAAGTTCGATCATCCAATACCTGCATTCATCCAATACTTCAATATGTTCCAAATTGAATTCAAAAAAAAAAAGTTTGAAATAACATACCAAGAGTACATCTTGATGATCGATATGTTTAGGGGTTCTCTTTTGAAACATTCAACAATGTCGCAAACGTTGAAAAAGAAATGCACCTCGTCGTGCGTGCCCCAAGGGTTGCAATGTGGCACCTCCATCAATTGTTCTTCTTTAGGCACAAAAATCAGTAATGTATATACTTTCCTTTCGGCATCTGTAAGTTTGTCAACAAACTTCTTTTCGAGTAACTCAATTGGAGAATAAACAGATGCCTCACTCGCTGCCTTGTTCTTCCCCGTCTCCTTCTATTTCTCCTTCTCGTTCTTCTTCTCCTTCTCCTTATTCACGAGTGGATTCGATTTCCTCTTACTCTGCATTCAAAGTTATTACTTAAGTCACAAGTATTAATATTCAAAGTAGAAATTTGTGAAACGGATTGTGATACCTTTTGTCGTGGCTCCACATCAATTGACGGCCATGGAAATCGCCCCCCAAAACTAAGTCCTAATTGTTCCTCTGTATTAGGGACATACCATGACCTAAACTCCTCCTCACACCCACAAAGTTTGATTAGAGTACAACCGTCATTTAGGGGCACATTGTGTACCAACATACCCACAAATGACGGAAGAATTAACCCCTCGGCCGCATAAATACGCCCTCGTTCTCTACAATGCAAGTAGAGATCGCATACAACATCTTCCTGAAATTTGCAAATAGATTAAAATGACATTTTTCTTCACAAAAAAATATATCCAAATTCATTAACTTGATTTGATAAGAAAAAATGAACCTGAATATTGGCAATCGGATCCGGAGGCACATAGTTTGAGGCAACCGTTCGGAATAAGTGATCATCTCTAGGCATTACTGAGTCTACCTCGACCGAAGCAACCTGAGGCGACGTCTGTAAGAATTGCGGCGGTTGAACTTGAACTCCGTTTGTGACAAGCCATTCTGACAACTCTTGCCTCATTTCAACCCTACATCTCGCGGTCGCCGCATCCAACATTGTTGCAATCTGGCTCTGTGTAAAGTATCCTCCATCGCCCTTTTTCCTCGGCTTTCTGTCATACAAATCTGTCATATTGGTCCATCCAGAGTCTCCTCTCGTTCTACCAGAATATTCTGGCCTCTCAACAGCCATACTCAAGACTTCTCTAGGATTGATTGACCCGGAACTACATTGTTGAGACAGATTAGGTAACCGACGACATGCTTCAATAGTCGTGGTATCCGATGACTTGAATGTATAAGAACCTATATCAATATCACATATATATCAAATCACATTCAATATCAATATGAAATTAGATTGATGAAATGTGTAACTACCTTCTGTCGCAGCAGGCACGGCTCTTCCCATAAAATACTGTTGACTCCTTGGTTCCAAGTCGCCAATAATTATGCTTGTGGAATCGCTCCCATCGGGTTCATTGCCTGGAATGATCAGGATGTCCGTTGGTTTGTACTTGTTTCTCTGTCCTCTATAGCCGCTGGAACCCATCCTATGAACCTCCTTCCAATTCTGTCTCATCAACATCCCTCGTTTACTCTTTTCCACATATTCTTCGCTTGTTCGCTGACGGTAAAACTCTTCCCACTCCTTCTTTGAAAATGGATATATGTCCCACGGATCCTTGATTTGGTTTGGATCAGGTTTTCTGATGAAATTATCTGAAATCCTACTCCTATAGGCCCTATGATTTCTGCCCATCATTGAGATGACCCTCTTTTTGCCTGTTTCACCGTCAATGTTGAAATTTTCCTGAAATTCATTGTGCCACACGTAAGAAGTTAGCAATGCTAGTAATAAACAATCTAATTAGGGTTTCAGATTAAATAGTTGTTTACCTTGACCTCCTGCCACAACTCATCCTTCAATTCCTTTGAAACGTCTCTTATCCAAGAAGAAATTGTGATGGGCACTTTGAGCTTAGCTATATACGAGCAGAATGTACTAAATTTGACGACCAATTGCTCATCACCAGTTGGCACTCCTTTTGCGTCAAATGTAATCTTGAATGGGTATCCGGTCGCCTTCATTTGCCTAAATTCTTCCATATTGGTCCTACTTCTTTTAAGACTGCTCTCTCCATCATCAGTTCCTTCTTTTATGTTGGTCGGTTCTTCAACATCTCTTTCTTCTCCAGATGACATATCTATTAAATTGATAGTCATTAACAATTTCAAGTAGTTCAAAATGATTAGATAAACATTTGAGAATTTTAAAAAAATTTTGGCATAACCTCCCCTGTATATGATTATTTTATCCAAAAAAAGATCATGCAAAATCATTCATAACCCATTATCAAAGACATGCCCTTGCTGCCGCTGTTCGGGTTTTGAGAGTCGACAGGTGGCCGAAGAGATGTGCACCGCTGTCGAGACTGGAGTGAGAGAGAGGTGTCGGCGAGGGTTTGAAGGAGAGTGGAGTGAGAGAGGTTTCGGCGAGGGTTTGAAGGAGAGTGGAGTGAGAGAGGTACTGTCGGCGAGGGTTGAGGTACTGTGTCGAGAAGCGGCGAAAATGAAGGCGAAAATGAAGAAGGCGAGAGGTATTGTCGGCCAGGGTTTGAAGAAGGCGGAAATGAAGTTCGAAATTCCCCCGTCTGGACTTAGCGAAAAAAGAAGATAGCGAAAAATTAATGCCCCCTTCTGTGACGTTTATTAGGCTAAAAAACGTCACAGATCACCACCTTCTGTGACGTTTTTTAACTTAATAAACGTCACAATTTCAAAATTCATTTTTTTTTATTTTACTAAGCATATATATCTGTTTTCATTCTAAAAATCATTTTAATTTCAAAAATCATTTTTTAATATATGTTTTTTGGTTTACGTTTTTAATTATCTGTTTTAAATTACAACTAATTAAATAAAAATAAAAATTGCAACTAAGTAAAAATAAAAATTACAACTAATTAAATAAAAATTAAAATTAAAACTAAATAAAATAAAAATTACAACTAATAAAAAAAATAAAAATTACAACTAATTAAATAAAAATAAAAATTACAACTAATTAAATGAAAATAACTAATTACAACTAAATAAAAATTAAAATTACAACTAATTAAAGAAAAATTAAAATTACAACTAAATAAATAAAAATAAAAATTAAAACTAATTAAATATAAAAATTACAACTAATAAAAAAATAAAAATTACAACTAATTAAATAAAAATAAATATTACAACTAATTAAATAAAAATAACTAATTACAACTAAATAAAAATTAAAATTACAACTAAATATTACCCCGTAGGCCTGCAAAAATAAAAAGAAAATTGTAAGTATTAATATAAAAATGGTAAGTATTAATATTAAATATTAAAATTTGACCAACTCACATCTTGTTTCTTTATGCATCTGCTTTCCTTTTTCTTTTTCGCTTATCGATCCACATGCCTTCGGTGTTGTCCGTACGCCTGTAACTGATCGAAATTGGTTGTGTTGGCTCTTCGATACCATAGGAAAATGGAGGTGTTTCATCAAAGTGGTCGTATGCTTCTTCATCCACCACACCTCCAACACCGACAACACGTCTTTTTCCTTGAAGGACAACATGCCGTTTCTTATCGGCAGGATCTTCAACGTAGAACACTTGCAACGCTTGCTTATTTGCAAGTATGAAAGGGTCGTCTTCATAAGCCCTTCGTTTGAAGTCAACAGTTATGAACCCATTTTTATCTTTTTTCACTCCACCATGACCGTTCTCAATCCATGCACACTTGAATAAAGGTATCTTGAATTTCGTGTAATCTAGTTCCCAAATCTCCTCAATCCACCCATAATAAGTGGCGGTCTTTCCATTGTTATTAGATAAAGCAACAACTGATACTCCACTATTTTGCACGGTGCTTTTACAGTCTTGTTTCTTTGTGTACCATATAAATCCATTCAAGTCATACCCTTGGAAAGTATCGACCACTGAATCAGGACCTCTCGATAACCATTTGACAGTTTCATCAACCTCGATTCCATCTTTCAACTGGGAAGCAACCTTTTCTTCAAGCCATTCCACAAACTTTAATTGATGCTCCATGTTAATAGACCTTTCGTTATAGAAAGGGTATTGTTTGTGCAACTCGCATAGATGCATGTTGATGTAAGGTGCAACAACGGCAAGGTGTTGGAGGACTTTCATATGTGCTTTTGTTCTCATTTCAAAATCCACTCTGCAAGTACTGGCTCCAATTGTACCTTTTCCTTCAAGTCTACCCTCGTGTCGAGACTTTGGAAGTCCGATAGGTTGGACATCTTCCAAATAATCGGTATAATACTCAATAACCTCCTCGGCAACATATCCCTCCACTATGCTTCCTTCTGGTTTACTTCGACTACGGACAATCCCCTTCAATTGGCCCATTGCTCTCTCAAAGGGATACATGTACCGTAGAAATACAAGACCACACATTTTGATCTCTCTAACCAAATGGATGGTCAAATGCACCATGGAGTCAAAAAATGAGGGCGGAAAGTACATCTCCAGCTCACAAAGGGTAGAAATAACATCATTCTGTAAATTGTCTATTTTATCTGGATCAATCACCTTACAATAGATTTGATTGAAAAAATCGCATAACTTAGTGAGGGTCTTCCTAACTTCTTCCTTCAGAATTCCTCGAATTGCGACTGGAAGTAATACGGTCAGCAGGACGTGATAATCATGTGATTTCATACCATACAATTTGTTATCCTTCATGGACACCTTTCGTGATATATTCGAAGAATAACTAGAAGGAACCCTAATCCCCTTCAAACAACCCAACAAACTTTTCTTCTCTTGCTTTGTTAAATTAAATTGTGCTGCAGGTAGCCAAGCTCGATTTTTACCCTTTGCTTGTGGCGCTAGATCCTGCCGGATCCCCATTTCAACCATATCCTTCCTCGAATTCACTCCATCTTTAGTTTTTCCTTGAATTTCCAACAAGCAACCAATCAAAGCTTCACATATGTTCTTGATTATGTACATCGCATCTAGACAATGCCTAATCTCCAAAGTCTGCCAATATTCAAGCTCCCAAAATATAGACTTCTTCTTCCATATTCCTTTCGGAATCTCATTTGCAAATTTCTTACCAAATTTCACATTTATGTCCTTAACTTGTCGATATACTGCCGAAGCGGATAACGACATTGGGGCTCTGCCATGCTCTTCTTTACCATCAAATCTTTCCTTGTCTATTCGGTAAGGATGCTTGCGGCTCCTAAGAAACCTGCGGTGTCCCAAGTAAACCATTTTTCTAGAGTTGTTCAAGTAAACATAATGTGTGTTTTCCTGGCAAATAGGACACGCTTTGGCTCCTTTATTCCTATACCCCGAAAGATTACCGTACGCAGGAAAATCATTAATTGTGCAAAATATCATGGCACGAAGGTTGAACTCGGTTCTGGAGTGTGCATCAAATACATTCACCCCCTCATGCCACAATTTTTTAAGGTCATCTATTAATGGACGTAAATACACATCTATGTCATTCCCTGGTTGCTTTGGACCTGAAATCAATAAGGGCATCATCAAATATCTCCTTTTCATGCATAACCAGGGAGGAAGGTTGTAAATACACAATAAGACCGGCCAAGTAGTCTGACGGCTACTCATGTTGCCATAAGGATTCATCCCATCCGTGCATAACCCCAATCTCAAATTTCTTGGTTCAGAACCAAAATCTTCAAAACGACTGTCGATGTTCGTCCAATCCGGACAATCTGCTGGATGCCGGAGCATTCCATCACCTCTTTTTCGACAATCCGCGTGCCATCTCAACAATTTGGCATCCTTCGCATTAGCAAAGAGCCTCTGAAATTTTGGAATTATTGGGAGATAAAACACAACCTTTGCAGCTGGTCCCTTACTATCTTCATCAATCTGATCATCTCTAGGTCTATACCGTGATGCTTTACACATTGGGCATTTATGCAGATCTTTGTACTCGTTCCGGAATAATATGCAGTCATTCGGGCATGCATGGATTCTCTCTACATCTAGTTTCAAAGGACACAACATTTTCTTGGCTTTATATATTGAATCCGGCAACTGGTTATCTTTAGGAAGAAAATCTGTACGTAAAAGGTTGAGCAAAGACGTGAAACTGACATCACTCCATCCATTTTTGGCTTTCAGATTAAACAATTTGAAAACAGCATTAAGTTTTGACAATTCACAACCGGGATATAGCTTTACCTTATCTTCTTCACGTAACATACAAAAAATTTCAACATTATCAACAAAATCTGCATCCACATTGTTCACAATTTCATCTAAATCATCATTCAATTCTGGATTATCTAAATTTTCAACATCACACACATTTTCATCATCAAACAAATCATTTTCATCATCAAACACATCATTCGTATCATCAAATACATTTTCATCATCCAATAACACATTAAAAGATTCTCCCTTAGTCTCTCCATGAAATTTCCACCGAGTATAATCCGGCTTAAATCCATTTCTAATCAAATGAACCCTCACTTCTTCAAAATTAGACTATTTCACCAAATTCTGACAAAGACGACAAGGACAACACATTTTATCTTCTTCCTTCTTTTTCAGATACTCAGTAGCATAAACCATAAATTCTTGAACCCCTTTCCGAAATGCTGATCAATCACTTGAGTACATCCACGTCCTATCCATCTGAAAAGGAAAAATTTATGCAAAATGTCAGGGGTATGGATCAATTTTGTCAAATTAGGTTTTCGGGCCGGTCACCATCCTAACCCACTCTTTGGATACTCTACCTCATTAGCGAGTGGTACTTTAGATGCAATCTGTTGTTTGAGAAAAATTCGGCAGCATTTCTCCTTATGTTTGCTGAATGCGCCAACACGATTGCTCGTGAGGACGCATCCGTGGGAACATAAAGGAGAAAATGCCGTCGAATTTTTCTCAAACAACAGATTGCATCTAAAGTACCACTCGCTAATCCTAAATGAGACAGAATATCCAAAGAGCAGTCTCAAAAAATGGGGACTATCCGAGATTAATCCCTAATGGATCAATCTCGGACGGGCAACGACCTAAATTCGGTATTGTTCCGGTATTTTGGTCCTATATGACAATACCATTAAATAATTAAATGCATATGCAATTAAATTAGAAATGCATGCATATATAATTTAGTAAATTAAATGATAAAATAAGAAAGTTCACGAAAATATACCTTCAATATGATGAAATTCTTCTCCTATTTACGGTGTAAATTCTTCTCCGCTTGAATGAGACCTGAAATTAGGTCCAATAAATAAACTAATCATTAATTTGAACTCTAAAATAAAAGAAAAATCGAAATTAATATGAGAAAAATGAAAAATATAAAAAATAGCTCAAATTTGTACCTAATATGTACTTTTCTTTTCTTTAGCTTTCCAATTCTAATTTTTACATATTTTTTTCACATTTTTAAATGATTTTTAAATAAAATCGAAATAAAAATAAGGACAAAAATGCAAAAAAAATACATATTGCTCAAATATTATTTTTTTACCTTCAATCTGCTCTCCTCCTCCTTCTCTTTCTAATTATTATTTTTTCAGAATTTTCGCAAATTTTTTTCTATTTTTTTTGAGTGAAAAATGAATATGGAAAGTGAAGAGTTAAATGATATTTCTATTGGTGGTTGGCTTCGGCAGAAAGAAAATAATGGAGGAGAGAGAGGAAGAAGAAAGATGCTGGAAAAATATCTCCACATTTTTGTGACGTTTATTAACTTAAAAAACGTCACAGAAAGGAACTTTCTGTGACGTTTATTAGCTTTAAAAATGTCATAAATTGTCTAGCCTTTTGTGACGTTTATTAACTTAAAAAACGTCACAGAAAGGAAAACACCTTCTGTGACGTTTATTAGCTTTAAAAACGTCATAAATTGTCCAGCCTTTTGTGACGTTTTTTTTTTAAAAAACATCACAGATTGTCTGACAGATTTTTTTTTTTTGGAGGGAAAATCTATGACGTTTGTTTTTGTGAAAAACGTCACAGAAGGGTCTGACGCTTTTTTTCCCGCGCCTGCCTCTGTCATTCTGTGACGTTTTTTATTAAAACGTCACAGATGGCCTGTTACAGAAACCTGTTTTTGTGGTAGTGACTCTCTATAAAAATAAGATCATTTTACTGTTCTAACTTATAAAACATAATAATATCAATTGAGATAGTAATATTATTTATATAAACAAAAGTCAAATTCTAATATTAGAAAATACTCTGTTGATATCAATATATACTCTCTCAATGATTAAAAATAATGACAGAGGCACGCATCTAAAAGTTCATCAAATTACAACTAACAAGGCAATAAGCTTCTATGAGTTTATCAAATTACAACCTCGATAAAAGTTTTGAAATTTGTGTTTGTTGTTCCCCTTTCCAAGCACATGCTCTCAGTATAGGCTTACCGTATTGGGTCTGTGTGATAAACGCAAAAAATTAAGTACCTACAAGATCGAACAAGGAAATGTTAGCAAAAGGATATATGACGAGAATGAGTACAAATTTTACCTTTTTCTGTCAACTATTGGTTTCTTTATTTTGGGAGAGCATAACCTAAAATAAAATGCAAGAACTATATATGCTACGCAGTATAGCAGTTTTTACTGTTGATGTATCGGCCTATATAGTGGTTTTAACATGGCACAAGCTGGATGTACAGGATGCGGCTCCAATTGTATGGAATGCATCAGACTCTATGGAAAAATCTAAACTGTCTAATATAGTAATATAGATCAAGGAAATTTAAATATATATAGTCCTAAATCCTAATAGAGTCATGGCTTGACTCAATGGAGATGGGGAAAAGAGGCATAAGAGATGTATATAGTAATATAGATCAAGGAAATTTAAACATATATAGTCCTAATATTGCACAGATGATGCTGTATGAAACTACTACTGGGTGGTTTGACTCAATGGAGATGGGGACAAGAGGCATGAGAGATGTATCGGTGGCAAGTCAGACTGTCCAACGTTCAAAATGGCAACGGAATGGTGCGTTTCGTTTGCCGTTCCGTTTGCTGAAACAGTATGTTTCAGCGTTTCGTTAATACTGTTTCAGCTTTTCGTTATTCGTTCCGTATGGACAGAACGTAAAGGAATGGCTGAAATTCGTCCATTTTCCATATAAACGAATACTGAAATTAGTTTCGTTTTCCATTCCGTTTTCGAAACGTATGCCGAAATCCATACTGTTATCCGTTCCGTATGGACGGAACAGAATGGCACGGCAAACGGTTAACGGATGTACCGTTAGCACGCCTAGTGGCAAGGGGCTTGCTGATGACTGATGCTAGCTAGAGATCATCATGAAAGACTACACTATCATACCAAGCTAGCTGGATTGTGGACACCCCAAAAATTTTTATCATATTTACTTTTTGCATTAGGTTTGTTGTAGATTCATCACCGACTAGCAATTTCAGAAAATAGAATTCTATACTTAGAACTCAGTTATTTCGTACTAGTAATTTCAGCAATACTGTTATTAAGTTGTTGTACTATTAGTGGTTAGTTAATTTAGGTAATTAAGGCAAGAGTAATTTTTAGATTTCAGTTATTTGTGTCGGTATACCAACGCAATTCTTAGTGTTTTATTTTCAGCATTTGTATTGTCTTTAAATCCATCAGTTTGTAATTGGTTTTGTTAAAAGAGTTGTAACAAGAGTTGTAACAGAGTTATTGTTGAATACAGAAATTTTGTGTTTTAGAGAAAGTTCAGATTGTTCTTGATTGTCCTTTAGTCATTTCAACAAATTGGTATTAGAGCCTTAAAGGGCGCACATTAGAAAGTCGAAGATGTCTTCAGGTGCAACCATGGCGCAATTCCCTACTCCTATGCTGACCGATAACAATTACGACATATGGAAAGTGAAGATGGAGACTCTGTTGCTCTCGCAAGGTTGGTGGGATATCGTTCAAGATGGCTATTCCACATATCCTGCCGATCATCAACTCAAAGAAGATGAAAAAAAGCAGTTGAGGGAAGACAATATGAAAGATGCTAAAGCTCTATTCCTTATTCAACAAGGGGTTGCAGAAAATATCTTCTCATGTATTATCAATGAAACCACAGCAAAAGATGCTTGAAAAGCGCTGCAACAAGAGTTCAAAGGATCAACAAAGGTACAAGTTGTCAAATTGCAAACCCTACGCAGACAATACCAGAATATGCAAATGAAAGACTCGGAGAAGGTAAAAGAGTATTTTTCACAAGTTATGGATTTGGTGAATCAGATGCGTTCACTTGGTGAAACAGAAATAACTGAACAAAAATTTATAGAAAAGATATTAATTAGCCTTCCTGAGAGTTTTGATTCTATTGATACTGCTATAGAGGAGTCCAAAGACCTTACAACCCTACCCATAAAACATACAACAGTTAATTAGTTCCCTTGAAGCACATGAAGAAAGAAAATTGCAGAGAAACATGTCTAATGAAACTGCTTTCAAGGCAAGTTCAGATTTCAAATCTGGTTTTGTTCAAAAAAGAGAGGGTGGTATAGGATCAAGTAAGACAGATCGGTGGTGTTATATCTGCAAGAAGGATAGCCACGACACCAAATATTGTTGGTCTATCAAACAATGCAACAAATGCAAACAGAAAGGCCATATTGCTCGGTTTTGTAGAACAAAAGAATTTCAACAAACCAAGCAAGATACAGAAGGAGAGCATCACATGACTCAAGCCAACTTTATTGAACAAAGGGAGAATTTTGAAACAATCTTCTATGCATGTCATTCTGCAAGTGAAGATAGAGGTGATATTTGGTATTTAGATAGCGGGTGTACGAACCATATGACTGGTAATCATCAGATTTTCCATGAAATCAACAATTCGTTTGAAACAAATGTTCGCATGGGAAATGGTGCTTTAGTTAAAGCAAAAGGAAAGGGTAGTATTGCCATCAATACTAAATTAGGCCCGAAATTTATTCGAGATGTGCTATATGTACCAGACTTGAAATAAAATTTGTTAAGTGTGGGACAATTAGTTCAAAATGGATATGCGGTCCATTTTGAAAATGGAGGTTACAAAGTAATGGATAGGAAAAATAAAAATTTAGTGATCGCAAAGATTTCTGTGGAGAGATCTAGAAACTTCCAATTGAGGTTTAATTATGCTCCACAACCACCGGTAGTAGAAGAAAAAGCACAATTTGCATTTAGGGCCGAAGTAATCAACGATCTCGACAAAGTTGAGAAGATGACAAGTGATCAAAAGAAGAGCACGCATAAAGGGGGAGTTCGAAAAGAACCAAAGCACCAACAAGGTATGTATAAGACATCACATACAAGAAGTATAGTGTGCTACAATTGTGAAAAACGAGGACACTATGCACGAGAATGTCGCCACAAGAAAGTGATTAAGAACAAGAGTTTAGGTATGAGTAGCACGATGAAGCAAAGAGAAGTGCAATCGAAGTTCAATAGAAAAGACGAGAAGTTAGCTAGTAAGAAAGTGTTATACAAGAAGAAGTTCGAAAAGGAATTTGCATATCAAGACTAGATTATGTCGGTGCTGAGGGGGAGTGTTGAAGATTCATCACCGACTAGCAATTTCAGAAAATAGAATTCTATACTTAGAACTCAGTTATTTCGTACTAGTAAATTCAGCAATACTGTTATTAAGTTGCTGTACTATTAGTGGTTAGTTAATTTAGGTAATTAAGGCAAGAGTAATTTTTAGATTCCAGTTATTTGTGTCGGTATACCAACGCAATTCTTAGTATTCTAATTTCAGCATTTGTATTGTCTTTAAATACAACAGTTTGTAATTGGTTTTGTGAAAAGAGTTGTAACAAGAGTTGTAACAGAGTTATTGTTGAATACAGAAATTTCGTGTTTTAGAGAAAGTTCAGATTGTTCTTGATTGTCCTTTAGTCGTTTCAACAAGGTTGTTTTATCATAAAGTTTGAGATAATGTCTTCGTTCTCTTTTTTTCAATGACCATGAAGAGGTCTGTCGGGACATGAGGTGTGCGGTCAAGGCACGAGAAGGGGTCGGTTAGCAAGGATGTGTTGTTGGGGGGCAAAAAGATGTTGTCAAGGCACACAGAGTGACCAGCGAGAGAATGGGTGCAACTGGTGTCTAAGGCTAGGGTGCGAGTGTCTGGGGCACGAGGTGCAGCCAGTGGCGGATCCAGGAATTTTTTTAGCCTAGGCACAATTATAATATAACAAATAAAAAAAATTAAAATAAAGTAAATAATAATTTTAACAACAAAAGTCATTCTAAATGTATATAATTGGAATATTACATAATATATTATCTATTTTCATAAACTTAATTACTTTTTCATGATCTTTACTTCTCTATTAATAACCAAAAAGTACAAAAAAAAAAATCTAATCCTAATTTTCTAATGCAAGTAACAGTCCTATGCAAGTGGTTAATTACCAATTTAATTAAGATCTAGCAATTAGTCAATTACTAAAATTAAGTTCAATTTTATATAAATGGCAAGCAATAGAAGTGTAGACGTGTCATTGATGAAACCAATCAAATAATCAACCAATACAATGAATGAATGATAATATAAAATTATGAATATTGCTCCTTTATTAAGCTATGCGAATCTTAAAAGAAAAAATATAATCTAAAGATGTCAGGACTCAGGATGACAACTAATTTGTCACTTGCCTATTTAATTGAAGGTATTACGAATTACGAAACAATGAATAAAACAAAAAGATGGGATTAAGGGAAAATGGAAAATTCACCTTGGTAGTGAGGCGCCGACCAGCAGGCAACAGCCTATCAGCGAACAGAGGGGAATGAGGGATCGAGATAGATGGTTAGGCTAGGCGGAGAATTGCAGAACAGAGAACGAAGAAGAATAAGAGGCCCATTATCTTAGCCCAGGCACCATAATTTTTTGGGCCCAGGCACCAATCAAATTATACCCTAGGCAAGTGCCTGGGATAGCTACCCTAGGCAAGTGCCTGGGATAGCTACCATTTGGATCCGCCACTGGGTGCAGCCAGTGCGTGAGAAGTGTTGCTAGGGCAATAGTAGGTCCTGCCGAGGCACGATAAGATCGTGTGCGACTGATGTGAGAGGAGGTGAAGCCATGACATGAGGAGAGGTAGGTGCGCAAAGAAGTACTGCCGGGGCACAAAGAGGTGCTACAGTGCTTGCTGATGTGGGTCCAGCATTTGAAGATGTACGGCTGGTGGTTGAAGAAGATCCGTGGCCGATTCAGTTGGGTGCGATCAGTGTGCGTCTGTGTGATGCATGACCGTGCATGGATATGCAAACGGAGGGATCGGCCGTATGATCGTGGATATGTACCATTATTTGGCAGCCAATATCAAGTTTTTTTTAAAAAGAAAAATAAGTTGCTGAAGGAGAGCTAGTGCACAAGTTTTATTTTCTTTGGTGCCTAGACTTAGATTTTGATAACTGCACTTGTCTTTTCAACATCTACTTGAACAGTGAACACTATGATAAAACTAGTCCTACAATATAAAAATTATCCTATCTTCCGATTCTATTTACATTTATGCAAAAAAAATGTAGCATGTATGTGTGTGGACTTTTTCGTCATTTCTCGAAGAATGATCGGGTTTCCTCAAGAATGGGAATAAGCCTTAGATTCACCCCTCACGAGTTTAAATTCAAGTGTAAAAATACTTCTTGACAACAAGAAAACATTAACGAGAATCTATTCTCATGAGGGTTTATTAATTTGGTGGATCCTTTCCTTCCAATAGGCGCAAGCCCCTATTGTTAATTATCCCGTGACGAATCACGAGAACCTCTGATTAAGGGATTCGAGAAATTATATGCCGTAGGCTAGAAAAGTTGTTATCTCAATTTATTTATATTTTGGGCTTAAGCTAAACTCAATTGATGGTACCAGACTTAGTTGACGGGACACAATTGAGGATTTAAATGATTTATTTCTTTTGGCTTAAATCGGACTCAATTAACGGTACCAAACCTAATTAACGGGACCTAATTGAGGACATCTAAACTTTTGTTTATCAGGTAGGTTTTAGATGATAGCTTGGTTTCGACGGTTTGTAGGAACTGGTTCTTGATCATTTGATGATTTAGAAGAACAAAAGAATTTGGCTTTTGCAATTCTTGGCCATTTGACGGCTTATAAGAATAAAAGGGCTTGGCTTTCACAATTCTTAGTCACTTAGCGACTCGTAAAAATTGGTTCTTGGTTTTATTGTTGAGAGCATTTAGGATAAAGGGTTTAGATTTATTGTTCTCGACCATTTGATGGCTTGTAAGAATAAAAGGCTTTGGATTTGATTCCTGGGACTGTGTGGGTCGCTGTAGGAACAAGGGAAAGATTTAATTCCTGGGACTGTGTGAGTCGCTGTAGGAATTGGTTCTTGGGACTGTGTGGGTCGCTGTATGAACAAAGGAAGGATTTAATTCCTGGGACTGTGTGAGTCGCTGTAGGAATTGGTTCCTGGGACTGTGTGGGTCGCTGTAGGAACAGAGGAAGAATTTAATTCCTGGGACTGTGTGAGTCGCTGTAGGAATTGGTTCCTGGGACTGTGTGGGTCGCTGTAGGAACAAGGAAAGATTTAATTTCCGGGACTGTGTGGGTCGCTGTAGAAATTGGTTCCAAGGACTGTGTGGGTCGCTGTAGAAACAAGGAAGGATTTAATTCCTGGGACTGTGTGGGTCGCTATAAAAATTGGTTCCTGGAACTGTGTGGGTCGCTGCAGAAATTGGTTCCTGGGACTGTGTGGGTCGCTGTAGGAACAAATAAAATGTAGATTCCTAGGGCTATTTTGGGCCGCTGTAGGGATCAGTTTCTGAAAAAAGACGATTTGACTTTGAGCTTGCGTTAATCTTGGTCTCGGGGCGTGACTTTTCTTCGACTGAAGATGTTTTGGCTTTGACTTTGGGTATCGTGTTTTGACTTTTGATTCTCTAATATTTCTATTTGGGTTTTAGTGATTTTTATTATTTTTCTTTATTTTGATTTTAGAAATTTAAAGGTTTCAAATTCACTTTTAAATCTTTTGAAAATGCTTGTTTGAAAGTACTTAGTTTGAAAATAGTCCCTTGAAGATTGTTTTAACATTGAAATTACTTAAATTTTGTTTGAAAATTTTATAGAAGATTTATCTAAGTTTTATTGTGTTTATTATTTTTATAAAATTCAATTTTATTATGAAAATACTTCAAAAATATAAAAGGCTAATATTTTGAAAGATTTTTATATGAAAATATCAGTAAATCTAGATTCTACAGATTTTTAGGATTTTATAGATATTTTATTTGTAATTCTCTGAGTTTCCTACTATTTTTAATGAATTTTTAAAGCTTTTGTTGATTTGGAAAATTTGGATTGGGCCACGTGTACAAAAGGCCTGACTGGGCGCTGACTGAGCTGCTGACTGGCCGTGTGACGTCAGGCTGACGCAAGGGAGGCGCTGATTCGCTTCTGGATCCCGTGTAGCAAATGACGCGAGCTGCCATATGGTCGTCGCCACAGAAAATCCAACAGAACGTGAGATTTAAACTTCTTCTTCTCCAACAAGAGTGGCATTTTTGCAGATTAGCCCCCGGTTCTTCTCCGGCGAAATTACAGCGGCTCCGGCCACCATTTTAATCGAGACTTGGTGCTTTGGGATCGTAAAGGAGAGGAGAAGAGTTTGACGTGCTCCATTTGTGTTTTGGCGGCCTTTGATGGCGTGTAGCATCTGAAAAAGCTCGGGTGTCTAGTAATGGCGTTAGAGCTTTATAACCATTATTCTATTCCAGAAAGATGTTTCTTACACTCATGAGAGTGCATTGAAGACAATGATGGTGTCAATTTGGGATTTAGTGGCCTGGAGAAGAGCGAGTTGGACTGAGGCAGTTCACCTCAATTTAGGTTTGATCTGGTGTGAGTGATGGGCCCCACAGAGGGCTTCATTGATGCCAGTAAGCATTTGAGTAGCTTCGAGAGTTCAATTGGGTGGTGTTCATACCTTTAACTTGGTTCAAAACGTTGCAATTTGGTCTGAAGAAGAAAGGGGCAGAAAGTACAAATTTGTGCACTTTGTTTTACTTTCTAAATTGCATGTAACTCTTTTTGCAGTATACAAACTCACTTTGGTGTTCAATTTAGACCTGGTTGGATGTATTTTAGATGTTTAAATCAACACAGGTATTAAGAACAATCATTTTAGTACTTTTCTTAATTTTTAGATTTTTGTTTTGAGTTGCTTCTTCACTGTTTTGGTGAATTTTACTTTTATTGCTCCAAAAGCGGCAAAACTACTTACAAAGGCCCTATTGAAGTCTTTAAATGTGACATTGATGCATTAGCTCAATTAAATGTTCCAGAGAGTCCATAAAATAGAAAATAGCATTTTCAATGTATAAAATACCCCTGCTGTCTTTATTAAATGATATAAAATCGTGTAAAATTTCAAAAATAGAAAAATTTGCTTCTTACTGTCCACAAGGTCACATTCCTGCTGTCCATAAGTAGTTTTGCATTTTAGTCCAACTAAAACCCCATTTTTGTTTATCTTTCATCTCTGGCCAGATTTATATACTTATGCATATATGTAATTTTGGCTAAGCTAATGAGGTGATGACCTAAACTGTATTCAATTCATGTTACATTATCCATTTTAAGCAATTTAATGAAAGAAGGGCTAGTTGGGGATAGCAGTTAAAATCATCACGGCACAAGAAATTAAGAAAGAAATTCACATGGCTCCTTTTGCTATTTCTAAGACCTGACTCCATTATTCAGTTGTATTCACATAGTATAATCCAACAGCTTCTAAGTATGTCACAACTGTTGGAGTTATGTCCTAGAAGTCAATATTTAATGACTTATTTTCTTAGTTTATGTTAATGATGATATTTGATCATTTGTTCCTAGAGTTTATTATTGACAGATCATTCAGGTTGAGGATCTGAATTGTAGATCTCTGTGGATCATTCATTAGAATGACAATAATAAATCTAAATCGTCCATAATCTTGATAATTAACAAGGAACATTAATTATCATAAAAGATTAGTATGCAAGTTAAGTGATGATTAAGTTCTACAAATCATAGGTAAGGAGTTACCAACTTAATTGCATATGTGTATGTTATTGGAACATAGTACAGGACTTGACCCAATGAAATAAACATATGGATTGTGTTAAGTGTCATTGTTTATTTCATATAAGTTTGAATCTAAGTTTGAGATGTTCACCTTTTCCACATGAGGATAGGTTCAATAAATATCGTCTAACGTTGATTCCTGATAAAGGCTGCTATAAGGACTTTATTTATGTTCTCTTGAATTGTGCGGGGAAAAGTTGTTCATCAAGAAAACCGTATGTCCCTCATTAGTATACCTAGTGAGTGATGATATCTGTTTGGGCCCCTTGATGGAGTTGGATCGTATGCATGCAAACTAGACGATCAACTCTAGATCAAGAAATGTATAATCTGCAAGAATGACACATTCCTATCTTAGACTATACAATGATATCATGTGACATAAGAATCAGACAAGGAAATACTTATATTTCTTGTGCAGGATTAAGATATTGTAACGGTACATTATTTATGCGAATTGGGAATCATAACGTGTTGCTAGATACCGCTTATGATTATTGGAAATAAATAATGATTTATTTTCATGGCCAACATAGCATAAATCCTCAATAGGGTCGCACAAATAGGACTCTAACCACACGGTGCATTAATTGTTTATTCGCAACAGTTAGTATTGTGAAATATGATAAGTTGATTAATTAATTATATACCGTTATGAACCGTTATAATTAATTAAGTCAAAAGGATCATATGGAAACAATTTAATGCATTAGCTAATCCTAAATTAATTATTAATAAGTTAATAATTAATTATGTTCAACACACTTTAAATAGTTTGAGTTATTTGGGCTTCTAGTTATTTAATTAATTAAAGGCCCGATTTGAGGAAGGATGAAGGAGTAATTAATGGGATGGTTTATTGGGCCATTACAACATTTGATGTAGCCCAAAATGGCCCTATTAATTTCAGCTAGAGCCCTAGTGGCATACTTGTAAATAGTTCAAAGAGAGGATGAGAGTTGTTGGCTATATAAAGGGGTCACCTCTTTGGAAAGCCCTAGCCTCCATCCACTTTCTCTCTCCTCTCTTCCTAGCCGCCACCCATCTTCCTCCCTTCTCTTGCTCATGTGTTGAGCACCATTCCTTCTTCTCCTCCATTAAAATAGTTAATAGGATGAAGAGGTTCATAGAGGGGATTAGCTAGGAGCTCATGAAAGCTAGTACTTTCATGGAGCTCGTGGTTAGCTCCTTGGTGGGCTTGAGGCGCCTTAGATGGTGGAGGTGTGGAGCACGCACCCCATCGACTCCCATGCCTTGGATTCGAGCCTCATGAATGCGATTTCATGAGAGGTATAACTTTCTCCTACTTGTTCTCATTGTTTTGATGTGTGAATGCTTCTAGCACTAGATCTATGGTGTTTAGTTGTGATTTCTTGCTATTTGATGGCACAAAAATAGAATTAAACACTTCCTAACAGTGGTATCAGAGCACAAGGTCGTGCTTAAGCTATTTTGCACATTAATTAGATGAGAAATGTGTAATTAGTTGAGTAATTAAGTTGCTGCCTTTGTTTGCACTCTGGAACTCTATTTTTTCCTAGGTTTTCTGTGTTTTTCGCATAGCAAAGATTTTATTTCGATTTTTCCTTTTGATGGATTTGAAAGAGGGATGAATTGTGAGCATTTCCCCACTGGTTTCATTTTAATCTGAGTTACTATGGATTTTTAATGAATTTTTCCGTGACGGTGCGCATGACTGGTTCCTGTGCGACCAGATCTGGTTTTGTGGGCATTATCTTAGTTATCTTGATAAAGAGACCCTAATTTTATTGGCTAGGAATAAAGTAGACTTGGTGTACTTCCTTCCATACCAATTTGATGGTATGGATCGAAGTATTTCTATTTTTTTGAATCGATGAAAGACAAGAACGGTCCTGTTGGTTTTCTGTACCGATTGGATTGTTTTGAAAACTGGTATTGATTGAGACTTTTTATAGAAAAAGGGTTTAAACAGAAAACTTCCTTTTGAAGTCCTGAATCCATGAAAATTGATTTCATGTAAATCGGACCAGTTTTGGTACCTCAAACACTCAAAATCAATTTCGTCGACGTGCTGTTCCAGAACATGGGACTTGTATTCAAACTCCTTAAACTTGACGATTTTGAATGAGTAAAATTGTAAATCTTTCATGGTTACTAGCCTTGTACTTGTGATTGTTTACTGTAAAATTGTTTTGCATTAAAAGTTTTTGGAAGATGGTCAAACAGTCCAAAAGATTGAGGCCAAAACCTGAAACTTCAAACCGGTGTTTTAATACACAACCTGAAGTTTGATAATTTTGGTTCTCCCGATTGGTAAATGATTTCTTCCTGAAATTTGAACAGGTAGTTTGTCTCTTGATAAGGATTGCTCATGATTTTTTCTGGATTTTTTGGAGACCGAAAAATTTCTTGATTTTTTCGGGTCCCGTTAAACGAAAGGTGTTCGTTCTAATTAATCAATTAGTTGATAAGTTGATTAGAACTCTTCTTGCTGTCATCCATTGGATTTTTTGAATGTTGATTTTATCAAAGAGTTTAAGCAATTAGTTGTTTGAATGTTAAACTCTCTTTGCATGGAAAAACACAAATTAGCAAACAATACGCAAAGATACTTAATAGCTCACTAGTTATGAACAACTTAGACATATATTTGTATATTGTGCTAACTTGTTTTTGTAGGAGGATGTGGGTTTGATATGGCTCAAGATTTCAATGCCTTGTGTGTTGTAAAATGTTGTGAATGCATGTGATTGGTTGTAATCTGGCCTAAGGTGTCTTGATAATTAATAATTGATTAATTCTTGATGTAACTTGTGAGGCTTGCATGCCCCTAAGGCCTAGGCGGGTTTTAGGATTTTATCACATGTATTTATTTCCCTTAATTATTAGATAGGATCTTAGTAATTAGTGGGAGGGTTTGATTAGATTAGTTTCGTTACATGGAGATGCGACGAAGACTAATGCAAGCGGGAGCCATACAAACCCACGACAATGCTTGAGATGCTTATTATTATGTGATTGTTTGTGAATGCCTTGAATTGTCATAGGTAGGTATGGGTGTATGCTTACATGACCACCAAACAAAAGTCACGTAATTGCTTATGTCCCAAATTAACTTGATTTAGCCAAATCGTCCTCCTTCTCTCTATCCCCTTCAATACAATTGATTGTCTATTGATGCATTCCTGCCGACGCGGACATCGTAGTCCATCATTGTAGTCGGGGTGTAAATCAGATTTACTAGGAGCAAATAGAGAGAGGTTGCTTTACAACGGACCCACTCGGATTGGACGTTGGGACGAAGTTTGTGGATATACTTATGATATCTCACAAACCGAGAATCATATGGACAAGATATGATTGGTTGGAGAACCTACCTTATCTAGTTGTTTTAGGTGTCATGCCGACGTTGTCCCCTATTTTCAACGAAAATGAGGATCTTGGAAACCGACTACATTAGGGACATTAAATAAATGTAGTGGGAGTTTTGTCTATCATTATAAATAAAACATTGCATAAACTAAATGACCTTAAATTGAAATTGTTATAGATATTAAATATGTTAATTTCGTTGCGATCAATCTTTGGAAAACGACAAGCTCGTTTCTAAGGTATTTACTTGGAGAAGAAATACCGATTCCTAAGACATGTTCTTGGAAATGAGAAACTTGAGCAAGTTTAATCCCAAAAACGTTCCTCGACTTCCCGAACATAGCTTCGCAATGATTGATTAGTTTCTACGAAAATTATTCAATAAAGCGAATGCTTATATCCTTTTAGAAGTTCTAGACCTTTGAATTGGAGAATTCATAAGGACTAGACTAGACTTTCACGCTCTCATCCACTTACTCAAGAAGGCGTTCTTAGAGAAAGTAAAGATAGACTCAATCATTTATGATCGAGTAATGGAGTGTCAGTTAACCAAGAGACTCTTCTTATAAGAAGATAAATGTTTCATTAGCTTGCGAACCGAAAGGTTTGAGTAGCTAATTAACAACTAGAGATATTAAGATCTCCAATATCAAGGATTGTTGATATTGTCATACAATCTCTTTCTATGGATAAAGGATAGATTGTTCGCACACTTGTTAGTGCTAAAAGTAATTGGTTAAGTATTAAAGGAATACTTCACCAAGATATGAGTTGAAACTTTGAGACCCTCACTAGTGACCGTGTGTCACATGAGATGTTTCATTTGCCATTTATGGGAGGCATTTGAAAGGTTATCCGAAATACCACGATGTTCTAAACCTTAAGATATTTGTCATTCAAATTATCTCACTATCTCTAATTCACACTAGTAATTAGGTGCTAGTTCATGTGCTCGCATTTAACGAAATGTGTAGGCAATGATGAATAAGAGAAAGTTCGAGATAAGTAAAGTAAACTCCGTTTTGGAAATGGCTTATACGTCTAAGCCGCTACCATTGAATACGTAGAGTTATCTTTACTAAATAAAGAGTTTGTTTAGGAATTTGAGGTTGTATACCTTATTCCAAACATCTTATAAAACCTTATCTCCGTTTCATATTTGATGATGGATGATCATGTTTTGTAATAGAGAAATGTTGTTCTCTTATTGTTATGAATTTGTGTATAAGATTTCATGCATCTTGATTGAATTTGCTTGAAATAGATAAATAAATTTTGAATGACAAATGTGTAAGACTTCACATAAAATATTTGACTTTTATGTAAAATAGTCGCTTAGTCGAATATAAACAAGAATCGCATTATGAGAGTCTACGTAACGTGGAGCTCGTAAATCAATTCGATTGCAAATCAATTAAAATTCATGCGAATCGTGTTTGTTAAATGACAAAAGCGCCTTTGAACTACGAAGGTTTAAAGGACAAGAAACTTTATTAAGACTTATACATATTGATGTATATAGACCTATAGGACTTGTACAATTGAAAGGTTGTTGACACTTTACCACTTGACCAACGATCATTGTAGATATTAACGTATCTATTTGATATGGTATAATTATGAATCTTTTGGCAAGATCAAAAGAATTTCAAGAGTAAAGTTGAAATACCATTCAATAAAAGTAAAAGTCTTAAGATGGATCATGGTAAATAGTTAAGTCATATAGTTTGATATATTACCTAAAGAGTATGAAAGACATTTCACAACTTGCTCCATGAGGAACATTAGAAGAATGTATCCAAGAATGGTGGTATCGAACATTGTTTGATTTAGTTCGATCGGTAATAAATCAAATTGACTTGTTCGACTCATGTAAGGGATTTGTGTTTGAGGACAATATTGTTTACACTGAATAAAAATTCCATCGAAGTCTATTGAGAAAGATATCTTATAAGATTCGATCTCTAGGTATATTGTTTCTCAAGATTTGGTGTTGAGAAGCTTATTTCAAGGTACGATTGATTTATAAGCTTGGACCCAAATAAGACACTTAATATTATGTAGGATATCTTGAACTAACCGAAAGGTACTACTTCGACGAATATGATAAGAACAAAGTAGTTGTTGCTCATCATAACGTAATCTTGAAGAATGATATTCTCAAGAAGAAGTAGTGGGAGTAAAGTGAGCATTAAAGGAGTTTATGCGTCACTACAAGAAGTACCTTTATAGGAAACTTGTCACTCCATACATGGTGCTTAGTGGGAGTTGAGCGGAACTTAATTCACAAGCAGTTGTGAAAGGAAGAAGTTTATGAGCACGCTCGCTTCTAAAGAGTACTCAAACATCTCACAAATGGATGATGTTCGAGAAACTCGTGCAATATATTAGGATCAAGAACTTACTCTACAAGTTGTTGTAGAAGTAGTTTATTGACCTCAAGCACCAATCCTACAAAGATCAACGAGAGTGAATTGCCTAAACTGAAAAGTACATAGGCTTCACAACATCCTCGTACTTGACATATGAGGATCCGTTGATAAATACATAAGCGATGGAAAGACCCGATTCCACAAGTATGGTTTGAATCAATATGATCTTTAAGTAAAATCCATATATATAACAACAAGGTATAGACCTTGATTAATGTTCAAGAAGGAGCGATCCATCTAGAGCATTTGGATCTTTAAAGGAAAGATAGATATGGATAGCAAGTCGACTATGTACAAAGCATAATTTCATGATTGATGCTATGTGTAAGTCGATAACAAGTTGACCATGTACAAAGAACGGCTTCTCGCTTGTAGCTGTGTATAAGTCAATAAAGATCATTCTAACAATAGTTAAATTTCGTATATATAGATATATGGAAAGATACATCAAAACCGCCTTCTTCGATTGAATGAAGGAAGTTGTTGTGTATTTGACACAAACCGAGGATTTGTTGTATTGTTAGAAACATATATATGCTTCAATGATCCATTAATGGATTGAAGCAAGTATTGTGGAAATTGGAATAAATATTTTGACAAGAAAGTCAAGGAGTTGAACTTCGTCAAAAGTATCTTGTATAGACAAGATATTCAGTGGGAGCATTAATATGTTACATGTATTGTACAAGATACAAGACATTAATTGGGAATAAAATTAAGGAAATGATTATTGTCAAGATCTCATTAGAGAATGTTTTTCTCAATAGAGAATTTGGACAAGTCACCTAATCCAAGGAAACAAAATCTATGGAGATAGATTATGATGGATGTTAGGTTTGAGCAAAATGTGCATATAATGACAAGGTGTTATAGTTACACGAAAAGATAGACTCCTAAAAAGGATGTCTAACCACGTTGTATGGCATACACTTGAGTTCGACTCGGTGTGTTGCAACTCAATTCGAGAAGAGTGCACGATACAATTCGAGCATCCTTCTGTTATGAGTTTCAATACGTACGCCATACTTATGCACATGCCCCTATGTGTTGTACCCAAGGAGTATGACAAGCAGTTGTCAATTGGATACAAAGAAAAACACGTTTGGACAATAATCGAGAATATCTTCGAGTATCTTATGAGAAAGAATGATATATTTCATCTGATGAAAGAAAGCTCATATAAATTGATATATTGATGCTAGTTTTCGAAAGATTGATATGAATACAATTGAGCTACGTATTTTGTTTAAATGTGGTGTTGTAAATTTAGAAGGTGTTCTAAATGGGATATTACAACCGTTTCCGTCACCAAAAACAAAATATATATAGCAACTTGTGAAGCAATGAAAGAAGGTAGTATGGATCGAGAAGTTCTCAGTCAAGCTAATATGGTTCTATGCATCTCGAACCATAGCTTAAACTTGAAGAACCCAATATTAAATTCTTGATCCAACTAAGATCTATGACGATGGCACTTGATCTCACATGATGATGATCAAGAACACATATATAGGAGTATATATGTATATAGGGTCAAACAAAATTGGATAGGTTCGCGGACACAGCGAACACTCTAACTTAACCTCTACCTTAAGCAATATACGAGATGCAATTGTGCATCCATGCATGATGGACGTATGAATAACTTGCTTTAAGTGTATTATATCTTTTGAGGTTCGAGACATGTATATATATATGGATATATGACGTTGTTCTAAATTCTTCACTGGCTAGAAGTCACTATTGATTGACTCTAGGCCAAGTGGGAGATTGTTGGAGTTATGTCCTAGAAGTCAATATTTAATGACTTATTTTCTTAGTTTATGTTAATGATGATATTTGTTCATTTGTTCCTAGAGTTTATTATTGACAGATCATTCAGGTTGAGGATCTGAATTGTAGATCTCTGTGGATCATTCATTAGAATGACAATAATAAATCTAAATCGTCCATAATCTTGATAATTAACAAGGAACATTAATTATCATAAAAGATTAGTATGCAAGTTAAGTGATGATTAAGTTCTACAAATCATAGGTAAGGAGTTACCAACTTAATTGCATATATGTATGTTATTGGAACATAGTACAGGACTTGACCCAATGAAATAAACATATGGATTGTGTTAAGTGTCATTGTTTATTTCATATAAGTTTGAATCTAAGTTTGAGATGTTCACCTTTTCCACATGAGGATAGGTTCAATAAATATCGTCTAACGTTGATTCCTGATAAAGGCTGCTATAAGGACTTTATTTATGTTCTCTTGAATTGTGCGGGGAAAAGTTGTTCATCAAGAAAACCGTATGTCCCTCATTAGTATACCTAGTGAGTGATGATATCTGTTTGGGCCCCTTGATGGAGTTGGATCGTATGCATGCAAACTAGACGATCAACTCTAGATCAAGAAATGTATAATCTGTAAGAATGACACATTCCTATCTTGGACTATACAATGATATCATGTGACATAAGAATCAGACAAGGAAATACTTATATTTCTTGTGCAGGATTAAGATATTGTAACGGTACATTATTTATGCGAATTGGGAATCATAACGTGTTGCTAGATACCGCTTATGATTATTGGAAATAAATAATGATTTATTTTCATGGCCAACATAGCATAAATCCTCAATAGGGTCGCACAAATAGGACTCTAACCACACGGTGCATTAATTGTTTATTCGCAACAGTTAGTATTGTGAAATATGATAAGTTGATTAATTAATTATATACCGTTATGAACCGTTATAATTAATTAAGTCAAAAGGATCATATGGAAACAATTTAATGCATTAGCTAATCCTAAATTAATTATTAATAAGTTAATAATTAATTATGTTCAACACACTTTAAATAGTTTGAGTTATTTGGGCTTCTAGTTATTTAATTAATTAAAGGCCCGATTTGAGGAAGAATGAAGGAGTAATTAATGGGATGGTTTATTGGGCCATTGCAACATTTGATGTAGCCCAAAATGGCCCTATTAATTTCAGCTAGAGCCCTAGTGGCATACTTGTAAATAGTTCAAAGAGAGGATGAGAGTTGTTGGCTATATAAAGGGGTCACCTCTTTGGAAAGTCCTAGCCTCCATCCACTTTCTCTCTCCTCTCTTCCTAGCCGCCACCCATCTTCCTCCCTTCTCTTGCTCATGTGTTGAGCACCATTCCTTCTTCTCCTCCATTAAAATAGTTAATAGGATGAAGAGGTTCATAGAGGGGATTAGCTAGGAGCTCATGAAAGCTAGCACTTTCATGGAGCTCGTGGTTAGCTCCTTGGTGGGCTTGAGGCGCCTTAGATGGTGGAGGTGTGGAGCACGCACCCCATCGACTCCCATGCCTTGGATTCGAGCCTCATGAATGCGATTTCATGAGAGGTATAACTTTCTCCTACTTGTTCTCATTGTTTTGATGTGTGAATGCTTCTAGCACTAGATCTATGGTGTTTAGTTGTGATTTCTTGCTATTTGATGGCACAAAAATAGAATTAAACACTTCCTAACAACAACAGTCCAGATAATGTCATATCTCATATCAACTCCAAATTTATGCATGTAGAGAAATTAAACCAGAACATAACTTAATGCTTTAAAGGAATTATTTCTATTACAAAATGGTGATAAACACAAGCATTTCTACATCTCATAGAAGCTGAGCTGTGCTTCAGACTTCTAATTGATGTGCTTATGTTCAATAATCATCCCAAATGTGACTGAGCTAGGCTACATACCACATGAGAGATGAAGGCGAGTTGATGTACCTCACCATGGCTACTAAGCTAAGCTATAAACATCCATGGGGGCACTTGAATGGAGCTTCTCCACTGCCATGACTGAGCTATGCTTCAGACCATAGCTAGGGAGTAAGCAAGGAGAGATAAAAGAGAGATTAAACGAAATCGACTCAAGAAATCGAAAGAAATGATGAAGAAGCAATAAATAAGCTTTCTCCCCACCATGACTGAGCTATGCTTCAGACCATGGCTGAAAATCAAGCTCAGAAAGAGGGAGAAGAAGATCAAACAATGCTAAATCTAGAAGTTTAGAAAGAAATTCGAAGGACAAGGCAGAAATAAGGCTAAATCAGGCTTTAATAAAATTCAACTTCATCTCCTCGAAAGTTTACAAAATTCAACACAATCTCAACTCAAACTGCTTACCCTCCCTTCTTTCTTTATACAATTTCTTCTTAAACTACCTCTCTTGCTCTCCTTTTGCTCTCCTTTCTACACTCACCAGCTGTTTGTCAGAATGCTAGTTACACTAGTGCGTGTGTGTGTTCTTGAAACAAAAATGGTGAGATCTAATCTTGCTAAGAGTGTGGTGTATTTTTTTGAACCGAGAAGAGCCCCTTCTTCATCTAACAGTGGGGTTTATATAGTCACTGGTGTCGGATAGCTTTTCTTAGAAGATTCACTCTTCAATTTGATCTCAATCGTTAATTCAGAGGCACACGGATCGCCATCTAATCCAACGGTAGTCAAGGCAAGAGTATGTGTTTCTTTTGGAACGGTCAACAGAGGAGAATGAGAGGGTTGACCATGGCGGTTAGGAATTTGTTAGGACGATTGATCTCGTCCATTGATGTTCTTGCCCACAAATCGAGTTCCCATCCGAGGGCTGTCGTTGTGTTACGTTGGGGCCCACTGGAATGGTCAAAGGAGCGGAAGAGGATGTTGACTCAGGCGGTTACAGACGCGACGGCACTCTGTCCCTTCTTCTCTTCGAGTTCTTTTCTGTTCCAGTTGGAGGGGATGACCTCTTCGCTGCAGGCCCCAGCTATCAGGTTAAGTGAGAGAGAGGTAGATGGATGGGCTTGGTTTATCGTGAGCCAGCGGTATCACAATGCTTTCGGCTCATACGCCATGCCTAGCCAAACTCGAGGCGGGAGAGGGAAGTTTAAATCAGCGACGTCGTATTTTTCGCTTGGATCCCTGCAACTGGGTGCACGCGCCATACTCCTTCCATTTTTCTGGGATTTTCTTGACATTTCCTTTAAAATAAATCATTTATTTTGTTGCCAAATGGAAATAATTTATTTGATGGCCTTCCCAAGGGTATTTTTGGATGAAATTTCATGGGTAGACTCAGAAAAATATGAGGAATTTAATGGTTTAAATAGTTTTGTAAAATTCCTCATGGATTTATTTTTGATAATTTTATTGGCTTTGGGGGGTTTCTTTGCATAAAATGGGTCTTTTGCAGCATCTTTGATCTTTATAGGGGCACCATAATTTTCTCCATGCTCCACTGTATTTTTGAATAATTTTTTCATAATTTTTGGAGTTCATTTGGTATTTTCCATGGATTTTCTAATCCCCTCGTATTTATTGCTCCATGAGAATTATTCAATTATTTTCATGCTTTTTGGCACTATAAAATGAGGTCAAACAGTATGGTTGGGCCCTCATTCATTTATTGTTCTTCTGCCTAACTCCCCAAGAACCAAGTACAAATGTGGTTATTTTATTTTACTTGATAAACCATCTATTGAGATCCAGACTCGTAAACAAAACAGTAGTCTAATGTCTTTCATACTACAAACAATTAGCTACAACAAAAAAACTAACACACTTGATTGGATACTATATGAAAATTAAATGATGTTAGAGCCGTAGCCTATAATAATTCCCTTGTTGTATAACTTTAATCCTGCATGGACATGTAATCTGAATCGTTTGTAAACGATTCAGACCTGAGATAATAATAAAAAATTTCGAAAAAATATAAAATTTGTTTTCTCATAAGTTTTCAATATGAAGAATAAATTAAAAGATTCAGACCGATCATTTAAAATTTGAAATGTAAAAACGATCGTATTGAACATATTTCATCCGTCTTATATATTAGACTCTAACATTTCTCGGTAATAAATGCAATGGACAGATATCAGAATTCAACACGCGACTTGATAAAGCTTTTAGCGTCCTTGGTTTTAATTTCCAGTGGGGGAGAGCCGAATCTTCTCCCAGCCCTGTCTTAGTATAGTCGGTCGACGAATGAAGTATTTCTCCTCCAGCTTTTGAAAAATAAGGGTCAAGCCCTTATTTTTGACTGAAAAAATATTAAGTTTATATATGCATTTAATTATTTTATTTATTTATTGGTACGATTTTAGCTCGATTCCAGGTGGTTCAGAACCTGTTGGGTACAATTGCCAATCAATATAAAATGTCATTATAGAACTTTTTTTATAAACTCGAAGTTAATAAAGAATATAATAATAAAAAATATTCTAACTATAAAAAGACACAATATTAGTAAAATATCCCAACATCAGAATGTCAAAGAAATCTTGAGAATATGAAAGTGGTACAGACTGTCTAGGTCTCCTCTTATTTATTTATTCATTTGGTTTTTATATTTTTTATAATTAATGCAATCCAGGTTCCACTACGCCATTTTACCAACGAGTGAGTTCACAAACAATTCTGCGACCCGTTTATTTCGAGTTTCGAAAATTTTGTCTTTTTATGGTTCGTTTTCCTCATTTTCAATATTCGAAAAAAAATCTTCATTTTTTGTTTAAAATATTCATAGTACTAATGTAGTTGTACTTGGAACTCGCATTTTCTTGTCGAAAAAGCGTTGTCTTTTAGTAGTTAGATAAAAAAAAGGAATTACTTAAAGACAATTTTCTTATTTATCATCCCGCCATCCTTCTAAGAACATTTCCTCTGTATTTCTCCTCTTTCTCCTCTTTTCAGTAAGTAAGAAGGGAATCTCTTTTCTCTTCCTTCCTTCGACCTCTTGTCTTCCTTCCTCCAACATTCTTTCCTTTTTTTGGCCTTCCTCCCTCCGGCCTCCCTTCCTCTCTGTTTTTTGAATCATCTGTTTTTCTAATCCTAAAGATGTTGCAATAAGTGATCAACTAATAAACGAAAATGATCAATTTGTTGCAACAAAGAATCATCTTATATGTGTATATATTAGATACAATAAGATATCATCATTTTATAAATATAAATGATCAGATTGTTCTAATAAGGGATCATCTTATAAAGTTTTGTCAAATATAATAAGTGATCATCTTATACAAGTATAAATTATTAATTAGGTGTAACAAAGATCACCTTATTAGTGCGTTTATAAGATGTAATAAGGAATCAACTTGTAACCATAAATGCTTAATTAGTCGTAAGAGGGAATCACCTTAATATAAGCATATAAGGGATCAGTTTGTCGCAAATGAGATGGGAGGTTACGGAAGTGAGGCGGAGGAGACGCGATCGCCAAAAATGAAAAAGATGTTCCCAGCGCCCTTTCCATTTTTAATTGGGATTGATACAGATGGGTAAAATGGAGATTGCACCTATAACACCCAATAAAAAATACTATTTTTTTAAAAAGAAAATTAAGGTCAAATTCCATAACTTTGAATTGAATAAATAAAAAATTACAAATTACCAATTTCGGTTTTTATAAAGAACCTAAAAAATTTAAAAAGTCAAAACATAAAAAAAAATGAAAGAAGAAATGTTCTCTACAATTACTTCTTTAATGTTAACTTTTATTTTGTTAATAAAAAATAAAATAGAGTGAATAATTAAATCTGGTTATATAGGAACTCAAGTGATACAATGCTTTCAAAATAATTCCATGTTTATATGGATGGATGGAATTTACGAGCTTCGTAACACAAAAAAGCGACTGTGGATCCTTTTAAGATGAAATCACGGACTTGCCTAATCTATTATTATGTAGTTACATTATTTCAATCTTAACCGGACAACTCATGTATCAAAATAATAATAATAGTAAAATAAAAACAATTGTCTTTCATGAGATTGTAATGGGATTCCGATAGAGTTGTGCCATTTATGAGGCTCCTTTCAAATACTTCATCTGATGACCTCTGTTCAAGGTGAAAATTTCTCTTTACTAACGCTTGCCGAATATGAGCGAAGGCTAACATGGACCTTGTTTAGTGCTTGTATATCATTTTAACAACATCAATACATCATTTAGGTCTAGTGTTTCGATATAAACTTAAAAATTAATATGTGCAGGGTGGAAAATAAAATGCATCAGTTTTAATTAATTAGTACTTGAAAGTCCAGACCAAACTTGGTTTTCAGATAAACCAACACAAATTCTAAGTAAAATAATATAGTTGTTGATGTATCAAGCATACATATCCGTACTTCTGGTCAATCTTCTCAAGAGAAGCATATAAAAAATTATACACATGTTAATTATATATATATATTGAACAAACTTGGTTTTCAAATTATATATATATATTGAACAAAATCCAACTGTAAATTACAATTAGCAAAGAAACAAATAGGAAAAGAAAAGCAAAAAAAAAAAAAAAATCCAAATGTATAACCAACCATACAATAATATTAATATTCATAGACATAAAAAAAATGAGAAAAAAAAGAATAAAAAATTGTTTCAATCTTTTTATATCTTTAACCATCGTTTTGTACAAAATCCTTATATTTTACCATACAAAAGAAAAAATGCAATTCTTTTTCAACCATTTCATACGACATGCATTTTGAATGTACATATATGACTTTGAAGTACTATCTTTTATTGCACTCAATGTGCAAGAAGTTCGATCACAAATCCAGTATTTAGAAAGAAATCAACAGTGTTCTTACTTTCTCTTGTTTTTGCTTCCAACCAACAACAAGATGTAGAACAAAAACCGATAAAAGAAACCCCATGCTATTGTTACCCAAAGGCAATTCCACTTGCTGAGGTCCTCAACCGCATTCCTTTGCAGAATAGCAGGTCCATTTGAGGTGCAGGTAGTGTTGGTTAGGTTCAAATGGAGCGAGTTGCTTATACTGGCAAGAACTTTCAGCTTTGTAGACTCATTATAATGCCCGATTGGTGTGTTATTGAACATTTGTGTTCCTCTAACAAAACATTTGTTCGGATCGCTAAACTCATTCTGCATCACTGCTTGGTACGGGTACTTCACAAGAGAGATATAATGGAACCAGAGCCAATAGTCTGGAATCCAATCACGGTGGACAATGAACCCACTAAATATCCAATAGTAGCCTAAAATCGCAATCCCGATCGTTATGCCTATAAGAATGTTGGTAACAATTGTGGATAAAAAAGTGACGAAGCTATTACCTGCCCAGAAAGAGGAAAGTATGATCGCTGTGTAGAAAAAGAAACCGGTCATGCCACCATCTAGGCCAACTGCAAAAAAAGTGGTGATCGCGAAGCAGATTGAGAAAAAGATTAGTGGTAGAAAGCTGACAATTGCATTGGAAAGCACATATGAGGATTTGCGGTATGAATTGTGAGCCGTCTCTCTCAAGTAGATGTAACGCTCTTGCATAAACACCGGGAGTCCATCCACACACCCATAGTAGATGCTATTGAGGGCCATTGCAAAGAAACCCATCCGCTCCTGCACACCTTTTGGGGTATTATCAAGCTTCCAAAAAATGGTCGCAAATATAATACCAGTGATAAGATATGAACCGAGTCGGATCATGAAAACCTCTGGCATGCGATAGGTACTAGTGAAGGCGCGTTTCACTAGTACCCCCATCTCTATCCAGAATGGGTTTGTAAACTTGCGCACAGATACCTCTGATATACCAGTGGTGTCATTCGAGCCAGAAACCAGTCTGCCACTTGCAAAGCTAGAAGCAATCGCTTTGTCAAGAGGTGGGATGTCTCCTCGATAGGAAGAGAAAAGGTCTGGGTGCTGCCTTTTCCAACTCTTGTTAAACTCTACTAGTTCCATCGCACCATCCTTTGTTGCCTCCAGATCAAGGATTACGTCAAGTGCAAACTCAATAGGGCTCTCATTATCTGGTATCGGTTTGTCGAACTCTAAGAAGTACCTTGAGAGGCTGCTCGGTGGGCCATAGAAGACCGTCTGACCACGTGAAAGAAACAGGAGGCAGTTGAGGAGGTTGAGAATGCGATAGCTTGGTTGGTGGATGGAAAGAATCACAATACTACCTCTTATCGCTATCTCCTTGAGTACCTCAACCACCATAAATGCACTAGTTGAATCAAGGCCAGATGTTGGCTCGTCAAGGAACAGCAAGATTGGATCATGAACTATGTCAATGCCGATTGACACTCTCCTGCGCTCGCCACCTGAGACCCCACGATGCCCCTCATCTCCAATTATAGTGTTTGTTGCAGCCTCAAGACCGAGTTGGGTGATGAGTTCTTCAACACGTTTCTTCTTTTTCTCCTTCGACACAAAACGTGGCAGCCTAAATTCCGTTGCATACATAAGGGTCTCTTTCACAGTAAGCATGGGATAGAGAAGGTCGTCTTGCATCACATATGCAGATAGAACCTTCAGAAGACGACTCTCCAAATTGTCTCCATTGAGAGTAATCGACCCCTTCAAGCTCTCCCTAGCGATGCGATTCGCCAATGCATCAATTAGTGTTGATTTACCTGACCCACTAGCACCAAGAACAGCGAATATCTCGCCTTCTGTTGCCTCACCAGAGACAGAATCGAGTAGGGTTCGAACACGGGGACGTTGGACAGCAGAATCTTCTTTGTTGCTTTTGGATAAAGGAGAAAAAGATTGGATTTTGGTCTGGTGTACTTTGTAGGTTATGTCAGTGAAGGAAAGAACGAACATAGGTGGGCGGTCGATGCCGACCCTAGGGGATTGGGTTGCATTGGCAAAAGGGGAGATAAGGTGAGATGAGATTGGATTCGGTTGTAGTTCCATGCTGAGGTGCATGAGAATGTAGTAATGTTATGGCTTCTTATATCTCTTCTCGTGAAAGGAAGGTATTTATTTATTTAAACATACATTGAATTCTGTAACCTGTATTAATTCTGTAAGTCAAAACAATGAACGAATTTTTTTTCTTTAGTTCTCTTTCATGAATATTTCCGCGCTTTGTTTATTGTTCTCTACTGAAGAATTTCTCAAAGTGGCATCCAGCATTAAGTGATTCTTAACCAACTTAGTTTTTACTACATTATAAGTTTTTTTTTGTGGAATTAATGGTTTTTCACCTTTTCTATATATAAATGCACATGCGTTGTTTATGGCTCCTTTTGGATAGCTAGGAATAGCTAGAAATAGTTTATTCCCGACGTAAATTCTTATTCCTAACAAAAAAATTCATCCAAACAATATTTCTTATTTTTAAGAATAACAATTTTCTACATAACACTCTTCCCAATAACACTCATCTTTTACTTTTCACCCCAATAACACTCTTCTCAATAACCTTATTCCCAACTTACCATCCAAACAATATTTTTTATTCCCGGAATAGCTTCTTCCCACTCTTCCCGAAATCACAAATTTACGCTCGAAATAGATGGTGCTCTACATAATCAAAGACTTTCATGTTGCGGGTGTAAAACTTTTACGGTTTTTCATCCATTCTGAATGCTACTATAATTTGTCACATAAAATCGCCTCTGAAAAGCGTGGAATTCATTCTGAAAAAAGAAAAGTTCACTCGCACTTTTCTACCGCTATTTTGTATCACCTTTCGTGTGATGCTATTCTTATCTACAAATACATTACACCATTTTGCAAAAAAAAAAAATAAATAAATAAAGTACATTACACCAACGGGTTTCGACGGGCATTAAATAATATATATATACACACACATGCATAATGGAGGAACTTGGATAGCAAATAGTAGTGCTAAGTTGAGAATTTGTTGTTGATATGATTTCACAAATCACAATTTGAATATTTAATTTCCTATTTCGTTTATATATTAATATTCAGTTTAAAATAATGGCTTAGGTTATGTAAGAACTTCTCTAACGATTTGAGCTTTGTTTTAAACTTTACTATCAATAAAATATGATGATAGTTTGATGTCACTTAATTCCTATAAGCAAAGAAATATGAATAAAACAATAAGATTCAGATATTTGAGCATTAATATATAAAAAAAAATTACATTGGGAAAGTGAAAACTTATAAAATTTTGCAATAAGATTAAAGGAGGACACAGTACATAACTAATTTATCGAAAATAAAAGGACTAGGATAAAACAGATCATGTCCATGTAACTGAGCATCATGCATGTGCCATGGCTAAAAGGAAATGAAGAAAACCAGTGAGCTTAAACCATGAATAAATAAGATTAGAAACATTACAATTTTCATCAAATAAGACAACAATGTACCTTTCCTTTATGACGGCCTAAGGTCGTTTGATTCATCGTTAAGAATACAATAAGCAATAAGCTTTGCATCACGATCGATGTCCTCCTGAAACAGCATATATATGTACATATATTAGCCACAAAAACAAATTAATATAAAAATAGAAAATTTAATTTTTACCAAAAAAAAAGAAAAGAAAAAACACATACTTCTGTGAAACTAAAATTACCGCCAGTGATTATTTTGAACATGTACCGCAAGTCCGCAACATGTACAAACCACAAGTGAGAGAGTCTTCAGGCTGTTGCGGAACGCTTTTAATCCATTCAAATTGAAAATCATTGAAAGTTTGGACGTTGTAGTTGTACTTCCAATCAAAAAATGCGAGTAAGTTAGTAATCTTTTCAACCGTTGTAAATGCATGCTTTGACGAGCTGTAGAATGAATCGTACACAAACACGCGTCTCTCTCGCATATTTATGCATCCTAGCCACCAATGAATTGATTTGCAGAAGGGCAGCATGATCCAGCGGTACTCGAGAAAGTTGTCTTCGAATAAGAACCTCAAATGATCCAATTTCCCCAATCTCTTGCAATCGATGAATTGCTGTTCATATATATGAAAAGAGAATTAATTAGACAGAAGTTAAATAATTTAAGAATAATTTAATTGAATTAACAAAAGAAGCATATGTATATAAATATATAAATATATATTTCATAAATATAAGACATGGAAAAAGGGAACTCGATGATATCTAAACAAACTTGGGAATTATGACTAAAAATTTGAAACATAAATTTTAGTGTACAAAATTTGACAAAGAGGTTTTCTTTTTTTTTTTAAGACTCGAAATTGATAAATAACTTAAATTAATGTATATTGGAAAATTAAATTCATCAATCAAACAGAAAAAAATGCGTAAAGAAAAAGAATTTTGAGAATGACAGTCCAAGATATGAGAAAACGTACGGTTTCAGTTGAATTGAAGCAGAACCATTTGTCATGTGCATTGACGTCACGCCGCATGATGCTTATACCGATGTTAATAATCTGAAATATACAATACTAAAAGAATAAATATTAAATACACACAATTGATTATGATTTGAGATGTACTTTATTTAAAAGTAATGCTGTACTACATTAGTTGGAAATAAATACTCACACCTAATCCACTATGTTTTCAACTAATGATGTATATTCAAAATGCTCATTTAAACGGCGGGGCGGGCGGGCGGGCCGGGGGTGGTGGGTGGGGATGTAAGCGATCGCCCATGGAGCAAATCATCCAGTTGCTCATTCCTGCAACTCATTGTATCATTTGTGCAGCACAATGCATCCTTCTCATGGCTGGTTCCGAGCCAATGCATAGCAAATAAATCCGCCAACTGCTGCACCGAATCTGTGGCAGAAAAGTAGGCTGTCTGACGTTGTCTCCTGGTAGCAATTGAGTCAGGGCTTAACTGCAACAGTGTTCTGTCAAATGATCGCCTAGTGTTTCCATGCGGCACAAAATACGGCGAGTTAATGTTCATGTACCGATCGCAAAATTCCCCGTATGGTAGTCTTTCAGCATAGTTGTAGAAATACACAGCTAGAAAGAACCGGACGTATCCAGTGAAGGAGAAACGGCAGATACAACGCATAGTATTAATTAGTCAGTTAGTTTGTTAACAGTGACATTGTTGTAATTATTTAGAATTTGAGACTGAGACTGTACGCTATCTATAAGCTGTAAAGTTCTCTATGTAATGTAACAATTCATTAAGAGAATTACTTATCTTCCTCAATCTTTCTCTCTTTTATAAATCCTTATATGGTATCAGACGCACAAATTGAGCTTGTGCTCTACACAAGATCCAATCAAGACTTATTCTTTTCTCATCCCACGATGTCAGATGCTGAAATACTATCCAATCCTTTCTCAACTATGGCGATTAATTAGAGATCAACCGATATAATTCGCTCACCAAATCAAGATCAATCTCTCCGCTGACAACTTTCTTCTCTGGAAATCCCAAATTGTGCCGGTGATGAAAGGTCATGGCCTCATGCATTTTCTTGATGGCTCCAAACCAGCCCCAAATGAGCTAATTTCTGGCAACAATGGCGACAGCACAATCAATCCTCTCTTTGAACTCTGGGAAAGACAAGACCAACTCATTCTGGCATGGATATTCAACTCCATTTCTCCCCAAATCTTGACACAAGTTGTCAATTGTACTACATCAGCTCAACTCTAGACGAGTATACAACAGATTTATAACTCTCAGTCCATGGCCAAGATTCTTGATCTCAAGCTCCGCTTACAAACTATCAAGAAGGGAGGTGACACGTGTGCTCAGTACTTACAAAAAATTCAAGAAACTGCTGATCGTCTGCGCAGTATTGGCTCCCAAGTAACTGAGCAAGATCTGATCTCTATACACTTCAAGGACTGGGAACAAAATATCAACATTTTGTCACAGCAGTCTCTATGAGACCTGGTGAAACCACCATGCTTGATCTTCAAAGCTTTATTCTGGCACATGAAGCCAGGATTCAAAACTCCCTTCAAACCAGTACTGCATTTACAATAAATCAAGGTCAGACCAGTACAGCTGCTACTCCTGTATCTGAAGCTCTTTATACTAGTACCTATGCTCAGAATCACACAAGACCACCGAATCAAAATCAAGGGTTCCGAAACAACAACAATCCCAGAAGTAGAGGCAGAAACAACTTCAGACGACATGGCAGGGGCGCAACAACTACAATCAGAACCCCAACCATGAAGACACTTACTGTCAAATATGCACCAAATGGGGTCATTCTTCCCTGAAGTGCCACAACAGGTTGAACATTGCCTTCACCTGTCCCAGTCCAACACCTTCTCAACCACAACAAGCTCTTATTGCTGAACCAACAGCACCTACACCTTCTCCCACCTGGTTTTTAGACTCTGGTGCCACAACCCATGTCACTCCAGAGCTCAACAACCTCTCCTCACATCAGGTGTATACTGGTTCAGACATAGTGCATATTGGCAATGGTTCAGGTTTGCACATTTCACACATTGGCTCTGCAATTTTAAATAATAGGAAATTGATTTTAGGCAATGTCTTGTGTGTTCCTCATATTACTAAAAATTTACTCAGTGTCTCTTAACTCCTCAAAGATAACACTATTTCCATTGAATTAACTTCCAATTCTTATTTTTTGAAGGACAAGGAAACCCAGAAAACTCTTCTGCTTGGCTCTCTTAGTAATGGCCTTTATTTAATTGACATGCCACATTCTTCTCACCATCTTCTTCATATCTCTCATACCTCTGCTGACAACTGGCATCAAAGGCTGGCCCACTGTAACAATGCTATTATTCATGCCCTTCATAGGACTAATAAAATTTCTTGTTCATCTTCTCAATTTTCTTTCTGTAAAGATTGTACAAGAGCAAAAGCTCATAGACTTCCTTATTCCCCCTCCACCTTCATTGTATCTGCACCCTTACAATTGATTCATACTGATGTATGGGGCCCAGCTCCTATTCTCTCTCATAATGGAAATAGATATTATGTTCTTTTTACTGATCATTTTTCCAGATATAGTTGGGTGTATTTTTGTAATTGCAAGTCTGATGTTGTGAAGGTCTTTATTCAATTCAAACTAAAAGTTGAGAATCTCCTATCTCACAAAATTAAAACTATTCAATGTGATGGTGGCACTTAATTCAAGCCCAGTCCAAATTTTCTGAAATTTCTTTTTAACTGTCTTGTCCCTAAACACCTCAACAGAATGGTCTGGTTGAAAGAAAACACAGACATCTTGTTGAACTTGGTTTAGCCTCTATGTACCAAGCTCACATACCTTTACAGTACTGGGACACAATTTTTGAGAGCACCCTCTTTGTGATCAACAAACTGCCATCCACACCAAACTCCATGGTTTCACCCTTTACAAAACTTGTTTAAAAAGGAGCCTGACTACAACTTCCATCACACACTTGGTTGTGAATGCTTTCCATTACTTAAACCTTATAACCACAACAATTGCAACCAAGGTCAGAATCTTGTGTCTTTCTGGGTTATTCAGCCAAACACAAGGGATACAAATGCTACAACATAGCTTCTGACAGACTTTACATATCCAGAGATGTCATTTTCAATGAAACAGTCTTTCCCTTTGCCAATGCTACCCCTGCTCCTCTCTCCCCCAATTCATCTATCAATGAGTTTCCTCTCACTCTCCTTCCACAATCACTTCATACTTCTGTCCCTACCAATCCCTCACCTCCAGTCACTTCACCTATTCCCCAAACAATCATACCAGCACAGCCTGACATCATTACTACTACTTCAGTGCCTCAAAATCAATCCACACAACCTATCAATCATTATCCCATGGCAACCAGATCCAAGACCAACAATGCCAAACCCAAAAAATTCCCTCATCACCAATTATACAACTCAACAGTGCAATCAAATACTGACATCATCCCCACCTGTTACACCAAAGCTGTCAAATCTCCTCACTGGCGTCATGCCATGGCAGTTGAACTGGAAGCACTTGCTAAAAACAGTACTTGGCAACTAGTTGACCCTCCACAGCATACAAATGTAGTGGGGTGTAAATGGCTGTTCAAAATTAAAAAGAATGCAGATGGCACAATTCAGAGGTATAAAGCCAGACTTGTGGCTAAGGGTTATACTCAAGAAGAAGGGCTTGATTACTTTGAAACTTTCAGCCTAGTTGTCAAACCAACAACCATAAGAGTTGTGCTAACTATTGCTCTTGCCAGTCGCTGGCATATTCACCAACTTGATGTCAACAATGCTTTTCTGCATGGTGACTTGGAAGAAAGCATTTATATGCAACAGCCACCTGGTTTTGTAGACTCCCTTTACCCACATAAGGTGTGCCTACTCAAGAAAGCTCTTTATGGTCTTAAACAAGCACCAACAGCATGGTTTCATAAGCTCAAACAATTTCTACTGCTCAATCACTTCCACAGTTCTCAAGCTGATAACTCCCTATTTATCTTCAACCAGAAAAACATCACCCTTTATGTACTGGTGTATGTAGATGACATCATACTAACAGGCAACAACACTCAGGCCATCCAATCATTCATTCCGACCCATCACAATGCTTTATCCATCAAAGATTTGGGCCATATTCACTATTTTTTAGGAATTGAAGTTGTTGCAGCCAACAACTCCCTTTTCCTTACTCAGTCTCAGTATATTCAACAGTTACTAGAGACAAACAACATGGCTGCAGCCAAGCCTTGCAAAACACCCATGTAGGCAGGACTTCAACTTTCTAAGCATTATGGTACCAGATTGTCAGATCCACATTCTTATAGGAAGCTAATTGGGTCACTGCAATATGCAACTATTACCAGACCAGAGATCACCTTCACAGTTAATAAACTGTCCCAATTCATGGCAGATCCTACTGACATTCACTGGCAGGCAGCAAAAAGATTACTCAGATACCTCAAAGGTACAATAAACCATGGTCTTCAACTGCAGTCTTCAAGTTCTCTACAACTGCAAGCATTTACAGATGCTGATTGGGCAGGGTGTCCTGATGACAGAAAATCAATAACTGGCTATGCAGTATTTCTAGGATCTAACCTCATCTCTTGGTCCTCAAAGAAACAAACAACTGTTGCCAGGTCCTCTACTGAAGCTGAGTACAGAGGTATGGCCATGGCAACAGCTGAACTCATATGGTTACAATCACTGCTGTCAGAACTACAAATACCCATGCCATCTCCTCCTATCTTATGGTGTGATAATTTAGGAGCTACTTTTCTTGCTGCCAATCATGTGTTTCATGCCAGGACTAAACATATTGAACTCGACTTTCACTTTGTCAGAGAACAAGTGGCCTAAAAAGACTCACTGTTAAGTTTATTTGCTCTGCTGATCAACTGGGTGATATCTTCACCAAGAGCCTACCTTCTCCACGTTTTAACTCTATTGCAAGCAAGCTCACTGTGTCAGAAAACCCACTGAGCTTGAGGGGGGCTGTAGAAATACACAGCAATAAAGAACTGGACGTATCCAGTGAAGGAGAAACTGGAGATACAACGCATAGTATTAATTAGTCAGTTAGTTTGTTAACAGTGGCATTGTTGTAATTATTTAGAATCTGAGACTGAGACTGTACGCTATCTATAAGCTGTAAAGTTCTCTATGTAATGTAACAATCCATTAAGAGAATTACTTATCTTCCTCAATCTTTCTCTCTTTTATAAATCCTTATATGGTATCAGACGCCACAAATTGAGCTTGCGCTCTACACAAGATCCAATCAAGACTTATTCTCTTCTCATCCCACGATGTCAGATGCTGAAATACTATCCAATCCTTTCTCAACTATGGCGATTAATTAGAGACCAACCGATACAATTCGCTCACCAAATCAATATCAATCTCTCCGCTGACAACTTTCTTCTCTGGAAATCCCAAATTGTGCCGGTGATGAAAGGTCATGGCCTTATGCATTTCTCTCTTAATTTAGTATCTTAATTAGTAAGACAAGATGATAGTAATTTTTTATATACACTATATATATTGTATGCCCCTGTTTTGAAAAGTTTATTCTGAAACGAACTGAAAGCAATTAGACAAATTAAGGCGACCTAGACTATGGCTTGAATACCTTACAACTAATATGTAAGAAGTCAGGGCCTAATTTTTGACATGAGTATAGGACAAAGTTTATTGCTTTTACTAATGCTTCCAATTTAGGGCCTAATTTTGATATGAGAATTACTACAAGGTTTATTGCTTTTACTAATGCTTCCAATTTAGGGCCTAATTTGGACATGAGAATTAGTACAAGGTTTATTGCTTTTACTAATGCTTCCAATTTAGGGCCTAATTCTGACATGAGAATTAGTACAAGGTTTATTGTTTTTACTAAAATTCCAATTTAGGGCCAATAGTAAGAAACCTAGCTTCCCTCTAATTCAAACATCGATGGAGATACGAGTGCTGGCAATGCTTTAGACATTTTACATAAATCAGGATGATAGAAAATAGGAAATGCATTAATTTTTAACACTGCTTCAATTAAAGCAAGATCCATTTTAATGTAAATGGATTACTGGATATAGGTATAAGGTACATGGCAAGAACAGAACAACTACATCTCAAGCAGTGGTCGCTAGACTGTTAGTAGAAATTGTTAGAAAGTGCCTAATTTTAATTTTTAAACTAACATTTAGCTTAATTAACAATTAAACATAAGAGGAACTAGTGCTAGAATCATTCACACATCAAATCCATGAGAAATAAGGAGGAGATTTATACCTCTCATGAAATTGCATTCATGAGGCTCGAATCCTTGGCATGGGAGTCGATGGGGTGCGTGCTCCACCACCTCCACCATCTATGGCGCCTCAAGCCCACCAAGGAGCTAACCACGAGCTCCGAGAAAGTGCTAGCTTTCAAGAGCTCCTAGCTAATCCCCTCTATGAACTTCTTCATCCTATTAACTATTTTAATGGAGGAGAAGAAGGAATGGAGCTCAACACATGAGCAAGAGAGGAAGAGAAGAAGGGTGGCGGCTAGGAAGAGAGGAAAGAGAAAGTGGATGGAGGCTAGGGCTTTCCCAAGAGGTGACCCCTTTATATAGCCAACAACTCTCATCATCTCTTTGAACTAATTACATGTATGCCACTAGGGCTAGCCGAAATCTATAGGGCCCATTTTGGGCTACATCAAATGTTGCAATGGCCTAATAGATTATCCCATTAATTGCTCCTTCATCCTTCCTCAAATCGGACATTTAATTAATTAAATAACTAGAAGCCCAAATAGCTCAAACTAATTAAAGTGTGTTGAACACAATTAATTATTAACTCATTAATAATTAACTTTGGATTAGCTAATGTATTAATTTGTTTCCATATGATCATTTTGACTTAATTAATTATAACGGTTCACAACGGTATATAATTAATTAATCAACTTATCATATTTCGCAACACTCATTGTTGTGAATAAACAAATAATTCACCGTGTGGATAGAGTCCTATTTGTGCGACCCTATTGAGGATTTATGTTATGTTGGCCATGAAAATAATCGTTATTTATTTCCAATAATCATAAGCTGTATCTAGCAACACATTATGATTCCCAATTCGCATAAATAATGTACCGTTACAATATCTTAATCCTGCACAAGAAAAATAAGTATTTTCTTTCTGATTCTTATGTCACATGATATCATTGTATAATCCAAGATAGGAGTGTGTCATTCTTGCAGATTATACATTTCTTGATCTAGAGTTGATCGTCTAGTTTGCATGCATACGATCCAACTCCATCAAGGGGCCCAAACAGATATCATCACTCATTAAGTGTATTAATGAGGGACATAGGGTTTTCTTGGTGAACAACTTTTCCCTGCACAATTCAAGAGAGCATAAATAAAGTCGGTATAGCAGCCTTTATCAAGAATCAACGTTAGACGATATTTATAGAACCTATCCTCATCTGGAAAAGTTGAACATCTCAAACTTAGAATCAAACTCATATGAAATAAATAATGACACATAACACAATCCATATGTTTATTTCATTGGGTCAAGTCCTGTACTATGTTCCAATAACATACACATATGCAATTAAGTTGGTAACTCCTTACCTATGATTTGTAGAACTTAATCATCACTTAACTTGCATACTAATCTTTTATGATAATTAATGTTCCTTGTTAATTATCAAGATTATGGACGATTTAGATTTATTATTGTCATTCTAATGAATGATCCACATAGATCTACAATTCAGATCATCAACCTGAATGGTCTGTCAACAATAAACTCTAGGAACAAATGATTGAAATCATCATTAACATAAACTAAGAAAATAAGTCATTAAATATTGACTTCTAGGACATAACTCCAACAGAAATGGGATGAAATGCCTCTATGGATGATAGACCCACAAGCAGTCAGAATTGACACATTTCTTTTGTATACTTCGTGGATAAAAGTGTAAATAAGCAAGGATAATCAACTGCTTGGTTCCTTACATCATGGAACTTCCATGACGATACAAGGGATGTTCAGTTTCTCATATAGTCGATAATGACTTGCCACATTATATTATAGGATAATATAATAGTGGAGGAAGCAGTGGCTGAGATAAACACAATGTACGGGGTCAATTGACCCCATTGATTTATAAAACATAATACCATGTGTTTAAAAGTTCACACTTGCAAAATGAAAAATTTTGTAGATATGCAATATTTGAACTCCATAGATATTCAAAAGATGTCGCACTAGTGAACACCATATTGGGTTTGAAAAATTTATTCTTGTTGGAAAAAAAATTATTTATATAACAAATGTATATTAGACTGTCACAAATATTAATTTTTGTCTTCTGGAATATTTCATGAAATTTCACTTTTAGTAAATGATAGCACATGCATATTGAACTTCAATATGTAACTTTACAATCTACTTTGATAATATATAGAATTTTTGTTTATTTAATTAAATATTACAAAAAATTAAGATAATCAGTAACCAAAAATTTTTATCAATCGAATTAATTTCTTTTATTTTGTTGTTTGTTTATGATATTTCATCTTCTGATGATTTCAAACGATGAAAGTTCAAAAATTAAATTAGAAGACAAAAAAAATCAATTTAATTTGTAATTTTTATAAAATTGTTCTATATTTTGAGTACTAATATTTTTCATTAAAATTTTTAAGTACTTTATTGGAATAAAATCGAAATGAATTGTAAAATATCTCCAACAATTGTTAATGTCTAAATTGTCGATTGCACGATCAAAAGTACACTAATAATCCGAATAGCCATGGATGAGTTTTTCCAAGGTCATTGGATATGTAATCAGTCATAATGAATGATTTAGATTTAGCACAAATAAAAAACTCGTCCAAAACAGAATTTTTCTAATATATATATTGTATGAATTTATTTAATTTTTTAGAATATTAATACTAAAAATTGTTGAACCCATTGTCAAATTTTCTGGCTCCGCCACTGGGAGGAAGTGAGCATGCCTATCCTTAGGCCTACAAAATAGTTATTTTTGTTTAACCGTTCCATTTTGCACCTCTGAAACGATCAATGAAACAAAAATGAGTTTCGTTTGATAAGCAAAGCAATCAACAAAACCAGATCCAATTTCGTGACATAAACAAAACGGTTAACCAAACAAGCCCATTTTGTTTCGTTTATTTTTATTTTACCGTTTATTATTTAAATACAAGTAATAAATAAATTATATATAAAGAGATGGAGTCAAAAGCAACCCTAACTCTAGAACTTTCCTCTCCGTCTCTCTCTAAAGTGGCGTCATGTCTTTTCATCTCCTCTCTCGGTCTTTCACCTCAGATCCCTCTCTTCCTCTCAGTCTCTCAAGCATGCTCAAGAAGAGCTAACAAGAGGCAGACAACCTATCCATCTCTGTATGTCTATCTCTTGGTCGATGCACGCTGCCTGAGGCATTCACGTTTGAAATTCCTCATTTTTATTTGTTTCGATGAAATCCTCATCAATTGTTCATCTTTTTCTCGAAATCCTAACTTGATTAGACCCCTGATTACAACTCTCTATCACTTTGTTTCCAAAATCCTAACTTAAAAGGTTCGAGAAACGTTATAATTGCTAGTAGTTTAGGTATTCGACAGATTGGTGGATAAGGTAGTCAACTAGTAAGAGTCTGTTCTGCTTCAAGCAATCATGAAGGATCATTGTGTATATAAGATGAAGAAAAATGACAAAAAGGAAGGATTGAAAAGAGAAAGAAAAAGAAAGAGATATTTTTTTATGTCTATTTTTCATTTGAAATATGTTATTTAGAATTTGTATTTTATTTTTTTGTGTTCTTTGTAGATATATAGGAAGAAAGGAAAGGAAAAAAAAAAAAAAGAGAAATAGAAAGGTACATTGTTCTTTGTTCTAATTTTACTTTTTTCGTGTTCTTCAATCTGTTATTTTTTTATTTTTTTTCTTGTATTCTTTGTTGAACAAAGGTAAGAATGAAATAGAAATTGAAAGAGCCACAAAGAGGTATTGTTATTTTAATTTTTTTTTACACATGAATATAACCTTTTAACTTTGCAACACATCACTTCTTTAAAGTTTTTGCAAATGATCCATAATCTTGTTTTAGAATGCCATCGAGGACCACTATTAGATTAGATTACATGGTTGTTTATGAGGATGTGAGTTTTAAGTTATATGAATTATTAGGTAAAATGGATTGTAAGTTTAGTTTTACTAGTGATTTATTGACATGCAAGAATAAAAACAGGGGTTTCATGTATCTTGCTTATCATTACATAGATGATAGTTGAATATTGAGGAAAAGAATTTTTAATTTTACAACACTTTCCTCTCCATAAACTGGCCATCACATTTCACAGGCCATTTATGATAAGTTGGTTTATGGAACTTCAATAAGAAAGTCTTTAGTGTAGTATTAGAAATTCATCTGTTAATGTTGCCATAAAAAAATTCATGAGTATGACTCCATTTTTCATCAAAGATGTGGATGAAACATTTTGAATCTGATTGTACAAGATGGTTTGACTGTGATGTCTAGTCAGATAACTAGCATTAGGGAGACAATTAAATATATTAGGCATTCATAGAAATTGCCAACATCTCAAGTCTACATTTAATTTCTTTATAATTAATATTTTTTTCATGTCTAATCTCTTCTTTATTTTTGTGGTCAGGTAAATGCTCCTAATAAGAAGTTAGCATGGGATGTGCAGTCCATAAAGAACTTTACTTACCTTATGCTTGAGTTAGCATTGAAGTTGAGGATGTTATCAACAGTTATACAACCATAGATAAAAGGTACCATTTATATACAACTAAACAAGATTTGGATAATGTGCAAGCCCTACATGAGCATTTGAAAGGGTTTTAGATGCAACATTAAAATTTAATGGGGCCAAGTATCTATTTTGAATTTATTTTTTTCTGAACATGAGATATATCTTAATATAAGAAAAAATGGATGATAGTAACATATCCCTTTATTGAGATGGGCAAGCAAATATGTGCCAAGTGGGACAAGTATTGGACCACTCGAAATGTTTTTGGCAATTGCTTATGCTCAAGATCTTAGGAGTAGGATGACAGTGGTTGAGTATTACATCAAAATGATGCATACTGAATATATTGCAAGATTCATATATGGCCAACTTGAAGTAATGCTTTGATAGCATCTTCAAGAAATATTTTGCTGGCACACACCATGGCAACATAGAACCAAATTGGCAACACGAAGTCAATGTATCTAACTAGAAGCAGTGCATATTTATTTTTTCTTTGTGAACATTTAAATTAAATAAGTTGGTTTTAGTTTTAGAAGATCAAAGTCCGTGAGTAATAAACAGGCTGGTTTGAAAGTTTTCTTGTATGTTAAGAGATCATTGGGCCTATTAAGTCTGAGCTAGATCAAAATATGAACCATTTGATGAAACTAGCTTGGATGATGACTTTAACATCCTGTCATGGTGGAAGTTGGAAGGGAAAAAGTACCCAGTAATGACCAAGTTAGCAAGGGACATATTTGTTGTACTAGTGCTATCAGAGTCTATCTTCAATAGTGCTGGTAGAACACTGAGTCCAATTAGAAACTCTATAACTGACGAGAGCATGAAAGTTCTAACATGTGCTCAGGATTGGTTTTGTGCTTCAGTGGTTGGTATTATGTTTTCTTAAGTAATATGTTTTCGATTCAGCTTTGATTGAGTCTATTACTAACTTTGTTGTGTTTGCTATTAATATAGAATGGTGGTCAAATTAGTGATGTTTTATGGCCCAAATTAGTGATATGTTTTATGGTCAAATTAGTGATGATCAACTAGAAGATTATTTGTGACATTGCAAGTTAGTGTTGATGTTTGGATATGAATGAATATATATGTGTGTTGTAAGTTCAACAGAATTGATTTTATATTTTTCATATAGTACCAATTTTGGTTGATTGGATATGAATGACTAGGCAATGATGTTGAGTATTCATAAAATTAGGACTAAAAAAATGTTTGCAAGTTTAACAAAGGGGCTTATTTAAATATGAACGGGTCAATAATGTTGGGTATCAATTAGAAGGGAAGGGACTTTGACATGGTTCAGTATGGTTCAAATAATCCTGTAAAGTTAGATCTTAGTTGGAAAATTTTATATATTTTTTCCTTCAGTATTTATGTTAGATTGTTGTTTAATATGTTTTATGCATTTTTTTTATCGTATGTTGCATGTGTATTAATATGTTTTTTTTATATTATTTTTTATTATATATAGCATGTTATTTTAATATGTTTGATGCATTTTTTTATCATATATTTCTCTTTATGTGGTTCAGTAATGATTAAAAAAAATTGATCGTTATAACTATTTTGATCGCTATTTGAAACGAAACAGTTAACAAAAAAAATTTTACTTACGTTTAAAAATAAAACCAGTTAATGAAAATATAACTTCTTTCGTGCTTAAATGAAATGATTAACGAAAGTGTTTACTAAATTCCGTGATCGTTTCCAACGTTATATAAGTCTACCTATGCCTTGTGCATAGTTTTTGCAAGTGAAAACCACTTACAAGTAAACTTTACATCAATACTACACAACAGTGTCGGAGATAAAAATTATCTCAAGGGCTCAAGTATAATTTTTGTAATTTAGCTACTTTTTTCAAAAATAAAATTACCTTTTCATATGTTGTTCTTTGATGTTTTTCATCCATGAACTTTTGTACGAAGTTTTAAATCCATTATTAGCTGTAAAAAGTTACAAACATCATTTCAAAATCTTCTCTTCAAAAGAAAATATAAAACACCAGAATTTTTTTTGGTGCGCCTCTTGTACTTAACATTTTTTTTTTTAAGCATTGAAAACAAATAAAACAAATATTTTTGACAGCATATCTTTCTATACATTGAGACACAAATAAACAAGTATGAAAATGTAATGAAGGCATTTTTTTATCAATGCTAATCATATTTAGAATTTAGTAGAATTTAGTATGTACCTCCTCTAGATCTTCTCTTCGGATATGATGGTGGCACTTCCAATATCATTATTGTGTGCCGCTTCCCTGGAAAATAAAAAGAACAAAAAAAAAAAAACATGGAAGATAAATATGGCAATTTGCAGCACAAATAGCAACGTAATTTTTTTATGACATTAAAGGTAAATCCTATCCTTAGCATTTTTTTCACTTAATTTCTGAATCAAAATAACATTTTAAAGCAATTGCGCAAAAAGTATGATAAGAAGTTTATAGCAACAAAAATAGAAAGAAGATAAATAAACATACTAGTAGCTTGTTCAGTCGGTCTTCTGTTAGCATACTGATGTTCTGCTTCTTCGTTCCTCTCAGTCTCAGCCTAATGTAACAACAAAGTAATAATATAGGAGTATTACAGAAATATCGACAATTAGGTATCCTCACCCTAAACATTTGCAATATATGAACTCTCTTACTGATAGATATAATAAATAAATTAAAATCAGGACTCTCAACGATCCGGTGACTCTTTCCCCTTATTTGACCAATTCGGTTCAAACTGTACTAAAATTTATCCAACCGAATTTTTATTTGATTTTCCATAAATACAAACCAATTAGATTAAAGAGATCCACCAATCATAATATATACTAGCATTTTGTTCCATTCGATTTTTTTAGTTTCCAATTATTATAAAATCGAAACACACATAAACCTAAATCCAACTTAAAAATTAAAATTGAAATCAAACTCAACCAAATAAATCGAATAATCACACAATTTTATATAAAAAATATATTTTGGTGGAACTAAAACCAAATTATCCTAGCCGCATGGACACTCCTACTCATTACTTCTCTTTATTCATATGGAAATAATGAAATATCTGAAAATCGACATTCACTTGCTTACCCATAACCTTTGATTGTTTCCTTCTAGTTTTTTTCCGTTTTGATGCGTAGGTTGATCATCTCGGTTATCCATAAAGTGATGGAAATTCACGTAATTTTTTAGGAAAAAACCCTAATTTTACTTTACGGCACAGTTGGCGGCGATCGCAATTGAGGAAGATGAAAGTTAAAATGAAAAGAAAGTGATTATATTTTATAAGAAAATTTTATATTGGACTTAGTTTTTGCAACGTCAAAATCTGGATCGTTCGTTAAAAATTATGAACCGTTCTGATTGATTAAGCGTTAAACCTGGCCAGTAGAAAAATTGTAGTGCACTACAAAATATCCTATTTTATATTCTCTACACATTATTTAGGAAAATTGAATGTATACCCTCAATTTTTGTCTATTTGGATATATACCCCTCAAATCATTAAATTTGGATATTCACCCTTCAAATCTTATAAGTTATAGATACTTATCCTTGTGACTGATTTTAATGATAAGTAAAACATTAAGAATTAATTTTAAAAATTGCCCTTGCCATGCCCGTCTTTCATACTATAAGCAAACTCATTCATGTCCTCTTCCCATTCATCCCTTCGCATTCCTGAAAAATCAAAATGAACTTTTTCAAGCAATAATCAATTAAGAATCCCGATTAATCAGATCTCCTAGTGGATTTAACGAAAAAGATCGTTATTGCAGAAAAACAAAAAATCAAAGGCCGTCAATTTTATGATTGCTTGTCGTTATATTCACTTGTAGGTTTGCATCATTTAATTTTGAATTTTTTTAACAATTCTTTTGCTCAATTATTATCTTTCGAGAGATGGAACTATGTAGTATGCTCCTCTGAGTGATCTCTGTGTGGAAATATTGGGAAATAGAAGAGAAGTTGTCTTCAATACATTTGATCAAATAGTGTAACGAGAAAAATATAGAGATGTGATTAGACATGTGATAGTCTAATAGACAACCGGAAAAGACGGGGAGAATTTTGTCGGAGAACTTTGGGCTCTACACTCAATTTTCCGTTTTTTTTTTTTTTTTTAACGATAGAGTTTTCTTCATTACTTGTAAAGTAATCAAATATAAATTAGAAGGTCGACATAAGAGATTAAAATGGAACCTTTATTAATTTTACCCCTTTTAACAAAACATCCATCATTTTTGCTACAAACTATGGTAGAATATTCCAAAAATGACAAGTTTTAAAAAAAAAATTGAAAAAAATAGTAAAAAATTTTCAAAAAATGTAAAATTTTGTTTGCTATGAGATTCAATATATAGATTGGAGTGGTTAATTTAGATTTTTCAATTTTTAAATTATCGATCAAAACAATCACAATGCACGAAACCTTCTATGCATCATGGTTCCAATAGAAATTAATTCTCATAAAAACTAAAGTAAATAAATAAACTGGGAAAGAGGTCGTTTGGAATTGAAAGAGATAATTATTTCAGAGAAATAATTTAGAATTTAATTCGAAACATTCATGTGAAAATTTTTCGTTCTCTTATAATAAGCTATTCAAACATTTAAAGTAACATTGAAATCGACTTTTGGATGTGAAAATGTTTTAATGAAGAGGTGAATAAATTGAGCGTTGATAACTTGATATTAGCTTCTGTGTTATTTGCGTGTACGTTCCTGGAGCTCTTGATGTCTCTATTATTATTAGTTTATTACTGAACTGCATATATAAGAAACATAAAACAACAAGAGGCTTAAGATATTTTTTCTATTCCTTTACTCATCAATCGTCTGAACCGTCTTTGAGATTTACACATCGATAAGTCACAAGAGTTTCTGTCGAACGTGGTCTCTCCAAAAATCCTTTCTGGGATTCTTCTGTGAGGCTTTGTGTGCGCTACTAAGCTACTTATGCCCTCGGCCCTCAGGTTTATAGTATTGCCCAAAAAGGAAATAGTAGGATGTTTGCAGGGTTTGTCTGAGAGGAAAGATGCAGAAAATCTAGTCCCTGTTATGTTTTTTGAATGCTATGTACTTGCCTTTGTGTACTTCCTGCTGATTCTATCCCAAAATACAAGAGTCACTTCTTCAAATTCGACTCTATCACCTTCGAGCAGTGCGCTCTAGATGTTCGAGGAATTGCCTCAATGGCTTTCTCCACAGCATTAATTAACAATCCATCCTTCGTTTCCTTTTCTCAAATCCAATATTTTATGGCAGCAGTTTTATGTGAAATGGGAAAAAGAGGGTGTGAGCCTGACATAGAGACCTTTACCACATTAATCAAGGCTTTCTGCATTGATAGTGCTCGATGAAATCTCTAAGAGAGAAGCCATTATGTGGTGGGTACAAGTTGCATTACTCATCAGTTATTAAATATTTGGTGCTTTATTTGAAATAATAACAAATATCAATAATAATGATAACTGTGTAATGAGCTAATATAATGATTTGCATGGCCAACTCTTTAGATATATGGCAGAATCACGCGAGAATGTATGATTTAAGTTCCCTCGTAGTTAGTTGAATAGGTATGATAAATTATAATAGTTTCCTGTTAATAAGTGATATACAGGATAAAAAATTGACTTATTCTATTTTTCATTTGGCAGCAGATAGAGAAGCTTAATTTAGATCGGAGTTTGTTTATATATTCGTCAGACACTCGACTCACAACCGACCAACAGACCACATGACAGATTTATTTTCCAGTAAGTACCTCATTTTTCCTCCTAATTGTTTTTCCCCATTCAAGCTTACCAAAGCAACTCCTCCATTGCCCTTATCTTTGTCTAATCTGCTGTCTTCTATAGCTGAGTTGAGGCGAATAGATATATGTCGATACGGGAACAAATTGTAAATATTATTTATGTTCTTTCGGCTGAGGGTCTTCTACTTGTACGGATAAAGTGAGAAGCACACTCCTCAATTGAAACTTTTCAAAAGTTGACTAATTAGGCAATTACAAACCCAGACCTAGCAAAAATTATAAGATCGATTGGAAACTAATTGTTTATTTTTGCGTTACCCGGCAGTTTACATTCTGAAATCGAAGTTTTTAACAAAATCAAGCCTCAATACAAACGTGAATATCAAATTAATCGCTGGAATCAGTCAGAGATCAGAATAGACGGTGTTGGTGATGACTGTTGAGAATTGAAATAAAATAGAGGGGTAAAATTGTAATTTTTGAATAATAGAAAGAGAAGGGGATACCGTACATTATAACGTTATAGGTATAACGGTAAAATAGATTGTCTATATATATCTCTTGTATTTTAACCGTTGTAATATATCTAATACCAATATTGATAAGAGAAATATTCATACTCATAAATTTATCATGGTATCAGAGCAGTAGAAAGTATGGCCTCAGATTTTTTCCGATTCAACCAAAAGGCTGAAAAATCAGCCACGATACCACCAATAGTGGAACCAGTGGAGAAGGAAATAAATTCCAATCTCTGGCTCACAACTATGGCACTCTACGACCGTGATTTTCCATCATTGGCCCAGGCAAAAACCATACAAAAAAACTCTCAATCAATAGATGAAAGAAACTGCCTCACTTGGACACAAGTGGTGGCTATGCTTCCCAGTGATAAGAACAAGCAAACAATCCCTCAAACCAGTACGAAATACCTGGATCAATCGAAGGTGAAACTTGATGACTCAACTGTTTACCAACCTCCAACTATCCAAGCCATGGTTGCCAAAAACCAAGCCTCTAATCCCAAGGGGGAGATGAGAGGAGCACAACCTTCGACGAATTGGTGTAGCTACTGTCGAAAGCAAGGGCACGATCGAGACGAATGTTGGCGTCTCAACCCTCACCTCCGTCCAAATAAGAAAAGAGGGGGAGTAGGCGGCGGCCATGGCGGTACAAATGAGGAAAAGAGAATTTCGTGTGAGGTGCAGCGAAGGGGTATGGTCTCTTCGGCAGAACCAAGCCGTTTAGCATCTTCGATTGTCTCACATCCAAAACAAATAAAACAGGCTCAAAGATTGCTGCTGGCCCATCCGAATAGGTTGCTTGAAAAAGGTCCATTTAATTTTTCAACATTTTCTAAATTGGTTAAGCCCAAAACCAATACGGTTGACCTTGTTGAGCATAAAAATAATTATGATGATAAGCCTCAACAAAAATGCACCAGCATGGGAATTACGATGACAAACTTGACAAAAAAACATGATGACTGTAGTTGGATCTTAGACTCGGGTGCAACGGACCATATGACCGGAAATAAAAATATTTTGTATGGTTACCAACCAAGTAAGAATAAGGATTATGTAATTGTTGCTAATGGTGAAAGAATGGAGATTTGTGGATATGGTTCTATTGAGCTCTTTTCTAAAGAAATTAAACATGTTTTACATGTAAAAAATTGCACTTCGAATTTATTATCTATAGGAAAGCTTTCAAAACAAATAGATTGTGAAATTAAATGTTCTTCTAAAAATGTTTTGTTTCGAGATTTGAAAACTAAAAAGATTATTGGTGAAGGTTTGTTTGAAAATGGTCTTTATATTTTAAATTATCAAAAAATTAATTTTTATATTAAGAAAGATGATTTAAGTAATATTTGGCATAAAAGAATTGGGCATCCTTCCGATAAAGTTTTAAAATGTCTTTTTGATTTTAAAAATTTAGATTGTAGTAATTGTGAAGTGTGTCAATTTTCTAAACACAAAAAACTTCCTTTTTATTCTTCAAATAACAAGAGTGAAAAATTATTTGATTTAATTTACTCCGATGTTTGGGGACCCGCTCCTCTAGACTCTTTTAATGGTTTTAGATATTTTGTTACTTTTATAGATGATTTTTCACGAGTGACTTGGATTTATCTTTTAAAAAGTAAAAGTGAAGTTTTTTATAAGTTTCAAGAATTTTCAAATTTAGTTGAAAATCAATATAATAGTAGAATTAAAACTCTTAGAACCGATAACGGATCGGAATATATAAATCAAAATTTTTCTTATTTTTTAAAACAAAAAGGAATTTTACATCAAACTACTTGTGTTTATACTCCTCAACAAAATGGAGTTTCCGAAAGGAAAAATCGTCATTTACTTGAAGTAACTAGAGCTCTTCTTTTTCAAAATAATGTTCCAAAAATTTATTGGTCGGATGCCGTTCTTACCGCCACTTATTTAATTAATAGATTACCTAGTGTTGTTTTGAATTATAAAAGCCCTTTAGAAATTCTTTATCAAAGAAAAATTAATACTAATCACTTAAGAGTTTTTGGATGTATTTGTTATGTTCATACAAATAAATTAGATAAATTAGACCATACTTCTATAAAAGCTATTTTTTTAGGATATTCTTCAACTAAAAAGGGCTATAAATGTTATGATCCAAAAAATCGTAAGTTTTATATTTCAAGAGATGTTACTTTTCTTGAAAATGAGCCTTATTTTCAAAAAAAATAATAATGAGTTTGATAATCATGTTTCCACAAATGACTTTGTTCTTCCTATAATTCCTAACCATGTTGGTGAGAAAGAAATTATAGAAAATGAAGAGGATGAACAAGAAGACGAAGCCACTAATATCACTCAAAGCGGAGCCGAGGAACAAGAAAACACAAGTATCGAAGAAGAAGAAGAAGAAGAAGAAAACACGAGTGCGGAACAAGATATCCCATTGCGGAGATCCACGCGCTCCACTCAACCACCGGCAAGGTTACAAGATTTTGTAACCTACGAGGTTCAATATCCTATCCAAAATTATGTTTCATATGATAAGATAACCAATAACCATCGCACTTTTTTAAGTGCAATATCCCAAAATGAAGAACCAAAAACTTTTGAAGAAGCCATAAACCAACCGATATGGTGTAAGGCCATGAAGGAAGAACTTCAAGCCTTAGAAAAAAATAATACTTGGACAATTGTACCGTTACCAAAAAATAAAAAACCCGTTGGATGCAAGTGGGTTTATAAAATAAAATACCATAGCGACGGTACCATTGAACGGTATAAGGCTAGATTGGTCGCCAAAGGTTATACCCAAACTTATGGTATCGATTACCAAGAGACCTTTGCTCCCGTTGCAAAAATGAATACCGTTAAAATTTTGCTCTCTATAGCGGTTAACAATAATTGGAAGTTATACCAAATGGATGTAAAAAATGCTTTTCTTCAAGGAACACTTGAAGAGGAGGTGTACATGACCCTTCCACCGGGTCATGTAAAAGAAAAAAATACTAATCTTGTTTGTAGGCTAAAAAAGTCGATTTATGGACTCAAACAATCTCCAAGAGCATGGTATGGAAAATTATCTCACTATTTAATCTCTTGTGGTTTTAAAGTAAGCCAATCCGATACATCATTATTTTCAAAACATGAAAATAATGATACTACCGTTGTCCTTGTGTATGTAGATGACATAATTGTTACCGGTAATAATCATGAGAAAATTAATTTTGTCAAAAAACAATTAAAAGAAAAGTTTGAAATTAAAGACCTTGGTGTATTAAAATATTTTTTAGGAATTGAAATAGCGCATTCAACCACCAAAGGATTATTTATTTCACAAAGAAAGTATACTCTAGATCTTCTAAAAGAAACCGGTAAATTAGGATCTAAGCCGGCCTCTACCCCGATTGATTGCAATATGAAACTAAATTCCGAAGATGGTGACCCGTTGGAAAACATTAACCAATTCCAACGACTTGTAGGAAAATTGATATACTTAACGGTAACTAGGCCGGACATATCCTATGCGGTGAACCAAATTAGTAAATTTATGCATGCCCCAAGAAAACCACACTTAGATGCAATTGATAGAATTTTGAGATACCTTAAGAAATCACCCGGGAAGGGTATATGGATGAAAAATAATAAATCTAACGATGTGTGTGGCTATTCCGATGCAGACTGGGCCGGGAGTTTTGATAGGAAGTCGACAACCGGCTATTGCACGTTTGTAGGCGGGAATTTAGTCACATGGAAAAGCAAGAAACAAAATGTCGTGGCGCGATCAAGTGCGGAAGCGGAGTATCGAGCCATGGCATCTACCGCAAGTGAGCTCATATGGATCAAGCAAGTGCTCAAAGATTTGCATATTAAAATACATGAGCCGATGAAGATGTTTTGCGACAACAACTCGGCACGACACATCGCATCAAATCCGGTGTTTCATGAGAGAACTAAACACATTGAAGTCGATTGTCATTATATAAGAGAAAAAGTTCAAGCGAAGGAAATAGAGACTCCATACGTGAAGAGTGGAGACCAATTGGCCGATATCTTTACAAAGGGACTCATTCCAAAAGTGTTTGAACATATAATTGGCAAGTTAGGATTAATAGACATATATAATCCTAGCTTGAGGGGGAGTGTTGAGAATTGAAATAAAATAGAGGGGTAAAATTGTAATTTTTGAATAATAGAAAGAGAAGGGGATACCGTACATTATAACGTTATAGGTATAACGGTAAAATAGATTGTCTATATATATCTCTTGTATTTTAACCGTTGTAATATATCTAATACCAATATTGATAAGAGAAATATTCATACTCATAAATTTATCAATGACAGCAATCTTGATATACAGTTTTACCTATCATAATATATGCTTTGAGAAGAAGTATTTCATTTTAAAGCTTTTAATGAAAACTTTGAGATGATTCAACTTGAAAGTACGTTTTGTTAACGGAGATGATTGGGTTTAGAATAGAAATGCTTGATTCATAATAGTATTACAGAAGGGTACATATATAGCATACAATACATGATTAATAAGGAAACATAAATCAGAATTAATTCCTAAATATTCTAGATATCAGAATAATCGTAAATTACTATAATTATAAAGATCTAGATATTCTGTAACACCCCCTCTCAAACTGAGCATGACTTCATGACATGTGAAGTTTGCATATGTTGTTTGTCATCGAACGATCAAAACAGTTAAATGACTCGAGTGATTGATGCACAAGACGGAATTGTCATCAGGTACTCGACATCATCTTCATGTAGGATGACTTAAGCGAATTGGTGCACGAAGAAGCTACCAGGATGCTTAACCTCATGAATTGAATTCGATGTGTTGCAGACTCGGTGTCACAATTACCATCTAAGATCTCCGAAGGATGTGACTGAAGATGCGACGACAAGAATCAATTTGCATGCGTTGAGGGGGGTGGAAACTCAAAGTGATAGCAGGAAGAGGCATGGTCATGTGAAGACGAGACAGCGGTGGCAGAGGCAGGAATTTAATTATCAGAGGGATCAGTTTGCAAACAGACCTTTGGTGTGATTAAAGAGACTAAACAGATTATAATCTCTGTGAGGGACCTTTTTGCAAATTTCCCATCTTTGTTCTCCTCAGATCAGAACGAGACAGATGGAAAGAGATTACCGAAAACAAAAAAAGAAAGGCTGGCGGAACGAGTCTGGATTGGGTGGCGCAGGTGCGACGTGCGGGTCTCGGAGCGGGTCAGGTCTGAGTTCGGATCCGAGAGAGAGGAAGGTGGCTTGAGTTCAGGTGGTGCCGAACGGTGTGGCAGCGGGAGCAGTGAACGGAGCAGTCGACGCGACTAAGGAGGAGGCAGAGGCGGCGACGATAGTGGCGGCGGCCTGTCAAGGCGGGTCGGATCTGAGTCAAGTTTAATGGGTTCTGTGCCCGAATGGTCTGGTGAGCGAGTTTGGTGCGTGAGAGGAGAGAGAGGTCGAGTGCGGGTCAGATTCGAGAGGCGGTGGCGGCTGGTGTTGCGGGATTTGAGAGAGCAACAGAGTCGAGAGCCTCTAACGGCTGATTGCAAGCGGTCCAGAGGCCAGAGGCTGTATACAGAGTCGGTGCCCTCGACTTAGAGGAAACAGATTAGGGATGGCGGAGCCGGAGATCTAGCAGTTCGGCAGTTCGGCGGCAGACTGAGGTGAGCAATGTCGCTAGTTCTTGGAGCAGGTGCACGGGGTCAGATGCGACGGCAGTGACTCGGAGGAGGCAGAGAGAAGATGGGCCTAGGTGTCGGGCTTGTGCAAAGGGAGTACACGACAGCAATGCTCAGAGGATGGACAGCGTTTGGGGCTGATTCTCGTCTGTGAGACTGTGACACAGATCTGATGTGTGGCAGCAGCAACACAAGGCGACGAGGAACTATGGGGTTGTGTCTGGATTGAGATCAGGATTCAGATAGGCAGGCAGGCAGCAGAAGGAAGACAAAATTTTAGACAGAATTTTAGAGAAAGAATTTACAGAGTTTGTGATTCAGAATAGAAGGATCATATACTTCGTTCTGCCATTGGCAGAAACGAACTAGTGCTCTGATACCATGTTAACGGAGATGATTGGATTTAGAATAGAAATGCTTGATTCATAATAGTATTATAGAAGGGTACATATATAGCATACAATACATGATTAATAAGGAAACATAAATCAGAATTAATTCCTAAATATTCTAGATATTAGAATAAATCTGACTGATTGCAGAATCGTAAATTACTATAATTATAAAGATCTAGATATTCTGTAACACGTTTAACGTTGGAGCAAAGTGGGCCTTCCTTTTGAGAACACAAAATGAAAACAAAAAAGGCCCAAAAAAATTAATCTTAAAAACCCAAAAATAAAAAGCGCGATACTGTCTTGAGGCACTGCTACGCTTCTAAAAGTTGAAATGGAATCCTCTGCTCACCTTTTAAGGTGAGCAGGGTGCTTATCTTAGATCCGAACCGTCCGATCAATGATGGTGCCCCGTGAATAATACTAGATTGATAGGCCCGAAAAAAATATAACCGTCGTGATTAAATCGAACGGCTCGAATTGAAAGTAGGCACCGTGCTCACCTTAAAAGATGAGCAGAGGATACTGGTCCCTAAAAGTTTATCAAATTACAACCTCGATAAATATCTTTGAATTTTGCTTCTGCTCCTTTTCCAAGAACATCCTCTGCTAGAAGCTCAAGGTATTGGATGCGACCGATACAAGCAAGCACCAACACCTACAGGATGTACTGGATGCATTAGACTCTTTAAAAAAAAATCTAAACCGTTAATTAATATAGATCCAGGCAGACAGTCCTCATATATAGAGTCTGACCATATAGAAGATCGTGGCAATTTAAAAATCTGAAATTGATAGTGTGTTTTATAAACTTACTAGGATTTAAAGTCGTCTCTTCTGCAAATCCGTCAAAATAGCACGGCATACCGCCATCTCTGAACTGCTGCCACAAAGAGTTTATCGCATAGTCGAGCTTCGATGCAATAGACTGGTGGGTAAATTTACAGTTTCCAAAGAGTTCACTACATGTATTTTTCCCTTGACTGCATATTTTCGTCAGCTCTGGGATCATAACCTTATCTTCCCAGCTCTGCTGCCGCTTGAGGACACACCAAATTAGCCCTGGGTACGGCTTGTTGTTTGTCGGCAGTGGGATTGGCGGGTAGCTGCCAGTGGGTTTCCTTCCCATAAGGTCAATCTTGTACAAATTAAAAACCCAAATTGGTTTCAGATGATATATCGTGGCATTTTTTGAAATTGCAAATGCCTGAACTTTGCTAAGGATATGTCACATAAGAAAAGAAGAAAAAAAAAAATAAAAGGGATTATAAAGAACTCAATTGTTTTCCATACCGGGTAAATTGCAGTTTCATTTGGATAGAACAAACCCCAATGCCGTTCAGTTCCTGGGCCACCTTTCAAATTCTCGTTGAAAAGTGCAAACACAAATGTTGGTATTGCAACATTAGGCCGTAGCGGTGTTCCCTTCCGCATGGCTAAAATGCGCGCAAGGTTTCTGTTGTACACAGCAGCATTGTAGACATTTGCGCCAAATTCGCTTATATCACCACCATTAGGCCACCCAGTCTCAGCAAGTACCAGTTTTAAATCACCATAACCGAGCTTTGTCATTGCTGAGACTACTGAGTCAAGCATTTGTTCAAGAAGGTTTTTATACGTCAATTTCGTACCATAATCAAAATAATAATCTCTAGGTTTTGCTCTGAACAGAGCGTAGTCGAGAGAAACAATGGTGTGGTTAGCCGACCATGTGAAGTACGGGTATGCATCAATGAAAAAGTAAGAATTTGTGTCTTTAAGAAATTTGAGAAGAGGAATTACAAGGGAACCCGCTTTGTCAGAGTGAAACCGAGCTGCAGAGGGAGGAAAGACAGTATCAATCAAGTCCATAGCACAGGTGGTACCAACTGGAATATTTTTCAGGTTTTGTCCTTGTAAAGCTTGGTAAATATTCTTCATGGCAGGCACCAATGCTTCCCATGTCGAATTGGCACCAGTAGGGTTAGAGAGAACCTCATTTCCTACATAAATGTAAGTAATGCGGGATTTTCGAATGGGAAGGATGTTGGTTGCTACCCAAGAATCGGCCGCTGATTGGTTGTAAGCAATGGACGTGATGAGTTCGTTGGGAACTTGAAAAGCAATACGAAGGTTTGTGCGGGAAGCAGCGGCAAGTATGGACGCATTGGCATCATAAATTCTAACAGCTCCGCCACTAACAGATTGGATTAGCTTGATACCATGATCGGGTGTTGGTAGATTGTCACCTAATGTACCATAGCTGACACCGAGAAATTGATCAAGGGCAGCTGCTTACAACAATATTTAAAGTCTGTTACATTTCTAGATGTTATATACAAAAAATTTGCTGTCAACAAGTCACTCAAACAGTACCAATCACAAACAAATATTTTTGAGAAGGCCTGCTGGCAATTACCAGCTGCAAATTTTATAAAAGAGTAAAACATTTACAACTTACAATATACAAGTAAAATTACCCAAGCAAATTAAATCTGACATTTCTAAGAAGCACACAAGATACATATATAATAAAGGGACTTACAAAGGGAAGATAGGGAGCTAAGGGAGGCGGTCAGGAAGAGCAGGAAAACAGAAGCCATGTGAAGTGACATATTGTTTCATGTGGTCTGAGATATTGCTTGTGCCTACATATATACACAAATATTTGGATTAATTAGTTGTATAAAAAATGACTTATAGGATAAATTACTACTAGCACAGGTCAGACGACAAGTTATATATGTATGAAATAAGGCAAGATTGAAAAGGGTCGTAATCAGCGTACTTAATCCCAACTATATAAAAATAATAAAAATAAAAAATATACTTGTTACGCCATTCCAAGTATCCTAAGAGGTTTTTAAAAGTACTTCCTTTTTTTTTTAACTTCTGTCATATATTATAGTTTACGCCCGGCAGAAACGGATCTTCACTCTGTCCCAGACGAAATCGGGTCCCCTCATGTATGTACCAACAAACCTCTGTACCGCAGATAACTAGATCAAACTCGCAGGTGGCAACTTGCATTGTTAATCTTTTCTCAAAAAACTTGATGATCATATGCATTGAATTTAGGACGACACGAATGGCAGTTGAGTTGAGAACAATATACGTACACTATGAAATGAGATCAGGTGTTGCGCGACACCGGGTGTAGCGCGCTTTTGGGCCGTCTGATCTGAATCTAATGGATAAGGAAGCCCCGTGAATGTAACAGATTGATAGGCCCAAAAAAACTGAACCGCTCGATCAAAATCGAACGGCTGAAGGGTGCGCTACACCGTGTGTCGCGCGACACCAGAATCGGATTCCGTACACTATGTGCCATAAGGTGACCAATCGTGTACTTCAGAGGACGATCACATCTGCTGTCATTTTAATCATAGTATATTAAGTAAAATATCATTATTACTCAATATAGTTAGGACTGATTCCGCCGGATATTAATTGATTTGAAAACTTTTTTAAAATCTGACTTAATTTTATAAAAACAAATTTAAGAAAAGTATATGGTCCAAAAATTATGACCAAACCTTAAAATCGTCTGAAAAATTAAGATTAGTTTTTACAAAGATCAACAGTTGTTGTTTTAAAAATTATTTAATTTCAATTTTCTGATGAAATTTAAATTTGGTTTGTTTCAAATATAAAAAAGTTTTCGATAGAGCAAGAAAAAAGAGGTTAAAAATGACTCTTTGGATCGATGTCTCGCCGTAGAAATTCCAAATTAGTTTAATTAGCTTTATTGATTTTAAAACAAATTCAAAAAATATGTTCACAATGCAAAAAATGGTCTACGCATCATAATGCACCATAAACTATCTCAATTGATTATTCTTGACATAAAAAAACATTGCATAATTTTATTTAGCCAAAACTGTTAATATTATGTTATCTAATAGATTATTATAACAAGTATCATATAATATTTTGTATTGTTTATTATATATCTTATACGATGACGAGTATCAAAGTATGCGAGAAGTCTTATTATTTGTATTTTTAATCGATTAGCTAATAAAAAAATTATCCATACACATATCAATAAGCTGACGAGATATACTTTTTTATTCATATTTGTCTTATTGAATACAGTAGAGGCACTTCGCTCGATCTAGTGAAGAGAAATAATGCTGCAGATAATGAAAAAGAGTAATTTTTGTCACTTCAGAAAGAATCTATTTATATTATTATTTACATAAATGACGAAAGAATTTATTTGTACAAAATGGCGTCTTACCATATTGTCTATAATCTCCTCTTATTTCTATCTTTATTTATTTGTTTGCATGGTTTCTATATTTTATTACGACGCTATGCACGTTCAATAACGAGAAGTGAATTCATAATGTAACAAAATTAGGTAATGCAAACCTTTACTTTCGAAAACTTATAGATTTTTTTTTTAAAAAAAATTACCGTTAGCTTTCTTCATTTTATATTATATTTATTTTATAAAAACTAATAGTTTGTTTCTATTTGTAACATTATAAGTTATTTTGTAATAGGATCTAAACACATGATTTTTACTAAAAATTAAATTGCCTTTATCCGTTAGATAAAAATAATAAACTTTTGTATTCTATATTGTTAAAAAAAATCAAAGAGATCAGTGAATATCAAATTTGATTAGGATCTAAAGTGATAAAAATGATTTCGAAAACCAACAAGATGATTTCAACTTTCAAGGATGGAAGAAATTTAAGTCCTAATAAATATAATATATATAGTAAATTTTCGTTTGATATTTCTTCATCATGCAAAAATGCGAGTTTACGCTTGTAAGGATGATAACACTGCTATGCCTAATCCAGATTTTCAATTAATACAAGACATTTTTTATGACTAAAAAACATAGACACATGAATCATGATCGATAATTTAATAGTGGCCATATAATTGAATCACATGGTTCAATCGACATAATGGAATGGGATCTTGATAGAGTTGCCACATCATCACTCTATTTTTTCTATTGTTTTTATATTATTCTGGTCTGGATACCCACTTTTTGACGTTTTTCTGGATACCCACTGATGGATCGAAGGGGCACCGCACCGGGCACGACAATCCTGGAAAGATAATAATAATTATTGTTATTATTATAAAAAGCCCTAATTGCACATGCCACTGCATGCATGACATTGATGTGGCACCTTTCAGGTACTTCCTGTGTTCCGCATAGAGCTGAAAAGAAAACGGCGAAGAAGCCACCAGGCCTGCCAACGGCATTAAATGCCACGTTATACCGTTCCGTATAAGCGAAACGGAACGGTTAACGGCAGCGAAATGGATTTCGTTTCAATAACGAAACGGTAAACGAAATACCGATATGTGTCGTTTCGACCGTTTCAGCCTAGTTTCAAACCGTTTTGTGTGTAATTTGTGAAGTGGAACGAATAACGGAACGGATTTATGTGCCGTTTTATAAACGAAACGGTTAACGGTATGCTGAAATGTGCCATTTGTTTTTGTGGCACGGTAAGTGGCATGGCACTTTTGCCACGTGATCACCACGTTAGACAGGCCTAGAAGCCACTGCCCACTGGTGCTAAAAAAATTACGAGGTTCCATGTCCACGTTCAATTTGATAAGGATGTATTTTTATATAAGTTTTATAAGTTTTGTAAATTTTGAAATTTATTTGATACTCGATCAAGAGATTGGATAATGAATGAATATAATTAATATAATTATATATGACAGATTAATTATAATATATTTATATTGAGAAAGTTTAATATACAACATAGTGCATAGTGCATTCTATGCACCGCGGACTTTTTGGGGATATTTTTATAAATTGATAAATTTAATTTAACCAATCTAATCTACATATTGAAATCTCATAGGAAATCAAATTTTACAATTTTTAAGATTTTATTACTACTTTTTTCGAATTTCTTTTAACTTGTTATTTTTGGAAACAAACTACTATTTACAATATTCCAAAAATGACAAGTTATAAAAAATTCGAAAAAAATAGTAATAAAATCTCAAAAATTGTCAAATTTGGTTTCCTATGAGATTTCAATATGTAGATTAGATTGGTTAAATTAGATTTGTCAATTTACCAAAATATTTCCAAAAAAGTCCGTGGTGCATAGAATGCTCTATGCACTATGGTGCATATTAAATTTTCTCTATTTATATTTTAGTCTAAATAAATTTGAAATTTTATAAAATTTATATGGAAATACATTGCTCGCTATATCAATTATGATCAACGTTTGAATTCGAAATTTAAATTTTATATTTTTAAAAAATAAATTTTGGAATATTTGAAAGCATTCAAATTGTGGATACTATGGCTAATTAGGTAATGGTAATTACTACTCTCCATCCTTCTAATTACCATCCACACCATCCACAGGCTCAAAACAGGCCAGATTGGGCCCAACTACTGGCCCAGTCTATTTATATTCCTCTAAACCTCTTCCCTCTCCAAACCCTAGTCGCACCATCTCGTTTCTCTCTTCACTCGTCTTCGACCCCTCCGCATCCACGCAGATCCATCTCAGCTGTCGGATCCGGCAGTGGTGCGCTAAAGAGCCGCGGAGGCCAGGAGGTACGACAGACATTTTCTCAGAACTTGTGGTCTCTGCAAGCGCAGTCTCGACCCAGCCGCAATACTTCCAGTACATGTATTGATTCAAATCAAATATATGCTTTTAAGTCTGATTTAAGATCCCGAAAAGTTTTACTCTGATTAATATTGCTTTTCGTGATTTGGTTGTTTTGTTCATTATCCTTTTCCGTGGATTTGAGTCAGTGAATTAGTTAATTTTTTCTTTTTTTAATAATCGAGTAGTGGCTAGTTTCTTTTTTTTATTTGAACAATTAATCTGCCACATTATATCATATCCTATTTAAATAAGCTTTCCATTTCATTACGTAACTTATTTTTCTTGCTCTTCCTTCCAGGCCTAAATTCTTGATATTGAGAAGTGCTTGGATATAGTTGGCGCCTTGCAATCTAAAAAGGTTTCATTGATACAATCCAAAATCAACATTTGGTTTTTGCAAGTCAACCAAATAACAGTGAGGTTTTTGACTGGAGAAGTCCGAAAGCAATATTTACTGAAGTGAGAAAGGAAAAGGTGTTGGAAATGAGTTTTCAAATTGAGAATTCTGATTGAGATTGTTCAGAAGAGTCGAATGAAATCAATTTTGACAAGTGAAAGAAAAAAACATATGTAATCAATTATTGTAATTGTGACTTTCATTAAATTAACATTTGTTTTCATTGATTTTGTTTTCTGAATGAATTAGTTAGTCATCATATGTATTGAGTTAGCATCTCTAAGGATCATCTTGTTTCATTTGTATTATTTTAAAACTTCAATGTTATGATTGCATCTAAGTGAACACATAACTAATATTAACTCACCCTTTACAGTCATAATCATAACTAAAATATCATATTACGACTGCATCTAATTGAACACATAATTCAGTTTAACTCATCCTTTATGGACAATATCAGAACTAAAACGTCAAAGGAGAACAACATCTAACTGAACATATTGCAACTAACTGAACACATAAACGCTTTAAATTTATCCCTTAACGTGTTTAACTGAACAAAAAATGCGAAAATTTAATTTTGAGATGTAATTAACTGAACACATAAATACTTTAAGTTCATCCCTTAACGTTTTTAACTGAACAAAAAATACGAAAATTTGATTTTTAAGATACAACTAACTGAACACATAGTAGGTTTAACTCATCCCTTGACGCATCTAACTGAGCAAAAAAAATTCGTCCATTGATGACGTCAGCGCGCAAAAAGAAAATTCGAAAAAAAAAATTTCAAAAAAAAAATGATGACGTCATCACGCGATTTTGATGACGTCAGCACATGAGAAATTCACCCAGACAGTCCAGAATGGCCCAATTAGGCTAGTTAAGCCTAGTGGATGGTAATGGATGGTAATTAAATGAATGGTGTATATCATTTCTGTTAAGTAATTATACTAAAAGGCTAACCGATATAATATAATATAAATTTTTTTTAGACCTACGAAGGCCCAAATCAGCGAAGGCCACATAGGGATAGGGGCCTTGTTTGGTATAAACTCGGAAATTAGTAAATGCAGGTGATAAATGGGTTTTCAATTAATTAGTACCATAGTACGTACTTGGCGAAAGACCAGGCCGTTGGATAATTGCTCTTGATATAGAACAATCAAAAGTTTACAATATAATAATATAATTATGACAAATTATGTAGTGGACTTTTTATTTCATGGAGTTCTCTTAAGAAAATGAATCATTTTTTAGAAGGAAAATTTTGTCAGGATGAGTTATTTTTCTTTTACATGGGTTGAAAATAAACCATTCAATCAGAATGATGAACAATTGTGATTGATTAGAGCTCTAACGGATCTTGAAAACCTCATCAATGACAGAATTTCTCTTTTAGAAAAAATTTATGAACGACTATGATTGATTCGACCAAAAACATGGTTCAAACTGGGCTGAAGAAACAAATTCATAAGAGAACTTAAGTCCCATAATAATAATAAGATATAGTTGATTTAGTATATATCAAGCGTGCCTAACCATACTTTTAAGTCATCATCTCAAGATAGAAGCATATTATATGTACTTTTTTCTGACGTTAACCAACAAAATCTCCGGCAGAATAACCAAGACAAAAAAAAAAAAAAGAATATACATGCACGCAATCATTGTCACAAAAAAAAAAAAAACAGTTATATATTGTTAACAAAATCTAACTATAAATTACATAAGAAGAAGTAAAAAAATAAATTTAAGAAATCGAAAAATAGTCCAAGGTTAGACCAAAAATACAATATTAATTAGCAATTCATTCACGGAGATATAAAAAAATAAATGATGGAAAAAATCCATCCAATCTTTCTACAACTTTAACCATCCTTTCTTACAAAATCCTTATATTGTGTTAGAAAGTGCTTAATTTCATTTTTAAGACTAACAATTAGCTCAAGCAATCAATTAAACACCATAGATCTAGTGCTAGAAGCCATTCACAAGCATTTGAAGAGATGAGAGTAGGAGATGATATACCTCTCATGAAATCGCATTTATGAGGCTCGAATCCATGGTATGGGAGTCGATGGCGTGCCTTCTCCTTCGTCTCCACCTCGTGCTTGACCTCGGGTCCACCAAGGAGCCCAACCACCATCTTTTCTTCTTGTGCTAGCAAGAGAAGGATGAGACTAATCCTTTTGCACTTCTCTAATCAATCAACTAATTGAGAGGTATAGATTTGTGCTCAACACATGAGCTAAAAGAGGAAGGGAAGAGCAAATGGGAAGAGAGAATTTCTCTCTTTCTTGGGTGTGGGCGGCGACCAAGAGAGGGGCAAGAGAGAGGAGAGAGAACTAGGGTTGGGTGAGCCTCCATCTAAGGTCCTTATATAGAGCTCAAACTCTACCTACTCTTCATGGGTGTTTATCCTTTTGCCATCTCTATAGGGCAGCCACGAAATGGGCCTTTATGGGCTCCATTTGTTGCTCAATTTAGTCTCCAATTCATTTAATTAAAGACCCCTTTAATTACTCTTTAGTTGGGCTTTCAATTTACCAATAAATAAAGGCCCAATTAATTAATATAACTAATTATATTAACATGTGTTGAATTAATTATCAATATCTTGATAATTATTTTAGGATTAGTATATGTGTTATTTAATTTCCATATGATCTCTTTGATTAAATTAATTATAACGGTTCATAACGGTTTATAATTAATTAATCAACTTATCATATTTTGCATTCTCCAATACAAATAAATCAAATAACATACCATGTGGTTGAAGTCCTATTTGTGTGACCCTTTGAGGATTTATGCTATGTTGGCTATGGAAATAAATCATTATTTAATTCTAATAATCATAAGCGGTATCTAGCAACACGTTATGATTTCTAATTCGCATAAATAATGTACCGTTACAATATGTCAATCCTGCATAAGAAATAATAGTATTTCCTTGTCCGATTCTTATGTCACATGATATCATTGTATAATCCAAGATAGGAGTGTGTCATTCTTGCAGATTATACATTTCTTGATCTAGAGTTGATCGTCTAGTTTGCATGCATACGATCAAACTCCATCAAGGGGCCCAAACAGATATCATCACTCACTAGGTATACTAATGAGGGACATACAGTTTTCTTGATGAACAACTTTTCCCCGCACAATTCAAGAGAGCATAAATAAAGTCCGTATAGCAGCCTTTATCAGGAATCAACGTTAGACGATATTTATAGAACCTATCCTCATGTGGAAAAGTTGAACATCTCAAACTTAGAATCAAACTCATATGAAATAAACAATGACACATAACACAATCCATATGTTTATTTCATTGGGTCAAGTCCTGTACCATGTTCCAATAACATACACATATGCAATTAAGTTGGTAACTCCTTACCTATGATTTGTAGAACTTAATCATCACTTAACTTGCATACTAATCTTATCCGATAATTAATGTTCCTTGTTAATTATTAAGATCATGGACGATTTAGATTTATTATTGTCATTCTAATGAATGATCCACAGAGATCTACAATTCAGATCATCAACCTGAATGATCTGTCAATAATAAACTCTAGGAACAAATGATTAAATATCATCATTAACATAAACTAAGTAAATAAGTCATTAAATATTGACTTCTAGGACATAACTCCAACATATTGTACCATACAAAAACAAAAACATTTTTTCCTGATATTTTTTATGATACATTTTAAATGCACACAACTTCGAAGTGTTATAGTTTAGTGCAAACAATAGAAGGTATTACGATCACAAATCCAGTATTTAGAAAATCGGTAGTAGAAAATTGGGTTACGGGTGGGTAATATAAAGAAAATTTTTTTAACCCGGTATAATTGGATTGGGTTAAAATATTTATACAAAAATTACAACCCATCCATTTGTACCACACTACTTTTCTCTTGTCATGGGCTTCCAACCAACAACGGTTTGAATTGAGTTTGAAAATTTGAATTAAGCTTAACTCGGCTCACAACTTCTGAGTCGACTTGTGACAGAATAAATTTATATTTTAGATAGTGTTGTCCCTAAAGGGGGCGGCTTAATTAAGGTTTAGCGGAAGCAATTAAGGTTTTAGACCGATTTTTGGTATGAACTACCTATCACAAGTCAATTGGTACCCAAAACAATCAAGCACACACAAGCAATTCAAATCTGCAAGAAAATAAAGGGAGAAAGAGAGAGAGAAAATGAACATAAGATGTGATTACGGAGTTTCGACCCGCTAGAGGAAAGCTAGCCTTAGTCGTACGTCTCCGGGAGTTTCGCAACTATCAAACGGGTGCGCTCCGTTCAATTCCAATAAAAACGGGACTACAACTTCGAACCGAATCACCTCTTCACAAGGACCTTGAGGTGGATCAGTCTAACTCGATTGGTACAACGGTCTACACAAGGTGGTGGCACTACGGTCTAGCTCAAGCGGCTCAACGGCCTCGCTATTCAATGGAGATGAGCACTCAAGTGGCTACAATATCTCTCAAAGTGATCTAGCTATGAAAAGCTCAAGTGGAAGAACGTCCCTGTGCTCAAAGGCTCTATTATGGTCTAGTTTTGCAAGGTAAAGCTCTCTGAAGAAAGAGAATAAGGGGTGGATATATATAGAGCTCGTGGAGAGCTGTTTACCAGTAACAAATAGCACGGGCGTCGTACAACGCTATATGACATCGTACAACGCAAGAATATATCCGTTAAAAAAGACAAAACAGAGAAACTAGCCGTTTGAGTTGTCAGGGCGTCATACAACTCTAAAGGGCGTTGTACAACGTTGGATGTGCAAAGTTCAAACGGTAACTGACAACTGTCAGGGGCGTTACACAATGCTATATGGCGTCACACAACGCTGAACAGAAAAATGTATTTTTTGAGGAAAGTTCCAAAGAGTTAACAAAGGTACGTTGTAGAACGCATAAGGTGTTATGCAACGCTTCTGTTCGTCCTCATATAACTCAATCAAACGTTATATAACGCACATGCAGAATAAAACTAGTCTGGGCGTTGTGTGATGCTGTATGGCGTCATACAACGCAAGGACTCAGAAAACTGATTTTTGCACAGGGCGTCGTGTGATGCTCAGGGGCGTCATACAACGTAAGGTCCTAGAAAACTGGTATTTGCACCGGGCGTCATGTGATGCTCTGGGGCATCATACAACGCAAAAACCAGAAAACTGGTTTTTGTTGGTTTCTTGAGCTTTTCTGCTATCTAGATCATTTCAAGGATAATTGAGGACTAAAGTATATCTTCTATCCTAGTCTAAGCTAGCCTACAAGCTCCCTAATGACTTGATCTTGATCTTGCATTAAACTTTTATCCAAGTCTTTGAAAATCCATCTTCTTCCTATAAAACTCAAAGAAGATTGTTAAATGCCGAATGATATTGTTTTGTAATCGACAAACCAAGAGTAGTTTAGTACAACAATCTCCCATTTTTGACGATTTGCAAAATAATATCATAAGTAAAGCGATTAAATTTTGGCATTTCACAAGCTTTACTACAATTCTTCCCCTTTTTGTAAATCGACAAAAGGTGAAAAATCGTAGAAGCTCCCTCTAAATTCATGGCTCCCCCTTAATTGTGGAGAAAGGGAATTGGAGAACCGATTTAAAGCACTACACTAAGTAGTGTGACCAATTTAATCTCAAGAAACATATAATAAAGGAGACTCCCCTTAAAAATTTGGCTTATAAGACCGGAGGTAAAATTGGTTTCTAAGCCACATTTGATACCATACCATTAGTTGTACCACTTGAGGTACTAACTTTTGAAACTCATTTACCTTTGAAATCACCATTTGCTATTTTTACCCGAAAGCAATTCCATTTGTGATCCTCAATTGAATTCCTTTATAGAACATCAGGTCCAGTTGGGTGCCGGCATCGTTGGTAAAGTTCAAAAATACAACGAGTTGCTATAGTTGCGAAGAACTTCCAGCTTTATGGGCTCATTGAAAGGCTCGATTCTTATAGAATTAGCCTACGGGTTGTTTCTACTCAAAAAAAAAAAAAAAAGATTCTTATAGAATTATCTCAAAAATTATTTTATTATTTCAATTTTATTCATGTATATACTTTACTTAATTTGTACATGAAATTTTTATTAGCAAAATTCTATGTTAGTTGTGAGCTCTAAATAACTAATTGTCAACACAAATAATATCACAACAATAGGCATGCTACAACATTTCAATAATGGAAGATTTTCGATAGCAAATCGTACAGATAACTAGAAAATGTGTTTAATTTCTTATTTCGTTTATAATTTATTTAATTTAAACTGAAGGGTTAGGTTCTATAAGAATTATTTTTGCAACGACTTGGGCTTTGTTTAAAACTTTTTTTGAGACAAAGATGATGATGATATATGATGTCACTCCCTATAAACAAAAAAAAAAAATGTCGTTTATGCCTTAAGTATTGTAAACCATGAGCGTAGTATAGTAGTAGTACAATTACTTTGGGCTTAATAGAAACATAAAATCTAATTACTGGAGAGAGACATTCCCTCTCGCAAGTCGCGTACATGCTTCTGATTTTATCCCCAAAACAAAATATCATCACTTTGAAACTCTACTCTTCGTGGAGTTGCCTCAATGGCTTTCTCCACAGCCTTAACAGTCCATCCTTCGCTTCCCTTTCTCACACCCAAAACCTTATCCAGCACCAGCAGCACTGTCGTCTCTTTTGCATCCCCAAACGGCGCCCCAGACCCGACTCTCACTGAACTCTCTCTGCCTCCCAAACTAAGTTCCAACGGCCTCTTGTCGCTCATCCGGAAACAAAACGACCCAAAATTGTCGCTGCGCATTTTCAATTCTGCATCAAGCAGGAAGGAGGTGGTTTTACCTTATTCGGTCTACGAAGAAATTGTTACTCAATTGGGTCAGGCTGGGTCTTTTCGTGAATTGAATAGCTTTCTCCAGCAGATGAGTCAGAAAGGTCTCAAAATTGACAGGGATACATTGTTATTTGTCATAGAAAGCTACGTCAAATTTTCTTTGTTTGATGAGGCTGTTCATTTTGTACTTAATCAATTGGAAGGAGATTTTGGGGTGGGGCCAGACATAGTGTTATACAATCACCTTCTTGGTCTTCTATTAGAAGGAAACAAAATAAAGCTTATGGAGTCGGTTTTTTCTCAAATGGCAGAAAGAGGGTGCGAGCCCGACATAGAGACCTTTACCACTTTAATCAAGGCTTTCTGCAGAAACCATCAGATGAAAGCTGCACTGATAGTGCTCGATGAAATGTCTAAGTGGAATGTTTCTCCCAACGAGAAAATATTTACTACTATAATTGAAGGGTATATTGAAGAAGGGAACATTGATGCCGCTTTACAAATCAAGGATAGAATGGTACAAGAAGGGTTTAACCTGTCAAATCTAACAGTAAGTCTACTGGTCCATGGGTTTTGTAGGGCGGGCCTCATTGAAGATGCCCTGAGTCTAATACAACAGGCGTTGGTCAACGGGTTCACACCCGATAAGTTCATGTTTACTTCATTGTTGAACGGCATGTGCCAGGCTGGTTATATCAGTCAAGCACTTGAGGTTCTCGATGACATAAGTAATGCAGGAATCGAGCCTGACGGGGCCACATTCAATACCTTAATGAACCATTTGTGTAAAACAAACCGTACTGAAGAGGCCATGGCACTACTTCATAAAATGGTAGACAAAGGCTTTTTACCTAATTTGGTCACTTACAATATCCTAATAAATTCCTTATGCATGGCTGATAGGGTTGATGAGGCCATAGATCTTGCGCATGACTTCACTCGTAAGGGTCTTTCACCAGATTCATATACCTTTAATTCATTAATTAATGGGCTCCTTAAGTCAGGTGAATTTAAGCTTGCTTATCAGATGTTTGAGGAAATGAAAGATAGTGGGTGCACACCCGATGATGTCACATATAATACCTTCATTAAGCAATTTTGTTCTGAGGGAAGGTTAGATAGGGCTTTAAAGTTGTTTAAAGAAATGGAGCGTAGTGGGTGCTTCTTACCTGTTGTGACATATAATATATTAATAGATGGGCTTTGCAAAGAGAAAAGGATAGAGGATGCACTAGAACTGTTCGATGAAATGGAGATGAATGGGATTTCAAAAGACTTGATCACATACAACTCCATTATCGACGGGCTTTGCAAAATTAAGCGAATAAATGAGGCAAAGGAGCTGATGGATCAGATGGTTGATGATGGGTTCCAACCTAATAAGTACACATACAGCTCTATCTTGACACACTATTGCCGGGAGGGTAATGTCAAGCAAGCAGGTGAGGTAGTGGAAAGCATGGCCGAAAATGGGTGTGAACCCGATGTGTTTGTCTATGGAAACCTAATTAATTGCCTATGCAAGGCACGGAGGATCCAATATGCTTGCACGCTACTTAGGGGTCTGCACTTGAAAGGTATAAAGCCAGGCCCACGTGTGTACAATCCAGTGGTATCAGCTCTTTTTAAGGCACGTAGGAATAAAGATGCAATGGGGCTTTTTAGAGAGATGGAAGAGATTGGAGAGGATCCAGATGCAATCAGCTACAACATAGTTCTACGAGGGCTTTGCCGTGGTGGGGGACCGATAATGGAAGCAGCCGATTTCTTGGTGGAGATGGTAGAAAAGGGTTTTGTGCCCGAGTTCTCGTCATTTTCAAATTTAGCGGAGGGTTTGTTGTCCTTGAAAATGGAGAATAAACTTGTGGATTTAGTTGTGTTAGTTATGGATAGGGTTGGTTTTGCTGCAAATGAGGTATCTGCTGTAAATGGGTTTTTGAAGGCTGGAATATATGATGAGGCGATTCATACGTTTGGTCGGTTTTTGGATCGAAGGTCTAGGAGAGGGCATTACAGGCATTAGATAGACTTTGCTTTGTTTTCTTTCTATGTCTGCATTGTTTGTTTAGGTTCTCTTAACTAGTTTGTTTGTGGGGAAGTGTTCATGGGTGGCATAGAAGGTAATCACTTTTGGTTGTTGCAACAGCAAATGAATTGGCAACATCATTTTTGACTCAGTAATTTTGTTCAATATAAAATTTTTTGTTATATTATATATTGTTATATAACCTGCTGTAAGTTGCAAGTTTGTATCTCTGCTGCCAAGCTGTAGGTTTAAGGCAGCTGATAGTTCCATTCTAATGGTGCCCCTGCAATGCAAAGTCTACTCCACATGTAGTGTTTACAGTTTAGGGCCCTCTGATACAGTAGTGGTGTTGCTATTGTATTTTATTACATTCTTATGATAATTTAAAGTTTCAAACTTGTTTTTGGGCCTTCTGATACAGTAATGGCATAGAGAACAGCTTTTGTAATTTTATACTCACTAAAGTTCAGAGGTTTGTTTTGGGTTGAGATTATTTTACTATTCAGTCTTCTCTTTTCTTGTACACAAATTTAATGCAATGCAGTGTAATTTGGTGTTGATATTTTCAACAGTCCAGTTAGTTTCTGGTTAATGGGAAGGCAGCTTGGAAGCATGATTGCTTGGAACTACTACTCAGCTCCATCAGGTTTCGTAAATTTAATGTTAAATTGAGTGTTGAGTGGTCTTTAAAAGTGGTAGTTTCTGTGATATAGATATACTCCTCCACAATGTGCATTTTGATCACCCTATTTTCAGACTTGACAAGATTGTCTGCATTCCTTTTGCCATTTCGGCCCTCCCCAAGGCTCAATGAAGGAAAAACAAGTGTCATTTGGGATGAGAGTAAAAGTAAATTCAAGTGTTACAAGCTTGTTAAGAGTATTTTGTCACCATGCACTGGCATTGCTCATTTCATGTTAAAAATGTTGGAAATATAGAATTGTTCGTGCAATTCCTAATGCCAATACTGTGCCTTATCGCTGCCATGCTTTCTGTAATGGTCACAGTCTAATAATTATTTTGCTCCAACTGTTAAATGGTGTGCATATGTTTCAATAAGAATATGAAGTTCTGTGTTCTTTTTTGTTTGTAACCTTTAGTTTGTGCATAATATATCTTGAAATAATGCTCGAGTATTTCCCACTTAAATTTCCATTTTTTGGTTGCTGCTTTTGTATAATAAAACTTTTTTTTTTCTTAAGATATTTCTCAGATCACTAAGGTTTGTGGTTATGCTAAGAAAAATTTGCGAAAGCTGGATGCTTGGTATGCTCAGACAATCTGTTTTGGCCCTAGCAATCTTTGATGACTGTTTTGCAGTACTGATTTTTCTTTAGAAACATCTGTCCATTGTTCTGGCATGTCATCCTCCTTTACTTTGGAAAACAGATTAATTTTTTGTATGAATGTCTTATAACAAGGTTTTCTGGTATCAGTACAGCTTGAGAGTTGAGCAACGGGAATTGATGGTGGGTTTCAAGGAGTCTTGCTTACCCTACTCCATGCTGATTTGTATTTTCCTGGATAGCTGTAACATGCAATAGCCCCAAGTCTCTTGAGTTCTTGGATTTAAATTTGAAATAGCCTGGGCTCTTGCATTTGCCTTTTATTTTATTGATGATCAGTATTACGTGTTATTTTCACCCAATAGAAAAGTTAAACAGTTACTGATACTTTTGTCGGTTGTCTTTGGGTACCATTTTGCATTTGGCGAAGTTGTTCATATTATCTTTGATCTTTGATGGTCTTATTGGTAAAATTCCCTATATTTGTTGGAGAACAAAGAGGAGCAAAAATTAGTGAATTTGTCATGCTTTGTAGAATCTGAATGTAGAAAGAAGAAACCAGGCAAAGGCAAGGAGGTTTTGCTGTTTATATGGCTTTGATAACCATAATATATTTCGTATTCCAACCACAGAGAGAGAGAAAGAGAGATAAATTTCATTCCATTTTCTTTGTTTAGTTTAGGTACCTTAATTCTGGGATAAGAGTCGCTTTTTTACTTCAGTAGCCTTCGGAACAATGTATTAATTCAGGTAAAATTGAGGCCGTTCTTCCCACTGTCATCAAAGGCTAGGTAATTTATCGGTCAAACCTCTGTCACAGTGTAATACCGCTGGTATTGTTCCTGGCTTCCTGCTGACCGATCCCAGTATTAGCCATGTGATATCATAACACATGCGATAAACTTGAAAGTTAATTTGAATCACTTCACAATGGAAGAAATTTTTAGCAAATTAACTTGAAAGTTAATTTGGCAAAATCAGATATAAACCCCTCTAAACTTCTCCAATCGGAAATAAACCCCTATAATCTTTAAAATCGAATATAAACCCCTCTAATTATATTTTATTCAGACATAAACCCTTTTTATTTATTTTAACCATATTTTTAAGGAAAGACGTCTAAATTTTATATTTATGACTGAAATACTCTGTCCATGCCCTGCATATACCACTCTGCATTCTAGTTAGGAACGATTCGTCTTCCTTCCTAGCCTCTTCTCCAGCGCTATTCTTTCCAAATTGGCAAATTTTACCTTTTGCTATTCAAATCGCTGAGTAAATTAAATGATGCATATGTAGAGGAATAGGTACATGTGTAGAATTGGAACAATTGCTAATAAGTGAGAAGAGTGAATTGCTACGCCTATGAAATCGGTGATATAAAAATTACAAAATATCATTTTGGAGACTCTTGAATCGAATTTAAATAAAGACACTTGGCGACCCTTTTGTATTTCCTTTATCAAAAGGTAAACATTCTGGTTAATAGTAATGATTTTGTTACTGGGCATCATTTTTCTCCTCTGCATGCGCAAGTTAGAGAAACAAAATCATATTTGTTTTTTCTGTTAATAGCATTATTTTAATTTGAAGAATAGCGAAGTTAAAATATATGCCTCCAGTAAATAATAACGAATAGTAAAAATGCATGCCTCAAGCAAATAAAATATAATATCTCAGTAAAACAGCTCAAGCCTGAAAGAAGCAATGCATCAAACGTTCTCCTGATTATAGTGATTATAGTGACTATGGTTCTTCCAGTGTTGCTGATCCTTTGACAAGACACTGATTCATGAAATCCATGCATCAAACGTTCTCCTGATTATATTGACTATGGTTGAAAGCTTCTAATAGTTGAGAGATGAACACAATGACATTTCATCATGAAAAATACAAAGAGGGCAAGAAGGTATGCCAGAAAATGTAGAGAAAGAGAGGACAAATGGGAGCATGAAGGTAACAGCATATAAGCTAAGGATATTTCAGTCTTAACTTCAATCTTTAGACTTTTCTTCTTTAAAATATGGTTAAAATAAATGAAAAGGGTTTATGTCTGAATAAAATAGAATTAGAGGGGTTTATATCCGATTTTAAAGATTATAGGGGTTTATTTCCGATTGGAGAAGATTAGAGGGGTTTATATCCGATTTTGCCAAATTTTTACAGTATACATCTGAATATTTTTGCAATGCATCAAGATTCGTATTGTGTAAATTCACCGTACAGTAAAACCCTAGACTTATGCATACTTGCATAATTGCATTATCCGAAATTATCTGCTGCCTGCTGGACACATCATTAAATATGTGGTTTGGTGCCGCAACAAGCCCAACCCGTTATAAAGTCTTCAACTAACACTGGGCCCCGGGGGAAGTCCTCCATTCGTCCGTGACTGTTTTTTAAGGATTGATTCTCCCATAGTCCCATTTCTTATAGCATACATGTGCTCCTCATCTCAAATTAATTAAAAATTTAAATATCATTATTTGACAGATTTACATGTTACACATTAGTACATTATTTCTGATGTATAGTGCGCATTGTTTTCTAATGAAGCACGTTTAATTTTAGAGACTATTTGCAGTTTTGCACTACGTGCTCGTCATGCAGGTTTAATTTAAAATCAAAATAAAATACAATTCTTTTTTTCACCATCAAACTTTAAAAAATGTAACCAGCAAATGGTCCTAAAGTAAAAAAAAAAAAAAGGATTTATACCAAAAAAATTTCTTAAACCTAGATTTTTTTTATTATTTTTTTTTGAAAAAAAGGCTAAACCAACATGGTTTATTTCAGAAATTGTTCTTTTTATTCGTCAATTTTATTTGTGATGAATATCAAATAATACATGCAACTTTTCTATCATTTTGTCATCCGAGTTTTTCTTTTGTTATTATTAAGTACTATCGTTAAATACAATTTTAAATATTACGTGTTAATTATTGTTTCAAAATCAATATTAAAATAAAAACTATTGGCTATGTATTCATGATTGTTTAGGATGCATATTTTAATTTTGAATTTCACCATCCTTCTATTATCCGAATGTATAGTTGTATTTAATTAATAAAATAAAGACACAAATACGATCTCAGCACTGCAATTTTACGTATATTTTTTCCACAACCCTTTTCTGGTTATCTACACATTATTGAACTAAAAGTATAAATATATTAAAAAAAATCATTTACCCCTCAATTGGTATTTACTTAAATAATAATCGATCGCAAACTTTTTAGTTAAGCCATTCCACAACGGATCAAAATCCTCTGCAGCAGTGCTGCTGGCAGCGAATTTTTTCGAGCCGTTCAGATTTGATCGGACGGTTAATTTTTTTCGGGCCTATTAGATTCACGGGGCTCCCTTATCCATCAGATTCAGATCAGACGGTTGGGGTCGTACCGCTGCCAATCGCAGTGCGGCAGAGGATGTGAATTCATTCCACAACTATGGCTAAAATAACTATACAGAACAAAAACCACTCAACCCTTATCTTACCGTGTCAGATATTTCGTAAAATGGTTGAAATCGAGTATTCAATTAATGATTTTTTACTTTTCAAAAGTCAAAACGTGAATAATTAGAATGTACCGGGAAAAAAATATAATTATACTTCCAATTTATCCGTTCTTGGGCAATTGACTGGGTCGACAAGGAGCTTATATTTAACTAATAAACATATATTTATTTATTTATTTCCACAATCTCTTTCATTTCCTCAGTTTCTTTCTCCGACTCTCTCTCTCACCTGCTACAGACTTCTCAGCTCAAAAAAAAAAAAAAAAAAAAAGACAAAAATCTCTCTCACTCTTGATCAGCAACAAACATGGCGACCCGAATCAGCTCCAGCTCAGGCGTGCACCTCATTCACCGCCGTGGACCGGGCGCGCTTCTGCTCAGCTCCCGCCATGGACCATCGTGGACCGCGTCCAAGGCATTCTTCTCGATCAGGCGCCGTCGATCTGCTATAGCTTTCTGTTGCGCGGAGGTTGGAACATGTGCTCTTTTTGTAACTTTACTAGTTGTGTACTTTTGTTAAAAATGCAATCATGTTGGGTACAGTTGCATTTAGCTTTATCTCATCCAATGGCATGATCCATTTCTCCCACTTTTTAATGTAATTATGCACTTATTATTGACTGTTGTACATTATTATTTCTGATGTGCGCTTTGCAATTTGCAATGTATCCTTCTGAAATGTTCATATTCCCTTGGCCCATTTTAATAGAATTTATCAGGTGCTGTTCTCAGGGAAATTTTGTGTAACAGCTAAGCAAATTTTGCAATTTTATGTAACAGCTAGGCAAATTTTGTTAGATCCTGCTTTCTGTTTTTATTTTAAACTTTTGTAAAACTTAACTTTGATTAAAAAAATTTACATGCATGGTATCTTGTCAATTTGCATTTGGAACAAAAAAAAAAGATAAACTTCGATCTGAGTTAGTAAATCAAGCCATTTATTCATTTGCAGGTTGGATATAAAGTTAAAAGAAAATGCTCCAAGTTTCTAGAGCAGAGAGAAAATGAAGGCCTCCCAACTGACAATGGCTCTGGATCTCATGAATGGGAAACAGTTCCAGATATTTGGAGGACTAATGCACAAAAGTATGGTGACCAGGTTGCCGTGGTGGATCCATATCATGATCCACCTTCAAAATTGACCTACAAGCAAGTAATTATTATTTTTTTTTTGTATTGTGTTAAGACCCCTCAAGATACGGTATACCCTTCTCAAAAGTAAAAAATACTAAAAAAAAAAACTCATGTATGGAATAAATATGAGACCAGGGAGCACTACAATATTCTGCTTCCTGAACTTTTTTAAACAAATATGTTTCTTTTCAATCATTTGTAAAAAATTTCAGTTAATATGCAGCTCGAGCAAGAAATATTGAATTTTGCTGAAGGATTGAGACAGATAGGAACACTACCAGACGAAAAGATATCTCTTTTTGCTGACAACTCATATAGGTGGCTGATTGCTGATCAGGGTATTTTTCTTTTTCCTGAATTAAGTATGAGTTAAGTTATATTGACAGAAAATCCCATTATGATTTACAAACGATCAAACGTTTATCAAACCTCAGAAAGCAAAATTACAGATATGTTTTATACAATTTAGATAGGTTGTTTATCAAATTTAGTGCAATGTGAAAATATCATTCATGAGCAATTTTCAAATTACAGATTCAGTTTTATTAGCACTTCCTTTGTGGCTCAACAAATTTTAAATTGCATTAAATTAAAATACACAACCTATCTTAACTATAGAAAAACTTCTACAATTTTATTTTTCTAGGTTACAATGTTTTTGTAGGTTGTCGTTAATATGTCCCTAACCATTAAATATTTTTTCCTTTCGGATTGGTGCTATAAAATATGTGACCTGATTGTTCTGATATTGTAGGCATCATGGTCACTGGTGCTATAAATGTGGTACGAGGTGCGAGATCAACTGATGAAGAATTATTCCAAATATATACCCATTCAGAAAGGTACTTTTGGATAATATGATATTGCAATACTGACAGCAGATCAAATTGTGCCTGCAAATTTAAGGTTTTTTTTCCATTTCTCATTTTCCTTCTATGTGACTGGGGACACCTTTTGGTGTGCTCCGTAAAGCTTTTCCTGACTATTATTATGTTTAAGATTAAATTATGTAAAATAGTTTCCCCTTTTGGGGATAAGAGCACTTCTTTACCATTTTGTCTTATTTATTATGGTGTTCTCCTTTATTTACAGTGTAGGTATTATAGTAGACGACCCAAAATTCCTTAAAAGGCTAGCTGATTCACTTATCCCAAGAGTTAAGGTTAGATATGTAGTTTTACTTTGGGGCGACAAACTAAATGCAAGTGAAAACGTTGCTGTGAAGGATATACCTTTCTATACATACAACGAAATTACTGAACTAGGGAAAGAGAAACGCCATTTTCTGGTTGAGTCTTTGGAAGAAGGTACTAATTTTATCTTTTGCATTACTTGATCTCTTTATTTTTTTTAATGCATTTAAATTCATATAACTATCGCACCATTTTAAATTTAATAATTATTTTTTCTGTAAATAGCTAGAAAGATAGAATTTGAGCCCATAAAACCTGATGATGTGGCAACTCTGATGTATACTAGTGGTACAAGTGGAATGCCAAAGGGGGTAATGCTCACTCATCGAAACATCTTGCACCAGGTTTGGTCTCTCTTTTCAAACAAAAATTATGTTTTCATTTATTACAGCTTCCAATTTTACAGCAGCACTCAGTGCATTTGGCCAATTGAACATAACAACCAAAGTGACCAAACTATTTAAGGTCTGGTCAAATAAGATGACTTATAAGCGCTGACTATTTACTAATTATTAAAAAAAATGTGAAGTGAATTAAAGGCGTTGAGTTGTTTTCATAATGCATAGAATGTGTAATTCGCAACAGGCCAAAAGCCTTTTTCCATTTTTAATGGACATTGTATTATTAATTTCAGATTAATAATTTATGGGAAGTAGTACCATGTCAAGTTGGAGATAGATTTCTTAGCATGCTTCCATCATGGCATGCTTATGAACGTGCTTGTGAGTATTTCATCTTCACACATGGCATAGAACAAGTTTATACCAATGTCAGTTATCTCAAGGTACAAATGATTTCAAACTTTTAGATTCTGTTGAGTTAATTTTGTATGAAATTTCATAAGATGACATTTTCTGTTTTAATTTGTAATTGCTAGCAAGATTTGAAGCAGTACCAACCCCAGTATCTCATTTCTGTGCCACTGGTATATGAAACACTCTATAGGTATGTATTAAACTCCAGCAGTTGCTAATTTTAAGTTGCAATTTTTTTAACTCTTCAATAAAGCTCTGAGTTTTGTATTGTCGTTGGGTGCAGTTCAATCCAGAAGCAGATCTCTGCTAGTTCAACTGCTCGGAAGTTAGTTGCACTTACACTAATTAAGATTAGCTTGCTTTATATGGAGGCTAAGAGAATATATGAGGTTTGTAGAAGTTCGTTATTTTTGTTCTCTAGTTCTTTAGATCATGCATTATCTTATAATCCATTTCTAAGTTTTCTTCTCTCTCATTTCTTTTCTATTTTTTGGAAATAATCACAAAGGGAAAAGCACTTTCAAAGAATCCAAGGCAACCTCCATTGTTCTTTTGCATCCTTGATTGGTTGTTTGCACGACTCGTGGCCGCGGCATTGTTTCCTTTGCATTTTCTCGCAAAGAAATTGCTCTACTCTAAAATTCAATCTGCAATTGGTATATCAAAGGTATGATTTGTACTTACAGAACTTCTATAAATGTAGAACTACATTCAAATATTTCATGCTTTCTAAGAACTTTTAGATGTCCCTAGAGAGTCTACATATTTCTTTTCAAAGAGGGAGATGTCAAAAGTACTGTTATATAGGTTTTGCATTTCAAAAATCATAATTAGTGAAATTTCTTGTTAAACATGCAGGCTGGTATAAGTGGAGGTGGGAGTCTACCAATGCATATTGACAAATTTTTTGAGGTTGAAAAACTAGACTAACCTTTCTTTCAGAATCTTTCTTTTTCTTTGTTTATTTCTAGAATTATGTTGTAGAGTTGAACTTGCATCTATTATTTCAGGCTATTGGGGTCAAAGTACAAAATGGGTATGGTTTGACAGAGACTTCCCCTGTTGCTGCTTGTAGAAGGCCTGATTGTAATGTAAAATACCTAAATTTTTTTTACCCTCCGTATTTGTTGTATTTATAAATATTATCTCTACTACTTATAAATGCACCTAGAGAAAGGTCACAACAATTTTTGTTAACAATTTTTATACCGTTGATCTGTAAATGTATGGTTAGATCTGTCTCAACACATCTCTATGCGCACACAAGGAAAGAATTATCTCGGTTTTGAATTGCTGCACAGAAGGAAAAAATTTTCTTTGGATTTGATTGGTTTTCCATCTAATATAGAAACAATTGAATAACATATCAATTTGTATCGATGGTAAATTAAGAAACATATTTTTATTGTCTAACATTATTTTATTTTTTTATTTGCCCACGTATGAGGGCATCTTATGCTAGTAGATTATTAAAAGTTAAAAGAATGACATCCCTGAATGTAGTCAACTGGAGTTGACTTTCATGAGTATTGCATTTTGTTCATTTGAGAAGGTTCTAGGCACAGTAGGGCCTCCAATAAAACACACAGAAATCAAGATCGTGGAAATAGAAACAGGTGGATTGGTCGCAGATGGGTCGAAAGGCATTGTCAAGATTAGAGGGCCGCAAGTCATGAAAGGCTATTACAAGGTACACAAAATTAATGTTTATTGTATATTGAACTTTGCGATCAGATCTCAAATCATACTATTGATTGTTTTGTTGCTCCTGATGTGATATCCCTGATCTAAAAGCATGCCATTCCTTTTGAAAAATTGTTAAATTTTACATCAGATTCAGCAAAAGTAAAAACAATCTTAAAAATAAAGCACTGGGCTCATTAAGTTATGGCCAAACTATAATTTTGCCTTAATTCAATTCTAGGTTCAACTGAAACTGAAATTGGAAAATAATTAAATTTTTACCGTTAATTGACTACATGATATTTTGGGGACCTTTTAAATATATCCCTTTCTGAATTTAATTTCTATTGCTGTAATGGCATTATTATTTCATTATCTCTCTTCTGAAACAGAACAAAACATCCACAGAAGCAGCACTGGACAGGGATGGTTGGTTCAACACTGGAGACATAGGATGGATTGCCCCAAAGCATGCCATTGGTCGTAGCCGCCTGTGTGGAGGCATGCTTGTTCTAGAAGGCCGTGCCAAGGACACCATTGTTCTCACCACAGGTTATCTCTAAATTAAAATAATTGTAACCCCTTTTGCATAATACATGAAAATTAATGTTTCTTTATTTTTACAATGTATCCCTTGGGCCTTGGTATAATAATGGACACTGCATTAAAATATTTCAGTAATATGATTTTTTAGGTGAAAATGTGGAACCAGCAGAGATAGAGGAAGCAGCCATGCGAAGTAGTCTGATCCAGCAGATAGTGGTCATTGGCCAGGTACACTTTATCAAAAGGAAAAAAAAAAAAAAAAGGGGGGGGGGGGGGGGGGGGTGTTCTTCTCCCTACATATCTTAACAATGAAAAAATTATGTTTTAGAAGCGATCGAATAATTCTGAGTTTTTCTTTTATAAAAATCTTGCTAGCCGTACATGTGGGGGAAAAAAAAAAGATATCGGCTATCCTGCCCTGACAAATTCAATATCTAGGTTACAAAAGTTTCATGTGTACCCCAAAATGACTTGTTTAACCTAAAAATTTGAGATTTTCTTTATTAACTTTTTCTTGAATGTTGAAATCGTCCTTGTAGAAAATAGTGGCAGCAAGTACTCAGCTTCTTTTCCCTATTATTCTAGGATCAACGGCGTCTAGGTGCAATTGTTGTTCCCAATAAGGATGAAGTCATGTCATTTTTGCTTGAGAAAAAGGAGGAATTAACCAAAGAAAAAGTGCTAAAACTTCTAAATGAGGAAGTCAGAACTTGGTGAGTTTCTTTGTGCAAATTCCATAATGCAGCCTTCATGTTTCCTAGGAAATACAACCCAAAGAATTTTCCTATCTATTTATTTTCTGCAAGAAATTATTTTTAAATTCTTTTCGGTCAAATTCCAGGACTGCCAGTTTTGCTTTTCAAATTGGCCCAATTTTAGTCGTTGATGAACCTTTCACCGTGAGTCTTACACATTTTCTTAAATTTTCTTTCCTTCTTTTCAATAACCATCGTTGAATTTGATCATCTTATTATATAATTTACCATAACTTGTTTCTTCAACGTCAGGTTGATAATGGTTTGATGACACCAACCATGAAAGTTAGGAGAGACAAAGTGACAGCCCAGTATAGCGATCAGATCGCTAACATGTACAAATAAAAGCATTGTTGATCTGAACTTTGTTGTTATTCTTTAGTAACCATTACTAGAAGCTGTTGTAGATAAACTCTGCTTAAACGTGCATATTAGTATAATAAGAAAGTCTTGTTTATTATATATGGTCTCCGGCGGCATTGAATTTTTCTGGGAATTTATTTACAGTTAGTGATTACAAAAAAATAATAAAATGAACTACACGAATAAAAGACTGCACTACATCGAACCGATCAATATATGCATCTCACAAGGCTCTATTGTGTCTGGCGTTATCTTTTGTCTGCCCATTTGTTTTCACTTTTAAAAGTATCAATTAAAATTTTAAATTCAATTTTCTGATGGCTAGAGAAGCTAATGAAATAACATACACAACTATTTTTCACATCCCGACATCCCGTCAAAAAAAGAGGAAAAAAAAAAAAGCTAACACCTAAAAAGAGTACTAATTAAATCATGGCATCAGCTCTGATAAGCTGGCATTTTGAAACCAGGCGGTACAAATACCAGATCATCCCATTTGGATGTAGATCCTTCCTACAGACAGAATATTGTAACATTTAATCAACATGCGTAATATATATATACAGTAATTAGAAAATTTAGAATGCTAAGAATGAAGCATCACAAAATGTAAATTAAATTGCATGTACCATCATAGATTTCAGAATTTCTTCAAAAACTCCAACCTGCAAAAATGAAAAGATTCAAAAAGTAGAACACAATCAGATAAACAGATAAAAATATTCTCAATGCAAACTCTAATATTTGGTTCTCATCTTTCATGCTAATGCCTTCATCATACAACCGAACTTAAGAAAATGCAAATCTAACATGGACTTCAAGGTATTGCCAATTTACAGGGACTTCAAGATTCTTTCTACTCAAAATTAATAATTACCTCTATATCACCGATCCGCATGGCGGGGTTTAACCGCCTGTGTGCTTTTGATACTCTAGCGAGTGAATCATCCAGATCGTCCTAGTTGTATCATTCAATTAAGTAACTTTAATAATTAAAAAGGCAAATAAAGAAAATTGATTTTTCTTTTGATGTGCTCTAACCTTTCTGAAGAAAACCGGGCGGTATTTCTTGTTCCCGCTTTTCACGAACAGACTCCTGGACTGAAATACAGGCAAGTATATCAAAAGAATTTTCATTCCAGGAATATGAGAGATAAAATAAGAAGCATTAACGACAAAATAGAGGTCATATTGCTATCCAATCAGCAGCAGTTTTGAATCAAATTCAATGAAAAATGAAAGCAAAACCCTAACCTGAAAAACAGGTACTCCAGGGAAACCGCCTCGAGTGGATTCCCCAGCCTTCTCTATTTCCTAATAAACAAATAAACAAACAAAATGTCAATGTAGAGAAAAAAAGCATAAAGAAATCTATCTATTAGAAAAAAAAAAAAATAGCACTCACCTTAAGAGCCTTGAACACCTGAGAAGAATCTGGAATGTATCTGAAAGAAATTCCCTCCATCTTCAGCTGAAAAACCTAAATAAAATCAAAGTAGTGCATTAATATGAATTTTGCTACAACCAAGTCATATAAAACAGATGCGTCATAGATGTATTGGTCTAAGCATCTATATTAGGCATTCCATTCTCACAAAGAAATTCCAAGTATGCCTAGAAAAAAATATTATACATGCACGAAAAAGGGGAATATACCGTATTCCTTAAACAAAACATTAAAAACATCACCATATTGCTGCCTGCCACAAACACACACACGCGCGCGCATAGAAACCTCATTTTATCTGGCTACAAAAGTAATTTTGGGTAACATAGGGTTGTACATTAAGTTGTCCCTTCTTAACTTGGTGTAATAATACTATTCACAACATCAGTTACCTTGTTCAATGCAACTGGTACGACCCTGGACCCCTCGTGTCTCATGTCTTTATCAATCGCTCTCATTTCCTGTAATATAGCCTCAGCATCATCTCTCTTAAAACAAAACAGCCCCAGAGATTTACCAGAATCTGGAGCAGATACCAACACAATCTCGCCATTTGCATTGCTAAGAGCATATACTGGTATGCCGTCCAGCTGAGCCGCAATACCAGCCCCTACGGTGGTGTACCTGTGTAAAGTTTTAAAAAGATTAGGGGCTAACAGAAAAAATTGAGTAGCCAAATTAAATAATAAAAAGAAAGAAAATCACATTAGTTGTTTTTAGGTCTTGATGAAATTAACAATAACATTAGATTGACAATTAAATAATAGACGAGGCGATTGATGCAAGTACACAAAAAAGCGTAAGTAATATGCAGAAATAACATAATAATAATAATAGAAATTGAAGGGAGTTTTGTACGTGGGCAAGCTGGGAACTCGCTTAGAGGGAGAACTGGAGGAGGAGGTGTCGGATGGAGCACTGGAGGGGATACGGGCAAAAGGAGGGGGGTGGGAAGATGAGGGAGGGGGTGCGATGGGGCCCACAGGGCAGATGTGGGAGAGAACGGCATGGGCGGAGGACTGGACGCTGGAGAGGAAGGAGGTGAGGTTGAACTGGAGGGGATTCGGGCGGGGGTTTTGGTCTCGGTTAGTAGGGTTTTGGAAGGGAAAAGGGAAGAGAGGCATTTTTGTTTTTTGCTTTTTCTTTTGTTAGGACTTCGGAGGATGGAAAAGTCAAGGGTTCTAATCCTCACTCGCCACTTTGGCAACACACTTTCAAAATTCGAAAGGCTATTTTGCTCGACACCCCCACAATATTTGTTATTCGGAAATACGAACTTTGTATTGCTTGTCTAGTGGACCCAAAAGTATTCGTGTGCAAAATGTCACTGTAATTTGTCAATTGAACTCTCATTTTATAGCCATAGTACTAAGTGCTGAAACCGGTTATCTATACAAACATTGATTTTTTTTCAATTTCATTTGCGTTTCTTTTCGTTTGTTCTGGAAGAGGTTGCCATCAAAGCCCGATTAAAAAATTGTCCTCATGGCAGAATTCCCCTAAGATTAATCACAATTCACAACCATTCATAATTTTGAAGAAACAGTCTAATTTCAATCCATATGAAAAATGATACACGGCATAATTTGCCTTATATGCTGAGGCATTTAGCTTATCAGTGCAGTACCGGGGTATCTCAGCTTGCTTACTGAAGCTCGAATCAATTAAGAGCTCTTTAACCGATCTGAATAATTAGCTTCAGATGTGTTTTCTTACAGTTATAATAGCGACTTGTGCTATTCAGTTTTTTCTTCTTTTTATTGTTAGACTTTTTTTCTTGCTGGATGCTTTTTACTTTGCCGGTATCTTTTGATACCGTTTTTTTTTTTTTTTTTTTGCTTTCCTTTTTTACTAAACTCTGGCTTTAATGAAAGCAGGCAATCATACTCTTGATTGTTTTTATCAAAAAAAAAAAAAAAAAAAAAGAACCGATCTGAATAAGTTCTAGTAAAAGGTAGAAATCATGAGCCTTTGGAATTAATTTGTGAGATTATCAGCTACGTCAGATGTACTAATTTCTATAGAACTGAACTCGTGGCCTAGTTAGGTAATTCAATTAAATAACTTTTTCTACAACAATTTTCTTTAGGAAAGTACATATCGTTGTGAGTTTCTAATTTGTTAGTTATTCCCTGAGCTTTTCAATCTTGCTATTATGATTAGTTCATACTGAGATTTTAAGGCGCCGAGTTGTTCTTTAATAATAACCACTATTACAATGGACTAAACCACATTACAGTCAGCCACATTTTTCAAATGCAAGTCTATACTAAAAAAAGTTTTTACTTTAGTTGGTAATTATGAATTTTTAATAATTTGTTAAATCACATTTAAAATTATATTTGAAAAATGAAGGGTAGAAATCTTTCGACTATTATTTATAATGTCAATCATCAAGTTTAAATTGAAATCCAAGATAAAAGAGATGATTTCTTTAGCGCAAATATCATGTCCATAAAAACATGATGAAATTAAATGCTATTGATGCATCACCCAATGATTCGGAATTTTCAACGGTTTGAAAATAAAGGATAACGCTAGCTACTAAAAAAATAATGTAACCGATTGGTGATATTTATTTCAACTCTTATGAGTTATGACTGAAGGATCCAAAATACAATTCCAATTTGATCCAACATTTGTCTAAAATGATAAAAAATTATATGATATATGTATTTAATTAAGTATGCACGTGGATATTGTATGCTAAATAGATATTAATTCAAATCTTGTTAGATTTTCATCTGAACTTGATTCATTAACAGTCTTAGTTAAGAACTTCTTAAAGTCGAACAAACAGAGACAAATATTAACATCGTAACGAGGCAATTCTACTACAATTAATATTTTGCAATGTAAAAAGGTTTTGATTTGATTCACTACACTGCTTTTTGTCTTATCTAATCAGCTAGTTCGGTGGGATATAGAGTGGGGAAGCTATAAGTCCGTACGTGGTACTAATAAAGTAATTATTAAAATTAAAATTTGAAGTTCTGAACATTCCTCTTTACTCTTTAGAATCCGCATAGAAATATTTTTCTTCCTTTTCAGACAGAAATAATGAAAAATATGATGCAGTATTCCACTAATGACTAGGGAAAAAAATGATAAATCTCTATCTCTATCTCTACTACTTATAAATACATACACGTAACGCATAGGTGTTACACTCTAGGTCTAAGTAGTAAATAATTTTTTCTACCGTTGGATCGACTTGATCTATGGTTGGATGTGTATTGCTAGACGAAATAACAGTATTATTTGGTTTTTCGTCTAATTGAGAAACAAGACGCAGCGCACTTGACATTTTTAGAGCCTAATTAATAATGAAAATCTTTAGAGCCCTTTCTATTTAGAGTTGCATCTTCAGATTTGACATTTTTCTATGAAAAGATACAAGATAGTATGCCGTTCATGTATTTTTTTTTTTTTGCAAAGTCGCAACATTTTTTTTGGGTCATTATTAAATGCGAACGAACCATATAAACTGAGAGGCATAGGGTGTACCTTAAGTTAGTAAAAATGGAGAGTTGTCAATCAATTAATTTAACATTATTTGTGCTTTGTAATTGGTATTGTCTTATGATTTAATTTATTTTAAATTTAAATTATTAAGTATAAAAATTTTAATTATTAATTAGAAATGGTATACCGTCGCTTTGCCACAAATTTTAGTGACTTAATTTTTTTTTTTTTGAAGGTCAGTTTTAGTATCTTAAATTGTCATTATATTATATTTAATGGACATTAATGATGGTATGTCCTGACAAACAACTAAGTTGCTGATAAAACCATGAAACATTCACAAAAAAAGTTGTATACCGAAGTATTTTGTGAAATGATTAAGGTAATAAAATTTCATTTCAAAAATATTAATTGCTCTCATATCACACTCACACATGCACTCAATGTATAAAATTATCTTAATTTTTACACTGAAGTCTTTCTCTATATTGAATACTACTATCTTCAACACCAATCATAATGACGTTGATTTTAGATATTGAAAATAGATAACATATCTATGTCAAATAATATGTTTATATATTAAAGTCCGCCCGCACATTGAGCGGACACTGCTGCTAGTAATAAAAAAAAAAAAAGTTGTGATATCCTATCTCAATGGAAAAATATCAGAGAAAATCAGATGAAATCATCCCATTCGCATGATATGGGGGTCTGCCAGCCGCACATTAACTTTTACATGAGAAGTTTTGAATTTTCTGTAATTTTTCAAGTCTTGTTATATCTTCTAGAAAATATGAAATAATCAATTTTTAATCTAAGAGCTGTAAATCATTATATCGTGCAATCCAAATAAAAATAAGCTTATAGTCAATATAATTTATTCGACACTTTGTCATGTTGATTTTTTTTTTAAAAAAATATTAATTATTAAATAACCAAAAGAAATTAGTATAGCATGATTCTAATATTGTCTTTTATAAGCAAAACCTGTCCTAAAGTTACGACCATATTCAAAATATGTCAATACATATTTAGATTGAACTAAAATAATATAACAAGGTTCTATAACCAATGAGGACGAATTTAACTTTTTATTATTCAATACATTTTTTTTTGGGTGCGAAACCCCAAAAATAGCTCTTTAAATGTAACAATTCTAATAGTCTGAACTAAACCTTTATAAGTTTTATTTTAGATTTTTCTTTTCCCCTGTTTGAACCAATTACGTTGGGCGCAAGAAAATGAAATGTCCGAGTTTAGGAATGTATCAATTTGGCAAGGATGTCAATCCTTCGCCACCGGATTCCATTCCTTTTTGTACAAAAAAACTTTCATTTGAAATTGCTTCGCCTAAAATAGTAACATTCTGGAAATAATTACCAGTAAAAAAGTTCTAATTCGGTACTCCGCGCGCATTCACCTTTGTAATTTTTTTGTTAACCGCAGCGTACTGAGCACGCGAATCCAATTAAAGCAGGTTTCGTGACAGTCAAGAAGTTTTTTTATTTTTTTTTTCCGAAACAGTAAATTTTTAAGGTCATTTTTTTTTTGATACTTCGGTAAATGACGGTTGTAAAAAAAAAAAAAAAAAAAAACACAATTAGAAAGTTTCAATTTCAAATCCGGAAAAAAAGGAACACGAACTAAATATAAGAAAAAGATTTCCAATCACCCACGCGTTGATTTTATTTGAACATCTAAATCTGTCATATATGTTTTTTTTTTATCAGTGTGAAACAAATAATAATAATTTTTATTATTATTTAAACAAATAATAATAATTTTTATTATTATTTGAACTACATGAATGGTCCATTAATGTTTTGTCAACTATTTGTCTTCTAAAGTAATGCTGACCGATTATAAGATCACCAGTAAATAAATAAGTAACAATCAATTCGACAGTTAATTTATTGAATTTCTCCGAGTATTCAAATTTGTAAGCAAAAATAAAGTAACTTCGGTTTTTATTACCCCATAAGTTAAATTTAGCGAAACAAAAAGAGCGTTCACAGAAGTATATGCGTGAAATAATAATAATAATAATAAGAAAATGCAGGGATATTTTATAAATTAGAATGTGACAAACACAGAAATCTATTTTCCGAAACTTCTATAAATATATTACTTAAAATGTTTTCTAAAATTTGACATATTCATTTGGAAGATAATTTCCGAAACCGCCTGCATTTACAGAGCCACCGACCTCTCCCTTCGTATATAAAGGCCCCGTTTCCCTTCCCATCTCCATTCATTCCCATCGAGGGAATTAGTTTCAAAGAGAGAAGAGAGATTTATTTATTTGTCGTAGTATTGTATTCATATTCATTTCGCTTCCCATTCCCATCTGTAAGTTTTGCTTCAGAGAGAAAGTGAAGTTGTAGCCATGGAGACCGACGCGACTACGACGAATGTGTCGGATGCATCTCTCCAAGCCAAAAATCCTGCGAAAGGTATCCTAATTGAATTCTCTATTTACTTTTTTTTTTTCTTAAAACCCTCATGAAATCTATAATAATAGACAACGCGAGTTATGAATTGCTGTTTCAAATCAGTTTTTTTTTAATAGTAAATAAATTACATTAACAGTTCTGATTTTTTTTCTCCTGATCCTTCAGTCATTATTTGCAATTTTTGTGTATAATTTCGCGATGTATTGCTCTCTTAAAACCTACAGAATATTTTTTTTAAAAAAGATTTTAATATTTAATATTAATGTAAGAAATATAAGATATAGTTCTTCTATCCTTCTTTTTCTAATTTAGTTTAGTTTTATACCGGAGAGAAAAGCATTAATGTTTCTAAAAACCGAGAGGAATCATTTTTCAGTTTTATTTTACTAATATTGATTTGAGATATTATTTTTAAATTGTGCCATAAATAGGCGTCTATATGTCTTCCTTTTATTTCACATATTTCAGATCTGTGAGTAATTCAGTAGTTCTATTTAATATTATTATGTTTCATCCTTAAAATTTGGGTTTCGTTTAATAATTTGAAATTACTCAATGCAGAGGAAATCAAAGTCGCAGCATCAAATCCTTTTGATGCGCTGTGTGATGGAGATTCAGGCGACGACATAATCAACAGTGCTGTAGAGAAATTGAAGAAGGTTTCTGTCGTGTCAGAACCTGGTAATGGCAAGAAGGCCAAGAAGGGAAAGAACTCTCAAGCTGGTATATTCTTTATTTTCATTTATTTATTTATTTATTTAATTATTTATATATTATATATACTGCAAATGCAAATTGCAAATTGAACCCTTCAATTTTTAGGTCCTTTACTATCTGTTGTGGATCTCTGTTCTGGTATAAATTACGGTTTATGATTTGTTTTGCAATATTATTATAATTATGTTTCCAGAATAGTTCTTTAATATTAGTGATTTAGACCTGATGTTATATAATTGAAATCCCAAATATATATAATTTGCATTGTTTTCTCATCAGTTGAAGTAAGATTTTAAGTAAATTTTTTTATTGTTAGGGATAAAGATATTATTTGACATGAACAACCTTCCAATAATCTATCCTGTTTTTAAAATTTCAGTTAAGGAAGAAACCAAGCCCGCTTTTACAGCAAATAAAAGCATTTTAAAGGGTGGAAATGGAAATTACTCAAACCACAACAGAGGTTATGGTCAAGGAGCCGCTTTTTACAGGCAACAAAATGGGAATGGTTACTACCAAACGTACCAAAACAGTGGCAATGGCAATGGTCAGAGAGGTCATTATCAAGGACGTGCTTCCAATAATTATTACAATAGGCAACAACATGGAACCTCTGTGCAACAAAATGGTAACGCCACGCGGCAAAATGGAAATGGTTTGTACCGTGCTAACAGTGGTAAAATCTCCTCTCGTAGCAGCAATGCCACTGAAGATGGCGGCAGTGTCAAATCTGATAGGTAGGTATCTATTTTGATGGTATCCTCTAATTAATTATTATTTGACATTGACAATTATATAATAATTTGTTTATTTGAGTTATCTAATTTTAATTTTGTTTCCAGGGAGCAAAGGGAAGAAGAGTTTCAGAGAAAAAAGAAGGAAAGAGAAGAAGAACTTGAGAGAAAAAAGAAGCAAAGAGAGGAAGAGTTTGAGCAAAAATTGAAGTCGTTCAAATATGACCCTAAGGTGGAGGAAGACAAGGTAGTTAAAACTGTTATTATTTTTTCTTTCTACTGGTTTCCTTTTCCTGCGTGTTTGGCATGTTTTGTTGGGTAACATAACATTTCCTAATTATATCTGATTCTTTGTATTTTTGTCTGCAATTTGTTAATTAGAGGAAATTTGTTGCTTCATCTCGTGACACTCTTCTGGCGAAACAAGCAGCAATAGATAAAGCCGAAGCTTTGTACAGGCAACATAGAGACAATAAAGATTATGTACGTGCTATAATATAATAAATTCATTATTCTTGACATATTTCAGTTCAGAAACGTATTAATATGTTAATTTTCTTATGATGTGACAGAAGGGTAATCTTGATGAGTTGAAAGCTGCAATTAATGCGGCGGTGAAAGATAGAGAGAAATATCTGGAAGATAGAAATGAAGCGTGGGAGATAATCAAACTATCAGAAGCAAAGGTTTACAATATTACCCTCTGTAGTTAGTTTTACAATCCAGTTGTTGACGTTATTAATTATGCACAAATATGTTACCTTTTAGAACAGTATTCTAATGTACTTGTATGATTCTACTGTCATTTATTTAAACAGAAATTGACTCTTGCTGATTATGAGAAGATGAAAGAAGAGAGCATGAAAGCATCTCAAGCTTCTAAAGCAGAGAAAAGGGTAGTAAAAAGTTCGGACTTCGATGGTATGGCGGTTGTTGTTAAAAAGAATGTGGAGGACAGTCTGTCTCTGAATCCTGCTGTACATAAGCCGGTGGCTAAGCCAGTATGTCAATTATTTTATTATTATATGATTATTACAGTATTTCTAATTTAATAATTTGTCCTATTTCATAAGATTTTGTAACTTACTTTACTCTTTAATATTTGAAGAAACTGGAAGCAGAGAAAACTGAGAAGTCCAAGAAGATGAAGAAGAAAGCAGAACTCGAACTTACGATGAGTTTCTTCCTTCCTTCGGTATATTCTGGACTCTGTTTGTACCTTATAATATACTTACTCTTTGAATACTTGTTGTCATCATAGATAGATTTACAAAATATTATTAATTGTTTTATGATTCATGTTCCTTTTGAAAAGGGACTATAGTAGAATCTCATTTCTGATTAAACACTTGTGCTTTTCGAAATTACTACAGGCTAGCAACCATGTTCAAGCTGGCAACAAAAAGAATGATGCTGCGCCATCTTTGGAGTCTGGGGGGAACTTCCCTGGTCTACGCTCTGCTTTTTCATCACGTCGCTGAATCTTCTTTTTCTTATTTTCTTGGGGTTAGCCATAATTTGTTAGAGGATGGTATTAGGTAGGATAAATTGCTTCTCCTATTTGGCTAATTAACTGTTCCTGGTTGGTCTGATGGAGTAGTTTCTAGGTTTCATCCTAGATGAAATTTTGTTTCAATCTACCTTATGCTTGTTGAAAAATATTGCGGATAATATATGCAATGTTTATGTGGAAATTTTTCTTTCAGTTGTGCTCGCTTATTTCTTTTTACCAAAAAAAAAAATCTAAATATTTCTTGTCTTAGTAACGGGTTAAAATAGGCTAAAGCATTGTCCTGATTTTGGTTCAATTAACCTTCTAATTCCAAAATTCAAACAATGCATGAGTTCTTGTGCATGCGCGTGTACTTTTTTCCTTTAAACCTGTATTAAATAGTCAAATTGGAGATGAAATAATCAGAAGGAAAATTAATCCTAAATTAATTTTTAGCGTAGCAAATGGAAACAGAGATACTTGAAAAGCCTGAAAGACAAGAAAAATTATCATCGCTGTATGTTCATTATCTTTAGTCATGCCCACATGTTTATATCGTCATAAACTATCATTAATTTTACAAGGAGTTAACAAATGAAAATAATAATAGTATACGTCTTCTCATTGCTGAAATTTCCATCTTGTAATGCTATATGGGACCAAAGACTTGGCTTTGATAATTGTGGAAGATCGTAGGACAAATAATTAGGGAAATTCATACAATCAAATCAGCCCGGTTAAATAAATCTCTGTTGTTGAATCTCAACTTCGAGAGCTTTCCTGTTCTTCAATTCTGTGTTTTGCACACACAACCTGAGAATCAATGCTCTTCGACCTTGCTTTAGTGCCTTTAAGGAATATTGATGTCATATATTAGTAAACTCAATGTTTAATAGATGAATTCTGTATTTTGCTTGGGTACTTATTTATGCTATTTTAAACATCCACGAGATAGTTACTGCATATACATCTGTCGTCCTCAGAGGTACCATTCTATTATCAAACACAAAAACACCAACTAATTATCTTATTAAGTTATTATTAATCTTCTACTTATGAAGTTTCCATTAATTAATTTCAAAAACCAAATAATTCCAGCCTGAGATCTGTTGTGCTCACTGCTCAGAGGTATATCATTGATTGAAATAATTATATTATATGATTCAAATTAGACAACACACACACGCACACACCAGCTAATGCTATTATTTATTATTAATCTTCGATCTGTGAAGGTTCAATTAATTTAACATCAAAAATCCAAAAAAATGCAGCCTCTGAAGTCTACATGGGCACTAAACCAACTGTTTTTTTTTAGAGATACTGGATAGAGGCTACCTAGTTACATTTAACCAACTGTTGTCCTGTTGTTCTTTTATCCATACCTTTTGCTCCAAATTAGGCATATAAGCAAAGCATATTTTCCATAAAGTTGATTCCAAATATCTCGTGGACCTAACGTAATGGAATAACCATGTCACAGATGGGGGAAAATTCACCATCTTGTAATTCTCAAATAGAATAATAGCAAACAACAGAAGGTATTTCTTTGTTTGGTCATATTATGATTTTAAGGTTTCTTGTGGAAGGATCGGTGTTGATAAGATTTTGAGCAATGCGTATGATTTGCAAACAAGATCGAGTTGGTTGACAATGGGTCAACAATGGTGTTGAAGTTCCGACAGATTCACATACGATCATTTCTGTTGTTAAAATTTAAAAATAGCTGGAGTGAGGAAGAGATGAGATATGAATTGTATTAATTAATCTCCAGAGAGAGATAGAGAGAGAGAGAGAGAGAGAGGATAAAAAGATGGTGAATGTTAGGAAACAATCAAGAATTTACTTCTTATTTGATTGAACTTGATTTGATAAATTATCATCATATATACTATATAGATTGCAGTACTAGTATACCTGACCAGCAAAGAGGAAAATTCTAAAAAATTAAAGATATATAATAACCTAAATATGTACATGTACCGTTATTAAAACGTCTAGATGGACACGTAAAATTCACTAACAACGACGTGAGTCAAACTTTTCTGCAAACATTCTGCTACTTGGCAAAATTGCGTTGTATGTTCCTGTTGAAATTCTTTCTTGATTCCCAAATTGCAAAGTCAGACACCAATTTGGGGAGAACAAATTACCCGAGTTCAAGTTGTGCATGTGGATAGACGTTGAAGAGCCTGTAAAAAGCACTCTAAATCACATGGCTTTGACAACTTAAAACCCTTTCAGACTACATGATTTAGGCATCTTCCCCCTTTTTTCATGGTCAAATAATATTCCCTTGTTACAAGGGGAAACTTCTCTTGGACAGGATCATTTTGTCAAACACAAGACGTGCACAATCTCCCTACAACATCTACTATCTATATATAAAGAGCCATAAATCAAGAATAAAATGCATAGAGAGAAGACTAGTGATAGGCAAGCAGCTACCTGGCCTTAGACAACAACTAATAAGTTGATATATACTTTGATAGCCAAGGATGATTTGCCTATGACCATGCTCTAGGAGTATATATTGGTTTTCTATATCTCTCTCAGTTGTGTTATGGGCGAATCATTGCGGCTATCTAAGTGCCTCTTATTGTGTGGTTTTCCTCATTTACATTGGATGTGGTTAATTCTTCGTACTTTTCGAGTCAATGTGCAGAGTTGATAACTTGTTTCAGCGGTAGAAGAGTCTTACATGAAATAAGATACTGCTTTGGTAGCCAAGGATGATTTGCCTATGAGGTTTTCTTGAGACACGATTAATTATCTTAATTAATACTCAATATGGTCTTATGGGCAACTTCCTTGGCTATATCAGCTCATCTTATTCTTAGCTAGTTTGCCCTGATGTAATCTCCTTGCATGAGCAGTTGATAGTAGTGATTAGTTTCATATCCAGGAATTATTCGGGCTTAGCCTCAAATATGTTGTTGAATGAGATGGATGCCTAGCTCAAAGGTAATCTTAATTATTCTTAAGTTTGGCACGTTACTTATTTCTTCTGCCTCTGCCCCATGTCAGCTGTGTGTAGTAAAGAAGTATTTTATATTTCATGGTTATAAAACTTCTAGTTCTAGTAAATCTTGCATACTGGAGTATAAAATTTAGATAATTTCAGTATCTAGGTGAAATAAGACTTATTTTACCTATTTGAAATTCAATCTTTCAAATAAGCTTAATACTTCAAATAATCTTAATCCAATATTTCAAATAATCTTAAATATTGGATTATATCTAATGTAATAAATCACAATTCAAAAAGAATGAATTGAATAAATTAGATTTATTCTAAATCTGAATAATAATCTAAATTGATTCGCACAAGTGATGGGGGGAATCTCAAATAAATTTAACTTCAATTGATACTAGCCTGGATAATTTGCATTCTAGCTAGTCGATCATTTTCTTGTAAATAAGCAGAGCTACTAGCTTGTGATTTATCCACCCAAACAATTTATCTATTGGCTATTGGAAGCCCTTTTGAGGTATGCATAATAACTAGTCATAACTCGGAATGCACTTCACATGATGGCCTCTTATTTAGTAAGATTTGACTTGGAGGTAACTAGCATGACTCCTGAACTGAAGCAAATTGTACATCTCTTTTTGTTTTTTCTTTTTTTTTTTGGAAGGCAGATAAGAAGATATTTTAATAGTCAAGGAAGGAATATGCCAAATTTTCAAATGGGCAACTTTCTATCGGTGCATCAGTTTTCTTTATGCCTTCATATCATGTCTGGTAGCAAGACTCGCATGCATCCCGTCTTCTTTGATCAATAAATGTTTGTATTTTGAATTTGGGAGAGCATCTTTATATAAAAAAAATGAAATATTGAATCAAGGGTAATTTGCAGTATTTTTTTTTTGGCACAGTAACATAAAAGCATAAATATTGTACTAAAGTGCCGATCCAGTACAGCGGGTCAATATCTTATCATGTTATAAGTTATAATGTCTCACTTACAACTTGTCATACATGTTGGTTTAATTTACAGAAAAAATTTTGAAGTACTTTTTTAGAATAAAGTGCAAATTATTATTTTCTATTTAATTAATCGATGTTTAATTTTCTTAGTATGTGTACAAGTGGATGAGGCAAGGGAGCAAGTGCATGCGACAACAAAGAAACTGATATTCTCCTTGTCTCTAGGAGAAGAGTACAGAATCCCAACTCCTGTATTCATTCGTAAGATAAATCAAAGTAGAAAAAGAAAAATGAAATATACTCAAGCAAGTGCCATCTGGCCTGCTGATGCGCAAAACAACTTTATGATAAAGTCTAGATAAATTCAAGCTTCAGCCCATTAGATATTATCCATAGAGCCCAAAACAATTAATAATGTTCCAGATGAAATATTATCAAAGCTTTGGCCCATATTCCATACAGCAAACCTGGAGTTGAGCAAAAAGCCTCTTCTCTGTGTTGCTCTCTGCTGCAAAACATGCGAGTTTCAACATGAAAGGATCTAAAGCTTAAGCTATTTATCTTGTTACGAATAGAAATCAGATTATAAAAAATGTTTGAATTACGTACTCATGTAGCTAAGGGATGACTGGTGTTGAATGAATATAATTACTTATAATTTTGAATTAATTTTATAAACAATTTTTTTTAATTATTTAATTATATAGTTCGAAAAAGGGACTACTAGTGCACAAAGGAGCAAAGGCTCATGGCTAATTGAAAATCAACAGGATTTACTCAAATAATTGTTTTTTTTTTAACAATGTTATACTTATTTTTCAGTTCTCATTCACAAAATACCTGCCGATTATTTATTTTGTCGAAGTTACCAAACAAAAAAAAGGGGAAAAAACGGAGTAGACAATAGCTAAGCGTCCATCATGTGATACCTAAATATGAATTTTAGAGGTAGTTTAAATAATCATGTAAAAATTTAAAAATCAATTGATCATCTGCGAACTTTTCAAAAATATTAATTTTGTTCGTCAGCATTGATCAGTGATTACAGGATATCTGAAATTAAAAAAGAAAAATGATGGCCATCCTACCTATACTATTAAGAACATATCTATAATTTATTTTGTTTGTTTTAATCATGTCAATGTAACTAATATTATTGCCAGCACATCATATCAGATAGAGATATATGAGCATCAATCTTAGAAAGAATGATTGTGTGACGGAGGCACTAGATTGCTATATTTATGAGGTTTATGATAAATTGATTTAGTACGGAATGAAATGTTGAAATGATCTGATTCCAACACTTCATCATGGTAATTTTATTTCCTAGAGTTGGTACTTTGCACGATCTACTTCCCATCTTATTAATTCAAAAAAAAAGAAGAAAAAAGAAAAGAATTCGTAACCAAACGCCACCATGACGTCATCATAAAATCCAACCACAACATGCGCCAGCATAACGCAATGATGACGCCATCAGAAAAGCCTCCTCAGCGCGGACCTCGATCTCACTCGGCAGCCGAAAAAATCTGGTCAACGCCACTTGCTTGGCGTCCACATCCTCATCCATATAAACTTCTGTATAGCGGATCAAAATCCGTAGTAACATTGACCTGGTACTCACAAAAAAACACGAAGTATCATACAGAGGATGGGAAAAATGAATCCGAAAATGTTTCGTTAGAGATGATCAAATAAAGTAAAGAGATGAAGGAATGAATCGTCGAGAAATAAAGAATGAAAAGGGAACTGAGATGATGAGGGCTATTTATACTAGACTTCTCCTCCCCAGTTTCTGCCCACTTCTTTTCAGAAATCAATTCAAACCAACAACAACAAAACCACACATTAAATCCTCTCTTTTCCCGCAAATAATTCCCCAATTTAAGAACTCTGCAATGTCTTCTTCGACGACGATGGGAGATAATCATGGCGAGGTCAAAACCTCTGACCAGATCAAGAACCCCAGACAGGTTGTGAAGATGCTCCTCTCTGAGTTGCAGGATGAAGGCGTCGGTGCCAAGGTCAGAAGAAGTATCGGAAGGTAATTCTTAACTTTCCAGGGATTAATTTGTCAATTACTCTTTTAAAACGGGTTAAGTTTTTTTTTTTTTTAAATTTTATACTTCAATTAGTATTGGGATTGTCCTCGTCTTTACTCTTTATATTGGGGTGGCTTAATATTGAATGATTTGGGTTGTTTAGTTTGAATTCATTTCAAGTAATTTCTCAATGGGGCACAGCTCTAGATAAATTCATAATTATTTCAAATTGGTAATGTATTTAAGAACAAATTGTTATCTGGTGTTTTGTCTCTATCAGGCCAGAGCTAAGAAGCTTGGATCCTTTTCTACTTCTCGATGAGTTTCAAGGTAGATATCTTATATTTGCTTTTATGGCTTATGCTTTTTTTTTAAATTATTGTAAATTAATTACAACTATCTTATAACAACATCATAATTTTTCTTAAATCATCATTTATTGTTTTTATTTTCTATAGTTTCTCCACCGGCTGGCTTTCCTGATCATCCTCATAGAGGTTTTGAGACTGTCACATATATGCTAGAGGTAAAACATTTATTCCTTCAATTGCCTTTATGAGATATAATTTGGAAATTTCATCAATGCTCACTAATTGTTTGTTGAAATGCCTGTTTGTAAAACAGGGTGCCTTCACTCACCAAGACTTTGCAGGCCACAAGGGAACTATTCAACCTGGAGATGTCCAGGTGTACTTTCTCAGTACTCTTTTTAAACTTGAAATTATTGTATTTTGGTGAAAGTAACCATTTACTTTTCAATAGTGAATGTATCCATAAGATTTCTAACTAGTAACACTAATTTGTTTTATTCTTTCAGTGGATGACTGCTGGTCGTGGCATAGTTCACTCCGAAATGCCAGCTGGACCTGGAGTACAGAAGGGATTGCAACTTTGGATCAATCTCTCCTCTAAAGATAAAATGTATTTACCTCTCCTTTTTCACTATGTATAAATTGTTCTTTGATATGACTATTACTATAATATTAAGTCATGTTTCTCTATCTTCAATTCCAGGATTGAGCCACGATACCAAGAGCTTCAGAGCAAGGACATAACTGAGGCCGAAAAAGATGGTGTTTTTGTCAGAATAATAGCCGGCGAGGCTTTTGGGGCCCGCTCGCCAGTCTACACACGCACCCCAACACTATACATGGATTTCACAATCCAGCCTGGTTCTCACCTGCAGCTCCCTATCCCTGAAAACTGGAACTCCTTTGCATACATAATAGAAGGTGAGGGTATTTTTGGAAATGAAAACTCAGCCCCCATTAAAAGCCACCATTGCATAGTTTTTGGTTCTGGGGATGGGATAGAGGTGTGGAATAAGTCAGGGAGTGCCTTGAGATTTGCGCTAGTGGGAGGACAGCCGTTAAATGAGCCAGTGGTACAACACGGACCATTTGTTATGAATACTCGAGCTGAGATTAGGCAGGCAATGGAGGATTATTACATGGGGAGAAATGGATTTGAAAGAGCTCAGCATTGGCAGAGCGAACAATAAGTTCTCGACTTGTTTTAGAACTAAAGAAGGGCTGATGCTGTATTTTATACTTGTTTTGGAGAAACAGTTGTCAATATGATGGGTTCATTGTTTTTTTTTTTTTTTTTTTTTTTAGTGTGTTGTTTGTTCATTGCTTGAAATAAAAGAATGATTGCGATTCACGTAGTTATAACTGCTGTTGTACCTATTTTTTCATTGTTGTTCTTCTTTTTTTTTTTTTCTTTTTTTTTTTTTTTGGAATAAAAAGCCCAGGTCAAGCCCGCAGCCTTTTCATTAAAAGGAAAAGTTTGTTTATTTACATATAAAAACGGGTTTCTCCAACTGAAACCCTGATTTAAGAAAAAATAAAACAAAATTTTAAGTAGCAGCAAAGAGAAGAAAGACCAGCGCTAAAAAAATACAGAGAACAAAGAGGTATCTCTAATCTGGATTGAGTAAGCACCATTCTTCCAGGATGAGTGCAGCAACATTGTTTGGTTGGCTGGCACATTCAGAGGTCATTGAGCACCTTTCACGCCAAGTGAAATAACAAGAGAAGCCAAGTATTTCTTTGTCTCCTGGTTACGTTATTAGAGATTAAGTCAACAGTATGAGCGTCAACAAGCTGCCAAGGAATAGTGCATGTGCGATTTAGGATGGTACTGGTAATTTGCACAAAAAATGGGCACAACATAAAGATGTGTGCTATCGATTCAGCAGCCGACAAGCGAATGGCAACATCTGTTGTTGAAAATCATGCCTCTCTTTTGCAGGTTGTCAATGGTTGGGATTTTGTTTTGCAGCAACAACCAAAGGAAAGTTTTGATTCTGGGTGGTAAGTTGAGCTTCCAAATGAGATTGAGTTGCGAGGGTATTTTCGGTAGAAGTTTGATGAATTTGTAGGAGGAGGATGTGAGGCCATTTGGTGATAGCTTGTAGCAAAGTTGATCTTGGAGCTGGTTATTAGATAAGAGAATTGTGTTTTGAAGTTGCAGTGATAGTGTAACGGATTATGTTTGGGCAGCCATATTTTGAAGAAAAGAGGGTCTGAATAGGTTAAGAGGTGTGGTCAGGTTCTTCATAAAGCTAGCAAAAAAGATGTTAGGGTTTAAGGAGAAACTAAAAAGGATAGCGTAGGCACGTGCCAGCAAACCTAACCCCTAATTTTGATGCCAGAAGAAGACTGAGATGCCAGAGTTTAATTTGAAAGTAGTAACTATTTGAAGACAGGTAGAATTTCTTGGAAAGCTGCAAGAAGAGGTGAGTTTTGGGGAAGAAGAGTGTTTTGTTGGTAAAGTGATTTTGCCAGAATTTGCCGCATGGAGTTCTCTGGACTGTACAACTTCCAAATCCATTTGGCGAGAAGCGCCAGGTTAAAGGAGGGGAGCTCCATTACCCCATTCCACCAATTTTTTTTGGTGAACAGATTTTGTCCCAAGCTACAGTTACTAGCTTTTTTTACTTGCAATGTCCTTGCCATAGATAAGCTCTCCTAATGCTGTCTATCTCTTTGATGACCCATTTAGGAAGATAAAAGACAGACATAAAATAGACGGCAAAGCTGAGAGGCATGTAAGTTCTAACTCATGATTTGTTAATTTTATATGAAATACATGATCTTGGAGGTTAATTAGTGTTAATTAAGATATATCATTATGAATTAATATTTTTAATATTTAACATTCTTTACGTGCTTTAATTCTTTCGTAATTCTTGTAATATTTAATCATGTTGCTCTACATCTCGAAGAAGGCAAGAAACGTTTCACAGAAGCTTATTAAGCTTTATTAATAAGGAATAGATTAATAAGACGTGAGATCTTTCATACTGGCTCTTTGGGCCTAGCTCAAAGATCGGTGCCGTTATGCACTTGTGCAAATCAAAGCTCAGGAGCTTTTTTATACGTTTATTTGTACTTTATAACTAAAATAAAACGCTGTCACTCATTATATATTGTTTGATATCCTCGGTTCTATTTGGTTGCTGGAACAGATATAATGTACATTCCGGAGCTGCTGCTTTTCTCTTTTATATTTACATCTCAGTCAACCTTTCTGTTACACTCTTTTCTTCAAATTTTCGATGGCAGTCCAGTCCACCAGGCCTATTAAAAATTAAAAGTTGAGTGCTTTCCCATTCTTTCTGTCTTTCTGTCTGTCTTTCTTTCTTTCTTTATAAAAAGTGAGTACGTGAGAAATTAATCAGAGCTAGGTATGGGCCATCTTTCTTGTGATCCTCTGATATGGGGAGTCAATTAGTGAAAAAATCCGTGAAAGACGGTTAGTTCGTCAAAGTGTCAAACGAAATTGAAGAAAAAAAAAATGCTTTTCTGAATTGCAAACATACTGAACAATTACTAATTTATTACATCACTTACAAAACAAAGAGTGACAATAATTAAAAGATTATAAGCGCGTTCATTCACTCTTTAACAGGACATGTTCGATGAGTTTGTCAAGACTAAGAGATAAAGAACCTCCTGGACTGGTAGCTTCTTCAGCCTTTTTCTTCCATTCCAGGGCTATTCTCCTTCTCTCCTTACCTGATTCACCATCCATCATCTCTTTCACAAGCTCTGCTACTTTGTCTCTGCTCACATCCTTAACCAATTCCATGCCATTGCCCCAAACCTTGCAAAGTTGCCGACAATTTGTCACCTGCTCCGCAACAATCGGCCAGCAAACCAGAGGCACACCTACAGTACAATACATACCAGTCTTGTGTCATTTTCAATTGATGCCAAATAAATATATCAAACTCTTTTGCCCTTTTCAATAAATATAAAATGTCGCTCTAACATATATTTAGCTGAAATTCCTATGAGCTAGACATTACTAATTTGAACTTACATTTTTTTTTTATAAATTTTGATAAGTTTTTTACAACAGATTTTTTTATAATTTACATGAAAAATTCTTATATTTTACATAGCGCAGCGAAGCTGCGTTGCCATATCTAGTATATAGTATTATTAGATATGCATATAGGTTTTTACTAGCGGTGGCAGCGAAGCATAGTGTAATCAAGTGACAACTAGGGGTGTATAACGGGTGGGTTTGTAATTTTTTTTTCAATATTTCAACCCAGCCCAATTATACCAGGTTAAAAAAAAATTTTAGTTACCCATAACCTAACTCAATCCATATAAATTTTTATGTACGGGTTTCTACGGATTTTTACGGATTTTCATATTAAACAGGTTATGATTTATACGGTACATAAATATACTGAAAATATTAATTAAATAAAAATGACTTAACAACAGCTAAGTGTATTATAAGCAATAGCTAATTAAATAATAGTTTACTTCTTACAGATGATACTTTATTTATTTCTTTCACAATTCTGATAATTTTCAAGACTACATATAATGAATTCAGAACTTACTAATTGAATATGTCTGACTATAACATCATTAGTAGTACATAAAATTCATTATTAAATAATTTGGTGAATAGTAATTTATGCACTAAATTTTATCACTGCATTTGAATTTTAGATCTGAACCATATAATAGTAAAAATTTAGCACTAAATTATGTCTGTGGCCTAATGCAAGGAAATCCTCTCTGTTCAATTTATAGGAGGAAGTGTTTCCTGATGGAATAAGTTATGCGTCAAAAGAAACACACTATTCAATTTTCAAAACAGTTAGAATGTACATGTTGGAGTGTGTAAAGGTTGAAACCTTTAATAAATGAGCTTAACAGTGAAGATCTTGAGGTTAAACTTATTCTCAACAGAAATAAACCGAGCCATTGTTAACGTTAACAATAGCAAGCAACTATAAGTAGCAACTTGTTTAAAGCAATTCTGACGAATTTTGTATGCAATTCTAACCTGATACATTTATTTATTTAATTAATTAAACAGGTCGGGTACAAACTGGATTATCAAGAATAAAAATACAACCCGAACCAATACAACCGGATTAATAAAATTAAAATCCGAACCAACCCGGTTAATGTTTGAACCTGTTAAAATACGGATCGGGTTGGATGGATTAAACGGATTGGGCGGTTCGTTTTTTTCTTGTACAGTCCTAGTGACAACGATAGTGGATTTTATGAAGACCATGATAAAAGTGTGTCAAGAATGTACAAGATGAGATTCATGTCGGAGTCGCGCATGTCAGACTCCATTAGCATGCTCTCCTCACCACAAGCTGCAACAGAGAATCGGAACCTTTTGTGAAGCGCCCGTCCATTGGAGAATCCGGATTATGGAATCCATTTGAAAAGCTGAGATTGTGTGTGGCGAGCTCAGAAGCCACTCTTTCTTTTCCCTCACCAGTCACCAGTCACCACAACCTCATCTCCTCTCTCTCTCTCTCGTGCTGTCTACGCCATGATTTCTTCGCTGAGTTCCACTGGAGCTCTCTCTTCCCCTTCCCGTCTCTCACTCAGCGACAATCCTTCTCCCTCCATCGTTCCTTCTGTAAGGACTCCACACTTGCGCTTCTCTCCCCTCGCTGCTCCGCTTTCTCTCAAGAGACACAGGCGCGCGGCGCGACTGGGCCCCACTGAGGACGTGTCAGCCTCTGAAGACGCCACATCAAATACTGATGAAGAGGTTCCCCAGGAGAAGGTACGAAACCAACCCCATTTCTTGGCTCTAGCTTCACTTTATTTTCTAATTGAAATGGGACAAATAATGACTTACATTTTGTGAATTTTTAAAAGATAACGCTTCAAATCGATAAAATGCTAAAACACCTTCAATTTTCAATAATTTGAAGGTAAGGCCTTAACATAGTTAGAAATTATATGAAACAAAAAAAAAAAGGCCTTAACATAGTATTTTACATATCATGATAATACTTATTTTAATGTTTGTATGAAGAAATAGAGGTTGGCTGATTGGGAAACAGCAAGGTCTTTTAAAGAGGCAGGCTCCATTTTTGAAGGGACGATTGTAGGATTCAACAATGGAGGCCTTCTCATAAGATTTTATTCTCTTCTCGGCTTTCTTCCTTACACTCTTCTAAACCAGGCCCGCTTTTGTAAAGGTATTCTAATAACCAACGTGGCAACGTCTTTCCGGATTAAAGGTTTTGTTAAGTCATCCCAAGTCCCCAAATTATAAGAGAATTGCACAAAGTCCTACCTGGTTCCTTAAAGCATTACGCAGTTAATTGTGTGACTTGGTCAACATACCGGCCAGTACTGAACTCATATCTAGCATTGTCTCCATTTGGGGTTTTAAATTAATTAAATTCAATTATTTTGGGCACTTAAAGGGAGAAATTAGAAATAGATATATAAATAGATAAGGAACATATATTGAAACGCACAGGGAGGGAGGGAGGGAGGGAGAGTTAATCATCTAGTACTGGACTGGTATTGCTATCAGGATACCAGTCAATACCTCTGCTATGGTCTCAATACTGAGCTGCTTTTTGTATAATTGAAAGATTTATTAGCAACCTTATTAAGTTAAATTAAAACTTACGCCTGAGGGACATTAAACTACATTTAGTTAACTACTTAACTTTTTTATAGTGAAGCATTTTTATATATATATATATATTTTTTTCTGTAGATTTTCCTAGACCTATCCTACAAAGAGCAAAAGATCTAGTGGGCTCAACTGTTCCTGTAAAGGTAATGGGTCTTAATGGTTTTCAATATATAAAAGAAATCGTTATTGAACTGGGAAAATTAAGTATGTTTGTGCAAAATTGTAGGTAGTCGAGGCAAATGAGGAGAGAAGGTCACTGATAATGTCAGAGAAAGATGCAAGTTGGTCCAGATATTCTAGTCAAGTCGAGGTGGGTTCAGTTTTTGATGGCCATATTGTTTCAATTGAAGACTATGGTGCATTTGTTCATCTACTTTTCCCTGATGGTATCTCTTTACCTTCTTCATTTTTCAACCTTTTTAAAAGCCACTTCTTTTTGGGCAGTTTCAAAGGTATTGACGGATATAAGAAAGTCTTTAAACACTAAATAGGGTTGTGTTTTTGTGCAATAGCATAGTAGTTGTATTAACAAGTTGATTTTTTTAGGGATTAAGCAAAATTTTCCTTTATTATAAAATATTTTTAATGTTAAATGAAAGTCCTTTAATAGTTGTTGTGGGCACCCAAGTTGGTCATAATTTTAGTATACATCAATTTCTGTTGTTGCAGGTGAATATCATCTGACAGGGCTAGTACACATCTCTGAGGCATCCTGGGATATAGTACAAGATATGAGAAATCTTTTTGCTGTAGGGGATGACGTCAAAGTCAAAGTTATTAACATTGATAGGTAACAGGCTTAAGATATATTAAAGATTTATATTTTTCTTCTCTACAAAAACTTCTTGGGCAGTTTCCACATAAGTATTTTATAAAAATAATTATGCTGCTGCAAAAATAGAAGACTGAACATGAAATTGTGTGTACTGGCCTTGTGACATATGCAAAGAAATCAGAAGAATGCTAAGAAGAAAATTGATGATTTTTCACATTGACGTCCTTGTTTGTTTTGAAACCCCTCATTCTTCCCTGCTTGACATTTGGGCAATTGTTTTGGAGATATTGGAGGTCACTGCAATAGCAGATACTTATCCCTGTCATGTTTAATTTTCTTTGTTGGTTGTAGGGAGGGGTAGACACAAATTGTTACTATCCTATAATTTCTCTTTTTAATATCATCAGGGAAAAGCAGAGGATATCTCTTTCAATAAAGCAGTTGGAAAAAGATCCCTTGTATAACACATTAGACAAAGTAATCACACAAGAAGGTGAAGTGAGCACAGGTTCTGATGCAAACATGGAGCCTCTGCCGGGTCTTGACAGCATCTGCCAAGAGCTATTAAAGGAACAGGGGTAATGAACTTATATGGAATTTGAAGGATTCGATTTGTTTTCTCGTGATGATTGTGCAAATGCTTTGTAGTACACTTTCTTTGGTTAGTACTGTTATAAAGCCATATTCCTAGCCCTGATTTTCAAAGACCAAAGGAAAAAATGGAAAAAAAAAAAAAAAAAAAAGCAGTAAGAACTAAGAACAATAATTGAAATACTTGAGTATGGCATTAATTTTGTACCCAAATCTGTGCTTCTCGTCATGTATGGTTCTTGAAGCTTATTTCTTTTCTACAGTCTTTTACAGGCTCTCTTTTACATAAAGAATATCAATATAAAATTTTAAAAAAAAAATGTACAGAATTACGGATGTACAGCTTGGGCGCCAAGGATTGGAGAAGCGAGCTGTATCTCAGGACTTGGAGCTTTGGCTTTCAAGTGTATGTTACCCATGCAATTTGATCTAAAAATCCCCTATTGATTGGTTTGTAGCTTATCTATCTTTATTGTCACTCTTTAGGTACCGGTTAAGGATAAACAGTTCACTCTACTCGCACGAGCTGGAAGACAGGTACTCGATTTCATTTTCTTTTTTTTTTTCATTTCTTATTTTTGAATAAATCAGATAGATTCATTATTAGGCTGGTATATTTTGGCATCTCAAACCAACTGATTCATATGTATGATACATAATTTTGATAGGTCCAAGAAGTGTACTTGACAACTACACTGGAACAGGATGACATAAAGAAGGCTGTACAACGCATATTAGAGCGAGTTCCATGATAATTAGAAGTTTAGAACTGGAGAGATTTTTCATTTTTTTTCTCCCTTTTGTCATTCTTATAGGTTTATTTAAGGAAAGTTGCCCCAGTACATTAAGTTTTTGTTGGATGGTTCAAGTTTACTTCATCGGATGGTTGTGTATAGTATGTTAGATAGATACAAAGGTTTTCTAAAATCAAATGACAAGCACATACAAGTAATTTATAATCCATATTTACTGGTATATAGTTTCTTTCTAAAATTAGAAACAGGTCTCATACGTAAAAGTAAACTTTCTCTATTTCCTCTTACTTGTTCTTAAATCGGTATACCAAATATTGCCTATCATTAAAGGCTCTCTTGTAGCAAACATCACTTTTGTTATACCTAATATCCTTTGCACTATTGGGATAATGATGTTTTTTGTCGTTCGCAATTTTAAAATCTAACTCTGCAAAATACTCTGGGAATTCTAAAAATTTGATAATGAGTTATTCTGGAAAGTCGGAAGAGCCTGGTTGTTACTTGAATAAAAACCAAATTATTATTTTTTTTTAACAATGAAATAATGAAAATTTACAGAAAGAATATTGCATATACATTATAGAAGATTGTATCAGAGCACCAGAAGGTTTTATCCAAATCTGGGAACACCAATGCACGATATATTGTCAACTCAACAAAAACTCAAGTTTCACAAAATGCATCAACTGCATTTACTGCACACAAATAAGTCAAACTTGTGCAATTTACTAGAACTACATACAACCATTCACTCTACTCCAATAAATGATTTCAGTTGCCGAATATTATCGCTCAGTTGAACACAGTCAACTGATTCATGCGAATCAAAAGGAAATTTTATTCCGATAAAATTGAAAATAGCACGGAAATCTTCTAAAGATGAAGTATGTAATGAAGCCTTGTACCCAATTACAGCTCGTATCAACTTAATTTGTTGCCATATTTCCTCTTCAGTAAATGTCTTCTGTACCTTGATTAGTAAAACGAATAAGTAAAAATAAAAGCTGATTAAAATTTGACAATAAAATTGCATGGTTGGTTATAAATTTCACACTGTATTTTTTTAAACTAATGGTCCCCAAAAGTCTACAGAATTTTTTTTTTTTTGAAGGTTGGTTTGAAACCAACGATTTTGGAATAAGAAATTTGAAAATTGCTCTCTCCGTGAATCGAACCAAGGACCATTTGGTTGGCGGAATAGAGCGAAACCACTAGACCAAACAACCCAGCTCTCCAAAAGTCTACAGAATTTTGTAATTCATCAAATTCAATACGGACTCTGACCACAGAATCAATTTTCATGCTCATATATCCCAATTATTTTTAGATTGTTCAAATGCGATGGTGCTTTGAAAATTTATTTGAACTGGTAGGTATAATAGGCAAGGTATTAAAAGAAACTTTTAACATTACCAACGTTGCCGAAAGAAACAGAGTAGGAAAAAGGAACTATCATTTCTACCAGTTGGAAGTTGGAACTTGAAAGTAAAAACCAAAATACCTGATGATCTTCAAATTCTTCTTCAAAGCAAACTTGAAACTCTTCCCCTCTGGGTTCTTCCTCCATTTTCACCAGCGGCAGTAAATAACTCATGAATTTATCCGTCAATGAAACAATGCCAAGATACATGCCAAATGGTACACAAAAAGCGCCTCCGAGAGTCGACAGAACGACAGCCGGTGGAATCACTATCGGTGCAGCGACAGCCGTGGCACCCAAAATCGCTGCCTTTCTGACAATGGAGCCTACCCATCTTCCCCATCCCTTTTCATGCGTGTAATTTTGTTGGTTTTCATCTTCTTCTTCTTGCTCTAGCTCTGGTTCGTCGATTTCTTCAATTTCTAGTTCCTGATACTGCTTCATGACTTTAGGGTATTTTGGACGATGTATACCCTTCTTGTATTTGAAGTTATCTTGAGCTTGTTTTTTTTTTATTTGTTATTATTATTATTATTTTTTTTTTTTGAGAGGAGCTCGTTTGTTTAATGTTTCTCCCCAACGGATACATGAAAAGAGAGGGTACCAACTTAAAAGAAAAAAGAAGCGTCGCTACGTGTCAAAAGTACGAGGGTATCAGTGATGTAGGTCGACAGGTGGCTTTTGTCTGGATTTTGGCCCAATTTCATGCACATTTGGTGTTGGATGTATCCATATCTTTCTTTTAAGGAAAGATTTATCTGCTAGCTAAATTAATTAAGGACCGAAATTCATACACCTTTGTGTTGGATATCTATTGCGGGACCAATTCCTAGCTCCAAGCTTATTCTTGCAATGAAGTGGAAATTTCATACAAATTTGGACTCCTAATTAGATCTAACAGTCTTATACCAATCTTATTTTATACAAATAAAATCAATCAGAAGAAACAAATAAAGAGTATATGGTTTAAATTGACTAAAATCGTTATATAAAATGAAAATCCCAACTAAGTCCAGAATTCTTCAATAAATTCACTACGTGCATTTAGAGAGGAGCCGAATCCACTTGTGCTTCCCACCAATACATATAAGTGGTTACCGATCCTTTACACAAAACTAGAGATTTCTGTATATTTGACCTTGCTTAGTCATTTTATTATATGTTTCAATTATTTGGTAATTTCTTGTAATATTTAATTATGTTGCTATGTAATCTTAAGGCTAGAAACGTACCACACAAGCCTATTAAGACGAGGCATCGAAATAAGAGATGAAATCTTTCTCACTGGGTTCTATTGGCCTAGCTCAAAGATCGGTACCGTTATGCACTTGCGGTGTTGCGCAAATCAAAGCTCATAAGCCTAGCTCAAAGATCACCTTTTATACCCCCTACGTGGTGATTTTTCAAATTAAAAAATAAATATTACTTTTATACGTTTATTTATATGAGTAAGGTTCCGGTGCCTCTAATTTCAAATGCCACCAAATGTCACAAGTTATGAGCCATTAGATTAGTTCTGGTAGACGGCTGTGATTGACTATAGCGGCTTTAATGCTGTTGAGACTTTTCATCCACTTTATGGGAAGACTCAAAAAACAAAAATTATATATGAATAAAATAATGTTCTCCCTCCCCACCCAACTGGTTACTACTACTTATGAGTTACCTTCGTATCTCCATGAATAGTTTTGATGTTTGGCCAACCAGTTACATCTTAAGAACTTTTAACTACACTCAAAAAATGTAATACAAAATAAACTAATGTAACCTTTTTAATAACGCTTATGCGAGACTCACATTAAGACTCAAAATGCGATGCAATTGGAAGAAGGTAAAATCGAACCAACTTAACTTATCATGCGAAGTCAGTGTAAATTTCATTTCGTCCGCATTTTTTTTTTTTTTACTTCCGTATTTTCTTACTTCCGTATCGGTAAGTGATAACTGGTTGGGTTGGGACTTGGGAGAGAGATGACATTATTTTATTTATATTTATTTAACTTTTGAGTCTTCCAATAATAAAGCAGACATAGAGACTATGCAAGTGTTTAATTTAAGACAGTTAATTACATCCGTATATCACAACTAATCCAATGGCCCATAATTGGTGACATTTTGTGGCATTTGAAATCGGAGGCAGCGGAACCTTACTCTATTTATATTTATACATTATAACTAAAATAAAACGCGCTCAGTCATTATATACTGTTTAATTTCCTCTGTTCTCTTTAGTTGCTACTTGCTAGAACAGAATGTACATTCTTGAACTGTGCTGCTGCGATTTGTTTTTACATTTGCATCTCCCTCAACCTTTCCGTTGCACTCTTTTCTTTAAATTATGGTTTCCGTTCAAGCCCGGCTTGATCCACTAATGACACAATTAATAAATCATGTGCCTCTAAATATATATGTAAAAGCCAAGCTATAAGATTTTGAATGCCCAACTTATGTGTATGGTCACAAAAGACACTGATCATTATTATTATTTTCTGATTGTGAACATACAGAACAATTACCTAATTATTACAACCATACCAAACAAAGAATGATAATAACTAGAGAAAATAAGTGCATTCATTCACTCTTTAACATGACATGTTTGATGAGTTTGTCAAGACTAAGAGACGAAGAACCTCCTGGACTGGTAGCTTCTTCAGCCTTTCTCTTCCATTCCAGGGCTATTCTCCTTTTCTCATTACCTGATTCACCCTCCATCATCTCTTTCACAAGCTCTGCTACTTTGTCTCTGCTCACATTCTTATCCAGTTCCATGCCATTGCCCCAAACCTTGCAAAGTTGCCGACAATTTGTCACCTGCTCGGCAACAATCGGCCAGCAAACCAGAGGCACACCTACAGTACAAGACATACCGGTGTTGTGTCATTGTCAATTGATGTCAAACAAATATATCAAACTCTCTTGCCTTTTCGATAAATATATATAAAATGTCGCTCAAACAGGTATTTTGCTGAAATTCTGAAAAACTAGAATAAAATTGAAATCTGCGATACCATTGAAAACAGAAAATCCAGATTTGTCTATAGTCAATAGTATGGAATATTGCAAACTTAAAAATATTACCTCCAACGATTGCCTCCAGCAAGGAGTTCCATCCAGCATGAGTAACAAACAATCCCAACGAGGTGTGTTTTAGCACCAGTTCTTGGGGACACCATGAGACTACCAAACCTCTGTCTTTGATCTCCTCAAAGAATTTTTCATCTAAAGCCACTTTCTCTCCTTTTACAATATTTGGTCTCACCACCCACAAGAAATCGAACCCACATTTTGCAAGGCCCCATCCGAACTCTTTTGTCTGCTCCATTGTCATGCTTGCATGGCTCCCAAAATTGACATACACCACCGAATTTGGAGCTTTGCTGTCTAACCAAGTTAGGCATTCTTTGTTTGCCTCAAATATGCTCAAATTTTGGGTGTTATCCTTCAAATGACCATCTGGAGATGCATTTGCTTAAGGTTAATCAAGAGTTCGGAATAAGACGAAGGATACATTAACTAGAAGATAACATTTTGGAACAGTTTTTTTTTTTTTTTTTTTTTTTTTTTTTTTTTTTTTTTTTTGTACAAGGAGCTCATTTTCTGTCAGTGAAATTGGGTTAAGTTTTCTTGATAGATGCTAATTTTGATTAACCTTGTAATCAGTTTGATTTGTCAGGAAAAATTGAGCGCTGCCATATTGTTATACCAAGCAAATAATTTGCCAAATTTAATTGAAACATCATGCTTCTAATTATATGAAGCAAATATTTTTGGTGGAGTATCGATTCAATTAAAGTACTTAACATTTGAATGAAATCTCTATTGCCTCAAACTTGAATTAAACTAGATGTACCTGTCAGATTGGCTAATGGGCCAATTGTATATATAGGAGGATAGCAGGGTGCCAAAGCATCAAGCACATCTTTCTCAAGTTCATGGAAAGTGTTGATGACAATTGCACCAGATCTCTGGCAATTTTTCATTTGTTCAATGTTGTAGTTGATAATTGTGTCATTTGGGTTTGTGGTGTAGACAAATGTATTCACATCTCGGAGCCTCATATGCTTCATGCCTGGAACCCAATCCAACGGTGTGTCGAGAAAACCATTCTTTATGTAGCTTTCGTCTGGATAAAGTAATAAGATTTTAAAAAAAATTAAATCCAATAGCAAGAAGAATAAAACTCAAATAAACGAAAAATCACTGATAGGTACTGGTCTGTTCAAAACAGCAAGAAGAATAATGCTTTCTCTGCATGTTACTCTTTTGTGATATTTTTTGTTGTGCCTTTGAATTATTTATTGTATTGAAATTTTCCGACATATCCACATTACAAATTCAATGGTGATACTCTCTGATAAGCTGTCTTACATACGTGGATCTATATAAGACGCTAAAGAATATTTTAGAATTTAAGGGACTAAAGGTTATAATTTGCAGTTGTGGGTCCTAAAGTGCAAAAAAGGAAAAAAAGTTGCAAAACTGTTTCCTTACTGCTTACTAGTACTACAGAGATGCTTCGGACAACCGGATTTTTACTTAGAGCAGCATATTTTTTTTCTAAATGCCTAAATTATCCTTAGTACCAATTAAGATCTATTAATTAGTGCTCAAATCTTCTCCTAATTACCTTCCTTTTTCCATTTTTCTTTCTTAAGTATAATAACAGCAGTTGCTGGTCAAATATAATTGGGCACAGTGATGGATCTAAGTACACCAAAGGGGTGTAATTGTCACCACTATTTTTTTTCAGTCCAATATTTTTATGTATTATGTAGTATTTTGTAGTTAAGTAGTCCATATTCATAAGAAATATGCATTTGAACTCCATAAAAATAATTGGTCATTCACTGGATATGCTTTGTTTCTATTTCTATGCTTTGAGTATAACCAACAAAATTTAAATAATTAATGCAATAATATGATTCAAATTTCCTCTATTTTCTATGGTCTACAGCTTTCTGAAAGGGACATAAAACGAATTTCAATTATTGCATTCTAACAGACTTTAATAATTATTTTGTCAGAAGAGCTCAGAGGAAAATAAAAATCAAATCTACTGTAAGCAGCTAGCTCCTACATTATGGTTTTGATTTCTACAGGCACTCATATGCGGATTACGATACGGAATAATGATTGAAGATCAAAATTAAAATTGGCATATTATAATCACCTTGTGGCTTGTACATATATACTGTATAACTATATATTGGGCTCCTTGATTGATCTCAGCGAACAGTAGTATAACTTGATGGATAAGAACAAACTACCCTCAAATAATTTTCACACATGCTGGGATAATTCCTTACCTTTCAAGGGCAGAATCCCTCTTTGGATAAGCTCCTCAAAAACATGGTGGCCCATGAACCCGCATGCCGAGGCAGTCCAGAACTGGACCTCTGGCAACCCGAATTCCCTTGCGGCGTGCATTGCAAGTGTCATAACAGCATCAGATATCACGCAGCTGGGAGGCGGTGTTTTCTCCATCAGCTGCCCTAGTAAGTTCTTGAAAGGCTCTGTGCAGTTCTTTTGTGTTAGTGTGCATTTTGTGCCGATGTCTGGCAGGGTGGCTGGCAGATTGTCAGGTAGACACACAAAATGAAAATCTGGCGCCAAGTCGGGGATTGAATCAGAGCCTTCGGACTTGACGAGTTGGCGGTAGAAGTTCTCAGTGTAAACGAAGGTGATATGGAATCCCCTCGAATGGAGGATTTCGGCTAGTTGCATAAGAGGGTTGGCATGGCCGGCTGCCGGGAATGGAAGAAACACTGCATGAGGCTTCTGCTGGGTCTCCATATATTAGGAATAGATCCTTATCTTCTTTTGTTCCCTTGTTGTTGTTTACTGGAGAAGGATACTAACACGAGTCCTCCTGCTATATATCTATATAGTTATGTATATAAAACGAAATGATATTTCTATAATAGTAAATTTTTTATGACACGTCATATATGATATGCAAACGTTTTTGTTTGGAAGTACTCTTAGTTGATTTTTTTTTAAATATTAAATAGCCAAATAAATTCATTGTGTTAAATTTTGGAAAAGAAAAAAAAAATCATCATTTGATCTCTTGACGACGAAATATGACAACATCGACTTGATAGAAATAAATTACCATTTATAATATGAAAAAGGCCATGTCATAACGGAATATGTTACTAATTTGAAGACAGATATGGCGCAGGTGCAATTCATGTGTATAGTTCAAACTGCACGCTGTAATTAAAGTGTTAAAAAAAATGTTTGTCTTCTTCCTACGTACGTAAATTAAGCTAACTGATGTTATTCTGCGTCAGGAAAAGCATAAATATACACATTGATAAACTGTCTATCCTTTCAGGGTCGAAATTATTAGGCGATTTGTGGATTAATCACACATTTCTTGTCGATTGTAATGGTGTGAGAGGCAATATAACACTTGTGCTCAATATTTTTTTTCCCTCTTAGTGTTATTTGAGTCACGCGATATATAACTCATTATCAATTAATTGTCAAATTTGCGGTGTGACAAATTATGTAACGCTGCTCTGGAATTTTGATTTTTGTAATTCAATCTGTCAATCTGAAACTGAAAAGTACGTCTTATTTTGGCATATTATAAAATTAAATTAATGTTTTTCCTTTTAAAAAATTCTTAACAGTTTGAGCATAACTTACATAATTTTATATCATTGAGTTTGCGGTATTGCATATTTCGTTAAATTTTATCGTAAAAAAAATTCCGTTATTTTGTTTTTGGCAATATTGCATTTTTTTTTTTTAAAAAAAAAAGACTCCCGTAGGAGGCAATTACAAGTTGGTGCAGCAATACATTCAGACATCTTCAAACTACGGAGTGGCCGACACAATATGCGAAATATATAAAATTGACAGTCTTTAATCTTTAATTGATGGCTGCCTACCTACCACATGCCCTAATTTATTAATGGAAGAAACACTTACACAGCTATAGGTGATACGAGTGGTCTGCAAATTTCCTAAAAACAGTGGTTTCCATACCTTACTGGTATCAGAAATTCCAGTAATACCGGGTACCAGGATTGTGATCAAAACAACAGTATGCGGTATTAAGAGAAAATACCCAATTTCGGCCACTGACTGATATAGATGCGGGTAGAATGTTGAAAACCTTGCCTAAAATAAAGACGTGGGCCAGGGGGGTATCGTGTACCTGTCCATTGTACTTATGATTTTTATGGTCACACGTCGATGCTTTTTACTATTTAGTGACTGTGAGTCTGTGATTCACCAGTATTGCGTTACAAATAATAGTCTAACTACCGAATAGAGAAACAAATCTGTATATTTTCAAAATTAGTGATAGACGGTTTATAATGCTACATTCTAACTCTAATTAGGACTTAAAATGTTATTATTTGATCAAATATTGATAGAATTGTTATGTTTTTAGGTTAGAAGCCATGGTATTTCTGTTTTGCCCCTATTGTTTTCAGGTTCTGCAATAATAAGACAATTCTGGACGAAATCTGCACCAAATCGGGACAAGATGGAAATAGAATCAGACTTTTTGGAAGAGGCAGAAAATAGAGCCCAGACGGACCGACTGAAGTTCCAGACGGACCGACTGACCGACTGTTTCATGCCAGACAGAGCTAATTTCGACCTTTCCTTTAATAATCCTTCTAGAAGCTGATTTTCCACGTTTAGCACGACCATATGGCGGTTTATCCTGAGTATATAAGCAGGGGTAGGGCATCCCTAACCTCTGTCACAAGTTGGAGAGAATTGAGCGAGATCAGAGCCAGGATACTGTCAGACGGTCCAACTGAGCATCCAGACGGTCCGACTGAAGGTTTCGACAGAGAATTGTAGGAGATTAAGCATTGATTTCTGTTGTAATCTGTCTTAATACTCTATGTTGTTTGTAAAACCTCTTTTATTATTATGTTTTGATACGATGTTAGGCTAAGTATTTAGTTTTTAGGGGCAAATAGTTGTGAACCATTTAAGTAGTTATTATTCGAATCTTTTGATCGGTTTTTATATTGCTTGTGATTTCTATCTTTTGGTTTGATTATTTTCTATGTTGAATTCGTGATTGCTTAGGTAGAATTGATTAAACCAAGTAGATTAAGGCCTTATCTAGTTGGTAATGATAATCTATACCCTTGCATGATTTTATTTGACTAGTTGAGGATTGAAAGTAGTCGAGAGATGAAATCGGAACCAAGTAACCGAAAGGTGAACCCTTCTCGCAACGAGAGTTGCGAGATATCCTTTGTATGAAAGATAGATTTTAGAATCCTTAAGCCAAAAACGAGAGTTGATTAACTTGAGTTTTCTAATTGATTTTAAAGATTTATCCTTTTAATTTGAAATTGAAACGAAAGTTTGTATTCATTGATTTTGGATTTTTATTTAAATCTGCACTTGTCAAGTTAAAAACCTTTCAAATCTTTTGTTTAACCGTGATTCAAATATATTGATTAAGAAATTAATTAATATATTGGAATCAACTACTTAAAGAAGTTTGCAACTAAAACCCCTAAACCTTTTTATTAAGTTTTATTCAAATCATTTAACTTTTGACTTTAGATTTTAAAACTCTCTTATTTAATTTTATAATTCTTTAGAATTTGAATTTCGAAATCTCTACTTTAGTTTTAATACAATTATTTTCTTAAAGTCTTAAGTGAAATTAAGGAATAGGTTAGATTATAATCCCGTCCCCGTAGTTCGACCCTTAGCTTTACTACGATTGATTTAAATCAGGTAGAACCAAGGTATTTGTTTAAGGTTTAAGCCTCGATCAATTAGAATTAAGTCCTCAAGTTCTCCCGTTAAATAACTTCATTTGAGATAACAAACAAAGTCAAATTTTATTGAAGTTTAAATATTTATGAGAGATCATTTAATTAAGCTTCAAATCTCTGTCTTTCAGTAAAAAAAAAAAAACATTATACTTAATTTTCTGTTCTATTGAGGTAAAGATAGAGATAACAATATTATGCGACCATTAAAATCTTTTTTTTTTGTTTTTGAAGATAAATTGGGAATTAAGCCTCCCAATTATTTTTAAATTAAATGTTTATGAAAGACCCCGAGCCGGATTTCGAATATGCGACACTTCACTCAAGATGCATTACTCTTTGCCATTAGACTAAGAGTTGGTTCTTTAAAAAATCGTTATTTAAAGTCACCGTTTGAAATATAATTTAAAACATTCTTAGTTTTTTTTTCCCGTTAAATTGATTTTGATGTAAGATATGTTGGTGGGCGGCAGATCTAAGCACATTCGACCATAAATCTAGGACGACGTTTTTTTTCCTTGAAAACAAGTCGGGGATCGGGGAATTAAGAAAAATGGAAACAAGCATGGATAAATTCGGAGCCACTCACTGGCGGAGCCAGTAAATTTTCGTATGGAGTTCAATAAATTCATAATATTAATGTTATCATAAAAAATTTAAAATAAATTCATACATCTATTGAAATATAAATATATTTTTATAAACATAATGATGCAAAAGTTTGAAAATAACAATGAGATTCAACAATAAAATATCATATGAATATTATGGGGTTCAAATTAGTGCGTTTATACGAAATTTCATGTGGTAAATATAACTTTTACATGTAAAGTGGTATATTTTTTTCAAAAAAAATGTGGGGTGACCCTCTTAGTTGAATGTGGCTCCGCCACTGGAGCCACTTTCCATTAATAAAGTAGTTAAGAGAGGACCACAGGTTAATTAATGTTGATATAGGAAAGGGCATCATTTGATGCTCATGTGTTGCTTTCTCTGCCTCGCAACAGATAGGGGTAGTTAACTAAGCGGAGATCGAATAAGAAGAATATAAGAGGTGGATAAATTTTTGCGAGGTGCGGAAATATCCCTCAATATTTGAACTAATTTCAAACCTAAGGATGGTACAAATAAAAAAACAATAGCGTCTTCAATTTTCTTTCTAGTACACCATTTCTTTACAATTTTCTCAGTTTCGTGGTAAGAGGCAAGAGGTACGATCGAGCTTTAATTTTTTTTCACTGAATTCATGGTTTAACAAAGACAAATAAAACAATATAATAAAAAATGAATTTCTAAAGCATTAATTTCATAGGTGTTCAGACTAATTTCGTCATTTAGAAAATATGAGGGTGTTCGGACTAAATTGATTGGCACACCCCGTATTTTAGTCCAAACACCCCTTAAGACGCAATTATCCTTGTATGTTTAATATATTTTGAGCCATCGACCGACTGATAACGTCCACCAATTAAAAAAAAAAAAACGATGAGGAAAAGTTCGAAGTATTCTTTTCATAATCTGATAAATTCGGAGTTTTCTTTCCAATGCACGAGATTATTAATAGTTTTAATTTGTACTGACGGCATTGTAAGGTGGAAAGAAATCAGACGTTATAATTCAGCCAGTGTACAAATGAAAAGGCTAATTTCGTCATTTTGAAAAAAAACAGGGGTGCTCGAACTAAAATATGGGGTGTCCAAATCAATTCCCGTGTAACTGTGTTAGTGTCTTTCCTTTTAGTTGTAATGCTGTATGAACTGGAACTCAGCTTCGTTCTGTATAAATTTTCCCATCCAGAGCAAATTGCGTACTGCGTTAAGGCGGCAGTATGTGGTTCCGGTATCGGCGTCCGTGTACCTTTTCCTGTCCACGTTAATTACGTTGTCAGATTAAAAGTATAATCTCAGTTTGCATTGTTAAGAATAATTTTTTTATTCATTTTGTCCTGACTTGAATTAAAATTTAAAGTTTTTTGTGGAACTTGTTTTTTTATTGAAATAATTTGCTTAATTTTGTATTTAATTTAATTTAATTTAAATAGAAGTGATGAAGAATTTTAATTGCTTCACTTGTTAAAAAAAAGTAGTTAAATTTTGCAATAGTGAATTTCCATCCGATTAGTCAAAATTCAATGTTGTGACGGGATACTCCGTCGTCAGGCCTAACCACAAGATTTTTAATATTGGCAAAAATATTAACCGTACAGTTGAAAACCTTTAACAAAGTTACAGTGTCCTTACTAGAACTTTGGAAGTGCTGGGCTCGAAGAAACCTAATGCGTTTAGCCGAAAAAATTATAAATAACCTTAAAATAATAAAAAATATTATAAATAACATCACAATATTGGATTCTGAGAATTCGAAATCTACAAATTTCAGATTCTCAAAATCCGATACTAGTTGTATCAGCCTTTTTATTATAATATTGATTTTTTATTATTTTTAGTTAATTTTAAATAAATACTAATATATTTTATTGATGAAAAAGATAATATATATTTATTTTGAACATATTTATAACAAAGATAATATATATTATTTATGACAATGATTATTTTTATTTAAATGAATAGTTTCTCGCAATTGATTTGTTAGGTTAGGTACTTTGGATTCGGCCTAAATAATATTTGAACATATTCAACATATTGAAGTGGCCACGACTTTTAATTAAATGGACTATTTATATCCATTCCATCTGATTGTGTAGTGTTTACGATATCAATTTCTCAAAATGTTCTTAGGATAGTGGACTATCTTGATTGTATTTCCTCCAATTCGGTATGATTTTTAATTTTTAAATGAATTTATTTTTAAAAAATAAAATATATATTTATTTTTGAAATAGATATTACATATCACATATATATCACTGAAAATGAAAAAAAATCAGAGAAAATGACTAAAAATTCACACAAAACAAAGTTATTTTGAACGTTGAAACTTCAAACAAGCTTAACTTTTGATAGGAACGTCCGTTTTGGGCAAATGACCACTTTTCGAAAATTTTACGAGGAGATCTGCAGGGTTTACAAGGGTTTACCCCATAACGATCATTTTCGAAGCCTAAAACAGTCTGAAACTCCGAAATTCACTTTGAAAGTTTTTCAATCTAAAAATAATATTAAAACCATTATAATTAATTTTTAATCAACGCAAAAATAGTTATTAGATAAGAGAAGAGAGTAGATATTTAGAGGTGATTATTAAAAGTTGAAAAAAAAATTGAAATATAATGAGATATATAATGAGGCTAAGCGAACTGTGATATAATCAGATGATAGGAGATGAGATGATATGAGACTAGTGGAAATAAGATAATAGAAGATGAGAGAAGATGAGATGTGAAATATATGTATACCATCTACATAAATATGTATAACATATAAGAAATTTAATATACTTAAATATTATAGAATTTTTATATAAACAATATACAAATAATATACTTAATTTTTTAATCATTATTTATAATTTAATATGTTTAATATGTTCAAATATTATTTAGGTCGGATCAAAAGTATCTAACAAATCAATTCTAAGAAACTATTCACTTAAATAAAAACATAAATAAAAATAATCATTGTCGTAAATAATATATATTATCTTTGTTATAAATATGTTCAAAACAAATATATATTATCTTTTTCATCAAAATGTATTAATATTTTTTTAATTAATTAAAATAATAAAAGTAATCAATATTATAATAAAAAGGTTGATACAGCTATCGAATTCTGAGAATTTTTTTAAATTAATTATAAATATTCTCATATCGAAGTTATTTAAAGGAATTTTATTATTTTTCCGATTATTATTAAAATTTAATATCATTTTCAGGTTATTTATATTTTTTTTGCGGTGCGTTTAGTTTCCAACTTGTCAATGGAAAAAGAGGAGGCCTTCGGGCATCCGAAAGCCCACAAAGGCGCAGAATAATTTGGGCTAACAGAAAAGCCTAAATTTGTAATAAAAATATTAGGAGGGGAGGGGTTATCAAGAGAAATTCTACAGTCCTGATACTGGGCATCTTTGATTTTTGACATCCCCGCCATCCTATTGGGTTTTGCGACACTGGGGCCGATTTTGGATTGCACGTGCCCCTATTCTGCTCTCCCCTTTCATCCTCCTGCTCTTCCCTTCCGCTCTTCCCTTCCGTTCTCTCGCTCTCTCCTTCTTCCCTCACGTTCTCCTCTCTCCTTAGTCCTTATCGCTCTCTCTCCCTTCCAATCTCTCTTTTGTTCTCCTTCCTTTCGATCTTCCTTTTGCCATCTCCATCTACCTTTACTACTTTCTCTTCATCTCAGTCACTGTCTTCCCTTCTTCCTTCTCTTTCTTCCTCTTCATGTTCTTCATTTTTTTTCCGTATACAATCGTACATAATAATTTAATATATCCCTTGATTCATAATAAATAATCTCTTAAGTCAAATAGATACTCCCTTTGGGAAAAAAAAATACTCTTATATTTAATATAATAAGGTACTCCCTTACATAAATATAATTACTCGTATAAGATAAGTTAAATACTCCTTTAAAGTACATTGATAATAAAAAAAAAAGCATATTTGACATTCCCTTGATAAAACTTACATAGTCCCTTAGAAATAATTAGTTGCTCCATTAACATAAATTATGTACTTCCATAATAAAAGATAAATGAAAACATATTTAATACTCCCTTGATGAATCTTACGTACTCCCTTAAAAATAATTAGTTACTCTCTTATCACAAATTATGTACTTCTATAATAAAAAATAAATGAAAATATATTCAACACTCCGTTAATGAATCTTACACACTTCCTTAATAGTATGTAGATACTTTCTTATCATAAATTATATACTTCCGTAACAAAAGATAAATGAAAATATATTTGACACTCTCTTAATGAATTTTACATACTCCTTTACATTTATTAATTATTCTTTGTGTTTATTGCACTTATATTTATAATATGACATGACAGAAAAGATGATAAGGAAAGAGAGCAATGACGTAATGAGATGGACAGTGGAAGAAGGAGAGAGCAAAGAAAATGCATAGAAATTAAAAAAAAGAATGGACCAGAGATGAAGTTGGGAGAGTAAATGAAGTGAACAGATCAGGAAGCGTTGAACAGAAGGAGAAGGGAGCGTGCGGAAGGGGCGGAGAGGAGAACAGAAGCTAAATGGGCTGGCATGGATGCTCGTGAGATAGGCTGGATTGATGCGCGCTAGTGGGATGTCGGTATGTCGCTAGGAGTAGGATGTTAGTTAGTCTTTTCCTAAATTCTACGTCTGACAAAAAGACCAAACCAAACTGTCTTAAATTATAGTTAACCCTATGAGGCTAGTTTCTATGATAACTTCTTCTTTTTTATCAGATTTTGTTCGACTTTGGCGGCAAATGAGTAGGCATTATACATATTTCAAGAAAAAAAATCACATATATGAAAATGGAAATTAATTACTGTCATTTACAGTTTTTCTATCGCTTGCCAGTGCTTGAACAAAGTGAACACATAAAATAAACAAGATAAATTTATAAATAATCAAAAGCAAACACATATAAACAGATAAGTTCAATAAAAATAAGTTAAATATGCATATAAAAACCTGAACAAGAGATGACAAAACTTATTTATTTGTATATGTTCACTTTGATCATTTATATGTTCAGCTCGTCTATTTTATGTGTTTATTTTGTTCAAGCGATAATAAAATGGGTGGTTATCATTTTTCTATGAAAATAAAAAAGCATAAAACATCACGAGGTGCCAATTGATAGCGATGCAACTTCTCTAGACTAGACAACATATCAAAACTTCCCTGACAGGGTGTCAACTTTTGATCCGAACCGTTCGGTCTAATCTTGATGGTTAAATTTTTTTCGAACCTATCAATCTGATATTATTCACCGGATACCCATCATCGTCCGATCTAATATAGACAGTTTGAATCGAAAGTTGGCACCTTGGCAGATGATGTGGCACCTTGGCAGATGATGTGATCCCTATCCCAACAATCTCAATGATAGTCCGATATATTCATCCAATTCAGACAAGAGAAATGAGCCCAAGCCCAATAACACCCGAAGTCCGTAGACAATTTGTCGGTACACCAGGAGTACACAATCACAGCCACACGATGACACGTCCCGAAGCACACTATCCTGTGTGCTCCTGAGCGGACAGCGGAGCTCTTACTCTTCGCCATGGCCTTGGCTTTTAGCCTTCCCGCCACGGTAATAACCAAGTCGCTTTCTTTTCTTCTCTCATTCGCTCTTTTTACCAGCTAAATTCCTTTTGTATCTCTCAACAATCTTGTATTCGGGCTAACACACCATAATTGAGATTGGTATTGTTTGTGAGAAATTTCTCCGCTCGGTTTCAAACTATATTTCAAAATGGATAATTTCTGTGTGTTTTGTGTTTTGTAGGCGTCCATTCAAACAAAAACCATGTTATGCGGTTATCAAATGCTGAAATTTGGTCCTACTACGGGTGTTAAAAGCAACATTGTCCATGGAAAATTCACTTGTCTAGCTTCCAAGAGGCGCAACAAAGGGAAGGTAACTGGCCTATCCTGCTATCAGTTCAATTAATTTAATGGTTGTTACTTATTACAGTCCATGTTTATATAGCATTAATTGTTCCAGTTAATGTTCTTTGATTGTGTCGCCTTTTTGTGAACTAATTGCTTCCTTGTTTTGATTTCTTATAGTAGAGTTTGAAAGAACCCAGCAATATTACATCCATGTCAGGTAACTTTATCTTTGTCTTTCTATATGCCTATGTTTAGGCCTGCTGACTGTCCACATTTAATGCTTCTCATTAATTGTTAAGTCTTATCAAGAATCTATTTTTTTTTATAAACACCATTGTTTAGCTCTGTATTCTGTTAATTGTTGATAATTTTATTCCTGTTCTAGTGAGCCACTTGTCACTTAAATTATTAATCAAACAAATAAGATTTATATGCTGTTTTACAAGTTTGTATATGCTGGTTGGACTGGAATTTGGTTGAGTCCCGATGAAAAGGAAAATGAGATATAGTTTTTTGTCAATTCGTTAGTACTGTGACTTTTGTTCTGATTTGTGCATTTCATGTGCATAACATCTAAAACATGTGGAGTCCACGTTCTAAAATTTGCTACTCCTGCTTGGATTCAAGTATGGTACAATGTCGGTCTAATATGCTTCATTATTTTTCTACATATTTTTTTTTATATCATGCTGCATCTTTACTGCTGATGAGTTTTTTTTTTTTTTTTTTTTTTTTTTTTAAATGCTCTCTAATTAAAGAGGCTCCGCAGCTCGGGAGCAGCATTGACAAATCTAGCAAAGTAGTCTTTGATCAGAAGTTTCTGGATAAATTGGAAGAAGTAAAGAAGTATGAATTCAATAGTAGTTGATTTTTTTTTTAATTTAGTGATAACATAAATGTTAGTTTTATTTTATCAATTTGTTGTGACTTATATTTGTAGTCTTGTACAGGTCAGCAATTGAGAAGAAAAATGCTGAAGAAAGAAAATCATATGAGACCATAGATTATGATTCGCCAATTGAATCTGATCAAAGTACAATTGGATTTGGCACCAAGGTCTCATTTGGATTCCAATTTCAATGCATAAACTCTTTTTTATGGACGGTTGATTAACCTTGAAATATTTACAGGTGGGAATTGGCTTAGCTGTTGTTCTCTTTGGCTTGGTTTTTGCTTTTGGGGACTTCCTTCCATATGGGAGGTAATTAGTTACGCCATAAATTTTGTTTTATTTGGTTAATTTTTTATAATCATATGTTTTCTGAAAATTTATTGCCTTTCAAATTTAATTAGTGTTAATTCTGGCAAGGAAGGCACTGAAATTCGAAAACAACTAACTGAAGAAGAAAAAAAGACATTCAAGGTAAAATCCCGTACTAATCCCGTACCTGGTTTGATATTGCAAGATTCAGCCATCACAATTGTACTTTTTATTTTCTAGAGCATTATTTTCCACTTGTCAAAGAATGACTACTAGCTATGTTAATGGTAAGATGAGATAAAGTACTGTACAAAAGAAATTCTTACTAGGTAATGATTATATGTAGCGAGCATTTGATGAATATGAAGCAAAGCTTAGAGAGTCACCCAAAGATGCTGCTGCTCTTGAAGTAAGTTCTTTGTGTTGATTTCAAAAGAATCAAAGTTAGAGAAACAAATATTCTATGATTAAATTATATATATGTTTCTTTCTGAAATCCCATAGGGAGCTGCAGTAACATTGGTAGAATTGGGTGAATATGATAAGGCGGTACCTTTCCTTGAGAAGTTAATAAAGGTAAATTGCTTCTAACTTTTCCAAAGGGTCATAATGCATCTGCTCACTATCTGACAACATTATAATCTCACTGTTATAATGTATTTTTTTTTTCAGGAGAGCCCTGCTTATGCTGATGCATACCGGTTGTTAGGAGAGGTCAAATATGAACTCAAAGATTATGATGGCAGTGCTTCTTCATTTAAAATGGCTACATCCGTAAGTGTAGTTTATACATATTTTTTCCTTATGATATGCTTCTAAATCTGTTAAATTCTAAGGTTATTATTTTCGAAACAGTTATCTGACAACATGGATTTTGAAGTTCTCCAAGGTCTTACTAATACACTGCTCGCCTCTCAAAAACCCGATGAGGTATAGTATATCTACTGGGAAACTTAAAAGTGAAAAACCTATCTTATAAAAAATTTTGAAAAGGTCCAATGTCTTATCATATATGCAAAAGCCACCAAATAAATGGTGGTAAAAGAAAAATCCTCCATTTTCAGTTTATATATACTTTTAGACAAATGATTATTTAACTTCAACTATGAGAATAATAATAAAAATAGTTATTAAATTATTTAAAGAATTCTATGGAATCTCTTGAACCACTCAAAAATTATCAACTAAATCCAATTTGGAAAGCCTTCATTAAAATATGGAGTATACACTACTTTTAAAGAATAAGAAGAATAGATGATCATATTAAACATTATGAAACAATTTTAGCCTAATATGGAATATATTAAAAAAAATGTAGGAGTTCGTTGTAACATGAATATATATTTTACAACTGAAATAGTATTTGTTGTTGTATATAGGCTGTTAAAGTACTTCTATCAGCCCGGGAAAATATAAAGAAAGAAATTCAGCAAAATGCAGTTAAGAGTGAAGATTCACAGAATAAACCTAAAATCGATCCGATCCAGGTAAAGTCGTCTCAAATTACTAGGCTTGTTCCTCTTTTGTAATTTAATGCACCCATCTGTGTATCAAATTCTTAAATTTTCAATCTGCATAGGTTGAGTTGCTTATTGGGAAGGCTTATTCTGACTGGGGCCACATCAGCGATGCTGTGGCAGTATATGATAAGCTCATAAGCGAGCATCCGAATGATTTCCGTGGCTACTTGGCAAAGGTATAGGATATCTTTTTGGTACGGTGTTAGGGAACACTGCTTTGGGATCATTTTACCCACCTTTTAAGTTATAATTGGATTTGCCCATGATATTCTTATTTTTTTATACCTTTGATTGTCAGGGAATCATCTTGAAGCAAAATGGTAAAGTAGGTGATGCCGAGAGGATGTTCATTCAAGTAAGCTATAGCTTCCTTTTTTCTTTTTTGGGACACTTCTGTATACATTTACTCTTTCAGTTCCACATTTGTCGCACCAATCTTATTTATTGTGTAAAATAGATACCCTATTACGTACTTGTGTGGAAGTACCATTTTAATGATAACTGGTAGAACTATGTAGTGATATTAATTACGCCCTCGGTTATTATATTGACGGAGAACTAAACAATGTAGGTCAACTGAGTCAGTATTAAAGAGGGTCTGTTGTTGTAGCAGTGTGATGGGTCAGCAGCACTCAATAATTAGAACTCTAATAATTTTATCTTTTTTATTTTGTTCAGGCCAAATTCTTTGCACCAGAGGCAGCAAAGGCACTAGTTGATAGGTACTCTCGCTCATAATGTCTGAAACTACAGCAATGGATAAATTTAGTTTCCTATTTTCATTTGTCTTTTTATACATCAAAATGCTTTTATAGCTGTAGGTATGCTTTTTTTTTTCATTAGTTTTGTCTGAATGAGAATTTAACCGACCACGGGGACTAGGAACTATATGATAGTTGTCATCCTAATGTATATAATCTTATAATAGGAGAATCCTTGCGTGTATAAATGGTGTTGGTTTTCATGAAGTTATAGTATTTTATTTCGGGACCGATAGTTCGAGGATTAACAAGTATAATAAAATTAAATATACCCGTCAGTAGGCCGCTAATTGATAGAACGTGCGAGTAAACAAGTCATAAACCATACAATTTGAATTTCTGTCACAGAGGATGGGAAACTAAGAACAATTATTCCTGTTATTTGGCTGCCAATTCTTTCTTTTTTTTTTTCAACTTTCAGCTAGTAAACGAAAACTTTTATAAATAATAATAGCTTTCAGGGGCATTTGGCTAAGTAATTTTAAGCTATTGTAATATAAAATATGCTGCCGTATAGGAAGAGTAGGTCTTGTGCTTTCAACGAGAAAGAAATTTTTGTGAATCAGCGTATCAAGAAAATTCAAATCTTTATAATTGGCTCATTGGCTGTCTTAGAGAGGGTAAATGGGAAGATACGGGGATCGGCCGTTCTTTTGGAGGAGCGAAACAATTGATGATTTAACAAAAAAAAAAAAAAGGGAGAAACTAATCAGCCAATCAGCGCGGTCCCCGTGCCGAATTTCCCTTGTACGTGCCGTCTCTTCCTGCATATTGTTTGTAAAAGATCCATCAGGAATTTTAGGATTTTATTTGAAACAACGAAGAAATATTAGAAGGCCCAGGCACTTCACGTCCTATGACAGACATTTTTGCTTAAATTACAATTATTCCTATAGTCAGGTCCAGAATTCTGGAAAACAAACCCAGGCATTTGAATGGGCTTGCCTTCACTTGAATCCGCCCCTAACACCGAACCATGTAATGCTTTATTTCTGTTGCTTTTGAATTATTGGTGTTCAATTGCCAGCTCTTGCAAATTTACCATATTATTTTCTAGAAATATACTAATTATAAAATGTTGAAATGATTTATATATCTCTGAAGGCTGAAGGGTTGTCCTGCCAAATTTCAGGAAAGGAAAAAAATATATTTGAAACTAAAATGCGGGATACTTTTCATTCCAAATTACCATTATAAGCTTGCACAATTCTTGGAAGCAGGGCCTCGGTGATACAAGGACGGCTGGGTAGAGCTGTCAACGGAGTGCCGTTTCGTACGTTTCCATTCCGTTCCGTCAAAAACGGAACAGAAACGGAAGGAAAATGAGTTTCGTTTTCAGAAATGGAACAAAAACGGAATAACATTTCGTTTCGTTTCAGGAATTTACCGTGAAAAATCAATGCAAAATCGAAATGGAACGTTAATTCCGTTCCGGTTAACGGAAACGGAACGAAAACGGAATGCTCTTTCTGTTTCGTTGACTGGAACTGAACGAAAACGGAACATCCGTTCCTTTTCTGCACGTTTGACACCCTACGGCCGGGCATTAAAAAGTTGGGGGACCAGATTCCAAATTTATCCCTCCATTAACTTCAAAAATGAATTATTACTTATTAACTGACCAACAACACTAAAAATGGGAAACCGACAAGTTTGGAAAGCATGTAGCCATACGTGGACGATAAATTTCATTGATTAAACTTTCATTTTTCAAATGTTTGGTGAGGATGTCGCACCTACATACGCAGATAAAGGGATAAAATAATATCACCGGTCTATTTGTTTGTTTCCTTTCTTTCTATTTTGTCGAAAGAGAGTTCTCTCAGTTTAGGCGTCACGATAAGCTAGCATTGTCATTACTAGTAGGTTTTGACAGCGGACTTTTTCTTAAAAATTGAATAAATGAGATTCAGATATGTGAGCATGTCCAAGCCAAAACGAACTTTCCGGAAAGAGCTAACTTGTAAAGCAATTAAGCAAACGAAAATGAAGTGAAAAGTACATATAGTCTCTGATTTAATCGATGTTTTTTTATCTTTAAGGAATCGGGTTTAAATTCCGGAAAGGGGAAAATTATAATTAATTAGTACTGTACGTACCCGGTTTTGTCTATCTAAATAATTAAATGATCTCTTGGATAAAAATGTTTTGAAGCAAATCTTTTATAAGCTTAAACTCATTGGTGGTTTGTATACTCTATTACAAAATTTATTGAAATGATTTTTAATGATAAATTTAAATTGTTCAAAATGATTTTTTTTTTCATAACTGAAATATTTTGTATATCAAATTTATCAAGTTTGAAGTTTGTTTAGCATAAAGTCAAGCAATCATAGGTAATAAAAATGGTTGTATCAAATAGACTTTAAATTGAACCTTCATGTTTTTATTGGCATTATATTGCACAAACTAATAATTTACAAGTTTGACATATAAACACACTAATCATCAAATACGTTGGGTTTAATATGTTATTGAACTGATTATGATCATGATAGATTTTGGATTCATAGTCAGCGACGGAGCTATGTAGAGGCAAGCCCAGGCACTTGCCTGGGCTTCTTTTCTGAAAACTAGAGCCCAAGTATGTATATTTATGACTGTGCCTGGGCAAAAAAATAAACTGTGCCTGTGCTGGGCCTGTTGGCCCGTAAATCATTTCATATTTTGCCTGCGCCTTCGTGAGTTATTTTCTGAAAATTGGAAAACTGATCACGAATCCTGATGTCCATCTGTTGCTATTGAGGAATATAGGGATTTTTTTTTCTGTGTTCTTTCGTAATCCCTGAAGAGAGGCTCTGAAATCGCCCCTGCACCGCTGGCATGAAAGTCCACTGCACGTAGCACGCCTGAGCCTCCTTTCTTCCCCATCTCACCTCCATTTTTACTGTTCTTCCCCATCTCACCTCCATTGTTAGTGTGCCTATGCTTAAAATATTCCTGGCTCCGTCCCTGTTCATAGTAAATTTCTTTTTATTTTTGAACAAAAGAAACAAAAATGATGGTGGTGCCATTAGATTGGTTTGACTTGCGAACCGAAATTGAAGAAAAGTATTCTGAAGTACGGTGAAACCATGTGACTGACGAAGTCAAATGCTGTCAATTCCATTTTGAACAGGAAAAACGCTGTAATTAATCTGTATGCATTTATGTTGAAAATAAACCTATTTGATAGAAACACACAAACCTCCCTCGATGATAGAAACCCAGATCAGCATCCCTGTTGATCATATCAAATGACGAATTGAAGTCCTTTACCGGAATATATTGTGTTGCACGTGCACTACGGAAAATGGGAACGATACTGAGTTTTTGATGTAAATCTTGCTTAGTTACGTTTCGTATTTAATTAATGTAATTAATAAGTAACAAATAACAATGTTAATCTTAGTTTACTTTTTTTGTATAATTTATGTTTAACACTGTTTACTAAGCCACTGTTATCAGAGTAAAATCGACTTTGATTCAAAATTTTACTCTAAAATGGGATGCTATGAAAATATAACCTCAGGTCCAGTTCATTGTCAATTTTCATGTTCATCATATTTTGACAATTAAATCAATTTGATAAGTATAAATAATTAAAGGTCAATATTACTTTTTGACTGATAAATCAATTTCATAACAATAAAAAAAGGAATGTCGTTTACTAATTCTTGTACTAACAATATGCATAAAATTTGTTTTTAAGTATTCCGTTAATAGATCACTGTATATCATCATCATATAAAGAAAACAAATTTTATGGTACATTTGTTATTTGTTTTTTTTTAAATATTGTTCGAACTACAAATTAAAATTGTAGACTCCATCTCTTAGATAGAGCACAGATAAGATTAATTTGGATCAAATTTACATTAACTTGGTCATCCATCAAAGACCGTTAAAATTTTCTATAGCTTGAGTCTTTACAACCAACTTTCAAATTAATTATCAAACAAAAATATATAAAATCTTGCACCGGTCTCCTCATGGCGGACTTGGTCCTCCAAACGCAAGTTAAGATAACAAGCATGTATTGGGGCCTCACGGTGAGGGGACTTTCATATTGTAGTAGGTGGGATAATGATATAACCTTTCATTTTCAAGTATTAGGTGAGGGTAAATTTGATTGCTATCAGGTAAAGCGATACAGATAATATCACCATCACCAATCTTTGTTTGTTTTTTTGGCCTACTTTTTTTTTTTTCTTTGTGATAAGGGAGGATTTTCTTAGTATAGGGCTCACCTATGCCTTTCGTTACTGATGATAATATCTACAGCTGACTTTCCTTCAATTGCAATTTGCAAATAAGGGAGAAATGCCAACTTTATTTCTAAAAGAAACCTAATTACTCTTGAACAAAACAGGGATTTTTTTTTTCTTTTTAGGAAAAAAGAGGTGGATCATGATCCCCATTAATATTATCACTAAGTAAGTAAGTAGTCATAATGATAATATAAAATGGCAATGTCTTTAAAAATCAGTTTGGTTGACTAGGAAATCCAATGTACAAAGGAAGGGATTCAAATGCCATCAACTCAGCTTCCTCAATTAAATATCTGAATTAAGCAAGTAGTTAAGCATCAAGTGCTTTTAATTAATTAATTTCAATTATCTCATTTCAGGCCCACCATAAGACCTACTCACCTTCCTAACCCACTCGTACCACTAAAATTTAAAACTTTATGATCGCGTGGACTACATAATCTTTCATATTTAAAAATTGTAGTTCTTGTGGTAGTTGTGAAAAAAATTGTCAAGTTTGCCTAGAGAATGTACCAGTACCGACTCCACGGAATATCTCCTACGGGATAATAAAAATTTATTAAAAAAAAAAAACTCGACGAAAATTGAAATCGGGAAACGAGAATAAACATGAGTAATCTAGTTCTTGGGATGTAACAATTCGTGTAGCATCTTACTGGATTTAGATTGGTTTCATCCCATTTTGATGATTAACTAGAGTTGAATCTCGCGCGTTGCGTGATTCATTCCTATACGAATATGTTATTAAATAGTTCCGCAATTTATTTTACATTATATAAAAAAATGACATAAAAAATTAAAAATACTATTCAAATATTATATGAAAACTGCCATAGAAAATCCTAAATACTATTTTGCCACAAAATATCACGCGCCACAGAAAATCATGGTCGTTGTGCTTACTACAGTAAATTTGCTTGCTCACGTGCTGGGCACGATGCAGCATATTTATATATGTATAATGGTGCTCCACCCCAAATAAAATTCAGAAAATATTTTCCTTCTAAACACATTATTTTATTGGCTACAAATCTACCCTGATTGGGATTCCCAAACAAAGTGATTATGATAAGATGATTATTTTTAGAGAGGAACTGGAGGAATTCAGATTTGCTGTCGCGCAGCACAACGTGTAGCGTGGGCTGTGAACCGTCTGATCTGAATCTGATGGATATCGGAGTTCCGTGAATAATACCAGATTGATAGGCCCGAAAAAAATGAACCGCCGTTTAAAATCGAACGGCTCGTGAGGTGCGCTCCACACGTACCGCGCGACACAGGATCAGAATCCGAGGAAGAGGTAGGCAATCAATTCTTTTTTTTTTTTTTTGAATAATAGGTAATCAATTGACAGGACTAGTGTAACTGTGCAGCAGTGCAAGCCCCGAAAGGTAAACACAATAAACAAATAAAAAATAAAAGGAAAAGCGTTTTTTTTTTTTTTTCAAGAATCATTGAAGGTAAAGTACGTAAGTTACCTTTAACTTTGAACTCCGATTCATGTTTCCATCGATGTGTTGAAAGCCGGATCGGACATTGAATTGGTGGAACTAACGGTTGGATGGTTCAATCGATTCAACCGGTCCGGTTGAACTGGTTTAAAAAATCAAATAAAGCCATCATTATGATATAACTATTATTGTTAATATATATGAGTTGATTTTTTATTTAGTTGTGAATAATCCAATTAAGTTTGAAAATTTTAACATCAATTTAAATTTGTTATGCATCAATTAAGATAAAGTTAAATATATACTAATTATATTTTTTTTGCCTAAATAAATTTATTTTATTTTGTATACTAATACTAGCTATATAAACAAAGGTGTGGTTAAGGCTCCCAGCATGGGCATCAGACATAAAGAAAGTTATGCGAAGGCCACAAGAGATCAAAATAAATTGAAAAAAAATGGGTACTGGTGCATCATGTTGCTTTGGCCAGTCAAAAAAAAAAAAAAAAACATACGAAATAGTTGAACCGGACGGTCCGTCTCAGTAATTCTGTCTGAAACAAAACTGGACTGGTCGTTTTACTGGAATTTTTGTATAAAAAATCCGAAAAGAAAAGAAAACGACGCAACACATCTAACACATCTAATATGGAGTCAAATTTGCTTAACTAGCCTTTCGCAGGACGACGTTAGAAATAACGTCCCAAAAGAACCTGTACGCCCCACCTGCAGACGTCACGCTGTCGCCACGTGGATGTGAAAGTTTAGAATTATAGCTAGACGACGTTACCAACGTCGTCCCACTTACTTTTGTATAGATTTTTTAAATAAGAGAAATATTCTCCTCAACAATTTAATATGGAGCAAAGTTTTTTATTTGTTTTAAAAAGAGCACCATATTAGCGTCCTCATGGGTGACGTTATTTAATATATGTTTCATATGATTTTTGTTCTACATAGTTAATTTTTAGAATTCAATTAATTTGTTGCACTATATAAAATCCAAGAATTATAAAAGCAATAATAATAATTCAACCCTAAATTAAAAAGTAGTACATCGAGACGTAGTACATTACGATAATAAAAACGACGATGCTGATGTTAAAATTTTACAGGTTGTTCCCACTGATGTGGCCCACCTGTCATATAGGTTGTTTCCACAGGAACGACGATGCCGATGTCATCCCATAAAATCCAATTCGACTCATTAAACAGTGGTTTCCACTGGGACGACGTTCCTAACATCGTCTAGGAGAAGATATGCAGTTACAGAAAGGGTGTCAGTCAAGTTGTCATCGGAACGACTGTTCTAATGTCGTCCTTAAAAAAAATGCTACTGAGATGTCTCATTAAGTAGGGACGATGTTGCTAACATTGTCTTGTAGAAAAGGTAAGTGGGACGACGTTGGTAACGTCGTCCATCTGTAATTCCAAACTTTTACACCCATGTAGCGACAACGTGGCATCTGTAGGTGGGGCATACAGGTTCTTCTGGGATGTTGTTACCAACGTCGTCCTACATAAAGCCAGTTAAACAAATTCGACTCCATATTAGATGTGTTGCATCGTTTTTTTTCTTTTTGGATTTTTTATACAAAAATTCCCGTTTTACTGGTTTAAAATCTTTCGATTTTGTAGGTAGGCCAGACTAACAGCTGGTTCGAGGTTGAACAGGTTGAACCGGTCGGTCGGATTCGGTTTTTAAAATATTGGTTCTCATAAGTATCTGCAGTAGCGGTTTTGACAGCCGCTGTCAATTACTCTTGAAAAAAAAACAACCACCACCACCTATCTACACTACACTAGAGAGTAGAGACTATCACCCTTAGTCCCTGATCGAAAAGTACAGACTAAGAAAAGACTCGAAATTGGATTTGAATTTCATTCATGTTTTATTGTTTTGTGATCGGAATGGATAGAGTTGAGAGTGGAATTTTTAATAATAAAATAATTTATCTCAAGAATTTTAATAAGAAAAACGATTTTTTTTAATAAAAAAAAGCAATTACGCAGTTTATAACTGTGTAATTTGCTGGGATAATTATGCGGTTTATGAATGTGTAAAATAAGCTTTTACGTGTTCTATAATCATGTAATTAGGGGGAGTTGGATTGGGTACAATAACAGCGTAAAAGGACAAAAAAACATGAAAAAACATGAAAAAAGCACAGTACAGCATACAAATAGGCTTTTACGCGTTTATAAATCGCGTAAATAATACAAAACGACGAAAAAAACATCACCACTATGATGATAAAAAATATCAAGACCACCTAAATGAAATACATCGCCATATAGAGACCCAGGACAGGATTAGAGAATACTACAAAAAAAAAGCATCGTGAAGCAGAGGAAAGGAAAAAAAAAAAAAGAGATGGGACGGAGGAGAATTAAATTCCAAAAAGAATGAGAGATAAAAATGAGAAAAGAGAGGATTAGATAGGAACAAAGAAGAATTGCAGCAAGTAAAATGGCAGAGATAGAACAAAACTGATGCAGCTTTCTAGAGCGAAGCCGCTCAAATGGCAGAGATAGAACAACAAGAAACTGATGCAACTTTCTGGAACGAAGCCGCTTAAATGGCCGACAACGCTGGTGTCAGTGAACAACAGAACAATAAAGATGAACATGACGAACCATGGTGTGATGAAATTCTACAATATGTGGATAGAAAAAATATCTAAGTAGTTTATTTTTTTAATGTGTTTTGTTATTATGGTTTTGTAACTTCTCGTTGTAATAGTTTTTAGTGTTTTATTATGAAGTGATTCGTAGTATTAAGTTGTTTATCTATTATTTTGAGTCCCAATTTTTGTATTTTTGGACAACAATGATATATTTCATTTAATTTTTTATACGCGGACAACACATAATAATAAAATAACTCCACGCATAATTTGAAATTTAGAAGAAAAAATAATATAATACAACTTCAATTAATCAAATTAAATAATATATATTTTGGTAGTATTATACAATAATAATATAATGCATAATAATAAACCAAATAATTAACTATCATAGGAAAACAAAATATGCTATAAAACTTCAAATTTTCCCAAACAAATAGGCACAGAAAAAAAGAAAAAATATCAAAACGAAATGGATAATTACGCAATTATAGAACGTATAAAAGCCTATTTTACGCTTTCATAAACAGCATAATTATCCCAGCAAATTACGCGGTTATAAACCTCATAATTGCTTTGTTCTTATTTAAAAAGTAAATCATTTTTCTTATTAAAATTCTTGAGGTAAATTATTTTATTATTAAAATTTCCACGAGTTAGAGACACAGGATTTGATTCGATGGAATCATGGCCTTCAAATCCCATTGCGAAACTCCAACCAAACCATTAAAATTTAATGGGAATTCAACTGCTCCTTTGGATCAACCAAATCAATGGTTAGAGATAAATTTCCCTCAACTCTTTTTATATTTAGCCGATCAAGTAAAAAGATTCCACAATCCAATCGTCTCCTCTCAAATCAAATCAACTCCGTTCGAATTTTGTTTGATACCTTTCGATCGATCAGTGTGTTAATTCTCCTGAATCCTCATATCTGGTTATCATGCACTTGCCCGTAAATTTTCTGTGTCTCGAGTATTCCATGTAGAATCTGAGTCTAATGGAAACAAGAAAAGCTAAGTCATGGTTTTGAAACTTAATTAGAATGGAAATTGAACGCTTCATATATCTGTGATATTTCGTATTTGTGAAATCGACATCAGTTGATTTGAACTGAAAAGGCGGATTTCCTAAAAAATTTCTTTTTTTTGTCGTTTTAGAAAGAAAGAAAAGTTTGTTGTGGTTTACATTAGGATAAACCATTTTCACACAAATATTTAAATAATATATTTTAAAAGAGTTAACAATAAATTACATAAGAAAATTGATTATAAGATAACATGCAAATTATTAGAGCACACATCATTCATTTTATAATATGTTGTTGTAAATTGTAACCTCCTCAAAATTTTTTATTTCGGGTCAAAGAAGAATAAACTGAAAAGCTTGTTAAGAAAACGAACATGTATCACGGCCTCGCAATCAGGAGACTTTTCTCACATATATTTTGTAAGGTGAGTGTAATGATATAACCTATCATTTTCAAGTATTAGGTGAGGATAAAATTTGATTGCAGCTAGATAAAAGCAATAAAACAACTTCACCATCGCCAATCTTAGCTCGTTTCTCTGCATTGTTCTTTATTTTGACAAGAGAGGATTTCCGATTTTCTTAGTTTGCAGATAAGCGAGAAATGCCAACTTTCTAAATGAAACCTAGCTAACTCTTTTGGGGGGGTGGAAATGTTTTTCCACCAAAAGAACTGGAAGATGATCACATCATCATATAGTAAAATAATAATGATAATATAGAATGACACTGTCTTGAAATTCAGTTAATCAATTTGGTTGACTACGAAGTTTTTTTTTTTTAGATAGACTTGGTTGACTACGAAGTTGATGTACAAATGGATTCAATTGCCATCAACTCGGCTTTCTCCAATTATCTGACTAAATGGAAGTCGTTATGCATCAAGTGCTTTTAATTAATTCCATTATCTCATTTCGGGCCCACCGTTATACCTGGTCACCTCCCAAACCCACTAATTTAAATTTAAAACTGTATAACCTTTCTAATTTAAAACCTGTCCTTCTTGTAGTAACTTTCAAAAATCGAGCGGACTGTATTTTCTAATTAAAAACCTGTCCTTCTTGTAGTAGTTGTTAAATAAAATCATTAAGTTTGCCCAGAGATTGTACCACCTCCACCAACTCTCAGAATATCTCCCACGGTTAGTGAATTGTAATATTGTCATATTATGATATGTCGTGTCAAATACGATCATATTTGACACTGTGTCGTATCGTATATTTATATTGATACAAGTTGGATTTGAAATTGTGCCGTGTCATCTCCTGTAAGTAGAGGAGAAGGCCAATTTCACAGATATTAAAAAACGTCGTATTGACACGTTACAACACAACAATGTCAATCATGTCAAAGCATGTCAAGAGTTTATTTTTTCTCTAAAAACTAATGATCAAGGCTTAAAATCAGATATCAAATAAATCTGTACCTTGTTCTACTTTACTAGTCGTTTTGATAAAGCTAAGAGTAGAATTCAAAGGAGGTTAGAATTGAGTACTCGACTTATTCTTTTTCAAAAGCTAGACAAATAATTTTGAATGATTTTGGTTGCTAAAGTAAACAATAAAAGAACAGTGTAAATAATAGATTTTTTTTAATATTTTGGATTTTAAAAAAACAAGTCCAAATAATGCAAAAAGGTTAAAAGGTTGTTTTTGTGTTTTAACTATGCAAAAAGGCATCCTAGGGTTCAGGATTCACTTAGGTTTGGCTTCTGGAATATCGAAATCGCACGCTTTCAAGTTAAAAATCAACATTCTCGAACCTTCTACTCTCATTTCGGTTCGAATTAGGTCAGTTTGGTCCGAACTGAGGGTGGAGGGTTAAGTTATGATGTGTTTTGCTTTGCTATGATGTTGTGCAGGGCTTAGATTGGTTGTAACTAGGATTCCTATTCTTCAAATGTCCTTTGTTGGATTAAGATCCGGCACATGACTCTACTTTACCTACTTAGGTCAACTAAATTTAGACTTTTCTGTTAGTATTTTAGTTTTCCTAAGTCTATTTTATTGATTTTTGTTGAGAAATCTAAATTCTCTTCAGACGGTTTAGAAGTTGCATCTCTCGACACAAACTAGTCTCCCCTTTCAAATCTTAAACTTATACCAAACACTTTAATTAATCCTAAATAATTAACCTAATCTTGTAATTTAACTAAATTTGGTCATTCATTCAGAAGTAAATAAGATCAAGCATATGAATTAAACAAGCATAATAATACTACTCTATGAAATATATCACAAGTCATAGTATCAAGCTAGCACAAAATAACAACAATCTAAACCTAAAGCTAGATCCCTTACCCTGAGACATGATAACTAGCCTAACATGTTCTCAAAACAGGAAACAAGTGCAGAATAACAATAAGGATGAAGATACAAACCCATAGAAAATAAGAATGAAAGTATAAAAAGAATAAACCAATTACTCTTTTATAAGCTTCTACTTCGTCTTCTGGGAAAGTGAAAGGTTAGAGGTGAGTGAGATCTAGTCCGTCTTGCTGTTGTCGCTTCGAAACAGGATAAAATCACAAGGATTAATGAAGAACTCGAAGTGGAAAATGGAAATTTAAGTATTGGAGAGGTGGAAATCACCCAAGGTGAATAGATGGCGACTCCAGAGAAGAAATAGCCCTTTATAAAAGGTTTTCTGTTACTTGGGAGAGAGGCTAGGGCATCCAGGTCGTCACATCTTGCCAAATATCGACTTTCCTATGTCGAAGAACTTGCCATGTATTCCAGTTCAATCTGGACAAGGTCAGTTCGACATGGACTGGAGCACTTCGACCAGGTTCGACCTGGATTGATAGCTGAACAGTGTAGGCATGTGGTTCGGTCCAAGCAGAGTCTGGTTCGATCCGAACTAGATATGTTTGGACCGAACTAAGACCTGGACTATGCTCCATGTGTTATCTGTTGTGGCATATGGCCCGCATGACGATCCAAAAAGTGTCCCTAACGCCAGGAATGAGTCTTATGGCGTGCATATAGGCATTGGAATCCTTCTTGAGCTTGTTTTCCCTTCGATCTTCATCAAAACCCTGTAAAAGACAAGTAGAACCAAAGACTTAGCCAAATCCTGAAAAAACACATCAAATTGTCAAATAATTTAATGGTTTGGGGGTAATGTTCGAGTGTTCGGTCAAAGTACCAATAAATATAAGTGATATAAATAATTAAATATATTTAGGATTATTGAAAATAAAAAAGAAAAGAAAAATTATATTATATTAAATTTTGTAAATTGATTATATAGTTAATAAGAAATATTTAATATTTCATGATAAAATATAATAATTAGATATAAAATATGAATTACACAATAATATCGGAAACTTTTTATTTATCTTTTTTATGATATTTTTCTTGAAATTTCAAATCATCCTTAGATTTTTTTTAATTTGAAAATTTTAAAATATATAGAACAATATTGTGTCGTGTTGTTTCGTGTCAAATTGTTTTGTGTCGTGCTAAACCTTGTCAATTGTTTAACAATCAACACCATACAGTTTTAACACAACACACCCGTGATGTGTTAAATCCGTACATGCAGCGTGTTATGTCGTTGTATCCAAGCATGTATCGTGTCAATACATCTGCCACGTCACAATTTGTAATTCACTACCTGGGCAATTATCAATACATAAATTTGGGCCATCATAACTTCCGCGTGAGTTACCACGGTAACTCGTGCGGATTCTTTGTGGCTACTCGGCTGTAATTTTTATGGGGCATGATTTTTTGTGGCAGCTTCCATATAATATTTCAATAGTATTATCAATTTTTATGGCATTTTTTATATGGTGTTCTGAATTTCGTACAAAAAATTATATGCGCGATTTTCACTGTATAGTTATCAATCTCCCATATAATATTTCAATAGTATTATCAAATTTTATGGCATTTTTTATATGGTGTTCTGAATTTCGTACAAAAAATTATATGCGCGATTTTCACTGTATAGTTATCAATATTGACCACACGGTTGCTCATTTTATTAGGAAACTATTTAACAACATATTTGTATAGGAATGAATTGCGCAACACGCGAGATTAGCTCTAGTATATATAAATATAAAAAAAAAAAGCGTCGACGAAATTTGAAATTGGGAAAAGTGAATAAACATGAGCAATCTAGTTTTTGAGGTGTAACAATTCGTGTAGCATCTTATTGGATTTAGATTGGTTTTCATCCAATATTTATGGTAATTTTGATGGTTACTGTTGCTCCGGCGCAGAATTCTTGAACGGCATTTAATAGCATTTAATTTATAGTGATATATAAATTCGGGAAAAAAAATTTACGAGGTAAACACTAATTGTTTTACTGGCTACAAATCTACAACCACAAAAGACTCAGAGTGGGATTCCCAAACCAAGTAATTAATGATACGATTATTATTTTTAGAGAAGAAGAGGTAGGCAATCACTTTTTCCTTTTCTTTTTTTGAATAAATAATAGGTAATCAATTGACAGGGACAAGTGTAAGGCTGTAAGCCCCGAAAGGTAACACAAAAAAAATTAAAAACTAAAATGAAAAGTGCCATTTTATTGAAGGGACAGTACGTATGTAAATAATCCCTGGCAATGAGCTCCGAGTCTCCGACTCGTGTTTTTTTTTTTTTTTTTTTTATTTCATAACGAGCGTTACACTAGAGAGTATAGATTAACACCTGAGTCTCTCATATCCGCTTGCCATTGATTCGCCCCCACATTTTATTTATCTTTTCACTACAGAGAATCTGAGTCTAAAGAAAACGAGAAAAGCAAGCCATGATTCGGAAACTCAAAACAGAAATCGAAAGCTACATTTTATCTGTGATACTTCGGATTTGTGAAATCGACATCAGTTGATTTGAACCGGAAAGTCGGATTTTCTACAAAAGATTGTTTTTTTGTAGTTTTTAAAAAGAGAAAAGTATAAAAGAAAAGTTTGTTGTCGTCTATAATATAAAAAAATAAACCAAAATCACACGTAAATTTCAATAAAAATTTTTAAAAGATTAAATTATAAAGTTCATAAGGAAAATAATTATAACATCAAATGCAAATTAGAGTACACATCATTCATTTTATAACATGCTGTTGTAAGTTGTAACATCCTCAAGTTTATTTATTTTGGGTCCAAACTAAGAAAAATAAACTTTTTTTTTTTTTGGCAAACTGAAGAATAAACTGAAAAGCTTGTGTCAGAATGAAGATGAGCCTAGACTGCGGCCCAGTTACACGGATCCGAATCATATGTAGCGCAACATTCCAACCGTTTGATCTGATCTCGATGGTTAAATTTTTTCGGACCTATCACAGAGCACCCATCATAGATCAGACGGTTACATGTTATTTTGATTCCAGTTACACTGACACCGCCCCAACCCACGCAGCTACATACATAAAAAAAAAAAAGCAAAAAAGAAAAATAAAAGTAAACTTGCATATTTTTATTTATCACTACTCCTTATAATCTCACGGTTTCAAAGAGTGTTAGACTTCTAGATCTTGCGTGTATAAACTTTTTGTATTGTTCGATCAATTCGAATTATGGCTGGATGTCAATTGATAGACGAAAATATAATATTTTGAGTTTACATCTAAAATGAAAAGAATATTAATTGAAATAATAATTATTTTTTCTATTTTGGAAAGAGGGAACATATGGAAAAAAAACTTTATTACCTATAATATTTTAACTATCTTTGTTATAAATAAATATATATTTCTCTTAAATTATGTTTTCAATGTTGATATACTGATTTTAAGTTTTGTTGAATTATAAGTATTCTTATAATTTTTATTTAACCACACATTGGTGGGACATTTCTTATAAAAAAAAAACATTGAAAATTATGTTTTCGTTTTAAAGGAAGGTCAATAAATTTATCATCTATCTTTTGGTATTGTTTCTTGTATTCGAGAAATTTTTTTTTTTTTAAATGTCTCTAGGTGAATTCTCATTTCCAAATTGTGCAAGTCTAACATCATAAGATTTGTCTCTCTATGTTTTCCAAAATTAAAGAATTAACACTACTATTTTATTGTTTCAAAACTTAATCTAAACGACGTCAAAATATTTAAACGGAGTAATTAGCTTGGTGTCTGCAACTTCTCATTACACGATAAGCATGTTACGCGTGTTTATTATGCCGCCCACCACTGAGAATATAGTCTTTTAAAATATAGACATGATTCTGAAATATTTTAATGATTTGAACATGTTGATACTTTTAAAAGTCCTTAGGCTTCAATGACCCCCAAAAAAAAAAAATGCTTTCACTCCCCTCAAATCACATGAAGAGATCTAGAGAAAAAGTTTAAGATATAACGTGAAGATATGATTTAATAGATCGGTCTGGTTCAAAGTAAATTATAAATTGTCCAACAAAATTTTATTTGATTTGCACAATATAAGTGTAATTCATGAAATAATTTAATCATACGAACTATAATATTAATTAAAACCCAAACATTAATTCAATTTAATCGAATTAGCATGAAAATTAACAAACATTAATTCAAAAAACAGAATTAGTATGACAATTAATTTAGGAAAAAAATCTCTAAATAAGTTAATACTGATTTGAATATTTGGGTTACTTTCATTTGTTTTTTATTTCATTATAAAAAACATGACTATAAATTAGACAGAGCTGGAATAATATTTTATATAGTACCAAACCGTTTTAGTTGGGAAAAAAGTTTCGTTTGATTAAAACAAACAAACAAAACTTTTTAACAATAGGGTCATACAATGCGCGCCAAATATACGGACAGACTAAATTCTTGTTGGGGTTATTATAGTCCTTAGGCCAGAGTAACGTTTTTTCCCCTACAAACTAATAATAGGGTAATTCTATGGGTAATTATTCTAATAATAATTATAATAATAATAATAATTATTATTATTATTATTTAATTAAAACTGAGAATGAAACATTTGGTTCTCCAGCGCAACAGCCATGCTCTGTGGACGGCTGTGGTTTAATTCATATCTTATGCTAAATAGCATTGAGTACAGCCATGCTCTGAGGTTTAATTTCATTTGGTACAGCTATTCTTCCACTATTTTAATCTTGTCTGGATGTAAAATATTGCTATTTTAAGGTACTCTTTAAAACTAACTATATTTTGATGCATCCTAACACCTCCTCATGAGTCATGACCATATATAATAGACAACACAAAAAAAAAAAAAAAAAAAAAAAAAAAAAACACCAGAGGATCAATGACAGCTCTGTTAAGTTTATCCAACTCAAACTTTTCCCTCCTCTTCTGCTTCTTCTTCTTTCTTTCTTCTTTTTTTTTTTTAATTAAAAGCTTTCCCCTCTTCAATGAGTAATTTTCTTACTGCCATGTGGCAACGGACAGATTCTGTCAAGTGGGTGAGTGCGGTAGGTGAGGAAAAGAAGATCGCTTGTCAGGCTATCGTCAAATGGACCGGGTCCACCTAAAAGAGTCTGGTCTGGTGAAGGACTTTTTGGTAATTAGACAGGTGAAGTTGGTGAGACTATTACAAGTCTAAGGAGCAAGGACCCTCCGACAATAAAATATAACTTGCATTTATCTAGTTGAGTGGAATAGGAAGCATGTATTCACTCGCGTGCTTGTCATATATATAAATCCATCTCTTTCTACATCTCTCTCCAAAATCTAAGCCCACTATCCCAAAACCTCTCCTTCACAGTCTTTACTCATCTCTCGCTCTCTTGAAAGTTGAAACAACAATGGGAAGCCTTGCTTCGGAGAGAACTGTGGTTGGATTGGCCGCCAAGGACGCCACCGGAGTGTTGTCTCCTTACACCTACACCTTGAGGTATTATTAAACAATTAATACTAGTGATTTGAGATATGAAGATTATGCAGGAATTATTTGAAATCAATGTACTGATTAAGAGAGTCACATGAAAATACCTTTTGTCATTTGTGTTAAATTATTGTAGATTAAATCATTAAACTTCACTGGAAATTGTAGATATGTTCTCTGCATTTTTATGTGTATTTCATTGTGTAACATATAAAAAATTGGCTCTGTTTTCATCACTCATGTCTAGTCGCTTTTTCACCTAATATCATGAAAATGACATTTTCATTTGTTTCATTTACACACTTTACAACTGCTCAAAGTTCCAATTCAAAAAAAAAAAAAGTTTATGAACGGAATACTGAAAAGGTTACTGATGTGAAAGCCTCGAGTGTTATCTCAAACTCCGGACTTGGATTATCTGTTCCGCACCTATGCCACTTTTTTTCATTACGAGTCATTTTAACCCAATCTGAAGGAATGATATTGAAAAAAGTATTTCCCTTTTTTTAAGTACTGGTGGAATCTAAGTATTTGTGTTTAAAAATCTGTACGGAGGATTTGGGTTCTTTCCTTATGCTATTTATGTGATAGGACACTACAGGACAGTGGCAGACAGAACGGATCTATTGTAATAATTCCATGCATTAACAACAGAGCCTCAACATCAATTTTTTTAAATAAAAGAAAATAAAAGTACCACCAACGGGGCCTCTTATAGTGGCCAATTGAAAAAAAAAATTATTGTGAAATTTACATATGAAAAAAATGATTTAATTACTAGATAAAACTAGATATAACTGAAGAATTCTTCATATCTTTTAAAAAAATATATAATCAACCGTCAAAATTAACAATGACTTGTAGTAAAGGTGGTTTTGTGACCAAAAAAATAAAATGAAAAAATAAAAGAGAAGAAAGCAACAAACAGTTGGTTTTGTGCTTACGTTTATTTTGAGATAAGATAATGACGAAAGTGGTTTTGGTAATGGAAACAGGAAAACAGGTGAGGAGGATGTGGTGGTAAAGGTGTTGTATTGCGGGATCTGCCACACGGACATCCACCAAACCAAGAACCATCTCGGCATGTCCAACTATCCCATGGTCCCTGGGTACGTGTGCTATTTTAACATATCTCTCTCTCTCTCTCTCTCTCTCTCTCTCTCTCTCTCACTCTTTTTGGGCGTTGTAGCCTTGTAGGTCTTACCTTTTTGTACGTTGCAAGTTGCAACCTAACGCCTGTTATCTGGACTCCTTTGCTCTGGATTGTCTAGTTCCATTGCACAATTGAGTAATTTAATAAGCACAAAGAACATCAGGTTTTTTGTATTGATTACTGAATGAATGATCGTTCTCACCCAGTGTCACCAGCAAGGCAACAAGGATTTAACTATATCTACCAAGGTTTTAAAATGCGATTTGTGCGGTTTAGCGGCTGAGTGATGATTTTGATAAAACGGTAATAAAACGGTTATGCGGTGATAAAACGGAGATAAACGGTCATGCGGAATGATTAAAAATATAGATAATTCAGTTTAATCGGTGATAAAAAGGAGCATTTTAAAACCTTGATATCTACATATTTAATTTACCATATATATTTATTGCTTATTGGCATGCTACCTCAGCATGTGGATCCGGATCTAATGTGCAGGATTGATGTGTTTTTTTTTCCTTTCAAAATGGTTTTGAGAAATATCTACTAATAACACTAGTTGAGAAATAGTGGATAGTTAATAAGCAACGACTTGTACTAAAAATATGGATATTTTTCGGACGCCATCTGAGCACTAGTTGATGATGATTAATAAGGGACGAGTTGTGCTTAAGAAAAATCCATCATTTTGTTACAAGTTGTACAAAGATCTTAACCTGTAAACATAAAATTAACATGCTAATGAATCATGATACGTGAGAATGTAGCTCTAATCTCTCAATTTGGAACCAGGAGATATGTTCATCTCGCTGATATATATAATATATGTAAGACATGCTACATGAATGACTACACCAACCAGGCCACACAATCCAGTAGAAAGCTTGAAGTATTATATTTGGTGTAACAATAGTCTCTGGCCATTCATGTACCAAGTTGCACAAAAGGGTCCATATATATATCCTTTGTAAGTACGATAATTACCACAAGTACTGGAAGGAGACCAATGCATGTCCCGTGAGCCATACACATATTGTTACGCCATGGCAAGAATTAGAATGCTTTTGTCCTCATTCCTTGGCATTTTTCATCTTGTATTCCTTAGAATTTGTGTTAGATTCTGTAGTTTTTTCTTAATCGTGAGTGGAATTATTTTTCCCTAGCTAGTATACAATAGTGTGAATTTTAATCCAACTAAACTATATGCACTACGTACATGGTTCATTTTCAAACAAATCCAAATTCTATTTTAAATGATATAGGCATGAAGTGGTGGGGGAGGTGATTGAAGTAGGCCCTGCAGTGAGCAAGTTCCAGCCCGGAGATATGGTTGGTGTAGGGGTGATCGTTGGATGCTGTCGCACTTGCCAGCCATGTAAATCAGATGTTGAGCAATACTGCAATAAGCGCATATGGTCCTATAATGATGTTTACACAGACGGGAAGCCTACTCAAGGTGGCTTTGCTTCCACCATGATTGTCGACCAAAAGTAAGTTTTGCTTTTTCCTTGCCTTCACACTTACTCTTGTCACATTTGATTAGATTCATATACAACATACAATTTACATGACGGAAGTTTGATGTTCAATCCCATAATTGACATTTTGAGATAAAAAATCTTGGTCTTCAACAGACAATCATGATAAATTTAGCAAGTTCATGTTAATTTCAATTATCCAACAAACAAGCTCTGAATGTTAGTTTTACTTCTACCTTCTTTAATTAGACCATGGAATTTTTAATAAACTTAGAATATTACATAAGAACATCTAAAATTTAAAATTGCCAATATGACCCTCATATTAATTTTCTTTTTTATTTTCTAGAGTTAATGTCATTTTCCACATGTTAGATGATTCTTTGTCATCCTAGTTGATAAGCGTGTCTCAACAAAACTAATAAGTGTTAGTGTATATATTTACCTAAAACCTAACATTTCAATGATATCATTTTTCTTTACAAACACCTTTGCACTCTGATTGGATATCTCTTGATATAGATGATGTGTGGCCTTGGCTTTGCTTTTCTTTGATTTGCCCCATTTTTTATCCTTTTTACACTATCAGATAAAGATTCTAATTTTCGAAGGGGGGTCCATCTAATGTACTTAAAACTTTACGGAAAAAATGTGGTCATGTGTCCTGGCCAAGCTCTGAGTTTGATGTATTTAATTTAATTTCCGTATCTAACACAACTGGTGTGACAACCACAGAATCACTTAAGATTTGAAGATTCTTTCTGACCTCTGCAGTTCAAAATTGTTAATCGAACAATGATTGTTGAATTAAAATAGTCCAGTTACAAATAACTGGTTCTAACCAAAACTGTTGACCGATATTTTGGGCTCTTAAAAGATGTTTGGGCATTTGAGACAAACGATAGCATGTGCCGAATCATATTACGAAACTCACGATGCAGCTCTTCCATTTTGGTGTAACCAAAATGATAAATTCATCTGTATTAAACTAAAATTATGTCATGCAACATTGAGCATGAACTAGCACAATCTCAAATTAAATGTGCTTTTCCACGAGGATCCAATCCATCACAAAAACAATACAACAAACTCATTTAATCCCATTATACTTCAATACCAGCAAAAGTATATGAAATTATTAGCAGCTTCAGCTTTTTTTTTTTACTTTTTAATAAATAGCTTAGAATAAACCTTCAAAAAAAATATAGCTTAGAATAATTATTTAGGCTCATTTCCTCTTTGGTCCAATTAGGTTTGCAGTGAAAATCCCTGCAGGGCTTGCTCCAGAGCAGGCTGCCCCTTTGCTCTGTGCTGGAGTGACAATCTACAGCCCACTAAAACACTTTGGGCTCATGGCACCGGGTCTTAGAGGAGCAATTTTGGGCCTCGGTGGTGTCGGTCATATGGGGGTCAAGATTGCAAAGGCAATGGGACACCATGTCACAGTGATCAGCTCCTCTGACAAGAAGAAGGCAGAGGCCATGGACCACCTAGGTGCAGATGCCTACCTCGTTAGTTCTGATGCTGCCCAAATGGCAGCGGCAGCTGACAGCCTTGACTACATCATAGATACGGTACCAGTGTTCCACCCCCTCGAACCGTACCTGTCACTGCTCAAATTGGATGGAAAGTTGATCCTCCTAGGAGTCATCAATGAGCCCTTGAAATTTGTTTCCCCCATGGTGATGCTAGGTGAGTTAACAGAATTTAATGTGTCAATTCATGTGCTACCACAATGTTAAAACAGTCATTTGATTTGAAATCAGTTACCATACACTTTGTCTTAGTTCTCTCATATGATGGGGAGAAAAAGAAGGGGGGGAAAAAATTGTAGTTAATACAATTGCGAGGAACTCTTGATGGGTAAATTATATTTATGTGTTGGCTAACAGAAAAGAATTGTAATTCAGGAGTTACATTCTGTTTGTAGGAAGGAAGGCGATAACAGGGAGTTTCATAGGAAGCATGACTGAGACACAGGAAGTACTAGAATTCTGCGCGAAAAAGGGTTTGACCTCTACAATCGAAATGGTGAAGATGGATTATGTGAATGAGGCAATTGAGCGGTTGGAGCGTAATGATGTCAGGTATCGCTTTGTTGTTGATGTGGCAGGGAGCAAACTTGAGTCCTAAAGAGAAGCTCATTTGGCAGAGAACTTTGTTGTTGGTCTGAATTTCTTAATTAACGGCTTCTTAATGTATGTATGGAGTGCCAGTTGAATGCTGTTCTGAAAGTTATATAAAGAATATTTTCATGGTTTAATACTGAGGTTTTATGTCAAATCGGTGTGCCCGCTCTTTCTATGGTTTACTAAGGTTCTTAGTCAAATTTTTTTATTATGAGATTATATATTGAGATATCACAGTTTCTGTGGTCTGATAAATTAAATATATAACACTTGCGGTATTCTCGCATGTGCCGAACATTACAAAATTAAAGCATAAGAACATCGTTTGAAAATCACATACGACGTCACATAATACGGCAGATCAACAAAAGGAAACTATCATTGATAATAGGATCGCAAAGATGCTGGTTTTAATGATAAAAATTTTATTGCTTTTGTCTGAGGATAGCATTTTATGTGGCATGAAGTTGGTTAACAAAAGGGAAAAACTATTTCGGGATAGTTTATATCAATAATATTTACTGCAAGAAGTTTCAAATGGTACCCCCCAATTGAGACAATCCTCCGAATTGTCATTCCTGTCATCCCTTCTTAAAGAATAAAGACATTCCTTTCCGTAAACTATCTCTCCCTTCCGATCTCCTCTCCCTTTCGTAACTCTCCTCTCCTTCCGATATCGCTTCCTCCCTCCGACCTCCTCCCTTCCGATCTCTCCTCTCCCTTCCAATCTCTTCCGCTCCCTCCCTCTGACGTCATCCTTCCTCCCCCTCCGACCTCCCTTCCCCCTCCGCCTTCCTCCAATCTCTCTTCCTCCGACATTTCTTCCTCCCTCCGGCCTTCCTTCCTCCGACCTCCCTTCCTCCCTCCGACGTTCATTCCTCTGACCTTCCTCCCTCCCTCCGGACTCTCCTTTTGCTCCGTCCGGTCTAAAGACATTGTAACAAGGGATAAGCTAATAAGCAGAAATGATCAGTTTATCGCAACAAATGATCATCTTATATATGCATCAATGATCAACTTATAAGCATAAATGATTAATTAGATGTAATAAGTGATCCAATTATTATAATAAGGGATTAGATTATTATAATAAGTGATCAGATTGTATAATAAGAATCAGATTGTTATAATAAAAGATCAGATTGTATAATAAGAGATCGAATTGTTATAATAAGAGATCAGATTATATAATAAGGGATCAGATTGTTTAAATAAAAGATCATATTGTATAATAAGGGATCAGATTGTCATAATAAGATATCAAATTGTGATAATAAGAGATCAGATTGTCATAATAAGATATCAAATTATTATTATAATAATAAGAGATCAGATTGTTATTGTAAGAAATCAGATTGTTTTAATAAGAGATTAGATTGTCATAAGAGATCAGATTGTTATAATAATAATAGATCAAATTGTTATAATAAGGGATCAGATTGTTATAATAAAAAAAATAGAGGACTGGAAATGGAGATGGGGCATGGGAAGGAGGCAGGGGAAGGGAAACTGAAGAGGGGAGCGAAAAGTGGAGAGGGGCACAGGAAGGGGAGAGAGAATGATGCGCGTGAAGAGGGAAGGAGAGCGGAAGTGAGAGGGGGAGCGAAAGTAAGAGGAAGAGCGAAAGTTAGAGGGGAGACGCTGAGTGCATAACTTTCCGTTTTTGGGATGGTATTACGGGAATGATAAAATTGGGGATTGCACTTATCACGCCCCATAAAAAACATTGCGTTTCGGCGGAAGACAGTCTCAACTCTCAAGCCCAACCTTAGTTCAGTGTGAGTGAGTTGCCGACTTGCCGAGGGGCTTTTAATGAAAAGGGGGAAAAAAAAAGTAGGGAACTTTAGTATTCTTCAAATTTTCTAAAACAATTTCCAAATTCAATATGACTATGCAAGTCCTCAATACTTGTTTTAATACGTATTATGGGATGACAATGACGTATCTTAACCATTTTAACAATTGTAAAAAATATATTTTAAATTTCATATCTGACTATATATATCATTATTTTTAATGTGCAAATATTGTTCCTACAAAAACTGATGAAATTTGAGATATATTTTTTTTTTTCCGTTGATTAAATGATTTGAATTTTTAATTAGTTCGAAATTTATGAACCGCTCGTGTGATGGCATTATTTGAACATGTGCTTTACCTATACATCCAACAACACACCTATCAAATTATTGTGTAGTATTTTAATTTTATTTGAATTGTTTGAAGGATATACTATTACAATTATCGAGATAAATCACTGTCAAACGATCTCTGTGCTTATTTATTATATACTGACGGGTGCATCCCTTCTATTGCTGCTTGTGAGGACTGTTTTCATTTGTCGTTTCTTTTAGCAAACAAGCAAATATAATGCACAAATATCATGGTCTTGATTATAAAAACGTGCTTTCTTAGCTATCTTTTGATATTAGCGAGAAAAGGTCATGCTTAAGTGAAATATAGTTTGTCAGTGTGGTTGCATATTCTAACTGTGTGGACTGATCTACATCTAACATCTTATAATGAGTTTTAAAATGGGCTAAATAAGGCGGATCCCAAACCTCCTCCCATTGTAATGGGTTGGGAAGCCCTGGGCTTGGATCATTTTTTGCTGACGTGAAGGTCCAATTTAGTTTGGGCTTTTGATCTCCTATTTGAGACTAGGCTCCGCTCCACAAGGGAGTAATAGAGGCTAAGGAAAGGAAGGAGAGGGGCGAATCGACGGATAAGCTCGGTTACCTCCAAAATCGGAGGGTACTGAGGTTCGGCTCCAGAGTCCCCCTCTCCCGAGTACTCCCGAGTACTCCCCTCTGGAGCGGAGCCTAAAGATTAAAGAAAGAATGAGAGTGGAAACCTCGATGTTGGCGCCAGAAATGTTCTGCAGTGTTCAAGCTGTACTGCACTGAAATTAGAAGCTCCTTGCGCTTCAGCGCTTGCTCAAATATATACCGCCTCACCAAGCTATATCTCTATTTTCTATGGAAGCAGCTCACCTCTCCTCTCTTAGTTTGATAACTTCCTTTTTTTCGTTTTCCCTTTTTTTAAAAAAAAAATGATTTGGCATTTTATAAAAGTTATAATAATAGGGAAAACTTTTTGACCTCCAGTAAATTTAGTGCTTACTATTTCCCCTTGATTGGTATATCATGTGCTTATTTAATGTTTTTTGTTATTATTAGCATGGTCTACCTATTTTAATATTTCCACCCCTGCAAATGTAAAATTAATATTCAGTCTCCATCAATTTTTTATTCTGGCTTCAATAAAACAAAACCTTAAAGGATGGATCAATGGCTCGTTTCTTATATCTGATGCTTTGACACCCCCGGCTCGAGACTGTTGCTCAACCAAATTTTAGACTAGTGTGTGATTTTACTTTTCCTTTAGTGTACAACTCGTTGGCATATTATGCAAAAATCGATGAGAAATTGATGTATTAAATTGGTTTGTGAAAAATTGTGCATCTAGATTTGGATCTAGATAAAAGAAAAAGATAAAGGGACGGAAAGAAATCCTACTTTATTCTATTTTCTCTATCCATTAGATCAGGAACGCAGAATGGGATCAAGATCAGGAAATAGTTCGCCAGAAGTTTCATCTATGGAGAACAACAGACAACCATTCATCATCGGTTAGTGGATATACTTTCCCCTTCTCGTCAACTTCTGGTTGCAATTCAAAACATATATTGAATTAAAATAAATCAGTCATGACCTTTTAATTTAAGATTACTTGTGTGTATTTGTGTAGTCTTCATAGAACATTGAGTTTTATTTCACTATGATAGTTCCTTCATACATTGTGTGCAGGTGTTGCTGGTGGGTCTGCATCAGGAAAGACGACAGTATGTGATATCATTACACAACAGCTTCAGGGCCAGCAGATCATTGTCCTTAGCCAGGTTTAATATGTTATTTTATTACTTAAATATTTGTTTTTTTTTATTAAAAAAAAACAAAAGAAATGCATTTATCTGAATTAACTTCATTTATGCTTATATGTCTAACAAGTATAAATGTGGTTTCTAACGGTTGTGCATCCCCTGTACAACTTCCAATACACTAACTACTTGGAAAATTCCTAATCTACTAGCTAAGACTACTATTATGTTACTAAAAGAAAGAAAAAACATGAAGTTGACAACATGCCAGACAAAAATAAATCAATACTACTATGTGAACATTGATATTTCAGGAGTCCTTTTACCATGGTTTATCGGAGCAAAAACTTTCACGGGTTCACCAGTATAATTTTGACCATCCAGGTACTCCATATATATTTTTGTGTTTCTCTTTGTTCTACCTTTTCTTTCTAAAGATTGTTCTATCATCTTGTTTCAGATGCTTTCAACACTAAAAAATTACTTTCTTGCTTGATGAGTTTGAAGTGTGGAAATGAAGCCAGCATACCTAATTATGACTTCAAAACACATAAGAATGTACTTCCTGAACGAAAGGTACATCATAATTGTACAATTTTGGCTGTAGCTTTCCAATTTTGATTGTAATTAAATGAACACATTTCAGGTCAGCCCATCAGATGTTATTATTTTGGAGGGTATCTTGGTATTTCATGATCCACGCATTAGAGAGCTCATGAATGTGAAATTATTTGTTGATACAGGTACATAATAAATAATTACCATACCATGCACTGGTACATTTGTTATCCTCAATGCTGGTACAACTCCAAAAATGTTAACTAAGTTTGTACCCTGCTACATGACTATTTCAATTTTGTGTTTTTTTAAAAAAAAAAATCAAAATACGGTATATAGTATTTCTTATGTAACTTTGTAACATTTCTTTAGATGCTGATGTGAGGCTTGCGCACAGAATTTACCGGGATACAGTTGAAAAGGGTCGAGATATCACTACTGTTCTAGAACAGGTTAATGGAGCATGAAACCATAAATTTTGACTTGGTATATATTTGGCAGAGATAGCACTGCTTGCATAATTCTTGAATCTGTAATTGTACAATTGACTGGGGGTGCAAGTTGCAAATCTGTGGAATGCTATACATTGTTGGGTTGCAAGTACCTAGAGAAGTAGGTTTCCAAAAAAAAAAAGTACCTAGAAATGTTCAATTCTCTTGTTGATACAAATTTTATTTAGTTCATTCATGGGATCCCATGAATGAACTAAATAAAATTTGTTTTATGATTTCAACAGAATGCGAACTAACCTGTAAACCTAAATGTAGAAGAATCTTTTGTTTATTCATCTGCTAATCCTTTCTTGTTTATTTTTGAATAAGTTAATTTAAATGATGTTGTTGTCAAAAAAGTGTCAAATGATATTAACTGATTTGAATTTCCAAAACTCGTGCTTACCAAACTTTAGTTTTCTATAACTTTGCAGTACTCAAAGTTTGTGAAGCCAGGATATCAGGATTTCATAGCACCTACAAAGAAATATGCAGATATTATAATCCCATGGGGAAGAAATAATCAAGTGGCAATTGACTTGATTGTGCAACACATCAAGACCAAAATGGGCCAACATGACATTTGCAAATTTTACTCGAACCTCTACGTAATGCGGTCAACTTTTCAGGTACATATTTTGACTATGGTGGCACCATATTAAGTAATATCTATGAGGGCTTTGTAAAAGTTTGAGCATTACATATTCATTATATTCGAACCAGAATTCCAGTTGGTTCAATATTTTTTGTCGAGAGACCAAAAAGTTCCACATGCCCTGCTGGTTATGAAGGTTTGACTGGGTGGTATCTAGTTGGTACTGCAAGAGATTTTATTTTTCAACCCTACCCTCTCAAGTTGTTTTCATTAAAAATAAACATAATTAATGAAGAAATTAATGATCAGTTGAAGGCTTTAATATCAAATGTTTATCTTTCTATGTATGTATTTGTTTGTTTTTTGTAATTCTGAAGATACGCGGCATGCTTACGATAATCCGCGATGCATACACCTCCAAGCATGATTTTGTATTTTACGCCGATCGGCTGATTCGTCTGGTATGTACTAAATAAGGTCAATGTTTGAAGTTCAAATAAATTTCTATGAAATTATTGACTTAAAATTCATTAATTAATAGGTTGTGGAGAACGGTCTCGGGCATCTTCCATTTAAAGAAAAGCAGGTGAAAACACCAACCAGTAAGTAGTATATGCATATTTATAATGTAGTGCATTGTACCTATTATTTGTATTTTTATTCGTAAATAATATGTACATTCCATTTTAGGTGCAGTATATATTGGTGTAGAGTTCAGTAGGGAAACGCTATGTGGTGTTTCTGTAATAAGAAGGTAGACTACCTAACATACTTTTTTGCATTTGATTATATATATAAAAAACGGTGTAGTTGGTATTATTTACATTTTATTTATTTGATTTCTTGAACTATTGAAGCGGTGAGAGTATGGAGAATGCTTTGCGTGCTTGTTGCAAAGGAATCAAGATTGGTAAAATACTTATTCATAAAGATGCTGGAGAGGGCGAACAGGTTTTGCAACCCCCTCCCCCAGATCGATGAATTTAAGAAAAAGAATTATAGAAGAAAATTGGAAACACTCATTTGTATTCCCACTAACATCATCTGTAAAATCCTTGATTTCATTTTTTTGTCTAAAAATAAAGACAAACAAAACCCTTGGCTTCAATTCTTCTTTAAAAAAAAATTATATGTCAAAATTACTAGTATCTCGCAATGCAAGTGGAGAATTACTTCTATGATACTTTCTCATTTTCCAAAATATTTCTGCTTTATTAGATTCATACCTTGAGTAATGATATACTTCTTTTGTCTTGTAGCTAATCTACCAACATTTGCCGAAAGATATAGCAGAGAGGCATGTTCTGCTTCTTGATCCTATTCTGGCCACCGGTTAGTTTCATACAGCTTTTTTTAATCCTTACCCAAAAAATACAACAGAGCCCCTACATTATGAAGAATTTGCAAAAAAAGGACTGCTAACGTTTGTCATCATCTTTTGTGATTGAGCATTTTTGCAGTATATGCTGTTGAAATCCCTTTCATCTTTGGCATTTCGAGAGTGGCTCTTCTATATTTATTCTTTTCATTTTTTGTACAATATAGGCAATTCAGCTGTGCAGGCTATCTCCTTATTGTTGGAGAAGGGAGTTCCAGAATCAAACATTATATTCCTTAATCTCATATCTGTATGTTAATTTACATCATCTTTATATTTTAATTTTAATTGTATAGTACATAATTCTCTTTTTATCTCCATTATGTTAATTTTTCAAACTTATCTTGAATAAAAAAGTTTAGTATATGTACTCATTAATTTTGTCTTTTCCATTGCCTAGGCTCCTCAAGGGATAGACATGGTCTGTAAGAGATATCCCAGAATAAAGATTGTTACAGCAGAGATTGAATTAGGATTAAATGAGAACTGCCATGTTATTCCTGGCATGGGTGATTTTGGCGATCGATATTTTGGTACATATTAACCGGTAGAAGTGGAGGTTTTAATCCTAGAATTTCTTGCAAGTCATACTGAATTTGCTCAATTATTTTCCATTGTATGCTAGCGTTGAGTTTGGCCGGTTTCTTCAGTAGCTTGATTGTTCGTTTCAAATCCCATAGGTGTAGTTTATTTTCTTAATTTTCCCAATGTTATTGATTTTTAGACATATTTTGAGGTTAATACTTTATTTGGTTTTTTTATTTTTTAACCAAACAACTTCTCTTCGAAAAAGTAATTGGAAAATTAGGTAAACTTCTTATACTGCTGGGTTGCCGGCGGCCCGAATATATAATCAGGTTTAATAATATATAGCAAGACTACAAGAATACTAGATTACTAGATACTGATGCAGGCATACAATATAACTCATCCGATCCCCTTTTGTGGAGGTGAATTGTTCAGTTTAACATTGCCAAAATTTTAAGTTTTCATGCCTTTTGCAATTGGACTTATTCTTAAATAGGAAAAAAAGTGCTGGTGATGTTTTCGTATTATTTTATTCGTCATAACCTTAGCAACATAACAAGCTGTAACATTTATTCTTAAATAGGGAAAATACTGTATTAAAAATCAATGCACGACAATTACATATTTACATTTTATCGCACTATTCTAATTTACAACGTAAACCTAAGCACATAGATACACATGGACTTTGTAATACTAAAATAGTTTCTCCCCTTTGCTCTTAACTACATTGTTAAGCGATCCAAGAATCGTAAGACATCAATTAACACATCCATTTTTTATACACTTACAGTGATCGATGTACTTTTTTGGTTTATTTTCCCCCCTTTTTAGTGACATTTGTACAACTTTCAACAAATTAAGTACTAATATGGCTAGGTTTACCCGAACTTGATGTGAAGCACCTCGAGGCTCGAGCGTGGTGCTTTGGCAGCAAATATTTCTGTAATTAATAAATGCTTTCTTAAATTTACAAGGACTTGACCCACGGGTCACACAAAAGACTTTTACACAGATTTATCGCCGTCTGATTTAAATCCCAAAGCTTGTGTAGTCCCTCATCCTTGCGTCTGCCTGGTCCATTACAAAAGGCACAGTATCTGTATCCACTTTAGAGTTTAGATTAGCATAAACCAAGAAAGACTGCTGGAGTTTCCTACAACTGCACTTGGACATAAAAAATAGAGAGATCTTTAGGAAAAATATAGGGAGACATCCAAATTAAAAGGCCAGTCCTACAATTTATTTCATTAAAATAAATATCCTGGCTGCCGGAAAATTTAATTACAAGTAAATTTGCAGGTATATGCACAAACACAAACAAAATTCCAGGTATTCATTTAAACACACAGAAGAAAGCCAACATCAGAATAAGTAAAAGATGAAAGAGAGTTCCAGAATTAAGCCGTCATCTTGGTGCTCTAGCATCGATTTCCAGAACCGCACTATACTCGGTGCTATGGAATGCAGACATGTCTGATACAGAGTGATATTTGGTTTTATCGAGCAAGCTGTCTGTCTCTTCTGCATCAATTTGCAATCCTGGCAAGCTGCTATGGAACCGCAATAAACTTTGTAATTGCTCCGCAACTTGCTTCATTGTTGGTCTATCTTCTCCTCTGATACTCAGGCACCGTACGGCAAGCTGACTAATTTCTTGGAGTACCCCAATGTCCTTCTCATCATTGTTCACAAGTTCACCATCCAACATCTCATGAACCTCCTCTTTGTTCGCCTTTGCAACAAAACATGATGCCAAGTTCTTCTTTTCACCATTTTGGTCTATATAAATTGCTGGCTTCCTCGTAATGAGCTCAAGGATAACCACCCCGAAACTATATACATCACTTTTCTTTGTTATTATTTGGGTGGATAGGCATTCAGGGTCTAAATACCCACGAGTCCCTTGAACAAACGCGATGATCTGCGCATCATCAACTGGCACAAGATTTGAAGCTCCAAAATCAGAGACCTTCGCGTGGTATTCACCATCCAGCAGTATATTAGCCGACTTGACATCACCATGAAGAATGGAGTGAGAGATAGAGGAGTGTAGGTAATCTAGAGCCTCTGCCGACTCCAAGGCAATGTTTAGACGAGTTCCCAAAGGAATCGGCCTGGTTTTGCTATGCCCATGAAGCAAGTCAAAGAGTGACCCGTTTGGGACAAACTCAAAGACCAACATAGGAATTTGAGCCTCAAGACAACAACCAAATAGTTTAACTATATTTTTGTGGTTTATTTGAGAGAGAAGGATAATTTCATTCACAAATTCTCCTCTTTGGTTTTGGTCAACCTCCTTTGACTTCTTGATAGCCACTTCATTGTTGTCCTCTAACAATCCCTTGTACACCTCACCATGGCCTCCAACTCCTATTATGTTGTTGTCATCAAAATTATTTGTTGCATTCTCTATTTGTTTCCTACTAAACACGTGAAGGTGGCTGCGCATCATCTCATAGTATTTTCTGTACTCATTCTTTTCTTTCTCGTACCTTTTGTATTGTCGATGCCAAACAATGAGGAAACATGCACCCACCAGAATAGCAAACCCCACAATTATAGCTGATTTAAACAAGAAAAATTAGTTTCTTTTTAGATGATTAACATATACATTAATTATATAGTTTTCTTCAGAAAAAAACAAGTACACAATTAGTTAGCGGTGTATCATATATATAATAGAGAGTTAGAGACCATGTAACATTCTGGTCATCTTAAGCTCACCAATTTAATTTTCTCTAGTACCTATATTTTTTTTCTTTTCAAAACAAGTGGGTTTCATCCTACCACTCTTTTATTGCATAATGAAAATGCATTACAGGTGTTTGTGTCATATCTCAAGTTCTCAACAATAATAACGCCCAGCATCTACTGTTTTGAGGAGAGACAAGAGAGGCCCCCATGTCTCCAGTACCTATATAGTTAGCCGCATGCGTGTATATATAAATATATATACATCCTGATCTGCATATATACTAACTTTTGCACATAGCTCTAACTATGCTATTTTTTTAATTTTATTTTTTTTCTTTTGAAGGCTATATGCTGATTACGATATTAGTGGAGAGTTGTTGATTGAACGTACTTAACGGATATTATTAAAATGAAACAAAAGGAAAAAAAAAAAAGAAAGCACTAAGGAAAACCCAAACCCAATACCTAATTAAGTTCACGAAAGGCCGAGTATAACCCAAAATTGGTTTATAATATAAAGACACGGTAATAATTTGCTAAAGCCGATTAACTTGTGATGAGCTCATCCAGACATGAGACATATCCACCAATTAAAATAAGTCACATTCCTACAATTATGAAAAGTGCAAATCACGCAAGTATAATGACTGCACCTGCTGGAGCCTGTACTGCAGGTTCATGGGCACAAGATTTATACAATAATATTTTTTTTTTACTATATTAGAAGCAAAATCACAATAATAAATTATGCTTACCAATTGACAACGGAGCAGCTTTGGGGAAATTTTCTGGTATCTTGGTGCAAATTCCGGTTTTTCCATCTCCTTTGGTACCTTTGGGGCAGATACACGTATAGTTCCCAACCGTATTGTTGCAGGTCCCATTAATACAACGGTATAAATCAGGAAACTTGCATTCGTCAATGTCTGTTCAGACCAACTATCACAAAATTAACATACTTCTTCTAATATTATTGGTCCGAACATTGCGGAACTTTTCATGCATGCTGGACGCAAGCTAGTTTAATTTATATTCCGTGCTGGTCTTGGGTAATGCTTTGTAAAACAACAAAAGCCTATTGCCTGGCAGAAGAGTGTGGTGCTCTTCAATGGCGATGTGTACCCCCCTCCTAAACCTCTTAAAAATTATGAAACCTTGAATCAACATGCATGCATGATAATATGATTATTAATCTATTTAAAAACATTACTGACGAAAAAGACAATATAGTTTGTTAAAAGGAGTTTTGTGTTGCTCAAGACTAGTCAAACCTGCGCGATGAAGATAGCGTTGGTGATGTTTGATGATTTCTATGAACATGTAGTCATGTAGGAATAGGAACTTGATTCCAGTTTTTGTCAAAAAAGATAGAGAGAAACAGGGGGGAAAAAGAAAGAGGTTTCTTGCAAAGAGCTAAAGTTAACTACCTGTACAACCGTTAGTGATGTAGGGATTACCCTCGTATCCTTCCATGCATTGGCAGATGTATCCATCACCATTGGTTGTATTGTTGCACTTGCTATTTTTGCTTCGACATGCCGGATTTGTGCTTTTCTCCACTTGCGAACTCAGGCATGTGCCATTTTCCCGGATAGCCCAGTCAAGCACTACTGGCATAATCTTGTTGTTCCTCTCATAGAACTGGAACCCAATCAGATCACTGACATCGAAATTGTACTGGTCCTCCTGCATCAGTACAGCATAGCTGCAGGGGTTGAATTGCCAGGCTGAACTATTACTGAAACCCCACTGCACATCATAGTAATTAATATCTGTAGGTATGGAGGTCTGGCAACAACCAAACCCATCACATGAGCTCCTAGGATGAGTGCTATTTAGAATATCTCTATCACAGTAGGATACACAGCCAGATATGTACGGCTCGTCACCAACACCGCTAATATATGCCAAATTGTAGCAGCCTATTGCTGTGAACTTGTTGCGTTTCTTAGAGAAGAGATATGGCTCAATGATTTGAATCGATGGACGGGTAGAATTTACCTTGCCGGTCTGGTTGTAGCACCTGTAACCGATGTAATTGTAGACACGTGCTTCCCCACTGGTTATGTTAATATCCAGTATCTCGATATTGCTTGAATCCAAGAAGAGTTTTGGGGTAGTGAAGGAGTTATTGCACGTGACCTCGAATCCCTCCCGAAAACAATCAGTGCCCATGCCGAACGGGTATGGTACTGTGATGTTGCCACACCTGTCTGAGCAACCAGACAGCGACATAGGTAATGATGAGGCTTTGAAAGTACTAAGAGCCATCAGTACTACTGATAGGCTGAAGTAGAGAAAAGCTTGACTAACTGAAGCCATGGACAACTATTGCCCCACCCCTATGTGTGGCTCTGTGTTCTTGTCTTCATGAAAGATGTTGCATACTTGTATATAGTAGATTGAACTGGTTGAACAATTCAATATTTCTGGTTAGATTGTCCGCTTCGTGGAACTATAATTTGTCTAAAGGTTATTTAGAGGGCTGAGCAGGTCTTTTAATTAGAATTCTGTCAAAACATGGTATCTCTCTCGAACTGTTGGCGAGCTTCACCAAAAAAGAAAATAAAAATAGATAAAAAACGCCATGACGCAATCGTACTAATTGCCTAGCTAGTCCTAAGTCCTAACGTTACGCCACTAGTGGAACCATTATTAGAGATTTAATTTTAGTGAAATGAAAGAGGAACAAAATTAATAAGGAAATTATTTCTATCTCTAATGGTAGTGTTCTATAACACTTGCCGTGTCAAACACATCGTGTCCGGATCTTGTGTCGTGCTATGTCGTGTCATGTCTAAATGTTTCACGTGTCGTACCGTCTCGTGTCTAAATTAAAGAATGAACACGACACATCTAAGGACAGGCCACACCTCGTGTCCCCATACTATGCCATGTCGTGACTTATTTAGATGTGTCGTGCCGTGACATATTGAGACACGTTTAACTTTTTAATACAAATATAATTTGTTTATGAATTTAATCGTGTTTGATAAAGTATGAAAAAACATGCTATACAATATAATTAAAATACAGATCATTTTTTTTAATTTAGATGTGAAAAAATAATTTTAGTTTTACATTAACCCTCCTCCTTTTTCTGGACTTGGACCAATTATTTTGAGAAAATATAGGCAAAGTAACTAATTTATGTTCGTATATTTTTTCAAATAATAAAATAAAAAATGAAAATAAATTCAATTCAATAGAATAAAATTATACTTTTGGTCCTTTCTACTTTTTCCTATGCATTGAGTATAGAAATCACCTTGATTATAAATATAATCTTTCTATTTCTAATTCTAACCGCTAGAAATATACTTTATTGGAATTAACTCTATTCATAATAGTTGATTTATGCTCGGAAAAGGAAATTTCTAGAAAAATATATAGCCTACACATTAAATTAAAAATCCATCATAAAAGAAAAAAATACAATATATTTCTGTATAATTATTTACATAGAGCCAAAATAGAATATAAATTTATGTAACATATAATGCAATGGCACCAGTATTTTCTCAATCTGCAAAAGAAAATAAGTATTTTAAAGAAGTTGAATTGAATGTCCAATCAAGCTGCTCAGCATAAACGAGAATGTTGAATCACCTCTTCTTGTGTCTGCCGCTTTGTAAGCTTGCACCGCACACTTTCAGCATCATTTATAACAATTTCTCGCGCTATCAACTCATCCTGAATTTTTGGCTGAAGAAAATAGAATGTCAAAAGATGAAAATGCATATGGACATGTCAGCAAGCATATATTTAATAACATGTAGATTTAAAAATAAAAAGTTGGTATCTATAATATCTGAAGTTCTTTTTTATATAAAAACCGAAATTAATAAATTAATTATTAAAAATAAAATTAATGAATGTTAGTTGAGTATAAAAATTAGAAAATATTTTTTATAGTTTAAGCTCTGATTTACATATACATTGTTTATTATGAGATAAATGCAAATATTGATGCTAAATCAGTTAATTATGATAAGGGCGATCAAATAAATAAATATTGAAATCAGATATAAATCAAAGCAAGTACCTTATTCACTTCACAATTAATGATGGTACAGCGCATACGTTGTGAGGCTGTTGTTATTGCCATATGCATAAATTGAAAAGTTGTTAAGCACTTTAAGTCCAACACAATATCTATTAGTATATTATTTTATTTTGTGCCATTTATACAATATCACTTCACAATTCACCAAGCAGCAACGACACTAATTGTAACATTAGTGACTGACGTATGGTAAACCAAGTCCTGAAATTGTCCGATAAATAAATTAGGATCATTTCTTATTGATATTTTTATAAATAAATCAAATCTGATAGTAAAATTTGTGGGAAAATTCTGTTTTAAAATTTGGAAATATTTAGTCTGAAATTTAGAAATTTTCTGTATAATTGCCACGAAGAATTAATAATGGGAAATGCTTGATTTAATTGGATCAAGGAAATAGCTAATTTACAAATTAGGCTATTTAATCAGTTGCTACACGTATAGCCACAGAATCTGGCCACAGAAAATTTGAGGGAGAATTAATAAAAGAAAACGACGAATTTTCTTCGTCTCCTTCTTTCTGTCTCTCCGATCTGTCCGCCTTCTTCTTCTTTCCTTTCTCTCGAGATGTGCTCGAAGCCATCTCCCTTTGATGCGTTGCTGACCTCTGACTGGTCGACGAGTGAGGCGCCGTAGTGATGCCTTCTGTCTCTTTGACACCTCCTGCTTCTTTCCCTATGCTTGCACGGGAAGGCAGCCTCCCTGTCCTCTCTCGATGGCGACTGTCAGAGGAGTAATGGAGGTGGAATACGTGGCAAGCATGCCTCTCTCCACCACATCTCTCAGTCCTGTCTTCTTCCTCTTCCCTCTGCTAACAGGTAAGTTGAGTTTTTCTATAAGTTAGGGTTTCGGATTTGGGGGAAATTAGGAGGAGGAAGCAGGTGGATCGAGGTGGCGCTGGAGAACGGTAACATGCTTTCCAACTCTAATTTGTGAATTTCTAATATCAATTTTAGGAATTGATATCAATTTGGTTTGGTTGCCGTGAGTGTTAGGTTTATGGAAATCGCCTTGTTCTTGATTAGCTTGACGTTGATTCTGTTGGAGTTATGTCCTAGAAGTCAATATTTAATGACTTATTTTCTTAGTTTATGTTAATGATGATATTTGATCATTTGTTCCTAGAGTTTATTATTGACAGATCATTCAGGTTGAGGATCTGAATTGTAGATCTCTGTGGATCATTCATTAGAATGACAATAATAAATCTAAATCGTCCATAATCTTGATAATTAACAAGGAACATTAATTATCATAAAAGATTAGTATGCAAGTTAAATGATGATTAAGTTCTACAAATCATAGGTAAGGAGTTACCAACTTAATTGCATATGTGTATGTTATTGGAACATAGTACAGGACTTGACCCAATGAAATAAACATATGGATTGTGTTATGTGTCATTGTTTATTTCATATGAGTTTGATTCTAAGTTTGAGATGTTCAACTTTTCCACATGAGGATAGGTTCAATAAATATCGTCTAACGTTGATTCCTGATAAAGGCTGCTATAAGGACTTTATTTATGTTCTCTTGAATTGTGCGGGGAAAAGTTGTTCATCAAGAAAATCGTATGTCCCTCATTAATACACTTAATGAGTGATGATATTTGTTTGGGCCCCTTGATGGAGTTGGATCGTATGCATGCAAACTAGACGATCAACTCTAGATCAAGAAATGTATAATCTGCAAGAATGACACACTCATATCTTGGATTATACAATGATATCATGTGACATAAGAATCAGACAAGGAAATACTTATATTTCTTGTGCAGGATTAAGATATTGTAACGGTACATTATTTATGCGAATTGGGAATCATAATGTGTTGCTAGATACCGCTTATGATTATTGGAAATAAATAACGATTTATTTTCATGGCCAACATAGCATAAATCCTCAATAGGGTTGCACAAATAGGACTCTAACCACACGGTGCATTAATTGTTTATTCGCAACAGTTAGTATTGTGAATATGATAAGTTGATTAATTAATTATATACCGTTATGAACCGTTATAATTAATTAAGTCAAAAGGATCATATGGAAATAAATTTATGCATTAGCTAATCCAAAGTTAATTATTAATGAGTTAATAATTAATTATGTTCAACACACTTTAATTAGTTTGAGCTATTTGGGCTTCTAGTTATTTAATTAATTAAAGGCCCGATTTGAGGAAGGATGAAGGAGTAATTAATGGGATGGTTTATTGGGCCATTGCAACATTTGATGTAGCCCAAAATGGCCCTATTAATTTCAGCTAGAGCCCTAGTGGCATACTTGTAAATAGTTCAAAGAGAGGATGAGAGTTGTTGGCTATATAAAGGGGTCACCTCTTGGGAAAGCCCTAGCCTCCATCCACATTCTCTCTCCTCTCTTCCTAGCTGCCCCCTTCTTCCTCTTCCTCTCTTGCTCATGTGTTGAGCTCTATTCCTTCTTCTCCTCCATTAAAATAGTTAATAGGATGAAGAGGTTCATAGAGGGGATTAGCTAGGAGCTCTTGAAAGCTAGCACTTTCATGGAGCTCGTGGTTAGCTCCTTGGTGGGCTTGAGGCGCCATAGATGGTGGAGGTGGTGGAGCACGCACCCCATCGACTCCCATGCCATGGAATCGAGCCTCTTTGTTACTACACAAAGAGAGGTATAAATCTCCTCCTCTCATCTTGAAATGCTTGTGAATGATGTTGAAACCTAGATCCCTTGTGTTTAGTTGTTGTTTCTTGCTATTTGATGGCACAAAAATGGAATTAAACACTACTTAACAGATTCTAGCATTAGTTGTGCTCGAATTTCTGAGAAGATTCCTTAACGATCAAAGGAAATGTATAATTTTCCTAACTGTGGCTATGATTAATTCGATTTAGGGTTTAATTATAAATGCTGTTATGTGCTATGCTATGGGTAACTGATTTTGTTTAGTAGAATGGCTAGTGTTGCTTGTATTATGCTTATGTTGCGATCTATGTTGGAGATTATGCTCTGTGATGGCTACTCTTTGATGTTATGCTTGATAAGATACTGATATTAGTTGTAAATAAGTTGCTGTGAATAGCAATGGGGCTTAGAGTCACTGCTCATGCTTACATTATGCTAAGATTTGTTGAAATTGTGCTGACATAAGCTAATTGAGGGTTATGTGGTGCTAAGTAGTGATTAACTAGAATAATTAGGGTGATGCTTTACTGTTAGGGGTTGCTGATACTTATTTGAAAGAGGATCTGAGCCCATGAATAGCATACTGTTACTGGCATCTAGTGTGTAACATGTTTAGTTGCGTATCTGTTATGGCTTTGATTATAGGAAGTTTGAATTAGAGGCATATAGCTATTACTGTGATGACATAATTGATTTATATGATATGTAGAAGCATTTGAGTTTCATATAGATATATTATGCATGGATTTTGTGACAGTGCAACATAGTTGGATATGTAAGTAATTTATATAATTGTTGATTTTAGGCACTATATACTCATTCTTATATTTTATGATAATTTCTGTAAACAAATACTAGGTATATGTTCACATATATGCATGCATACATAGTTGAGCCTATATATTTGCCTATATGTTCATATGTAAATCTGTTTATATACTCTTAATAATAAGAAGGTATGATGAAGCTTGACTGGTTGGAGGAAACAATGGATTTTGATAAGTTGCATGATTTCTGACTGGAATACTTTCAAAAATATGTTCTATATACTTATATGCAGTATGAGTTATGACTTGTATGATTTTGGAAAATATATTTTGATATAAATGTTGGAATTGTGTTCTAAAAGTTATCTTATAGTGATTACTTTTATATATGTTATATTTATGAATTGGATGTTATTACATTTTGTTCCATGAGTTTATATTCATATTTAGAAGTGTTCAAGAAGATGCTCTTGGTCTTGAACCGCAGAACTCTAAATAAAATAAATATATATCTCTAAAATGTTCACAGGTCTTGGATATTAGCAGGAACACTAATATGCCATATAAGACTGTCGTGTTGATTAAAAGTACGTTGTAGTTCTGTAAACGTTGATAAAGGATTATCATTTAATAACACGAGTATATGAAAAGTTTCATATATTGAACAGACCTAATTGATAAAAATATTATATGGATTGTGTTTGTGTCATTAATATTTTTATCGTGTCATTAATTCTAAGATTGATATGATATATTTTTCACACAAGGGATATGCAACGTAATTATTATTAAAAACCATTTGAAGCAAGTGGTGATAAAAGTAATAGTTCTTTGTATATAACTTGTGTAGGAGGAAAATATATATGTCAATAGCTAATTGCCACTCATTAATTGAGAAATGATATTATAATGGGCCCCTTGGTAAAGTGAGATTATAAATGGATCCAATATAACTGAAGTGCAGTTATAATTATATAATCCTACTTATTAGAGACCAAGAAAAGATTATAATACAAAGATGACACAGCCCTACTTTGTATAATAGTCATAATATCATATGGCAAAGAATAGACACAAGTAATGTTAATAACATTAGTAGAAGGATCGTGTTTCGTAAAAGGATTTGCTAAACATCTATATTATTTGGGTAGCTGTAATGTATGCTAAAGTACCGCTTACAGTTTATGGAATAAAATAATTATTCCATTGCCAACATAATATGGATCCTCAATATAGGTCACACCAACTGAATGGGAAACAATAAATATATTTTCTATGTACAAAGTTTCATGTTGCATGAAATAAAGTACAAATAGAAAATTATATCACATGACGTGATTAACTAGCAAAGAATAAATTTATTAATATATGTATATTATAAGGATAATATAAGTTTCACATATTATAATAATATATGAATATTATTATGAAATGTATAAATTTATTTGAAGCCCAAGCCCACTTATTTTAACAAATGAAGAAGAAAGAAGGCCTTAAATTCGTGTCAGAATTTGAGCCAACTTTAAACAGAAAATTAGTATAGCAAACGATAACCATTTTGGGCAAATGATATATGAAAATTGTAGCCCTTGAAGTGCAGAATCCAATGGTCCAAGTTCCAGGACGTTTGGAGTTTCCTACAGAGAGTTATCAAGGTTTTAGTGCTGCAACGTCAGAAATTAAAGTGCTGTTTTAATTTCTGGTTAGTGGCTTTAAATGCTATATGAAATTGAAAGGTTTCTTCTTGTGTTTTAAAGGTAAAGCAGATCAGAAATTTTGTGAACAAGTAAGTCTTCATGTGTTGAAGCTTTGTTCTTCTTTTCTTCCAAATACTTGTTAAAATATTCTATCGATTAAGCAATCGATTAAGATACGGGCGACGGAGCTAGGTGTTGACGGAGAGTTCGCTAGCACGGATTCGACTGTCATTCTTGTTTCGGATTCAAGGTGAACCGAAGAGGAATAGAGCTTCATTAAAGACCATAGGTATGGTTCTACAATCCTTCTTATAGGAATATATTTGATTGCGATGCAAATAAAATAAAGAAAGTTAGCAATAATAAGAACGATCCTAGATGTTATCGGTTAATAAAATTTTTAAAATTACCCGATTCGCATCATGAAATCCTTCAATAAAAACATATATATGTCTATATGTGTTCTGGAATTTGTATAACTTGCATAATTTTATTACATGAATATATATGTCTATGTATATGTAAGAATATGCATATCTGTGTTATGTATAGGCCGAACCTTGCATATTTTCATGTTTGAGTGCATAATCATATGTGTATACCTGTTTATTAGCTGGCTGTGATCAGGAAACTTGATATTAAGAGTTGCATGTCTGATTCATGATGATTTAGAAAGATTGTACCATTCTGGAGTTGCATAAGTTAAAAAACATGTATTATATATGCATATGCATGTTATGTCGAGTTGTATACTTGAATTCTGAAAGTAATATGAAGATTAGAAGGGAACTAAGGCTTGTAGAATGCATGTAGAAGTGATCTGGTATAGGTACAGGAAGTTGGTACCATTCTGGTAGCTGTTGCGTAGAATAAGGACGGTTCTGTGAAGGAAAGACTTGTTTTTGGGCTTTTCTGTAAAATTTCTAGGGACTAGTTTGTAACATAGGGGATATTTCAGATTAGTTGTGGGCTTGGATGTAAATTTTAGGGGTCTGTGATTTTTCTGTGGACATATGTGAATAAAACCTGTGCCTAACGGTTCGGGTTGCTAACTGTAGGATTCGGATCTGGTTTTGACGTCTGGCGGACCCGTTACGCGTCGACCCAGTCAACTGGGTCAGGTTGACTGGGTTGAACCCTGTTCGCTGTGGGCTGTTGTGATTTCTGTTGTGGGCTGTGGTTCGATTTTTGCTTTATAGGCAAAGAAAAAAAAGAATAAGGCCTGTTGGCCGAGATGAACTATGGGCTAACGACAGATTTTGGATTTTGGATTTTGAATTTCGGATTTTGAATTAGCTTTCGAATTTAAATAAAGCTAACGACAGATTTCTGTTAAACTAAACGACTTGGAAATAATGTACTTAGTTTAACTATCGATTGTGGGCTTTTTAGGGAAATGATGAAATTTAGTCTGACTTTTAAAAAAGAACGAATACGTGGCAGATTATTCAGACTATCTGATCCCGCAAAATTAAACAAATAATTTCTGATTTATATTTTTCTGTTATGTTTTAATTGAGTTTCCTAAATTTCTGTATAGCATTCTGTTATTTCTGATGATTGATTCTCGATATTAGGAAACGTACAATTAAACATAAATACGGACAATTAAAGTAATTATTAAAAAGTTATAACGAGGAATAAAGGACTTGGAACCAAAACGTACAGTCCATTTACCAATAAATTACCAGACTTAATTGATTGTGGTTTACCAAACGGATTTAAGGAACCCGTTAAACATGTAATAACGGTACTTGATCTGTAATATGTAAACAGGAACGGATACTGAAGTGCCCCCGGATATCTGAATCAAGCAAGGTGCGGATACGTGGAATCTTTGTTAGAACTCGGATTTCGGTACATTTAAATTCATGCATTGCATGTTGATCGTTCTTTGATAATAGCATTCTCTTTTTCATATAGTCAATAGGGACCCCAAAATTATAATAACGCATGTTGAACCAAATTGTTCGTTTGATCCAGAGAAATAAATATAGTCTGACATCGAATCCCGATTGTTGATCATTTGAGTAAGTCAGACTATATTCAAAGACTGGAATGGCTCCGTAAACTGACTTAATTGCATAAAGATCCTTTGTGATAGAAGAATCGTACTGGAATTAAATCGGACCATTCTTATTCAGTCTGCATAGCATAACTATGATGAGTATCGCTCTCCGGAGTATGGTTTGGCCACCTGTCCGGCCGGAATTATTAGCGCTTTTAATTACTGGAAATTTCCTCTGAAATCTGAACCTAGGGTTGGACCTATGGTGTGGGAGAGTTCTTTCTGATTATGTTGGGCCGATAAAGAACTTGAGTGCATACTAAACTCTGTTGAAATTCTGTGATTAATGAGTTATGCTTGATTTGAATTAATGCATATTTCATGTTGCAGTATGCCTGTTATCGGACCGTTGCGGCTTGTGCCTACGGTATAAATCATTTATGATTTCTGATTAAATATGCTTTGAAAAATGATTTGAAAATGAATATTGATTTCAAAAGTTATTTTAAATAAAAAGGGTATTACTTCATTACCGGTTCGTACCAAGAATCCGCGTACTGGAACTAAAACCTGCACTGAGATTAAATTCTCATCCGGATTTTTGTATTGCCTCATTTGAGGGTTCCAGGAACGTAGAAACGGTGCTAGGCGAAGGTCCATAGCTACTGTTGAGTGCTCTTGTCTCCAGTTTTGTGTTCATATCCCGAGTTTAAATTGTAATGCTACTTTAGCTCTGTATCTTGATGAACTTCCCGATGTTTTGGCGTATCTGTATCTTGAGATTCCTCCTTCGAGTCCGCCGCGGGATATGGAGGTCGAACCTGAGTCCGAGGATCACTCCGTGGAAGCGTAAACACGGGGAACGTTAATGTTGTTGTTGTTGTGGAGTTGTCCTGGTGTTGTGAGCATGTGTTTTGTGTCGGGCTTTGTCGGGGAAAAGTTTTATGTTTTATATTATAGTTAGTAGGACTTAATCGGGCTTGTGGTAATTGGCAGCAAGTGGTAAGTGGGGTGGTTGTCATATATGTATAAATGTAAATAGAGTGAGACGAGTGAACCAGTCTTAGATTATAAAATAAATAATAAGCCTAAGCTTAAGTGTGCTTTTATCTTTCCCAGGTGTGAAACAAAAACTTGTATAATATCACGTGTGTAATAAAATAAAATTTGGTTTGTTCCTCTGTGTGTTGTGTAATTTTCTGGGCCGAAATCAAAAAAATGGAATAATGAATTGAAAAAAAATTTTGACTGTCTGTCTGTAGCCTTACGGGAATGACTTGTCATTCTCGTGGCGGAGAAGACGTCAGCATTTCAGGTCGGGGTGTGACACTAATCCCAATGGAACCGAGCAAAGTTGCCATTCAAAGTCTTAAGATCGGATTCTGAGAATCCGAACTAAGACATCATAATTGAATAAAACATGCCTCATTTTACTATTGGAATCCGAAATTCCGATACAAGCTAGTATCGGAGTATCGGAATTTCGGATTCCGATACTAAGCAGAATTAGTATCAGAATTTCAGATTTCGATACTGCGCGGTTATTTTTAAATTTTTTATTAAAATCGGATTATTTTATAATTTCTTAATTAATTAAAGTTAGTTATAATTTTTTCGGCATTCCAATGATATCATAACCCATAAGTTCTCGTTCTTGGCAGAGAAGATAAACCCGGTTGCGGCCCAATTCGCCAGAACTCGGTCCAATATTTTTGGTTTCATAAATCCAATCCAATACGTGTATTGTATTTTCTGTACGTTTCTTGCATCCATTAATACTTCCTAACGTATTACGATTAGGGGTGCATAACGTCTAAAACGATAACGAAATTGATCATTTGTGTTAATCATTTCCTTTATGAATGAAATTTTTTTCTTTTTGCATTGATCGTTCCAACCTCTGAACGCAAGAAAATTTTCTTGCGTTGATCGTTTCGTGCACTATAACGGTCAAAACGGTTTTAACCGTTTCATAGGATAGATTAATGATTTTATTTTGCATCTCAACAGTCCCTTAAGTCAAAACACAAGGTCACTATGTACATGCCGTGCATGCACTTCCTTTTTACCAGCAAACAATGAAAATAGAAACAGTACATAATCATAAAGCAAGATATATAAAATTGAAAGAACCTACACAATGTTTTCTAAATTTCAAGTATATTTTGCCTTATATTTACCCTCTTATATAACAAAATAGAACGAAACTAGCACAAATAATCAGGTTACCTACTATACTCGCAAAAAATGCTGAACTAATGAACTTCTAACAAAATGTTAATGGTAAGTTAGCCTAATGAAATGATATGATCATCTGAGGAAAGCAGGATGTGTTCCAAGGCACATTCTCTAGTATGTTTTCTGAATCGAGGCTGGCATGACATTATATGCTTAGTAAGACCTTCTCAATTCTATTATTGAACCCACCTGAGAAATGAATCACAGGAAACATAATCAGTGCTATGATAAAAATAAAACTAGTTGAACTGTTGGATGCAAAAAAACAGTAAATTGCAACAAACCAGCTTACTGAAAACCAGTAATTCGCTTGGAATCCATAAATTTTTTTTTTTCTGAAAAACCGGTAATTCTTTACTAGTAAAAACCAACTTTGAAAACCAATATACTGAAAACATAAATTGACTTCCAATATCTTTGTAAAACACTTGGAAATAGCCATTTTCTCTATAATAGTAGTGATGAGGCCTTACTCTATCGTTGTTTGAGAAGCCTTACCGAAATAAAATAAAAACCGATTTATACTCAATTCAGCCACTAAATTAACTTAATTAGTATAGACGGGTTGTCGAACACATGGACGGACTGTTCAATTACACAGAGAGTTTGTTCTAGAATCTAAGCTAAATGAAACTAGGATAACAAGTTTGACAATAAGATTCGGATATGATGGATTAAACCAAAACTATTTGAACTTGCTAAACTATGAAATTTGTGGAAATTGAGATAAAAATCTGATGAAATTGTAAACTAGGGGACTGAGTTGTTCACTTTCTGGTTTAGTTCCGGATGCGAGCGACCCATCTACTTTCGTAGAGGTCCGCTCGAATCACTGAAGGTCGACTGGACTCGGGCGGTCTACTTGTTTCTAAGTTTGCACAGACAACAATCGAATAGTCCAAGTACAACTCCTATTCCAAACCGATAACTGAGTAGTTTAACTAGCCTATTTGGTCCTTGTGTGAGATAGATAACGACTAACCATACTTAATCCTAACTTTCGTCTAGGTCAAGGTTTGACTAATGTTATGACTAACTCCCTATCTACCCTAAGTGTCAACTATCGCTTCTTAACCGAGGGTCGACAGTTATGATCTTTGGGTCTTAAGATATCTCTCAACTTTCGTTTATTGAGATTAGACTTTATCATTTCTGATTCTTGATCTAGGCTTTCATCTTTCGATTAGTTACCATCTGAGAGTATGTTGTTGTAGAATTGTCCTAAGTTTGGTTGGGTTTAAACTCCTAGACTTGAGTTTGGCATAAACTCAACAGGAAAATACCAAATCTACTCGAAAACAATTCAGAACACCAATTAAGGATAAATCACAAAGATCAATAATACAAAAAATCAAATGTAAACTAATTAAAACATACTTAATTAAACTAAACCATAGGTTCATAACTACGCCACAGGTATCAAACATCAGATCTGGAATAGTTAAAGGAAAAGAAGAGATTACAACAAATAAACTCGGTTTCCCTCAGCTTTCTTCTCTGCTTCGAGCATTAGGCGGCCAACCTGAAGGCCAAGCGATCGCCTGAAGGCTCAGAAGTTGTAGTCCTGGATCTCTTTAGTGGTGATTTTTTCTCTTTGCAGAACTCTCTTTCTTCTTCGCCTTCTGGTCCTTTTATAATGTTGCCTTGTAACCTCTAGATATGGAGATCGTGCCAGTTATTGTGGTTTTTGTCCAGTAAGCGCATGAGAGGAAGTAAGGTTGAGAATAACTGCTCAGATTCAAAACTATCAAATTTCATGCTCACGGTCCGCTTAGACTTCAAGCTGCCCGCCTGCTTGTCAGCAGATGCGTCCTCAACTGTCCTCTTCTGTCTGCCCGCTCAAATGGCATGATAGGTCGCTCAAATGCTCCAAAAATCGTACAAAAACTCCCAGATCCAAAATAAATCCTATAAAAACTTAAAAGGGCATAGAAGTACCTATATCTAATAATTATATACAGAAAATAAGTTAGAAACACATAAAATTAACAATAAATTAGGGCCAATTTGGGTCAAAATCCTAGTATGAAATCTCCCTAACAAGTAGCCATTTACTTCATCATTTACACACAAAATGAAAAAGAGTTGAAAATTGAGGAAATCACAAAAGGTTCACTGCTCAAAGAAACCAAAAACACACAAATTAAACGTTCACTGCATTAGTAGACAGAAATTGGGGCAATTACCTCTGAATTAGAGTTCATTGCAACTACAGACGCCGGCATAGCCGAACCAAGGCGGCATGGTCGGAAAATTGAGAGTGGTTGGGCTCTCCGGTAGTAGCTTGAGGTCGAGAGGGTATAGAAGTCGAGTAGAGAACCGTGGCAACGAGCAATAGCTTCAAGAGGCGAGTTGATGGCATCGAGTCTCAACTTTTGACGAATTTTTGTGGCAAAGAGAGGGAGATATGGCGACATCCAAGGGTAGCAATAGAAGGAAAGTGGTGAGAGCTTTCCGACGGAGGTTCGATCTTGTAGAATGGTGGTGGATGGAAGGTGGTGCAAGGGGGAGAATGTGGGGGCTGAGACGGTGCGGGAAGGGGAGGAACTTTTTTTTTCTTTTTTCTTTGGTTGTTCAGCTCTGTAGGAGAGAAGAGCACGAAGATGGTAAATATGTATTGGATTCTGATGATCGGAGAAAGGGATTAGCGGAGAAGAGCGAAAGATAGGGTGTTGGGTTCTAATGGAGAAGAGAGATGCGGCGCAGAAAACCTAAGTTTTTAGTCGACTCCATCGTTCTCTCCGTCATATCTCCTCTACAATCCGATTAATAACAATACCGTGCAATTTTAGACGAAACGGAAGAAATAAACGATAACGAAACAGACCTGTTTCATTAACCGTTTCGTTCTGAGACGGAACTAGATTTTCATTTGTGTTAACCGTTCCGTTTTGTTTGCCTCAAAATTTTGCCATGCGATAGATTACCGGATGTCAACAGAGAAACCTGCGAAAAAATAATGGCACATGGTGAGACAAAAATTCATAACTCCGGCCCACATTCCAAACAAAAAAAAAAAAGAAATTCAACATATGGACGACCAAAATCTACCCAGTCACAAAAAATCTACCAAGGTGTCAAACAGTTAGTTAATTGATTAAAATTACGTGAAACATGCCAGCCCCCTACGTAGTTAATTAATTAACTAACTAATCTCTAAGATTGAGAATTGTATGACGGATGAAAACCATACACTTCTCAAAAAGGAGGTCATGACAAACTTTGTATCAAATCCCATACCATGATAACACTACTCGGCTTGCTATTCAAGTTGCTTAAACATTAAGCAATACGAAATTCCCACATGTATGTAGAACCCAGTATGACAACAATTACTGACGACTCGACACCGGGAACAACTAAATAGATGTATATATATATACAATGTGGGCTTACGACTAAATTATTTGACAGATTGGGCTGGTTAATTTGATTAAAACAAAACTTACCCAACTCAATTAAATCAAGCCCACCCAGATTAATCAAATTGGGCTCATACCTAATTAAAATAAGCCCGAACCAATTTGGCCCAACTAAATCCAGGCCCAAATACGATAAGCGTCGGAAACAGACGCGTTATCGACGAACTCAAGCGCCTCAGACTCGTGCCCAACGACGCTTAGGCGACTCGGTTGAGTCAATTTCAGGTCTGATACGTGTCAGCCTATTATTGGCCTATCCTTGTGGTCCCCACCTTATTTCTGTTAATGGTAAAAGAAAAAAAGAAAAGGGGAGTAGGCAGTACATACCTATAGAAGGAACGTAGCGAGGTCGTCAAAGATCCGCCTCTCGCCAGCGGTACAGGCCACCGCAAGCTGAACCAAGTGTACCGCTGAAAAGAGGATGCTACTACGACTTCAGCGACACCAGACACGGCAACCTGCCAAACTTGCAAGTCGGAAAATTCGAAGCTTTCATCGACTGAGTCACGATTTGGGAAAGCTTGTTACACGAAATTAGTAAATGGGAAGATGGTTGGGTGACCTGAGAAGCTTCTATACGGCTTGAAGAGGAGGATTATGGTGTCAATTTCACCCAATTTGATGAAGGTGATAATCATTACTACTCGCCATTAACGGAGGCATTAAGCTCAGTAAAATTGGCTCACTGGGCTGCTCTAAACGAAGTGGAGGAGATAAGAATATCCCACAGAGCTTAAAGTAACTCAGAAATGATTCAAAATAAATCACGAGAGCGTGAATTGGCAAAAGCCAAAATTTCCTCACAAATGGAGGGATCCAGTGAAAGAAATGAGAATGAAGGAGTCGAATGGAGGCCATTACCACCTTTTATCCCCAGCCTACTACCTGAAAAAGGGAAGTCTATATCTGAAGACGCCTGACGAGTGTACTACATGACAGGAGGGGTGGAACTCTCTCTTTGTTTTCTGGCCGTTGGATGCCTGGGAAAGAAAGAAAACCCAGCTGGTACACTTGATGAAAAAAGAAGTTGAGTTGTAGTATACTTAGGAAGTATACAATGTACAAAGTGATGCATCTGTGCCCTTGGTCTCCAGCATAATATGATGACTCAATTGATGAATGGTGAGATGAAGCAGCCATGTACTTCCCCCATGAACACATGAATACCACAGCAGGCAATTAGAGAATGATTCTTCATGCGTGACATTCCTTTTAGCCCAGGGGCAGATCAGTCAATTAAAGAAACAAACACAAGAATGTAAAGCATAATTGAGAGATTTAAAGAAATCAAATGTCAATTTTACCCTCAACCTGTCCTTATCCATGACTAAAATTGGATTGTCTGTGACTAAGCTGCTAAGGTTCCTCAGAGTTATAGAAGTGAATGACATACAAAGTGATAGCACTGTTACATGGCCACACATAGAGTTGTAACATATTATACAGCCCCTTAGCGCCAGAGAAGGATACTGAAGGATGCATCAGACTCAACAGCAAATATCAAAAAAGTATGCAGTCATAATTCACCAAAATTGAAGGAAATTTGCAGTAAATAAGATTAAGTATGGGCCAACAAAGGGGCAAGATAGGAAATTAAGCAAAGAAGAGGCTGTTATGAACACTCTCCCCCCTGAAATTGAGCAAACTGGTTCAATTAATCATATGTAGACTTAAATTTGTCTGATGAAGTTTCTGCCTGGCACTGGGTCCCTGAGACACAACCTCATGATCACATAGCCACATGAAAGTCATACCATAGGCAGCAACAAAGAACATTTAACATGATATAAATGGAGAGGATATAGAATGAACATCAAGCCTACACGGCTAGGAGCACAGAAGAGATGCCATATGCAATGCTATCTCCTCCATACACAGTCTATCATGGTCTGGATGCATGCCACCTGTCCCCATGAGCAGCTGGCGCCAAATACCCTTCCCCTCTCCAAGCATCTCCAGTAAGGTGATGTAGAAGTATACCCCACATGTCATGCACCCAATTCACTAAAGGCCCACATGTCAATGAAGTGAGGAAGTGAATCAAGACAAAGGAGTGAGGCGGTTCATCATCAAAGAATCATCACCCTTCATCAATTTTCAGAGGCATCGGAAGATGCCACATGGCGCTAGAGATAGGAGAAACCCTAAGCCCCAATGCCTATATAAGAGGACCATTGTCACATCCCGCAGCAAGATGTAACAGATTTCCCGCCACGAAAGTACACATATTGTACCTCCGTAAGGCTTAGTCGTGCAAAAATCAGTTTATTTTTTTTTTCAAGTAAAAGTAAGCAATCGCTAATCACGGATAATATAAACAAATATTATCCATCACAAGGCAAGTAACAGGGCATACACAATCAAGAAACATGTCACAACACACCTAAATATATATATATCACATGCGCATCCAGTACAAGTCTCAAAATAAAATATCATACAACACGCTCATAACTAAGGATCAAGACTGGAGACTATAAATATATACAACATGTATACTAGTCCTCGACTCCTTTGTCTATAGGAACTAGTATAATGTAAAAATCAAAATCGACTCCAGTCTGGGTATCTATACTATCATAGTAAGACAGGCACAAAGTCACTCATCTAAAATCTCATCCCCATCCTCATCTATGAGGATGGGACTCACAACAGGCTCCGGTGTGGGTGGTGGGGTCACTGGTGGAGATGGAGGGGCAGGTGGTGGCGGTGGAACATACTCGATATAAAAATAAACTCCGGTAGGGGCTAAGGACACATGATATGATATAACTGTGCGCATGTGAGGTATATAGGTACGTAGGTAGACGTGGGACCCATCAAAAGTCATCAGGGGCGAACCTCTCAAAGGCCTGTGCGTCGTCTGGAACCCCCAACCGCCGAGGAACATGCAAAACAAACACGAATATGAGAATATAATTCTCAGTGCGGGTTTTAGTTCCAGACGTGGATTTCTGGTCGAAATATTAGTCCAGAAATAATCCCCACAATAATAATAATCAATGGTAAATAAATGATAAATAATAATGATAGTAAGCAATGAATCAAGAACAATGAAATGCCAATCTCTATCCGACTGCATACCGAACAGCGGAGAAGAAAAGGGCCTATCAGCACCATGACGGACTAAAAAGCAATGCATAATAACAATCAAGATAAAATCATATAACAGTCAGCAAGTAAATCATATCATGTAAATATGTTAGGAAATGCTCATATTTTAATTTTAGATTAATTACAACTAATTAATCACCATTAACAACAAGCAAATCAATAGATCTAGTGCTAAAGCAATCACACATCCAATCAAGAGAGAAGGTAGGAGAAATTGTACCTCTCATGAAATCGCATTCATGAGGCTCGAATCCATGGCATGGGAATCGATGGGGTGCACTCCGCGCCTTCTTCTCCTTCAATAATCGCCTCTAGCCCACCAAGAACCCACCACCAAGCTCAAAGAGAATGCTAGTTCTCTTGAACCTCTTGCTAATCACCTTGCTTCTTCTAATTAACTATTTAATGGAGAGGAAGAGAGGTGGGATGCTCAACACATGAGCTTGGAAGGGAGATGAGAGGGGGCAGCTATGGAGGCGCATGGAGAGAGAAAAAGAGAGGCTAGGGTTTCCCAAGAGGTGACCCCTTTATATAGCCAACCACTCTCATCCATCTTTCATACTATTTACAAGTATGCCATCCACCCTAAGAAGCCACCTAATGGGCTTTCTTGGGCCATTTCAATAAAAGGCCTTTATTCATTAATTCACCAATTAATGAATCCCTTTTAATTCTCTTTATTCTTCCTTAAACCGGGCCTTTAATTAACCAATTAAATAGAAGCCCAATTAGCTCAAACTAATTAAAGTAAGTTGAACATAATTAATTATTAACTAATTAATAATTAATCTATGATTAGCTAATGCATTAAATTGTTTCCATATGATCCTTTTAATTTAATTAATTATAACGGTTCATAACGGTATATAATTAATTAATTAACTTATCACATTTCACAATACAAATTATTGTGAATAAACAATAAATGCACCAAGTGGTTAGAATCCTATTTGTGCGACCCTATTTGAGGATTTATACTATGTTGGCCATGGAAATAAATCGTTATTTATTTCCAATAATCATAAGCGGTATCTAGCAACACGTTATGATTCCCAATTCGTATAAATAATGTACCGTTACAATATCTCAATCCTGCATAAGAAATATTAGTATTTCTTTGTCTGATTCTTATGTCACATGATATCCTTGTATAATCCAAGATAGGAATGTGTCATTCTTGCAGATTATACATTTCTTGATCTAGAGTTGATCGTCTAGTTTGCATGCATACGATCCAACTCCATCAAGGGGCCCAAACAGATATCATCACTCACTAGGTATACTAATGAAGGACATACGGTTTTCTTGATGAACAACTTTTCCCCGCACAATTCAAGAGAACATAAATAAAGTCCTTATAGCAGCCTTTATCAGGAATCAACGTTAGACGATATTTATTGAACCTATCCTCATGTGGAAAAGATGAACATCTCAAACTTAGAATCAAACTCATATGAAATAAACAATGACACATAACACAATCCATATGTTTATTTCATTGGGTCAAGTCCTGTACTATGTTCCAATAACATACACATATGCAATTAAGTTGGTAACTCCTTACCTATGATTTGTAGAACTTAATCATCACTTAACTTGCATACTAATCTTTTATGATAATTAATGTTCCTTGTTAATTATCAAGATTATGGACGATTTAGATTTATTATTGTCATTCTAATGAATGATCCACAGAGATCTACAATTCAGATCCTCAACCTGAATGATCTGTCAATAATAAACTCTAGGAACAAATGATCAAATATCATCATTAACATAAACTAAGAAAATAAGTCATGAAATATTGACTTCTAGGACATAACTCCAACAATCTCCCACTTGGCCTAGAGTCAATCAATAGTGACTTCTAGCCAGTGAAGAATTTAGAACAATGTTATATATCCATGTATATACATGTTCGAACCTCAAAAATATTATACGCTTAAAGCAAGTTACTCATACGTCCATCACGTATGGATGCACAACTGCATCTCGTATACCGCCTAAGGTAGAGGTTAAATTAGAGTGTTCGCTGTGTCCGCGAACCTATCCAATTTTGTTTGACCCTATATACATATATACTCCTATATATGTGTTCTTGATCATCATCATGTGAGATCAAGTGACATCGTCATAGATCTTAGTTGGATCACCAATTTAATATTGGGTTCTTCAAGTTTAAGCTATGGTTCGAGATGCTTAGAACTATATTAGCTTGACTGAGAACTTCATGATCCATACTACATTCTTTCATTGCTTCACAAGTTGCTATATATTTTTGTTTTGGTGACGGAAACGGTTGTAATATCCCATTTAGAACACCTTCTAAATTTACAACACCACATTAAACAAAATATGTAGCTCAATTGCATTTATATCAATCTTTCGAAAACTAGCATCAATATAACAATTTATATGAGCTTTCTTTCATCTTATCAGATGGAAAAACATATCATTCTTTCTCATAAGATACTCGAAGATATTCTCGATTATTGTCCAAACGTATTTTTTTCTTTGTATCCAGTTGACAACTGCTTGTCATACTCCTTGGTTACAACACATAGGGGCATGTGCATAAATATGGCATCCGTTATGAAACTCATAACAGAAGGATGCTCGAAATATATCGTGCACTCTTTTCGAATTGAGTTACAACACACCGAGTAGAACTCAAGTGTATGCCATACAACTTGGTTAGACATCCTTTCTAGGAGTCTATCTTTTCATGTTACTAGAACACTTTGTCATTATATGCACGTTTTCTCAAACCTGAAATCCATCATAATCTATCTCCATAGATTTTGTTTCCTTGGATTTAGGTGACTTACCCAAGTTCTCAATTGAGAAAACATTCTCCAGTGAGATCTTGACAATATTAATTTTCTTAATGTTATTCCCAATTAATGTCTTGTATCTCGTACAATACATGTAACATAATAATGCTCCCACTGAATATCTTATCTATATAAGATACTTTTGACGAAGTGCAACTCCTTGACTTCCTTGTCAAAATGTTTATTCCAATTTCCACAATACTTGCTTCAATCCATTAATGGATCATTGAAGCATATATATGTTTCTAACAATACAACAAATCCTCGGTTTGTGTCAAATACACTACAACTTCCTTCATTCAATCGAAGAAGACGGTTTTGATGTATCTTTCCATATATCTATATATACGAAATATAACTATTGTTAGAATGATCTTTATTGACTTATACACAGCTACAAGCGAGAAGCCGTGCTTTGTACATGGTCAACTTGTTATCGACTTAGACATAGCATCAATCATGAAATTGTGCTTTGTACATAGTCGACTGGTTATCGACTTAGACATAGCATCAATCATGAAATTGTGCTTTGTACATAGTCGACTTGTTATCGACTTAGACATAGCATCAATCATGAAATTGTGCTTTGTACAAAGTCGACTTGTTATCCATATCTATCTTTCCTTTTAAAGATCTAAATGTTCTAGATGGATCGCTCCTTCTTGAACATCAATCAAGGTCTATACCTTGTTGTTATATATATGGATTGTACTTAAAGATCATATAGATTCAAACCATACTTGTGGAATCGGGTCTTTCCATCGCTTCTGTATTTATCAACGGATCCTCATATGTCAAGTATGAGGATGTTGTGAAACCTATGTACTTTTCAGTTTAGGCAATTCACTCTCGTTGATCTTTGTAGGATTGGTGCTTGAGGTCTACGAACTACTTCTACAACATCTTGTAGAATAGATTCTTGATCCTAATGTATTGCACGAGTTTCTCTAACATCATCCATTCGTGAGATGTTTGAGTACTCTTTAGAAGCGAGCGTGCTTATAAACTTCTTCCTTTCACAACTGCTTGTGAGTCAAGTTCCGCTCAACTCCCACTAAGCACCATGTATGGAGTGACAAGTTCCCTATAAAGGTACTTCTTGTAGTGACGCATAAACTCCTTTAATGCTCACTTTACTCCCACTACTTCTTCTTGAGAATATCATTCTTTAAGATTACGTTATGATGAGCAACAACTACCTTGTTCTTATCATGTTCATAGAAGTAGTACCTTTTGGCTAATTCAAGATATCCTACAAAATAATAAGCGTCTTATTTGGGTCCAAGCTTATCAATCAATCGAACCTTGAAATAAGCTTCTCAACACCAAATCTTGAGAAACAATATACCTAGAGATCGAATCTCGTAAGATATCTTTCTCAATAGACTTCAATGGAATTTTTATTTAGTGTAAACAATATTGTCCTCAAACACAATCCCTTACATTAGTCAAACAAGTCAATTTGATTTATTACCGATCGAACTATATCAAACAATGTTCGATACCTTCATCCTTGGATACATTTTTCAAAATGTTCCTCCTGGAGCGAGTAGTGAAACGTCTTTCATACTCTTTAGGCAATATATCAAACTATATGACTTAACTATTTACCATGATCCATCTTAAGACTTTTGCTTTTATTGAATAGTTTTTCAACTTTACTCTTGAGATCATTTTGATCTTGTCAAAAGATTCATACTTATACCATATCAAATAGATACGTTAATATCTACAATGATCGTTGGTCAAGTGGTAAAGTGTCAACAACCTTTCAATTGCACAAGTCCTATAAGTCTATATACATCAATATGTATAAGTCTTAATAAGGTTACTTGTCCTTTAAACCTTCGTAGGTCAAAGGCGCTTTTGTCTTTTAACAAACACGATTCGCATGAATTTCAATTGATTTGCAATCGAATTGATTTACGAGCTCCACGTTACGTAGACTCTCATAATGCGATTATTTGCAATCGAATTGATTTACGAGCTCCACGTTACGTAGACTCTCATAATGCGATTCTTGTTTATATTCGACTAAGCAACTATTTTACATAAAAGTCAAATACTTTATGCGAAGTCTTACATATTTGTCATTCAAAATTTGTTAATCTATTTCAAGCAAATTCAATTAAGATGCATGAAATCTTATACACAAATTTATAAAAACAAGAGAACAACATTTCTCTATTACAAAACATGATCATCCATCATCAAATATGAAATGGAGATAAGGTTTTATGAGATGTTTGGAATAAGGTATACAACCTCAAATTCCTAAACAAACTCTTTATTTAGTAAAGATAACTCTACGTATTCAATGGTAGTGGCTTAGACGTACAAGCCATTTCCAAAAACGGAGTTTACTTTACTTATCTCAAACTTTCTCTTATTCATCATTGCCTACACATTTCGTTAAATGCGAGCACATGAACTAGCACCTAATTACTAGTGTGAATTAGAGATAGTGAGATAATTTGAACGACAAATATCTTAAGGTTTAGAACATCATGATATTTCGGACAACCTTTCAAATGCCTCCCATAAATGGCAAATGAAACATCTCATGTGACACACGGTCACTAGTGAGGGTCTCAAAGTCTCAACTCATATATTGGTGGAGTATTCCTTTAATACTTAACCATTCATTTTAGCACTAACAAGTGTGCGAACAATACATCCTTTATCCATAGAAAGAGATTTTATGACAATATCAATAATCCTTGATATTGGAGATCTCAATATCTCTAGTTGTCAATTAGCTACTCAAACCTTTCGGTTCGCAAGCTAATGAAACATTTATCTTCTTATAAGAAGAGTCTCTTGGTTAACTCACATTCCATTACTCGATCATAAATGATTGAGTCTATTTTTACTTTCTCTAAGAACGTCTTCTTGAGTAAATGGATGAGAGTGTAGAAGTCTTAGTATAGTCCTTATGAATTCTCCAATTCAAAGGTCCAGAACTTCTAAAAGGATATGAGCATTCGCTTTATTGAATAATTTTCGTCAAAACTAATCAATCATTGCGAAGCTATGTTCGGGAAGTTGAGGAACGTTTTTGGGATTAAACTTGCTCAAGTTTCTCATTTCCAAGAACATATCTTAGAAATCGGTATTTCTTCTCCAAGTAAATACCTTAGAAACGAGCTTGTCGTTTTCCAAAGATTGATCGCAACGAAATTAACATATTTAATATCTATAACAATTTCAATTTAAGGTCATTTAGTTTATGCAATGTTTTGTTTATGGAATGATAAACAAAACTCCCACTACATTTAATTAATGTCCCTAAATGTAATGGATTCCAAGATCCTCATTTTCGTCAAGTAGAGCCTGCTATGGCACGACACCCTACTTAACTAGACAAGGTAGGTTCTCCAACCAATCATATCAACCATATGACTCTTGGTTTGTGAATATCTAAGTATATTTACAAACTTCGCCCCGATGTCCAAGAAAACTTGTTGGGTCCATCGATAAGCAACCTCTCTCTATTTGCTCCTAACAAATCTTTTTATTTGTACCCCGACTATCAAGGTTGACAACCATGACGTCCGCTATGGCGGACCGCGCCATGATTGGCAATTGACGTGAGGGGGATAGAGAGAAGGAGGGCGATTTGACTTAATCGTATTTGGGACAAAACAATTATGTGACTCTTGTTTGGTGGTCATGTAAGCATACACCCATACCTACCTATGACAATTCAAGGCATTCACAAACAATCACATAACATAAGCATCTCAAGCATTGCCGTGGGTTTGTATGGCTCCCGCTTGCATTAATCTTCGTCGCATCTCCATGTAACGAGACTAATCTAATCAAGCCCTCCCACTAATTACTAAGATCCTATCTAATAATTAAGGGAAATAAATACATGTGATAAAATTCCTAAAACCCCGCCTAGGCCTTAGGGGCATGCAAGCCTCACAAGTTACATCAAAAATTAACCACTTAATTATCAAGGCACCTTAGGCCACTTTACAAGCAATCACATGCATTCACAACATTTTACAACACACAAGGCATTGACATATTGAGCCATATCAAACCCACATCCTCCTACAAAACAAAGTTAGCACATATACAATATACATGATTCACTTGCTCTTAATTAATTTCATTAATTAGAATCTTTGTGCATACTTGTTGCTCAAGTTTTTCGAATGCAAAGAAGGCTTAACCTTAACAACTAATTGTTTAAGCCCTTTAAAATTAAATCCAACTATCAAAACAGAAAGGAGGGTATTAAAGGAGTCTTCTAATTAACATTTCAATAAATTGATTAATTAGAAACTATTTTAACTAATTAAAATACGAAATTCGGGACCCGAAAAAATTCAAAATAATTCGGTCTCCAAAAAATCTGAAATAAATCCAGAGAACTCCTTACAAAGATTTTGATCACCTGTAAAAATCTCAAGGAGAGATCAATTACCATCAGGGAGAACCAAAAAAGACAAATCCTCAGATTGTGCGCGAAGCACCGTTAGAGAAAATTCTGTTATGGGTCTCAACCTTTTGATCTGTATGATCATCCCCTTGATATTTTTCCAGCAAACAATTTACATAGAGAAATACTACATACAATAGGCTATCATTCCATGAAAAGAAAATCCACAAGTTATATTCAAGATCAACGAGATAACAAGCATTTAAGCAAGGTATCCTGTTCTGGAACAGACCGTCGACCAAAAAGGTTTCACTCGGTTGAGGTATCAAATCTCAATGAAAATCTATAAAATTAATTTTCACAGATTCCAGACTTAAAGAAGAACATTTCCATTTCAACACTTTTCCATAAAAGTTTCTCAATAAGTACAGTTTTTCAAAACAATCAGTTTGTTTGAAAAAACAGATCTGATAACTTCATCACTTTTCATCCTTGAACGCCCACATAATATCCGAAATATGCAACAAAATTTACATATCCAGAAAGAGCATCAAGTTTAGAATAATCCTATCTAAAAGTTACAGGTACTTTGTATACAAACTTATTTGTTACCAACCACAAGAACAGAACTGTGCAGCAGAATAACAGATCTGCGCACCGTTACCGTTTAAATCACTAAAAATTCATTTTACATCGAATTTCAATGATTCCAGTGGGAAAACAACCACAACTCAAAGGGCTACAACCTCCAATAAGAAGGAAAAAATTTCAGAGAGCTTTACACCACGAAAAACAAGCAACAAGACAGAAAACAGCCTTTCCAGGGCCAGCAAGCATGCACATCACTAATTAACTTAATTAATTACGAATTCTCACTTAATTAAGTGTGAAAAACCTTAAGCACGACCATAGCTCTGATACCACTGTTAGGAAATGCTCATATTTTAATTTTAGATTAATTACAACTAATTAATCACCATTAACAACAAGCAAATCAATAGATCTAGTGCTAAAGCAATCACACATCCAATCAAGAGAGAAGGTAGGAGAAATTGTACCTCTCATGAAATCGCATTCATGAGGCTCGAATCCATGGCATGGAATCGATGGGGTGCACTCCGCGCCTTCTTCTCCTTCAATAATCGCCTCTAGCCCACCAAGAACCCACCACCAAGCTCAAAGAGAATGCTAGTTCTCTTGAACCTCTTGCTAATCACCTTGCTTCTTCTAATTAACTATTTAATGGAAAGGAAGAGAGGTGGGATGCTCAACACATGAGCTTGGAAGGGAGATGAGAGGGGGCAGCTATGGAGGCGCATGGAGAGAGAAAAAGAGAGGCTAGGGTTTCCCAAGAGGTGACCCCTTTATATAGCCAACCACTCTCATCCATCTTTCATACTATTTACAAGTATGCCATCCACCCTAAGAAGCCACCTAATGGGCTTTCTTGGGCCATTTCAATAAAAGGCCTTTATTCATTAATTCACCAATTAATGAATCCCTTTTAATTCTCTTTATTCTTCCTTAAACCGGGCCTTTAATTAACCAATTAAATAGAAGCCCAATTAGCTCAAACTAATTAAAGTAAGTTGAACATAATTAATTATTAACTAATTAATAATTAATCTATGATTAGCTAATGCATTAAATTGTTTCCATATGATCCTTTTAATTTAATTAATTATAACGGTTCATAACGGTATATAATTAATTAATTAACTTATCACATTTCACAATACAAATTATTGTGAATAAACAATAAATGCACCAAGTGGTTAGAATCCTATTTGTGCGACCCTATTTGAGGATTTATACTATGTTGGCCATGGAAATAAATCGTTATTTATTTCCAATAATCATAAGCGGTATCTAGCAACACGTTATGATTCCCAATTCGTATAAATAATGTACCGTTACAATATCTCAATCCTGCATAAGAAATATTAGTATTTCTTTGTCTGATTCTTATGTCACATGATATCCTTGTATAATCCAAGATAGGAATGTGTCATTCTTGCAGATTATACATTTCTTGATCTAGAGTTGATCGTCTAGTTTGCATGCATACGATCCAACTCCATCAAGGGACCCAAACAGATATCATCACTCACTAGGTATACTAATGAGGGACATACGGTTTTCTTGATGAACAACTTTTCCCCGCACAATTCAAGAGAACATAAATAAAGTCCTTATAGCAGCCTTTATCAGGAATCAACGTTAGACGATATTTATTGAACCTATCCTCATGTGGAAAAGATGAACATCTCAAACTTAGAATCAAACTCATATGAAATAAACAATGACACATAACACAATCCATATGTTTATTTCATTGGGTCAAGTCCTGTACTATGTTCCAATAACATACACATATGCAATTAAGTTGGTAACTCCTTACCTATGATTTGTAGAACTTAATCATCACTTAACTTGCATACTAATCTTTTATGATAATTAATGTTCCTTGTTAATTATCAAGATTATGGACGATTTAGATTTATTATTGTCATTCTAATGAATGATCCACAGAGATCTACAATTCAGATCCTCAACCTGAATGATCTGTCAATAATAAACTCTAGGAACAAATGATCAAATATCATCATTAACATAAACTAAGAAAATAAGTCATGAAATATTGACTTCTAGGACATAACTCCAACAAAATAATCATCAAATCTCACTCAGGTTCCTTTCCCAACCGGTTGGGCACATGAGGAGACCTTTCCCTTACCTGACATATCAGGTGGCATGAGGGAATTCCATATTCTAATAGCGCTACTGAACTGGCCGAAGCCAGTGGCCGACCGACTCCGGAGAGTGATATTGACTTATATGTCATGTTTCCAGGATTATCAGGCAAGAATATCTTGATTTTCCCAAGATTCAGGCTAATTTCAAAGGATGTTGCAAAGCTTGCCTAATCTCATATCAACTTGATCAAAGGAGATTTAATCAACATGAAATTTGAGTTGTAATATCTGTTCCTAATTCTAAATGATCAAAAGGTAATGCATTCCAAAAGAATTCACAACATGCTATGCATTAAATATTAATATTAGGACTAATATTCTACAGAAAACCACGTGTCCGCACCTGTATCCAATTCCGGTCCGAAACCTTCTTTAGTTGTCTCCCCTGTAAGGAGGTGAAAAATTTATTAGGACTTAATTTAACTATTATTTATTCTAATGTTACTTCCCTTAATTAACTAAGGTCCAATTTGACTGTCCCGACTTAATAATAAATTTCTAGTAATTGCTTGTGTTTTCAATGGTTCTGGTAGTTTTATAGTTATTAGTTTAATTTGTATAATTTTATCAAGATTCTATTTAATTAGATATATTTTTATGGATAAATATATATATATATATATATATATATATATATATATATATATACTAGTACTTAATTATTATTAGTTGTTCATAAGTGTAAGTATTTATAAATTATTATTATTATTATTATTATTATTATATTATTATTTTTTTCATATATATATATATACTTACTATTTTATTTTAATTTATTTTTATTTATTATATATTATATATTATTTTTTTATTTAATTTAATTATGTTTTATTTTAAATCTAAATTTTTTTTATAAAAATTTATTTATTTTATTTTATTTTAAATTTCATTTTAATAATAAATCATAAAAATACATTTTTAATTTATTTAGAATATACTTAAATTATTTTTTTCGAAAAATATTTGAATTAAAATAAAATTTAATAAGAAATTTCTTAAATTCTGAAAATCTCAAAAATCAAAGTCATTTTGTTTGTTTAATTTGGGATCAGTTTAGTCGCTGATTTTTTGTCATGTATCTGTTCTTGACTCACTCGAACTATTTCATCATCTCCCGAAAACCGTCAAATTAGAGAAATACCCGACATTTTCATGTGGCCTTTTCCCTAATTATTTAATTAATCTTAATCCTTCATTAATTAACTTAATTATAAATTAAGTTTTAAAATTTCAATCCATAAGCTGCCATGGGCCTAAGCCCATTTTTTTTTATTTACTGGGCTGATTAATTCGCACTGGGCCAACAGGAAATTTTTTTTTTTTCGGCCAAGCCCAATCCAAACACAGCCCAGAAAGCCCACTTCTTCACACGGCTGAGCCAGGTCAACCTGACCCAGTTGACCTGAGCCAGTCGCAACGGGTCCGACAGGTCCAACAAGAGGGGTTCGGATCCAGACCCGTTATCTCGTCCGCCATTTTCACCCAGGGACCCTCAGATCATTTTAATTCACATCTGAGCCATTTTTCTTTACAAAAAGACCTTTTTAATAACTTTTAGGTCCTTTTTCTTTACAACTAGGTCCTCAAACCTAAGTTTCTTTACAAATCAGCCCCTGTCATCAGCGACAGAATCGCCTACGGTACCAGAAAAGTACCAGTGGTACAGCCACCGTACCTGAGGCTGGTACCACCCCTCAAACACACACAACAAGCACCAAGAAAGTCTCCCCTGTGCTCAGTTGAGCGCAAAATCAACACAATTCGAGATTTTGGTTTATCGACCTAAAACCGAGTTCAATACTTCCATACAATCAATTTCTAACAATTCCTATCCTCAATAACAGGTTTCAATCAACTATCTAACCAAATTAAACCTATCAAACTCAGCATTTCACAATTGCAAGAACAGTTCATCATCAACCCGAGCTCAAAACCCTAATTACACAGTTCAACAATTTAGCTCGGTTTTTAAACAAGAAGAACTCAAAAATCATCACCATAAACTCATACCTTGGATCTCTATGCATATTCTCCTCTTTTCTCTCTCAAATTTCACTCTTTTCTTTTTAAGGAAATTTTCAAAAACCGGCCAAAAACTCACCTCAGTCGAGTTGGGGCTTTTATAGCCAAGGCGACAGCGAAGAGAGAGAAGAGAGGAGTCAGCAGTCGAGATTCCAAGCACGAATCTCAAATTCCAACTCATACCCACGGCCAATCATCGTTCTCCACGCGGAGAAACCCTAGTGGCCACTGTGCCAGGGAAATGGCGGTGGCTTCAAAGGGATTGGCTAGCCACACTCGAGCCCACGGCGATTTTCCATAAATCCGCCGGAGAAAAGAGAGAAGAAATCGAACGATCGGCGAAAAATCGAAAGAGATGAAGCCACACAGCTGTTCATCGACTTAGTTGATTTTCAGCGTGATTTTCCTCTCTTGATCTTCTGTGGCGAAGGTGGTGTAGCCAAAGATGCTGCTACTCATATAGTTTATTAAACATAATTGTTTCTATTAAGATTTAATTAATCTGAGATCTATTGATTATTATTTCCTAATCCTTAATATTACTAAAATTATGTACATAATTTTTAGATATTACACAAAGTTAAAAGTTTCGATTTCGAGTCGATTTTACTGTTACTTTTGATTTAATTATCCATGATATACTTATTTCTTAATTGACATAATTCATATTAAATATTTATATTAATTCCTAATAATTTCATCCAATTTCTTTAAATTACTTTACCTAATTAATTTAAATGGGTCTGGTATTTTGCTATGTTACAACCATATCAGAGAAGAACCCCCCCCCCCCCCCAATTTTAATACTCTTAGCTGACGTTTTGTATTTTAAAAAGCTTTTGAAAGAAAGAAAGAAGGTAAAAAAAAAAGAAGAGATTATGTATTTCTGTCAATTTTGTTTAATAAAATCATTTTAGAATATCCTTTGTTCTCTGAGTTCTCATATAATGTGTTATAATTAGGCCATTTTATCAGTTGATTACATTAAACTTTCTTTGGTCAGTCTAAGTTAAAAAGGGGGCAATTTATTAATAAGGTTTCTTATTTTCTTTCTATTTTTCTTGCTGTCATTCTTTTCTCTTTGTGTTCTTCTTTCCTTTTCTTTTTTTCTCTGAAATGTTATGTCCATAGAAACATATAACACTTAGTAAAGAAGTCAATAGCAGAAGCATCCAGGGTTCTTGCCTGTGAGCAAGTGTCTGGGTGTATTCTCAGTTGATTTAATAAACTAAACAAATAAATAGTAATTACTGGCATAATGTTTAATAAATGGGTCAAGCATGGAAACACCCAGGTTTCTTGCCTGTGAACAGGTATCTGGGTGTGGATATGGGCAGATCTTATAAAAATGTATAGTCTCATTTGTATATCATTTACTGTGTTATGACAGTCTTAGTCTCCTTGGGTTTCATGCCTGTGAGCATGTGTTCAAGCAGGGATAAGACTGATGAAGGAATAAACAATAGTCATACATCCATATTCAGTATATTTGACATGTTTAAGAAAATACTACTATATCTGTGAATAATTTTAATAAAAAGGGGGGACTAAGATAAAAGAATCGGAGAGATGAGAAGGTGCACAAATTATGTGTTTGTCAGGGGTATATCTATAAAGAAATGTATATACATGATAATAATAGAAAGTTTCAAATACATATTATAACAGTGATGTAAATGGCTTGCTTGTTAAATTAAAATGAATAAGCATTGAGAATTGCTATAGTAATAAATGGACCAACCATGGGTACTACTGAGTTTCTTGCCTACGAGCAAGTGTTCAAAGTGCATATGGTTGGCTCAGTAAAAAAAAAAATAATGATGCAATAGCAGATGTCAGTCATTAGCATGTCATTTATTGAGCTGTATTTGCTGTGAAACATCTAGATTTTATGCCTACGAGCATGTGTCTAAGGTGGAGATCTAGCAGGCGGGGCAATGATAAAAATGTTCATGACAAGTATGTTTAAGGAAATACTAGGATATGCATATTAATTTCAGTAAAAGAAAAAGGCTAAAGTGCATCACGAGAGGGGGAGCAAGTTCATAAAACAGGAAAGTAATTAGGTTATTTTACCAGGGGCATATCAGTAAAAAGAAGGGTTTTCAAAACAAATAACAAATGTAATAAATGTTTTGTTCTAAGGCATAAGGTCATACAAAAAAATATATGCACATAAATAATAATAAATAATGCACGTATACACATATATGCATAGTACAGATCTTATGACAGAACTAACTACATCATTCCTGGAATTTGTCTAATACCAGGGGTTATGATAAAGAAAATAGTAATGTATTACATGTATTTAGTAAATATGCATAATAAGGCTTCAAGAGGAGTTATTAATAATCATACATCATATTTGTTGTAAAAAGAATAATAATAAAAAAAAAAAACGATGATCATTGATGCAACTCCCTTTTTTAGGTTACTTCTCTGAACAAATAAATTCTGATGCTGTGGGTAAAATTTAATGGCACATAAAAAAATGTATATACGAATACATATATAAAAAAAATAATAAAAATAACATATATAAAGGGGTTACAGCAAGTCTGCACAAACCTATATGAATATCATATACTTACACATAATTGTATGTGACGAATTGTTATCGTGTATTCAAAGTGTTGGGCATAATTTAGAGCTCATAGATCAACATAACTATCATAAATTTTGATTGGGCCTCTTCAAGCTGCACACCGGGTTGGGCATAAGTGTAGAGTTTGATCCCTATAGATATGGGTCTTAAATCCAATTATAATAAAAAAGTTGTTATGGATCAGCCCAATGAAAATATAGCTTAATTTGAGTCTTAATAAATGCCCAGTCAATAAAATAATAATAATAGTAAACTGGATGAAATGTCGAGATATTATTAAGACGATGAAAGAATGAGTAGAAGGGATTATAGCGTATTTATTGTCTTTTTTTCCAATTTTACCCTTCTGGTTACCATATTATTGATAAAAAAAAAGAAGCATATATTAAATAATAAAAAAAAACAATAAAAAAAGGAAAAGGGAAATATATGTATATATCTCATTCTATGAGTTTGCTCTCTCAGTTTAAATCTTCACATAAAAAATATAAATATAGATAAATAATGAAATAAGTCTGCATAGTAGAAGAAGGACGTAAGCATAAGTTAACCCTATGAATTTGAATTTTTTTTTTTTCCATCTGATGTTTCTTGCACGATCTTGTCTATATCAGTCCATACTTTGAGAAAAATTTTAAATTAGAACTTATAAACATAATAATCAGAAAGGGAGGGGTAAGTGCAAAGGTAATAAAAAATGTTGTGTAATCTTATCCATAAAATAAGCCATAGGCATACAGAAGTAAATTGATGATTATGCTCTTTTGTAGAATAAGTAAACATTGAATTCAGAAGAGATATATTGTTTCATGATGCCTCCAGTGTATAAACAAGTATAATAAATGTGTCTCATGTCATTAAAAGTTTGATACAGATTTCATCAAATCAAGCAGATACAAATCCACATGATTAACACAGTAATATATAAACTTTTGGAGTCCTGATTAATGTCATAAGAGATCATCTCGATGATTTGATCATGTCTGGAATCATGAAAGAGGTTGTTGGTTAAAATCGATTTGACCCAATTAACTGTCTTGACAAATACCAGACCAAAAACTCGACATCATGATCGAATTATTGCAGTACAAGAAATGAAGCTCCAATCGTCATCCCAATTGATCTCATGGTGATCTCATGATGTTCAAGAAACAACCTCTGGTAGAAATCCTTGACAGGGAGTGTTGCTCCGTCTCTCTTTGTTGAGACGAGGTAGAGGAATGGTCAAATTACCCCAAATCAGAAAATGCGACCCAAATGGACAACAGAGGCGAGTTCAAACGATGCCTACAATGATCCAGAACCTGCCCTGCCCGCAGTCCCTGCGACAGCCGGAAATCACTACTGGTGCAAGACTGGAGTTGTCCAGTCGACGGACGGGGATGAGATTGAAAAGTAATAAACTCTAGAAGAACTTGGTGCATGGGCATACGCGTGAACCGAACGTCTAAACACATCCCATCTCTCCACAATCCTTTGATCTTTTGCAACGCCCTTCGTGTGGCGGTTTCCTGACAAGAAAAACACGAAACACCAAAGTCAGGACCAACCAGAATTTTTCAAAACTTCTGAAATTTCAAAAATACATTAAAAATAGCTAGAAAATCCAGAAAATTCCCATAAAATGTCAAAATGTCCAGAAAAGTATAAGGAACATTTTCATATTATACTTCAAATGCAAATTCTCAGCCAAAAGGGAATTAAAATTAAAATCATAAAAAATGATCAACTTTAATGGTGCAAAAATACCCAAAAGTTGGACCACATCAAAATTTAATAAAAGTGCAAGGGTATGAACCCCTTTGACAGCAGGTACCTTAGGATGACGAGTATATATGGACAGCAGGTACAGTCAGGCAGCAATCGGAAATTATGCAAATTTCCCGGGAAACCTGGAAATAAAAAAAAAAAAAACTCTAACCCATAATCAAATTAAAAGACCAAATCCCAAACCTAAAGGGAGAAAAGAGAGAGCTCAAAAGCCCAGTCTAAAAATATATATATAAATCCAAACCCAAATACAAATCCCAAATCCAGGTCAAACTCAAAGCCCAGAAATCCAAACTCAAATTAAATCCAAACCCAGGAAATCAAGTTCAACTCAAAAAAAATCTCAAATCCAAAATCCAAGAAATCCAAAAATCAAACTTAGGTCCAGAAGACCCAAATCCAAGTTTTAAACCCAAAATAAAAAATTCAAGTCTAAAAAAAAAAAAAAAAAAAAAAACACGACGAAAACCCAGAAACAATATAAAATCCAGAACCATATTAAAACTTATGGAACCCAGGGACTAAACTTTGAACACGTCTGAAAATCAGAATTCTATATGACGAAATTCTAGAACATAAGAAGACTAAAGTTTAAAACGTCTAAAATGACCAGAATTTCGAAACACGCCTTAATATCAGAGTTTAAAATGTTTTATAACCAAACTCTTGCACGTCACGGGGCTAGAGATCCAACACGTCAATAGTTGACCAAAATCAACGCACGTTCAAGGACCGGAACCTCTACATGCTTCAATGCCTGAGTATCCAGAAACGTCTGATAACCTTGATTTTAACACGTCAACAAACAGACCAAAGTTTAAACACGTTGATATATTAAAATGTTAAAGTAGTTAAAACTTTAATATATCAGAATACCAAAACTTTACACGTCTATGTCCGTCCTGTTTGAACTTACAATGTGTTTAGTTCAAGGAGAACAAAGTAAAAAAAAAAAAAGAGATAGTAAAGTAATTGAATGTGAGTTAATTAATAGTTGTCCAGAACCAAATTCTGGAAAATTCGAAGTATTAAGTTTTGAACAAAAAAATACAAATTAAACTCTCCCGCACCATGTTTTGCATTATGATTCATTCTCTTATAATCACGATATCTGTTTTGCTCATGTCATCATTTTGCATATATGCTGCATGTCATGGGGTTACTATAATGTTAAGTGTCTTTTGGTAAAAATACTGGAAAACTGACTGTTATGCTTAATCCATTGACTATCCCGATCTAGAAGTGCTCTTGACTTGGTTCAGAGGTAATTAACAGTAAAGGCTTGCGCCTACTGGAAAAAAAAGGACCTGCAGTAAATAATCAAACTCTCGAAAGACTCAAAACCACATCAGTACTCTCATTCTGTTTAAGGAGAGTACTCATGTCCGAGTTTTGAGACGATCGAGGGGTATCTCGTCCGCAATATCTTTTTCCCCCGCGGAAGTATCCGGTCATTTCCCCCTTCCGAGGATCAGGGTCCAAAAAGATGCGAGACACGTTTCTAAAACGAAACTGAAATCCTTAATTGTTTCGTTCCGTTTCGGACGAAACAAAACGGAAAAACGGTCGAAACAGTTACCGTTTTCACCCCTAATTACGATCATATTTTTTACCCTAAAGTCATCGTAACTCTTCCATTTTTTTTTTTAATGCATGTAACTCTGTTTCTAGGGAAACTGAAAAAGAACAAAAATAGCGGGGTATGAATCACAAATATTAGGTAAAGCTTATAAGCTACCTAGGCTGAGAATTCAGAACTAATGTCTAACAATGAGCCTGTTTTTACCAATAAAACAAATGGAAACTAAAGGTAGTAGGAACAACATTCTTAAAGTATGTTGAGTAGACATGCTTTTGACCATTGGGAATTTTTATATTTTTATTTTGTTTAGTATCATAAGTTTGTTAAACTGCCATATTTATAACATAATTGAAGTAAGAACAGATAAAGCCAATGAAAGAAGCTTTTACTTGATGAAAATTACGTCAGCAATCACAGTATTTATAAACTAGAGAACAGTATTCGCCAACAAATAGTTAACATTGGCATTAATATGTTCATTATTGAATTACCAAAGCAAAATAAGAAACAAATCACACTATTTCATTCTGTAATTTTAAACTGAAATGTGAAGAACTAGATTAAAGGATGAATTATATATAGGGAATTATGAAATCAATTGCAGCTTTCCTTGACAAATAGTATAGCACAACTTCAAACGAGTTACAAAGATTGCAATTAAACTGAAGCATATTACTGCACATCAAGCAAAACTAATTTTAGAATTAAGCAATATTTGAGCTTGATCTACATTCAATAGATCAACAGAAAACTGGATAAAACAGATATAAATGGGATTGCACAAAAATGCGTTAAGCCAGCAACTGTCTCAACTATTTGAACAAGACAATTAGTATACAATATTCAACAGATCAATAATCATGCAGCTTTCTATTCGGATATAGGATAGCTGCCACCACATGAAAGATCCAGAAGCAATTGGTCAATACTCTATTATCCATTTCAAAATACCCCCAGATAATTCATTCAATTACAAAACAACCTCAATGTTGACATGATATGAAGTCATTAAACTCCAAGCATAAAAATAGCCTAAGGGTGTTATGGCCTCTGGTGTTGCATCCTCTCGTGGTCAGGCCTGTGATGGCGCAAGCAATGGTGGCATAGTCAATGGTGGTGGGCCAGTGATGGTAGGGACAACGGCAGTGGAGCCAATGGTGGTGATGTGGCAGGTTCTAATTTTTATCTTGGGCAGCTGATTAAGGATATGATGATTAGACAAAAATGTCCATTGGGGTTTTCTACAGTGGAGGATGTAGTTGTGCGCATTGGCCAGTCAAAGGCTCATGAATTAGAGGCAGAGGCTATGATTCTGAGTCGTGATGCGATCAAATTATCTGCGAGGAAGCTTAATTTGGAATCGGAGGTGTTTCAAGCTCTTAAAGATGTGATGACAGATGATAATTAGTAAGATTTTTGTTCTATCTTAAAGTGCATGTTTTGAGAGAACCGTAGGTTCGGGTGTCTTTAGGATTGAGCATGCTTTCTTTTGGGTACTAACTATAGATATGATATCAGTATTAGAAATCAAGTATGGCAGTGTGTACTGCTGAATTTTAGAAATATTTTGATATATTATAACTTGCATGCTTTTCTCTGTCTTTGTGTCACAAGTTAACAGGAATCACAATTGTATGAGAGTAACCAAACTAGTGCACAGATAGCTGACACAAAGACATAAGAGAGTAACCATCCTTTCTTTCTTTTTTTTTTCCTTTTCTCTTGAACTAGAGTCGGGAGTAGGGACGTTGGATGCCTAATATTAACTACATATAACTGTCTTCTAAACATAACATAAATGATATCTAGAAGTTCGTACAAAAATTTCAACAAAAGAAATATTATCGAATTGAAAGTAGAAGCAAGAAAAGGATGCATTATTTATTTCACCTTGGTATTATCTTCTGCAGACAAGTGAAATATATATAGTGCAACAATTCATGACACATTAATGGTATATTGCAATTTAGTTCGACAATTACGGGGCTTAGGAACTGTACATTAGTGCTATTATTATGTCATGCTAAAAGATTTGAACTGCTCTAATTGCACTTTAATGTAAACTTAAGTATACATTATTTAACTAATTTAAGACAACATCAACTTAAGAGACATTTCTGTTAATTTTTAATCCGTCCGTCTAAACGGAAGCCAAATAAGAAACAGAGGGATCAAAATGACAAAAGAATATGTTTTTAACTATTTCTAAGAATTCTAAATCAATTTTCCTATACCATGTAATTAATATTTTATTTCTCTTTCTTAACTTCTTCTGTTGTATTGAGAAGGCCGATCTCCTCCATTTGTTGTTCAACTGATACAAGACCTGTCTGTGCCAGAAACCTATAACAAACAAAATTGATGCAATGTAAAAGAATCATACCTCAAATAGATAGTGAAAGAGAAAAATAGTACATAAGTCTTGCAATTAATTGGATATTTCATTTAAATCACGTTCAACGATTGCAAAAAGGAATTTAGTTAAAATAAAAACAAAAGAGTTTTCTTTTCGAGACCTTGACAGTAGCTGTCAAGAAGATAAAAGCAAAAGAGTTATAGATTCAGTAAAGCAAATTCAACCCTCCATCATGCATTATGACTAAATTAAGTGCCTGTTTCATTCTTCCACTGATAAAAAAAAAACAAAAACAAAGTTCTTATTTCCAATCAGTTTTCTTTTCAGTCCCATGTTAACTCTTATGACCAAAAATTGTGAACTAGGTATTCCCAAACTAAAACTTTGATTACTCTAAACACTCCACTTCAACCAATTGACAGTTGAGGGAGTGTTTCAATGTGTGCAGCATGACTGAGCGATTGTAACTGTGTATGAGAGCGAGATAAAGAGACAGCTTACCCACTAAGCAGAACAAAAAGCACCGCCCCAATGAAGACCAGAAATGTGACATGAGCAACAATGACGAAATCACTAGAAGAGAATGCGAGAGCGAACATGGCAATAAGAGAGACTCCTAATAAAAGGAATATCACCTTCAGCACAAACCATGTTGGTCCCTATATATCAGGTGAAACATCAACACAAAAGCAATAAACAAAAACAAATGGCAGCTATGGCATATCATCCAGGTAATTATAATCTCTTGGTAAGTTGGCAAGCATTCTGGTAGCAAATATAATAAAAACAATCAGATAGGCCACAAACTCCTTTAGGTTCAACTGTAACAGCCCTTTACCAGGAAATGTTTATATTATTATTTCAATGGATGAAATTTATTGGTAATGTAGCCACCGAACTTCAATTCCATTTCTTTTCATTTTTTTAGGTCACTTGGGGGTTGTAGTGGTTGACTCATCAGTTATGGCTAAATAAATCCTTAAGTCATGTAGTAGACACCTTGAAATGCTTAATAAATTGTTTTATCTTTCCAAAAAGAGGTAGTATCTTATCAACATTCAAGTGCACTGATATGTGCAAAATATACTGGTACCTAAGACTGAATGAAAAGTTAGCTGCAACTAATAGGAAGATTTATTTACAAGATGAGAGTGAGACTTACATTGACACCAGAAGCTAAGGCTCCCATCAACACAGCTTTAGTAGAAGACATATCTTTCAACTCTTCTTTCCCCATTCAAACTAATTTACTGCACCAACCAACTCAAACTAATCTGTAGAAAGGAAAGAGAGGTGAAATATTTAACTCTTGAATTAATAAAAAGCATAACAGTAACACAATTCAGTGTGACATAGATGCAGATTTTAATTTAATTACCCAACATTTTTCAGAGAGACCCTAATAACAGATTTTAGTTACAAAAGGGTTGCCAGTTCAAAGAGGTTTGCAAATGGGTCCCAGATGTCACATTTATACTTACAAAACAATCCTTGGCTAAAGTCGTATTTATCTTATGAATGAACCCAAGGGATGAAATGATTTTGGAGCAATAGAGAGCAATTTGAAGCTATTGATCAAAACAACAGGAAGAGGTGTTGTCCATTAAAGAAAAGTTAAAAGCATGCAGGATGAAAATGAAGGATTTGATAGACTAATGGAACTTGAAAGTCCAGCAGATTAGATGAAGAGACAAGGTCCCTGAGCCTGAGAGAGAGACAAGTGAGGAGGGAAACAAACCTAGATAAGAAAGTAGGAAAGAGGAAGGGCGGAGGTTCAGGGCTTCAATCGCTGCCGTCAGCCACCATCGGCGGGACGCGGTGCCGCGGTGGGGTGGGATCCGAATCCTCTGCGTGTTGATTCGGATCGGCGAATGATATCCTCTGCAGTTACTCCACCCGACCGTCACTCCAGATTGTTACATGCTTCATACTTGATATCGAAGAAAAATAAAATTTGTTAAAACATTTAAGGACCAAAGAAATAAACGCATGGTACCTAAGGACTGATTGTATAAACTTCTCTGATTATAATTGTCTTTTTTACTTAATATTTCTAATGATATTCCATAGGACGTAAAATAATTTCGCTTCCATTTTTTCTTTCTTTTGAACTAGAGTCGGAATGTTGGGTGCTTTATATTATTTACCTACATATACATATAGCCGTCTCATAAATAAAACCTAACGGACATCCAGAAATTTATAGAAAATTTTTCAACAAAAGAAATATTTAGATACTTGTCAAATAAAAATGAAGCAAGAAAAGCTGCATTATTTATGTCATCGTAGGTATTATCTTCTGCTGAATTGATGTCATAAAAAAAAAAAAAAAAAAAACCTTTCATCTGCTATTTTTTTACTTCGATTTCCGCTTAAAATTTCCTTCCCACCAAGAAAACAAATTTTCGCACGCGGGCTTTAAAATTGGAATTCATGAAATGTGATTTTAAGAAAGATCAGAACTTGAAGCTCACTTTTTTTTTTTGAAGTTTAAACCGCCCGTAGGCTACTTGAAGCTCACTGTGTATATATAATAAGTTAATACCTAAAGCTTACATAGGTTTCTGAGTTTAAAAAAAAAAAAAAAAAAAAAAAAAAAAAAAAAAAACAGATTGAAAAAAAATAATAATAATAATAACTTCCAGGCCGACCCCAACCACTTGGAAGTTGGAACCCACAACAAAAAGAATTTGAACATAAACAAGGCAACAAGCCTAACGACAAAAAAAAAAAAAAAAAAAAAAAAAAAAAAAGAAGTTCGGCTGAAAATCCTAACACATGAAAGGCACCTGTCTCTTCCATCTGGCATGGCATTTTAGCAAACTCCACCATTGCCATCATGCTAATTCTCTATTGCTGTAAACTCTTATCCACTCCCCAACATGAATGTACCAATTGGTATTTTTGAACCGTCCAAGTGAAAATGAAACAAGAAATTTCTTACTATTTCTCTTGAATCATGGTATTAAGATCATCATTTGCCTAAAAAAAAAAAAAATCATTTGACACACCGAAGCACAATGATAATATTCAAACTCACTGAAATGAGTGCTACCCTACATCTAATACATCCATGAAAATATATATTCAATTCATTGCCACAAAAAAAAAAAAAGAAATACAGACTGAAATTCACTAGAGGCTATAAATGAAAGCTTTCATTCTTCAGAAGCCTCTGCGGCTGCTATCTCAGAATCCAAAACTGATATAAACTGTTGGCTAACATATTTGGCAACAGAAACCATGTCGTATATTACACTTGGGTCCAGTCCAGCCCCGCCTCTCTTCGTCAAACCACATATCTGGCCGTTCCTGTTTACTGAAACCGAAACAGCTGAGCTCATCTGTGACTCTTCCTCTGATGTGGCATCTACTATGTAATGCTTCCCAACCTAAATAAAGATTTTATAAGCCATGATAGGAATCAAATAGTTAAATTAATGGTGCAGAAATGTACTATTTTACCTTGGTTAAAGTAACTATGACAGGAACAGCTGAAGTGTCAAATTGAAGGAATTCTTCATCACTGACATCGACCTCAGGCTGCTCTTCAGGCGAGGCACCAAGTACAACATTAACCTTAGGCAATCCTGTGTTACTCAAAGCAGCCTTCAGAAACGTAAGAGAAAATAAAGTAAATCAACCGAGGTTAGAATTAGAAGGAAATATATTATATAATAACTGTAAGGCAAAGAAGAAGTGCTAAGTGCTAACCTTAATAGCTGCAGCAAGTGAATCTAGCAAATTTCCATCTGAACTGACCACAAGGGCATCAATGTACAAATCCCAACATACTTTTCCCTCTACTAGAACCAAAGAAGATAAATCTATCGCAGCTCCTGTATTAATTAAATATGGAAGTTAAGAAATAGATCAACTTATTACCAAACAAATTATAGCAAATTACCCCGGGGGCTTTAAAATTAAACCCCATTGAGCACCTAATCACCACCTTGGATTAACAACCTGGCATTCATGCCAGTATATGCCAATCATATGTTAATTTTATATGGTGTAACCACAAGTTACACTGAGTCATGTGTTTAATTTAAAAAATAGAGAAAGTACAGAAAGAGGCCACATTACCTGCCCCACTTTTGCCACCTAACAAGCATCTCTCGAGTGCAACTGAGAGTTCCATCGACAATTCTTCACCACCTTTTCCCTAATAAAACAATCCTTATAATTTAATTACATAAAAGTAATCCATGATTCTGAACAAGTGGAAATAGTACTTTTGTAGAAATTTGTTACCTCATAAATAGGCGCTGCAGTTGGGCTACAGTCTACAAAAATAGAAACCTTTCCCTTGTCAGGGTGAAGAACGGTTGGTTTACCCAGTTCAGCCTTGATAAATGAAAATTGAAAAAGAGATGAGCATGTGACGTCTATTGTAATAGCAGTGTTAATTAAGAAAAGCGAAACAATAAAGATTTAGGACCTTAATGCTTGCAATGACTTCAGTTGCGCCAAGCCTAACTCGAGCTGATCCATTAGCCTAGCATATCAAAATATTTTTGCAAATTGCAACATTGGTTATAAGTAAAGTCATCTGGAAAAGATTCTCAAATCTGAAGGTATATCTATGTATACAGATAAACAAAAACCTGAGGGATGACAGCAGTTTGAACAGAGATGGGTCGAAACTGGTGTCTGGTACGGCCATCAGCTCTGAGGTTGTGTTCAATTCCACCCCTTAAGAATTGCTTCTCTCCTTCTGAAAGGCCCACCATAGTCTTTCAATTGCTAGTTCTAGTTGATTATTTCAGCAATTGATCTTTGGTCCTACACTACATAATTAAAAATAACAAAAACTATATAAATTAAGAGGATTGGAGCAGCATGCCACAAGTTCTGAAGGTGACAAATTTGGGTACTGAATCATGAAGTGTAGAACAGTAAAAACTAATGAAGACACTGAACCTGAACCACCGGTGTGAAGTTTCGAGACTGATAAAGGTACAATAGGGTGTTACGCTTGCAATATAAAATATTACATATATATATATATAAATGTATGGATAGGATAGAAATTAGCATGAAGTATGTAATTAATCAAACCTAAAATGTTGAATGGCAGCAGGAAATAAGGCAAAAACTAATCCAACTAATCCAAAAAAAAATAAGATGTGTTGGGCAGGACATGTCGAGAAAGTCACCCAAAATTTGATCCATTGACTAGGTTTAAACCCTGGTCTGTTCACATGACACATTTAATAAAGTTCTAACCTATTGTTCTGCGTCAGTCAGGAGAGGAGAGAGAGGAATAGGGATACTCCGGGGCTCAGTGGAGTGGGAGGGGAGGGGTTAGATAGTGATGACTTTGCCAAGTGAACTGAGCAGTCAGCAGTCAGCAGTCGAGTCACGAGTGGGAGGGGCCCGGGACGGACGAGGCGTGTGCTGGTTTTATTTTGCGCAGTTGACACGAGGGAGGCGATCACTTCGGAAGAGGAATAGGGTTCGCTCTCGACGAAGAGGAGACCGCTGAGGAGTGATAACCCTCCGCACTCTGCAGGACTGCAGAGAGGGTAAAAAGTAAAATAGTCGGAAGCGGAAAATTGGATTCTTAGTGGCAGGATGTCGTGTGTAAACCGTGTTCCAGCCTACCGTAACGGATGTTAATGGGTGTGGGAAGTGGCCGGAATAAGAAATATGTTCAAATTCTTTATTCAGGTGAAAATAAAACAACACAAGAATAAGAAATTTGGACTTATTCGGGTGCTTATTTATATTCTAATAAAATCATAGAATTTGAATGGGAAATAGAAATAAGTCTTTCTTTATTCAAATTTATTATTCAGTCATGCTTCCAAACACGCCCTATTATGTTATCTTGGTACTTGTATATATGCAGGAGTACCAAACCGGATACAGATACATCTTTGGTAAGATATCGGTACGAATCGGGTACGTCATGTGGTGTATCAAAATATTTTATTGTATTTGACTGACTGGTATGGTCTCCGGTACGGCTGGGTACGTTCATGGTTCGGTCAGAGTTTGTTTTGGCACACCTTTGTGTTCTCATTTTCGTACAAATTCATTGCTTGCAATGAGAGAAAAAATTAAGGGAGATGAATCTGACGAGTGAGTCACACTTAATTAGGGCTAGAGTTAATAGGGAAAACGCACGTAGGACCTCGATACGGTATACCCTTGTGTGTTTTATTATTATTTTTTAAATCTATTAACACACATGGAAATTAGGGACTATCCATAACTTGACAGCTTTTGTTTTTTAATAACAAAACTCACAAAGTTTCTATTGTAGAGCGCCAAATGTATTGGATTTTTTTTTTTTTGACAATTTGAGACATGTTTCATACAAATTTTATTATGATTATAATAATAATTTATTATTTATTATACAAAATAATGATGAATATTTTTTTAGGTAGATTATGCAATGTAATATTAATGGGGGCGTTTGTTTGTGTAGTAAGGGGTTGCATAAGTTAAGGATGCCTAAGTGTTTATGTAGTGTTACGTAATGGATGTTTGGTTGTGTAGTAAGGATGAGTAACTTAATGCATGTATATATTCGTGTCAAAAGACTAAAATGCCCTTACATTTGAATTAATATTATGTACTAATAAGACATTGTGACATAATTATTGTTAATTATTAATTATTAATGATAATAATAATAATTTTTATTATTATGATATATTAATAATCACTTTTAATTAAATATTATAAACATTGTTAATTATTTAACAATAAAAAATTATTATTGATTAATTATTTTTAATTAATTCTTATTATTTATTTGTTATAATTAATAATTAATATTACTTTTTAAATATTATTAATTATTATTATTTAATTATTAATTATAATAATTAATATTTATTATTAATTACGATTTTTTAATAATTATTATTACTTATTAAAAATTATTAATTATTATAAAAATTAATTATATATGATAATAATACATCATTTTTGTTATTATGAAATATTAATAATTACTTTTAATTAAATATTATAAATATTATTAATTATTTAATGATAAAAATGTATTATTTATTAATTATTTTAATTATTATTATTAATTATGTTTTTTTAATAATTATTGTTACTTATTAAATATTATTAAATATTATGATTAATTATTTCTAAGGGGTATTGTTGGAAAAAAAAAATAAAGAGGATGGTGCGTAACTTATGCAACCTATTTAGGTTGCATAATTTACGCACCCTTAAGGCGTCTTATGTAACATGTGTTTGGTGACTTAAGGATGCATAACTTAAGTTATGCACCCTTTAAGTCACAAACAAACGCCCCCAATATAAATAGCAATATAATAATAACAATAGATTATACATTATTATGATAAATTATGTGAGTATAATTAATATAGATTATATATACATTATAATTATATTCATTTGGGCAGTCGTTCGATACACGTGAAACACTTTGGTTAGCACAGTGTTTTTTTATTTTCGTGACCGTTTTGGTGTAGTTTGATTTAGATAGTGTATCAAGCGATCGCATAGAATCAAAATGCACAATGAGCATGGTCAGTGATCAATCACATGGGAGCTCCAACGCTTGAGATTTATTTTTCCAAAGTAAAGACGATTTCTATCCATTCTTTTATATTTTTTTTTCTCGACGCAAAACAGAGTCAACAAGCTAATCATTCGATTGACTGCTTCATTGAGCTGCTACATTATAATATAAAACTAAAAATAGTTTGAATAGGATTGTATTCTGATTCTAGGGCCCTCAATTAATTGGCTCTGCATTTTTTTTAACGAAATGCACATTTCCATTTTAAAATGAATGCAATTTACTTTTTCAATATTTGATGGCCTTCTTAAATGGAAATGTATCAGGATTTAGATTATTATGCCTTCTTAAATGGCCTTCTTATTTGATAGCCTAATTTTATTTATTTTCATATTATTTATTTCCAAATTTAATATGTTGAATTAGGAAATATATCAGGATTTAGATTATTGTGCAACTATATATGAATGATTAAGCTGTAAGAAAAAAAAAATTTAGATAATTAAAAATTTACCAAAGAATTGAGAATCCGTGTGATCTCAAAACCAAAATATCTCTTATTTGTTGTTTTTTCATTGTCTTTCTTTATCGTTCGTGCATCATCTGGTATCAGAGAGCTCCAGGATGGCAGATGTGAATCCTGGTCGTGGTAGAAGTCGTAGCCGAGGAGGTCGGGATCGTGGAATCGATCTTGAAGAAGAAGAGCCACACCACCGAGACTAGCGAGATCTAGATATTGCTGCAATGGGAAGACGAATCTGAGAGTTAGAGCACCAACTCGCAGGGGGCAAGAATGAGTTCTACAAACGAAGAAGGAGGAGAGGAGTTATAAACCCTCAACTCTTCTGAAGCAGGCGCAAGCTCCGCTCATGGAGTTGTTGCAAAATTAGAGATATTAAATAATTAATTGTAAACCGTTATAATTAATTATTTCAAATGAATCATATAAAACTAAATTAATGTATTGTTTAAACCAAATAATAATTATCAAATAGTTGATATTTATTTTTGTTTCAACTCAATTGATTTAATTATAAGAATTATATCAATTAATTAGACTATCTTTTGATATGTCAATTTGGGCCTAAAATTAATGCAATTAATAAAGATGATTAGAGATGGTTAATAGACTAAACAATTTGGGCTCTAAAGCCCATGTCTAGGCCGGCCATAAGGGGAGGGAGTGGTCCCCCTAGGGTTGGTAGACCTTAGTCTATATAAACCTCTCATTAGTTGGGAATTAGGGCAATCATTCCACCTCTCTTCCTCTCATTTCCTAGCTTCCATTTTGCTAAGGAAAGAGCAAATTTCAGATCTGAAATTTGTGCTCATTTATTGCATAATTTAGGATCCATGAGTTGAGAAATAGTTTCCACATAATCATTAGATAATTAGAAGAGAATGAAACTCGGGGTTTAGACTTGTTCTCTCGCTTTGCTAGCACAAAGCTTAGAGAACTTGATTAAACTTTGTGTGGACTCGAGGCTGGATAGAGGACGAGGCATAGGAGTGCACGCCACCGACTCCAAGTGCCGTTGGAATCGCCTCACGAATACGATTTCGTGAGAGGTACAATTTATACCTTTTCTCATGGTGTGTTGATGGCTTTTGCACTAAATCCATAGTGTTTGATGTTTAATTAAGGCTAATTAGTAGTTAAAATTAAAATTGAGCACTTTCTAACATGACTGATGGCTAAAAAAAATAAAGAGGTTAATGGGCTATGATATCAAAGAGTTGTGAGACAAAGACATGCTACTATAGTATTGATTTGAGGTATCTAACCTTTAATTTTAACCGACATTAGTTACTGTGAATGACCTCCTTTTTCCATTTATCTGAACTGAACTATATACTTTCATAATTTCATTTATATTTATCTCAAATATCAAATATATGCAGAATGACATGTTGTTTTTATTCTATTCATTTTATACTTTCTTTCTACTTTATTTTGATGCCGGTTATTTATTTGTTATATTATAAAACAAAAGTGGAACAAATTTAGGAGAAATTTTTTTTTTTTAAAGAACAACACATAGTCAGGTAGGAAGTATAAAAATTGGCTATTTTTCCTCTCAATCCATCAATACATATTTTCACTTTTGTAGACCAAATTCATTCTTTTACAATGGTGACTAGGCATATACATCACGACAAAAAAGCAATATACATAAATGAACATCATCCAGCAAGCTGAATGTTTCTAAATATAGTTAACCATTACAATACTTATTCCATTTTATTTCAAATATACAACGCCTAAATTTTACTCCTATTATTTTAAGCCAAAATAGCTCGATGTAATATGACAACATCACATCACTGCATTTATACGAGTCGAGTTGATTTGCATAATTTTAAGATTAATACCAAAATAATTCAGCAAATAAAATTAAGTACAAAGTCTACTCTAGATTTTAAAAGATTCTAGTCAATTGGCCAGCCAATCAATACACAGCCTCATTTGATAAACAATCATTCAATCGATTACAATTCAGACTCAAAAATTATTTTGACGAGGGTCGGGGTCTATTCAATTAGGTTGTTTGATTGTATAAGAATACATGAATGAAGAAAAAAATGTCTTATTTTCTTGTATCATGTTACTTGTGTGTTTGTAAGAACAAGATAGAGAATAAGATTTTTTTTTTTTACTTTTTGTAAAACTAGATATGACAACATGTGTTGGCTGTGATTTGTGGATGCAGTTGTTTGGATTTTATCTGACTTTTTCTGTATTTTGTTTATTTCGGCCGGAATCAATTGGCATTTGACGGAAAATTGAAAAGATGTATATCCTGGATAGAAGAATGAACAGTGTACCCCTCTATCGAGGCCGTAAATCCGTATCCAACGCCCCAGCTGAATTTCTAGAATGGAGAGAGTCTGCATTTCTTATTTTGTGCGGACAAGCTCTATTGAAGGCGTTTTTGGATCTATCTGTATTCAAACTGTGTTGTGGGGTTCATTCTCTCTTGGCGTATAGTAAATAAATGATGGGATGTCTATATAAATTATATAAGATTTTATGTGGACAATCAATATGGTGACTTTTGAATGACTATTAGTCGAAATCTATAGTAATTTCGATCCGCTACACAAAAGCTCAGGAGGAAATAAGAACATATTGTGTTCTAGGTGCTCCACGTGAGATTTTTTTTTATCTTGGATACTGGCTACTGCCTACTGGGTCATCTCTCCCAAGTCCCAACTCCCCACTTCAAAAAAAATCAAAAAAATCAAGAAGTATATTTTTTTTTTCGATTTCTCAGAGATGGAGAGGGTTATCTCGACCCTGGGCTGCATGGCCGTGCTCTCCTCTATGCGGGGTTTCAACAGGGATCTGTCTTCCTTAGCTTTCTCGTCAAAATCCTCCCTCCCTCGCACTTACGCGTCTTCCGCCGCAGCAGCAGCCGCCGGGAGGCAAGTCAGCCATCACGAAAAAAGATGATACACTCGTAAGTGGGAAAGAATCGATTGAGTATGGAAGAGGACTCAATGGATGTTGCCAGAAAGTGACTCGTCTCTTCCACTAATTTCGGTACTAACCAAGCTCTCTCCCATGGGGAACGAAGGTGCCGGAGGTCTGATGATTGAAGCTCATAGTCCGCACCTTCTTCCTTATCTTTTTGTTCTTAGATTGAAACGAAACAAAGAAAGAACCATTAAGAGAGAAACAAGGAGGTATACTTTTATCTAACTCCAAATATCGTTCAATTTGATTATTTGAACGATTATTTGGAAAGTCAATTCTCAAAATTGATATTGGCTATTTAGATTACGTTATGTATGCTACAGCTAGGACTCTTTGCATAAGTGCTTATGTAATTTAGTACGATAATTACAAGTGATTGAATGTTTCTCTTAATGCTTGATGCCATGCTTAGTTATTTACTGGTCATTTCTGGTATACAATTATAGTAGCTGCATGCAGCCATATATTAGTCAAATGTGACAAGTATTGTTCTATTTGAATTTTTGTTTTCAATGTCAAAAAAAATTTGTACCAGTGAGTTTTGTTTTGCTTTTTCCTTCTTGCAGATTATTTAAAATAATCCATATGACCATAATGGCATGATTTGAGTGCGTTCCCATAACAACTCGCAAGGATAAGGCACACACAAATTTATTGGTATAATCCTTCTTAATTCTTTCAGGTCATTTATAATAATTACTTTCTTAAAATTTTCAAATATAGTCACAATTTTGATCTTTCAGTGTATTTCCAATGTTCATTTTCCGATTATACTAAATTAGTCAAAATAATAGAATTATTTTTTGTAGATCTTTTAAATATTTTATAAGAATTAATCAAAATAACAAAATTATTAAAAAAATATGCTGATTGAATCTACATTATCGAGCTTTCTTTGAGAGATGGTTGGTTTTCAATTAGAAAGATTTACCATTATGGTTAATGTAGGTGGCGGAAATTGTTGGAAAAAACAAGTTTCAAGTTGGAGGCTTGCAGCATAATGCAGGTTGTAAACTGCCCAAAAATTCTCCAATGTTATTTTTTTTAGCATCACCTGATCAATGAAAGTTTCGAGTCCCAACTCTCTTGAATCTGAGTCTTTTATTTATTTATTTTTTTCCATTTCAATGTCTCCCTTGTATCATGGACTTTGATCTTCAGATGTCTCACGAGGAACATCTTTGGATATATTGAATATTTTACTACTTATTTGGTTTATGACTTTGATTAAATTTTCAGATATCCACGCCTCTGTGGTCTTAGACAATGTCGCTGCGTAGCAGCGACGAAAGCATCTAGTGTAACTAAATATTTGTATTCCCTCTTTCGGCCAGCTTAGACTGGAGTACTCTGTTCTGCAGTCTGCACTTATAGAACGAAGTATTGTCCGAATTTCCGATTTCGGCCAGAACGAAACGAAACGAAATGACAAGTCCACGCTCCAGGGCCACGCAGCCAAATTTGGTAACAGAAAAAAGAGAAGGACAAAAAAATAATTAACTTTAATTTGTCCTTTTTAGTGCTGAACCCAATTGCCATAATTAATCACGCCTCTCTCTCTCTGTCTCTCTGGTCGACTCACACACTCATTCCTTCATTCATTGATTAATGGCGCCTCTTCTCTCCTTCCATCCGCACCAAACCCTAATACCAACCCCCTCTCTCCTCTCCGCTCGCCAAATCCATACTCGCCTCCACTTCCTCGGCCGCCCCGTGCTCTTCTCTCGGGGCACCCTCTCTTCTCGCCTCGGCTCCACCCACTACCACCACCAGCTGGAGGACCTTCTCGCCCGCGCCGATGGATTTCTCTACTCAATCGCCGACGCCGCGGTGGCGGCGCAAGATGCCAAACCTAACGCGGACTGGTTCTCTGGCATCGCCAGCTACATGGAGCTCATTCTCAAGGTTCTCTGGAATAATTGATATGGTCAGGAAGTTAAATTTGCTTATTCTCTTGTGAATGCAACTGAGAAGGATATGCGTTTTCAATCAAATAGCTATTGCCTATGTAGTCCTTAAATGCTAGCAACTATCAGGGTTTTAGGGTTTAACAACCATTTTGCGATCTGCAGAAGATAGTTTTTCAAAATTGAAAGGAAGGTATTGATGAAACAATTTGATATATACTAGGTTTCAATTTGTAGCCGGGAAAATCAGGTTTGTTTACTAACAATTTGAAGGAGTTTACTTTATGCACTATACCTTTTCCATTGATTCTGAAATCACACTCTTCTAATCAATTCAATATCTAAGAAACAATCATTAATTAAGACCCAACCATAGAAGATTATTTGTTACTTGTTAGGATTGGGCTTTGTATGGACCTGCTAAAATGTTCAAGTTCCTGGTAGTTCTTTATTTTCCTCAAAAAAAAAAAAAAAAATCCACAAATTGCCCCTGTTCCATATTGTGCTAAGTGCAAGATTGGATAAGGAAGTTTAATTTGGTTACTTGTTGAAAATGTTGTGGAGATAAGTATAGCCTTATAGATCATATAAAGGCATTTCCTGGGACATGTTGAGGATATTTTGGTTAAACTCATTGCAATTAGTATAGCATTTAAAACTTTCCTTCTAATTTTCTGTCCAGATCTTGAAAGATGGTTTGTCAACCCTACATGTTCCTTATGCATATGGCTTTGCAATAATTCTCCTCACAGTCCTAGTAAAGGCTGCCACGTTTCCTCTGACAAAGAAGCAGGTAATGTCAAGTTTAATTATTTTGACCATATTTCTTTGTCGTTTTTTTTTTTTGTTTGACAAGAATTGTTCATTTTTTGATGTAGGTGGAGTCAGCATTAGCCGTACGCACACTGCAACCACAAGTCAAGGCTATCCAACAGCAATATGCTGGTGATCAGGTATGACTGAATGTATCAGTCTGATGCATGTTTATATGTTACCGAAACATTCATATCAGAGTAGTACTGTATGGCATATGTTGCTAGTATGGGCCTTGCTGGTTTATACCACTCTATTAATTAATTGAAATTAAATCGATTTGTTTAATTTCCTTGTGTATTTATTGATTTATTAGGAGAGGATACAGCTAGAGACAGCTCGATTGTATAAGTTGGCTGGTGTAAACCCTTTAGCAGGTGCATGAGTTACTTGTTTACTAAATTTTCATGACGCTGCTTCTTTGAATTAAGTGTCATGTGATTCTTATTAATCATACAGAGGGGTCATTATTATGTTCTGGAAGTTTCAATTTATTTATTAGTTGCAATATGATAATGGTTTTTGTTTTGTCAGGTTGCTTTCCGACTCTCCTCACAGTACCAATTTGGATAGGGCTGTACAGAGCTCTCTCAAATGTAGCTAACGAGGTATAGTACTTGCAGCCTTTTCTGGTGTGCTATCTTTTTTAGTTTACTTTAATATATCTGTCTTATATTTTGTGCTCTTTGAAAACAATTCTAGGGGCTTCTTTCTGAAGGTTTTTTTTGGATTCCTTCTTTGGCTGGTCCAACCACAATAGCAGCTCGGCAAAGTGGTACTGGAATATCTTGGCTTTTTCCTTTTAAAGTAAGTACACACATTTAATTTGCTTTCTTTTCCTTCTGATTCTGGTTAAGGCAAATTAATAGTGCAAAGAGTTATGGCTTGTGAAATTCATGAAGTTCAATTGTTGAACTAAGCAGTGTATACAAATAAACTTACGAAAGATTGCATCTGTAAGTGTACTGACGTAATATTACAAATAAACTTACGAAACATTGCATCTGTAAATGTGCTAACCTAATATAATTTCCCTGTATATGACAGGTAAATAAGATTCACAAAATAGAGCTAGGTAATTCATTGTTGGTAATGAGTTGTGATTTTGTTCTTGTACCAGGACGGTGAACCTCCTCTTGGGTGGTCAGACACATTAGCATACCTTGTTCTGCCAGTTCTTTTGGTTATAACACAGTATATTTCAACTCAGATCTTACCAGGATCACAATCACAGGTGGCTTTATATCTTAATTTTGTTTCCGGCTTTTCTAATTGTCATAATATCATATAAGCTTCCCTGGAATCCAAGTATAAAAAGCCTTTCTTAAATATGGAAAATCCTTACAGAAACTCTTTTTCCCTATGAACTTTTGCAAGAGATCTCTATTCATTTTATTGCACTTGTGGTAGGGAAAGGTGGAATTGACCCACTTCCCAGGCCTGTGGAATGTCTTTTATTCTTACCCATCATTTCTATAGATTAAGAAATTGAACCCCTCCTTTCTTATCCTGTTTGAATAGAGAGGAATTTAATGGGAAGATTGGTTGAGGGACATGGTGGTAGTATAATTGCAAATTTTTGTTTATATTCCACCTTTTTCTATTCCATCATCATCATTTTATATTCCACTGAATTTTAAAAGTATACGGCTGCTATTTCCACTCTATTCAACCTCTGCCAGGTACACACAAAATATTTTTGAAAATGCCCTATATATCCTCTTTCACAATCTGCTTAGAGATATGCTGCAAAAGAGGGGTCTTTGAGCACCATTGGTATTGAATGAGTTAACAAATAGTAAAAAATTATCGTCCAAAAATGGCAAGCTTTAAAAAATTCGGAAAAAATAGTAAAACAATTTCAAAAATTGTAAAATTTTGTTTTCTATGAGATTTCAATATATAGATTGGGTTGGTTAATTTAGATTTGTCAATTTGCGAAACCACTGATCAAACGGTCATGGTGCACGGGGCCTTCTATGCATCGTGGTTCACAATAGATATTCTCTCTCTATATATATTTTCAGTTGTACACATGATATATTTTGCGTTTTTTCTGGTATACATCACTTTCCTTGTTTTGGAGGAAAAGATAAAAATGATATTGACATTTTGCAAGAGATGTTGGTGGACAAGAGCCTTAATAATGAGTTATATGCTGGCATTTTGTTGCTGAACTTTTTATATGCATTTTCATTTGTAGAGCAATGATCCAAGCCAACAAAGTGCTCAAACAATAACAAAATTTCTTCCATTGTTGCTTGGATATTTCGCACTGTCAGTTCCTTCTGGCCTGAGTCTTTATTGGTGAGAAGGTGTTCTCCTATTTCAACCAATTTTTTTCATGCACTTATGTGTGCCCATCATGTTTTTAACAAATACGGATGTGATTTTTAACCTAAATGTAAGTGTCTTGTAGGATCCAAAATATGTGAAGACTGTCCAAAGTGTCCCATTGTTGCTTCCAGTGTGGCAATGAACAAGAAGGGATAATTTGGCAACTTTTAAGAAAATGCAGGAGGTTGCGTAGATGTTTTGGGATGTTTAGTTTTTTTCTTTGTATGTTTAAGAATTCATACGCTCCATGGACACAGCAAAAAAGCTGACCAACTGAATGGTTAGGATGGATTTGAGTTTTATACCTTTTTGCATTAATCTAGGACAATTGGTATATAATTTTCTCTAGAGGCATTTGTGAGTTGTTACTTTAATATCTTGAGGCTTTAAAGAGTATCTGATTTCTGTTCTTTGATTCTTTCTGATCAGAGAATTGTTCTTTCTTTGTTGGCTGATGTAAATAATTTCATTTTACTTTTAGGCTTACAAATAATATTTTGAGCACAGCGCAACAAATATGGCTACAAAAACATGGAGGTGCAAAGAATCCTGTAAAAGAATACATTGAAAAGGTTTCTAGAAATGAACAAATGCCAACAATAGATATTTTGAAACCTCAAATTGAAGAATCAGACTCCAGTCAGGATGGAGTGGGCCGTGGTGAAAGGTGAGCACTGAAATGTTTCATTTATCTTATTATTTAAGATTTTCATTGTGTTAGGGTTTTTTTTTTTTTTTTTTTTTTTTTTTTTTTCTTTTTGGGGGCGGGTTGGGACAATATTCCTTGTGCAAGAGAAGGATGTATTTGTTTGCTTTTTTTTTTTTTTTGGGTATTGTCCCTTTGAAAATAAAATTTCTACATCCTTAGACAGTGTCAGCGAATTACAATGCAAGGACACTGGTTAGTGGTTTGGACTGTTTTGTATATAGCTAGGAAAGTAGGGATCTAGCTTTCAAATGTTTGGCAGGGGGAGCATACGATTTACTACTAAACTTGCAGCTTTACATTTGACATCTTGATTTTTTTTTTGTCAGGGGGGCATACTGAATTTCCTATTTTATTTATTTTTGTCTATCATGTGCAGATTTAAGCAAATAAGAGGGGAAGAGGAAAGGAGAAATAAGCCAAAAATGGAACCTGATATGCGTGGTCAAAGGTAACTTTACCTGTTGCATCGATCTTTGTTCCTGAGATGATCTTAACTCAACCTGTTAGAAGTGGTTTTTTCTTACCTTTATAGTAAATGTTGTTTAGGTTTAAACAGATAAAGGAGGAGGAGGAAAGGAGGAGAAAGGCAAGGGAGGAAGAAAGGGAGAGACAGAAAGAGATAGAAAAAGAATCAGTTATCATTGTTGAAGAAAAGTCAAACCATGAAGAGTTAATAGAAGACGAAAGAGATGATATGCCTTTTTCTCTCAATGGAGGCCTTAATCATAGCTCTGACGAATCAGTTACGGATGGCACAAATGAAAATGGTAACTCAGTTATCTCCAAATATGGCTTTGTTTGCTCAATGTAACACCTTTGCGATCATCTGCTGTTATTTTCATGGTTTGAAGTCTTTGATAAATATTCTTTGTGAACTTAAACATTACAGATGATTAAACTTAGCAAATAAGCAGGTTACTTATTTTGTAAATTGTCATTCACTTAAATTCAGGTGGAAGTAGCTGAGCCATTCTTGGTTCAAAGGATGAAAGAAACAGAGGCTTTTTCATCTTTGGATGAATGAATTTTGTCGGTTCTTTATCTCAGATTATCCAATCAAATAGAGATGATTGATTTGTACAAAGATGGATATTTGAAGTGCTATGGCACACATTAGATAGACATAGATAGACTGACAAATTTTGTAGTGCTTTCTGCTATATATCGTACCAATTTTGTGTACTTAAATTGATGATGTTTTGTCCGATAGTTATCATTTAGTAGAGATGCAACATTTTATGTTTTCTGCAAGTCTCGTTTTTTTCAAAGCTTCAATATTAGAAAATGAGATGCTTTTTTTTTTTTTAATTTCCTTTCTAGTGATTGATGCGCTATCATATAGTATTGCTGTTAACATTTGTTCCTCTTCGGTTGATGCGCTATAATTAGGTCAGCAATTTAAAATATATTATGCTTCTCTTCGACTGCTTGAGGGTGTACATATTTATTTATTTATTTGAAATATCTTTACGATGTACTGGATAGCCTCCTCCAGAGTAGCTTTGGCGTAGCCTTGCCTCGTCCTTGAAGGATACATCTGACATTTTATAGGCCATTAAGCACTAAATCAAAGACAATAAGCTATGCCCATAAAGCTCTGATGTATTGTCTTCCTTAGGCGCAGTCTATCAGATATTTCTTAATAATATAGAATAAAATATCATCCAATATAAATGATGAATAAAGTAAACCGATACTGATATATTCCACATTAAGGATTATACCAAGTTTAAAATGAGAGCAACAACGGTAGGCAATCTCTTTGTCAACTAAATTGTTCCTCTAGTACAACCCCAATACATGAGAAGACAAAATCAACAACTATCGGAGAACTAGTTGTTCCTTGTTCCATAATTTGGTACAATCTTCTAACTTAACATGAGAAAGACAAAATCGACAACTACCGCAGAACTTGTTGTTCCTTGTTCCATAATTTTGTACAATCTTCTAACTTAATAAGTTCATCACTCCTAATTAATTTCAGGGTGCAACAAAGATGGCATCAATGAAGATCAGGAAGATAAGCTACTCACGCTCGGGGACGACATTATGCCTTGTGTGCTTCAATAATCTCAGGGAAACCATTGTTGCAAAACTTCATAGGGCAAATCTGCACCTTTGCCGCTCTCCAGGAGCGGACCATATTTCTCCAGGAAGCTTGGGTCTGGCACTAATAATTACTGTTTCTTTTCTATTAATGCACTAGGGTTCCACTTTGTAACACTCACTACAAATTCAAATAATAGGCAGCCATCTTTGACATACTGTGAGGAATCTAATTTTATTGTTGGCTTAAATTTCATATAAAGAGCATCATTCTGCTCATGATATACCCAGTTTCTCTTTGCAACCTCACAAGTTCTTCCACCTGAATCGATTAGTCTAAATTGAATAGTTTGTTTCAATGAGGTGGTTGTCTCACTGAGGAGTGTGATGCGGAATATTGCACCTTCAGGCCAAGAACATACCGTCGGGTAGTAAGAGACAGCCCAGCGGTTACCAGCCAGATCAAACATGCCGCATTAGATTTGGAAACTACGTGAAGAGAGTGGAATTCGTGGGTAAGGATTAATTTTGGCACGGAAGACAGTCGAGAATGTCATCAATTCACATATCTTATTTGTTTCTGGCTCAACAGTGCTTTTCATCTGACATGACAGTGGAGTCAAATTGTTAGTATGAAAACTTTTTGAAATAAAGAACGGAAGAAGAATATAAGGCGCAAACTTGTTCCTGTCTGCTTGTAATTCTGTTCTAATTTTCATCTTTTCATTTTATGTTCCAAGTTTTAGTTTTGGGGACCAAAATTATAAACTAAGGGACACACGAAAGTACTGAGTTAATTTATTTCTTTTTCTGTTTGTCGTTGCATACACTATATATGCTTCAATTTCTGAACCACAATTCCAACCCAGCCCTTAATAATTAGAACGTACTCATTCCGTTTGTTATTCTTTTATATATTTTTACATTTCATGCCTCCACTTGCTCCGTATTAATTTCTGTAGAAGACTTAAGTATATACTTTGAAACATATAAAAAGAATATATCTATATATTTACGAGGAATAAAAAGGAGGGCAGATCAAAAGGAAAAGGTATCAGCTTTAAAAATACACACAAAAAAAAGAACAAGGCAGTTAACAATGTTATTACTTTGAAAATAAAAACACAAAACATTTGAATTTTTAGTGCATCAATTAAATGGCCTCTTTTGTACAGCGGATCCGCTTTAAATTCCTGCTCGCTCCTACATAATAATATTTCAAAAAAAAAAAACATGGAAAAAGAAAAGTCCTTGGTATATGCATCAAAGCAGCTTGCTTGCTGTTGTTGGTAATTTTATTTTCTGAGAACCATGATAACAAGTTAAAATTATTTATATACTATAAAACTTGCCTTGGAAGCTGTAGAGGATGAAGCACCCATTAAGCATAAATTACTTACAAAATTGAGGGCTTGAAGCAAACTAAATTGTTCAGTATGTTTTAAGTGTTTTTATTTCACTTAAATATATTATATAGGTGTTTAAAGATCCAGGAGGTTTTTATAAGCATCAGATTAGGCATCGGAAAAGAGCTAATAACACAATCTCCTAAATTAATAGCCATCTTCGAAAGGAAAGTTATATGATTATAGACAGTGCGGCGCATATTTGTGGAATTGTGGTTTTAGATTTTTTTTTTTTTACTTAAATATTTTTGTTATCTCAAAAGAGTAGCTTGGGCTCAAGGGCGCTTGACCCTTGTTTTTGTTCAAAAAAAAAAAGAGTAGCTTGGGCTTGCCTGATAATAGAAGTGTGACATATGTCCATCCCGAAAAACTCTTTGATGATGTAAAAAGAAATTATAAATTTCTAATAGAAGATAAAATTTGAGTTGATGTAGCTGATTAATAAATCTAAATGTTATTTATTAATTGATCGATAATAAAATTTTAATATGATACTTTAATGTCCACATTATTAAACTAATAGAATAAATATCTCGCAAAAGACACAAAGCTATTGTTATAGAAATAAACTTCTATTGAGATCCTTTTATTCAACTGTGATATAGCTAGGTAGTAAATAAACTGACGAAAATAAAACATCCCTATAATTAGAAAAGAGAAATGTATAAATTATTATGAAAATAATTGAAGAAAGCTGATTACATATTTTTTTTGCTGATAAACTTTCATTGATGATATGTACTGAAAGTCTGAAACAAACGCGTAGCCTAAAAAAGGATGGAGATGCCCTGTACCTCAGTGGCTCTGATCAGATCGATAAATTAGCTTGATCCCGTCCATAAGTTAATACATTTAATTTATTTCTTAATCATAGAGTCTCGGACATATCACATGCCATATCCTTCACAGTGACAATATATTGCTAAATACTAATTCAAGGATTATTGTTTAAAGCCATTATAAGTTGAAGTGTGGATTGCATCTTTGCTACTTAATAATATCCATTGTAACGAGGCCAGTAGAACTTTGATTCACTCTAGTTTATTGGATTTTTGATCTTTTGCGTACGCAGTATAAGTACATGGTTCATTTCTATTTCCTTTAAATTTGCACCCATGCATTTGAAATAATTGTATTTTAGGCACAAACACTAAGACTTTTTCTATAGACTATAGCATAAAGATAAGTGTCAAACAGTTTCGAATAAGAGTCCACTTAAACACTGTTTAGGTCAGGAACTTCCTCTGAGATATATATTTCCATACTTCAATTATATATGTTTAGGACGTTAAGCGCGTAGGAAATTTTATGGTTTTAAGAGAACTCGGGTTAGATCTTCTCCTGGCTTATTTTAGTCGCTCATTATTGTTTTTATTCCCCAAATTTGTTTCCATTATTTTATTTTCATAACTTCACGTTCATAATTCAAGTATGTTCTCAAATCTTTTAATTCTCAAATAGGATTGATCAAGTTTTTTTATTCAGATGAGGTTTTAAACAAACTTAACCAAAAAAAAGACAACTATCTAGAAATTAAGATGATCAAAGAGCTCAAAAACTGGCAACATCTTTTTCATAACAAAAGGGAGCAAAAGTCTTTCTGCATAACTTTAATTAGGCTCTGATCGGAACCAGAGAAGAGCGAGAATTAAAGGAAAAGAAAAGAAAAGAAAAGATAAGAATTCTCTCCAAATTTCTTAATTTTGGACGGGAATTCACATGATCAAAATTTTCTTGCTAATTCTCGCCGGAAGAGAATTTCCGCGCTTCCTTTGTTGGTTCCAATCAGCGGATTTGGAAAAAAAAGTGAAATCCGTTTCCATTTCCGATCAGATCCTTAAAAAAAATGCTAACATGGACAAAGTTCTAATTCCCTAAAACGAGGTTCTATACACTAGTTTCTCCTTTCACAATCTAACTTAGCTAATAGGTCTTTCAGTATAGAAGGGCAGCTTTCCATGAGATGGCTGAATTCATTTGATGCCATTACAGCTTGCAATTTCTCCCGAGATGCGATGAAGTCTAAGCAGATCTCTTTCAGCTGCTCACAGTTATGCTGCTCAGCCAACACCAAGGTAGTTGCGGCTGTCTCAACATCAAGGTTAGCACTCAATATCTCTTCACAAATCAGCTTCAGCCTCTCCAATCTGTACCGATCAGCAGCTACCAGTAAATGCTGAGACATTTCAATGGATAAGTCCTTCCGATCCGGCAGACTGTCAGTGTACACAAAGTGGAGCATGAGTCTAAAAACATCTGGCTTCATATCTTCAATCTTTATGCATTGAGATTTGCTGTCAATCATCGGGCCGAAAAATTGTGCCCTGAAAACTGGTGAGCGCATTGCTAGTACTTCTTTGTGTGCAGTGATCATTTCTTCACTCACTTGGAATGCCACGTCAGCCCCTTCTCCAGTCTTCCAAAGTTGGGTGAAATGCACATATTTGGCAGACCAGGAGAAGTCGGATGCGGGCACCTGAATTATTTTAGTTGTCGTGTCCACACAAAATGGTTTTACCAATTGTGCATTGAACTTGAGCATGAAGGAGTCCTCTACCAGATACTTTGACTCGAATTCTGACCACCTCATGAGATGTTCGACGCAAACAGCATCTCCCTGTTTTAAAAGATTTCCGCCTGACTTATAAGTTATCGAAACTCCTTCCGAATATCTCTCACTTTGCTGAACGAGGCTGAATTCAACCTCTAAATGCATTGATGTTATGGTCTCGGTCAATAGCGAGACACATAGCGTCATAAGTACGTAGGATGTGGAGAAACTGACGGCCCAACGGTGACCAGCAAGGTCGAATGTTGCAACCACCGGCTGATTTTTTTTTGGTGGGGCACGTCTGATTAGGGAGAAACCAATAATCTTGAGAGAAAATGATTTGGTAAACGTCTCCATTTGGCAGACCATGTCAGCAAATCGAGATCCTGTGTCGCGCGGCACGCGTACAGCGCACCGTGTGGGCCGTCTGATGGATAAAGGAGCCCCGTGAATAATACCAGATTGATAGGCCCGAAAAAAATGAACCGCCCGATCAAAATCGAACGGCTCGTCGAGGTGCGCTACACGCGTGCCGCGCGACACAGGATCCGGGTCCCATGTCAGCTTCCTTACTGGCCATACTCTATTGTTATGTCCATAGATTGTAAAAAGAAAAAAAAAAAAAGTTAGTACAAAAGAATGATGATGTTGATTCGGAATTGTTTACGGGCGACATCTCAGCTAAATTTTTTTTTTTTGACGTTTCTTGTTTCTTTATTTATATTCTTCTTTTATTTAATTTTTTTTATTTTTTTATTTTTATTTTTTGGTAGGACGTTCTTCCAATAACATGTTTAATTTCATACTCCTTGTTTTGATCAGCAGGAATGAGGGACCTAGGGAAGGTAGAGGAAGAGTTGGATTTCCTTTTTCGCTCGTTGAAACTTTGAAACGCCATAAATTAAAAAAGGACATATTTGAGCAGATAAAAGAGAAGAAAACCGACCTCTTGCAAAACTTAATAATAGTCTTCGAGCTATTCCCGGTGAGAGAAGAGAAAAGAAAGCAGCTTGCCTAGAAGTTTGATTGTAAGATGGAAAAAAAAAAGTATAAACATAGCTGGACAATTTAAAAGGAGGTTAAGTATAGAATTTAATCTTAAGATAGATAAAATTTTTTTACAAAAAACTGTTCATTCAATATATATATATATACTAGCATAAGATGCCCTCATACGTGGGCAAATAAAAAAATAAAATAATGTTAGACAATAAAAATATGTTTCTTAATTTACCATCGATACAAATTGATATGTTATTCAATTGTTTCTATATTAGATGGAAAACCAATCAAATCCAAAGAAAATTTTTTTCCTTCTGTGCAGCAATTAAAAACCGAGATAATTCTTTCCTTGTGTGCGCATAGAGATGTGTTGAGACAGATCTAACCATACATTTACAGATCAACGGTATAAAAATTGTTAACAAAAATTGTTGCGACCTTTCTCTAGGTGCATTTATAAGTAGTAGAGATATATATAGAGATTGGCTAGAGTGCCATCGATGGCACAGACCTCTCTGTGCCATCCATTTTATATCCGTTCGATTCTTTAATAATCGTGCTAGCGATCCAGATATGAGGTTCAGATTGAGAGCGCTGGGCAGACACGAGTTTTAAGTTATTTATATAGTCTGGAATATAATTTTGGTCTTATTTATTCAAAATATATATTGAAAATATGTATATAATTGCAAATAAAACTTATTCTATATATCGTTTGAGAATTTCAACTAATTCTGAATTCGTTTATAGTAATTTGATCATAATAATCTAATTGTAAACTGTTTATATGGTATAGAATGTGATTGAGATCTTACTGTTGAGCTAAACAATTTATTTCCATTATTTGCCGATTTGCAAAACAACACTTTTTCTTCTAACATCTCATTTTAAGTGATTTATAGATAAATTATTTGAAGATTTGCTCAAGACAGACGTTGAACAAGCTAAGACGTTTTTGGAGATGTAGTTAGACTATTTAAGTTGTTAAAAATAAGTTTTGTAAGTGTCTAAACTCATCTCAATCAATTTGCTGGCTTTTTGCTCAGTTTCTGGAGGTATGCGTCATATAACGCATTTTTCCGTCACACAACGTACCAGTTCCAGCAAAATTCTGAGTTGCCACTGTGATCCGTTGTACAACGCATCATAGTGTTGCTTAACGCAACTCAAGCACGTTGTATAACGCCACATTCCGTTGTACAACGCTGAGTTTCGTCTTCTTTAGAATTAGACGTTGCATAACGTATACGTGCGTTGTGCAACGCACTAGTTCATTTTCCCTGACTCGCTGGAATATTTTTTCCAAAAATCTGCTTTTCTTTTATACGTTGTGTAACGCAGTTAAGTGTTATGTAACGCAGTGCTCAAAACGCTGTTTAACGGTCCTTTACGTTGTATAACGTGTAGGTCCGTTCTAACGTGTGTCAGTGACCGTTTGAATTTTCTCAGGTTGCGTCGCATAACGGCTCTCTTGCGTTGTGTAACGCATGACTTGCTCAAACGGCTATTTTATCCGTTGAAATCAGTTTTGTCTTATTATACGGATCACTGATACGTTGTATAACGCATAGTTGTGTTGTACAACGCAAGGGAGTTTCTTTAACTGTTTTGGAGCTCTTGACGCCCTCTATATATATGAGGCCTTTTGAAACTTGTTTGACTGATCCAAACTCTTGCAAAAATCCCTGTCTAAGAGCTCTAAACAACTCTCCTTGCTACCCTCACTATTTGAGCACCTTTTTAGCAAAATTATTGAGATTAGTTAGCATCAATCAAACCCAAGTTACTACCTTGCTAGATCTTTGAGTGTTTTGATTGAGAGCATCATTCTTGAGTTGTACTTGGATTCTAGAGGTTAGGCCGATCCACCTCGAGTGTCATTGTGACGAGACGATTCGGTTCGAAGTTGTAGACACGTTCTTTGTGGAATTGAACGGAGCGCACCCTTTGGTGGTTGCGAAACTCCCGGAGACGTACGACTAAAGCTAGCCATTCATCTAGCGTGTCGGAACTCCGTAATCATATTGCGTGTCATTTTCTCTTACTCTTTTCTTTTGATTTACTTGTTTTGTTATTGTTTGTGTGAACCAAAATTGTTTGTACCTTTCCGCAAAATTGACCAAACCGGTTTACTACTTGTTTTTGTGCCTATTCACCCCCCTCTAGGCCGTACTTAGGGACAACAAAGTGGTATCAGAGCAGGGGTTACTTAGATTAAGACCAACTTAATTGTGTAACCTTAGTTTCCAATGGCTTCGAGGGTTATAGAAAAACCGGAAAAATTTGGTTCCGCTTGCAAAAACTTCTCTTATTGGAAAAGATGTATGGTTGTCTACCTTAGACTAATTGACCTATGGGATGTTGTGGAAAAAGGATATACTCCAAAGTATGTCGAGAATGTTGAAACCAATGAGTCCAAGCTTGAGAGTACCAAGAATGACAATGCCGTAAATGTCTTGCTTAACTCGGTTCATGAGTCCGTTTCACCTATATTTGGTAGTTCCTCTATTGCTCATGATATGTGGGTCTCTCTTTTGAACCGTTATGAGGGAAATTCTCTAATTAAGAACTCCCGTCAATATGAGATGGAGTCTAAATTAGACAAATTCCGCATAAAGGAAAATGAACCCATCGAGGAGATGTATACCCGGTTTATACAACTTCTCGATGAGTTCACTAACATTGGAGAGACTCCTACTAACAATCGGGTTATAGGTGTTTTACTTAGGTCCGTGGAGACAAGACCGGGTTTCGACAATCTAGTCTCCAACCTTGAGACTCAACAACGATCTCACAACAATCTCACTCCCGAGATCATCTACACTCACCTTCGATGTGTAGAAGAGAAACTCAAGCAACAAGGGAAGTTGAAATATGATGGCAAATCAATAGCATTGTCGGCAAGTGATGACAAGGAGTCACCCTCCAAGAACCGCCACAATGACAACCATCAAGGGAGAAACCGCAACTCAAATGACAAGCTCAAGGGCATAGCCGACCTTGATGAAGATAAGCAAGGAGCCATTCTCTCAAAGATGTTTCGAGCTATCATGGTCTTTGAGGGAAAGTTCAACAAAGAAAGGCTTGAGAATGATGAGCGTGCTCTTTGCTTTGTGTGCCAAAAAGAAGGGCATACAATGTACTCTTGCTTCAAACTCTTCCCACACTTAAAGAGAGATAAGGAAGATGGAGGCAAGAGAAGAAGCGATGGCCGATACAAGTCCAAGAAAGGACAATTCAAGAGCAAAAGAAAGAATGAGAAGGCCATGCAAGCCACTTGGGACAATGACTCCGACTCAAGCTCCTCCGGCCAATCCGACTCGGAGTCCGAATTCGACTTCGACAACCTTGCTCTTGTGGCTAATGTGGTGATGCCGGTGGATGATGATTTAGATGACTTGGTGAAGGAAGCATTCAATGAATTCAATCAAGGGAAGATCTATGTGCATCCCTTGAGCAAGGCAACCATCGACTCAACCGCCTCAACCTCTATTCAAGTCTTAACACCAACTCAAGAGGAGTTGCCAAAGGTTACCATTGAGGTACCTAAGGTAACCAATGAGGTATATCTAAACTCATCTCTAGATAGTGATAGTAATTGTGACCATGGAGATGACCTATTCTTGGATGATGACTCAAACTCTAAATTTGATAGGTTGAATGATTATCTTGATGAGTCCCTTAAGACTATCGATAGTCAAAAAGGGGAGATTAACCGTTTGATGGTTAAGGTCCATGACCTAGAGTCTTTGGTGAGTAAGTACAAAGGTATGATTGAGAGTTTTGAAAACCAAAAACTTGTGAAAAATGTCAAGCTCATTTGAGTGAGATAAAAACTTTGAAAAACGAGGAAAGGGCTTCAAGCTCATCTAATGCTCCTTGTAGCACTAAGATGGATCTTGACAAAATGTTTGTGGGGCAAAAGCCAAACGACAAGTCGGGGCTTGGTTACAAAAAGAGGAATCAATTCTCCTTTGTGCCAAGGCACTCATCTAGCCTAAAGAAAAATGAAAGGCATTCTCAAAATAGCACCAACTTTAGGAAACCACACGGGAAAGGGAAAATGAATTTCAATGGTCCTAAAAAGGATTTCAATGGTGCCCAAAAGAATTTCAAAGGTGGTCAAAAGAATTTTGGGGACACTCAAAAGAATTTTCAAAACAATCGGGATGTAAAGGTTGTTCAAAATGAATTGTATTTCAAAGGTCCCGATGGGTGTTTTCATCGTTTCATAAAAGGGGGAAATATGAATAACAACACTCACAATAGGAAGCCTAGAACCCAAAATAGACCTCAAAGAAATGAGGGAAATTACAATGCCTTTCAACACAAAAACTCCAATTTTCAAAAACCGAATTTAAATAACTCTCAATCACAATCTTTCTCTAATGATCCAAAGATAAGGGCCATGGAACTTAGACATCACTTTGAGACCCATTTTGTTAGGGATAGTACTCAATTGAACAAGCCAACTAAAGCTTGTTGCAATTATTGTGGTAAGGATGGTCACATCTCACTAGAGTGCAAATTTAGGAATGCAAATACCACATCCGGTTCACCAAGTGTGATTTGGGTTCCTAAAGTTGTCTCAACCATCGCTTCATCTAGTGGGAGCGATTCTAGTGAGGCTTGAGTAGCCATACCTTCTCCCCCGATCCTTTTAGCCATATTCTAAGGGGGAGGTGTGTGCAAGAATATTGTTAGTTGTTTGTCTCTAACTAATATATATTCTTGTAGGTGTGTTTGTTATCATCATTCAAGAAGAGTGCTTGGATCATAGATAGTGGTTGTTCACATCACATGACCGGTGATGAATCTTGCTTCAAGACACTTGAACCTTTTGATGGTGGTGAGGTTACTTTTGGTAGTGATAGTAGAAAGAGCTCTATTATTGGTATAGGCTCGGTTGGTAACCAAAACCTAACGGTCTCAAATGTTTACCTTGTTGACGGGCTTAACTACAACCTTTTAAGTGTTAGTGGTTTATGTGATGCGGGATTTTATGTGAAGTTTGATAGCACTTCTTGCTATTTGTATCAAACCTTGGATAATTCTCTTGTGTACACGGGCAAAAGAAAAATAGATGTCTATTATCTAAACTTTGATCACTTTACAATTGGTGAACAATGCTTTAGTGCCATAACATCCGGTTCTTGGTTATGACATAGAAGACTTGGTCACGTTTCAATTGACTCAATGAAGAAACTTGTCCAACTCAATCTTGTCCGTGGACTTCCATCATATAAACTTGACCTAAATGGCTTGTGTGAAGCTTGTATGAAGGGTAAACAAGTTAAGTCTAGTTTCAAAACCAAAGAAGTCATGTCTACCAACCAACCGTTACAACTTCTCCATATGGACTTGTTTGGACCTATTAGTGTTCTAAGTATTAGTAAAAAGAGGTACGTGTTTGTTGTGGTAGATGACTTTAGTCGCTTTACTTGGGTTTTCTTTCTTGCTCACAAGGAAGAAGCATTTGACCATTTTGTCAAATTTTGTAATCGTGTGGAAAATGAAAAGGGTTTAAAGATCTCTATAATACGTAGTGATCATGGAAGGGAATTTGAAAATGCAAAATTTGATGAGTTGTGCATAGAAAGAGGATATAAACAAGAGTTTTCCGCTCCACGCACTCCCCAACAAAATGGTGTAGTGGAGAGGAAAAACCGAACTCTTCAAGAGTTGGCACGCACTATGCTACATGAATTTGCCGTACCCAAATTCCTTTGGGCCGAAGCGGTAAATACGGCATGTCATGTAGTAAACCGTGCATGCATTCGTTCCAAGTTAAAGAAAACCCCCTTTGAATTGTGGTTTGGTAGAACTCCCAATATATCCTATTTCCGTGTTTTTGGTTCCAAATGCTTTGTCCTTGATGAGACCCCTAAAGTAACCAAGTTTGATGCCAAGTCCACCACCGGTATCTTTGTTGGTTACTCTAGCACGAGTAAAGCGTATAGAGTTTATTTGCCTTCTTCACGGATAGTAGTGGAATCCGTGAATGTCAAGTTTGATGAAAATGCTAATAAAAAAGCCAAGGAAGGTATTTCTAGTGTAGGTGCACAAGGTGAGATGCAAGCTCAAGAGGAAGCTCAATCACAAGACATTGAGTTCCAACCTAATCAAAGTCAACCACCGGTGATTATTGAGAAACCTCTAACTCGCATGGATGACAATTTGATAGGGGGAGCCAATCATGAGGAAAATTCAAATAGTGAAAATCAAGATGACACTCCTCATAATGAGCCTCAACAAGATTCTCAACCGGGCTATGAGCCTCCCGAAATGCTTAGAGAAGTTTCCTCTCATCCTCTTTCTAATGTTATTGGTGATCCTAGGGAAGGTGTTAGGACTAGATCGGGTTTAAGCCATATGATTGCTCATTGTGCCTTTGTTTCTCAACTTGAACCAAAAACCTTTAAAGAGGCCAATGTTGACCCAAATTGGATTTTTGCCATGCAAGAAGAGTTGAACCAATTTGAACGAAACCAAGTTTGGGAACTTGTTCCTTTACCAAGTGGTAAGCAAGTTATTGGTACCAAATGGGTGTTTAGGAATAAGTTAGATGAGTATGGTAATGTGGTTAGAAACAAAGCCCGTTTAGTAGCTCAAGGTTACAAGCAACAAGAAGGTATAAACTTTGAGGAGACCTTTGCACCCGTTGCTCGACTTGAATCCATTAGAATGCTCTTGGCTTTTGCCGCTAACAAAGGCTTTACCCTATTCCAAATGGATGTCAAGAGTGCTTTTCTCAATGGATGGATAGAAGAGGAAGTGTTTGTTCAACAACCTCCCGGTTTTGTTGACCATTTTAAGCCGGACCATGTGTTTAAGCTTCACAAAGCTTTGTATGGTTTGAAACAAGCACCTAGAGTTTGGTATGGTAGACAAACCGAACTTGACTTGGTAGGGTATACCGATGCAGACTTTGCCGGTGACCGTTTGGACTGTAAGAGTACTAGTGGAACTTGCCAATTTCTTGGTGGTTCATTGGTCTCTTGGTCTAGCCGCAAACAAACCTCGGTTGCCCTCTCAACCGCGGAAGCCGAGTATGTAGCGGCCGGTAGTTGTTGTACCCAAATCCTTTGGATGATGCAAACTCTTAGGGATTATGAATTAGTTTTCCAAAAGGTACCAATCTTGTGTGACAACACTAGTGCCATCCTTATTTCCAAGAATCCGATTTTGCACTCTAGAACCAAGCACATAGAAATTCGACATCATTTTATCCGTGATCATGTTGAGAAAGGCGACGTTGAGTTGATTCATGTCGATACTAAAGATCAAATTGCCGACATTTTCACCAAGCCTTTGCCAACTCAACAACATATTGAACTTAGGTTCAAATTAGGTATGCTTGAACTCAAAGATTAATTTTCTTGCATATCATGTGTGTTTGAACTTTTGTCTATCTTTTTTGGTTGATTCGACTTGATTTTGATAAAATTTGAGTTGATTTATGGGTTCTTCTCTGTTTACTGGTCTGAAAACTGGTTTTTGACTGGTGCGTTATATGACGCAATCTTCCGTTGTATAACGCAAAGCTATTGAAAAATCGTTCTTTTAAATTCTCTTGTAAACGTTATATAACGCTTACGAACGTTGTACAACGTACGGGTAACGTTTTACAACGTTAATCGACGTTATACAACGTACTGTTTTGATTCTGTCTTTTTTCTTCTTTACGTTGTATAACGTATGCATAAGTTGCTTAACGTGTGTTTGAATTTACTGTTTTCTTTTGGATTTGTTTCCTGCGTTATATAACGCTTTGTTGCGTCATACAACGCGAAGTCGCATTTTTGGCCTGACGCCTCTTCTTCCTCCTCCTTTCTTCTCCACCCGACCTTTCACCATCCTCTCTCTCTATTTCTGCTCTCTCACACCCCTTCACTATCTCTTCTCATTACTCTCTCCACTCTCACACCCTTTTCTCAATCTAAAACCACCAAACTACTCCTCTCTCTCTTCTCTCTCCTCTCCACCCAACAACATCCTCTCTCTCTCTCTCTCTTTCACTCTCTCCCTCAAAACCCTAGATTCGAATCTTTCAAGTTTTTGCTTATTTCTTCGCGTTTTGGCTGTGGCTTCTTCCTCTCCTCGAGTTTTTATCGCTTTTCTCAAGTTTTTCTTCACCATGCCACCAAAGGAAAAGAACACCACCTATACCAAGAGAACCCGTACCGGTATGAAGAGTACCGCTACCTCCTCCTCGGTTCCTCCTATTCCTTCCTCCCAAGCCGAAACCGAACCCATGCCTATGGACATTCAACCCGCTCAATCGGGTGTCAATTGGCGACTTGAAAGTGACAACCGTTTCCTCTTCTCCTCGGATGACAAGTTCCGATATTTCAACTCTCTCATTTCTCAAAACCGGGGGCTCACCGAGTGCTTCTACTTCAAACAAAGCCCCGATGAAGACACTTATAAGATCGCCGAGTACGAGTGGGTTAGACTTCAACCATATCTTGACTTTTGGCAAATTCCCGGGCTTCTCTCTTGCAACCAACCGTATGTGCCGGATTTGGTAAAGTTTTTCTATGCAAATTCTGAAATTGGTTTCACCAAGGGCATAAATGATTACAATGTTCCTTTCATCCTTTCCTATGTTTGTGGCAAACCAATTAAAATTACCATAGAACGGCTTTGTGCCGAATTTGGGTTAAAGGATGACGGTTATTACTATTATGTCCATTCCGAATGGCCCGCTGAAAATGATGGCATTGAAACCTTTTGAGAAATACCATGAATGGTTCTATTGTTGGCAAGCTTTTGATCTTGCTCACTTCTCCGCAACCGAGCTTCCCGCCTATCATCGGTTCCTCTTCTTGATAATCAACAACATCATCGCTCCCAAGAAGACTATCAAGACCAATGTGGAGAAAAGAGAAGTGTTCATGTTACGATCCGTACTTGAACAAAAACTCAAACTAAGCATTCCCTACATCATTCTCTCTCACATGGCCAAAGCCAAGAAATCCAACAAAATGGCACTTCCCTATGGTCACTTAATTTGCCATATGTTGGCCAAGGATGGTGTTGATCTCAACTTACCCTTATGGGGTGAGCCATTGAAGGAGGCCGACATCGAGAATCCTAAGAATATCCTACATGTTCTCAAGTCCACGGGATGGCATCTCACCGCCGACAACCATCTCATCACTCATCCAACCGACAAGCGCAACCAATGGCTTCTTGCGCCCGGTGCCAAGCCAAACCAATATGCTCCCGTTGGTCAAGAACCAACCTCCACTCGACCTAGTGGCTCTCACTCAAGTGGCCAAGTCGGGATGAACCCGGAACTTCAAGCCTATCTTGATGCTAAGTTTGCAGCGCTCAACACTACTCTTGAGGCAAACTTTGAGGGTATTACCACTACTCTTCAATCCTATGGGACTAGGATTGGAAACCTTGAGCAAGGGTTTGAGACGTGGCAACAAGAGGAAGTTCGGTACCGTGACCACACAAACAAGTGCATTGGCAAGCTCACTACGGATGTGCAAAAGTTTTGGAGCGCCATGGAGACCTAGCACAAGGATATCATGAGTGCCATCAACAAGGAGAATGATGAGGATGATTGAAGTTCATGACCCGTACCCTTAGCCATACCGTGACCTAGCCTTTACCTTTTCTTTCTCTCTTTTGTTCTTGGTTGGATTGCGTAGTTACTTATGATTTTATCTTCATGGATTTTAATTATGCGTGCTTGTTTTATCTTTTGGATGTTTACTAGTATGTATTGTGTGCTTGAACTTGCCTTTTATTTTATGATACTTTGTTGGCTTTGCTTTATCTCTCTTTGTGCATGCATATTGTTCATTTTTTTATATATATACAAATAGGTTAATTGTCTATGGACCTCACTCCCTCTAAAACCTTGGTTTATAGTGCAAATTTACTTTAGAAAGGGGGAGTATTTTAATTGTGTTTGGTTAAACTTAGCGGTATAGGGTTTGACCACAATTTGTCCCTTTTCCCTTCTTGCAAAAAGGGGGAGAAGTTTGAAGTAAAGGCACGTGCTTATTTGGCTCCTCCCTATGCCTTACTTCATTGTTGTTTTGCAATTCGGCAAAAGGGGGAGATTGTTGAGCTAAACAATTTATTTCCATTATTTGCCGATTTGCAAAACAACACTTTTTCTTCTAACATCTCATTTTAAGTGATTTATAGATAAATTATTTGAAGATTTGCTCAAGACAGACGTTGAACAAGCTAAGACGTTTTTGGAGATGTAGTTAGACTATTTAAGTTGTTAAAAATAAGTTTTGTAAGTGTCTAAACTCATCTCAATCAATTTGCTGGCTTTTTGCTCAGTTTCTGGAGGTATGCGTCATATAACGCATTTTTCCGTCACACAACGTACCAGTTCCAGCAAAATTCTGAGTTGCCACTGTGATCCGTTGTACAACGCATCATAGTGTTGCTTAACGCAACTCAAACACGTTGTATAACGCCACATTCCGTTGTACAACGCTGAGTTTCGTCTTCTTTAGAATTAGACGTTGCATAACGTATACGTGCGTTGTGCAACGCACTAGTTCATTTTCCCTGACTCGCTGGAACATTTTTTCCAAAAATCTGCTTTTTTTTTATACGTTGTGTAACGCAGTTAAGTGTTATGTAACGCAGTGCTCAAAACGCTGTTTAACGGTCCTTTACGTTGTATAACGTGTAGGTCCGTTCTAACGTGTGTCAGTGACCGTTTGAATTTTCTCAGGTTGCGTCGCATAACGGCTCTCTTGCGTTGTGTAACGCATGACTTGCTCAAACGGCTATTTTATCCGTTGAAATCAGTTTTGTCTTATTATAACGGATCACTGATACGTTGTATAATGCATAGTTGTGTTGTACAACGCAAGGGAGTTTCTTTAACTGTTTTGGAGCTCTTGACGCCCTCTATATATATGAGGCCTTTTGAAACTTGTTTGACTGATCCAAACTCTTGCAAAAATCCCTGTCTAAGAGCTCTAAACAACTCTCCTTGCTACCCTCACTATTTGAGCACCTTTTTAGCAAAATTATTGAGATTAGTTAGCATCAATCAAACCCAAGTTACTACCTTGCTAGATCTTTGAGTGTTTTGATTGAGAGCATCATTCTTGAGTTGTACTTGGATTCTAGAGGTTAGGCCGATCCACCTCGAGTGTCATTGTGACGAGGCGATTCGGTTCGAAGTTGTAGACACGTTCTTTGTGGAATTGAACGGAGCGCACCCTTTGGTGGTTGCGAAACTCCCGGAGACGTACGACTAAAGCTAGCCATTCATCTAGCGTGTCGGAACTCCGTAATCATATTGCGTGTCATTTTCTCTTACTCTTTTCTTTTGATTTACTTGTTTTGTTATTGTTTGTGTGAACCAAAATTGTTTGTACCTTTCCGCAAAATTGACCAAACCGGTTTACTACTTGTTTTTGTGCCTATTCACCCCCCTCTAGGCCGTACTTAGGGACAACACTTACTTATTAATAAAATATTGGATTATACATAGCAATTACGCATATAATTTTCAAATAATGCATATTCTGAGCTTCATTTGAGTTTTTCAAGTGATTATGCTTTCATTCTAATTCATTTGTCAGAATAATCTATATTTAAGTGTTTTATAGTCTAGAATATAATTGAGATCTTACTTATTCAATGTTGCAATTTATATTGAAAATACGCATATAAAGTTCAAATAATGATTATTCTGTGTATCGTTTGGGAATTTCAAGCAATTCTTGATTCGTTAAAATAATTTGATCACAATAATCTATATTTAAGCTCTTTATATGGTCGAGAATATGAATCATATCTTATTTAAATTAGTTATTACCTTAACTATAAAATTTGGCTCCTAATAGTTAGCTCTATAATACTTGTCTCGTTATCTTGTCAAAACTTTTAATGTAGAATTAGAGTAATAATATGTTGTAGCATGTCCTTTTTTTTCAGAAATAATTTGTTATAGCCTTATAGGGCTTTGTTTATTTATTTATTTCCTTTTTTTTGTGTTTTTTCTTGTTTTGGATTTCGATTTGTTCTCATTTCAAATTGTTGTGTCACAACAATAAAATTATGATCACATCTGAATAAAATTAGGATTAGTTGTTCAAAAAAAAATGTTGTTTTTGGATAAGAAAATTATTTTTAAGTGGTTCTCAATCTTAAATAAATTTTTAACCAGGATGCATTTGGATCATTTTTAAATCTAGATTAAAACGTTAGTTGGCGTAAAAGTTTAAAATCCAAAATAAAACATGATCCAAACACATTCGGATAAATATTTATTCCAAATTGAGTATTACTTAGAAATAACACAATTGATCTAAAAAAAATTATTCTCAATTATCTAACAATTAATTTTTTTTATTTAGATAAACTAATCTTAATTTTATTCTAGCCAACGCACCAAAGAAGTTACACACAGGTTGTCACATCCCGTCCTTGAATATGACAACTCCCGACACGATAACACAAAATTAGTATTATCGTAAGGCTTTAATTCAATCTTAACCTAATATTGACGTCCAATTTTTTTTTTATATAAAAGTATTTTAATGTGTTAATATGTGATTTGAAACATAGCAAAGCAAATCACAAGCATAAGAAATCCATGACAACTCCGCAACTAGCACACTAACATATAAAATACATATGCTACACTGTCACATCATCATCAGTACTCGGCACACACATAACAAAGGACCACAGACCCTGAGAATGGACACTCTATATATAACACTTAGTATAGCTCACATATACACAAAGTCTAGACTAGTGTACCAAAATTTAAGTCCATCTCAACCACCAAACAAATCCTAGCAAGTCTCAAAATACACACAAACACACACTACTCCAAGATGATCCCCTCATCATCAGAGTCACTGACTACTATCACTGGGGTGAGAGGTAACGAAGGCTCTAGAACTGGAGGTGGAGCAGGCGCAGGAGCTGGAGGAGGAGTACACTCGAGATAAAAATATACACCGTCAGGAGACATAGAAACATGGTACGTAAGGGAAGTGTGCATATGAGGAACAAAAGTATGAAGATGAACGTGCGAGCCATCAATCACAAAGAGCGGAGGACCCCTCAGTGGCCTGTGCGTACCCTGGAACCCCCAACCAATCGAGGTACATGCAAAACAAACGGAGTGAGAATAAATTCTCAGTGCGGGTTTTAGTTCCAGACGTGGATTTCTAATTGAAATCTAAGTCCGGAATAAATCCTGTAAAAATAATATAAATAATATAATAAATAAGTAAATAATTAATTAAATGAATTTAAGAAAGATTGTACTTAAAATATAATGCAATGTAACTATCTAATAACCTACCGTGCAACGAAGTAAGACTGGACCTATCAGCACCATCTGTATAATACATGCACAACATATAAGTCAGGAAAATCAATAAAGTCTGATCCGTCAAATCATAAGTCATATAAAGATAATCAAATACACACTCAGATCTCCCAACTCAACTAGTATGAGCAGGCGGAGAGAGATCTTCCCTGGACAGGGCAGGCGGTAGAGATTTAAAAATCCCAGACCCTGACAGGCGGTAGGGATTCCATATCCGTATAGTACTATCGAACTGGCCAAAGCCGGTGGCCGACCGACTTTGGAGAGTGGTTTAATTTCTTTTAAATTCAGTCAATCATCATTAACTTCACAAAACTTTCAAAATTCATTATGACAGGCAATATCTATTTATTGAACCGATACAATGCAGTTCAATTAGCCAAAAGATAATCAAACTTGCCTGACTAACAACTTTCAAATTTCCAATAATGGAGACTTAATTCAACATGATATATTTATTTGAGTTGTAATATCTGTTCCTAAAACTAGTATGATTGATAATTAACGCATCCAAATCGATTTCCAACATGCTATGCACTAATTAAAAATTACCGAACTATAATTTCTATAGATATCCACGTTCCGCACCTTTATCGGTATCCGCTTCCGCTGCTGTCCAATTCCATGTAAAATTAAAAACCGTTGAGAATCAACTAACGGTTTCAAATAATTATTTATCTAACTTAGAAACTCAGATTCCCTTGTACCCCACTAAAATCCTTAAGTTAATTGGTTAAACTAAATGATATCATTTATAGTAATTGCTTGTGTTTTCAATAGTTCTTTATATTTTATTTATTATCCAATTCATTCTTTATTAATTACTTTGTTATGATTTAATAGATTTATATTTATATTTTCTATTATTATTATTCTAGTTATTATTTTTATTTAATTTAAATTAATTAATTTTTTTTATATATATGTAAATATTAAATATATATATATATTAATTACGAAAATTAAATTTTTAGAAAAAAAAATTCTTTTCTTTTCTTTTCAAATTAATTGTATTTTAGATTAGTTAATTTTATTTAAATTAATTTTATTTAAATTAGTTTTATTTAAATTAATTTTATTCGAATTTAATTTTTATTAATGTTTTTAAACTTATAAATTAAATTATGAAATAAATATAAAAGAAAATTATAAACATTAAACTCAAAATAAATTATAAAACATGAAATATTAAAATTCAAAATTAATTGTTTTAATTGTTGGGATCAGAAAGTCGGTGATTTTGTATCTGTTCTAGATTCACTCGGACTATTCTCAACATCTCCCGAAACCGACTAATTAAAGGTATACCCAAACGTATTGTTGGCCATTCCTTTAATTATTTTATTTATTAAGCCACATTAGTTTTAACTTAATCATAGATTAAGTTTATTAATAAGTAAATTATTAAATCTAATTAAATTAGAATTAAGTTTATATATATCGGGCCAACATCTCAAAAAATTTTTTTCGCACTGGGCCAACAGAGAGACAAGCCCAAGCTCCCTCTTTTTTTTTTCCCCTTTCTTTCCAGCGAAGCCCACGAAAACCAGCCCAAAAAGGCGAACCGACTGAGCCAGGTCAAACTGATCCATTTGACCTGAGCCAGTCCTAACGGATCCAAGTCAGTTTCCGACAAAGTCCGACAAGCACAGAGACCCGACCCAATAACTCAGCGGAAATCTTTCCGACAAAACCTCAGATCATTTTATTTCACAACCAGGCCCTTTTAATTTATATTTAGGTCATTTTCTTCACATTTAGGTCCTTTTTCTCTCACGAACAGGTCCTTAGACCCAAAAATTTCTCACAAACCAGTCCCTAAGCACAGTCAGAACACCAGAACCATACCAGAATGGGTACCAGTGGTACAAAAACTGGTACCACACCTCACAGTGCCTGCAAACAACATCGCAAACACCCCTCAACAACAACTTCATCACAACATCGAAGATAAAACCCAAAAATCAAAGTAAAGTATCAACCCGAATGCCTCTACCCCAAAAATCGAAGTTGCAATCAAATTTACAGCAAAAACCTACATTCCCTAACTCAAATTCATCTCCACAAAGCATTTAAGATGTTCATCTTGTTGGAGTTATGTCCTAGAAGCCAATCATTTTGGTTACTTTTATGGTTTATGTTATTGATGATATTTTATCATTTGTTCCTTGATTTGTTTATTGATAGATCATTCAGGTTGAGGATCTGAATTGTAGATCTCTATAATTCATTTATTCTTAAATGACAATAATAAATCAAAAGGTGTCCATAATCTTGATAATTAACAAGGAACATTAATTATCAAATAAGATTAGTATGCAAGTTAAGCGATGATTGAGTTCTACAAATCATAGGTAAGGAGTTACCAACTTAATTGCATATGTATATGTTATAGAACATAGTACAGGACTTGACCCAATGAAATAAACATTTGGATTGTGTTAAGTGTCATTGTTTATTTCATATTAGTTTGATTCTAAGTTTGAGATGCTCATCTTTTCCACATGAGGATAGGTTCAATAAATATCGTCTAACGTTGATTCCTGACAAAGGCTGCTATAAGGACTTTATTTATGTTCTCTTGAATTGTGCGGGGAAAAATTGTTCATCAAGAAAACCGTATGTCCCTCATTAATATACTTAATGAGTGATGATATCTGTTTGGGCCCCTTGATGGAGTTTGCATTGTTTGGCCAACTTGTACAATCAACTCTAGATCAAGAAATGTATAATCTGCAAGAATGACACATTCCTATCTTGGATTATACAAGGATATCATGTGACATAAGAATCAGACAAAGAAATACTAATATTTCTTATGCAGGATTGAGATTTTGTAACGGTACATTATTTATGCGAATTGGAAATCATAACGTGTTGCTAGATACCGCTTATGATTATTGGAAATAAATGATGATTTATTATCCATGGCCGACATAACATAAATCCTCAAAAGGGTCGCACAAATAAGATATTGACCACACGTGCATTAATTTATTTATATTGGAGAATACGAAACATGATAAGTTGATTAATTAATTATATGTTGTTATGAACCATAATAATTAATTATATCAAATGGATCATGTTAGAAATAATTTAATGCATAAAGCTCTTCAAGAATTAATTATTAATAAGTTAATAATTAATTATATTCAACACATATAATTACTAGAATTATATTGAGCTAATGGGTTTTATTTAATTAGTAAATTAAAAGCCCAAATTAAAGAGAATTAAAGGGGATTCATTAATTGGTGAATTAATGAATAAAGATCTTTTATTGAGATGGCCCAAGAAAGCCTATTAGGTGACCTCTTAGGGTGGATGACATACTTGTAAATAGCTACAAGTGTGGATGAGAGATGGGTGGTCTATAAATAGGAGGTCCTTTTAGAGAGCAAACCCTAGCCACCACATTCTCTCTTCCTCTTCTCCCATGCGCCATCTCTCCCTCTCATTCTCTCTTGAGCTCATGTGTTGAGCACCCCTATCTCATCTCTCTTCCTCCATTAAAATAGTTTAATAGAAAGAGAAACTTGGATTTGAAAAAGGGAGAGCTTGGACTTGAGAGAAACTAGCATCTCTCTCAAGTCGTGGTTGCTATCTTTAGTGGGCTAGATGCGATCAAGGTGGTGGAGGCAAGGCGCGAGCACGCCACCTACTCCTACCATTGGATCTAAACCTCCTTGATACGATTTAAGGAGAGGTAATGGTTCAATCCCTTTTCTCATGATATGTGAATGCTTTAGCACTAGATCCTTGTCTTGCTTGATGTTTAATGGAGATTAATTAGTTGTAATTGATCCAAAAATTTAAAATTGAGCACTTCTTAACAGTGGTATCAGAGCTCAGATCGTGCTTAAGTTTTTCACACTTAATTAAGTGAGAAATTCGTAATTAATTGAGTTAATTAGTGATGTGCATACTTGCTGGTTCTGAAAAGCTAGTTTTCTGTCTTGTTGCTTGTTTTTCGTGGTGTAAAGCTCTCTGAAATTTTTTCCTTCTTAATGGAGGTGGTAGCCATTGGAGTTGTGATTGTTTTTCCACTGGAATCATTGAAATTCGATTTAAAATGAATTTTTAGTGATTTAAACGGTAACGGTGCGCAGACCCGTTATTCTGCTGCACAGTTCTGTTGTTGTGGTTGGTAACAAATAAGTTTGTATACAAAGTACCTGTAAATTTTAGATAGGATTAATCTAAACTTGATGCTCTTTCTGGATATGTAAATTTTGTTGCATATTTCGGATTTTATGTGGGCGTTCATGGGTGAAAAGTGATGAAGTTGTCAGATCTGTTTTTCAAACAAACTGATTGTTTTAAAAAACTGTACTTATTGAAAAACTTTTATGGAAAAGTATTTAAATAGAAATGTTCTCCTTTAAGTCTGGAATCTGTGAAAATTAATTTCATAGATTTTCATTGAGATTTGATACCTCAACCGAGTGAAACCTTTTTGGTCGACGGTCTGTTACAGAACAGGACACCTTGCTTAAATGCTTGTTATCTCGTTGATCTTGAATATAACTTGTGGTTTTTCTTTTCATGGATTGATAGCCTATTGTATGTAGTATTTTTCTATGTAAATTGTTTGCTGGAAAAATATCAAGGGGATGATCAAACAGACCAAAAGGTAGAGACCAATAACAGAATTTTCTCTAACGGTGCTTCGCGCACAATCTGAGGATTTGTCTTTTTTGGTTCTCCCTGATGGTACTGATCTCTTCTTGAGATTTTTACAGGTAATCACAATCTTTGTAAGGAGTTTTCTGGATTTATTTCAGATTTTTTGGAGACCGAATTATTTTGAATTTTTCCGGGCCCCGAATTTCGTATTTTAATTAGTTAAAATAGTTTCTAATTAATCAATTTATTGAAAGGTTAATTAGAAGACTCCTTAAATACCCTCGTTTCTGTTTTGATTGTTGGATTTAATTTTAAAAGGCTTAAACAATTAGTTGTTAAGGTTAAGCCTTCTTTGCATTCGAAAAACTTGAGCAACAAGTATGCACAAAGATTCTAATTAATGAAATTAATTAGGAACAAGTGAATCATGTATATTGTATATATGCTAACTTTGTTTTGTAGGAGGATGTGGGTTTGATATGGCTCAAGATGTCAATGCCTTGTGTGTTGTAAAATATTGTGAATGCATGTGATTGCTTGTAATGTGGCCTAAGGTGCCTTGATAATTAATTGGTTAATTCTTGATGTAACTTGTGAGGCTTGCATGCCCCTAAGGCCTAGGCGGAGTTTTAGGATTTTATCACATGTATTTATTTCCCTTAATTATTAGATAGGATCTTAGTAATTAGTGGGAGGATTTGATTAGATTAGTCTCGTTACATGGAGATGCGACGAAGACTAATGCAAGCGGGAGCCATACAAACCCACGACAATGTTTGAGATGCTTATGTTATGTGGTTGTTTGTGAATGCCTTGAATTGTCATAGGTAGGTATGGGTGTATGCTTACACGACCACCAAACAAGAGTCACATAATTGTTTTGTCTCAAAATACGATTAAGTTAATTCGTCATCCTTCTCTCTATCCCCTTCAAGACAATTGATTGTTTATTGATGCATTCCGCTGACGCGGACATCGTACTCCATCATTGTAGTCGGGGTGTAAATCGGATTTGCAAATTGCAAATAGAGAGAAGTTACTTTTCAATGGACCCTAATCAGATTGGACATTGGGACGAAGTTCGCGATGCGAACCAAGGATCATAAAGTTGTATGATCGGTTAAAGAGAACCTACCCTATATTAGTTGTCTTGATGTTGTGCCGACGCCATCATCATTTCAACGAAAGTAGGGGACTTGGAAATCCATTACATTTAGGGACATTATTTTAGTGTAGTGGAAGTTTTTTACTTTTTGGAAGTTAAAAAAAAAAGCATAAACTAAATGACCTTAAATTTTGATATTGTTGTAGATGTCTTCCTTGTCTTTTACGCTACGTTCTCTTCTTGAAAAAGAGAAGCTTGCCTTCAATGGTGCCAATTTTTTGGATTGGCACCGCAACCTTAGGCTTGCCCTTAGGTTTGAAAAGAAGGAGTATCTCTTGACCACTCCAATTCCCTCTCCTCCTGCGGACACTGCTCCCGAAAAGGAGCAGCAAGACTATGACAAGCACTTGATGGACGACATTGAGATGTCGGTCTTGATTGTTGCGGTCATGGACAATGAGCTCCAAAAGGAGTACATTGATAGTGGTCTTGGAGTGTTTGAAATCATCTCTCGTCTCTCAAGAATGTTTAAGACCAAAACTCGTACCGAAAGGGGCAAACTCATCAAGGCCGTCGCCAACACTCGTTTGGCGGAGGGTCATGAAGTTGGCCCACACGTCATGAAGATGGCGGGGTTGTTTCGGCAGCTTGAAAGCCTTGACACGCCCTTTCCGTCGGGGGCTGTCCAAGACTTTATTCTCAACTCTCTTCCTCATAGTTACTCGGGGTTCATTGTGAACTACCGCATAAATGGCATGAAGAAAAGTTTGGAGGATCTCCAAAACATGCTCATGGAAACTGAGGAGAGTCTCAAGAAAGAGAAAGGGTCTAAGGATGTTCTTGCTGTGAATGACAAGGGAAGGAAGATCAAGAAGAAAGTCCGAAGAAACAAAAGAGGCAAAGGCCCGGTGACGCCCCATGGCTCGTCCAAGGGTGCTCCCGAGGGTTCAAGGAAGAAGAAGAACCCGGCCACTTCCGATACCGTGTGTTACTATTGTAGTGACAAGGGCCATTGGAAGATGAACTGCCCCAAGTACCTTGCTGATAAGAAGGCTGGAATCGTCCGTCCTTCTACTTCAGGTATATTTGTCATTGAAACCCTTCTCGCTACCTCAAGCAATGACTGGATATTTGATACTGGTTCATGTGCTCACATTTGTCGAAATGTGCAGGCACTAAAGAGTAGGAGGCGGCTCGAGAGAGGCGAAGTTCAACTCCGCGTCGGTAACGGCACGTGCATCTCTGCTATGGCCGTTGGGAATGTGGAATTATCTTTGCCTTCTGGTTTTGTGTTGGAACTCAAGGATGTTTATGTAGTTCCATGTATCACTCGAAACATTATCTCTATCTCATGTTTGGACTTGGATGGTTTTGATGTTGTAATAAAGAACAAGTGTTTGACTTTGTTTCATGATGAAGTTCGTTATTGTATTGCGCATTTATCGAATGGTCTTTATATGCTTGATTGTAACGAACTTGTTTTGAGTGTTGAAAATGACAATAGGAAACGTAAGATTTCTCATGAGAATGTAACTTTGATTTGGCATTGCCGCTTAGGTCACATCAATGAGAAGCGCATCAAGAGATTACAAACCGTTGGTCTATTAGATCAATTCGCTTTCGAGCCAATTGACACATGCGAGTCTTGTTTGATGGGAAAGATGACCAAAGCGCCTTTTCCCAACAAAGGGACAAGGGCAAGTGGCTTGTTGGACCTTGTACATACCGATGTATGTGGACCTATGAGCATTTGCGCACGTGGTGGTTATTCATACTTCATCACTTTCACCGATGATCATAGTAGATACGGGTATATCGACTTGATGCGGCACAAGTCCGAATCCTTTGACAAGTTCAAAGAGTTGAAGAATGAAGTTGAAAACCAACTTGGTCGAAAGATCAAAGTCTTACGTTCCGATCGTGGAGGAGAGTACTTGAGTCATGAGTTTGGTGATTATCTAAAGGAGTGTGGAATAGTTCCACAACTCACTCCGCCGGGAACACTACAATGGAATGGTGTATCCGAAAGGAGGAATCGAACTTTGCTAGACATGGTTCGATCGATGATGAGCCAAACCGATTTGCCTAAATCGTTTTGGGGTTATGCATTAGAGACCACAGCTTTTACACTAAACCGTGTTCCGTCTAAGTCCGTTGAGAAGACACCCTATGAGATTTGGTTTGGTAAGAAACCAAACAGGATGTTTCTCAAGATTTGGGGTTGTGAAGCTTATGTGAAAAGGCTAGTGAGCGATAAGCTTGGACCCAAATCGGACAAGTGCCATTTCGTAGGATACCCTAAGGAAACAAAGGGGTACTACTTCTACAACCGTGTCGAGAACAAGATAGTTGTTGCTCGTCATGCCGAGTTCTTGGAGAAGGAATTTCTCGCAAGAAGAAGTAGTGGGAGTAATGTGGTTATTGAAGAAATTCATGAACCACCACAAGACATGCCTCAAGTAGGTAATGTAGTTATTCCCAATGAGGTTCCAAATGAGGTTGTAGCCGAGCCCGTTCCACAAGTCGTTGTGGAAGAGGTTCAAGAGAATGCTCCCTCAAATGAGGACTCGAACATATCGCATGCCGATTATGTTCAAGAAACTCAAAGTTTCGAGGATCAAGAACCAACTCCACAAGCCGTTGTGGAACAAGTTCAAGAACCTCAAGAACCTCAAGCGCCTATTCTACGAAGGTCTACAAGGGAAAGTCATTCACCCGAAAGGTATTTGGGTTTGCATGATGTCCTCGTCATTGCGAATGACGAACCTTTGACCATTAATGACATGATGAAGAAATCCGACTCTAAGGAATGGCTCAAGGCCATGGAGTCCGAAATGCAATCCATGTATGACAACAAGGTTTGGACCTTGGTTGACGTTCCCAACGGAGTGAAACCCGTTGAGAACAAGTGGATCTTTAAAAGAAAGGTCGACATGGATGGCAACTTGACCATTTACAAGGCACGACTTGTTGCGAAAGGTTACAAGCAAATTCATGGTATTGACTATGAAGAAACCTTCTCGCCCGTCGTCATGTTCAAGTCGATTCGGATCTTGTTAGCAATTGTCGCATTTTATGATTATGAGATATGGCAAATGGATGTCAAAACCGCCTTCCTAAATGGCAATTTGGAAGAGGATATGTACATGACACAACCTGAGTGTTTTGTGGATCCTAAGAATGCTAACAAGGTATGCAAAAGCGAAAAGGAACCTTGTGTTTACAAGAGGATTAGTGGGAGCGTGGTCGTATTTCTTGTTCTATATGTTGATTATATACTCTTGATCGGGAATGATATTCCCGAATTGAATGATGTCAAGGATTCATTAAAGAAGGTGTTCTCAATGAAAGACTTGGGCGAAGCCGCCTACATCCTAGGAATCAAAATCTATAGAGATAGATCTAGGAGGTTGTTAGGCTTGAGCCAAGATGCATATATTGGCAAAGTGTTGGAAAAACACAACATGGCTAGTTCCAAGAAGGGTTACTTGCCTATGTCACATGGCATATTCTTGAGCAAGACTCAATGTCCGACGGAAGATGCAGATAGGAAATCATGAACAAGTTTCAATATCCATCTGTGGTCGGATCGATCATGTATGCCATGCTATGCACTCGCCCCGATGTGGCACATCCGATTAGTGTGACTAGTCGATACCAAGCTAACCCTAGTATGCCACACTGGACCGCAGTCAAGAATATCCTCAAGTATTTGAAGAGAACACAAGATAGCATCCTCGTATACGGTGGAGACCAAGAGCTCGTTGTAAGTGGTTACACCGATGCTAGTTTCCAAACCGATCGAGATGATGCTAAGTCACAGTCTGGCTATGTATTCCTGCTAAATGGTGGTGCCGTAAGTTGGAAAAGTTCCAAGCAAGAAACTACGGCCGATTCCGTCACCGAAGCGGAATACTTAGCGGCTAGTGAAGCGGCGAAAGAAGGCGTTTGGATCAAGGAATTCTTGACCGAGCTGGAGGTGGTTCCAAGCATCTCGGGTCCAGTGGATCTCTACTGCGACAACACGGGAGCCATAGCTCAGTCCAAGGAGCCTAGGTCTCACCAAAAGACCAAGCACATTCTACGACGATTCCATCTTATCCGTCAGTTTGTGAATGACGGGTGGATCAAGGTCAAGAAGGTGGACGGTGCCGCGAACACAGCGGACCCTCTGACAAAGCCTTTGTCTCGAGCCGCACATGAGTTGCATGTTGCATCCATGGGGATTATGCGTATGCCTGAGTGGCTTTGAGTTGTATCTTTTACTTTGAGGCTTTAGTATGAGACATGTATATTTTGGATATTATATTGAGTACTATGCACTTGCTAGAAGTCATTGTTGATTGACTCTAGGCCAAGTGGGAGATTGTTGGAGTTATGTCCTAGAAGCCAATCATTTTGGTTACTTCTATGGTTTATGTTATTGATGATATTTTATCATTTGTTCCTTGATTTGTTTATTGATAGATCATTCAGGTTGAGAATCTGAATTGTAGATCTCTATAATTCATTTATTCTTAAATGACAATAATAAATCAAAAGGTGTCCATAATCTTGATAATTAACAAGGAACATTAATTATCAAATAAGATTAGTATGCAAGTTAAGCGATGATTAAGTTCTACAAATCATAGGTAAGGAGTTACCAACTTAATTGCATATGTATATGTTATAGAACATAGTACAGGACTTGACCCAATGAAATAAACATTTGGATTGTGTTAAGTGTCATTGTTTATTTCATATTAGTTTGATTCTAAGTTTGAGATGCTCATCTTTTCCACATGAGGATAGGTTCAATAAATATCGTCTAACGTTGATTCCTGACAAAGGCTGCTATAAGGACTTTATTTATGTTCTCTTGAATTGTGCGGGGAAAAGTTGTTCATCAAGAAAACCGTATGTCCCTCATTAATATACTTAATGAGTGATGATATCTGTTTGGGCCCCTTGATGGAGTTTGGATTGTTTGGCTAACTTGTACAATCAACTCTAGATCAAGAAATGTATAATCTGCAAGAATGACACATTCCTATCTTGGATTATACAAGGATATCATGTGACATAAGAATCAGACAAAGAAATACTAATATTTCTTATGCAGGATTGAGATTTTGTAACGGTACATTATTTATGCGAATTGGGAATCATAACGTGTTGCTAGATACCGCTTATGATTATTGGAAATAAATGATGATTTATTATCCATGGCCGACATAACATAAATCCTCAAAAGGTTCGCACAAATAAGATATTGACCACACGTGCATTAATTTATTTATATTGGAGAATACGAAACATGATAAGTTGATTAATTAATTATATGTTGTTATGAACCATAATAATTAATTATATCAAATGGATCATGTTAGAAATAATTTCATGCATAAAGCTCTTCAAGAATTAATTATTAATAAGTTAATAATTAATTATATTCAACACATATAATTACTAGAATTATATTGAGCTAATGGATTTTATTTAATTAGTAAATTAAAAGCCCAAATTAAAGAGAATTAAAGGGGATTCATTAATTGGTGAATTAATGAATAAAGGTCTTTTATTGAGATGACCCAAGAAAGCCTATTAGGTGACCTCTTAGGGTGGATGGCATACTTGTAAATAGCTACAAGTGTGGATGAGAGATGGGTGGTCTATAAATAGGAGGTCCTTTTAGAGAGCAAACCCTAGCCACCACATTCTCTCTTCCTCTTCTCCCATGCGCCATCTCTCCCTCTCATTCTCTCTTGAGCTCATGTGTTGAGCACCCCTATCTCATCTCTCTTCCTCCATTAAAATAGTTTAATAGAAAGAGAAACTTGGATTTGAAAAAGGGAGAGCTTAGACTTGAGAGAAACTAGCATCTCTCTCAAGTCGTGGTTGCTATCTTTAGTGGGCTAGATGCGATCAAGGTGGTGGAGGCAAGGCGCGAGCACGCCACCGACTCCTACCATTGGATCTAAACCTCCTTGATACGATTTAAGGAGAGGTAATGGTTCAATCCCTTTTCTCATGATGTGTGAATGCTTTAGCACTAGATCCTTGTCTTGCTTGATGTTTAATGGAGATTAATTAGTTGTAATTGATCCAAAAATTTAAAATTGAGCACTTCTTAACACATCTCCCACTGTTACTAAGGAAAATCCCATGATTAACTGTTAATACTCAATTAAACCCTAATTCTCAAAGTATACATATACCCCACAAATTTCACTTGACAGTAAGCATCCACAACCTTAACTAAGCTCATAACAACCATTAAACATCACTCAAACGCCATTAACGATCTCAGAAAAATATTCCCAAAAATCCCGAGAAAGTCAGGTCAAACTGATCCATTTGACCTGAGCCAGTCCTAACGGATCCAAGTCAGTTTCCGACAAAGTCCGACAAGCACAGAGACCCGACCCAATAACTCAGCGGAAATCTTTCCGACAAAACCTCAGATCATTTTATTTCACAACCAGGCCCTTTTAATTTATATTTAGGTCCTTTTCTTCACATTTAGGTCCTTTTTCTCTCACGAACAGGTCCTTAGACCCAAAAATTTCTCACAAACCAGTCCCTAAGCACAGTCATAACACCAGAACCATACCAGAATGGGTACCAGTGGTACAAAAACTGGTACCACACCTCACAGTGCCTGCAAACAACATCGCAAACACCCCTCAACAACAACTTCATCACAACATCGAAGATAAAACCCAAAAATCAAAGTATCGTATCAACCCGAATGCCTCTACCCCAAAAATCGAAGTTGCAATCAAATTTACAGCAAAAACCTACATTCCCTAACTCAAATTCATCTCCACAAAGCATTTAAGATGTTCATCTCCCACTGTTACTAAGGAAAATCCCATGATTAACTGTTAATACCCAATTAAACCCTAATTCTCAAAGTATACATACTAGAATGACTAATCGAGCTTCGCTCGATATTTGAAATTTTAATTAATAATTTGAAAATATATTATAAATTTAATATTTGTAACTGACACAAACTGAATTATAATATATTTAAATCTATTTACCTGGTAACGAAGAGACAGACAATTAAAGACTTACGAAGTTTGAGAGAAATTCAAAGTGACAGACGAATCCGTGTGATTCAATTTAAAAATGAATAATAACAAAAAAATATAATCTATATATAAATATGAAAATTGAAATTGTTATCTAGATTTAGAACAACACCAGATAGAAGACAAAATGAGATATACAGTTAGAATTGATTTTTTCTTATGGAATATTACAAAGAAAGAAAAAAGAAAACTTTATTAGTTTACTGATATAAAATCTAATAAAAATGCATAGGTGACTTATAAAAATGAAGAAGTTTGAACCTAGAGCAAACTAAAATTACTACAAAAAATTCATTGTGCATGAAGGAAATATTCTTTATAAATTGGAATTGTATCTGTAATTTTTTTTTTTCATATTTTAGTACCGAAAGGTAAATTGGTTAGCAACTTGGTATCAAAATATATAAGCCATGCTTGATTGAGTAGTAATGGTGGAGAGGGACTCTAAGCAACACAAAAGAGAGATGGAGACATGAAGAAAATGAAAGAATGAAGGGGTCACAAAAAGCAGAAACAAAACAATGTGCTGTAAAATTATTGTATGCCGGTGAATCGGGTCAGTTTTTATGAGCAATGATACCCGACACACAAATAGTTACAAAGTAACACATTACAGAAATTAAAAAATGCTATCTCACAACTATTTCACAATGTTTGGAGTGTCGGATGACATTTAACTAAAGAATCCCGACACCCACACATCTTTATTTATAATATTGATACCCCACAAATTTCACTTGACAGTAAGCATCCACAACCTTAACTAAGCTCATAACAACCATTAAACATCACTCAAACGCCATTAACGATCTCAGAAAAATATTCCCAAAAATCCCGAGAAAACCTTCAAAAATTCCAAGAAATCAGAATAGAGGAGACACGGCGTCAATACCTGTGATCTTCAAGTTTTTCCCCGCTCTACCCTCTCTTCCTCTCTTTCTTTTCCTCTGGTTTCCCCTCAAGCCAACCAAACCGACATCAACAGTGAAATCCCCTGATATACCCCAAAGCCAAAGGAAATCGCAAAAATAAAAAAGAAAAAGGAAACGGTGACGATTTACTCATCGAGATTTTTACTATTCTCAAAGTCCACCTCGCCCCAAATCCGCTTGAATCGGATAAGAACGAAGGAAGGACGGGTACATGGCGGAGGAAGATTGGCCAGACTCAGTTTTCACTCCGCCTCCATTTTAACCACTTACTGTACCGTAACAACAAAGGAGGCGACTGATTGATCGGAGAGAACGAAGAAGAAGAGAAAAGAAGAAAGAAAGAGAGACAGCGACGATGAAACGGAGAGAAAGAGAGAAGGGCTCTCTCCGTACCCCTCTTCTCTCTTTTTTTTTCTTTTTTTTTTAACCAATTAGATCCCTTCGGATCTTCTGTGGCATTGTGTGGCATGATTTTTATATTTAAAGATGCTGCTACTCATATAGGTTATTAATAAATATTATTCCATTAAGTTTTTGAATTAATATTAATATTAGGTTTGATTTTAATTAAGCTTTGATTTTGCTAGAATAATAAAATATATGTTTAGATATTTCACAAGATTAAAGATTTCGAATTCGAATCGATTTATGCATATGAATTTTTATGTAAATTTTAGATATAACTTTATATTTTTTTGAATTAAATTTCCTTAATAAATTTCCTAATTGACCTAATAAATTTTAAATTTGCTAATTATGTTACAGAGGTATTGCCGATTGGCGTTACGTGTCACGGAGAAATTCGCAAATTCAACATTTTTTGGTCCCTCTTTACTAATGAAATTTGAATATTAAATTAACTTTTTCCTTAAACCCTATATATTGTTTTCTCTGACGATATAAATTGCCCGCCAATTTCTTTAGAAAATAAGTTTGGTAATTCCTAACGAAAATGTTTTTATACATGGTAAAAGGCCCTTCCAATTTCCAAAATTTCAATACAAATTCTTATATGCACTTCTCATGCTCCCCATAAGTCAATCATTTAGAGTGTGTCCCATAAAAGCCCTTGGCATTCTCAGGAGCCCAACCTCCCCTACCTCTTGGTAAATGGCTGATACAAAGACCGAAAGGTTGCTCCTTAATATAATTAAATTTTTGTTAACAAAATGATAAGAAGCATCACATACGGACACCTAATGCATCTAAACAAGTATTTTCCGAGTTAGAATTTGAGAAGGAAAAATGGCAGTGTTCAAATAAAAAGGTTACTGTAAAAAAAAAAAAAAGAAGCATCACTCAAAGTTGGATTAATTTTTTTAAAAAAATTAATTGTTCAAATAGAAAAACTAATGTAACAAGAGAGCTAAAACCCAGTACAACATGCTTCGATTTTTGTATTGGCAGAAAACTGTCCTAGGTCTTGATACATCGTGAATGGTCCCTACTCCCTAATCAATTAACTAATGTATTATTATGCATTTAAAAAGTTATCATCAAGTTGCATTACATTACATCTTTGACTCGTGGCTGTGTGTGGCTTGCTGTGTCTCGGTCTGGTGCTTGCTATCAAATTTCGCTCAACAAAGAAAGTTACAAAATACACCTAAGGAATATACTTTAAAATTTACCAAACAGAGTGACCCACTCGTCAGAGTTAGGTATGCCGCCTGCTTGTTTCTTCTTGACCCGTCTCTCTCTCTCTCGTGGCCTCCTCGTATAGAAATAGAAATTAGACCACCTCGTAATCTCCTCCAAAGTCCCAGTCTCAGACCCCGCTCAAAAACCCAAACTAACACTCGTCTCTTTAGCGAGAGAGAGAGAAGAAAGAAATTGATGGCTGTATCTTTCCCTAAATGCCCCTCGTCTCCTCTCCCTCCTCTTCAAACCAGAAATCGGGCTTGGTCGTCGCCTCTTTGTGCTCCAATCCAGGTTGGCGATTCTTCCAAGTGGGCCCTTTTTGAGACGACTAAGAGATGCCACCTCAGTGTTTCAGCTACTAATGGAGGTAGCTTTGTTTTACTTTATTTATACACTGGTTTAATCATTTTCCAATTTTGGGTTTTGGGTTTTTGATTTATGGATATTGCTAAGTGTTTGATTTAAGTGATTTGCTGTTTCGAGTTGAATTCTTTTCTTCTTCTTCACTTGCTTCTTGTCCTTTTTGAAGTTCGTCTATTACTTAAAGTTAGAGCTTTTGCTTTTGCTATCGATGCATAATAGTTGCTAATTGAATTGCTGTATGGTGTCTAGTTAGACGGGTTGCTAGATATCTCAGTACAAAGTTTGAATTTAATTTGATGGTATTGGTATGACGTTCAACTAGAGACAGTATCGTTTCTTTATATTTTTGGTTCCGTGATTGACCAATTACCAAATGAAATTGACTTTGCTATTGTAGATGAGATAAGCTAGCTAGGTTATTTGACACATGAAGGTCTGCTCAATTGTTTAATCATCTCTTTTCAAAACTGTCAGGATCAGCAGTTGCACCTGTGGAGCCTTCCAAAAAGATCCAAGATTCTGGTATTAATCTTTTTTCTGGGTTCTACTTACGGATTTCTGTATGATGTGGTAATTAATATTTGTAAATTGTTGGACATGCATGTTGATGTTTGTTCAATAATTAATGCACCTGCATTTCACATCAGCACACACCAGTTGCTCTGCGCATCAATTAATGTAGTTTGATGCTTGTTATCAGACAAAAGCATGATTGCATAATCCATCCGTGAAGTGCACATGTGATCACTTATATGGTTTCATTTTCAATATATCAGATAGGTATATAAGGCATGATTTTGTGTTTTAGGTACTAAAACAACACCTACTGATCATTCAACAAAAGTGGAGAATGGGGTCCCACAGACAGTTTTCTCTTCGAATGAGTTTCAGGACTTAAAAACGGGACCTAATGATAGTGGGAGGGAATCAACAGTCAGCATAACTGTTGTTGGTGCAAGTGGTGACCTCGCTAAAAAGAAAATATTTCCTGCCCTCTTTGCTCTCTACTATGAAGGCTTCCTCCCAAAGGTATGTCATTTGCACTTTATTGCATGATTGACTAAATAATTTAAGCAGTTGCATGAGACCATATTTCTCATATGCGTATTTCCACCAACTTCATTATTTATGAAGCATTTTTTCACCCAGAATCAAAATCAAGGTTACATTTAGCTATAAACTTAGTATAACCCACCTTTAACTTGACCAAACATCTGTTTATAAGGACTTCATTTAAATTTAAAGCAGATTTGTGTTCGTCTTGGATTTTTCTTCAATTCTGCCTGAAAACTGTCAGGGATAAAATTGTTAATATTTAATGGATTATGCTGATAGATTCTATGCTATAAAACTACTTCTACATTAGATTATAGTTTAAACGATACAAGAATGCTGGGTTCTATGATTTTGTTTGTATATTTTATAATCACTCTTCAAACTTAGACGCATGCATAATTTTCCTGACATTTTATGTCTTTTCCCCCCTTCAAAATGGTAGCATTTCACCATTTTTGGTTATGCTAGAAGCAAAATGACGGATGCTGAATTGAGAGAGATGGTTAGCCGGACACTCAATTGCCGTATTGACCAAAGGTATATATCTTATTTATTTTTCTGCTTTCTTGTTAACTAGTTTGCATTTTTCTGGGACACTTGGCAGTATTTCATTAGCTCGTCTAGCTCTGCAAAGGCACCTACTTTTGTACATTTTGAAAATAATCCAACGTTTTTAGTTATTTGCAAGTAGCAACCCTCTGCTAGTTGAAGTTAATTTGAAAAAAAGGAAACAAAACTAAGTAAAGTTGCCTTGGTTTGGTGACATGCTTCAAAGCCAGTTCATACAAAGTTTAGGACTTGTATGCCAATCTGATTTTACTATCTGAATTTACGAATAAAAACATCTATTGGAGCCACGGCCAAACCAGTCAACATTTAATTTGATTGTATCTTTGTGTAATCTAATGCTTGGTAACACATGCATCTTAGGAGTTTATTGGGTATTCATATGAAAGATGATGAACTGTTTGGCTTTATGTGCTAACAGTGCTTTTCTTTTTATTTGGTTGTTTGTTTGTATTCTTTTGTAGGGAGAATTGTGATGCGAAAATGGAGGAGTTTCTAAAGAGGTGCTTCTACCACTCTGGACAGTATGATTCTGAGGCCCATTTTGTTGAGCTTGACAAGAAGCTAAAACAGCATGAGGTACTTATAAAGCTGACCTTTTTTGTCAAATATGACAAGTTTTGGATATTAAATGAGATGATGTAATATTTTGGATGTAGCAAGCCAAAAAACTTTGTTCCGTTTCTCTCCAAACGTTAACCTTATCACCTTGAATTGCAAACTTTAGTAAAATATTGGCAGAAACCATTCAGAACCTTAAGGATTCTAATCCTTTCTTGTAGGGCTTGTGGGTGTCAAACTGATTATTCTCAATTTCATCTGAGTATCTGACATATTTCTATTATACAAATTACCACCATACATCCTGTCCAATCTTACAGTAAAAATGTTTTCTGTAAAGGATTGAGGTTATTTTGGATATTACCTTTGGCTGTAAGTTATTAGTACTGTACTACTGTATACCAATTGTCAGTACGCTGGTAGTATACTTCTAAATACCATTATAATATCTGAAACGTGCAGAAATTTGGGTGTCCTGTTGGAACTTGGTAAAATGTCAGGGGTCATATTTGAAAGTAACTCCCAGCTATTCTTATTTTATGCTTAGGGATCAAGGATATCAAATCGTCTGTACTATCTATCTATACCACCTAATATATTTCTAGACGTGGTAAAATGTACGAGTCTGGCAGCCTCATCAGAAAATGGCTGGACAAGGGTAATTGTGGAAAAACCCTTTGGGCGTGATGCTGAATCATCAGCTGCTCTGACACGTGGTTTAAAGCAGTACCTTCATGAAGATCAAATCTTTCGGTAACTGGACAAATTTGGCCTTAGTTTCTTGTTTTTTGTATTTCTCTAAAATCAAGCTCACCTGGTCAGCAACTAATTGAATCAGAACATGTAAAAATTTTGTGTTCTTTCTTTTTTGCCTCTTTATTAAATATTGTATAACAGAGACTGCTACTAGATCCTACTTATCTTAGAGAGAATGCATGTTTTTGAGTATAGCTAGTATGAGCATGAGCTCCCCAAGGAAATTATGAGCTTAAAAACCATGTTGGATCAATTTCAAATGGCGAATTGGAATGATTAATCTTGATCTACTTAATGAGCCAAGTATTTGCATTCCAAAGTTTCAATTTTGAGTTAATTTGATAAATCAAGGGGTGAAAGTTGAATTATTTTGGTATGTGTGTTTTTCAATAATTATCAATCACTTACAGGAAATGAGCTCAAAATGTGCTCGAAATATACTGATTTGCAAGAATTCTGTTTCAATTGTTCAATTTTGTTTGAAGTCAATTCTATGCTGTTTAAACTTAAGCCCATGATTCCTCTGGTTGTATGTTTTAGAGTTTATCATGCTGTTGAATTAATTTGTGTCACAAGTATGCAACTACGGCATGTCAATCATTCCTTATATGAAATATATGCATATAAATATGTAAAGCTTTTATCTGTGCTTGTATCTGGTTAATTGTGAATTTCCTTCCATATTACAGGATTGACCATTATTTGGGAAAGGAATTAGTGGAGAACCTTTCAGTTCTTCGATTTTCTAATCTGGTTTTTGAGCCACTTTGGTCAAGGCAATATATCAGGAATGTGCAAATAATTTTTTCTGAAGATTTTGGCACTGAAGGAAGAGGCGGGTACGTATACTTTGCTAATTTGTTGCTTTATGCTAGCATACTGTAAGTCTTATAACAGTACAAGTTAGATAGCTCTGAAAAAGTTCTTCTCATTCAAGTTGACAAGTGGTTCAACTTCTTAAGATATGATATGCTATATATTTTTTTAAGAGGCAGTTATGAAAATTCATTGAAGTTCAAAATAAAAATAAATAAATAAATAAAATGGTATCTGGTTTCATAACAAGCCTCATATTATAAGATCATTATATTTAAAATGAAACTTGCTTAGCCCTGTTTGTTTTGGGTAACAATGAGACTTTAAAATAGGTGATGTTGACTTGCTGATTTTCATTTTTTTTTTTTTTTTTTCTATTTTTCCAGGTATTTTGACAGCTATGGTATAATAAGAGATATTATGCAAAACCATTTACTTCAAATAGTGGCACTATTCGCCATGGAGACCCCTACTAGTTTAGAGGCTGAAGATATCAGAAACGAAAAGGTCGCTACTTGACAACTATGTATTTTTTTGTCTTGGATTTCAAATCATGGCCCAGTTACCTCGTATTACAGTCAAGTACCAACAACAAACTTGTTCTTGAGATTGCAAATTTGAGCCTTCTGGAGCTCATCAAATGACACTAATTTGTGGAAGATATATTCTGATAATAACTCTAGATTGAAATTGGCGAATGGAACAAAGTAACTAGAAGTAGTAAATTTCGGCCTACCTGCAATGAACTAAATGTGATTGGACTCCATATATTACTTGAACTAGCATGATTTCATATGCTAGTAACCTAAATAATGTTAGTTTCCTAAGTTTCTGGTGAATATCCAAAAGAAAAACGCCCCTTCACTTTTTATCTGAAATGTTTTCATCGTGGATATTTTTTCTTAACTATGTTCAATTACATAATTCCAGGTGAAGGTATTGAGGTCTATGAAAACCCTTGAGATTGACGATGTTATAATAGGTCAATATAAGAGCCACACTAGAGGTGGTGTAGTATACCCTGGATACACTGATGATAAAACTGTACCCAACGATAGTTTGACCCCGACCTTTGCAGCTGCAGCACTGTTCATTAACAATGCAAGGTGGGATGGTGTACCATTTCTCATGAAGGCTGGCAAAGCGCTTCACACCAAAAGGTATGTATTTCCTCTGTAAATACTGTATCTGTATTGTAGTGTAATCTTTCAAGCATACTCTCGGAATTTATTTTATGGCTTTCTTACCTGCATGACTGAGTGAGTGAGTGGGTAGATATTATTTTTCTAAAGAGCATGCATGAGGACAGATACATGGCAAGTTAATTAGCTTTTAATTTCTGGGGTACATGATTACGTTTTCCTCTTGAACTAATACGGGAGTTCCGATTTCCATTTCTTTTATATTTCTGAGCCAGCAGGAAACTACTAAAATATCAGTAAACCAAGATAAATAGATTACAATGGAAGCGTCAAGATGTGAGGAAGAGAAACAAAATGAATGGAAAAATGAGAGAAGCAGGGATACCTAAAAAGTGAGAACGGGCTATTGTTGTGGGTGTTTTTTGTCGATATGGTAGCTTTAGGTTATTTCTAAGCTTGCAGAAATTTCTCCATTTTGAATTCTTGAGACTTGTAAAGAGCAATTTTCTCTTTTCATAATTGAGCTGAGAAAATCTTTTTCTTGTAGGGTTTAGTTTTTGTGCCTCTAATTTTGGTTCAAGGGTGGTGCATAGTTGATATTTTGATCTTCTGTTACATCATTGACTAGAATTTTCTGGCCTTTTGAGTTAATACTGAAATATTTTGTCTTGTTCATAAACATAAAAAAATCAGATATCTAATTAAAAATTCTATACTGTTCCTAAATTGTAGGGCTGAGATAAGGGTGCAGTTCAGACATGTGCCAGGAAACCTCTACAAGAAGTGTTTCGGCACAGACCTAGACCGGGCCACAAATGAGCTAGTAATCCGGGTTCAGCCAGATGAGGCTATCTACTTGAAAATCAATAACAAAATACCAGGCCTCGGCATGCGGCTGGATAGAAGCAATCTCAATCTCCACTATGCTGCAAGGTAGGTTTATATACTGTCCAACAATTATTTTTAAGGAAATATAGCTTTGGCAATATCTGCCAGAGAAAATTAGAATGTTATGTTCTCACTATTTTCAAACAAGCATTGTATGTGAAATTCAAGTTAGTTAATCTGCAGATATTAAAAAAAAAAAAAAGTTAATCTGCATGGCACTTTTAGTATATATTTATACATAATCCTGGTTTCCTGAGAACCGAGTAACAGAAGGATCTGCATAAGAGTTGGCTGACTATAGATGTATTGCAATGAGCTCTAAGAAATAATAGAAAATGGTTTTGCAAAAACTGAAAGGAGAGGTTATTGTACAATTTCTTGATATCTATGGTTCAATGAAGCTCCCAACCTTTAAGTTTCATTATATGATCTTTCACGAGACATTCTATTTTAGCTGCAAACCTGCAAGACATCCTGGAACTATTTTCCTCCCAAGTCAAATGTGAGAAACCAAATTATATAAAGGTTATTTTGTGTGACAGTTGTTTATAGACATATGTTAAGTTAAATGAAAAATGGATTTTGGTACAGGTATTCCAAGGAGATACCATGTGCATATGAGCGTTTGTTACTTGATGCCATAGAAGGGGAGAGGCGCCTTTTCATTCGGTCTGACGAACTGGATGCTGCATGGGCCCTCTTCACCCCACTTTTGAAAGAATTAGAGGAGAAGCGCATTGCACCTGAGTTGTATCCTTATGGGAGTCGGGGCCCTGTTGGAGCCCACTACCTTGCTGCTAAGTACAACGTCAGGTGGGGAGACCTTGGTGCCGAACATTAATAAATGCTGTGTGTTTGGGATATAGCCATATAGGAACATTATTTACATCTTGTCTTATGATTTTGATTTGTATTGGATGCTTCCTATGCTAATTTTGCTTGATTGAGAATAAGATGCTGAGGGTTAGCGTTTCTTGCATCTATGGGTAGGCCTGTCAACGGTCAGAGGTAGCACGTGGTTGCCGTTCCGTTTATTTAAACGGAACGAATAACAAAACAAATCCTGATTTCGTTTCAATAATGAAACGGCAAACGAAATCTGAAATCTTACCGTTTTGACCGTTTCAGTCTAGTTTCAAACCGTTTCATGTGTTATTTATGAAGTGGAACGGTTAACGAAACGGAATTTTGTGCCGTTTCACAAACGAAACGGTTAACGGAATGATTTCTGGTATCGTGTTCCTAAACGGAACAGCAAATGAAACAGGCTGTTCCGTGCATTTCGGCCACGTTTGACAGCCCTATCTATGGGAATTTAGTTTTTTTTTCCTTTTAGTACTAAAGCTAGTTGTCATTTGTCAATCTGTCTTCAGCACGCTCTGATATTGAAATGCGAAAATATATTAATGTCCCATATGAATATCTTTATTCAAAATCAGACCCAATAGACTAGAAAGATGAGAAGGGTTAATGGTTTGGACTGGATCGGGTTTATCTAATGGAAATCCATTGACAGCTGTAGCCTGAAGCTGTATCTGAGCACATGAATCGCTTGACGGTTTGTTTGACTTTAGTTGTAGGTCTTTTGGTTCGATTAGATTTTTGACCGGTTCAGGTTCGAGTATGAAAATTTTTCTGGTCGACTCCTCGAATTCGACTCGAAATTTGACAGAATGTAGATTTTACTTTTGAAGTATAATTACTAAATTTTTTTCAAAATTTTTATTAAAGGAATAATTGGATTTATGCCATTACAAAAAACTATCAATTTGAAAAATGCCATTGTTAAATTGATAATTAGATTTATGCCATTACAAAACTACTAAAATTAGTTTTATGCCATTATTTTTTTTTAAAAATACGATAAATTGTAAAAATGCCATCCTAAAATTTGTCATTATTTTTTAAAATTCCCAAATTGTCCTTGTTAATATATCCACCTTCTTCCTTCCTTCTCCCGTGGTCTCCAATGGAAAAAGGAAAAAAAGTAAAATACAGTGCTCTCTTCCTTATCGTATAAAATTAAGAAATTTTTTTTTATACAAGATTAAGAATCTCATGCCACCACAAACCGGCTAATTCAGAATTGCTCCTATTAGTAAATAATAAAACTTATTAACATATGAGGTTAAGAAATTTGCACGAAATTTGTTGGATATAAAAATGAAATGTACAATTATTTTTTTTGCATATCTTTTGTTCCTAATATGTGATATTCTTTCTTTTTCATCATTTACATAAGTAGAGAGACTACGAGATTTCAAAGAATTCGAGGGGTCTAAATCTTGGACAAAGGCAGTAAAGAGAAAGGATATTATATGTATGCGCATAGAAAGAAAAAAATGTTTAAAAGGTAGAATTGTCATATTAATTAGGCAATGCCATAAAACTAATTTTTATTATTTTACAGTGAAACAAAATTAATTTGTCATTTAGTGTTGGTATATATCTTAATTTCAAACATTTTCAATAGCATAAATCTAAATCACCCTAATTTGTAATGACATTTTTCTAATTTTAAATTTTAGTAGTGGCATATTTAAAAGGGTAAAATTGTCATATCAATAGATTGATGGCATAAAACAAATTTTTACTATTTTGTAGTGGCATAAAAATAATTTATCATTTAGTGATGGCATTTTTCTAATTACAAACTTTTACAATGGCATAAACCTAATCTTTCAGTGTTCAGTTCATATCTTTGAAAACTAAAGGACCGGAGCATCTATTTCCCCAGAGCTGGTTTCTTTGTCAAATGATTCTTCTTACATAGTATATTATGTAATGAAAATTGACTAATAACCCAGTATTTAGTTTATGTATTGGTTTTCTCGATCTGAATTGTTCGATCTAAATATCTGATCAGGTCATCCTAATCCCTATAATAATCACGTGCAGAGACAGATATCGATTCATTTCTACACCTATGAATAATTAATTCATACTAATTTTCATAACATCATTACTGTTGCAGGATCCAGGGCCCAAAAGAAAGTGGTATTCCTTAAGATATATGAATAATTATATGAGTTCTACGACTAAAAAAAATCACATATATTAATTAAATATAACTTCTACTTGTATATTTGCCAACTGCAGGACTTAACAGGGGGAAAAAAATGGGAAAAACACATACGTTAGGGAAATAGATCCAAATAAGGACAACAATTACAACTTGTGAACAATTCAGTCTCACTGAAATAATAAATTATAATTTTTCACACATGAAATAGCAATTGGAGACAAAAAGTAAAACATGAAAATCAGTTGAAACGACGGCGATAGGTATACACAGAAACAAGAGTCTGCACCGTGGAAAGAAAAATTGCAACGATCGAACTAACAAATGATATGACTGCCCAACGGTTGTTGAAGTATTCGTGCATCAGCCTTGCTCTTTTCTGTCGAAAGTATGCCTCACAACTTAGATTCACCTGTTCAAACAAGTCCCAAAAATAGTGATCTCTAAAGTCGCTCGCCACTTGTTTACTGAGCTGGCTGAAAAACTTAATCATTTCATCTTCACTTGGCAATAAATTAAGAACGATTCCGCTCCTCTGAAGGATTTCCAAATCGTTTTTATTCTTGACCAGGCAGTTCATCATCACCATCAGACCGGTCCATCTGCACTTGGTATTTGCCAAGCCATGCTCAAACGCCAAAAGGTTCATCAGCAAAGTCTGTCTGGTGGAGTCAATGATGAGCCGAGGGATCCTTATGGTACTGTGCTTCAAGGCAGCATCGCAATTGTTGATTGTATTTCTCAACTCAAAACCAAACTCTAGTAGCTGAGTAGCTGATGGTATTACTAGAGGAAGTCTGTGATTCTTCTGCTTCTGTGCTAACTGCGATGATTCTTTGCAGCATCCTTTTCTTCTTTCAGGATTTGGCAGGGAAAGTTCGTGGTAGAGGTGGAGAAGGTGGCGGACCTGGCCATCCAACAGTTGGACCCGGCTAGCCTGTAAGTTATCCCCAAAGTATTTAACAAACAGATTATTCACCACCAAGCTCTTGAGATCTGGGTCAACTGGGCTTTTATAACCGTCAGGGCTCTTAAAAGCTGCATACAATTTTTCGAGGACTTCGAAAGGAATTTGGTTTTCTATCAAGAGTAAATCGGACAGAATGGTCATGAAGTCCCATCTTGCCCAAGGAAGGCAACGGTGGTCGTGGTTCTCATCCCCGAGCTTTAATACTAACTCGAGTATAAAGCAACCATCAAGTAAAAGCATCTGAACAAACTTGTCATCACTTAAGTGTTTAGGCTCGTGGTAGTAATCACGAGCATCACTCATCACACTTCGTACTGCACCGATGTAGGCCTTGGCATTGACTTGTGCGTTGCGCTCTAGGAAATCATGCAGATACTGATGCTTGTGCCCCTCCATTTCATAAAAACGTTCTTCATTGCGGTGGTACGGCCCGATCGAGACCATCTGGGGCTCGTAAAAGTCCTTATGGTCATCTCTGATGAACGAAGGAATGCGGGAGATAGCAATGGTTTTGTTTGAGATAGTTCTTTTACGTATATTTTGAAGCATTGTTTTGATGGTTTCTTCCAAGGATTCAGGTAATTCTGTTGCCATTACAGCAGGACAGAATATGGAGGAAGAAAATTTAAATAGATTGGATTTTTGGAGACGAGGAGAGTTGAGTTTTGAGTATCGCTCTGAGGCCAAGACTGGGTGCATATGCATAGGTATATATAGATGAACTGATGAACATAGTCACTCATACTGTATGACTAATTTTTTGCGAACCATGCAAGGGCTATTTCATAATTATTGACACTACTTGGATTTGTACATAAACAAATGTAAAGATTCTTTGTAGATTTCATTAAATAAAGACTTAAGAAAAAAATGATTAGTTAATTAATAATTCTCCGCTCTTGTTGGTTGACTTGCTCTCTGTTCGATGCACCTTAAATGTAGATAGTGAATTCTACATGTGAAAACTCCTATACAGGCTATACTTGACCTCGAATTTTGAGGCGTAATTAAGGTATATATGCAAAGTCAATGGCATGCGATATTGCAACAACCGTTAGGTAGATTTTTTAATAAAAACCAAACAATATTTATTAGGAACCATGGAATAATGCGGATTACCAGGGCATTATTATAACCGATCAATAATTAATGGACCGCCTTATTGGTAAATGACCAAACAATTTTATAGAGCACTTATGGAGTGCGTTATTAGTTTTTTTTTTTTTTAAATTTGTAATTTGTACATTTTACTCCCTACATGATTTTTTATATAATATTCATTAATTAATTTATTCACATGTTAAAAGAATAAATGTAGAATTACACAAATATAATTTATGAATAATATATACATTACATATAATTAATAAAAATTAACTTTGTAATTAATATTTATTCAACATGTAATTACAAAACATGCAAGGAGTAAATTGAAAAAAAAGTACAAAAAATTAAGAAAACCAACTTTCACTCTTTGACCGAATATGATTTGCTTAATCATTTTTTGTGGTATGTAATCGCCGATGACCTTGCAAGTTTTTTATTTACAAATATTCAAATAATGTTTCAAATAAGATTATATTTTACATATGTTCCAAATTAATATGTACAACTATACACTTATAATAATGTATAGATACTATTTCTATTACATGCATTTAATACATGTTTAAATTATAATAAAGTTTTGAATGTTTTATAAATAAGAAACATGCAGGGTCATCGGCGAGTAATTGCTAATTTACATAAATCATAAAAGGAATGCACAACGGAGTATGACACTATCATATTTCATAGTATCATTCATCTATTTCATATGGGTAGAATTTGAAGAATACTATTTTAATTGGATGTGCTAACCTTTTTTATGATGCCCAGTTGTTTGGTTTTTGTGATTTTTTTTTCACATATAATTAAACCTCATGCTTATGACTACTTTAGTACATTATCACTTAATCAATGACAACAGTTCACATTATTCTTTCTGAAATTTAAACAAATTTCTTATCTTCATTTAACATATTAATTCTTGAAAACACAAAATTCTTCAACAAAAAAGAAATTTAAATCTTCGAAGTTGAAATTTTAAAAGCTGCAATGAGACAAATAGACCCTTAATTCGTCAAGATATGTGTCGTCTTTGAATGACCCCAAGGATTTCAAAAAAGCCACTTACATGCATGAAACGATTATATTATTTGCTTATGTTAGTTACTAATTTATTTTAGTCTTGTTCAGACCTTATGGTCGTCTGGATTGAAATAAATATAGTAGCTTGCAATAAGTGGACTGCTAATTGTTCGACTGGATTGAAATATACAAATTCACAGACATGCTCTTAAACTTACAAATCGTTCTGTATCAAATTACATGGTATTTTTTAATTTTAAAGTTTTGTAGTGGCAAAAAAATTATTTGTCATTTAGTAATGACATTTTTCTAATTTGTAATTTTTACAGTGGTATAAAACTAATTTGTCATTTAATGATGACATTTTTCTAATTTCAATTTTTTGAAGTGGCATAAAACTAATTTGTCATTTAGTAAGGGCATTTTTGTAATTTTAAATTTTTGTAGTGGCATATTTAAAGGTTAAATTGGTAAATCAATTTGTCGATGAAATAAAACTAATTTTTCATTTAGTGATAATATTTTGCTAATTTCAAATTTTCATGGTGACATAAATCTAATCAACTATTTATTTATTTATATTTTCTAGTCTCCCGATTTTCTAAATAATTTGTAAAATATTTAAGAGAAGTGAATATTGACCGACATATCCACAACGGCATCAAAATGCATTACTGGTCTAGTAGAAAAGAAAAGCAGGAACGAAATTAGCATAACAGATTGAGAGATTGACAAGAAATTGATGAATAGGATTAGAAAAAAAGTAAAATTACCGAGTTCCATATATATAATTCTTGCTTCACTTGGGGACTATTTTCTGCCGTATTATAACATAGTAATATTTATTTGAAATCAAAATCATGATTAGTTTATAATGAAAATTTGGTCAATTGATTGCCAAAACTAAGTAAAAACCCGCTAACAAAAAATAGAATCTCAATGATTCAATACTAGCCTCTCAACATTTTTGTCCGAAATTAATATTCGGAAAATTTTAGAAACCTTGCTACGATAGAAAATTAATCATATTTTTATACAAGAACCTACTAATTTCTAGAGTTTGTAAACTGAAAAAAAAAAAAAAAAAACTACAGGATTACAGGAAAGAGGGAGATTCAGCCCCCGGAATAAAAGGAAGCGACACAAAAGGATTGCAAAGGAATTTTACTCACGAAATCGGACAGCTCATAGGCAACGCAGAAATCATCCAGGAAATGAATACGTCACCACACTATTTATTTTGGTTATCGATTAACACATGCTTGACCTCGGAATGTAGTCCAAATAACGGTAGATTTAGGTTGTGATGAAAATAATTTTCACATAGGATTTCATTTGATTAGAGTTGAGTTTTCAGAATTTCATTGAGTCTAATAACATAAAAATTTGATCGGTTTCGATCAAATGATATCAAATTCGTTGGTTTTTGCCAAAAAAAATTCTAATGAAATGAAGGAAATTAAATCTCTTGTAAAAAGAAAAAAACAAGTGACTCTAAAACTCTGCGCTTTTACTTTGCTTTTGCTGTAACCTCTGTTTGCTAGATACGTTAGTTGTTTTGTTTGTTATGCTATACTTTTAGTTGTATCTTTCTTTAAATTTTTGCGCATTCTAGCTTAGTGAGAAAGATATTTTTTTGTATTGTGTAACAACATATGATCTTGCTTCTACCATGATCGGAACAAGCCTAACGCCACCCGATGAAGATCAGCTGTCAGGAGAGGGTTATTGCCGTTGTTCGTTATGCGCGAATGCCTGTAGTATTCGCAGTTCAATTTGATGTTGACAAATTGCACTACTATAATTTTAAAACCACATGAACAGATGTACAGGTGATTGGGACATTTGCAGACAACTGGATATGGTTTTAAAAATCTTTATTTATGGTTAAGCGAACTGGAACTCTGGAGGCAATCATTTTAATACTTCCGGTTTAATTGAAATTTCAATGGGTACAGTACAGCACGAAGTATCAAAATTGTTTGAATGCTTCCGGTTTTGGTGGGCTGCCATTAGTCCCACATGGGATGTGAAAACCATTTTAATTGTAAAGGTTGTTAATTGGAATTTCAATTCCGTTGATATTCCGTTATTAATTGTGCGGTTCTGATCTTATGTGAGTAAAAAAAATTGAAACTGATGTATAGTAGCTAAAAATTTGTGACTAATATTGACCCGCTGAGTGAGGCACCACATAAGACTATATATAGAGGAACATAACAAAAGAACGTAGAAAATGAAAGCAACAGTTCGATCAGAAAGGAAGCTGAAATCGGACGACTGAGAATATTGGCGGTACTGTAGTATAGCCCTATAGGAAACATCCCTCAGAAAGCCCAACACAATCAACTCTACAAGGCCCAAGCTTGTACTCCATTCCTTTTTTTTTTTTATATATATTGGGAAGGTCTGCAGGCCCGTGCCATAGCTTGTACCCCATTCTTGTTAAGATTTTACCCCATTCTTATTACAATTAGTTATGGGCTCAATTGGGAGGCCTATCTCTCTCTATTAAAGGGCCTCACGACCTACTATTATGTCCAGATGTATTGGTACGGACCAGGATCCTCGGCAGTAACCGAGATGTAAAAAATATAAAAAAAAACTGCTGAGCAGTCCTTTTCTTTTTTTTAATATTTAAAAATTTTAAAATTTAATTGTTGAATCTAAACAGTTAATTTTGTGCGATTTTACGGACGATGCGTTTTCATATAAGCTTTATAAAATTTGGAGTTGATTTGATACTTGATTAAGTGCTCAAATTATGAACATATTAAAATTAATCAAACCAGGTTCGTTAATTGGTTGAGCACTTAATTAAGTATCAAATCAATTCCAAATTTTATAAAACTTATATGAAAATGCATCGCCCGTAAAATTGAACAAAATTAACGGTTTGGATTCAACAATTAAATTTTAAAATTTTTAAATATTTAAAAAAAAAGGAAAAGGACTGCTTAGCGGTCTTTTTTTGACTGCCGAGGACTCGCGTTGGTATTGGTACCAGTACCACCCTCTCATTAGATAAAATTTATTTATTTCCCCACAAAATGAGAGATTGATAATGAAAGGAACACCCGTGCCTACAACCACCATTAAGTTATTATAACCTCCATTCTATAGGCTTAACAGAAGAAAGTTAGCATGGCTGTTATCTATAAAAGGTTTTTTTGTTTTTTTTTTTTTTATTCATGTGAACCTTTTCTTTTGCAGATTATATTTTGTACAACTTTAGAAGATGATTAGTTCTCGAAGAAATCTAGCCAGAAACAATTTTAAAAGAACTCTGCCTGATGGTAGCCTGAAGACATTATCTCCATATATTTTCAGCGAATAGCTGTAAACAATCTTAATTTGTCAGTTTATACAATGCATTCAGCATATATTTGAATTTCGTACAAAGTTATCAAATGAATAATATATATTTGAAATGACAGATAATCACTTTATTAATCAAGCATAACAGATGTAAAATGAAATCTCTCACAATTTCTATTTCATCATTCAGAGAAATGCATTACAAAATATAAATATTAAGCACCGAAAGCTGGAGACAACACGATACACATTGATCATTTCGTATATGGGTATAGTGTATAGAAAGTTTGTATAAACGAGAGAATCAGTAGTATAAAGCCAGCAAAAAATGAAATTACTGTCCATGGACTGCTAAAGTAATCATGCACCAGTCTTGCTCTATGCCTATTCCATTGTAAGTGGTAATAAGCATTAACGTCTTCGAACAAATCAAGATAGTAATGATCCCAGTAATCAATGTAGGTACCTTTGCCGATTAGATTTAGGTAATTGGCCAACTCTTCCTCGTTTGGTAGTGTATTTTCTATAACACCGCTTCTTTGGAGTATCTCGACATCCTCTTTTGTATTGATGAGCAAATCAAGCAGCAAAATGTAACTGCTGAGTGTACGGTACTCACAACATAGGCATATTTCAAACGCAAGGAGGTTTGGGTATAGAGGCTTGTGATTGGTATCGATCTTTAGTGTTGGAATCTCTATCGCCCCCTGCTTAAAATTTATGTCGAATTTGTGTTTGTATGATTTTTTGTAGCGGAATTTCACTCCTGCCTCACGCAATTGTGTTGCGCATGGAATCACAAGCTTTTTTCTATAGTGGCCTTCTTCAATTTTCTTTAGGAAGGGAAGACACTTGCTTTTTTTGGATGTCAAACATCGGGAATCAACCCTTGGAACAAATAATTCGTGATAAAGATGGAGCAAGTGATGGATTTTACCTCGCAAAAATTGAGGCGGGCCCAGCGTCTCTTGTGCGAGAAAAAGGTTCTTAAGAACATCAACAAGGAGATCATAGGAATCATGACTATGAGTGATTACAAGAGAAAAAAGTTTCTCAAGGATAACGAAAGGTATTTGGTTTTCAAAAAGTAGCAAATCCATCCAAATCGGGTCGAACAAAAAGCCTGGCCTACATATTATGTCATGTGCTTCCTCTTGGTACTTCAGGCTCAACTCAAGGATGAAGCAGCCATCAAGAAGCAGCATCTCTACAAACTCGGTGCTCCTTAAATGAATTACCTCGTTGTAGCACCTGCGTGCTTCGGTCTCAATGAGTTGAATCTCTTGAACGCATTTCTCGATGCCTACCTCAGGTTTGCGGCAAAGAAAATCACGGAGGTATCGCAATTTGTAGTCCTCCATGACCAAAAGATTTTCACGACTGCGGTAATATGGGCCAATTGAAATTGCTGATGGTTCAAACAGAGCTCTGTTGCCATCATGATTGATATATCTCGGCAATCGGTATATCAGGAGCTGCTCCATGTCGAAAGGTGCGTGTGGCTGGAGTGCAGCCATCCTTTCCTCCAATGAGACACCTAAGCTAGACGGTGTATTCGCCATGGAGGATTTTCTGCTTCTCGATTTTACTCTTGGTTTATCAAATTCCCTCTTTCTTTTTGGTGGTGCCAGATATCATATGTTATTTGATATCGTTGTTGTTGTTGTGTGTGCGTTCCCTTCTTTTTTTTTTTTTCTTTTTTTTTTTTTTTTTTTTTTTTTTCTGGTTGTTTCTATTTTTCTTTCATGAAAATTGCAAGAGCAACATTCAATAGAAAAGAATTGGGTGAATAATAGGAAAGCTAAAATCAAGTTATATAGCTATTTGGTCTAGCATGTGTTTATTGTGAATTTGATTAATCAAAGAAGCTTTGAATTGGTATTACGTTGCTGAGCTGGCAGGTGGCACTCCCTTGCACACCCCTGGTCTTAGCCGGAAACAGAAAAAAAACTTTTGAGGAAAAAAAAAATAGAAAATCCCCAGAGAATATAATTGTGTCGTGTCTTTTTTTTTTTTCCAATTGATATAAGAAATTGGATAATTGTTGTGGCTAACATTTTAAACTAAATTTGAATCCTAACCAATCATATATTCATAATTTTAAATGAATGTTCTAGACTTAAATCCTTTTAATAATTTATGTCACTGCAGAATTTGCCAAAAAATTATCAATTGGGAGTTCTTCAGCTGTTGTGACATTGAAAAGAACTATTCCATTGGTGAAACAATTGACAACAGCCACTGTCAAGCTTTTGGCTTTGTTGTATTCAACATACATAGGTAGTGTGCTGCTCTTTTGTTACTAGTTTTTCCTAGTTTTATGTTGAACTCAATGTTACAAACTCATCAAATTTTACTTTCAACATTATAACAGTTAATTAATTAAATGAATAATGTAAATTCATTTGTTTGCGAACATAACCTGTTATAATATTCTTAATATTTTAGAAAAAATGTTAATGAAATTATAAATGTTTAACAAGTCCTAAATATGGAAGATTTTGACACTAAAATATTACCTATACCAGAGTTGGTACTCGGGCTTCATCTTGAGAAATATCTACTGTAGAAAATTAAAATGTGTACAATGGAATAAAATACAATTAGTCAAATGATGATTCAATTAGATAAGCACAACTTGTATTATTTTAGAAGTTATACTACACCTTAGGCACATCAAATACAAAAAATTATTTAAATCAAATGGGGAGAGAGGAAAAAAAAAAACAATACATATTAACTAAAGATAAATGAGAAGAGAGAAACCATGAGCACTGGATGGATTAGGAAACAAATGATGTTTATGGCTTAAAAATTAAAAAATTAAGATAAAAATAGCAACCTGTATCAAAATTTACCAAAACCAAATAAATTTTTGTTTATTAAATTAAAAGAGCTTTTTTATTAGTAAGAATTTTCTAACAAGATTATCTTTGCTCTGTCACCTACAATAGTTGCTTTAAAATGTTCAGCAAGTGTTATTTCTATACCTCTCTGCATGTGATGAGAGAGGGAATCCAAAGATGAAATCTCGGATAATCTAGTGAATAATATATTTGGGATCGCTCAAATATCATGTTATAGAAATGTTCTTTTTTGCTTATGTCCTTTTTTTTTTTTTTTTTTTTTTTTTTTTTTTTTTTTTTTTTTTTTTTTTTTTTTTTTTGTTCAGTATTAGACTTCAGGACTCTGAAGTTCCTTGAGGAGATGTATTATTCCTAATAATTTATGAATATCTTACACGACAACTTAAAGAATATATCAAAATATTAAATAAAGACTAACAACGATAATGTAATATTACAAGTAAAAGAGAACAATTGCTTCTCCATCAACATAAAAGCTTTATGCATATAATAATTAGCCATTCTGGTTTACATAGTATCGATCGGTGTTAAAAAAAAAAAAAAACTCTTGTATATATATATATAATATTTTACTTGTATTAATTAGGGGAGGCATCACTAGATCAGGCTATAACGATTGGGTCAATGCTGGAGGCATATCATGGCTGGCACCTGGCGGCCAGCCTGGTGGCACTCAGGGCTGTTCCGACGAAAGAAAAAAAAAATGAGTTCACAATTTTCATATGATATGTTTATAGAAAAAATAAAATAAAATTGTACATCCTGCTCAAACTTTTATAAATTATTTTCATTCTTTAAAAATATAATATTTTGACTCCGGTCTTTTTTTTTTTTTTTTTTTTGATAAAAGTACCCTACAAGGGGATTTTGACTCCGGTCTACGTTATGTAATATCCTTAATTTGGCTCTTGAAAAAAGGGAAGGGTACATAAAATATAACAGCGTAACATGTCTCTCTTGAATTACAATTAGAATTACTTATCATCATTCCACAAATTCTATCATTAATTTGGCTCTTCAAAAAAAGGGAAGGATACATAAAATGTAACATTGTAACATGCCTCTCTTGAATTACAATTAGAATTCGGAATTGCTTACCATCATCCTATAGGATTCTATCATCCCCTCATCCCAGCGACACGTTTAATGCTTTCCATTTTCGGAAAGAATATATCCAGTGTTCTCATCCCCATAAACGGAAAGTATTAAACACGTCGCTCTTCTCATCCAGAGTCTACGCTCTTCTCCCCCCATCCCATCTTTCCTTTTCTGTTCACATCTACGCTCTTCTCATCTCAATCCTCTTATGCTAAGTATTGTAGTTGGAATATTAACAGTTAGTTTAGTATATTCCATAGCAATAGTGTTAGCTTCAATAGTTAGTTTTATATCTTCAATATTTAACTTAATATTTTCAACAACAATAGTTTTAGCTTCAATAGTTAGTTTTATATCTTCAATAGTTAGCTTAGTAAATTCAATGGTAATAGTTTCAACTTCAATAGTTAGCTTAGTAACTTCAACGATAATAATTTCAACTTCAATAATTAGCTTTGAAGTTAATAGGCTAACTGTTGAAGTTGAAACTATTACTCTTGAAGTTAATAAGCTAACTATTGAAGTTACTGAGCTAACTGTTGAAGTTACTAGGCTAACTGTTGAAGTTGAAACTATTACACTTGAAGTTACTAGGCTAACTGTTGAAATTACTAGGCTAACTGTTGCAATTACTAGGCTAACTATTGAAGTTACTAAGCTAACTGTTGAAGTTATCAGGCTAACTGCTGAAGTTGAAACTATTACCCTTGAAGTTACTAAGCTAACTGTTGATCTTCAACAAAAATAGTTTTAGATTCAACAGCTAGAGGATGACGCTGAGCAGAATGGAAAGGTCGCGAGTAAACAGGGAAAGCACGAAGAAGGGGGGAAAGTGCGGACCAGAATGGAAAGGGCGCTAGGAATCGTAGAGATGATTCACGCGTTTTAATTAAGATTCCCAGGGGATGATGGGGATGATGAATCTTGGGGATGATCCTTATCAGCCCCGATTAAGATTGCTTATCATCATTCCACAAATTCTATCATTCTCTCATCCCAGTGTTCTCATTAATTATCCTCCCCACATTCCAACATCCTCATTAATTCCACTAGGCTACGCACTTTCGGTCTTTCCATTTCTAGAATACAGTTCCATCGCCTCCTCATCTTTTTCATTTCTGGAACTGTTCTAGCACCTCCACCATCTCTTTCTGCCCTCACCTCATATGATAATTGTCCTAGTTTGTATGCTTATTGTTCTGATTTTTGTATTTTATTGTCATAGTTATTTAATTTCCAAATACGGTTAGCATTATTGTTCAAACAAAAATTTAATTGTCCTATTTTTATATACTAATTGTTCTAGCTTTGTTCAGACAGATTAAATTGTTCTCGAAAAAAATAATTGTTCTAGTTTCAGAATCTAATTATTCGGAAAAAAAAAACGTAATTGTTCTAGTTTTATTGTTCAGAAAAATATGTTTTCCTGGAAAAAATACTATTTGTCCTAGTTAATATTACTAACTGTTCTAAGAAAAATATTAATTGTACTAGAAAAAATTAATTGTGCTGGAAAAAATGCTAATTGTTTGAGAAAAAAATGTGGAGAGAGGAATGGTAAAATAGGAAATAGAGCGAGGAGTGCACTTTGAATGATAAATTCACGGGATGAGCTACCGCTGAATTAATTGCATTAATGAGGATGATGAAATGAGCTCTAGATTAATTAATCATATTTCAAAAATAAAAACGTGTTTTCTTATAGGATGATGGAGATAGAGAATATTGGAATTATCCTTATCGGTCCGAATTACAATTTATACTTTATAAAAAGTTTGCTTTTTCGAATGAACAGTGCTTCCGATGAACAGTGATGAACAGTGTTTTTGATTATCTGTTCTTACTTCATGCTGTTTTTGGTGCAATATCTTTTGTTGTACATTAGGATGTTGTCTCCCACAGGCAACATAATTTCCTACACAAACACACCACATTGATTTTGATTTTATGTGGAATCAACCGTATAATGTGTGCTTTATAGGGTCTGTATTGCGTAAATTTTTATGTATTGCACTGTTGGCTACATGGTTCAGTCTATTTCTAAACTATAATTTCTATACAGTTTCTTTGTTGTAATTTTTGTGCAATTGAGTGTGTTGCTACTTAAAGTGAGAAATGTAGTGGCCCGTTTACAACAACCACGTATGACTGATTAGATTATAATACAACATATCTTTTCAATTCTCTCTCTCTCCGTACCCAAGCGACATCACTTCATCACCCAAACACAAAAAGAAAGAGAGTCAGAAAATGAAATTCTCAATTCTCCGATTGTCGACAAGCTAGCCGCAAGCTCGCAATGGTCGACTAAAAACTGTTCTCTGCTTCACACGAGAAGTCGATAGACATCCGTCTTGAATAGTTGAATATCTTCCAATCCAGTTCCCCCTTCTTTCTACTTACCCACTCTCACCCAGTGCGTCGGCCAACAAGACGCTTGATTGTTTTTGGCACCGCACTATTGATTTCCTAATCACTGCAACAAAAGGTCGATCTCTCTAGGGTCCATCATCTATCCATGGCGGAGAGTGGGTGCGCCTCCAAGCTGAGACCGTCGGGAGCTTTGATAGGAGCAAAACCCATGACAAAGCTGACAAGACCCATCTCAACTCTCAAGTATTAGAGAGACGACTAAATTCAGAGCGTATGGCAGCCGGATTGAAGTACAATATGCTCCCAGAGAAGCCCTCACTTTGCCATATCAGCTTGCCAACCTGGCCAGAACTACTCACCAAGACCACCATGGAGACTTTACAATACTCCATCCAAATTTAATAAATCCAGAAAAAAACACTAGCCACAAATTTATAAATCCAGAAAAAAACACTAGCCACAAATTTTTTGAAAGAATAGTTGAGGGTGAGACTGAATAACACTAACTTAAGATAGTTGCTTCAACACTTCACTGTTGGATTGAATGCAAGTTCCGCAATGGGCAATGGCAGGAGGCAAAACCTATCAAAAACATTGGGGATCACAAACACAAAAAAAGAAAAGGGCAGGGGGAAAACAAAAATGTCATAGATTGAAGGAAAGAGACTTATCTTGGGTGTTATTCTGCTCAATCATCATCTCCAGCCAACATTGGTGAAGCTGCAACACAGGTTTTCTCAATTGGGAAAGAATGTCTTTGTTCAAATCAATTAAGGATAGAAGAGCTCGGTGGTGGTTAAATTGGTGGAACGGATGGAGAGATCCAGCTCACAATCACTCATTTGGACTGGACATAGTTCTAATCGGCTCAGAATTTTGCTATTTTCCACAGCTATAGAAAGGGAAAGACGAGGTTTTTCTCCGATCGGTTCAGGTGATACTCACAAGAGATGAAGATGAGGCTTCTTTGGAAAGCAAATGTCTGCTTTCTTCTTCTTTTTTTTTTGGGTATAAAGCCCGTAGACAAAATGTCTGCTTCTAGAATGACCTTTTTATTTATTTTTTTTCATTTTATCTTTTTTTTTTTTTCCTTTATGATCGTTGGCCCATTGGGCCTTCACATCTCGAAAAAAAAAAAGACAGAGGGTCTGTATTTTCTTTTACAAGTTTATTTGTTGAGATTTGGAATATGTCAAGAAGAACTAAAAGTTCATATTAGATAGAGCCCATCTAAATTAAAAAGTAATAATTTTTTTGGTATATATATATATATTTCAATAGTTGGTAAATATGATTGTATTCTTTTAAAAAAATCAATTAAACCATATAGTAAATTGTTTTTTAATGCAAAAATAATTAATAGCGTACTTTTATATTGTAATATCATAACAAAACTAAAATTGATATATTTATCATTTCTTATTAAAGTTATGTATTTGTGATGGCTCCTTAACAGAGTTACTGGGTTAAATAGCCTCATACTTTTCAATTTATGAAATTTTGTTTCTTGTCTTGATGAATTTATCTTTTAATTCCACAAAATTATAAAATTTAAAATTTTGAATTTTAAAATTTGAGAGATGTAATGCTGATTTTTCCTCAAAGTTCAAATACCTGTATTTACTTCTCCTTTGTTCTTAACTTTTATACTGTAATAACACCTGTATAATTTTTATCTATCTTATATATATTATAATCAGTGTCATCACTACATATGAATAACCGAAACTCTCCTGGAAATAACATAAACTAACTCATAAACACCGCCATAACTATGAATCGAGATCGTGGCCATGCGGCAAGGGTGCAGCACAGGATCCCAATCGTCCGATGGATGATGGGTGCTCCATGGATAATACCAGATTGATAGGTCCGAAAAAATTAACCGTCAAGATCAGATCGAATGACTCGGATCACTGCGTTGCACGCTTGTCGCGCTACACAGAATTCGGATCCCCATAACTATTGTTTCCGGCGGAGCCGGCACTGAAAAATCTAGTTACTACAAAAGAATATAAAAAACTAAAAAAAAAGAATGTAAAAGAATGAAATTAATCAGCAATTGTCCGAAGCTTCTAGATGGTCACGTGCTACTAGACACACACACACACAGAGTGTTGGGATTTATTTTCTTGTTTAGGCAAGTTGGATTGTATATTTAAGACTAAGACAGTCAACGATTTTTCTTGGGAACTTCTTTTGCAGAACTTTCCAATTAGCAATCTGCTCAATGCGTACCACGCATAAGCGGAATGATTGTGCTCTGCACAAAATTTCCTAATTGAGTTGAGACTTGAGACCCTAACAATTTTTTTTTAAAAAAATGAAACAACTTATGATGAGCATCAAATTTTTAGGATAAGGTGGCGTGCTAGTTGCTTACCTCAAAAACACACGTTCCTTTGGAACCAAACAGTTTTTTAAGTTAATTGTTTCCTGTCGGATTTATCTAGCGTTATGCTCCAGTTGTTTCAAAAAAGAAAATAAAATATTTAATTTAGTGCAAGCAGCTATCCTAAAAATTGGCAATTGCTTGATATATACGGGCAGTGATTTTGACACTCCCTTTGTTGATAAAACACTCCTTATGGACCAAAAAATCCTTTTGATAAAACACTCCATATATTAATTGTGAATACTCTAACGCTCTCTCTCTCTCAACCATCTCCCTCCAGTGTACTAGCGAAATGGAAGTCCGAATGCTATATAATGTCAAGTAATTATTAGATAACAGAGAAAATAGCCATGTGAAGGAGCAAAACATTAATCCTAGATAATTTCCGATTGAAAATGTCAAATTCAAATTATGTGTGTTTTATATCATTTGATTTCTAAGGTCTAAGTTAGTGCTATATAATGGTCCGAAAATTGAAAACTTTTAAGTCAAATTAAAATAATAAATCATTTTATTTGATAACCGACATTTAGATAACTACCAGTCTTAAACAACTAAAATAAACTTTGTGAAAACATCCAATTAAGTATTTAACATTTTAATTTTGTAATATATAAGCTAAACTTAAAAAAATACATATTTCGAATAATCCATTCAAAAAAGCTATCATTTGATGATAATCAATGTGGCAGTAGCTTAATGCATTTGGTTAGAATGAGTAACTCTATTTGAATAAACCAGATTGCCATTTTGCTTATGCAATCTCATATTCTAATATATCTCGTCTAGTAGACCTCTTTTTTTTTTTCTTTTTTTTTTACATGCAATGGAGTTGAGGGTTCAAAAAACACATCAGATTGGTTGCTGATATCTTGCAATAAGCTTTTGTAAAAATTGAGAGAAACTGAATCAAAATTTTCTTCTCAACAGCGTTGTTATTTTTTTCTCCCCTTTCGTTTTGTATGGTGAATTACTGAATTGGTGATGGTCAATGACGGTTGGAGAATTTTATCAGTTATAGTAATTTCTTTAATACTGGGAGTGTCTAAAATAATGGAGGGTATTGTAGTCTTTTAAAAAAAATTAGGAGTGTTTTATCAATATAGGGAGTGTCAAAATCACTACCGATATATACCTGTATATGTAAAATTATGGTGGTATTATTCAAATAAATGTATGCAAAAAGATGAAAATATATTTAGTTTACAAATTTGCAATCAAACTCTTATTATTGTTAAATCTTACTCATTATTATTTTATAGTTTTCAACTTTGTCAACTTGATTACCACAATGCACACTAGATTTTTTGATATTGTTTTTATATTATATCTTTGCGAGTCAGATAATTAACCGCATCACATTAACTAAGCCCTGATCACAATCCTTTTTTTTTAACGTAGGATTTCAATTCATTTCATTTCATTGGAAAATTCTTGATCACAATGAGCGGATTTGGTGTCATTTGGTTGGGATTCCTATGTAATTAGGTTTAACGAAATCCTATGAAATCTTTTTTTTTTTTTAGATATACCAGGTAGAGGCTACCAAGTTACACAGAAAAGAAAAAGAACAAAGCGAAAAGAGGAAAAGAACAAAAACAGAAGAATGAAATCCTATGAAATCTTATGAAATCAAATGAAATGAAATGAAATGAAATGAAATTCCGAGTAAAAATCATTGTGATCAGGGCCTAATTCATCCATCATATCCTTAATATAAAATTTCAGAAACCATATATTGCACAGTTTTACGTTCCAGTTAAACACAATTTTCGACATTTATCAGTCGAGCGCATTTTTGACAACCGCCATTATAACTTCTAGTTCAGACTCATTTTTCGAACCCTCAAAATGCACAATCACATAATATCTAGTACACACTTAAGTTTAATTGATGCATACGGGAACTGATTTGCACACCCCTTCAACACTTCTTTTAGACTAAAATATCCTTAATGAATGTAAAATATTACAATTATAGTGATTGTTCTGACCAATATTCTCAATTAATTGGGGGTAATTTTAGTTAAAAGGAGTGTTATATCAAATATTGGATTGTGCTAATCAATTCCCGATGCACATAAGTTGTTTTCTAAAAGTGCACATTACTTCATTGAGAAATGCAATTGACTTCCGCGAAATTGCAGAATTCATTATTTAGTTTGGTTTGTAAAATTAAGGTCCTTCTTGAGCCGGTAGTCACAAATTCACAATAGGGCTTCAGTAAAAATGTAATTTTGCTTACGTTTTTATTTGAAGAATTTTATAAAATTTTAAAATTATTTATTTATTATTTAGAAATTTTAATTTAGTAACATTTTCGTATAATTAAATAAAAAAGTACGGTTGTGCTTTGCCACAGAGAATTTCAGATAAAGGGGGGTTGAATCTGAAACTTTATATAACAGTTGAGTGGATGGCTCCATTTGATGTGGTCTGTTCGTTCTCAAATGAACTGCATAGATCTACGTGAGACCTTCCAATCAATGGTGCCTTCAAACTTTAGAGGAGTCAAACAGCAGCGGCCCAGCGGGTGTGCTGTAATGTTGACTTGACTTTAGAAAGGGAAACAACTTTCTTTTACCTTGTGCTTCAACTATTATGATATGAAGAAGACTATTAGCACTGATAGCTGCCACTTCAGCATATAGATCAACCACGTCAGCTTGTAATGCCTACTTGGTTTCCTCTACTCTTTTAGAAATCCATATTATGAGGTTATCTGATCATCTCCTCACCTTAACTTAATCATTGTCTAATTAGGATTGTTTTTGTGATTTATGCATAAATTTGTAGTAAATAACTAAATATGCCTACTAAAATCGATAATATTACGGATCCTTTTAGATTTGTTCCATAAACATGCATGCGATAAATCTATGATTCAATTTAAGTTTTTTATTTTGAGGGTAGGTGGAAACCACACCTACAAATTTTATTGAGGAAACAAATTAAAGAAGTTGTTGCTGATGCACACCAACTGTTCGACTAAATACCACATAGAAATTATTATGACGCGGTACTGGGGAACTCAATGAAGTAGCATGTCATTGTACTAGTGTACCACTATATTTAGTAGCCTTACCAGGGAAATGTCAGTTTGCATATTTTTTTAGCGTCGGTTTGCCTTGCAAATGGAGTAGACTTATGAGCATTCTCCAATCAAGGAAAAAAAAAAAAGCTATTTGTCTTATGTGGTCTATGTATTTGTTCCTTGTTCGTCCATATTGCCTGAAATTAATCATCATTGTCTGTCTCCAGGATAGAATTCAAACTAATAAATTATAATTTTTTTTTGAGGGCCAGGTGGCAATCACCACACCGACAAATTTATTAAAATAAAAATAATTACAAGTATATACAAGGAAAAGGTAAAAGAAAAAGCCTAACTATACACAAGAAAAACAAAAATAACTAAACACTAAGCATGCTTCTTCCAAGAGTCTACACAGACGTGAATGTCCTTGAGTAAAGAGCCTAAATGAGTGTCTATGTTTGAGAAGATTTTCCTATTGCGAGTCTTCCATAAGTTCCAAGAGGTAGCTGCCCAAATGATATCCCAAGAATTTGGTATGTCTTTCCTCAGTGTTAGCCAGAAGTCACCCAAGTCTTGTGTGAAGTCAAGTAGAGGTAGCGTAAAGTGTAACTGTATGTGTGTCCAAGCAGAGGTTGCATAGTGGCAATGCAGAAAGAGGTGATCCGTTGTTTCAACCGAATTACAAAAAGCACAGGAAACTGATGATGGCCATCCTCTGAGGATTAAATTTTGCTGTGTGAGGAGACGATCTTGCAGAAGAAGCCAGAGAAAAGTTTTCACTCTGGGAGGATACTTAATTTTCCAAAAGAAAGGGTTAAATTTAGAAAGAACGCCTGAGTTAGAGATACATTGATAGGCACTGGAAGACGAGAACATTCCATCCGAGGTCCATTTCCAAATAATGAAATTGTTTCCATTAGAGGAAATTGTGGAGAGATCGAAGAAGTGTCTAAGTTGGAGAATATCAGTAAGACCATCGGAGACTCTAACAGACTCTAGCAAGTTGAAGTCGATTGTTCCGTAGAGGGTTTGTATTGTAGATGCCCAGACAGAAGATGGTTCGTGCTTTAATTTCCAAAGCCATTTCAACAGAAGTGATTGATTTTGTCTATGAAGATCAAGTATCCCCAATCCACCATTTTCTTTTGGAAGATAACATTTGGACCAATTGACAAGACAGTGACCCCCGAGACACTTATCATTTCCTTTCCAAAAGAATCTTCTTCTAATGCCTTCCAAATGTTTTAGAAGCCATGGTGGCAACTTCAGCACTTGCATGTAATGTAAAGGTAGGAATGTTAACACTGACTTGACCAAGGTAAGACGTCCACCTAACGAAAGAAACCTAGCCTTCCAACCATCCAATTTTCGCTGAAAAGCGGAAATTAATGGTTGGTAGTGGATTTTCTTAGGTCGACGAAGGGAAAGAGGCAGGCCCAGATAAGTGATTGGAAGCTCCTTTGCCTGACACTTGAGAATGGTTGCAATACGAGGAATATTTGAAGAATGAATTGCAATAGGAACAAAGAGGCATTTTGTATCATTGACACGGAGGCCCGATAACGATGCAAAATTAGAAAGAATCTCAGAAATTACAAGCAGTGATCGAGGATCAGCTTCCATGAGTATTATGGTGTCATCTGCATATTGCCAAGCTCGAGGAGGAATTAAGATAGGTCCAGAGATGAGTGAAGCAGCATTGTTAAAAAAAGACTGAAGAGCATCAGTAACAAGAATGAACAACATTGGAGACAAAGGATCACCTTGTCTTAGGCCTCGCTTGTGAATGAAAGAAGAGGAGAATTCACCATTGATTTTGACCACTGAGGTGGAGGAACGGAGAATATGGAGTGTCCAAGAGATCCAATTTGGAGGGAAACCTCTCTCAATTAGAATGTTAGTGAGAAAGGTCCAAGAAACCGTGTCAAACACTTTGGCAAAGTCAACTTTGTAAAGAACCGCCGGTATTTTATTCCGATGATAAAAGGAAATGAATTCCTTAGTGACCATAAAAGATTCCATTATTGTTCGTCCTTTTGTGAAAGCCGTTTGCAGAGGACTGACAAGATTAGCCATATGCGGTTGGAGCCTTGATGCTAAGATTTTGGTGATGATCTTTGCAAAAGTATTAATAACACTTATTGGTCTGTAGTCAGATATCAAAGAACAGGACTCCTTTTTTGGGATTAAATAAATTATAATTTGGCGGCAACTCTATAGGCTGAGAAAGAAGGAACAAATGGAAGCTGAGTTTTTTCAATGAAATTATTGTAAATAATGTTTTTTTAGTCATAATTGCTCTGCTCCACAAGATATGATCATCTTATTGAACTACCCATATACAGAGGTTATTCTAATGGGCTATGCGTTTATATTATATCAATACTGAAGCATTTACAAGCTATAATTTACCAAAATGTCATGAACTTATCTTTTTCCAATAACCTTTTTGTATTACAAGCACTTAGTTTTTTTTTTTTTTTTTTTTTTTTTTTTGAATAAATCAACTGCAAAAAAGGGGCTCGAATAAAAACCATCACCAATCTGTCTTACCAGGATGCCTTTGCCTAGATTAGCATTTTTTGTTTTTTTTTGATACCCTAAACAACAAAACGAAGCCTGGATTAATTACCAATTTTTAATTATCCTTCGTTTCCTCTTTGTTCTTTCCCCTTCATTTGCATAAATTATCAATATTTAATTATAAATCAATGCTCCCATATTATTGCATTGTTTGTTCTTTATTTGGTCCATGGGGACGACTGGACGAGTGAGAGAGGGCGAGATATATAGAGATGGAATAACAAAATACAGAGTTTGATGAAACCCCAATTTGCAACTTCAGAACAGTTGCCAGACTGTTCATACTATTATTGGTTAACTATCAGAATATACCGTTTTATTGGCATCTCAAAAGAATCATTTCCATTACAGAAGAATTTCCACTCAAGGGAATATTCTAAAGCCGTGTCAGTACTAAATACTGCAAGCTAAAGCTCATGTTTGCCCTGTTCAGCCACAGTAACCTCAATCTCATTTTCTCCAACCATCAAGAAATGTGATCCTGTGTCTATTACTCTCTTAGCCTCTTCGGTAACTCTGCTCAAATGCTCACACGGGTGAACAGCAAATTCAACTGGTGTGGTTTCCTTGGCTTTGAGATGTACACTGGTGAAGTCAATTAGTTGTTTCCTGGGCCTTCCATTAGATGCATTCGGCCACCGCAAGAATAGCAAAACAGGTGTCCTTCCTTCCACTGTACCATGATTTTTCACTCTTACGGTCACGTTAAAATTCAACTTTTGACATTCTTTGGACTTGGTTTCGATAATTTCGTAATGGCTGGCAGGATGGGCTGCTTTTAGTCCTACAGGTTTGAGGGTTTTCTTCGCTTTGGAGATGAACTCGTGAGAGTAGTTTGAGTAGCTGAGGCCATAACCAAATGGGAAAACTGTCTTCCCCTGGTAAAATCGGTAGGTTCTACCAGGATATTTTGTGGCATTGTCAGCTCGCATGTTCATGTTGGTCATGGGAACCTGTTTTATGTAATCTTGTGGATACCAAGTCACTGGCAATTTCCCTCCTGAAATAGGGTCATATAAGCAAACAAATTTCAATGCTTTAATTTATGCTATTAATGATTTTTATTAAATACAATTTTTTTCTTGATTAAATTTTCAATTGCCCTTCAGATAAAAGAGAAAAGTTTGACCTGGATTGTATTCTCCAAAGAGGACTTGAGCAATGGCATGCCCACCAGCTTGACCAGGATAACCAGCCCACAATATAGCACCGATTTTTGGGTTTGTCTTTGCAAAGGAAACATCAACAGGACCACCACACAACAATACTAAGATCACCGGATTCTTAGCAGCTTTTGCAACACTTGTGATCAATTCTTGTTGTGATCCCGGTAAAAGCAAATCAGACCGGTCAAAATCCTCCCTCTCTTGGTCCAGACTCAAACCCATGAATAAAACTACGTGGTCCGTTGAGTTAGCTGCTTCCTCCGCTTGTTTGATTCCGATCGCTGAGCCACATGCAGCATTGCTACACCCGGCCACATACTTTATGTCACTTGTGTAGTTTCGAAGTGCATCAAGAGGGGTAATGCTTACACACGGGGGACCTTGGTAATTACCAAGGAGTATAGATGCATTGTTTGCATTCGGGCCAATTACCGCAAGTGAAGAGACTTTAGTTTTAGAGAGGGGAAGGATTTTGTGAGTATTTTTAAGAAGAACTATGCCTTCTAGTGCTGCTTGTAAGGCTAGCTCTTGGTGCTCTTTTGCACAAACTTGGTCTTTACCAATTCTTCCATAATCTTTATGTTCAAGTGGGTTACCGTCAAAGAGGCCCAGCCGCATCCTCACCGCAAATTGGTTGCGGAGAGCCCGGTCAATATCTTCTTCAGTTATCATCTTCTTTCCCAAAGCTGAAGCTGAATGGTTCTGCAAATGAGTTCCACAGTCTACATCCATTCCTGTTTAATAGTACTTCTAATCAATGTCTTGTTTTCTCATTTGCTTTGTGAGAATTGCAAATACACGATTTATTTTTATATTTAATTTGTACCTGCTTTCAGAGCAAGAGCAGTGGCATTTTCTGGTGTTCTAGCATACATTCCAACCATAACACCAATTGCATCACAATCAGAGGCAATGTATCTACACATACATGTAAAAGGAATTACAGATCATATTAAAATTAAAAAATCATTGTCTTATCAAACACCATATTAAGCCAATTCGCTTACAATTAAAAGACAAAAGAAGTTAGTTTCTATTTTAGGTAGAGCAAAATAAATTACAAACATCTTAGCCGATCAATTATGAAAAATGCAGATTGGTTTTGTTTAGTTTTATTTCATTGAAATGTATTGTCATTAAAAGCGTACCCGTCAAGGCCCCATTGCTCCTTGGCTAATTTGGTTAAGAAGTTGTGGTCCCCACAAGGAGCAACGCCATTAATCCTGTTAAAGGGGCACATTAGGCAGCTTGCGTGCCCATCTTGCACGCAGCTCTTGAAAGGAGGCTGGAATGAGTCTTCCATATCTTGGGCTGTCACCTGAAATTTGTATTTTACAAAAAGGAAAAATGGAAACAAAAACTAAATAAACTGCTACAGAATTGTTATTTCACATTACTTGGATATTTGTTATCACACTATTTATTGCTTGGATATTTATTTCTTATCGTACCGATTTTGCTGCCGAATTCAAATTCAGCGTGTTAGTTTGCATTTTGGATTTATTCAATTCAGTTCTGTTTGTTTTAAGAGTATTAGGATCTGATCCAAAGGGTTTAAAATGGCGAAACTGAAAGTTGAAGGAACACTATCAACAGTCTCTAGCTTGGTACCAGCATGCCTGTACAGTGAAAATCTCGTACTCTGAAAGAACCACTAGTACCAAAGTGAAGAATTCTGGTTTACCCTATTAGATTTCACAAAATTTGAGCTAAATGCATTAGTTACTTACCACTGCGTCAAAAGTGAACCGAGAGGCGGTTCCCCATTTCTCCAAATCATATGCAGTGAAGTGCTTGCAACAAGCCGAAGTTTTTAGTGCCTTCGCCTGACCGCCTTCATATGAGTCACCTTGCAATCCTCTGACGTACATGGTGGCATACTTGCTAAGGTGCAATGGGTCTTCACCAGGTGTCTCGTGTCCCCTACCCCACCTTGGGTCCCGATACAAGTTTACATTAGGTCCCCATAATGTCAGCCCATCTAGCTGACCATTGTTGAAAATTCCCCGTGCCTCGGTTGAAATCGCCTTTGTAAGAAAGAATATATTAATTTTGATTCTTCCAGAAATAAAGTTGAAAACAAAAAAAAACAAAAAAATGGTACTAGGATCTCTTATCGCGCTTTTCTCGATCATATTTTGGAAGTATCCCACCATGCCACCTTTTAGAGGCATGTTAGGAATAACATTTGCAACTATACATGAACTGAAAACTGATTCCAAGAAAATGAAAACTTGTTTCATTCTCTTGCTCTTCTAAATTTTTCTAATCTTTCGGCAATTATGGACTCAAAACATATCCAATTATTTTTATAAATACATAAAATTAATAGAAGATTTATATATGAGCTACACCTGAGCGATCTTATACCAAAGATGAGGATTGAATGAGGCACCGGTGACAATGACTTGGGGGAAGCTCGTGGCTTTGAATATTGCACTGAAGCTCCAATGAATTGATCCTGTGCCCCCATATGCCATGCCATGCAAAGCCTCGGTCCACCATTTAAAGACCGGCACACCTAGCCGGGGGATTGCTGGTGAATCATCACCTAATTGGGAAATTTTTTCTTCTAATGTCATGCGTGATATGAGATCATCCACTCTCTTTGCTATAGGTAGTGTTGTTTTGCAAAATGTGAACGTTTTGGTTGTCGGGTTTGAAGGATCGCAAGAGTGTGGTGGGACTGAAGAGAGAGCAAGTAATGGTGAGAATAAGAGTAGAGAGAATAGAAGGTTTTCTCTATGGTTTCTCATGGTTGATACAATGGGGGGCTGATTGATATGATTTGGTGTTTGAGCAAAGGAAGCAAATTCGTGCACCTATATACACACACACACACTACGACAGCATGTCTAACGTATATGTCGTTATTTGTCCCATACAAATTGATGTACGATATGTCTGGACTCTGAAGACACAGGTTAAAAATGGGAGATGAAATGGATTGGAAGATAAAATTCTCCCATTAGATTCATTTTTTGTCCACATTAATTATATTCTAAAAAGGACAGCAAACGGAATGTGATGCCCCAGAAGTTACAGGAAATTGGTGAGTAGTATCTGTTAATTTTATCTTTCTACTAAAATTTTGATGGGTATCAACCTCATCTCCGTAGTTTACTCGTCTCCAGTTGGCAAACGGACTCTCCACGGACAAAATCGTCTCTCTAAAAATTACAAGCAACGTATAGTAAGTTTTTCAAGAAAAATGATAGAATATCTGTTATCACGATCTTACATCTATAATTATCCATAAATAAATTATTCGTTTTTGTAGTCGTTCAGATAATATGACTAAGGTAATTATTAATTACATCCCTTAAAAAAATAGGAATTAAAATTATTCAAATTTCTATTCATCCATCTGATTTTTGTAACTATATTATCATATATTCAGGTTTATTATCTATGATGAAAATATGAAATCTATAATTTTGCTAAGAATTTTGTTATGGAAAACTTTTTTTTTAGAGCCAGGTGGCGATTGCCACAGCAGCAAAAATTTTATTAATAAGAATAAATATTTACAGGATTACAATAAGTAAAATAAAGAAGAAAATAAAAAGAAGAAACTATGTCAGCAAATTTGTATTTTATTGAACATTTGTATTTGCCAATAGCAGCGATTAATTATCTATTTTCAAAGTTAAATCTAAACTCAAATTCGTTGATCGTCTGTTCTACATTCTAGTCCGTATGCATACTAATTTAATTATAAAATTTGACACATTTAATTATTCTATTTGTTAATATGAACAAGGGTATGATTATAATACTATTCTTTTCAGTTCTATTTCAACACTCTGTTAGCAATACGGTGCTCTTTTCGTTTATACGATGAATCAAACTGATTTTCTATTTTGATGTTTTACAAAACACCCTTTCTTTGCCACAAAAAAAAAAAAAAAAAAAAAAAAAAAACCCCTTAAAACACAAATCCTTTTTTAGACAAATCTAGATAGCAGCTATCTATCTAGTGATTAAAACATAATCCTTTTTTTCTGATTTAGTGTTTTTTTTTCTTTTTTCACCTTCTTTTTTCTTTCGTTTTCTCTTCTAGATAGCCGCTACCTATTGTATCCAAAAAAAGAAAAATTCTTACTTCCCAACTTGTGGAAAATTTCATTGTAGGATTCACTAATTTATCCATCCCCACTCTCCTATTAAACGAAGGAGGCATCCTTTTACCCACTAATCTTAAAATTATATTTCCTTTTTAAATTCTCTTTGTATACTACATTTTAATTTATCTAATTTCGTAAGTTCATCCGAATTTTTAAATATTATATATTGAAGTAGATTTGAAATTATTTGCTAATTGTTACAACATTTCGGAATTTGAAACATGAAAGGAGAGATCTGCAATATTGAAGCTATACATTTTAAAATATAAGTTTCAAAACCATGAAACATGACTATGCAAATCATACCATAAATGATCAAATTGTTTTAGAAATAAATACATCCCATTTCTTTGTATAATTGAAAATTGAAATAAAGCATCATATCACTTATGCATAGAGTAATTATGATATTTGAGAAAACCAAACAGCCTTCTCTCTTATTTGAAATCTTATGTTTTCTTCAATAGCAGAAGCGACAATATGCACTTCGTGCAAATGCAGAACAGAGAGAAAAATATATGGAGGCCGAGTGGGTGTGAAGGAACACGTGTATCGGTGGGACCAGCATCAGTAAGTAGCAGCGAATTCTGTTCAGCTTGAAGTGCTCTGTCTTTCGAACTTGCAGCTTTGCAAATCGGAAGGTTATCCATTAGAAACCACAATGTAATATCAGACCATATTTGTCATTAAACGTTTAGGATCTCAAGTCCAATAATTTGTTTTGACTACACTTCTTATAAATCAAATAATTCAAGTCCAATAATTTGTTTTGACTGCACTTCTTATAAATCAAATAATTCAAGTCCAATAATTTGTTTTGACTGCACTTCTTATAAATCAAATAATTCAAGTCCAATAATTTGTCATTAAACGTTTAGGATTTCCCTCGTCTCTTCTATTACCAGCTAGCGAATGACCAAATACAGTACTGTCTTACTACTATTTCCGATCGATTCGTCGTCTCATGCGAGTGCCCTTCGAGCTTAACAAGTAGCTGAACTACTTAATTTCAAAAGACCAAAATTAATCATAAAGATCGAACAGATACAAACGCCATACTTCATTTCTTAATTACATTTTTTTTAAGAGTACCATTTCTTACTTTTAGTTTGCATATTGATGGCATATCCACATCACAAAGTTAAAACTCCAATATATATTAGCCCACAGAAATTTAACTCCAAAATTAATTACAGAAAAGGGCTAACTCAACACTCCACAAACTTCTATATAGTCTAGTCACATCACATGATGTTGCATGCATTCGGATTTTCATCACTGAAAATCTGCGGTGGAGGCGGATACTGATACTGATACTGATAAGGGTAAGGATAAGGATACTGATATGGATATGCATACTCCATTGGATACCTGGGGATGTAGTAGTAGTTATGATGATCTCCCTTCCCCTGGTTAAAATGAATGAAGAAAACAAAAATCATTACATAAATTCTTCTGTCAGAATAGCCAAATGGTTCTTATTCAACAGCATACAAAAAATACATTCATTGAGTTCAAATTCCATCAAAATCCTATCATCTGTTTCAGGGAAAATGTCAGACCTACATGTACATGTCTAGAATATAGCAAATTTAATAGACTTTTTAAAAAAAAAAAAAATTAAATAGACTTATTTAGTTCAAATTCCATCAAAATGCTATCGTCAGGTTCAGCTCATATGTTGGGCCCACATGTACATATGCTGAATATAGGAAAGTTGTATGGACTTACCACAGCACTGTCACCAGGGCCTGCAACAGCAACTACAGTTGCTTTAGAAGAGCTGCTCTCATCCTTGACCAGCTCTTCTTTTAGTTCTTCTTCAGTCTTCTCTTCCTTAATCTCATTCTCCTTCTCAGTTTCTGGCTTGGAATTGTTTACCACCTCTGCATTGCCAGTAGGGGCTGTTTTACCGGATGCAGGTTTCTATGGATTTTCAATCAACAAAAGGAGTTGAAGTCAAGAAGAATAAATAATAATCAATATATATTATTAATCCTGACCAAGATTGAAAAATAATTTACTATATGCATATGAGCATTGATCTGAAGGAAAAAAAAAAAAAAAAAAAAAAAAAAAAAAAATACCTGCTCTTGCTTGACAATAAAAGCATGCTTTCCAGTGCGCTTGTATATATATTTTACCAGGTCGTTGGGATCAAAATTACCATTTACTTTAACTTGTGATGTCCCCAAATTGGTCTCCACTCCTTGCACCCCTGTTCAATAATTGAAAATATAAATTGAAATATTATTTCAGAGCAGTAAGACTTATTTTAGCTGAATAGAAACAACAATTCCGAGATTCAAAAACGTAATGACAAATACCACCGAGTTTTAGAATCCTCCTTTTAATCTCTTCTGCACAGGCCTCGCAATGCATGTACACCTTCAGAACTGCCACCATTTCTTCAGTCTATAAATAACATAAAATAAATATAGGTTAAATGTGTAATCAGAGATGTTTCAATATAAAAGTCGTGTAATATCTCTTTGTCCACCACTGTATTTAGCAGCACCTCATAACTTGTATGTGCTTCTATACACACAGATATTGCAACATAATTATGTAGTTAACATATCTAGTTATATCAAGTAACTGCACCTCTACATCTTTCTTTTCATCGGGCTTTTCCTCTTTCTTCTTCTGTGGTGTCTGAACTATTGCGACATTTTTTGGAAGGACGGGTGCAGGTGCAGGGCTCAAAATCTCAACTCTCTTTCCGCTCTTCCTATAAATAGTCTCTGCTACTTTCTTTGGATCCTGTGCCACTTTCTTCCCTTTCACTACAACTGTACTTTTCTTTCGATCTGTCTTCACATCCTCCACCCCTTCATCCAAGAAGAGAAAATTTTCTTTGTTAAACTACATTAACAAGTGTCAAAATGAAACATGCATTGTCATAAAATATACAATCTTTACCAACGAAGGAACTATATTGCTACATATTCCTAGCTAATGTACCAATTATTGTACGCAGGTATCAAATATAATTAGACTCCTTTCTAAACTCGTTACTTTTTACTTTTTAAATAATCATTCCATAGAATTTACATCCATCATTAATTACTAATGCACTCATGTTTCACAAAACACTACATTAATGTTCTAATAGTGTTGTAATTCTCTATTTCAGTTCTAGCCATAATTCACAAGAATAAGAAGGATTATACCTTCAAGATCTTTCAGGGATTTGCGAACCTTCTTAGCACAGCCTTCACAGTGCATAAAAACCTTCAAGACCACTTCCTCTGGCGGCAATGGCAGGGTCGCTGTTGGTTTTTCTGCTGGACGTTCTGGCTTTTCTCCCAGCTCCTTGGCCTCCCCACCATTTTTATCTTGGTTTCTATTTTTTTCTTCGGTTTTTCCTTCATCCTTCTTTACTTCTTTGACCTTGGTCTCCTCTTCCTCCTTAACCTTTGGCAAAAGCCTCTCCTTCTTGAGATGATTCAATAGTAAAATCGATAAAATTAATAATGACAGTCAGTATATGAAAATCATAATATCAATTTAAGAACATTTAATCAAGCAAACTTTCAGTATTTTCACTGTTACTTGTGGTTTTGACCTGAAAAATAGCAGCAGATACCCCACCAAAAGCAGTAGTGCAAATTTATAACAAAAAAATTTAGTGTATTCATTCATTCTTTTCTTAATAGGGCTTTTTTATTTGAAATATTTTGGTTTTCCCCATTTTTACTTTTCCACATTCTTGTACCTCCTAATTAATCTTGTTAACAAATAATTCTATGTGGAACATTTAGTTGGAAATCCTAAGCATCTCATTTGAAGAAACAAAACCCGTTGATATAGATACAGAATGGCAAGTTTCATAATATTGCCAAATGGTAATTTGAAAATTTCCTGTGTTCGAGAACTTTTTTCACCGCATGTTATTAATTCAGCATAGTTGGCCAAATTAGCGAGGTTTAATTATTAACAAATAGTGAAATTGATGGAGGCCTAAATAGGTACATGACAAAAGAATGACGGAAAGTACAACCCTGATTGGATGAAACTAAACAATATGAACAGATCACAATATACAAAGCGACAAATTGCGATAATAACAATCCGTCCAAAGGAAATGATGTAAAATTCCTAATTTTATCTGGGAAATAACTGGAATTTAAAGGTGTCAATCTATTGATCCTAAGAAAGGATATTAGAGAGGCGACAAATTCTGAAGTAGTTCAATAGAAACCAAACTGCCTCTACCACTGGGTCTTAGAAACCAAACTGCTGCTACCAAAGAACAAAACTCTTTTTTTTTTGCAATTTACAAAACCAAATTTAATCATGTTCACAGTACACGACAAAATGAATGATGGAATTGTAGAACGTGCGAAACGCCTGATGGATGCATGTAAACAATTTCATACCAGATCACATCATATAAGGCGACAAATGCTGATGATTATGATCCTTCCAAAACAGAAGATGTAAAATTTCCATTTTTTCAGTAGCTAATGGGTGATCCTATCAGTAAAATGACAAATTAATTGATACTAAGAAGGAAATTCAAAAGGCGACAAATTATTCTGTAGTTTAATAAAACTGACCAGCCTCTACGGCTCTACCATTGGACCCTATAAAACAGCAATTGAGTTTCCAAACATTCTAAATGTTAGGTTTTAAATTGGCTTGAGAAACAAAATGAGCAGCGAATTTTGGATACAATTCTTCTTTTTGTAATTTATAAATCCAAATTTAATTCGGTTTTAGATATACCTCCTGCGACTTGTCATCTTCTTTTCCCTGTTCTTCAAGCTTCTTCTTCTCCTTCTCCTTCTCCTGCGTAATTTTCAGCATCAGTACCAACAAAAATTCTCAATAAATTATTAAACTATTATATATCATTCTCACCTTTCCCATTTCCTTTCCTCTCCGTCTCTCAATCTCTACAATTGTTGAGTGACAGTGGAGAAAGAGAAAACAGAAACAGAGGATTATTTGTGAGCTGTGTACGCACTGTACGTCAGTTACTTAGTGACGTGGCAGGGAGAGGCTTGTACGTGTGCAATGCTAGAGCCGACACCTGTTGTTTAGCACCCTGCCCGCGTGGTGCTCGTGTGATTTTGTTGTTTATTTTTCTGTGCGTTCCGTCTATGTACTTCCGTATGTGAAGAGGCCCAGATTCTCTGTGCGGCTCATGGTAATGCCAATAGTAATCAGCTTGTTCTTGGGCGGCACAAGGAAAATGATTTAAATGTTGATCTGCGGATAAACATACTGCATATATTATGGACTAGTATTAGTTCTTTTTTTTCGATCCTTTTTGCTAACTTCGATGCTATAAGATGCAGATATATACTAGTTTTTGTTTTATAATCTTTTTTTTTTTTGTTCTGATTACTTTAGCAATTTTACTTTTCATTATAAAATCATATTATTTGGATATATGCTAGTTTTAAGAGATATATATAGAGTACAACAATTAAAAAATTAATATTTCAGATTAAAATTGTTGCTTGAAGCAATACTTATGTTAAATAGATCGTCGAGAAAATTTTAAGATGTCAACAATTTCATGCATAAATATTTCTTTATTACAAATATTTAATTCATATTGGGGTGGATGACCAACAAAAAAAAATTTCTAAAAGTGGATGATATAAGTTTTTTAAGGGAGTCATGATGATGACGAACGACGACCGACCGCATAGTTATTCTATGAATATTGTATCGGACAAAATTTTCTAATAAATAGCTTGCCAATCGAAAAAGCTACCCATGTAAACTATAGAAAAGGTAGAATCTATTTTTCGTATTTGTACAGTTGTTCATGTTAATAGAAATAAAAATTGTAGTTGTATATGTAAAAACTATAGTTTTCCTTGATTACTAAATTGAAACCTATTTTTTTTATTTTAGTTTTATTTTTAAAAATTTAACTTAATTTTTTTGCATGTTTTTATTATATAAAGAACTTTGTTGTTGAAGTTTTTCGCGCTTGGAACTTCAAAAAATTATAACAGGTGGGAATTTAATTGTGCATGTCCTTTTGACAAAACCTTAACCGCAGTTCTTATTTCAGGATATATGGCCATTCCATGGGAGCCGTAAAGGATCTATGCCTCAAATGAGACGGTGGTTTGGGGCGACGGTTGGGGGGCCGCATTTGTATCAATCGAATCGGACGGTTCAAAGTAGGTAAGATATAGTAAGTGAATCCTCAAAAAGATATAGTAAGTGGGGTTGACTGGTTGTCTGATTCCACCTCGAAAGTTGTATGGTATCTCTTATCTCGGAGGATTCAAAGTACAAATTGGATTTACTTCAAACCCAAAAAAATATATATATATATATTAGTTGGATGGTCCGTATCAATAAAAATCCAAAGGCTCTTAAAGAGTTTCTCTGTGTTTTCTCAATTTTTGGGTCAGGACTCAGGACCACATAAAAATTGAAGAAATTAATTGTATACTGGCAGATAGAAATAACAAAAGCCGGAACACAAAATTTTTTTAACCTATTAAAAACACATACTATATGGACCAAAAGAGTAAGGATATGTTTCGGTTTCCAAAGAGGAGTGAAGCTATTTGCCTATTTCTCTGAAAAGGCGGCTGCTAGATGTCTTATTCTGGGCGGAAAGATCTTTAAATAAATTATTAAAATTAACATTTGAGATTAAAAGTGAAAATAAAAACAGTGAAAATAAAAACATGGAGTCCAGCACAGATGGTCAGTGGCTCCGCCCTTATCCTAGAGGTAAGGGGTTCAATTCCCGCTGGACGCGGATTAACTAGATAATTAGTAGAAGAGGGATAAACTCTAAGTTACAGAGTGGGCTACAGCCTCTATAAATAAATAGCCTCTTATTTCAAAAAAACATGGCTGATAATTGCAATCAATCCCTAAGACAATCAAGCAATCAATGGACTAAAATAGTAATTATCCTGTTACCAAAAATGGAAATAATAAAAAAAACAACGCACTACCCTTGATACGTGCACCCCTTTATCGCGCTTCTTGCGCTTGTCTGGCTATCTGCTAACATCACCACATATTTTTCCGACGTCGGCACATGTTTTTTCCGTGATCAACAACATTTTCCATTTTCTGGCGTCAGCACTTGTTTTATAAAGTATTTAATTGTGAAATTAGTGCTGAGGTAGGGGAGTATATAATTGTTAATTACGGAGTAAATTTATAAAATTAGAGAATATGTATTTATACAAACAATAATAAATACCATTTGGAGCAGTAATGAGTGCACTCTATTTATAAAAATATACACGTTTAATTGGGGAGTATATATTTCTCAATAAGGGATTAAATAAAATGTTAGAAAGTCGATTCTATTTGTAGGCATTTATAGCATTCAAATAAACATAATAAAGCATACAGAAACATAACAAAACACAAATATTTTGAAAAATATATTCAATACATCCATTATGTTATTCCAATCTAAAACCATAACCATAATAAACCAAAAAAAAAATATGTTCCAATCTAAAACAACAAGAAATAAATAAACACAGTACTAATACCAATAAAACTTCACCAAAATGAGTACATATCCAATAAAATGCTAGGTTACACTATATGTAACACAAATTCAATCTCATTAGAGCTATCAAGCTGCAAGTTGCAAGTTGCAACCAGCCACAATGTTGTCACCTTCAATATCAATCTGTAAAAACAACAATAACAATTTATTAAATATCATATTAATAAAAAAATACTCTCCTGTAATGCAAATATAATCACTAATTCTTCAAATAACTTACTCCCTTGACATAAAAAATGAATAAAATTTAAACATTCAATGAATACTCCCTTTGTTATGCTAATATTCTCTCTTATTTAAATAAGTTACTCCATTGTTAAAAATACAATCAAATTGTTGTAATACACTACCACATCCAAAAAAAAAAAAAATACTCTCTTTGTCACAATAATATACTCTCTCATTTAAATAAGTTACTCTCTTGTTAAAAATACCATTAAACTGCTAACACATTAGCACATTCACAAATACACCCATGTTACTGATAATATACTCCCTTATTCAAATAACTTACTCCCATAATTACAAAATACCAAGATACCATCAAGCTGCTAATACACTACCACATCAAAAGAAAATATTTCCTCTGTCATGCTAATATACTCCCTTATTTAAATAAGTTACTCTATTGTTAAAGATATTATCAAACTGCTAACACACTAGCACATTCATAGATACTTCCCTATCACTGATAATCTTATTTAAATAAGTTACTCCCTCGTAAGAAATACCATCAAATTGTTGTAATACATTAACACATAAAAAATACTCCTTCTCCCATGATAATATACTCCCTTATTTAAATAAGTTACTCCCTTGTTAAAAATACCACAAAATTATTGTAATACACTACTACATCTAAAAAAATACTCCCTCTGTCATGCTAATATACTCCTTTTATTTAAATAAGTTACTCCATTGTTCAAAATACCATTAAACTGCTCACATTAGCACATTCATAAATACACCCCCTGTCAGTGATAATGTACTCTTTTATTCAAATAACTTACTCCATTGGTTACAGAATACCAAGATACTATCAAGCCGCTAATACACAATCACATAAAAAAAAATACTCTCTCTGTTATCCTAATATAATCCCTTATTTAAATAAGTTACTACCTTGTTAAAGATATCATCAAACTGCTAACCCACTAGCACATTCATAAATACTCACATATCACTGATAATACACTCCCTTATTCAAATAACTTACTCCCTTATTCATAAATCATTCTTTGTCATACAGATCTAGATAAACACAACAACAAAAAGATGATCAATCAATGTTCAAAATAAAAAATAATTGTTGTAATGTAGATCTAGTTAAAAGTAATAGAAAAAAAGATACAATACAAATTCATCGTTGTAATCCAGATCTAGATCAATAATAGATCGGTTGTTACCAATAAACATAAGACAAAGCAGAAAGGAAGCATAATTACAATGAAAGATTCATTCATTTATTGATTTTATACATCAGTACTAAAAATAACTGAAAAACAATGATCGATCAAAGTTGTTCCAAAAAGAGACATAAACAGAAAATACAAAGGAGATAGGTAGAAGAAATATAAAAAATAAATCCAAATCCAAATCGACTGTTCCAGATCCAAACAAACATCAATAATATAAATAAAGATGTGTGGGTGTCGGTCCCTGTTTTAGTTAGTATTAGTGCGACACTCCATCAAGACCTTTGATTTTTCTAATCCGACTTAATCTGGTCCATTCCATCAGATGTATGTTAATTGTTTATGTATTACTTATTGTGTTGTAATATGTGTTGCTTAGAATTGTGTTCCCTTTATGTTGCATTATTAATATCCAGTTTGATTATACTACGTCATTTTTATCACATAATTTATTTCAACCTCTCTCTTAGTTGCTTCTATGAGAAATGATGGAACAACATTTTTTATTTGTGATAGTTTAGAAACTTAAGTCAAGAAAAGTAATTCAAATGCCTAAGCAGACTACTAATTGTTAATTTTTTCATAATGATATAGATCTTGCTTTTTTTACTACTGTGTTTTTTGCAATTTTAAATATGTTCACAATTCTTTCCCATCAATTTTTTTTAGGTACCCAATTCCTCAATACATCTATGATGATAGTACATATTTGTCGAATTTCATATTGATGGCGAAGGTTATTATCCTGATGATGAATACGATCCTGTTGCCGACATGTTTGACGATCAATATTATCTGTAGAAATTTATGTTTATATTTTAAATTTTTATGGTATCAACAATGTATGTTTCAATAATTCTTCATTTTAGCTCAAATTTAATTTTTATGTTTCTAATATTTTTCCATCGCATTCCTCTCTTATTGTCGAATTACTTCACAAAAATTATATCGTCAGTATAAAACATTTCAACATATGGAGATATAATTTATTATTTCTACCCTACCAGTTATTACACTTTAAATTAATTATAAACATAACAACTTAATTACAATCAACATTTATTAAATGATAACATATTTAATTTTTATTACAATGTCAAATATCGAGCGAAGCTCGATAGCCCCTCTAGTAAAAAAAAAAAAATAAAGCAGAAATGAAGCATAATTACCTAAACTTTGAAAATTGATCAAAAAAAGAGCCGCGCAGTCGAATTGATCACCGGAAATCGTCGTAAAGTAGCCTGATCACTGGAAATCACACAAAATCAACGATTGAGAAATAAAGAGAAAGTGCAATCATGAAAGAGAAAAAAAAGTGCGATCTGAAATGAGAGAGAGAGATCAGATCTAATAGTTGAGAGAGAAAACTTGCTTGAGAAAGAGAACAATGAAGGTTTTTCGGAAAAAGAGAGGTTTATACGGAGAAAGAGAAAAAGATCGGTTCTGATCTGGATTTTATTTCGAAATAACCAACGCATGTGATTAACACGTGGTGATAGATGGAAAATTGAATGGAAATAAACCACGTGTCAAAAATGGAAGGAGCCAACGCCTCAGCGCCTCCTGATTGCTTGATTGTAGTACGATTTTGATTACTGTAAGTAATTCCCAAATAAAAAAATAATAATGGAACTAGAAGGCCCATTTTTTAGTACAGATGTTTGAATTTTAGCCTAGTCACTCCACAACTACTAGTTTAACGGAAGTAAACGGTTGGAAGTCATAACTGACTTCAAAGTTCTGCTAGAAAAAAAAAAAAAAAAAATTGAAGCTAGATTTTAAAATTCTGAATTTATTGTTCCTTAAATTTTAGTTTCAAGTATTAATTTTAGTTGTGTTGTGTACTTTTTACACAAACATTTCTTGTGGCGATTATTTTCAAATGGTATTGCAAGTTTGCAACAAGGTTTCTCACAGTCACTGAGCCGGTACGGTATCAATTGTTCAGTTCCGGGAGGGCAAAAAAAAAATTATGGAAGGCTATACGATTTTCTTTAGACCTCAGGCTCAGGGGTTCAAAATCAGGAGCAACGCAGCAAATACGAAATTCAAAAGCATTTGGCGAGATTTAAAATCTATAATTTTGATGTATCTAATATGTCGTTTTGTATTAAAAAAATAAAATTTAAATTTAAAAACAAATTGATATTTTAGAAACAATAAAAATATCGTAAAAGATACGAGTAATTGAGATATGAATCGTGATAATGCAGGTAATATTTGTAAATTTTGAAAATAGTACGGATATTGAACGACTTATTGTGAACGCCTATTTCAATGTTTCAATAATTATACCGTTGAACACCATGTTTATTTTTTTTTTATAGTTAATATGATATTGTGTACTAATACCAAATATATAGCAGAGTTCTTGAATCCTGTTGAAATTTTTTTCTGACTCCCGATGGTCAGTAATCAAATTAGAGCATTAGTCGGAGAGTGATGTAAAGATGTGACACACTGCATTGTTGTGATTGCCACCTGACCCTTAAAAAAAAAAAAAAGACACTGTAGTTCTTTGAATAAAAAAAAATTATACAATAAAAATTAAATTCGAATTAAACTTTTACAAAAGGAAAACATAGATGAATTTAATTAAAAGAAGAAATGTTGAATCTTAATATCTCGTCACTACTTTATTTCTTTTTTTAGTAAAGCAATGATAGATAAAGCAAAAAAATTAAGATGCTAATGTATCCCAAATTAAAATTGACTATAGCATTTCTCCAACTGTAAAAATCACTTCTCGACTCTACTTTTGTCTTGTTGCGCTTTCCGTTGGTTTAACTAAAAGATTTGTTACTTTTTGACTTACTTCATGAGGTGCTGCTTGAGTGGACTGTACTGAGAAGATTTTTTTTTTTAAGAAAGAGGGAGGTCTTGGCCATCTAATTTTTTTTGAAATTAAAGGTGCATGCGGGATTTTAACCCTTGACCTCTTAAAGACCAGCCTAGTGCTCTTACCACTGAGCCACCAGGACACGTGCGTACTGAGAAGATTATCTTGATTTCATTCGTTTTTTTCCTTTTACCAGTAAACTGGGTTTCTGAGAGGGTCTCCTCTTGGTAGGTTACTAGATACAGATTCTTTTTCTTTTACTTTGCCATTAGCAACTTGCTGAAGGCCTTTTGTATTTGTATTAGACTTTTCTATTAATATAAGATAGGGGCTTTGACCCCTATTTTTCTTCAAAAAACTAAAGATTTGTTAAAGACAGAAAATAACGATTCCTCCCTAATTATCAATTATGGAAGGAATAACATTTTCCAACATCTTTTTACTTCCTCTCTTTTTTTTCTTTTTTTTCTTTTTTTTGCTTATTTGTGTTAGACAAAAATTGTTATGACGGATCTTGATCCGTCCTCGTATTCTCCGAACTTGATTCATTGTTTTCTAGAAATGTAACTTTTTATTAAAATTTTTCAACTGTTTGAATTCTATAAAAAAATTATCTGTACTAAGGACGAATATGTGTTTACATGAATTACATTGACAAAGTTATATTCATGTGTGCTTGTGATTCTTTCTTGCTTTGCTCAAAGACATCAAACGGTACACTATAAGTCTACAACAAAGGATACCGGTACGAAGGGAGACTTGTGCAATATTTATTCAGCAATCCATGGACAATAATATCAGTCAGAGCATTAGAACAACAATTCTATTATTGATTGTCAGCAAACTATATGCTTACAAGTCATCATACAAAATGACCCTTGGACTAATTTTTCTCATATTTTCTTCCTTTGTCGCCCTTTGGGTGTTCGACAATTTTTTCCATTGCAACAGGGAGAGGTTAAATGCAATCTATATTTCAATTCTAAACCCACACAGGTATCTGATGAACTTAATTGGCTTGCTTTAATTTTCTTTTGAAAATGATTAAATAAATGTTTACCAGTCAACTACTGAGTTGGATCTTTACGAATGAGTAATTTACTCGAACCATTTTCAGGTACAGGCGCTTTAACAAAATTTTATCCAAACATTAAACCAGATTAAAGAGGTGTAAACACACAAGAAAAGCAAAACCACTAACTAGTAAACAAGAGATTCTCACTGGTATGAAAAATCCCACAATAATGACCACTATTTTTTTTTTCATTTTTTTTTTGTTGTTCTGCATTTTATTTCATCTAGCAGTATCTAAACATCCCTTAAGAATTACTACATGAAAGAGCGCATCCTCGGCCTTACAATTGACTGGGCACCATCTACAAATATAGTTGTACCAGTCATGTACCGCGATTCATCTCCAATGAGGTACAGCACTGTAGAGGCAAGGTCATTTTTTGGGTCGAGCCACCTTTGGAGAGGCATCACATCTCCAGTCAGCTTCTCTGCTCTTGCTTTCCCAATTGTTGAAGGATAGGTGTCTCCTAAATGTAGGCCCCTTGAAATTGCATTTACTCTTATTTTGTGCTTTCCAAGTTCCATTGCTGATAGCTGGAAAATACAACAAAGAAGAGGAACTTTCTAAGAATGGCTATCCTTCCAATAGAGATTGTATATTTATTAACAATGCTAAATTTTCAGGCTTTCTTCAAAACTATGTGGCTAGTGTTTCAAGTTATTTTGCGAAGAAAAATTGATGCATCTACATCCTGTAACTGGCATGTCAATATCTTTGATCTTGTTTTAGATATTTATCGAAACAATTGAATACTATGAAGAACTATATATAACTTGCTAAGACAGCAACTCTACCCAATCATAAACTTTCGAAAAAATTAAGCAAGCTAGAGGATATCAGTATTCCATTGCTTATATTAAATTTGAATTAAACCAGTGTGTCATTTGGGTGTTCATTTGAGAATTTTAGTCATATAATGGTTCAATTAACACATGAAATCCTTTTTTTCCTAATATAGAAGAAGCGTACCCTGGCCAGTTGTTGTACAGAAGCCAAGCTTGATCCAAAGGCAGTCGAACCAGGATAGAGACCTCTTTCTGCGCCCAGAATCTGTGTAAAAAACACAATTGATCCCCAACCAGACATGGAGTTAGGGTTTGAATCGGAATTGTCCCGCATCCGCTTAGCAACAGCCTTGAGAAGAAACCAAGGTGCCATTACATTTATTCTAATTGTCTTTTTGTATTCCCCTTCACTGATGTCGAGACAGTCATGCATTGGCCCTGTGAAATTTTCTCTATTTAGCACGAATTTAATACAGAAATAAGTCTTCACAACATCTTTCAAATCTCCACACTCCATAAATCAGTGAAGAAAAACATGGCACATATTAATTTTCTACATTCATGTTGTGTTAATTTCCCTGTTCTCTATATTTCTTAAAAACTGGTACCAGACCAATACCATCCCTGTATCAGAAAGACCATATGCATTTAAGCATTTTATGACTCAGAAAATTTCAAGAATAGAAATAATATTTTTATCAGAGATCAAGTAAGATTTAACTCTCAAACTGATGAATTTAGGCCAAAATATCTAAAACTGTACTGGTAAATTGAAGTAGAAACGACTAAATTTCAGAAACATTTTTGTTTACCTTCATAAGAGTAGCAGTTAACAAAAGCATCCAATCCACCATAGATACTCCAGGCCTGGTCTACAGCTGAATCAAAAGTGGACTCCTTTTCTTCCTCAAAATTCAAGTTGACCACATGAATTTGTTTGCTTCCATCCAATGAATTCAAGACTTCACCAGCTAGTCCCCTGAGCGATCTTTCGTCTCCCACCAATACCAACCTTAATTGAGAGGACCAAAAACCTGATAAAAATCAGAACTAATGCAACAGATTTGGCATAACGATACAGCTGAGGTAAGCTTGGAATGTATTTTTCCACTGTTCAAATTGGGGAAATTTACAACAATTTAACAAGCGAATTGGGATTATTAATTTCTGCGCAGACTTCCTTAATACCCTAATCACGACCAACCCAACACATTAACAACGAAGCCGAGTACAAAATCAAAGAAGAAGCACTCCAAAATTAAAGTAGTAAAGTTATATAAAATCGGAAATTGGAGGACCTGCATCCGAATTTGGCAAGGTGGTAGGCGATTCCTTTGGATACCTCGTCGTCACCAGCTGTCAGCAAAACCCTCTTGTCGTAACTATTCTCCATTTTCGCTTTCTCTTTCTCGTCTCTCGATCGAAAAACCTTAAATTATGGCCTCGCCTGATTTAACGAATGTGAGAGAGAGATGGAGAGGAGACAACTGAATAAGTGAGTCCATAATTATTTTCATTTATAATGCATAGAAATTCAGTAGAAATTGGCTTTCCGTATCGCTTCTGTTTTATTGACTGCTCCAGGTCCAGGTGCACCGTTTTGTCATACCTGGTAACTGACAAAAACATCTGAGGAGATAAATTATTTCTTTATTAAACTCCTTAATTGGAACTTCAGTCTTTTATAAAAAAAACTTTTGTGTTGATTAACTATACTAATAAACAAAATAATTTACAAATTTCATTTCATCATGTTATTTTTTATGCATTAAAAGTGAATTACGTTAAGAATATTTGTACTTATTTCAGTCTATTTATATTTAAACAAACTTAACTACGGATGAGTTGAAACTATATAAACAATAGTTATTCTTTTAAAATAATAGATAAAAACTATATATTACACTATAATTTTTCATTTTAATACTATTCAAAAGTAGTTTTAGAGCAAAAATTGTCAAGGATTTTCATTTTCTTAAGAAATTATTAATAAAGTGCTTGAATGTTGGTTCTCTTTTTTCCCTTTCATAGTTTCATGACTATTCTTTAGCTCGGGCCTCGGGGGACGTAGGAAATTTTTTGTGCTCCAGGTGCAGTCAATAGTCCGTTTGTGAACTGGTTGATTGACTCCTTGCTGTCGTCTTCTGAACTTGGGTGGGTCTCTCATCTTTTTTTAATTATTTTTCAGCAAAATCCTTGTTGGAAGTTTGATGGACTGGAGAAGAACTGGACATGAGTAAAGCGTACATGATGACATCATTTGTAGATAGTAATCCGTGACGCTAAATCTCTGTTGCTTTTCATTTTTATTTTGTGCACAAAATGCAAATCATCTCTGTTTTGGGTACAAGCGTCCGGATACAGTCCCTTTGTAAACATTATCGAAAACAAAATTTTAAATTTCATTCCTACCTAAATTTTATTCACTACAAAACAAATAATATTCACTTTGTTTGGAAGTGTTCATTTTGATTATTTAATATTCACTTTGTTTAAGAGATGACATAACTGCATAAATGATAATTGCATTCTGCAGTTTTTGCATCACTTGAACAAAGTGTGACACTAAAATTCTCCTCATGTTTTAAATGCTCCACAGTCAATCGATCAAGAAAAGTTCTATTTTTGGCTTAAAGTTCGTTCGTATATAACACTATATTAAGAAAAGCGTTGGTGAGATCTTCCCAATTTGATTAAGACAACTAATTAATTACATATGACTCTCACGAGAACTAATTATTTATAGATTTTTATACACTGTAGCATGTTTATTTAAAACTAGAATTCTTTTCCCAAATTATTTGGCTGCAAACTTAAAACAAAACATTTTATTTTTTTTTTAAATATCCAACTCAACTATTTTGTAAATTGACAGCACACTTTTTGTTATTTTTTCTTAATTAATTTATAACATTTCGTTAAATGTACAGAACAACATACATTTAAGTATATATAAGATAATATAAATTAACAACCTTTCAGCTCAATATTGACAAAGATCTAATTAATTAAAGTTCACCAAACCCCAACTTTAAGATAGATATATACGTACATATAGGGAATTGTTTTGCTCAGGCCTGTTATAAGAGATTCACTTCCATTTTTCTTTTTTTTTACTAAAATACCCTCGTATTTTCACTGGAGTTTGACTGGAGTTTAATCTTTGAGGCAATCTTAAGAGGTTTTTTTGATCAAATGGAGTGAATCTCTAAACAATGGGCGGTGGTATTTTTAAGAAAAAAAAATTTCCTCAGAAATTTTAATAAGAAAAAAGGAATATATTTTTTTAATAAGAAAAAAGTCCTAACGCGGTCCAATATCGCGTACGTTTCCTGGCCTCTAACGCGGTCAACGAACGCGTTAGAGGGTCCTAACGCATTAGGAGGCGGAATCTTTTCGAAAATTAAAATTTTACCATTTTCTACTTTTTCTGGCTTCGTCGTCTTCAAGAGGGAGAGAGAGAGAAATACAGAGACAGAGAAAGAAAGAAGAGAGAAAAGAGAAAGAAAGAAGAGAGAAAAGAGAGGAAAAAAAAGAAAGAAGAAGGAGAGAAAGAGGGAGAAAGAGAAAGAGGAGAGAAGGAGGAAGAAGGAGGAGAAAGGAGGAGAACGGCCGATTTCCGACGAGTTCGAATTCGATCGATTTCCGGCGACTTCTAGAGGTAAGTTTTTTTTAATTTGATTTTTAAAATTTAATTAGAGTATTTTTGATATATTATAATTGATTGGAAATAAATAGAAAATTGTGGTATATTGCAAATAAAAATAAATGTGTATGAATAATGTTGCAAATAAATAGGGAAAATGTGGTATATTGTGATTGAAATTATTTGTGTAGAAAATATATGGATGAAAATTGGTATGAAAATATATTGTGATTGAAATTATTTGATTGGATGAAAAAATTAGGAAAATGTAGATTTGATGGAAAATGAAATTTTTGTGTAGGAATTGTGTACAAATTTTTGTGTAGGATTTATGATTTGAAAATGTGTATGGGTAATGTTGCAAATAAAAATGTGATGCAATATTGAAAATGTGTATGGATATTGCGGTATATTGTGATTGAAATTATTTGTGTAGAAAATATATGGATGAAAAATGGATGAAAATTGGTATGAAAATATATTGTGATTGAAATTATTTGATTGGATGAAAAAAAATTAGGAAAATGTAGATTTGATGGAAAATGAATTTTTTTTGTACGAATTGTGTACAAATTCTGTTATTGGTCTCAACCTTTTGATCTGTATGATCATCCCCTTGATATTTTTCCAGCAAACAATTTACATAGAAAAATACTACATACAATAGGTTATCATTCCATGAAAAGAAAATCCACAAGTTATATTCAAGATCAACGAGATAACAAGCATTTAAGCAAGGTATCCTGTTCTGGAACAGACCGTCGACCAAAAAGGTTTCACTCGGTTGAGGTATCAAATCTCAATGAAAATCTATGAAATTAATTTTCACAGATTCCAGACTTAAAGAAGAACATTTCTATTTAAATACTTTTCCATAAAAGTTTTTCAATAAGTACAATTTTTCAAAACAATCGGTTTGTTTGAAAAAACAGATCTGACAACTTCATCACTTTTCATCCTTGAACGCCCACATAAGATCCGAAATATGCAACAAAATTTACATATCCAGAAAGAGCATCAAGTTTAGATTAATCCTATCTAAAAGTTACAGCTACTTTGTATACAAACTTATTTGTTACCAACCACAACAACAGAACTGTGCAGCAGAATAACAGATCTGCGCACCGTTACCGTTTAAATCACTAAAAATTCATTTTACATCGAATTTCAATGATTCCAGTGGGAAAATAACCACAACTCAAAGGGCTACAATCTCCAATAAGAAGGAAAAAAATTCAGAGAGCTTTACACCATGAAAAAAAAGCAATAAGACAGAAAAACAGCTTTTCCAGAACCAGCAAGTATGCACATCACTAATTAACTTAATTAATTACGAATTTCTCACTTAATTAAGTGTGAAAAACCTTAAGCACAACCTGTCTCTGATACCACTGTTAGGAAATGCTCATTTTTAATTTTTAGATTAATTACAACTAATTAATCACCATTAACAACAAGCAAGTCAAAAGATCTAGTGCTAAAGCAATCACACATCATGAGAAAGGGGATTGAATCATTACCTCTCCTTGAATCGTATCAAGGAGGTTAGATCCAATGCGTAGGAGTCGATGGCGTGCCTTCACCTCCTCCAAGTCGCCGGCCGGCCGCCTCGAGTCCACCAAGAGATTAACAAAGCTCTAGAAGATTCGTGCTAGCGATTCAAAGAGAGCAAAGCTAATCCTAAGGTTTTCCCTCTTCCAAAGCAATTAACTAGTTAATTATTTGAGGGAAATTTGTTCAACACATGAACTTTGAGAGGTGGAGATGAGAGGAAATGGAGGAAGAAATTCTGAAATTTCTTCTTCCTTGGGGTGGATTTCGGCCAAGAGAGAGAGAAGGGAAGAGAGCAAATGACGGCTAGGGTTTTTCTTCCAAGAGATACCCCTATTTATAGTGCTCCAACCCTAGGTCTCTCATCCAAATGAGCTTGGACAGTTTTGCCCCTCTCTTTGCCGAAATTAGGGAGAAGGATTGTGGGCTCCAAAGCCCATTAATCCATCTCTCATGTTGCTCCTTTCATACACCTCAATTCGGGCCTTTAAATAACCATTTAATTTAGAAGCCCAATTAGTTCAATTAATTAAATGTATTGCACATGATTAAATATTAACATATTAATAATTAATCTAGGATTAGCAAATGCACTAATTTATTTCTATATGATCAATTTGATTCAATTAATTATAACGGTTCACAACGGTATATAATTAATTAATCAACCCATCATATTTTCTCTATATTTCCTTGTCTGATTCTTATGTCACACGATATCTTTGTATAATCCAAGATAGGAATGTGTCATTCTTGCAGATTATACATTTCTTGATCTAGAGTTGATTGTACATGTTGGCCAACCAATCCAACTCCATCAAGGGGCCCAAACAGATATCATCACTCATTAAGTATATTAATGAGGGACATACGGTTTTCTTGATGAACAACTTTTCCCCGCACAATTCAAGAGAACATAAATAAAGTCCTTATGGCAGCCTTTATCAGGAATCAACGTTAGACGATATTTATTGAACCTATCCTCATGTGGAAAAGGTAAGCATCTCAAACTTAGAATCAAACTGATATGAAATAAACAATGACACTCAACACAATCCAAATGTTTATTTCATTGGGTCAAGTCCTGTACTATGTTCTACAACATATACATATGCAATTAAGTTGGTAACTCCTTACCTATGATTTGTAGAACTTAATCATCGCTTAACTTGCATACTAATCTTATTTGATAATTAATGTTCCTTGTTAATTATCAAGATTATGGACATCTTTAGATTTATTATTGTCATTTATGAACAAATGAGTTATAGAGATCTACAATTCAGATCCTCAACCTGAATGATCTATCAATAAATAAATCAAGGAACAAATGATAAAATATCATCAATAACATAAACCATAGAAGTAGCCAGAATGATTGGCTTCTAGGACATAACTCCAACAATCTCCCACTTGGCCTAGAGTCAATCAATAATGACTTCTAGCAAGTGCATAGTACTCAATGTAATATCCAAAATATACATGTCTCATACTAAAGCCTCAAAGTAAAAGATACAACTCAAAGCCACTCAGGCATACGCCTAATCCCCATGGATGCAACATGCAACTCATGTGCGGCTCGAGACAAAGGCTTTGTCAGAGGATCCGCTGTGTTCGCGGCACCGTCCACCTTCTTGACCTTGATCCACCCGTCATTCACAAACTGACGGATAAGATGGAATCGTCGTAGAATATGCTTGGTCTTTTGGTGAGACCTAGGCTCTTTGGACTGAGCTATGGCTCCCGTGTTGTCGCAGTAGAGATCCACTGGACTTGAGATGCTTAGAACCACCTCCAGCTCGGTCAAGAACTCCTTGATCCAAACGACTTCTTTCGCTGCTTCACCAGCCGCTAAGTATTCCGCTTCGGTGACGGAATCGGCCGTAGTTTCTTGCTTGGAACTTTTCCAACTTACGGCACCACCATTGAGCAGGAATACATAGCCGGACTGTGACTTAGCATCATCTCGATCGGTTTAGAAACTAGCATCGGTGTAACCACTTACAACGAGCTCTTGGTCTCCACCGTACACAAGGATGCTATCTTGTGTTCTCTTCAAATACTTGAGGATATTCTTGACTGCGGTCCAGTGCGGCATACCAGGGTTAGCTTGGTATCGACTAGTCACACTAATCGGATGTGCCACATCGGGGCGAGTGCATAGCATGGCATACATGATTGATCCGACCACAGATGGATATTGAAACTTGTTCATGAATTTTCTATCTGCATCTTCCGTCGGACATTGAGTCTTGCTCAAGAATATGCCATGTGACATAGGCAAGTAACCCTTCTTGGAACTAGTCATTTTGTGTTTTTCCAACACCTTGCCAATATATGCATCTTGGCTCAAGCCTAACAACCTCCTAGATCTATCTCTATAGATTTTGATTCCTAGGATGTAGGCGGCTTCGTCCAAGTCTTTCATTGAGAACACTTTCTTCAATTAATCCTTGACATCATTCAATTCGGGAATATCATTCCCGATCAAGAGTATATCATCAACATATAAAACAAGAAATACGACCACGCTCCCACTAATCCTCTTGTAAACACAAGGTTCCTTTTCGCTTTGAATGAAGTTCAACTTCTTGACCTCTTCATCAAAGCGCTTGTTCCAACTCCTCGATGCTTGCTTCAATCCATAAATGGACCTTTGAAGCTTGCATACCTTGTTAGCATTCTTAGGATCCACAAAACACTCGGGTTGTGTCATGTACACATCCTCTTCCAAATTTCCATTTAGGAAGGCGGTTTTGACATCCATTTGCCATATCTCATAGTCATAAAATGCGGCAATTGCTAACAAAATCCGAATTGACTTGAACATGACGACGGGCGAGAAGGTTTCTTCATAGTCAATACCATGAATTTGCTTATAACCTTTCGCAACAAGTCGTGCCTTGTAAATGGTCAAGTTGCCATCCATGTCGACCTTTCTTTTAAAGATCCACTTGTTCTCAACGGGTTTCACTCCGTTGGGAAGGTCAACCAAGGTCCAAACCTTGTTGTCATACATGGATTGCATTTCGGATTTCATAGCTTTGAGCCATTCCTTGTAGTCAGATTTCTTCATCATGTCATTAATGGTCAAAGGTTCGTCATTCGCAATGACGAGAACATCGTGCAAACCCAAGTACCTTTCGGGTGGGCGACTTTCCCTTGTAGACCTTCGTAGAATAGGTGCTTGAGGTTCTTGAGATTCTTAAACTTGTTCCACAACGGCTTGTGGAGTTGGTTCTTGATCCTCGAAACTTTGAGTTTCTTGAACATAATCGACTCGCGATATGTTCGAGTCCTCATTTGAGGGAGCATTCTCTTGAACCTCTTCCACAACGGCTTGTGGAACAGGTTCGGCTACAACCTCATTTGGAACCTCATTGGGAATAACTACATTACCTACTTGAGGCATGTCTTGTGGTAGTTCATGAATTTCTACATTACTCCCACTACTTCTTCTTGCGAGAAACTCCTTCTCCAAGAACACACCGGTACGAGCAACAACTATCTTGTTCTCATTGCGGTTGTAGAAGTAGTATCCCTTCGTTTCCTTAGGGTATCCTACGAAATAACACTTGTCCGTTTTGGGTCCAAGTTTGTCGCTCATTAGTTTCTTCACATGAGCTTCACAACCCCAAATCTTGAGAAACGTCATACTTGGTTTCCGACCAAACCAAAGTTCATAGGGTGTTTTCTCAACGGACTTAGATGGAACACGGTTTAGTGTAAAAGCTGCGGTCTCTAATGCATAACCCCAAAACGATTTAGGCAAATCGGTTTGGCTCATCATCGATCGGACCATGTCTAGCAAAGTTCGATTCCTCCTTTCGGATACACCATTCCATTGTGGTGTTCCCGGCGGAGTGAGTTGTGGAACTATTCCACACTCCTTTAGATAATCACCAAACTCATGACTCAAGTACTCTTCTCCACGATCGGAACGTAAAACTTTGATCTTTCGACCAAGTTGGTTTTCAACTTCATTCTTGAACTCTTTGAACTTGTCAAAGGATTCGGACTTGTGCCGCATCAAGTAGATATACCCGTATCTACTATGATCATCAGTGAAAGTGATGAAGTATGAGTAACCACCACGTGCACAAATGCTCATAGGTCCACATACATCGGTATGTACAAGGTCCAATAAGCCACTTGCCCTTGTCCCTTTATTGGGAAAAGGCGCTTTGGTCATCTTTCCCATCAAACAAGACTCGCATATGTCAATTGGCTCGAAAGCGAATTGATCCAAGAGACCAACGGTTTGTAATCTCTTGATGCGCTTCTCATTGATGTGACCTAAGCGGCAATGCCACATCAAAGTTGCATTCTCATGAGAAATCTTACGTTTCCTATTGTCATTTTCAACACTCAAAACAAGTTCATTACTATCAAGCATATAAAGACCATTCGATAAATGCGCAACACAATAACGAACTTCATCACGAAACAAAGTCAAACACTTGTTCTTTATTACAACATCAAAACCATCCAAGTCTAAACATGAGATAGAGATAATGTTTCGAGTGATACATGGAACTACATAAACATCCTTGAGTTCCAACATAAAACCAGAAGGCAAAGATAATTCCACGTTCCCAACGGCCATAGCGGAGATGCACGTGCCGTTACCGACGCGGAGTTGAACTTCGCCTTTCTCAAGTCACCTCCTACTCTTTAGTGCCTGCACATTTCGACAAATGTGAGCACATGAACCAGTATCAAATATCCAGTCATTGCTTGAGGTAGCGAGAAAGGTTTCAATGACAAATATACCTGAAGTAGAAGGACGGACGGTTCCAGCCTTCTTATCAGCAAGGTACTTGGGGCAGTTCCTCTTCCAATGACCCTTGTCACTACAATAGTAGCACACGGTATCGGAAGTGGCCGGGTTCTTCTTCTTCCTTGAACCCACGGGAGCTCCCTTGGACGAGCCTTGGGGCGTCACCGGGCCTTTGCCTCTCTTGTTTCTTCGGGCTTTCTTCTTGATCTTCCTTCCCTTGTCATTCACAGCAAGAACATCCTTAGACCCTTTCTCTTTCTTAAGACTCTCCTCAGTTTCCATGAGCATGTTTTGGAGATACTCCAAACTTTTCTCCATGCCATTCATGCGGTAGTTCACAATGAACCCCGAGTAACTATGAGGAAGAGAGTTAAGAATAAAGTCTTGGACAGCCCCCGATGGGAAGGGCGTGTCAAGGCTTTCAAGCTGCCGAAACAATCCCGCCATCTTCATGACGTGTGGGCCAACATCATGACCCTCCGCCAAACGAGTGTTGGCGACGGCCTTGATGAGTTTGCCCCTTTCGGTGCGAGCTTTGGTCTTAAACATTCTTGAGAGACGAGAGATGATTTCAAACACTCCAAGACCACTATCAATGTACTCCTTTTGGAGCTCATTGTCCATGACCGCAACAATCAAGACCGACATTTCAATGTCGTCTATCAAGTGCTTGTCATAGTCTTGCTGCTCCTTTTCGGGAGCAGTGCTCGCAGGTGGAGCGGGAATTGGAGTGGTCAAGAGATACTCCTTCTTTTCAAACCTAAAGGCAAGCCTAAGGTTGCGGTGCCAATCCAAGAAATTGACACCATTGAAGGCAAGCTCCTCTTTTTCAAGAAGAGAACGTAGCGTAAAAGACGAGGAAGACATCTACAACAATATCAAAATTTAAGGTCATTTAGTTTATGCTTTTGTTTTAACTTCCATAAAGTAAAACTTCCACTACATTAAATTAATGTCCCTAAATGTAATGGATTCCAAGATCCCCATTTTCGTCAAAATGGACCTGCTATGGCACGACATCCAAAATGACTAGACGAGGTAGGTTCTCTTAACCAATCATACAACTTTATGATTCTTGGTTCGCTACGCGAACTTCATCCCGATGTCCAAGAAAACTTGTTGGAATCATCGATAAGCAACTTCTCTCTATTTGCTCATAACAAATCTTTGCATTTGTACCCCGACTATCAAGCTTGACAACCATGACGTCCGCTATGGCGGACCGCGCCATGATTGGCAATTGACGTGAGGGGGATAGAGAGAAGGAGGATGATTTAACTTAATCATAATTGAGACAAAACAATTTATGTGACTTTTGTTTGGTGGTCGTGTAAGCATACACCCATACCTACCTATGACAATTCAAGGCATTCTCAAACAATCACATAATCATACACATCTCAAACATAGTCGTGGGTTTGTATGGCTCCCGCTTGCATTAATCTTCGTCGCATCTCCATGTAACGAGACTAATCTAATCAAGCCCTCCCACTAATTACTAAGATCCTATCTAATAATTAAGGGAAATAAATACATGTGATAAAATTCCTAAAACCCCGCCTAGGCCTTAGGGGCATGCAAGCCTCACAAGTTACATCAAAAATTAACCAATTAATTATCAAGGCACCTTAGGCCACTTTACAAGCAATCACATGCATTCACAACATTTTACAACACACAAGGCATTGACATCTTGAGCCATATCAAACCCACATCCTCCTACAAAACAAAGTTAGTACATATACAATATGCATAATTCACTTGCTCTTAATTAATTTCATTAATTAGAATCTTTGTGCATACTTGCTGCTCAAGTTTTTCGAATGCAAAGAAGGCTTAACCTTAACAACTAATTGTTTAAGCCCTTTTAAATTAAATCCAACCATCAAAACAGAAAGGAGGGTATTTAAGGAGTCTTCTAATTAACCTTTCAATAAATTGATTAATTAGAAACTATTTTAACTAATTAAAATACGAAATTCGGGGCCCGAAAAAATTCAAAATAATTCGGTCTCCAAAAAATCCGAAATAAATTCAGAGAACTCCTTACAAAGATTGTGATTATCTGTAAAAATCTCAAGGAAAGATCAGTTACCATCAGGGAGAATCAAAAAAGACAAATCCTCAGATTGTGCGCGAAGCACCGTTAGAGAAAATTCTGTTATTGGTCTCAACCTTTTGATCTGTATGATCATCCCTTTGATATTTTTCCAGCAAACAGTTTACATAAAAAAATACTACATACAATAGGTTATCATTTCATGAAAAGAAAATCCACAAGTTATATTCAAGATCAACGAGATAACAAGCATTTAAGCAAGGTATCCTGTTCTGGAACAGACCGTCGACCAAAAAGGTTTCACTCGGTTGAGGTATCAAATCTCAATGAAAATCTATGAAATTAATTTTCACAGATTCCAGACTTAAAGAAGAACATTTCTATTTAAATACTTTTCCATAAAAATTTTTCAATAAGTACAGTTTTTCAAAACAATCGGTTTGTTTGAAAAAACAGATCTGATAACTTCATCATTTTTCATCCTTGAACGCCCACATAAGATCCGAAATATGCAACAAAATTTACATATCCAGAAAGAGCATCAAGTTTAGATCAATTCTGTCTAAAAATTACAGGTACATTGTATACAAACTTATTTGCTACCAACCACAACAACAGAACTGTGCAGCAGAATAACAGATCTGCGCACCGTTACCGTTTAAATCACTAAAAATTCATTTTACATCGAATTTCAATGATTCCAGTGGGAAAATAACCACAACTCAAAGGGCTACAACCGCCAATAAGAAGGAAAAAAATTCAGAGAGCTTTACACCATGAAAAACAAGCAATAAGACAGAAAAACAGCTTTTCCAGAACCAGCAAGTATGCACATCACTAATTAACTTAATTAATTACAAATTTCTCACTTAATTAAGTGTGAAAAATCTTAAGCACAACCTGTCTCTGATACCACTGTTAGGAAATACTCATTTTTAATTTTTAGATTAATTACAACTAATTAATCACCATTAACAACAAGCAAGTCAAAAGATCTAGTGCTAAAGCAATCACACATCATGAGAAAGGGGATTGAATCATTACCTCTCCTTGAATCGTATCAAGGAGGTTAGATCCAATGCGTAGGAGTCGATAGCGTGCCTTCACCTCCTCCAAGTCGCCGGCCGGCCGCCTCGAGTCCACCAAGAGATTAACAAAGCTCTAGAAGATTCGTGCTAGCGATTCAAAGAGAGCAAAGCTAATCCTAAGGTTTTCCCTCTTCCAAAGCAATTAACTAGTTAATTATTTGAGGGAAATTTGTTCAACACATGAACTTTGAGAGGTGGAGATGAGAGGAAATGGAGGAAGAAATTCTGAAATTTCTTCTTCCTTGGGGTGGATTTCGGCCAAGAGAGAGAGAAGGGAAGAGAGCAAATGACGGCTAGGGTTTTTCTCCCAAGAGATACCCCTATTTATAGTGCTCCAACCCTAGGTCTCTCATCCAAATGAGCTTGGACAGTTTTGCCCCTCTCTTTGCCGAAATTAGGGAGAAGGATTGTGGGCTCCAAAGCCCATTAATCCATCTCTCATGTTGCTCCTTTCATACACCTCAATTCGGGCCTTTAAATAACCATTTAATTTAGAAGCCCAATTAGTTCAATTAATTAAATGTATTGCACATGATTAAATATTAACATATTAATAATTAATCTAGGATTAGCAAATGCACTAATTTATTTCTATATGATCAATTTGATTCAATTAATTATAACGGTTCACAACGGTATATAATTAATTAATCAACCCATCATATTTTCGCAATACTCACTGTTGCGAATAAATAAATAATGCACTGTTTGGTTAAAACTCTATTTTGTGTGACCCTTTGAGGATTTATACTATGTTGGCCATGGAAATAAATCGTTATATATTTCCAATAATCATAAGCGGTATCTAGCAACACGTTATGATTCCCAATTCGCATAAATAATGTACTGCTACAATATGTCAATCCTGCATAAGAAATATTAGTATTTCCTTGTCTGATTCTTATGTCACACGATATCTTTGTATAATCCAAGATAGGAATGTGTCATTCTTGCAGATTATACATTTCTTGATCTAGAGTTGATTGTACATGTTGGCCAACCAATCCAACTCCATCAAGGGGCCCAAACAGATATCATCACTCATTAAGTATATTAATGAGGGACATACGGTTTTCTTGATGAACAACTTTTCCCCGCACAATTCAAGAGAACATAAATAAAGTCCTTATGGCAGCCTTTATCAGGAATCAACGTTAGACGATATTTATTGAACCTATCCTCATGTGGAAAAGGTGAGCATCTCAAACTTAGAATCAAACTGATATGAAATAAACAATGACACTCAACACAATCCAAATGTTTATTTTATTGGGTCAAGTCCTGTACTATGTTCTACAACATATACATATGCAATTAAGTTGGTAACTCCTTACCTATGATTTGTAGAACTTAATCATCGCTTAACTTGCATACTAATCTTATTTGATAATTAATGTTCCTTGTTAATTATCAAGATTATGGACATCTTTAGATTTATTATTGTCATTTATGAACAAATGAGTTATAGAGATCTACAATTCAGATCCTCAACCTGAATGATCTATCAATAAATAAATCAAGGAACAAATGATAAAATATCATCAATAACATAAACCATAGAAGTAGCCAGAATGATTGGCTTCTAGGACATAACTCCAACAATCTCCCACTTGGCCTAGAGTCAATCAATAATGACTTCTAGCAAGTGCATAGTACTCAATGTAATATCCAAAATATACATGTCTCATACTAAAGCCTCAAAGTAAAAGATACAACTCAAAGCCACTCAGGCATACGCCTAATCCCCATGGATGCAACATGCAACTCATGTGCGGCTCGAGACAAAGGCTTTGTCAGAGGATCCGCTGTGTTCGCGGCACCGTCCACCTTCTTGACCTTGATCCACCCGTCATTCACAAACTGACGGATAAGATGGAATCGTCATAGAATATGCTTGGTCTTTTGGTGAGACCTAGGCTCTTTGGACTGAGCTATGGCTCCCGTGTTGTCGCAATAGAGATCCACTGGACTTGAGATGCTTGGTCTTTTGGTGAGACCTTAAAGAATGCGGTTCATGCAATAAGCCTCATTGTGAAGAAGGGATGCAAAAAAATTGGTAAGGCAATCCTTACCAACTGTCGATCCCAACTTCGAGATGCATCTATGCCGTTCAGGATCGAGGATCTATTGGAACAGCGGGGGCTACCAACGAAAATAGAAGACACACCAGATTCTTCGGAAGAGTCCCAAGAACCGCATACAAACTTTGAGGCCGAGGATCTCGTCAATCCGGTATGTATTATTTCTAAATAAATATGCATTAAACATAATATTATAATTATTTTTATTGATGATAGTTTTTTTGAATCTTAACAGGATGGTGGTCTAAATACAGGACGATTAGACGACATATTAGGACCACCCAGGGGTTCTCATTCCTACGTAGATCCTACGCCGGTGACACTTTCAGGTCCTACTCCCACACAGGATGCCGGTCCATCGTCATCGACCTCTCAGTTTGCTGGTATGTACCATGACCCCACCGGCATTTTCAGTGGCTACATGCCAGGATACCAGCCACCTTTTCTCGCGTTTGGCCAGACTTCTGCACCGTTTAGTACGTTCGGCCAGACTGCTCCACCGTTCACTATGCCAGCATTTGGTACACCTTATAGCATCCCTTCATTTTCTTCGCCATTGGATAGTATGGGAGGGGGAGACTCTTTCACTACCTTGCTACAGACCGCCATGCACGAGAGTAGTCAGGAGGTTGGCGATCATGAGGGTGATCAGGGCAGTGACGAGGAGGGTGCTGAGGATGACGACAGCTCTGAGGAGGAGGAAGAGATTCAGGCGGAGGATGAGTCAGTTACTCCGTGTTTGGCTGAGAGAAGAGAGAGACGAGTAATTAGAAAACGCGAGAGATTTTCGCCGTCTGGACGTAGGAGGTAGTATGTTTATGTGATATATGTTATGGATTTGTATATATTGTGATGTATGTTATTATGTTTTAGATCATGGATGTGTAGTTTATGTTGGTTATTATTTTTTGTTGCTTGTCTGTTGCGACTTCTAGGCAATATTCGAAAATAATATTACGAGGCACGAGTAATATTACGACAACATTATTACGACACACGAGTAATGATTTTGGATTACAAAATAAATATGAACAAATAAGAAATAACATCTCACGTATGAACGACATTAATAAGCAATAACATCAAATGAACGACATTTAATTAAAAGAAGCAATAACATTATTAAGCAATAACATCAAATGAACATTTTTCTTTTTGCACACAATGAACATCATTTAGAAATAATTATTTACAAATCATGAAAATAGGATTAGGAAACAGAAAAAAAAAACGGGTGTATTTTTTAATCCTCTCCTATTTTTTTGTCTTCATAAATTTATGTTTTTTATAGTTAAATAAAGGGTTATTTTATAGTTAGAAAACTTTATGTTTTTCATAAAATAAAGGTTGCTATATAGTTACAAAAACCAAACTTGTTTCATTTTATTTCTGCTGAGTTACGATCCGCCTCCTAACGCAGTCGTTGACCGCGTTAGGACCCTCTAACGCGTTCGTTGACCGCGTTAGGAGCCAGGAAACGTACGCGATATTGGACCGCGTTATGACTTTTTTCTTATTAAAAAAAATATATTCCTTTTTTCTTATTAAAATTTCTGAGGAAATTTTTTTTTATTAAAAATACCACCAATGGGCGTGAGCAAAGTAATTTCCGTATATACAGAAATCAATTAATCATAAATACCTGCATCGAAGGAGGGTCGCGTGTAAGGAAGTAGTCACTCCAGATAGAGGGCTCATATGCAGCACACCTACGGCCGACGCCACTTGGATCTCACAATTTCTGCAGTATTGCTGCTGCAGGCAAGTTTAGTATTAAGAGACGAGTTTGTGGTACGATTTGAAAATCTGCGCAATTTTATTTATATGCATTTTTTAATGAGGTGGCACTGGCAGCGTTCTTTTTCATAACGCTTATGCGACGGTCTGTTTAGAGATTGCAAATTTGCGATACTCCAACTAAATTCAAGCTCTGGATCCTATTTCTGATTGTGGGTTTCTTAATACCTACTTTTGTTTATGTTGTGGATAGCGGTGTCAAACGTGCAAAACGCACACAGAAATAGTAACTTCGTGTACGTTCCGTTGTTATACACGAAACTATTTCCTTTTCCGCTTATGTTACGTTAATTGAACGTAACTGAAAAAATTTACGTTTAATGTTCCATCAGATTAAACAGAACAAACGTTAAAAACGTTAAATTTTTGTTACCGTTCAAAAAGACAGATTTTTTATTTATTTATTTTTTTTTTGAAAAAAAGCTCGAGTAGCCAGCATACTTTATTGATGCTCAAAAATTCATGCAAAATACAAAAGAGATCATTATCTCTGTCTGAGGAAAGAAAAAAAACGCTAATCAAAACCGCTAGCAACTAAGTCAAGACCAAACAAACAACCAAAGCTAAGTCATGCAATCTAAAAGTGATCTAAAAAAAAAAAATATCCAGTACAAGGAAAAATTGCTCAGAGATCCAACAAGTCCTCATACCATCCCCATTGATGTCATGTCATCAATATTCCCAGCGTTGATTCTACTCTGACTGCCAGCGATACCAGTTCGGCCTCATGTACCAGTGTTGCTTTCATTAGTGTACGTACTAGCATAAATCTGCACTGACATTGTGTACTACAGTTTTATATAAAACAATTTAATACCAGTATTTTGTTTCATTGTGTACTACAGATTTATATATCTTAAGCAGCATGGAATGCATTGGTCACTAAAATAATTGTTTTATATAATGAAAACACTCAAAACATACAACTCACGTCAAAAAGGACAAGCAGCTGGGCTATGTTCATGTGAGATGCCAGTTATATCTAAAAATTTTGTACAGGAACTGCACAACAGAAACAAGAATAATGATGTAATTACCTGTCTGATCTGGCTGCTTTGAGCATAGCATGTACGCTTGACCTGATTGGCTCTTCTCTTGGTAAAGGCAATGCAGAACATGCGAAATGTGTAGTTGTCTGTTGTTTTCACATCAACATGAGCCTCAATCAGGATTTGCCACTTCCTCACCAACGATCTCAAGTTGTCAGTAGTGAAGTCCATGCCCTGAAAAAAAGACACAAATAGAAATTAAATTTAAGTCTATGCCCTGTAAGAGAATCAATATTAGACTATCCAAAACTAAGTTTATCTATTTCAAACCAAAATTAGGGTCCACAAACAGGTGTAGACTGTAGACACGTACATATCTTTCTTTTTCGACCTCACATGTCACGCTAAGGGACGGATCAGATATTCTGGGATCGGAGAAGTTTGGCAATACATCGCTGAAATCGAATTTTTATTTGACATGAGGAAAATAAAGTGGGAATCAATATATCTCTCACTGTCTCACATGTGGAAAACCGACAATGACCAACATGCGAGACCACATTTTACAAATGAAAACTTGCTCTATAAGAACAAAGTGTCATCGTGTGATACATTTTCTTCCCTCCTTTTTTTAATTTGATATGGATTGAACTCTCCACCGTTATGATCTGAGAAGTTGCTATTACATATACGTATCACATTATTTAAATAAAAGCTTTAGTTTTTTTTTCAATTTATTTTTTGGAATAATTCTTTTTTTCAATTTATAACATCTGAAACCAGCAAAGGTTTAAATAGCGGACAGCGGGTTCATAGCGGACAACCTCGAGTCATAGCGGATAGCGGGTATTTAGCGGCCACTATGGGATCATAGCGGAAATGCACAAATATATATATACTTGTTTATTACATCGTGTGTGTGTCTATATATTAATTAATTAAAAAATAAATATCATATTACATGATATGCATGCTATATATAATAGTTAAATTTATTATATACACTTTACAATCCATTATTACAATAGATAAATATCATTATACTTAATATTGAATCAAGTCAATCGAAGTTTATATGCCAATAATATGCTTGTATACTGATTCTATATTAGCATGTAATAAATTGTGTCGTTATATCTTGCTAAAATATCATTATAATTCATCTATATATTGCTAATTTTTACAATTCTAGCCACGATAAGAAATAAAACTCCAAAAATAAATATTTTTCATAGTAGTATTACGGTATACCAACGAATATCGATATAGTGGCATTTTTAATTTTGCAGTATAACAGCCTACTAAGTCGTACAGTTATAGCGGGGCTATTGTGGTTCATTGCGCCGCTAAACTAGTATTATTCAGTAAACAGTATTACATTAAATAAATATTTTGATTGTCTAGATATTTTAAGTGAGCTCTTAAAGTACTAAATATATGCTTAAACTTAAATATCAGTATATTTAAAATTTCAAACTAATTTATCTTATACTTAATTAATGTGATGGCAATTATGGACTGAAACTTGAGGCATAATATAATATCTTACATCTATAGTATAATATAATAGGCGTGACTTTTTTGCGCAGTTTTTAAAGCAACATCTGTCCGTTCAATGTTTTCTAGATGATTAAATCTCATCCGTCTTCTCCCTATCAGCTGATTCTCTATGACAGATCTGCATTCACTAATGAAATCTCCTTTATTTCTCTATGGCAAGCCAAACAGTCGCCTCTTCTTCTTCTCTGACGCATCTTCTCACTCTTTGTCGCCTCTTAACAATCTTCTCCCTCGAGATCTCGTCTTTTTGGCGCGAATTCGTCAGAAAACCTTGGCGCTATTTCTCTTCGTGCAAGAAATAGATTAGTTGTGTCTTATTTAAGGACCGTATCTGCCTCCCTCCTCTTCACAAGGGTTTTGTTTTGATTTAATTCCAGGTTTCTTCACTATATATGCTTTTTTCTGTTATTAATTCATCTTTTCTCATGCCATACGATTTCAAATTTCTAGCTTCAAGGAGTTGACATCAAGTCATCCCCTGTCAGAATTAAAGACACCTGATGAGGGCATGAGGCTGCCGAATCAGACAAGACTGGACTCAGTATCAATAGGAGTCGCAGCCAATCTTAATTGCTCGCAGGTACTGTATGCATCTATTGGCATGTCGCTTTGATTATTTTTTAGTATTCGTTCTTACATCTGTGGGTCTTAATTGATTGTAGGATTTAAAAATTTCAGCTTTGGATTATTTTTGTTTTGTTGTCAGATTTGAAATCAATAACAAACAGATTTGATATTTTTGGAATTTCAACTTGATTATAGTATTTAGCAGTTTGTTGTAGACCAGTTAAAATGATGATATATGATATATGAGAGCAAAGTTTAAAATCGCTGATCATTTAGTTAAATTTCCAAATTGTATGATTTATGAGGAGATCTTTCTGGTTCATCTCAAGGAATGATTGTTTGACGTTTTTTTTATAATTTTTTTTCCTTTTGTGTTTGAAGTTGTATGTTAGGCCTTTTTAATTAGATTTTCTTATTGTTATGAAATAGCCACACATGGATATAATTTCATTTACTCCTTCATAGGTGGTTGTCCAAATACTATTTCCATTTTAATAATTAAATTTTTTTTTTGAGCTTTTCTAAATTAAATTCTGATGAATTTTTATTTTTCCCCTTAGGCTATCATGACGGCCGTCTTGCTGATTTCACAACTAACAAGATCAGAGTATAATCCATGCTAGAGTCATGAAATTGTGGGAAGCTGTTGATGCTAATCGTCAATCAAGGAAAGCTTAGCAAGGTTGCTCTCTTTATTAATGCTTTTTTACTTTTTTGTGCTTGAATTTTGGAGTTGGCTTGATTTTTAAAGAAATGGCGACAATTTCTATAGACAATGATGCTCTTGATTTGTTATCTAATGTAGAGTTTGTTCGGAAGAGAAAGAATTGAAGCCATACCAGAATTTATAATAAGGTGAGGTCATAAGATTATTTTTTAATTTTGGTTGAATGTTTTGAAGTTAACTAGGTAAGTCCCCTAGGCAGTTTAGCCCAAACAAAGCTACTTCACCTCTATTCTCAACTCTTGACTTCAAACTGGTAAGTTGATTTTTTAGGTTTTCCATGATCTGAATATTTGTTCTGATTTGATTATGGTTTTAATTAATCATGTTTTGTTGTGATTAGTAACATTTGTGGTTTCTATTATCATACCAGTAAAATATCTGACTCAAGCTCATTATGGTAAGAAATTAGGGATAAAACTGCTAATTTACTTAAATTTGATGTGTGTCTTTAGGTGACTAATATGACTCACATTTTTTTTTACCAATTTACTTAGTACAAGACAATCAGATGTTTGAACTTTAAACATACAATTTTTAAGTCTGGCTTTGGATTTTAGAAAAAGTAGATAGTTCAGGGGATCAATTTAATTAGTTTTAAACCTATGCTCCTGATTTCCTGATTATTAGTTTTAAAAATACAATTCAATTTAAAATTTACTTACAAAGAATAATAGAAATATTTGTTATATTGACAGTAAATATTATTAGATCAAATAAATAGGGTAGTAGTGCTCCTGATGTTTGCTTTCGTTTTAACAATTACTGAGCATTATATTATCTACCAGAAGAGTATGCTTGATTAAGGAAAATGGAACACTGATTGATTTTGTTTTGTTGGAGGATGGGTATGGGCAGTCTTACCAGAGATGCGAGAAAAAATGAAATAGGTTTGGAGGATGAAGACCTCTTGGACACTGATTGGTTTTTCTATATTGCATTTTTCTATTTTTAATATGATCTTGGATAGATTTTGATTTTCTTATTTGTTTTTGTTGCTATGGAGGAGACTAGAGCACCTCGCTCTAACTTTGTAGAGAGTTTATACTGAGCGCCTTAATAACATAAACTCCCCTCTTGATAGGGATTTGTTCGTTCAAAAAAATAAAAATTATTGTTAATGAGAAAATCATTTTATTTTAAATTTTTATTACTAATGAACAAGTAAGTAATTTGCTCTATTTCTTTCTATTGTGCTGGAAAAATATTGAGCATGTTTGTCTGATTTGCAAAAAATATCATCTCCTTTTATGCTGGAGAGATATTCTCTTCTCTCCTTTTATTCAGTGCTAAAATATTTCTCTCTTAGTCCTTCGGTATTTTGCAAAAACTGTCACTCTGTTAATGCCGAGATATCTCAACCCCTTTAATTTTTTTCTTTATGTTGCAAAAACTGTCAATATTAACTCTTAATTATGCAGCTGTTTAATTATCAATTTATGTTGAAATTTAAACATTGTTGCCAATTCTCATGTTCCTTTATAATCAACATTAATGGATTATTACATTTGTTGAAACCGATGATATTATTATAGAATTGTATTACATTCATTCATTCATTATATATAAATGGCTCCTTTATATTCATACTCAATAAATAAATACATGAACTTTATTAAGTCAATAAAAAGTAAATCAACAAATTTATAATTTTTCTTTATTTAAACGAAAAAATAATCCCATAAAAAATAAATCAAATTCAAATTATTATATAACTAAGTAATGCATTTAAACAAAAATTCTTACCATATATATATAATAAAAAAAAGATATTAAAATTTAAATTTATCACAAACTCATATTTCGAGCGAAGCTCGATGTCCAACCCTAGTATCTAGTCAATCTACGTCGAGAAAAAAAAAATAGAATCAACTATACCTAAAATCAATAACTAATTATTTGATGACACACTTCTTGATAGCCAATACATAACAATTTTTCAATATGGTTGATCATTCTAACATTTTTTTTTTAAACAAAAAAACAGTTAGATAATTAATTTAACGCAGCAATTACAATCAGATATAAAATATTTAACTTAAAAATAGTAATTTCTAACATAGATGTATAAGTTATTCTTGAGACTTAAGCTTTGATAATTTTTATCATAATAAATATTGTGCTCTAAGTAATACTAATCTTTAGTTAAATTTAAAGTACACTTTTAGACTGTTTTGATCAAAATATTTATGTAAAAGCCATCAGTCGTTTAACTCCACTGGAAATTTCAAGTTCGAAATTTTATTAGAGATCTTTATATAGATATTGAATTTCAAAATAAATAGAATGCTTAATCCATCTTATCATTAAAAAAAAAAAAAAAGAATTGGACGATATGCGGGCGAACATTTAGTTCCAGTCCGTTATTAGGCCTGATCAGCTACTTCAAACTCCTTTTATCTGGTCTATCCCAGTCCTTATATGGGACATCCCATTAATAGAGTTGTGTTAGATGTGCAACCAATGATCCACATATTTAACCCAAAACATGACCCAAGTTCCCAATTGTTTTTTTCATTTATTTTGCTTTTGGTGTTCTCCCCTTTTCTGGACTTCCACTGTCTCCTTGACCCAGATTTGATGCTCAATATAAAGTCAAATGAAAAAGGAAAGCCCAATCATGATTGCCATGATTTCGGTGTCTGGCGCAGCAGGTTTATAAGTACTAGTGCTAATCTCGCGCGCTGCGCGATTCATTTCTATACAAATATGTTGTTACATAGTTTTTTATTGAAATGAGCAACTGTATGATCAAGATTGATAATTATACCGTGAAAACGCGCATATAATTTTTTCTACGAAATTCAGAACACCATATAAAAAATGCCATAAAAATTGAGAATACTATTGAAATATTATACAGAAGCTGTCACAGAAAATCCAAATCAAAAAATCATGTTCCATAGAAATTATAGCCAAGTTGCCACAGAGAATCCGCGCAAGTTACTTTGCTTACCACAGTAACTCACGCGGAACTCACGCAGAAGTCACGATAGCAGAAATTTATGTATTGATAATGTTCCATAGAAATTATTGCCGAGTTGCCACAGAGAATCCGTGCGAGTTACTTGCTTACCGTAACTCACGCGGAACTCACGATGTCCGAAATTTATGTATTGATAATAACAAGTTACGAATAGACGATAGTAAATTGATCGACTCATAATTATAATACATATAATTAAAACATAAAAAACCATTTAAACAACCCACCGACGAGATACTACATGAAAGTATATTAGACAAACATTAATTGGACATTAAATGTCTCAATAACAATTGCTTACTGCTCCCAAGAATTGGTAACCGTTCAGATCATGTCCATATGATGTAGTATCCAATTAAACTCGGGTTTTATCCTTGAACATATTCTGACGACCATTATAGTAAGATTTTATCTCTGTAAACAAATTTGCCAAGTAATGATTGTTGTAGTCTAGAGAACACACTTGGCCAGCATGGTTGAAGAAAAGAGCAACCTCTTCTTCATTGGGATCAAAGGTGTAGATAATGCCGCATTGCCGGAGTGCTACGACATCCTTGCTTGTTTTGACAAGGTTTTCCATGAGAGCAACATAGCTTGTAAATGGAAGGAACTCATCCTCGCCACTGCTTTGTTCAAAAGCAACAGCATTCAGGAAAGTCACCTTATCACGAGGGCCTAAGGAGAGTGGCGGCATCTCTAAGATGCCGTCTTCAAAAGTTATATCAAGTAAATCGGTTGGAGATTTCTTAGGCTTGAAAATTATACCAGACTGAAGGAGCTCAGTTGCACATGGAATCACGTAAATTGGTTCTTCAATGATCTGTTTTGGATCCCCTTGACTCGCCACCTGTGGGAATATGCACAACTTGAATGTACTCAATAGGCCTCTTCTACTTGTAGATGCACAAGTGTTCTTTGGATTGCTTTGGTATGACCTCCTCTTTGGCACAAAAAGTTGATAATACAAATGTACTAAATTGCGCGCTTGGCACAGAGAATGTGTGTCAACATGAAAAGGCACCACACAGAAGAAATTTGATCCAAAATATGCAGATAGTATATAGAGCAACTCAGTACGTTTTTTTTCATCAGCTTGAATCAAGCTAATTAACTTCATAACAACAAAGAAAGGGATTTGATTCTCTACCAACAGTAAATCACTAAATATGCATTGTGTGGCCCATCTTACATGTTTTAGACGGTTGGGCTCATTGTTTAACCACTTGATGGCATTTTCCAAGATGAAGCAGCCATCAAGCAACAACATCTCAACGAATTCACGGCTATCAAGGTCGATGCTCTCAGCATAACATTGCCGTGCCTGATCTTCCAATAGTCTTACCTCTTTTACGAGCACCTTGATGTCGGTCTCTGGATATCGAGCCAAGAAGTCACGGAGGAGGTAAACTTTTTGCTCCTCCATAGCTCGAAGGCTGTCCCTCCCACGATAGAAAGGACCAATTGATACCACTCGTGGCTCATAAAACATTTTATCTCTCTCTCGAATATTGGCAGGAATGCGACAAATGGACAAGAACACCGTCGTATCATCCTTCTTAGGCAACTCATCAAGCCTTCGCTTCAGCGAAAGCTCCAGAGAAAGTTTGGGCATCGTTTGTTCTTCTTTCTGTGTGGCCTTGGTTGCTTTCTCCTCGGTCTCTTCATGTACTATTTGTTTCAGTACTTCATCTATAACTGTGATATCAGGAGTGTCAGTATGATTGTTCATAGTGGAGTTGTTATCTTTTGCGGAAGATGGGGTCTGATTTTTCTTGGTTCTTATGCCTAAAAAATGATTCGAAGACTGTTCGGAATCCTCTGTTTATATTTCTCCTGGGCTCCCTGCTTCTTAATTTATTTCTTCAATGGAAGTTTCTTGGAAATTGCAGAGCAATTGCAACCTATGAAAACGTCAAAGTCAACCCCCTTAACAAACAGTAGTTTACGCAAGTTTGAAAGATACTCAAATTAAGATATCCGAGTAGACCTGTCAAACGTGTCAGAAAGACACGTGACATGGTAAAACCGTTTACGTTTCGTTAAAAAAAACGAACTTCCAACCTATTTCGCTAACCGTTCCGTTTTTCAAAACGGCACATAATACCGTTTCGTTAACCATTCCACTTCAGAAATAACATATGAAACGGTTTGAAATGAAATTGAAACAGTCGAAACGGTACAATTCCACGTTTTGTTTACCGTTTCGTTATTGGAACGAAACAAAAATGATTTTTGTTATTCGTTCCGTTTCGCTTAACCAAAACGGCATCACGGGTTTTTTTGTCCCGTTGACAGCCCTATATCCGACCAATTATACACTCATAAATTGAAACACTATAACTAAAATTGTTAGAGTACACGATTTTGAACATATATTCATGTCAATTTGTTGATTTAAGACAAAAAGATGATATGTTAAAATAAAATAGTAATTGTTCATCGTCATTTGGGTTTATGACGTATAGGTCATAATGATATAATATTTCTTGCATAATATTTTCTAATTATTCTTACAGCAAGCCCATAAGTCGAGACTCGGAGGACTTGCATTTTTTTTGAAAATAGACTGGGAGACATTATTATACGTACATATAGGAAGTGACGTAGCATAATTTATTGCTCTTAAACTTTGAGCATATCAAGATTGGAAGTCTAAAAACGTTGTGATATCGGGGGCAGCTAGCTAAAGTCCAGGCAAATAATAATAATAATAATAATAATAATAATAATAATAATATAGTAATAATGAAAATCAAAGATTGAGAAAATATGCAGCGCATCACGACAACACGTTTAATGACCGCAATTACTTTCTGATTATCCATCACATCAAGTCTGTTGGATACACACATCTTCAAAAGCCAAAACTAACGTCACCCCGACTATTTTTTTCTTAGTTGACATACAAATAAGTGAAGTTATCTGCACAATCTTTAGTCTCAGTCCATTTGATGGCCGAATGCCATATGGGCCTTGGACCTTGTATCTCTATTTCATATCGAGAATGATAACCGTCATCTAGCGGAAAGCCATCCGCGTCATTCAATCCTCCCCTCCCCTCCCCTCCATCCGCGTTATTTTTTCCGCTCGCCTGGGTGAGACGACCCTCCCTCCCTCACGCGCTCCTTCGTCCCTCACGCACCTTTCCTTCCTCGCTACGACCCTTTCTCCCTCGCGCTCCCTTCCGTCCTTCCCTCCTTCCTTCCTCCCTGGCGTTCTATTTTCCCTTCCTTTCCTTCACACTTTATCTTGTCTTTTTAAAATGAACATATAAAACAATAAATTGAACAGATACAAAGAAAATATGAACATATAATCAGAGTGTATATATATTGAAGAGATATAATAACTAATTGAACATAAATTGGAAATAAACTGAACATATATAACAAATAATGTGAACTCATACAAAAAGTAAAAGCGATCAAATAAACTAAACATAAATGACAAATAAATTGAACAGTTTTAACAAATAAATTGAACACATATACCAAATAAATTGAACAGATATAACAAATAATGTATACTTTAACAAAAAGATATAAGTGGACATATATAAAACACATGTAACAAATAAATTGAACATATATAATAAATAAACTGAACGCATATACAAATAAATTAAACATATATAGCAAACACCGTGAAAATCATAATAAAAAATGAACATAAATAAATTGAACATATATTACAATAAATTGAACAAATATTACAAATAGTTTGAACATATATAACAAATAAAATGAACAAAAGAATAAGAAAGGATGGACCAGTAAGAAAGAGAAGGAAAAAAAATAGAGGAGATAGAAGAGAACGAAGGAAAGGAAAAGGGAGAAAGAAAAAGGGAGGAGAAACTTACGAAGGAAGAGAGGGAAGGGAGGGGGAGACGTGCCTGGGAGCGAAGGAATGGAGGAGAACACGCGGGAAGAGAGAGAAGGAAGGAGGAGCCGCGCCTGGAGCAAAGGGAGAGAAGATAACGCAAGGTGAGGGGAAGGTGCGCGCAGGGTGAGAGATGCGCTCGAATCAGAAGTCGCGCTTGGATCGGTTTGCTGAGTTGGGTGCGAAAAGGAGAAGGAACGCTGAACTTGGATGGCTTGGATGACGAAACAGTGGATGGTAAATAGTAATTACCATTTCATATACCGTAATTTTAAGATTAGGTTAACTTTAATCATTTCTTTTTAAATTAATTACTATATTTTGTTTCTATTGGATGAGATAAAAAAGGAGGCGGCGAAGAAAAAAAACAGAATTTGATTTGTTTTGATCGGCGGCGGCCATTTTTATTAAAAATTTAGAATCTGTGTGATCCTCAACTAAAATCTCTCTTGTTCGTGTTATTCTATCAATCTTTCTCTGTCGTTCGTGCATCATTTGATATCAGAGATTTTGGTTGAGATCACATAGATTTTCAGTTTTATAAAATTGGCTGCTGCCGAAAAATATCAAAAATCGAATTCCAAATGATGCACGAACGACAGAGAAAGATTAATAGAATAGCACGAACAAGAGAGATTTTAGTTGAGGATCACACAGATTCTCAATTTTTAATAAAAATGGCCGCCGCCGATCAAAACAAATCAAATTCTATTTTTTTTCTTCGCCGCCTCCTTTTTTATCTCGTCCAATACAAACAAAATATAGTAATTAATTTAAAAGGAAATGATTAAAGTTAACCTAATCTTAAAATTACATTACATGAAATAGAGATACAAGGCCCAAGGCCCATATGGCATTCGGCCATCATTCCCCCCCCCCCCCCCCCCCAAGAAAAAGATTCGTCCTCGAATCTGCCACTTCATCCTTTTCTTCAGATAATGCATAGCTCGAATCGGATCGGGAGACTAAAATTGAGTGGTGTAATCCACAAAAAGGTAATCTCGCACACAACTCTGCTATTTGCTCAAAAATGACACAAAACCGAGTATTGCAACTGTTCACAAATGTGAAAAATCTCGCATTTGCTAGCATGGAGCTCGATTGTAAAAATGGGTTGCTAAATCCTGAACTCATGATCTCAATGTGAGTTAAATGCAAAGTTTCAAGCTCAAACAATGCATTCATTGTTACCAAAGAACTACTTTCCAAGTTTGAACTTTTTGCAAATGTGGTAGGAGAGGTTGGAGGCATCAATAGATCATCAACAAGTTCTTCATAAAAAATTATGGGACTATCAAAAGACAACATATTTGTCTTTGTCTCCGATTCACCCGTCATAGTAAAGACATCATCTTCATCACCAGGATACTTATCAAAAATCGGTGGAGAATCAAATGACACATCTTCACACACAACACTTTCAAAAATTTCATATATATTTTCAATTATATCATGTCTCATTCGGCGGTCTTGGCTTTGATTAGTCTCCAATTGTGCAACAACTCCATGATCAGAGTTGGTGCTTGCTTCAAAAGAGTCGAGGTTCTCTGACTCCTCTCCTTCTGCTCCGTTCGTAGAGCCCAATCCTTGCCTCTGCGAGTTGATGCTCTAACTCTCGGATCCGTCTCCCCATCGCAGCAATCTCTAAATCTCGCTGGTCTCTGCAACGCAGCTCTTCTTCTTCAGGATCGACTCCACGACCTCGACCTCCTCTACCACGACCACGATTTGCATCCGCCATCCTCGGCTCTGATACCAAATGATGCACGAACGACAGAGAAAGATTGATAGAATAGCACGAACAAGAGAGATTTTAGTTGAGGATCACACAGATTCTCAATTTTTAATAAAAATGGCCGCCGCCGATCACAACTAATCAAATTTTGTTTTTTTTCTTCGCCGCCTCCTTTTTTATCTCGTTCAATACAAACAAAATATAGTAATTAATTTACAGGGATGATATACACCATCCAAGGTTTTCCCATCCAACGCCATCCAACAGGTCTGGACAGGCCAAAAATAGCATTTTTTCCGCTGCTGACGTCAGCAAAATTTTATGACCAATTTTTGAAAATTTTCTGGTGCTGACGTCATCAAATATACTGATATAAGGGTTCAGTTAAATTTTATAAGGGTTGAATTAAAGTGTATAAGTGTTCAGTTAGATGCATCAATAATTTGAAATTTTTGTGGTTTGTGTTCAGTTAAATACGTTAAGGGATGAACTTAAAGTATCTATGTGTTCAGTTAGTTGCAAAAGAAATTTGATTTCGTAGTTTTTGTGTTCAATTAAACTAGTTAAATAAAAAAATAAAATGAACAGATACAACAAACATAGCGAACATTTACAATAACAATATGAACATTTACAACAATAAACTGAACAAATATACAAATTGCCTGAGTAAGAAATAAATGAAATTATAGGTGCATCTAACTGAACACTTATACACTTTAATTCAACCCTTAAAATATTTAACTGAACCTTTAAATCAGCATATTTGATGACGTCAGCACCAAAAAATTTTCGAAAATTGGTTAAAAAAATTTTGCTGATGTCAACACGTGTCATGCTGACGTCAGCACGCGGAAAATCTGAATTTGGATGGTGCTGGATGGTCAATACCAATTTTCATTAATTTAAAAAGAAACTGGCTTTTCATACGCGCTTCGCGCGTGAAGCATTGTTCTTGTAGTTAAAAAGTAAATGTTGGTAATTTAAAGTTGGGGGTAGGGTATCAATGGTAATTGTTTTAAGACCGACATACAATTATAATAAGTGCTAGAATTATAATTGTAGTTACTTGAATAAATGCCAAACTATTTTACAATTGATCTCTTGTTATAATTAATTGAATATTTTGGTATGTGTGTAATTTTTCCTATATTTGCCATTTGTGTCATTACCATTATTTTTGGCATTAATTTATTTTTAGGGGATCTTAATTGTCTCTGACATTTTTAGTATATGGAAAGTGAAGGACTGTCTTAAGGTTATGATGTAATCATTATTTTTTTTTTATAAAAAAATGTTAGAATTATGAGAACAAAATAAACTGTGTGCATCTTGGGCAAAACCAATTACCTTAAGATTTTCTAAATTTTAAAAAATTTGATCAAATTTTAATTTTGTCAATTTGCAAAATCACCGATCAAACGGTCATGGTTCATGGAAGGTTCTATGAACCAAGGTTCACAATAGATATTCTCTATATATCTATATATTGTTGTGAATTTACATTATGCGTGTAACAAAAATTTTTACGCTTAGCTAGCCGCCTCGAGGAAGAAAAGAGAATTAAAATCTAAAATATACCGAACATAAAAATATTAGATACTTTCAAGCACCAAGTAGCCTTCATTTTAAGAAAAGAAGATTTGGATTGATATTGTCATCAGAAAATGGATGCATTTCTGTGAGCATAATTTCAGCAAATTTACTTGGCAGCTGCTGCCAACGGGTTTCTAAAAAATATTTCAACAAATTTTCCCAGTTCATTGGATCCCATCACTTGTGGTGTTTTTTGAACTTTCCTCTCTTTTTAGGTTTTTTATTTTTTACCCCAAAAACGGAATTTTCTGGGCACATCAACTGATTGGTCAAGTTCTAAGGAGCAAATTGCTTGAATCATACATGGGTGGCATCCAATAAAGCACCAAGGGTAAATGTCTTTTTGTTTGGGCAGATCAATTGATGACTCAAGACGCTCAAGTGCTTGAATTGGTCAAATGCCACTGAAATTTGAAAATAACTCTCCATTCTCAAATTTGGAAATTTGGAATTTTTGAAAATTATAAATCCTGAAATTTTAAAATATTAAAATTATAATTTCAAGATTTAAAATTTAAAAAAATTAAAATGTTAAAAATTTGAAAAATTATAATTTTCAAAAATTTCACGATATTAGTGAAAAATATTTAAAATTTGAGAAGAAAGAGGTAATTTTGGCCAATATAAAAGAAAAATGTATATGAAATTGTCTGTATAAATGACAAATTTCTTACTCAATTGAATTTGGGGTTACATGTTTCAAAAATATTATTTTAGGGTGGAATTTTTCAAATTTCATATTTTTTATGACATAGATATAATTTTCCTTTAAAATATACTATGCTATTATATTATCTTTTTATGTTCAAATTCCAATATTATAAAGCTTACATTCCCCCTTTCGAAATATCAATTTAAACATTAAACTTATGAGGTCATGATGATGTATAGCCCTATGCAATATTTTACGTCATGCTGCAATAAACATAATAAGTTTGAATTGAGTGTCTTTTCCGTTTTTCTTAGTTAGCAAAACCAACGAACAAGCCAAAATCAAGTTTGATTAGGTTTTTGGAAAACAATGAAAAGAAGTGCTCGTGGCTTTTCTAAACGTCGTGGTTTCTTAAAAAAAATAATAATAAAATTGATAATTTTTTTTTTAAAAAGTAACAATAATCCTAATAAATGCCAGTTGCCTTTTAGTTAACCTTTTGTTTTTTTTAAAAAAAAAAGCTGAATAGATAAATTTGCACTCCACAATTATAAAATATGCATTATTATGAAATAAATGAGTGTTCTAGCAGTTTTAAAAATAAATTTAAAAGTTTCAAATAAAAAGTATGAAATCTTGTAACGGTGAAGTGTATATTACAAGGTACGTAAAAAATAAATGAAGATCAATGTTTAATTGTTCAAAGATAAACTTATGGAGATAGTTATAAATCATCTTTTATTCTCTAATGGAAAATTCAGAACTATTATTTTCTTTTTCTTTTCCAAATTGAAAATACCTGAAAGTTACATGATAATGAATTGAATTTAGATAAAAGATTTTTATAATTTTCAGAACATCCATAAAATTTCGTACAGAAATGGTTTTTGAAAAGCTCATAAATAATTAAATAAAAGACTAAAATCCTGAATGAGTTGGTTAAAAATTTTAAAATTTATTTTTATGAGTTTTCAATATATTTTGAATTAGTTTGTTAAATTAGATTCATCATTCTAAAAACTTCTTAAATTGTACAACTTTTTTGTGTTGCAATTGGACAAATATATTCAAACATTATTTATTTTAAGATATTTGATTTTGTATGTAATTTTTTTTTTAAATGTTATAATCTATATTAATGTTATTATAGTTTATTGTTAATAACTCATGAACATATTTATAAAATGTTTTGACTGATGTCCACAACTATTTTTGTTTGAATGGCTTATTTTCTTGTAATATCTAATAATATGACTAATTATATTTAAAAATCATATAACTTATTAAGAGTATCTATAAAATTTAATCAAAAAATAAATTGGGACAACTTGCAAACAACTAACAAAAGTAGAAAATAACCAAAAAAAATGATATGATATTACTTATCTATATCCTCACTTTAAAAGTCGATATGATATTTATTCCAACAATGTTGGGACTCAATTAAGGATATGAGAGACCATATAAACAAATATACTAAAGTTGAAAAAAAAAAGGCAGCGTTTGGTCCATGCACATTGGCCGCGGCTATGGGACATTGGGACCCTTTCAGTAGCACAGGGGACTAATCTATTGATTTTTTTTTTTTTACTTGTAGTGAATCCGTAACTTTCATGTTGCATATTGAAAGATGTGATAATACACCCGTTACACAAAAAAATATTTGAAATGGACACAAAAAGGTCTCTAATAGCACTGTAGAAATTGCTCCCAACGTTGGAGTATTATTTGATGATTAAAGTTAACCTAATTTTAAAATTACGATATATGAAATAGAGATACAAGGCCCAAGGCCCATATGGCATTCGGCAATCACCATTACTTCACCAAACGGAGTAAAATGCCTGAACTAAAATGGAGTAAAACATCATTCTCAGTAAGTTGACCTTGACCGATCGCGATTACAGATTGTCGACGAGACGAAGACGATATTTGTCAACTTGAACAAAAACTAATTGTGGTTACTTTATGTGGTTATGTCCAAAGAAACTTAATGTTAAAAAAAAAAAAAAGAAGAATTGAGTCCTTAAACTATACTAGTATATATGATTAGTTTCTACGTCGTGGTCCTCTTTCTGTATTTTTAATCTGGGACCGTGTTACTGCCGCAGTTTCTTTTATAACACCAATATCACCAACTAAAATCACAAAATTTGGGCCTTTCTACTAACATGTTCCGGGCTATATGGACACTGACAAGGTAGATCCTAATATGGATAGTTTCTTGTTTAAATTCGGGAATGATAACCGTCATCCAACATTTTGTCATCCACGCCATCCACAGCGCCGAAAATAGAAAAAATGCGCTGAGAATGGATCTCCGCTCCCCTCTCCTTCCCTCCCCCGATGCCTTCTGTTGTCCCGTGCCTCTCCCCGCCACCCCTCCTCCATATCGCCTTCTCTCCCCTTTTCTGTTCCTCTCCTTCGCCGTCCTCCGCCCTCTTTCTCCTCCCTTGTGCCGCCCTTCGCCTCGCTTTTTCCTCCCTCCACTACATCTCCTTCCCCTATCTCGACCTTACTCCTCTTCGTCTATCACCATGTGAACTCTGCTCACTTTATCAAAATGAACATATGCAACTATAAAGTGAACATATACAAACATAAGATGAATAAAAGGAATCAAATTGAACAGATATAAGAAACAAACTGAACACATATAACAATCAAAATGAACATACAAAACAAACAAAATGAACTCATACAAAAAAGATAAAATGAACATATTCGTATAGCAAAGTGCACACATACAACTAACAAAGTGAACATATATATACATTAGATATTCCTTCAATATTAATGACTTAATAGATATTAGATGTCATTTGTTGAAACAAAATGAACAGTTATAACTATTAGATACCGACTTGTTGAAATAAAATGAACATTTACAACCATAAGATACCTCTTTAGTAATATTGACTGAGTAAACTTACATACTCATTTGTTGTAACAAACTGAACACTTAAGCATATTAAATAATCCCTTAATATTACTAACTGTTTAAGAGAAAGAAAACAAAAAAAACAAAAAGAGAATGAAAAAAAAAATAAGAAAAAGATAGAGGTAGAGGAGAGAGAGTAGGAAGCAAACACGAGAGAAGAGGAGGGAGAGATGGGAGATGCGAAAGGATGGGAGAGGAGGGCACTGGTTCGTTGAAGGGTGGGATCGGAAAGAGGGAGCGAAGTAAAAAGAAGGGAGGGTACGGAGGGGAAGAGAGACGCGAAAATAAAAGAGGGGAAGGAAGGAGCGCTCTGGATGGTGCTGGATGACAATTAGTTGGATGGTAAATAGTAATTACCGTTTAAATTAGATGGGTCCATAAAACAAATTAAATTGCAATGAAGAAACTGGCTTTTAGATGTTAATAGGACGAAAGCTATGGATACAAAGCACATAAAAGGATCCGCCTATAGTATATATAATTGGAATCGCAGGTAATGCTGTACTATCTTTAATCAATTACGTGCAAATTTCTATCTTTGGATATTTTCACTTATAAGGTCTGCTCCAGAAGGCTAAATCGGAGGAAAAGTGTAACACTGAAATTTTTCTATCATAAACAAATAAATAATTTAAATCTTTGTAAGAATTTTAGCAATATAAAATCACTTTATCTAAACTGATGAATAATATCGTAGTAATAATAACCAGTACAACAACAAAATTTGCAAATTATAAAAGTTATAATCATAATATAAATAATTACCAACATGAAAAAGGATCATTTGTAATATTATTAATGTAAGAATTTTTTTGGAATTCGTCATAAAATTGAAGATTGACCCAATTCAAATAAAAATAAACTTTATGACCTAGAAATTAAAACAAATAAAAATCATACATAATTCTTGGTTTTTTTTTCGAAACAAGTGAGTTTTAACAGCTCACCACTCTTTTCATTAAGACGAAATTAAACATACAGTAAAAATCTGTTCAAAATTGTGTGAAAACAGATAATTTGAACTGTGAATTATATGGGACGTTAGATTTGAAAATTGGACTCTGATTTTTCTCCACCATCTGATTGGACCCGAACCCCAAACAAATTTTAATTATTTTCATTTACGCTCCCACTTTGTATTTGGATCTTCTTCACCTCCGAACTTATCTGCTTGTCTTCTTCCAAATTGGCTTGAGCAGATAGAGAAATTTCCTCTCCGTTTGATTGACATCGTACGTAGTTCCTTGATGTTTATCCTCCTCTCTTGAACCGACTTGATAAATGAAACCCTCTCGATTGGTTCTTATCCGAGTAACGAGGTGGAAGAAGATGATTGGAATTATTGTATTTAAAAAGAAAGGTGTTCAAAAGATTCCTAATGAATCTATTATGCAAAATTATCATAAAATGAAAATTCGTATGGAATTATTATTTTTTTATTTTTTCATTGTCTTGATTTATTATTTTGGATATTGATTTTTTTTGGATTTTTGTGTTGATTTTATAGACATATTAATTTTTCATAAATTTTTTAATTATATTGTTTTAAAATTGTTTATTTGAAAATTATTCTTATATTATGTCTATATTACACGTTATGTCGTACATATATTTTCAACAAAAAAAATTTTATGGACCCTGCTAAAATGAATTCCTGTTTCGTCCCTGTTGTACTCGAAGAATACGACTTGTACCACATCAAAAATAATGAAATGTTTTATTAAGTGGATTCAATTAACATGAACATTCTTTACGTTTTCTAAATTGCAACCTGAATAATTATTTACCATTGAATTCAACAAACAAAAATAATTTATTATATACATGGCAATAAATAATAATAATAGTACCTTTCTTCCGCAAGAAGTTTAATAAAAAAAAATGTGGTCATTTATTACTTACCGAATGAAACTTCCCTAGAAAAATTATTATGACCCCGTGCAATTGCGAAGCAATTCAACCCCTTCAGGATTCAAGACTTGGACTTTTTTTTTTTTAGCACAAACCGGAAGATTTAACAAACAGTGTGGAAGTACTTTATTTGCCTACGGCCCAAAAAAAAAAAGAAAGAAAATGTTAATTTTATTGCCTTATTGGTGAATGGCTTTGTATTACTCTTACCATGCATGAAGCTTCAAATATACTTTAAATCGCCGAAGCCACAAAGCTCCATACTTCCATGTCTCATGATCTGCGATTTGAATCAAAATTATGTTTTTCAAGCTGGAATTTCGGAACCAATTATCAACTTAACACGTCGTTTACAAATTGTGACATAGAAATAGCCCGTAATATTTATATTTTGAGAAGTAACATACTCTGCTTGAAATGTCAACTCATCAAGTGACTTATGAAACATCTCTCTCATCCAGCATTATTATTATAATTATTAAAATTTCTGTGAATTTTTGTAACATATTTACTAGAGAATAGGGATCATAAATTATTAATCCACTAGTTAGGAAAACAGCTTACGAAATCTCTTGTTTAAGTTATATATCCTCGTAGTAGACTTGAACCGAGACTACAGATTTCCCAAGACGAGTTCAATTATTTGTTAACTTAAGCAAAAACTAATTGTGGTCACTTGATGGGTTCACATCCAAGAAACTTGCTGTGATAAAAATTGAACCCATGAACTAATACTAGTATGCTTCCAATGTTTCAAAATTGTGATCCTCATCATTCTGTATTTTAATCCTGGGACCATGTTGCTGCAAAATTTCTTTTATACCAGTATACCACCATTATCACAACCGAAAATAACAAAATTGTGCCATTTGTACAAACTTGTTCCGGGCTTTATGGAGGGTGCTCAACTGAAACCTGACACTGACATGGTAGTCCCTAATTAATATGGATAGTTTCTTGTTTTAAATTAGATGGCTTTTTGGAGGGAGGTGCTTTGAGCAACCGGCCTTTTTCTTAGAGCAACATATATTTCTTCATTATGACAAAGTGCCCTTTGTAAATTCGCTGGTATTTACTTTCAACAAAATAAAAATAAAAAAATCGTTGATATTTCTCTGACAACCCTCTCCAATAGTTCCTCCCTTCACACTCTGACATTGAGACTCCACGAAGTATCAGTTCTGCCAGTAAAATTCAAATTATCTTGATATTGCATCAAATGGCCCCAATTATGCAATATTTCTCACTTAACTGCCATAAACACTATTTATCACCCGTTGTTTAATTTAATCGAAACAAAATAAAAATCGTACTTTGGGCAGTTGATTTTGTCCAGAGTAATTTCTCACTTATTTGACCCCCCATTAAGTTTTAAAGTTCGTTGGAATTCATCTACTTAGTTAGAGGGTAATTTTGTCCACTAATGTTGTCCGAAGAAAATTTAACGTTGCCCGAAGCAGCTGCCATTTTTGGAACATAATTGCAAAGAAGGAACTGGCTCTGTGATGTTGACCGGACAAAGCATGATCAGCTATGGATATATACAACTCATTTAAGCATATGAAATGATCTGCCCAGTACAATTGGAAGCGCAAGCAATGTTGTACTATCTTTAATAAATTATATAAAAAAGAAAATGAAGAAAGCTTCAGAATTTCTTCGTCTGCCAATTAAAAAGAAGATAAAATTGAGAATCAAGCTCCCAACTTATTTTTTAATTAGATGAAGACCCACAGTAAGATTTCAAATGTGCAGCATTTCACTACTCAAGGTGTATTGTCCTTTGTCAGTAGACAAAAGTTAATTCTTTTGCCAATTAACTTACTACACTTTCAGTGCAGATTAATATTTTCATTGCTGTCTCGGTTAAATTGTTGGTCTCTAAATGCATTTTGTCCGGTGATTTTTTATTATACTCCGGTGAGGTGCATTTTAATTATAGGCCAGAATCTTGCCTTGAATTGTTGGATAATTTAACTTTTTATGAACCCAGCCCATTTATACAGTGTACATGTACTCATTTATGCAAGGCTCAAATCAAGTACTGCCATGGTCTACAAGACATGCCCGGTATCAGCCGAAGTACGTAGTCCTCTTTTTTGTTATACCTCGTTCTTTAGTTTTCTTCTGAAATTTTATTTGTTTTCTTTGAAGGACATATGTTTCTTTCACACAGAGCCCATGAACAAGTATAATATATATTGTTCCAACCCATAAGGTATACATTGCTCAAACGGAGAAGATAGTGCAGAAAAAAAAAATTAAAGCAAGCCACAAAAGATAAAAGAAAAAGAAATTACATCAAGACTAAGAACAGGATTGAAATTTTCTATTCCAGTTCTTTCCAAGCTCAAGAAGTCGCTGAGCAGCTTTATTTTTTGAACTTGCTCTGACGAGTGTCATAGCAAAACTTTATTTCTCGAAACAAATTTGCAAAGAAATGATTTCTGTAGTCGAGCACAACCACATGACCAGCATGGTTGAAGAAACGAGCTGCCTCCTTTTCACTAGGATCAAAAGTATAGATAATGCCGCACTGTCGTAGTGCTACGACATCCTTGCTTCTTTTGACAAGGTTTTCCATGAGTGCAACATAGCTCGAAAATGGAAGGAACTCATTCTCCCCATTGCTTTGCTCAAAAGCAACAATGTTCAGGAAAGTTACCTTAGTGTGAGGATCTAAGTAAAGTGGTGGCATCTCTAGGACACCATCTTGAAATGTTATATCAAGCAGATCAGTTGATGATTTCTTCGGCTTCAAAATTATGCCTGACTGAAGGAGCTCAGTTGCACATGGAAACACGTAAACCGGCTCCTGATTGATCTGTTTCGCATCCCCTTTGTCTGGTTGTGGGTAGATGCACAATTTGAGGGAACTGAAAAGTCGCCTTCTACATGAAGGGACCGGGGTATGCTTTGGGGTACTTTGATATGATGTACTCTTTGGAACAAAGAGTTGGTAATACAAATGCACTAAATTGCGTGCCTCGTATAGAGAGCTTGTTTCAACTTGAACTGATGCCCCTGAGGTTGTACCTAAGAACTTATTTGCTCCAATAAATTTAACAAGCAAATCAAGCAAGTTGGTACTATTCTTCCCATCAGGTTGAATCAAGGTAATTAACTTTATAATAACAAAGAAAGGGATTTGATTCTCTACCAAGAATAAATCACTAAATATACCTTCTGTAGCCCATCTTACATGTTTTAGACGGTCAGGCTCATTGTTTAACCACTTGATGGCATTTTCCAAGATGAAACAGCCATCAAGTAGCAACATCTTGACGAACTCCCGGCTATCGAGATCGATGCTTTCAGCATAACATTGTCGTGCTCTGTCTTCCAATTGCCTCATCTCTTTTACAAGCACCTTGATGTCAGTAGCAGGATATCGAGCCAGAAAGTCACGGAGGAGGTAAAATTTTTGCTCCTCCATGGCTCGCAGGTTTTCCCTTCCCCGATAGAAAGGGCCAATTGATACCACTTCTGGCTCGTAAAATATTCTATTTCGTCGGCGAACATTGGCAGGGATGCGAGAGATGGCCAATGGCACCATCTTGTCACCTTTCTCAGGCAGTTTGTCGAGCCTTTGCTTTAGGGAACGATCCAGAGAAAGTTTGGGCATCGTTTGTTCTTCTTTCTGTGTGGCCTTGGTTGCTTTCTCCTCGGTCTCTTCATGTACTATTTGCTTCAGTACTTCTATAACTGTGATGTCAGGAGTGTCAGTGTGGTTGTTCATAATGTATTTATCAAGCTTTGTCTTTCAGGAATATGGGATTTGTTTTCTTAGATTAGCTTTCAATTGATGTGGTGAGTGTTCGTTCTATATTTATATCTCAGAGCCACATAATTTAATTCGTTAAAAGAAGCTCGAGGAAATTAGATATTAGTAATTTCAAGCTATGAAAAAGTCAAAATAAACCTCCTCAGGATTGAGTATTTTATGCAAATTGAGAAAATCTGACGAAGATATCTCACCAATTTACAAATTACGCACCCCCTGTAAGAATTAAAGAAAAAGACACTTGAACACAGAAGTTTAACGAGGTTCAGTACCAACTTGGTGCCTACGTCCTCACGCACACACGCCTCACTTTTTTTATTGATTTTTCTGGTTAAAATGTTACAATGGAGGAGAGGGATTATTAATAGAAATTACTCTAGAGACCCACACCTCTTTCCTATTAATTCCCCTTTAATTTTCTTCCTTTCTTTACAATTACATATCTTTTCATAAGGAAACTATATACCCACACAGGTAAAACATCCATAGACGTGCCATCACTTCTTTCCAATCTTGGAGACGTCCAGAAGTTTCCTTCTCGCTGCCAGATATGCACCATTCGGGTTATCATTCGGCTGGACCCAACCGAACACCAAGCCGAACACTCGGTTTCTGGATCCCGTGTAGCCATACACACAGCCACATGCTTGTCTCACCTCATGTGCGGCCATATACATAGCCGAATATAGCTGTTCTGGGTCTTGTTCGGCAGTACACACAGCCGAACGCCCTCGTTTCAACACTTGTTTCCCCCCTCAAGTTGGTATGTACAGATCTGTCATACCTAACTTGCTTATCACATTCTTGAACACGTTGCTTGTAACTCCTTTAGTCAAGATGTCAGCCAGCTGATTTTCAGATTTCACAAATCTCAACTGGATGATCTTGAGGTCAATACTTTGCTTGAGGAAATGTCGGTTGACTCCAATATGCTTAGTTCTGTCATGTTGAACAGGATTGTGAGACATGTCAATTGCTGCCTTATTGTCTACGCATAAGGTCATAGCTCCCCCTGACTCGAAACCGAGTTCTCTCATGAGTTTCCTTATCCATAGCAATTCACATACACCTTTCACAACACCAATGAGTTCCGCTTCTGCACTTGAAAGAGCCACTACCCCTTGCTTCTTACTCCGCCATGTAACAAGATTCCCTCCTACAAATGCGAAGTATCCTGAAGTTGACTTCCTGTCAGAGATACTACCAGCCCAATCAGCATCAGTGTAACCCATGGTGTCAAGATGTCCATTCTTCCTGAAATGTATTCCTTTCCCTGGAGTGCCTTTCAAGTATCTGATGATCCTCATTACTGCTTCCATGTGAGCTTCACTTGGGTTATGCATGAACTGACTTACAAGGCTAACAGCAAAGGCTATGTCTGGTCTGGTATGAGACAAGTAGATTAGCTTACCCACAAGTCTTTGATATCCTTCTTTATTGGTTGGCACTTGGTCTGGAAACTCGCCCAACTTCTCATTTTGCACCACTGGTGTGTCTGCTGGACGACAGTCTAACATACCCACTTCTGCCAATAAGTCAAGAATGTATTTCCTCTGAGATAAGACTATACCTTCACTTGACCGAGCTACCTCAATTCCAAGAAAGTATTTCAGTCCTCCCAGATTCTTCATCTCAAACTCTTTTGAGAGTCTTTCCTCGAGTCGCTGGATCTCCCCTGTATCATCACCTGTAATTATCATATCATCAACATAGATAATTAATACAGTAACTTTCTCATATCTTCTTTTATAAAACAGAGTATGATCCGATTCTCCCTGGATAAACCCATATTTTTTCATTGCTTGGCAAAATCTTCCAAACCATGCCCGTGGAGACTGTTTCAACCCATACAAGGCTTTCTTCAGCCTACACACCATGTTTCCAGGGCCGTTCGGCTCCCTGTTCGGGTTCCTGTTGGCCGAATGCCCAGCCGAACAGTGGCTCTTCTCCTTTTGAATCTTCATGTCCAGCACCCTCAATTCATCAAATCCTGGTGGTATCTCCATATAAATCTCTTCCTCTAAGTCACCGTGTAAGAAAGCATTCTTCACATCGAATTGATGCAGAGGCCAGTCTAAATTAGCTGCAAGAGATAACAAAACTCGAATTGTGTTTAGTTTGGCAACAGGAGAAAAAGTCTCTTGATAGTCAATCCCATAAGTCTGAGTGTATCCTTTAGCAACCAACCTTGCCTTATATCTTTCGATATTACCATCAGCACCATACTTGATTGAGAATACCCATTTACAACCCACCGGTTTCTTACCCTTAGGCAACTTTACCAATTCCCAGGTTTCATTTTTATATAGGGCTTTCATTTCCTCATTCATTGCTCCTACCCATTTAGGATCACTTAGAGCATCATTCACATTTCCAGGTATGGGTACAGTTAGCATTTGATCACTAAACTTTCTAAGTGGTTCTGGTAATCCTTTCGTGGTAACAAAGTTTGCAATTGGATAAATGACCTCTTTACTAGTACCATCCTCAGGTACATATCTTTTTGGTGGTTTACCACGGTTATGACGCTGCGGAAGCACATAAGAAGAATTAGAACCACTTACCTCAGGAGTGTCCTCAGGAGATGTTTGGGGCTGTGGAAGGTCAGTCTGTATCACTTCTTCATCCACTTCTTCCTCCTGTGCATTTAGGCCATCCTGGAAGTCAAGTTCATCACTAGAATCAGATTCCCTAACCTGTTCGGCCCATTCTGTGAGCCGTTCTGCCATGTGTTCGGCCGAATAGCCAGCCGAATAGTCCTGTTCGACCATGTTTTCGGCCGAATGATCTCGTCCGACCATGTTTTCGGCCGAATGTTCCTGTTCGGCCATGTGTTCGGCCACATGTTCTGCCGAATGGTTCCCCGAGTGGACACCCAACCGGGTCATTTTTTCTTGTTCTCTAAGACCTGGACAACCATCCATTTCATAAGTGTGTTCTTCTTGTTGATACCACTGGTTCCTCTCATTTTCTCTCTCCCCCTGAGTGGAACACGTGGTGTCTTGATAAAACGACTCGTTTTCCAAGAAGGTCACATCCTTTGTTACATACCACTTGTGTGACTTGGGCTCAAAACACCTATAACCTTTCTGGTTTGTTCCAACTCCCAAAGAGATACACTTAACCGCACATGGATCTAACTTGGTTCTATTATGTTTCTGAATGTGCACATATGCTACACACCCAAAGGTCTTAGGTTGCAAACTTAGGACCGATGGAATTGAGTGAAAGGTACTAAGTTTTTTCAAGGGGGTTTGGTACTTATTAATCACTGAGGGTAACCGATTTATGACATACACTGCCATCATCACAGCACAATCCCAAAATTTCTGTGGCACACTATTCTCAATGATTAATGCCCTAGAAGTCTCAAGAACATGCCTATTTTTCCTCTCTGCTACCCCATTTTGTTGTGGTGTTCCAACACAACTTGTTTCATGAATAATACCTTTTTCCTTGAAAAAATCCTTTAGATCCCTATTCACAAACTCACCTCCATTATCACTTCTAAACATTTTTATTTTTGTCCCAAACTGAGTTTGTACCATAGCATGAAAATTTCTAAACACTTCACCTACTTCATCCTTTCTTTTCAACATAAAAGACCAAGTCATTCTAGTGCAATCATCCACAAACAGAATAAAATATTTATACCCAAAGATTGATTCAACCGGGGAAGGTCCCCAAACATCTGAATGAATTAACTCAAAAGGTTTTTCACATTTATTCAAACTAATATTATATGTCACTCGGTGGCTTTTAGCTTTTACACAAGTCTCACAATTAAACTTAGATAAATCCATCCCACAAAACAAATCAGGTAAAATTCTTCTCATGTAACCAAAAGATGGATGTCCTAACCGACGATGCCATGTCCAAATTCTTTCTTCCAAGTTTGAACTTCCACTAGCCAAGTTAGTCATTCCAATCTTGAGGTCTTCCAGGTGATACAGACGACCCTTCTTAGTACCACGCCCAATGATCTCCTTCGTGAGGACATCCTGGAAAATACAAAAATCAGGAAACATAAGAACCACACAGTTTAATTCCTCTGTTATCTGTCCAACTGAGATCAACCTATTTGTCAAGGAGGGTACATGAAGTGTATTGTGAAGAATCAAAGATGGTGAAATTTCTACTTCTCCTGCCCCTTTTACTGGATATTCAAACCCATTTGCATTGTAAATATTTTTCACCCTTGGCTCTCTGAATTCTTTGAAGTCTTTTATGTCATAGGTCATATGGTCTGTAGCCCCAGAATCAATTACCCAATTCAAATCATGACTTGTGAGAAGAGACATACCTTGAACGGATTTGTTACCTATCAAACCTGATCCTTGTTCACTGGAGGCAGATTCTCGGGCTGCACACAGCTGCGCCCGACCCGCATTGCTCTCTGCCCCCTCAATCTGGCTGTCTGAAGTGGCCATTCGGCTCTCTGTTCGGCTCTGGACAGCCGAATGGTCAGCCGAATGGGGCGTATTCACCTCGTTGCTCGTGCCGATGGCTGCCATATTTGCCTGAGACCTTCTTTGCTGCTTCCCCTTCTTTCCCTTGAACCAGTCGGGGTAGCCCACGATCTCAAAGCATGTGTCACGCACATGCCCATTTCTTCCACACTGGGTACACTTCAACTTCGACTTATCCTGATAATTACCACTAGAAGCACCTTTAGTATACATAACCATGGAATTTTGATGTGTACCTTCGCTGCCTTTTAACATGACAGTTTGTCTTGAGACCTCCCTTCTTACCAATCCATAAGCTTGCTCCACTGTTGGAAACGGTGTTAGTCGCAACACTTGGGATCTAAGACTATCCAAACGATCATCAAGACCATCAAGAAAGGTATACACCCTTGACTTTTCCAGGTACTCATTGAATCTCTCAATATCTGGTGCACTAGTCATTGGGTTTGGGCGGCGATAGTCAATCTCCCTCCATAACCCCTGCAATCCATTATAATAATCCTCCAACTTACCTGTGTGTTTGAGACGAGACACTTGTCTATTGAGGTCGAAGACTTGTGACTCATCATTCCCATCATAGTAAGTGGTTGCTAGTGCCCTCCACATCTCACCCGCCGTCTTGTAGCGCAGATACGTGGGCAAAAGAGTCGGGTCGAGAGAACTAATCAACCAACTCTTGACCACTGAGTCGTCTGCGCTCCACTTGGGGTATGTGGTGTGATCTATCGGTGGAGGAGGAGGATCACCTGTGAGATGATGCATCTTGTGTCGAGCCTGAACATAGATACTCACTACTTCTGACCAGATCGAGTAGTTAGTGCCATCTAGCTTGATGGAGATAGGTGTGGCTGAAACCTCCGAGTTTTGAATCACAGGAGTTGCCGGTGGTGGCGTTTGGGCATGAACCGTCATTAGTTGAGTCATTTGGGCTTGTTGTGCAATCACCAACTCGGTTAGCTTCTCAAGGATCGATTTGGTCTCAGTTTCGTTAGCCATGGCTAATTTTTCCTCTGATTTTGGATCTGTTCGGCTCTGTGTTCGGCCGAACAGTAGGCCGAATGGTATGTTTTTGGTTGATTTTTTGGTGGATTTTTTTTTTATTCTCGGTCTCGGAACGAACCACGCTCTGATACCATGTAAGAATTAAAGAAAAAGACACTTGAACACAGAAGTTTAACGAGGTTCAGCACCAACTTGGTGCCTACGTCCTCACGCACACACGCCTCACTTTTTTTATTGATTTTTCTGGTTAAAATGTTACAATGGAGGAGAGGGATTATTAATAGAAATTACTCTAGAGACCCACACCTCTTTCCTATTAATTCCCCTTTAATTTTCTTCCTTTCTTTACAATTACATATCTTTTCATAAGGAAACTATATACCCACACAGGTAAAACATCCATAGACGTGCCATCACTTCTTTCCAATCTTGGAGACGTCCAGAAGTTTCCTTCTCGCTGCCAGATATGCACCATTCGGGTTATCATTCGGCTGGACCCAACCGAACACCAAGCCGAACACTCGGTTTCTGGATCCCGTGTAGCCATACACACAGCCACATGCTTGTCTCACCTCATGTGCGGCCATATACATAGCCGAATATAGCTGTTCTGGGTCTTGTTCGGCAGTACACACAGCCGAACGCCCTCGTTTCAACACTTGTTTCAACACCCCCAAATTCAACCTCGGTCCCCTGTCCAGATAAATAAATTGTCATTTTCTTTTTTTTTTAAATAAGAGAAATGTGAAAATTATTAAATAAGAGAAATGTGAAAATTATACTGTGGTTTTCTATTTTATGTAAATGATATTCTCTTGATGTAAGAAAAAAGGATCAATATTATTATTAAATTTATGGTAATTTAGTTATTATTTATCATCATTTGGGTGATATAATGTCCTCAAGCCACACTATACGAGGCTCATTGTCTTATTTATCTTGATGTAAGAAAAAAGGACATTCAGTTGTATTAACGTTGATACTAAGATAATTGTGGAACTTGCATGTCTTATTACTTGAGGCTCATTGTTTTACTAAGGTGACAGCAAACAACATGTAACAACATTATAAAATATATCATGAAAATTTATTATTAGCCAAATGATTTAATTACTAACTCAAAAAACACAATAATGGAATGTTTTCCAAATCAATTTTTACCCGAACTATAAACATTATGCAATTAAAATGAATGATTATGATTGACCATGTATAATTTTGAATTTGTTAATTGGCCTTATTACATGTGAAATATAATTTTTACATGTACTCTTACCCAATGAACTAACAACAATTTTTTTTTTGTATGCATTCATGCACGATAAGCAAATAAAATACAAACCCATCTAATCGAACATGGTACAGATCATGTAATATTGTAAAAGTTTTTATTGAAATTAATTCCTTCGATATATCTAACTAAGATATTATATATGGCATATGCACGACATACGTCATATATATATGTTACATCCTTTCTTAATTTACTCCAATTGTGAAAAAGTTTCAGATGACAGCTATTGCCTGTAGATCTCACATCTTTCTTTTCTTTTTTCTTTCATTAGCTCAGTCTTGTGGGGATTCTGTCAATTATTCTGAAATGAGAAAAAAGTAAATACATTGATCAAGTGGTACTTTGATACATCACGAATGCGATTGGTACCACATCGAAAATGATGAAAAGGTTTATTAAATGGATTCAACTAACATGAACAATTCATTAGAACCTTTAAATTTGAACATAAATAATTTTGTAACGTTGGATTCAACTAACAATAATAAATATATACATGGCAAACAATAACAATACCTTTCTTCCGCAAGAAGTTCAATTTAAAAATAAAAATGGTGATTCATTGCTTCCGGAATGAAACTTCCCTTAAAAAAGTCATCATGACCCAATGCAATTGCCAAGCAACTCATCCCCTCCAAGACTTGGACTTTGTATAGCAAAAACCGGAAGATTTCAACAAACAGTGTGAACTAATTTATTCGCTACGGCTTGAAGCTAAAAGGAAAGAAAGAAAATGATTTATTGGTCAATGGTTGGTTCATATGTTACTCTTACGGTCTTACCATGAAGGTTGAAATCCTTTAAAATTAAATACATGGTCTGCAAATTGTCACTCATGGAAATAGCAGTGAACCCTTTTTTTTTTTTTTTTTTTTGAGATGTAACATACTCTGCTCGAAATGTCAAGAACATGAGTCGAGAACTGTTGCCTCAGTCATAAATTTCCAAGAACATGAAAATCTAAATGGTTGTGTCTACGTATCTGAATACATACAGCATACTTTCAAATTCCATGTAGGAAAATAAATTAGCACATCGTTAATGTAGCTTTTTCATAGATCATGCTAAAACTTTTCTTATAAATTGTCAAAATATCAAAAATAAAGTTTAATAAAAGAACTGTACAGATACAATACAATTGTGATAGATGAATTGCGGAGCACCAAAAATACACGCTCAAACCTGCTATGTGCGGTGCCTAAGCCTAAGTAGTAAACCTCAAAATTCTCGTGTGTTCGGAAACCTCTCTAGTTCGAACTCCCTTTTCTGTTTGGACTTTGGACCCAGCAGTCGGCCTACAATATGCTCGATTGTTAATTTGAATGAGATTGGAAAGGGCCAGCTACAGCTAATGCTCTATGTACAATTACAAAGTTAATTTGTTTCAAAGTCCTTGGGCAATGCTTGGCGCATGATCCAGTAACTTGTTATATCGAGTTAAGTGCCATAATAGTCATATTCAAAAAAGAAAAGAAAAAAAATCCTCTTAGTTTTGTGTTCGGTATGAAACTACATCGTGCTCAAAGGGGCACCGGGAATCCCGGCAAACGCGTCCGACAATACCAAAGACAGGCGGCCGTCATCATTCATCAGCCCATCCTTGGAACAAAAAGATCCTCGTGGGCCCCACTTTCCAACTACTCCACCATTGATTGATATCTCGACGTGCACTGGCCTTAAACCCCTTCATTTCAGTAAATTAGTTTATGAAGGTTATAGTCGAACTTAATTATGCACACATCGCTAAATCATTTCGCTACAGGAACCATAGTTTCTAGGCTCCAAAATATATTTGAATTTAGTGTTTTTACAGAATTTTTTGAATTTATTATGTTTACAAATTATTGGGGAGCAACATTTTGTCTGATCAGTACTGAACAAATAAAGATAAGAATTGTTATACACAGATAATTGAATATAGATAATAAAGTTATTCCAAATCCGTATAAAAGACAAAGGATAATGATGCTAACCCGAATCAATGAGAATCAAAAAGTAGATAATCAATACAGGCAATGTAAATCTCTGCGAGGAGGGCAATACCAAATAGAGGTTTCATCTTTTTCATTTTTCTCATTTTTAGATGACCAATCAGCCACAAAATAAGCTTCTAATCAGAAGAAAAAAAAAAAAGCATCAAAATTATGGAAAATAGATGAGAGTACATTGTACTGAGAATTAACTTACGAATTGACTGAGATTAATGGTGTGGAACAGGTTACATAGCACAGAAAGCCTGTATTCCGGTAAGAAACAGGAGAATTATTCCTGCCACTACTGAGATGCTTGACCACGGGCTATGGAAGTAGTCACGAATCAGTTTCGCCCTATGCCTGTGCCAATGACCATCATAATACCTTTTTATATCCCTAAACAACCCAGCAAAATAATGAGATTCTCCAGATACCACATTCAAATCCCCTAGGTGGTTGAAGAAACTTGCCACCTGTTCATCACTCGGATCATTGTTTTCAATGAGGCCGCGTGCTTTCAATAGTCGGACATCATTCTTGGTCCGTAAGAGCGACTCCAACAATATAGTATAACTCGAAAGAGGAGACAGGTAGTTTGAATTGTCGGATTGCTTTGGGGCTTCTGTTGAAAACTTTGCATTCCAAGCAATGAGGTTTAGGATAATAATCTTCTCATCAAGGCCAGTCCCGATCATTGGCATTTCAAAAATTTCATTTTTGAATGTGATATCAAGGAAATGAGCTGGAATTTTCTTTGCTTGAAATATGATACCTGCATCCCTGAGATCACTGGCGCTCGGCATCATATACACTGGGTCCTCTTTCCTTACCATGGAAGACTGTACAGTAATAACTGGAAATTTGGTTTGCTTAGGAACATGAAACTCTTGATAAAAATGGATCAAATGATGAATTTCACATTGTGGTATTTCAAATTGGCGAGGCCATACCCACATTGGCGCTCTCCATTGAGCAAACTCAGTAAGATCTTGTAAAATACTGTCACTGCACTCTTTCTCTGATAGGAGGCCCATGCAGCTGATGCTGTAAAGTTTATGGATTACAAAGAAGGGAATTTGGTTTTCTAATAACAAGAAATCAGTCACAATTCTATTGAGAATCCAACTACTGTCTTGCAAGAAATCAGTCTCTTTGTTTAACCTCTTGTACAATACCTCAAGGACAAAGCATCCATCAAGCAATAGCATCTCAACGAACTGTTCACTGTCGAGATGAATAAAGCCACTGTAACACTGTCTCGCTCGTATTTCCAGAGCTCTCATTTCTTTGACAAGGACATCCAATCGGACGTTATGCCGGCTCAGAAAGTCCCGAAGGTATCGCACCTTGTGTTGCTCTGTATCCCGGTACTTCTCCATCCCATGGTAATAGGGACCTATTGAAACTACCCGAGGCTCATAGTAAATTCTGTTGCTTTCGAGAATATCACATGGGATGCGGGGAATAGTGATGAGCTCACTCTTTTCTTGCTTGCCCGGCAATTCACGGAGCCTTTTCTCTAGTATGTTTTCCAACAAATCTTCACTGGCTTTCATGTCTATCTTTACTTCTTTGGTGATTCTGCTCTGCTATGTTTTCTTATTGTAGTTTTTGTTTTCAATTTGCTACATATTTTCTTTGGTGCCGCTATGGTTGAAGACTGCTTGGTCGAGATATCAATACACATACTAGATTACTGGCGATAATGACGAAGAATGACCTTGAGAGAGAGCCAAAAAACAGTTTAGCTGAGAAAAGGACAGTTTCGTAATATTTTTTTTTTTCCAAGTGTATGTCGTTCTATCACAAATATTTCTGCTCAGTATGATTCACATAAGTTGAAGATGCGAACACATTTTATTCAAAAGAATTCTTCAGTCGTCAATTTAAATGAGTGGACTCAACGTTGTTGGCAACAGGATTAGTCTATACCACTTATCTTTAAGTTTATCCCAATAATAAAGCGTTCGCATGGAATTTCTTTTTAAATTTAGAGGAGACGCGTTCAATTACGAAGCTTTTGGGTAAAGAGTTACGGCTTACAAGGGATCCTAAAGGACTAAAACTTGCTTTTCTTTTTTTGCGATATGGATGAAAGAGAGAACTATTTATTTGTGCAATTAAAAAAAATAAATTATATTTTTCCGAATCGGTTTGCAATCGTAATTTTTTCGTTTTCATGTTTGCTGATATTTACTACAAATTTGAGGGTTTATATGCAATATTTTAGTTTTCATATCAGCTTGTCAGCCTCTGTCAAGTATTATCTAAAAAAAATATGGGTGAAACTGAATCAAAAGTGATTATTTACGATTTCTACCTCCCTAGTCCTAAAAAATGCTCCTAAAAGATTTGTGCTTCTCTTTAGGACGTATTTCTTTACATTTAGAATTTTTCGGAAATTTAGGGGGCTTCCAAAATTATCCGATACAGCACGTGTTTTCATCGCTCAGTTTTAACATTATTACATGAAAAATATATTCTTATTCACCCCAGAAAACTATATTCTTCAAGTACTTCCTATAATGTGTTTGTTAACACTTACCTTACTATAATTTCTGAAAATACCTTAACTAGAACAGTAACCAGTATACCAGATATTCGCAATTCTTATCCCAAATTGGTTACTCCGAAGTCCAGATACATTGCCATTTGCCAATTTGATCTAGCATGGGTGATGCCGGTGTGCCAGATATTGCCGCCATTCTCTGAAAGAAAATATCTCACATTTGGGACTTCAAATCCATTCAATTATGCTATTAAAACTCAGTTTACCAAGATGCGGACTCCAACAGACCAACAATTACCAAGGGAAAACTAATACTAACTGAAAAAAAAGATCAGGAGTACAACAATCCTTAGCAGAATGAATCAATGCTAAACAAAATAAGAAGCTGGACATATAAAAAGAAGTTAAGATAATTCATTTATGTTAAACAAGAATATTTAAGCTATTTTACATTAAAATTTCACCATAAAAGGAAGGCGTTTTTTTTTTCTATTATCAACAAATTAGTTAAAACATTGGCATCAAGCTAAGCTATATAAACAGGACATCACGCACTCGGTGTTTGGCCATCACTGCCAAGAAAAACTAAACAGAATAAAATTATTCAAACTAAATTTCACATTCATATCGCCATCATGAGATAATTAGGAATTGCTACTCTACAGCTAGACTGGCCAAGAAACACTAAACAGAATAAAATTATTCAAACTAAATTTCTCATTCATATTGCCATGATGAGATAATTAGGAATTGCTACTCTACATCCAGCAATATACAATGTACCACTTTATATTTATATCTTCTCACTTGGCCCCAAATTTGAGCAGAGAAAAAACAAAGGGTTCGAACAATTGAGTGCAGAACCTAGTACACAGCTACCATACCAAATATCACTGGTATGAAAACAGTGATATTCAGTAAACATTTTGTGAAATATGCACTGAATTTTCTATAAAAGGATATAATGTACACAACCAGCACCCCCCGAATTCTCTAGTCTAAATGATATATAACAAGAGTAAATAGTACACAACAGAATAACAGAGAAAATCTAACCCTACTGAGGGGTACAGGCTGCTAGGCCCGATTATTTCTACCAAAGACCCATTGTACTGCAGTTTCTTGTAGACTAACGAGTATAGAACAACAAGGGAAAGCAATAGAACAGGTCAGACCTAATAGTGTGTTACATTGTTTCTCCTTGGAACATGGATCTGAAGTCAATAGAAAGAGATGTTGCTGCCGCCACCTTTTCACGTAAATTGAACTTTTGAGCGATGAGTGGGCGTACATCTTCTACCCCAGCTAAACTCTCTAAAAACGGCAATAGAGAAAGAAGTTCTCGATCATTAGGATCATCAAACCAGCTCTCAATCGGCACACCGTTGTCTATTTGAAACCCAAACGCCTGGAAAAAAATAAATGGAAGCTATAAGAACCACACAATCCACTATGCAAATTTCAAATGTGTGCAACACATTGCATTACTGCAACAGCAAGTTGCCTCTACAAGCATTGCAAATAATTTCACGTGCAAATAGAAGCTGGTCTTGTAAAATAACTCAATCTTGCATGAACCTGAAATAGACCTTATTCAGACCAAACCGATATTTCTTTCACAAAAAAAAAGGCCAATGAACAGAATGCAAAACTGATCCAATCAGTCCAAAGTTGACTTCAATCCAAAATATATGGACTGAAACACATTTATCTGGTCCAAAGTTGACTTCCATCCAAAATATATGGACTGAAACACATTTATCTGGACCAGAAGGAAACACTCTAATTCAAGGACAGTACAGATATTGATCACAAGAAATACCAAAAACAGAAAAGCACTTTAGATCAGAATTCCTATTAACCTGAATAACCACACAGGAAATCAATGCCAGCCCAAGACATAACTAGAGCCAACTGGCGTAAAGTCACCTCTACTACCACACAATAGAAACATTGTGAATGTCCTTTTGTTCCATTTTTGCCTAAAATGGTGCAGACTGCAGAACCTAAACAAATTTCTTGCTTTATCTTCATTAAGTGTGAGACTGGAAGTTCGGGCATGTTGAAAGGGAGATTTTCGAATCCGATTCTGCTGTCGCGCGACACACGGTGTAGCGCACCCTTCAGCCGTTCGATTTTGATCGGGCGGTTCAATTTTTTTCGGGCCTATCAATCTGTTACATTCACGGGGCTCCCTTATCCATCAGATTCAGATCAGACGGCCCAAAAGTGCGCTACACACGGTGTCGCGCAACACCTGATCTCATTTCGAGATTTTCTGTCTTATATAGGAGACCTAAAACCTTTTCTTGGGTAGGATTGAAATAATTAAGTATTCAAGTTTTGGTCCAGGTTAATATGTACTGGAAATCTAAAATCAAAGAACAGTAATGTTAAACCATCAGGAAGAAAATATAACCATATCAAAGTAAATGCAATGTACAAACCTGGGGTGAATTATCAACAATGATAACACGAGAAAGGTCCCTTCCAAGCACAGACAAATCCTTCAAATAATTTCCTTCCACGAAAACACAGGAATCCCTGTAAACCCTGTGTCTAAACAGCTTCCTTTTGGGGTCCAGCACATTTAATAACTGCTCGGCATAAATGCTCTGGCTGGCAGTGAAAATTATGGTTTCAAAAAGAGATGCAACCCTCTCCAGGAAGTCACGCAGGTATGGCCGGCATTTCACATAGATTGTGTGCTCTTTCATGTTGAAGTTCACTAGGAAGGAGAAATCTGCACCTTGGCATGGTTCGAGTGTGGAATGTACCAGGGTTTCTGACAGATTAAATAACAAAAAATTAGGAGTCTGCAAATACTGAAAGGAAGTACCATTAGCATATAGCAAAAAGGTACCTGAACTAATCCAGCTTCTAATTTTAAACTCATTTCCCTCCATCCCCTCAATTGTATTTGTTTTTTCTTTCAAATATTTTCTTTTGGTGGTAGTTTTCCTGTGTACCCAACAACAAGTGTTCATTACCAACAACAGGCACCATATCTTGTACACCAAGTAATGTGATACAGAATGTATACTTACCATCCAAGTCAAGAACAAGTGTAGTTGACGGACAGCTTCTGGTCTGTTTTGGCAACAGAACAGGTCTAAACTTTGGTACCACCATAGACAAATCAGGAAGGTCCTTTATGAACACATAAGGATCAAAGTCATCGAAATCTTCTGCTTCCTCAGCCTCTGCACAGCATTCGTCAGAAGAGATTGAGTCCTGACTATGCTCTTCTACACATTCCAGTTTGTTGGAGTTACTTTGTTGCATGGCCAAGTATATGGCCGAGACTTCACTAGAAAGGTTGCCGAGGCCACTAAATTCATCCTCATCAGCATGTGACATCACCACATCAGAAACCATACATTGTTCATTGTTGTCCTGTTTCACTTCTTCCATCTTCTCGTCTATTTGCAAGTCTGTTAAATAATGCAGAGGAATATAATTTTACTGCATATGTGATTAAATTAAAAGAAATACCCGCTAATTGGAACTCACAGATTAAGTTACCTTCCTCATGGAAAATACCTCCATTTTCCTTGTGATGATGAAAAGATGGAGAAAATATGGTCTCGCGATTGCAATCATCTGATATCTCCTGAGACTTCTGCCACATTGTAGAAATGTTTTAAAATCAAAACAAGGAACTCCAAAATGTTTTAAAACCATAAACACCACTTGGCATGTTTAGAAGGGGAGTAAGATGGGAGACAAGGTCACAGCACTTATTCCATGTCAGATTTGGGGGTAGAGGATTTAGGTAGCTAATTATCTGACTCATTGACGCAACCATTATGTATTTCTAGTTCTACTAATTATGTATTTCTAGTTCTACTAATGGAAATTTGTCAAATTTCAACCTGCTGGTGGGTATCTATTCCGATATGTGACCTGAACCATACAATCTGACTATATTGGCAATCAACCTGGGCTGGGTCATTACTGGGGCTCTACTCTGGACAGCACATTATTGTTAGTATGTTTCTCGCAGATTCAGCACATGATCTTGAATAGGCCTGAGGTCCTAAGCTGATTAGTTTAGCAAGCAATTATACAATTATTTTCTTTATTTCAGCTCGTGGGCTCTACTCTAAACCCCACTCACACCTAGTCCCACTTGGAAATTAAACTATGGTCCTCTCTATGAAGGATCCCATGCCATAACTGCTGCTCTAGGCAGTTTAGCAGAATTATGCAAATTTTGTGGCCGGTGCTATTTTTTAAGAAATTTTTTTGTGCTGAACAGTCAGGAGAGATCAACCATTGCCAGCACTATATTGATAGCCTAACTACTGTTTCACCTGTATAGTTTGACAGCATAAAGCAACAAGTAGGTAAGAAAACTGACCTTGTGGTCAACAGAAGTAGGCTTAACAGTACAAACTCCTGATCCTGCAGTACTCAATGTAGTGCATAAATTTTTCCCTTCTTTGTCCAGACCATTTTTCTTCGGGAGAACTCTAACTGCAAGTATCAAAATCTTGATACATGAAGGAATACTTAAGCAAAAGATGTAATGCAAAGTATCATATACACCACCTCCAAACAAAAAGATGTAATGCATGCCTCACAGAAAATAAAACATTGGAAGAATGTTTACTTCGAGAGTTACCTATGTAACCTCTCCTCAATTACTGCCGTTTTTATGCCAAAATGGACTAATGAATTGGTAATATTGGCAATTTATTGAAATTTAGTATGATAGTACCACTTGGCAGTTTAAACCATTTACCACCCTCTTACCTGATTTCTGCTTCTTGGCAGAAGAAGTAATCAAATCAGCGACTTTCTTCTCAGACAAGGTAGCCGTCTTTTTCAAAGCCCTAGGAGATCTAAGATTATTTGTGGAATTTTCTCTTGAGGCATTATTTTGTGTTAATCGGGTGTTGTTGCTAGTACTTTCCCTAACAGCTTTTCTCCGGGTTTGCATGTTTAAATAGCATCCAGTATAGTCCTGATACACATGAAACGAGAACTAGATAGGTCAGCTTATTTATAAAATAGCATTCAGTGTACTCCTGATACACATAAAATCAGAATAGCACAGAAAGTGAAGGATGATTTCCTATAGCAACAAAAACAAAGCAAAGTGTATAGACATAACATATCGTAAATAATATTTATTGTTAACTTCTAATTAATGTTGTTCATTGTCCTTTGCAAGCATGCATTCAGTTTACTTAATTGAGACTGTAGCAGTTGACAGCAACCTGAATCATGGGCCTAGAATCCTAGATAAAATAGAGGAACCCTAGCTAAGGACCCAGATAAATTTTCAGAAACTCTTACAGCAACACTAACAGTAACCACAGGTGAAAGTTCCTAATACCTCAATAATTGCTCAAACTCCTCTAATTAGGGTTCGTAGTACCAGGAGCTAAGGCAGTAGGAACTCAACACCTAGTTCCAGCTCAAGTTCCCAATAATTACGTTTTCGCACAGGAAGCCGGGCGAAAAAAGAAAGAATTTTTCAATCAAAGGTGATAACTTTACAGAAACAAAGGAATAGAAGGCGACTTTTTTCAGAAATGGTATGCAGTTGCAATCCCCGTTAAACAAATAGAAACAAGCACCTGGTGTATTCATTAAAAATTAACGCCAATTACAGAATCCCAGCTAGAAATCAACAAATAATACGAGAAGAAGAACAACAACCTTTCTACATTTCTAAAGAGAGAAACGCGAGGTAGCAACACAAAATTGAACAAATAACAGAGAAATGCTTACTGTGGCGAGAAGCAACGAGAGGGCTCCAAGTCGAGAGAGAGAGAAATGAGGCCAAACCCTAGTAGAGAGAGAGACGATTAGAGAGAGAGAGTGTTGAGAGAGTGATCGTTTGATTTGTTGGGATCCTGTGGTCTTCAATCCATCGCACACTTTGTCCTTATCTATCCAATCGCCTTCTGCCACGTCACATTTCAAGAATTGACGCGTTCCAATATCCACATTCATCATCTCCGTTACCAAAACTAGCCGTTTGCCTCCGCTTCAAGTTTGAATACGAAGAAAATCCGGACTATTTTCTCCTGAATGATAAATTCAATGTGAGTTATGCACACGTCCATCTAGAAAATAGAATTTGAAAGAGCACTAATTAGTTGGTTCTTTTCATTAGTGTCCTTTATAGAATTAATAATTCTTAGAATGTTGAAGATTATTCATCTTCGATGTAATCAGTACAATATGCTGGTGTTATCTAAATAGTAGAATATGTTTGTTGTTAGCTAATTAGTATAGTGATACAAAATCTAATCATACCAGTATTTTCCATATCTCCTATAATATTTTCATATAAATTTCTTTACATGTAATTTAAAATACAATTATTCAATATCACAAATGCAGCTAAGTAAAAAAGAGAAAATGGAGGCATCCTTTACTTCACAATGGAGAAAATAGTAAAATTCTCAGGAGGGTACTCCCATTTCAAATTGCAATCGTTGAGCACGAATATTGTCGCACACGTGGTGCCGTATAGCACGGGCGCTTGTGCCTAGGATCGCATAAACAGGATGTAACATGGTTTAATTGATCGAACAAATCAAAATATGCCGCATGTGTCATTTAAAACGTCCGAACTCCGAAACAGGAAACTCGCAACAGAAAAAGTTGAAGCCCGCATTTATTGGGCTTGGGCATAATATTTGACACGGACACGGTGTCTAACGGTCCCTTCATTTGATTTAACAAAATAAAATTTATTTTGATTGAAATGGTTTAAATATTCGATTTATTCAGTTTGATTCAGTTTAAAATTTGGATTATTTTTATTTATGTCGTGATTTTGATTCTTAAAATTAAATAAACTGAATAGATCAAATAAATCGAAACATTAGTAAATGTTATATTAGGATCATTGTATCACACACATTAATTAATACATAATTCACGTATTTATTTTTGTAAATTAACTTTTTATACTTATTCGGTTTAACCGAATTAAAATTCCATTTGCTTGGCCGGTTTATAATCCAGTTTCTTTTAGAATCGAAAGCGATAAAAACCTTATCCTTTAATTATTTATTATTCAACAGAGTTTGACAGTACAATGGCAGACCGAAGAATAATAGAAAGAAAGAAATACAATAATAACGGAATATTTTAAAATAGAGAGAAATTTACCTTCTCTTCCAAAATATTCAATATCACAATTTAATTATATATTTATTTTCCTTTTTCCAGTCATACGAACATGTTATTTGCAGAGCAAACGATCCTGCGGGTGTGAATCAGAAAGGGGTTCACAAAGATATTTTGTTGAATACTTTAGTGGGAGACATATTTTGTTTCATGTATTATAAAAGAGAGGCCAAAATGAAATTTTTCTGAAAAAATAACCATTTGTTTTCACTGTGAGTCCTCAGAGTTCTTTATAAATTATTTGGGGTTAATCAATCGAATTTCGCTCGAAATTTGACATATCGAAATTATAATGGTTGATTATGAATAGATTGTTATGCTTGCGACACAAAAAAGAGACAGAAACATGATGAAAATAAAAATATAAAGGGGTCACAAAAATAAGAAATAAAAACAATGCGTCACTAAATTATTGAATGTCATGAAGCGGGTTTTATGAGCATTAATATTTGACACACAAATAGTAACAGAATATCACGTTATAAAAATTGAAAAAATTGTAATTTCACAATACTTGAACTACATTTAACTAAATGGTCCTGACATCCACACATTTATTTATAATTATTTATAATTTTGATTTTGATTTGATTTGTTTTGATTTCTTCCACTACCGTGCTGAATATTCGATGATAAAATTGAACGGGCGTCATTTCATTGGACTCATATTATTTCCGACAGCTGTGCCATTAAGTATCGTTTTAAGAATCATAAACCGATGTCAAGTGCGAGAAAATTCCAATGCTGTCGAAGTTGCGATCCTCTGTGTCTATCCATTGTAACGAAATTCCTTTTTCTTGGGACCGCGTAGTGGTATCATGAAAATAGCGAATTGAGTATTGTCCCTTGACAAATGAAAATGATATTATCATTTTTACATTCTCTTTTAGATACACATTGCTTTTAACTTCTAAAATTTGTCAAGAGCAGTTCCTTGACGATAATTAGTTTTTAGTTTGGATATTGTTAGCAACGAGTACGATGAAACAGATTTTCAAATTAGAAAAAATTAATAATAATAAATTATCAGCGTGGTCATTTTTTTTATCATATCATAAAGATTTGATGCACTCTTGTAGCCCTGAAGTTTCCAAAATCATTCTCAAATGCATTTACTAGTTGCAAAACATCATATTTATCGGTTAGAAATATTTCATACTATAAAAAGGCACCACATTGAATGTTCAAGGAATCTGATCTTGTGGATCCCTAGATAACCGTTCATACAGCCAAAACAAACAGAATCAAAACCTAAACCAAAATCAACACTGAACATTTCCAGACAAATAGTAGAACTATTAGCAACTGGGGAGAACTATTAGTTACACTACACGTGCAATAAGAAGCGTTAGTATCAGATTCTGATTAGAGAAATAAGTACCTAGTTCTCATTATTTCTCTTCTCAAATACAGCAAAGTATTTTCCAGACCAACTTCTCGTAGATAAAAAAAAAGACATCACAGAAACTTCTATATTTTTATCTGCCTTACCTCCATTCAAAACATAAAATAAAACATTATAAAACCAAAACAAGAGGGAGAAAAAAAATGATCCTAATTGATTCTAGTTCGACAAATTCGGATTCAATAAAGAACATTTCATGTCATATGAGCTATAACCAAGCTCGATTCCCCTCAAAAACACCAAAAAAAAGCCAAAACCTATTCGGACCAGGATTTATCAATCTCTCAAGATGGAACTCAACCAGACTATTTTAGGGTTCCTATCTTTTCACATGGGGCTCGGAGGTGGTGGCGGCATGTGTGACTTGGCAAAACCAACCCATGCGATAACACCAACAGCAAGCACAACCCAGCCAAGAATGTCATACTTCAAGTCGCTGTCTTGCTTCTTCTTCTTGTTCTTCTTTGCATTCTGAAAAGGTAAAAATTTAGGAAGCAATCAATTTAATATAAGAAGAAGAGATTTGTTGCTCCATACATAAAGTGCATACAACTATAATTTTTCTACTAAGTAACTTCATTGCAAACTGACGAAGTATATTCAATTCTTTCTTAAACATTCCCCAATATACCTCATAAATACATATTATAGTTGAATCAAAATAATTACCTTGCTACCAGAGGCAGATGCAGCAGCTGCTTGGGCACTTTGACTTGCCATCTGTTTGTGAAGCTCCACATGCAAGTCCGGAGCCTTAAATAATTAAGAAAATTTTCAGTAAAACACTTCCGTTTAAAATTTCAAGGGCATACAAGAAAAATCCATTTTTGTGGGCATATATGAGATTTTTTATTATTTTGCACTGAATTAGGATGCATGTTTGACCAGGAAGAAAAATATTTCATAGATGTCAGAAAGAAAGATTAAAGTTAAATACCTTAGAAGCCAACTCTAGAGATTTTTTGTACAGATCGTTTGTGGGATCCTTTCAAGAGAACAAAAAATAACAGGTTAGTTAAAATGTAAAAATAAACAAAGCACCTGCGCTACATGAACTGGTTGCAACAACAACTTCTTTAATATTTACTGGTTTCTGCCAAAACTCATTTTTTTTTACAGGTGACTTTTGGTCTTCTTTCTGTAATTTTTTCGCTTGTAATTTTTTCCCCTCCAAAACAGTGTTGGAAATTCATACTACAGCTTTTTGAATTGTTGCTAAGTTGATTTCATTTTTTCATGTCTAATTTTCAGCCTCAGTCACTACAAACAGCACCATATGTGTACCAACCACAAAGAAGCAGAAGCTAAAACTTTGCCAGATACAAAACTGCTGAGGTATAGGTATGCTTAACCACAAGCTTATGAATGTACCACTTTTATTTTGCATCAAGTCCAGCAATCTCTAGCAGAACTGGTAGAATGACTTTACCAACACATTAAGGAATAGCATACCTCCTCAACAGCACGTTGAAAGCAATCAGTTGCCTTATCAAAGTAGACCTTAGCCAAGCTAATGTCAGGTATAACGAAAGCATGAGAGGTGTAAGCATTGCCAAGGCACCACAAGGCATCATGCTTGTTAGGGCTCATTTCCAGAGCCTCCTCCAGCTTTGACACAGCCTCTGCAATAGAATTAAAAGAATGGCAATAAGAAGGGAACTTACTTTACAACCAAAAGACATCAAAATTGCTTAAATGCCCTTGCAAAAAGTCGAACATAGGTTCGTGTATTCCCAGTGAGATCTGGGGTGTGCAATTGGGTGAGTTTCCTAGTTTAGGATTCTATACAGACAAGATATTTCTCACCTAAGAGAGAGCAATTTCCAATTCGGTTCATATTTACCAAATAATAAGTTATGTTTCCACCAATCAATACCGGCTCAAAGTTTGGAAATTTAGGGAAACACACATTAGCAGCCTATTCTTCAATAACAAATAGTCAATTATAGTTTTCTCAGGTTATCATACCTTCCAAATACTTCACGCCTTCGGTACCACTCTGGAACTGCGATAGTTCAAGAAGCGCACCTCCCCACCTTGTGAGATTCTTTAACACAAAAAACGAAAAGAAATTAACAAGATAATAAGAATATAATCACTGGAGAAACCGAACCGACACATTCCCAATTCATTAAGACACAACTCGTGGACCAAAACAAATTGATAAAGAACTAGAGTAGCAATTGTACTACGTTAACCCAAGTAAATGGAGAATATTTCCTTTTCTTGGGTAACAAGAACAACAGATTAACATTCTCACAGAGTAGATGTACAAAACTTGACCTAATCAGATCTAATCCCGGAATCGATCGAATCAGAGGAACCCGAAGAGAGAGGGAGGGAGAAAGAGAGATTAGGGCGCTTACGTCAGCATCTTGGGGGTTGTTCTCGTAGGTGACTTCAGCTTGCTTGCGCGCGTGCTCGAAGAAGAGCAGCCTATCGAAGTCGTTCTGGCCCATATCCATTGTTGCTCTTCTCTCTCTCTATTCAAATTGTGTTGATATTTTGTTGGAGACGGACCGAGCTAGGGTTTAGCGAAGAGAGGAGAGAGACAGATGGAGGAAATAAATTTTATGGCGTATAGGAGCGGTCCATTTATGCTGATATTGCTATCGCTCACTGATATATGGGACCCACATAATTCAATTTCATCTTGTGGCCCACACATTTGGTGATTTTTCTTTCCCCAGGATTGGAATTAAGAATAGTATGCCTAATTCTCCAACACATTTTATGTAGCGAGTCTTTCGTGGCCTCCAATCCAAGCAAGGATCAACGCGTCTGCTTTTGTTATTCTCATTTTCCTTTTTCTCTAATATTACGTCTCTCATACTAAATAATTGATTACTTACTAGCAAAAGATGCCCTCAATATATGGACAAATAAGAAATAAGATATTAACGTTATTTTTGTTTCATATAGAACTTTACATGTTATAGGCAATAAAGATATGGTAAAATCAATAATTTATTAGTCTTTCCTTTTAAATAAATAACTAATTTGGTAGAAAATTAATCTTTTTTAATAAAAATTCTTGACCTTTTAATCTGAAATTAAGATCTAAATCACCGGTCAAATCAAAATTGCACAAATCAATGGTCCATAATTGATATAAGAATTGTTTACACTTTTTTTATATGGCATGTTTACTCTTTTTTTTAAGTGCTTTTATAAATAGTAGAGATAGAAATTAATCGAAGCTAAAACTAAAAAATATTAATGCTACTAGAACGATATTTTTTTTTTGTTTCTTTTGATGGAACAATATGTAAAATGTCATCAGTGACATATCTATTTAAATTATATATTTGATAACACAAATGCATCTGATAACAACAAGTATAACAATTATAATTTCAACATACTTTTTATTTATTGATAACTATAAATTAGATTTTTAATTAGAGTTATAAAACTCTTAAGACAATTTTTTGCTTGAGTAAAATTAATTACTAAACAAATTAGATGACCATGTCCTTAGATTTGAACTTGTTTTTTTTTTTTATAGTATATAGAATTTTTCTTTTGTTTTTGTTCTAATTAGAACGATGGAACACAACTGTTTTTTTAATAGGAAGTTAAAATTTACTAAATAACCTAAAATTAACAATATTGCACTATTGTTAGAGTTTATGTTTAGACAATATTAATTAAAATTCCAAAATGACCACGTTAAAGACTTCCTCGACATGAGCCAATAATTTTTTGGCAAATAAAGCAACCTTATTTTTTGACATGAATTTTTTTATATAATAATATTTATAACATATGATCTAATAGAAGTAAGGTACAGGATTGTCGTTACACAGAATCCGTTCGCTTATCTGCGAGATTAAATTATGCTGTACACCATCGGTAAATCTTCGAGTCGGCATGTACAATTTACCACTGCAAGGCTATGATCCAGGTCCATCCAATACATCTCCTATAATCAGCTATCGGACAGACCAATCGGTCATGCGCGCCGCGCTGCTTCGCGTTAAAAATATCTGCTGCACGAAAGACGAAACAAATCCAAAACAAAACCCATACACGCATTGAAAGACAAATACGCCCCTCTCCACTGTCATGCCGCCACGTGTCGCCACATATATACGTGCTTGACCGTTGAGTTGCCACGCATTGACCTCCTCCGTTGCGCACAACATAGGATCCGAGGAGTCGTGTATCCCATCTCCATTTCTGCTGCTGTCTTTTCATTTCATTTCATTTCGCCTTTTCCTTTCCCGAAAATAAACAATAAAACGAGGTACCAAACATTTTTTTAATGATTCAATCATTAAATGTGCATATCTTTTGTGATTCGCTAATTTAATTTCAGCTTTTGCGCATTTATTTATCTGATATATTTCTATGTGAATTTCAGCTTTGTGCATTTCCGCTCGTTGCATTAATTGATGAGATGAGAAGAGAGATGATGGTTTCAGCCATGGCGTAGTGGCCTCAAAAGAGAATTCTATAACAAGGTAGGCATTGTTTTCATGTTTTGATTGATGAATTGCTGATTTCTGTTATTTGTTCTCTTATTCCTTTCTCAAATTTGCCCTGCTTTGTAATATAACTCTTTCAAGGGACAATGTGTGTTATTGGAACTGGTGATTTCCATGATTTTACAATTCCTAATTCAATAATCTTGAATTTCAGTTGAATTTGTAATGAGATTTTATTCTAACATCCTATCAATCATCTCAGCTTACTGCAATATAACGATAATTTGAAACATTTTGAGGACAAATCTAATTTATTGTTGGTAATTTCGGACTGCATTATGCCACTATCTTACTCCTGACCTTATATACCAGATGCCTATATTAATAAATATCTGTCAGTCTGTTCATAAACTGTGAAATGTATGGATTGCAATAAAATTTTCTTGTTGTTGAGGAACTTTTTTTTGATAGACAGTCATTTATGTCTGATCAACATACTAGGAACTTGCTTGCATTCTGTGTAACATACTTATCTCAAATATCAGTTCTTCTGTTTCAAACTTTTTCAAAATCAATTTCTTAGATTCCTTTTTGTTCATGCGTTTCTAATTTGATTTTGATCTCTCCTTCTGAAATTTTAAGCAAACAGACTTAAGTTGCTCAAATTTTGTGTCAATAACAAGGGAACAATATCTATTTGCTCCATTTAAAATCAAGGCTATTTTAACTCCAGCATTGCAAATATGTGCATATCATGGGTAGGGATCCAAAAGGAGGATTATTTAATTTGTTTGGTCCTACAGAATATAATGATGTCATGAATAACTGCCAAAAAGAGTTTTCAGTTTACCAGTTCCTACTTTTTTTCAAAAGAAAAAGAATTGCACTGCCTAAGGAACAATATGGACAATATGGGATTTCTTAAGAAATTGAGGAAACTGGGTGGTATTGTAGGTATCAATTTTAATTGTGGCATGTGATGCCTTTTGTGCCCCATACACACACACACACACACACACACACACACACACAAAAACCCAAAATGAAAGAAATAAAATAATATATAAGCTCACAAAGCATTGATAATGAAGCATGATATTCTCTTGCCTTTGTTTTTCATAAGTAGGTTGATAAATTGTGGATTCTCCATAAAGTTCAATAAACCCTGCAGTCCTGCACCCACCAACATACTACACAGAAAAGTAACAGAAAGCTCAGATGGAACAACCAACTGTTCCTGGTAAAGACTTATCAGACAAAAATGAAGACAACAAATATGAGCCATTTACTTTTGAACTTAAACCTGACCCGCATTATGAACCTTCTAAAGCCGACCACAGATCTTCTTCTTCGGCCTCTTCTTCTACAGACTCAGATGATGATGATGACTTCATCCAATTAGACACTATTGCCCTTGCCAATCGACCTCCTAACAATGAACCCAGTGCAGCCTCCCACAAGAATCCAAATTCAGACCAGTTCAGACCCACATTACAACCCGGCTTCTCTGCTACTCCGGTTGATACCAAAAATGGCTCTGGCATGCAGGTTTCGGATGACCTTAGCCGTATCCCTACTTCAGTATTCACAACCCAGTCAAAAGTGCCAACAGAATGGAGTGTGACCTCATCTGAATCTCTTTTTAGTCTTAATTTTAGCAACTCGAGTACACGAGGTAATGCAATCTTCAATGGCCTGCCACCAGCTTCTCCGACTGCAACCAACCCCGGGTCGGCAAACCCAGCAGTGTCAGATTTGAACTTGGAGGGATTTGGTGGGCCACTGGAGGTACTGGAGGAAACTGGAGAGGGTGCAAATGATGATGTTGTGAAGGAAAATGAGACGAAATTGCGAACAGAAAGGGGAAAATTAGAGGATGTGACTGTTTCTAATTCGCAGCGGTCAGATGGTACTATGAGTAGCCTTCAGTCCTTTGCATTTCCAGTGTATGATACCTATTATCTCATTTCATGCATTTAATATTTGATTGACACTTTTAACTTTTGTGCTAATGCAGAAATGAGGGTCCTCGTTACGCTTTCAGAAATAAAATATTTGATTGGAACTTTTAGAAAGTTATTGCCAAAAACCAGTACAGAGAAATGTAAAAAAAGTCTCTTGGTGTTAGGAAAGGGAGAAAAAAAAATTTTATATGAGGGAAATAGTCTGTCCACATAACCATTTCCTGAACAAGAGCTACTTTTTTTTTTTTTTTCTCTAAATACATCTTCTGACCAATTTTCTTTTTCGTGGTCTTAATAATTGAGACTGTAATACTGGTTTTACCTTTATCAAGTGTGTTCCGGTTGGCTTAATATCAAAAACCAATCTAATCTTGGTACTGGTGTGTGCTACATTTGGCAGAAATGACCTTTCAATTTAAGATACCTGATAAAACAAATATAAGACAATTTTTAGAGAAATCCTAATTGAATTCCATAAATTAGATAAGAATGTTCTTGAAAGTGATCCAGGAATAAAGCTTTTCTTCCCTCCGATGGATTATTCAATATAGACAGTATATGTTCCAAACCAAGATCTGTAGCACAAAAAACCAGCCATTGCTGGTACAGAAAATTATTGGAGCCATGTTGGTACCAAAGATCTCAACATGCTAAAATTTGATTAGAATTTTTCCCCAATAAAGATAAAACAAGTTCAAAAGGTAAGTCCTAAGAAAATTTGTTAGATATCAAATGCTTATTAGCAGCTTTCTTTTAGCTGAAATTACTAGAGCTGTTCTAAATTTCAGTTCTGTGTTCATTCCCTTTATTTTTCTCAAAATTAAAAGGTAATGATGTTTATTATTTAATTATTAGAACTTCTTCCATAAATGTAATTCCAGATTAGCAGGAGCCGAGAAAAATGAATCAATTAGGATTGAACGACAACCACATCCCAGTCCCCCACCTGCTGCCACTGCTCAAAGTGTGTTGGCTAAGACTGAACCTGAACATAAGCTAGCATCGTCTTCAAATTCAAATCAGCTGACACAACCACCACATCCTCAGGTAATGGCAGCTCCTGATAAAGAAGCTTCTACAGTTTCTGTCACAACAGCTGCTACTAATAACAATGCCAGTACTCATGATGCTACTAAAACTAGTAGTACGACAGGTATGAGTAGTGGATCTTGCTGCTCATGTTGTTCTTAGATTCATTTTAGTGTGTTTCAAAGAAGGCTACAATGCTCAATTTTTGAGAAACCATACTTATATATTTTCACAAATTCTTGGATACACATGCAAGGGATTTTTGGTGGAACCATGGTTTTGGTGAAGCTTCCTCTTTCCCTTGTATTTTACCCAAATAGGAATTCTAGTCGACCAAAGAGATGATAGAGTATTTTCTTTTTTAAAATTTTACTGCTAAAGTATAATTAAGGTAGCATAGAAACAATGGGTTCATGTGCTATGTGTTTTAATTGATTAGACGATAACCTTGTTTTGCTGTGCTCGTAAATATTATAGAGAGAACTCTTTTATTACATTTGTAAATCTGAGTTGTGGTATAAGTTTGCCACTTGTCTTGAGCTCAACTTTCTGAATGCACTAACCCACATGCATTAAATACACCAATTGATTAACCAAGAGAATAATTGAATTATTATTATTATTATTATTATTATTTTATTTCAAGTCAAGATTTGTGATCGATTGTTGTCATCGTCATTGGGTTTCGTGTGTTTTCTCTGTTCGTGTCTTGCTTTTGTTAAAGTCTGTTGGCTAACCTGAGAGAGCAGACCTAGATACACAGTAATAAATTTAATAAGTGAGAAGTTTGACTTTGGTTTATGATCAGTTTGTAGATTATGCATCTGTTAAATTATGTCTAAATTTAGCTTTCAGGTTATGCATCTGTCAGGTTGTACCTAACATGACGTTAGTTAATTCCTATCTACCGTACAGTCTGATTTTCTGATATACTTAAAACAAGTCACCTAAAATTCTCCTGCCTTGTAGGTTTTGACAATTGATATCAGATCAATATATTATTATGGGGACGCGTTGAAAAGTCTAATTCATTTATGAGAACATGAACTGCATGGCTATAAACTTCTTTAATAATTATTATACAAAAAAAACTTCTTTAATTTATTGGCCACCTGATTTTGATGGCTACCTGTCTTGACATTGTTTCATTGTTGGACAACAGTGCAAGATTTTAGTGGCTTATATAATGTACCAGAAAAATAAAAGTGAAATTCCCAGAGCTAGTTTACAATATCTATTAATTCCTTTTTTTTTTGTAACTAAATGGTTATAATTTCGAGTTACCGAATTACCCTTTGGAAAAGAACTTGATATGTACTTATTGACGTCGCTTTGTGAATTATGTCAATACATCAGTTGAGTAAATCAAATCTCTTATGACTTCATTAATGCTAAACATGCGGTTATTAAAATCAAAATTAACATCTTCATTAATATTAACAGCACAAATAGATTTCGAACACATACTTTAACTTTTGGATAATTAAATCAAGGGTAACAAAATCAATACCTCAACTTTAAATTTTGATTTATGCATTCGCTCAATATAAGACTGATTAAATTCTTCTTTTTTCTTTTTCTAAAAAGAGTTTGACCTGGATGAGCTTGTTAAATAAACAAAACAAATCCTACTTTGCTAAGACTCTACAAATAGCTTTCGCACTTGGGTATAAAAAAAGGGTAGAAAAAGTTTGTGTTACATAAAATAATTTGATGACAATACTTGAGCTGACATATATATAGAAACTGATAATCAAACAGAGATTGTGGTTCTGTAACTGTAACATACAATAATTTGGTCACAATACTTGACCAAACTTGACAAGGGTAGTTATTAACAAATAATTTTTTGAATAAATTTATTTTAACCTGTCCCAAATCCGACTTTACTTGCATAGCCAGCATCAACCTTTTATGTTAAGTACTTTTGCATTGTTATCCTTTATGGTAATTTTAAATCTATTTGATCATCCATGACAAAGGTCTTCAGAATTGAATCGATAATTTTTTTTTAAAAAAAAATTGTTTGGTATGTGGTCAAATGATATCTGAACTGTATATATAATATAATATAATATAATACATAATCGAAATAAACATTACATTTTTTTTAGATGTCATAAAACGTTAAAGATAAATGACAACACACGCTCAAAATAAAAAAAAAAAAACAAAAAGAATTACGGCGATTCATATATTTTGGTGACAATCTGTTCTCCAAAAACGCTCTTATTAGAGATGAATATGCTTTTTAAGGAAGAGTGCCACACATGCTCAAAGGAATATGCTTTAAGGATTGTTTCTTAAAAAAGAAGAGAGATGCCATCATTGTTTGTGCATGCGAAGTAAACTGTCAATTGAAATGATTCTCTCGCCTATCCAAGCTCTAAAGATGCTCCAATCTCGTAGTAAAAATCAAGACCAATCATGCATCCTCATCCAATCAGATTACAAGATTAAAATATCAAATGGCATTGATTAATGCGCTCTTTTGCACCCGTGACACGACGTACCAACACTCACAGATGTTACTGTTATAGGCCCCGGAAAAGATCCTCTCCAAAGATTTTTATAATTTTTAATTAACCAAGTGCCTAAGCATCGCTAAACTTTTCCCTTTCATTTCTTGTACATCTTTTTCCTATTGGGAATGAGATGCCTTCTAAAAATAAAGCACACGAGGGTATTATTTTTTACATTTATTTTTTTTATTGTAACGCTTTATCGTTTGTTGTACTCGCAACATGCTGTTAGTCAATCCGATGAAAATCTCTTATTAAATTAATATGGAAAATTAATCAAATATTCCCTACACTATTCTAATTCCTATCATTCAACTTCAATTCCATGCATCCTGTAAATTCATTTATCAATGACACAAAAACAAGCTGTACAGCCTGTCCACACAAGTGTATGCAAGTGTTTATACTCTGCCGCGTTACCTTCATCCACACACAACGACTCTGCCAACAATTAATTGTATATACAAGTGTACACTATGGTTTAATAATTAATATGGTTATATCACAATACTTTACAACTTCTATGTAGGTTTTTTCAAAAAAAAAAAAAAAACCTTCTATGTAGGTTTTGAATAATTTTAAATATTAAACCGGACAATTTATAAAGCATCGCTGCTTTTGGAAATGACGGATATTCATATAATATATTGGATAACTTTTGAAATTGTTTGGAATGTATTAATTAGCAGAAATAGTGTTCTTTTCTTTTTTACAAAAAAAAATGATGCTGCCCAACTTACCATCAATATATCATTTTATTATTATTATTATTATATTTATAGATAGGGCGTATATCGTTTATCCTTTCTCTTTTTAGGGCACGTTCAACATTGAATTCCGTAGTTCAAAAAAAATAAAATAAAATTAAACATGTGATGAGAGGTACAAGCAAAATTTGAAAGTATTTGACATGGGGCTGGACTGCTGGAGGCACCTTTGCTATTTTGTCTTGCAAAACTACAGCAACTATAGATTGATAATAACGTGCTTGGCATTGGATTCAAAGCCACCCACTTTGAAGATGCTTGCTCTGATTAGATAGATAACTTACATTGTAAATTCGTTGTTAGGTTGTGTTCTAGCCTTTACATGATCCTCCTCTCTTAAAAAAAAATAAAAAAAATAAAGGCGAATAAGTAACCCGTTCCATTATGAAAAAGGTCACGTCACTTATGTACTGAGAAGACTTTAATTAGGGAACAAACATACCAAAATCCAAAATGAAATACCAGATTTTGACAACTCACACCTCCTCATTAACCATAGTCCATAGCTCGCTAATTAACATGATATCTGTCTATTACCAATTTTACATGCCCACCCAAATAAAATGGAAGAGTTATATCTAAACAGCATCACAACCATATGGCATCATGAATCTAATACCAGTAAACTCTACCTCGTTAACTCATTATACCAGTATTCGCATTTTAATGACAACCGTTAATAAATATAAAGCATAACAATAGTTATACAACAACATAGAATTAAAACATCCAAATTCCTTGAGCCAATTACGATTTCTAAGCTGGGTAGTGAAAGGTCTTATAATTTAGTAATTGTATTATTTCATCTATACCATCCAACTGAGACTCCATTACATCCATCTCTATATACATAATATATGATATATTAATAATTTTACTGATCAAATTAAAAAATCATTATTGTCGATATATTCTTTATCATTAAGATGCACTTTGTATCAATTTTGGCATCATCTAATTAAGTGTCATTTAGCACCCATCAAACTTTTTACTTTTCAAACAAATTCAACACCTTTGAAATTTTTCAAATTGTTGAAAACCTCTTAAGTCGTATAAAAAAAATGATCAATCGACCTTGAAAAATTTACAAAACTTGACTTAGAATGCCATCAATAGAGATGTTAATAGATAAATGTGATGAACTTAGAATTATCCAGTTCTTAATGCAGAGCTTTCTAAATGCAGATATGATATAATATATGTGATGAACTTTAATTTTGAAAGGAACTTCTATACAATTACTGCATCCACGTACGTCCAGTCGACCACGTACGGGCTTTGAAAAAGAAAACATAATAGAAAAAGCAAAAGATATTGTAACTTATACGAACGCTCCAACTCACATGTGGTCCCACCTATAGACATCATGAGTTCATGACAAAGACATACTGCTTCGGAATAACATATACTTATATACAAATTTGTTCTCTGTTTAGATAATAATTATGCCCTTTTTGCAAGAATATAGCAACCGTTCTTTAATTATCTTCCCCCTCCAATTAAAAGATATGAAATGTATCATAGTGTTTAATTTTTACTCTACTAAATGTCACACAAACACGCTACTAATAAGATTAATTGATAACTAAACAAAAACGGAGGAAAACAGAAAAAAAAAAAATATATATATATATATATATATACAAAATTAGTGATGTATGTATGGATACATCCCGTATATGGCTTGTAACGCCGAAAAAACTAGCAAAACTATGGCAGCAACTACTGACAACACCGACCAGGGATTACTGAAGTAGTCATGCATCAATTTAGCACGGTACTTATGCCACCTCGAGTTGTAGTACCTCTGCACATCAGTGAACAAGGAGGCAAAGTAATGCTTGTCAGAGTCCAACATGCTCCACGCACCGAGTTGGTTGAATAATACCGCGACTTCGTCCTCGTTGAGCAACATGTTGTTAATGATGCCGCACCGCTGGAGGAGTACCACATCCTTGTTGGAGTTGATCAGTGAATCCATCAAAGCCACGTAGCTCATCAGGTCATGCTCCAGCATGCTGCAGCTCCGCTCGAAGGCTGCCAGGTTTAAGTAGAATACTCTCCTCACCGAATCGATCGGGAGAGTCGGTATCTCCATTACGCCATTCTGAAAGGTTATGTCAAACGTATCAGAAGCCAATTCCTTTCGTCGGAAGGTCACACCAGCCTCGCGAAGCTCAGTGGCGCAAGGTATGGACCGCATGGGCGTGAACGACTTTTTATTGGACCGACTTCTGGACCCTAACCATGAAATAATCCGTCTTGACCGGGGTGATTCTGATGAGAAGAGTGATTTTGGAGATGCTGTCGAGATGCTACTCTGGCTGAGTCGTCTCGACCGTGAGATCCGACCGGGTACGAACCACTGGTAGTAGAGGTGGAGCAAGTGATAAATCTTACCTTTTGCCTCCAAGTCGGGTGAGATTGAGGAGGGGTGAAGGAGAGAGAGAAGCGAGTCTCTATCGCTCTCGTAGCAAGTGTTGATAGAATAGAGAGTCTCGACGACGAAGAATGGTATCTGGTTTTCAAATAATAGCAAATCGCAGATTATAGTTTTTGTTCCCCAGCCGGCATCGAGCAGAATATGAGGATCCCGGGAACGTACTCTATTGAAGAATTCCAAAAGAAAGCAACCGTCGAGCAATAGCATCTCAATAAACTCATCTTTACTCAGATTGATGGTCTCGCTATAGCACCGACGTGCTCGTTCCTCCAATTCTCTGATTTTTTCGACGTATGCCTCAACGCCAACACCGGGGTTTCTGTCAAGGAAATCGATCAAGCAGCGTGTTTTGTGTGCTTCCATTGCTTGGAGGCTCTCTTTGCCCCGGTGATAAGGGCCGATTGACACAACTCGCGGCTCATAGAGGTCCTTGTGGATCTCGCGCAAGATGTGAGGTACACGGGAGAGGATGAAAGGCTCAAAGGCCTCCCATCTCTGGGTTTGCTCAAGCCTGTGCTTCAAAGAAACCTCTAATGGTGGTGGTTTTGGTGGTGGGTCTATGTCTATCGCCACTGCATCTTTCACATTTTCCATTTTTCTAGGGCTAAAGATTTTCTCGGACTCTAGCATCTTGTCCACTAGCTACTTCTTCACGTTGCTTTTAGTTTGATTTGTTTTTTAAACGGAACAAACAATAGATCTTATAGCTAGGAAGAGAGAGCATATGCTTAGGGAGTAGTTATCGTTTGTCCTTAGTGGTGGCACCATTACTGGACCCCGACAACAAAGTAAAATTTCACATCAGTATAGTTCTTTTAAAATATAGACAATTATCTTTCTTTTCATCATTATGTTTTGTTTTCTTTAACTATAAAAAAGAAGTTTACCTTGAGTTAATCACCGCCACAGTCAGTCCAGTACTGATCAAACAACAGTTGTATTTTAAATCCTCAAAATGAGTTTAGTAAAAATGAAAATGGGAATGATATATTAGCATCGTGTATTAAATAATAGTACATATATGCGATGAATCTAGCACTGCAAATAAATGTCATCTGCATCACATTGTATTACATTTCATCATATAGATCAGTTCTATAACCAACATAATCCGCACTAGTCCCCAGTTGTAGAATTGTGGTCTTTAAGCTAACGCGGACATAACAATTTGTAAAATAAGGTTCATTTAATTTAAACGTTTAAAAGTATTAGCAAAGCCGTCCTAGCTCAGTGGTAGAGCGCGTGGCTTTTAACCACGTGGTCGTGGGTTCGATCCCCACGGACGGCGTTTTTTTTTAAACCTCTTCCAGTTGGTGAAAATTTGATCTTTAAAAAGGTTTCGATCCAGTGCCTAAATTTTTATTCTTCGTTTACACAAAAATCTTTCTCTTAACTTTATACCATGGAACTTGAGTTTTTTTTTTTTTTTTTGGCATGTAAACTTGAAAGGAAAATTTATTAAAGGTAAAAAGATCTTGTGAAAAGAGATGCAATTAACTTTCCATACATCTATTTTGTAAAAACGAAGACGAGTTTTCTCTCTTTTTATTTTTTTTATTTTATTTTTTATTATTATTATTATTATTATTTTTTTTTAGGGGGGGGGGGGGGGGGGGGGGGGGCATGGTCCACTTTGACCAATTGCCACTCGGCTTTACTCGTCATTTCATTATTGTAAAGAATTATCTTCATACTTACATGCATTTAATGAATTATGCAACGGGAAAACATAATAATTGGCGTCATCTAAATGAAGAGCCGTGATTCTTAATATTAAGAATTCGAGCGTCTATGCAGCGGAGGGTTGAGTTTTAAGTTCGAGGAGGCACGATCCAAGTGCAACTGCACAAGAACCGTGCCCCTTAGGAATAGTCAGCACGAGATTCTCAGAATAAACAATCACACTATTGAACAAAGAGAACACAAGATTTAACGAGCTTCAGCACCAACTTGGTGCCTACGTCCTCCACACACACGCACACTCTTTTTATTTATTTTCTGCAAATTTCTGAGATACATTGTTTGAGGGAGAAGAAATAATAAATAGACAATAAAATTACACAAGAAAACTATCCTTTTCGGTAACAAAATTAATTCATAAAATCTTGTCATTATTCTTCATATTTCCTTCTCTTCTGAAAGAAATCAGATCCTCTTCAATATAGAAAACATCCCATAATTCACACACATCTTCTATGGAAAGATTTGACACAACATTGCAATTGTTCCTGCCAAATATGCTAGGTCGGCTCAGGAATTCGGTCCGAATTAGACTCAATTCGGTCCAAATTGGATGGCACCTTATTCTCTGAATTCTTAATTCGGTCCGAATTGATACCAATTCGGTCCGAATTACATCTCTGCAGTGATATCGTCTTCTCTGTTCGGTCCGAATCCATCCTTGTTCGGTCCGAACAGAGCTTGTGTTGATCCGTCTTCTTCACACTAACTTCACGCTATACCGTTTGGTCCATACACACACATGTAGACCCCATATATTTCAACACTCCCCCTCAAGTTGACATGTACACACTTAGAAATGTTAACATGCCAAATTACTTGTTGGACTTGGTATTCGTGATCGGTTCTTTTCCTTAGTGTCTCAGTTTGATCAACTTTTGCTCTTAATTGTTTAGTGCCAAGCATTAGATCCAGAGCACGATATTATGCGGCACAACCCGTATCGTTCCATGCCATGCATTCGATCTCAGGTATGATCTTCTGCGGCATCATATTCCAACACTCCCTCTCAAGTTGACATGCACAGTTTTGTCATGACAACTTGCCAGTTTGTCGTTGAATCCTACACTCGTCATCTTGACTCTTTTATCAAGCAACTCCAAATCGTGTCTTCAAGAGAGTAACTATTATCCACAAGCAACTCCCTCAACTCCAGATCCAGAACGAGCAGATTCCTACACGACTCCCTAAGAAGTGATGAAGTCCAAAACTGATCAATTGACCAGCCCAATGGCTGCACAATCTAGTGGAACCTCCGCCGAATCATCTCGACGAACTTATTGACGATCTACCCCGCCAACTAGGTCAATTGTGTGGTAACTTGCACAAGGAAAGGGTCAACTGTGCGGTAACTTGCACAGGGAAAAACCACAAGCACTCACTCATGGTCCAAAGCAACGACATAAACAGCTGCCAAAATCGGTACACACCGGTCTCAAGTTCTTGTTCCAAACCGGTAACACTACCGGCCCACACATGCCCGGTTCGTGTCCATCGTGACACGACCCGTGCATCATACCAATCAAGAAGTCATTTCAAACCACATGACCCGACTTGGATCATCTTCTCTCTGTTGGCATCAAATATACCTCTCATATTGGCTCTCCCCCTAGGAGGGATATTTGATTACACGTGAAACTTGCTTTACTTGACCCGACTAATGCCACCTTGTTGGACCCGACTTGAGCCCTCTTATCTAACCATCTGGACCATCTTCATGACCCGTCTTGGACCTTCTCCTTGGACCCGACTTGGGCCCTTTTTCATGATCCATTGTCGCATTCATCATATCCAAAACACACTTTTCCATATTATAAAAATTTCTAAACATGTCACCACAACATCCCTTAATTGTCTGTTATACTGCAATACACCAATCTGATTCACCATATTTTTTTTAAATTCAGCACAAAAACATCTCTATGTAGCGATTTCAGATCGAATTAACTCCATTTCGAACCAAAATGCTCCTACTCGGACCGAATTACCTTCAATTCAGACCAATACATACTTCACAGACAATCATTTTTTTTTTCTAGACAGATCATGGTCACACGACCATCAAACCTTGTTGATTTAATCTCCTAGAACATAGAACATATACCTTATTTTGTTGTGGCTTGACATCTTCTTCTTTATGGTTGTGGTTAGGCTCTAATCACCGCTCACGAGTCACACAACTCGAGCAAAATCTCTGCGACAACTTCATGCAATCTGGTATCACCAACTTGATGTAGTTGATGTCCCTGCTCGTGCTCTAAAGTCGATGTAGAAAGTCACCCGAACGGTTGTCTATCTCCATACACCCTTTTGGTTGAAGAAACATCCGCCTTGCACATGCTTCGAGTAATTGCTTGCCTTCCATCGCCTTCGTTTTGTTCTCCCATCTCTTAACCACGCTCTGATACCATGTTAAGAATTCGAGCGTCTACGCAGCGGAAGTTGAGTTTTAGGTTCGAGGAGGCACGATCCAAGTGCAACTGCACAAGAACCGTTCCCCTTAGGAATAGTCAGCACGAGGATCTCAGAATAAATAATCACACAATTAAACAAAGAGAACACGAGATTTAACGAGGTTCAGCACCAACTTGGTGCCTACGTCCTCCACACACTCTTTTTATTTATTTTCTGTAAATTTCTGAGATACATTGTTTGAGGGAGAAGAAAGAATAAATAGACAATAAAATTACACAAGGAAACTATCATTTTTGGTAAGAAAATTAATTCATAAAATCTTGTCATTATTCTTCATATTTCCTTCTCTTCTGAAGGAAATCAGATCCTCTTCAATATGGAAAACATCCCATAATTCGCACCCATCTTCTATGGAAAGATTTGACACAACATTGCAATTGTTCCTGCCAAATATGCTAGGTCGGCTCAGGAATTCGGTCCGAATTGGATGGCACCTTATTCTCTGAATTCTTAATACGGTCCGAATTGATACCAATTCGGTCCGAATTACATCTCTGCAGTGATATTGTCTTCTCTGTTCGGTCTGAATCCATCCTTGTTCGGTCCGAACAGAGCTTGTGTTGATCCGTCTTCTTCACACTAACTTCACGCTATACCATTTGGTCCATACACACACATGTAGACCTCATATAATTCAACACTCCCCATCAAGTTTACATGTACACACTTATAAATGTCGACTTGCCAAATTACTTGTTGGGCTTGGTATTCGTGATCGGTTCTTTTCCTTAGTGTCTCAGTTTGATCAACTTTTGCTCTTAATTGTTTAGTGCCATACATTAGATCCAGAGCACGATCTTATGCGACACAACCCGTGTCGTTCCATACCATGCATCCGATCTCGAGTATGATCTTCTGCGGCATCATATTCCAACACTTAATCCTTAAATAGTGGTTCCTGATTCCCTCTGCTCTCACCTAACCAGTTTATATATAAGCATCAGTGTCACGAAGCTATATATATAATACACACAAACAAACACTGTTAAAATTTCTAATCATTTATTTCAATATATAAACCAGAAGATACGGGACAAGAACCAAGTACTATAACTCCAAGCACCATGTCAAATATAAATACTACGGTCATTTCAAAAGTGTCAAAATAACAATGATATTATATTAATATGTCATGTTTTCGAACTAATTAAATAGTTTCCCGAGTAAATTAGGCGATGATTTTTCCCTATATGCAAACATGAATTTGGCAAATTCAAAACAAAGATGCCAGAACAACAGAAATCATCCCCTATGAGTTTTTAATTAATTAATTAACGTGTGCAGAAGGCCAGCAGCCGTGTTGGAATTCTGATCACCTAATACTAATAATCTAATAGCAAACGATGACTCGAAAAGCCGGTCAAGGACCAGGGTGGCAGGGTCCACACTAGATTCCAACCAGGCAACCATCTCCCCATGAAGGCATCGTCTGACCACCATTTGGTAACTAAATAGTAATAGCTAGGTTGTCGTAATACCATTTTATTTGGAAAAAAAATACGCAATTTTTTTTTTTATAGAGTTATATTTCTATAACATACATATCTGCTTTCGTAGTTATTACGGGAATGTAATTATTGTATATGGTTTTATCCATTTACTCCAAATAACAAGCACATGATTCGAAGCTCGTACAAAATTAAAACAAAAAGGTCAGATTATGAATTATAGTATTACATGATTGTAATTAAGGTACAATGTACATATAAATTTTTGCGCACCCTCACCTTGATAAAAAATTTTTGTAAAAAGGCGTTTAATAACATTTTAGATTTAGATTCCGCAATATAAATCTAAAGTATAATTAAATCTTGTGCCGCAACGATTGCGAAAATATGAGCCATCCAATTTTTTTCGTGATCAATTTGGTCCATTCAGTTTATTTAGCGACTTTTTAAAAATAGTCGTACCAATTTAAAATAGTTTTACAAATTAAAAATAGTCATCCCAATCATTAATAATAGTAAGATTTTTTAAATAATCGTACCAATTAAAAATAGTCGTACCAATCATTAATAATAGCAAGATTTTTTTGAAAAGAAAATATATGTCAAGTTTATTTAGCGACTTTCTAATTTTGAACTTACAAATTTTTGTCTATAAATTTTGACAAGTTTTTACGACATATTTTTTATATTTTACATAGCGCAACAAAATTACGACGACCATGTTTAGTATTTTTTTTATTATTATTATTTTGTTGTAAAGTACATTTCCGTAGGAAAGATTCTGCAATCTTTAAGACTGCTTCTGCTTGTAACTTTTTTTTTTTTTTTTTGACTGGCTGAATTATGCCAAGGTGCTTTGACATTTTTATTTTTAACCCCGGGGAAAATTTCTGTTTTCATGGCTGATTTACCATTTCTGATATTGGGGTTTTTTAATATTAGTTGTTACTTTAGGATCATTAGACAAGAAGGTGACGTTGTATGGAAACGAATACAATTTCTCCCCAGTAATATGGCCAAGCGACCGTACATAAAATATTTGAAAGCACAGGGGCAGGCAGATCTCAAAGACAGGTATAATTCGTAATTTGTAAAAATAACCAAATAAGACTCGAGACACATGAGTACATGACCCAACCACCGTACGAAAAGTTTAGGAATGTTATAAAATTTCCATTCCACATTAAGTGCCACGTTATGTGGCCCAGAACGAGTTTGGGACTCTTCTGTGAGGGAAACAAATTAGAAAGAGAAGGCGTTAAAGATAATAATGCGATTGCTACTCACTACACCAAACCACAGCTGCAGGCGTCACAGAATTTTACTGGCAAGCCCACAACAGATGCTGTTCCAGAGAATGAATCTTGATAAACAGCTGAAACTGTTTTTCCTTCTTTTTTGTTAATTACAAAACCGTGTTGTGTCTGTTGTATTAGTCACAGGGTCTATATATAGAAAGTTAATAGCATTGTAAATCACTACTGGTGAGATAATAAAGATTTCATTCTTTTCTTGCATTCTCTCTTTCTTCTCTTTGAGAAATTTACCTTTACAGAAGGAAACAATTATTGAGAATCGCCAAATCCTAAAAGAACATAATTTATGAAAATCGCCAAACCCAAAAAGAACATTATCCTATAGGTTTGCTAGAGCAGGAAGACGAAAGGGTGGGTATTTATGTCATAAAAGTACGTAGTAGCTTCCATAAATTTTATCCAAAAAAGTACTTTTTGAATGACAAAAAAGGAAAACAATTAAGTATTTTCCAGGTTAACTTCTATTTTTTCAGAGAATCTTTTTTATCATAAAGCAACTTCAACAGAAAAATTCATCTTAAATATTATGGACAAATTTTGTTCAGGTAAGAGTATTATAATTACTAGCATAAGATGTCCTCATATGTGGGCAAATAAAGAAATAAAATGATGCGAGACAATAAAAATATGTTTCTTAATTTATCAGCGTTACAAATAGATGTGCTATTCAATTTGTTTCTATATTAGATGAGAAACCAATCCATAGTGTTTATTCGTTTGGCGATTCACATCCAACCACAGATCAAACCGATCGAACGGTAGAGGAAAAAAAATTACAATCTCCCAGCCTGACCTTTTATATGAATGTTTAAAACCTTTCGCTGGGTGCATTTATAAGTAGTAGAGATTATTAATTATTAATTATTAATAATTAGTCTTGCTTTCTGAAATCCGAATCCGATTTCAGCATAATAGCCTCAAAATATTGTTTAGGCTCAATTGTTATCCACAACCAAAAAAAAAATAAAAATAAAAAGGTGGAACCTTGTAAAATGCTAATTTGGTTTTATTATGCTGCTCTCCTACTTGCAGCTCTTTAGCGACTTATGCGGTTTGACTTCCAAATTGAATATGACATGCATTATATCTCCTTTTCTTTTTCTTTTTTTATTTGGATGATTCCACACGGCTTGCTGGCAAGGTTCTAAATTATGTTTTATTTTCCTTGTCTTATTTTCAAATATAACTTTAATGATTGTCTAATATCGCTATCATCTTTTTCTTTTCTCTATCTTTTATTTATTTCCTTTTTTCTGTTCTCTGAAAATTCGATCGCAATCTGCTTCAGATTCGTTGAAGTGGTCAAACTCTTTTGATACAAACTTGCATCTTATAAATCTTGAAGAACCACTATCCACATCCACCCACCACAACATTCCTGTAGTCACAACTCACAAATGACCCTTCAGTTGTTCCAATTTTTCTAGCCAAAGCAGTAAGAATTTTGAAGGGTTCTCAGTTTAACTTCAAAAGTCGTGCTTCTAATTTAAGTTTCAGTTGGCAATTTTTTTTAAAAAAATAAGAGTTCAAAATAGAAATTTTGATGTTTCAAATTGGCAGGAAGATCAAAAGAAAATTGAATTAATCTAGGTCAATTTGAAATGATGAATTTGAATTGTCGAACTTGTTCTACCGAATAAGCTAAGTATTTTCATTTCAAATTTAAAAGAATACATATTGGGTATGATCACGAGATCAAAAAACGAAAAAAAAAAAAAATAACTTATGATTGAACTGCTTAATTGTCCATAAACATACATAGAAAATGAGATTTTTGAAACTAAAGTACTCATCTCATCATCAAGTGCATCAAGCTCAACACTTTAAATTCATTATTTCGGGACAAAATTTGCTATTTTAGGTCAACTCTCTTCATTGATTATACGTAATTGAATAAATTAGAGAAATAATGCAATGTGTTCAATAAGAATAGGTTACACTTAGTGATAATATTCACCAATTTTTTCAAACAAAATTCTTATAATTATTTCTAACTAAAATATTGAATATATGTAAAATTAATCAAATATAAGCAAAGAATCCAGTCTGAGACTGATTGTGCTCTCAGTTTCTCTTTTGCTTGTTTGATCTTCGTCCTTCGATTTTGATGTGGATTGTTCCGTTCCGGTTGGGTCGTGCTTGTTTCCTATTCCAGTCTCCAGAGGAGCTTATATCAAGTGGAGACGCTTTCTTGTTTCTACCAAGCTCAAGGCCAAAACCCTACGTGCCGAGGCCCCTTCTCAGTCTATCTCTGCTACCAGGTTCTCTCTCTCTCTCTCTCTCTCTCTCTCTCTCTCATAGAGTGATGATAGTGATTCTTATCAAGTCTTGTATTAGCTCTAGCATTTATTGGAAGATCAACTTTACTATCCTTTCACCCTGCATTGTTTCAAATAGTCAAAATAATCATAATTGTCGTTTGGGATGCATGAGAATTAGCCAATTCCCGGAATTGGCAATTCCGTTCCCCAATTTTTCATCCAAACGGTTTTGGAATAGCCAATTCCATTCCTAACACAATTTTCAATAACACTCTTCCCAATAACATTTTTCTCTCTACTTTTCACACTTCCCAACGCTATTCCTAAACTCACCATCCAAACAACATTTCCAATTCCCGGAATAGCCAATTCCCACAATTCCTGTGAATATCATTTTTCTCTAAATTTATACTATTCCTATCCTATTCCTAACCCATCCAAACGACACCAAAGGTGTCGTTTGGGATGGTTAGGAATATGGTAGGAATAGCATAAATTTAGAGAAAAAGACTATTCACAGGAATTGGAGGAATTGACTATTCCGGGAATTAGAAATGTTGTTTGAGTGGTGAGTTTAGGAATAGCGTTGGAAAGTATGAAAAAGTAGAGAGAAAAGTGTTGTTGGGAAGAGTGTTATTGAAAATTATGTTAGGAATGGAATTGGCTATTCCAAAACCGTTTGGATGAAAAATTTAGGAATTGGCTATTCCTAGGAATTGGCCTATTCCACTCATCCCAAACGAGCCCAAACTGTTTTGGAGGCTTCTAGAAACTATTCCCAAGCCAGGTCTGATGATTATTTATTGGGAAAATTTTTTTTATGCCACTCAAAAGTAAGGAAATTGAGGATTTGTCACCCAATTTTAAATCTTTGCTATTGTTTGGATAGCTTGGGAATAGGTCTATTCCCCGAATAGCCTATTCCTGGACTAAATTTTTCATCCAAACGCAATTGCCAATTCCAGAAATAGCACTATTTCCAATAACACTCTTCCCAACAACACTTTTCTCTCTACTTTTCATCATAATAACACTCTCCCAACGCTATTCCTAACTCACCATCCAAACAACATTCCTATTCCCGAAATAGCACTCTTCCCACGCTTCCCGAAATCTCACTTTTTCCTTACCGGAATTGCTATTCCTAACCTATTCTCCACCCATCCAAACGACCCCTTTCTCATTTTGCCACCCTAAAACAGAGGTTCCTTTCGTAAATGCCACTTTCTTTCATTTTATAAGATATTTAACATTAAAATAATAAAAATTTAAAAGTCTGACCATTATACCCTTGCACCCAACAGAACCCAATCTAACCCCCAATCTAACCCAGCCAAATGCACAAAACTGAACCAGATTATACATGAAAAACTGTTGCTTTATGTTACAATATAGTAAATAAATAACCAAGTCTTCTCAATGCTCACATGCGTGATTTGCAGCTTAGCTGATCTAGAAATATTTCATTTTTGCAATCAACTTCATGTAATAGCAGGTCTCCCATCTCACTTGGGCATGAGGGACAAAGATCTGTGTAATTAGGATCAGCAAAATACTGGCATCTAATAAGTACTGAATACTGATCCCTGCACCACTGTACCAATCGGTACTGATCCTATATAAACGTGTATCCAATAATACATAGCATCCAAATAGCCCTTCACTAGACAAACCATGCAGTCTCCATGTCTACTCTCCTCTCTTCAATTCATCCCTCAAGACAATAAAAGGTCTGTACAGTATATTAAAAATAGAACAGGTATTTGCCCTTCTAACTGGTGTACAATGTGTTCAGTATGTACAATTTGTACTATAATACAACAAGTATGTACAATATAATAAAAAGCATCATATCCTGGACATGGATATCATCAAAAGAAACGAGCAAACACCTCTTTATAATTCTATTCTGTCAAATTTAAGTCTAATGATTGATTGCACAATTCAATTTTAATCAAACGCACATAGAAATTGAGTCTCAATTCAGCTAAATTTTGCATTCAGAACAACAAATAGAAAGAACAACACTGGAATTTTCCAAAGAAAAAAGGACAATCCTGAGAAAATTTTGCATTCAGAACAATAATTGGTTAGTATAACAATCCAAAGAACAGAAGAGGCCAACAATCGATTTATATTGAACATGAAGAAAAAGAGGAACTGCGGTTGAAACAAACAAGGAAACAAAATATGAAGAAAAAGGGACGAACTTCTAGGTGAAAAGGTTAGCCGGATTGAAAGAGATGAAGTTCTGTAAGGGTGCAGCAGGTTCATCAGTTTCGTTAATAGGATTCCGCTACAGGTTCGTCTCCTTCAATCTCCTTGAAATGAAGTCCCCGCGTATGAGTGGAGTTCCGACCTGAGGCAAGGGTTTCTAAATGGTTGCAGTCAATGTAAGCTGGAGCTGATTAATTCGACAGAGGGAAATGAAATTACGAAGGCGGTAAGGCGGGAAAGGCTAGGGTTTGGTGGAGGAGGTCGTGCCAGAAGTCTGGAACAGATCTGATTAATTCGACTGGGTTGATTTTTTCTTTTTTTTTTTTGAAAATGGGTTGATTCAAAGGAAGTGATCGACTGGGTTGATTCAAAGGAAGTGATCGACTGGGTTGATTCAAAGGAAGTGATCGAATGGTTTTGGGATCGAGATAAAACGACGAGGTTAGATTCGTCAGAAATTTTGGATTTGTATTTTTCTTTGTTGAAAATACTATTTAAAGGGAGGGAGTGGCATTTACGGAAGGAGTCGCTGATTTAGAGTGGCAACAAGAGAAAGAGTAAAAATTGGGTGGCAATTTCACGATTTCCTCAGTTTTGAGTGGCATAAAAAAAAAATTTCCCTTTATTTATTTGTTTGCTTAGTTGGTTGATTGCGTTTGACTGATATTTTGCTTCTCTTCAGATTGCCACGGTTACGATATTCCCATTTAAATCTGATTTCTGTTTTTTCTTCATATATCCAGTATAGTTCTTTTAAGAACATGGTAGATCAGAGCAAATTTTAGATGCAAATAACTCAGGTATCCAACTGAAAGCAATTGAGTGCAAACATCAAAGTGCTGGTTTAGGGATATATTTTGGAAATTGAACTGCTTTTTCCTTCTATTTAGCACAGTTTGGTCGTGAGAACCCCTGCTATGACCATTATAAAATGGGTCACTGATATTATTTTGGCAACATATTACTATTTAGTGAGCAAGATAAGGAACTGCTGATTGAACAGCAAGCAGTACTGAGGCAACTTGAATCAATCCTCTCGATACTTAGTTACTTACACTAGTCCGAGCAGGACATCACATGGAGGCCTTGAGAGAAATTTTCAATATAAAGTTCCTTCCTCTGGACCCATGCTCTCCAAATGTCTCGTCTGATGTGATAAGGAACCTGAACCCCCATTTTCAGGCCTGTGTACCAGATATCCTAAGAGTTGCACTCGCCTAGCCTAGATAATGTTGGAGATGTTGATGGGACCCTATGCGCTCTCAAATCTAAGGTTTGCTGTCTGTTTTTATATTTTTATACATGCCTTGTGAATTTAGCTAATCAATGGGGATACATTGAGGTTCTGTCAGCCTTGTTGGGGGATCTTTTCTTATATATTATATATAAAAAAGACTGTTGATGGCCACACTGTCTATTCGAGTTCAATATAGGCTGCTCTTCTTTTTTCTTTTTGATTGCATTGTCCTACTTTGTTCATCTCTTCCAATAATCTGATGTACTTATTTTTTTGATTGTTTGTGCTGGGCAGATAGCAAGTATTGTAGCTAACAATATAAGCATGGATTGGCCATATGATTTGTATAAAGAAGGTTGCCCAAAGCATATAGCAGTCCATTTTTCCTAAGTTAACTTCAGTATGATTTCATTGTAGCTTACCAGCTTCCTGACTTTTACTTATATTGGTGTTTTGGAAATTCTGGTGTATGATCTATATAGTTGCAACTTCTAATGTTATCTAACGTAGACAGCTAGGGGTCGCAGTACTCTTTACCCAGATATGATTTTTTTTTTTTTTTTCCTATCTATAGATGTGAGCCGTTTCTCTATAATGACTCTGCTTCTTGCAAGTTGCACGGACAAACAGTTTTAACAAGCATAGACGTCACTGGTATGCCAATGAAACTGTGGATCTTCTCGCTTCATTTTAAGCCATCAGGTCCCCTATTGTTGGTACGCAAACAATGACTATAACTCTCCCGCAAGAAAGGGAAAACCTCATCAGTCTAACCAACCAATGTTATTCCACCAGCATTTATCTACGAACATATCCTGCTTCCGTAAGAACTACTTAGATATTTATAATATTTCATAAAAAAGAAATATGATAGCTTGAAATTACAATTTGAAACACTATACTAAGTATGAAATAGTGTTGCTTTGAGCTCTTCCTTCCATAGCAACAACAATGAAAAACAAGCAGACGCATCGGAACACAAACACACAAAAATAATGATAATAATAATAATAAATTGGGGGGGGGGGGGGGGGGGGGTGGGGCGAGAGAAAACGAGCGCGCACACGCAACACAAACTAGTTGGTGGAAGTTAATACTAATTTTATATTCTTAAGAGTAATTTTGGTAAAAACCTGATCCTTTTTATAAACTTCATATCTAAGACTATTGTCAGTTATTTAATATTTACCTCGTTTGATAGGATTAACCTTAATTAGACTATGTATTCTAAAGTATATAAAAAAATTGAATCACATAAAACCCAGTAGGCATACAATAAATAAAAAGTACTTTGTTTAATACTATCTCTATAACCTGTACCGAAATAAAAAACCGAATGTCAAAACACGAACGAAACAATAGCTCCTTTATGAAAAGATCGGAGTAAAAATAAAATAATATGTAACTCATCATTTTACCTCATTGACCTTGGGTAGCATTTAACGAACTGTTGCTAAACTATGTTAACAATCCTACCCTTTAGGTTTGAAATAGGGATACACAGTAAAAATTGTCTGCAATGTGCTAAGACCCAGCAAAATCATTGCAGCTACAACTGAGATGACAGCCCAGGGACTATTGAAGTAGTCATGAAGCAACCTAGCCCAGCTTCTGTTCCAATTTGAATCATGGTGCTGTTGAATGCTGGTAAACAAGTCACCAAAATAGTGATTGCCATAGTCAAATGATGCGCCGTCACCGAGATTGTTAAAGAAGATGGCAGCTTCTTGGTGGCTCGAGAGCATGTTGTGGATGACACCAAAGCGTTGGAGCAGTGCCACATCCTCTTTCGTGTTGATTAGTGAATCCATGAATGCCACGTAGCTAGTCACGATTTGGCCACCTTCGGCTTTATGTTTTTCTAGTGCGATCAGGTTTGTGAAAAGAGTTTTTTGGTTGGAATCGATCTTCAATGGAGGTATTTGTAAGATCCCTCTCTCGAATGTCACATCAAACAAATCCTCAGGCGACCGTTTCTTTGTGAATTTGACAGCCGCCTCGTACAGCTCGGTGGCGCATGGGATCTGGCGTGGTGGCCTTGTTACATGCATTTGGTTTGTCCTTGGAGTTATCCAATGCATCAGTCGTCTTTTCCAAAGACCTGGTGAGTCCGGAGTGGAGTGACTGTTTTGTAAGTGCCGGGTAGGCACAATAAAATAGTGGTAGAGATCAAGGAGATGGTTGATGGTTTCAGGCCAAGTCATTTTCTGGGGCGGTTGTGATGGTTGTTCATCAGTCAAAAACCCCGCCAAGCAACTTAGAAAGACATCTCGATTGTAAGATGTCTCTCCTTGTACGAGGTTGTGCAACTTCTCAATGACAAAGAATGGGATTTGATTTTCAAACAGGAGCAAATCGGAGATTATGGTTGATGGACCCCAACCCTCTTTGCAGAGGGGATCCGGGTTGTCACAAAGCCACTTGTAGAATAATTCGAGGATAAAACAACCATCAAACAAAAGCATTTGAACAAACTCATCTGATTCAAGGTCGACACACTCACCGTAGCACTGGCGTGCCCGTTCCTCAAGGCTCTTAACAGCTCTGACATAGGACTCCACATCAGCAGCTGTGTTTCGGCCTAGGAAACTTCGAAAGAGGCGCCATTTCTGGTCTTCGATGGATTTAAGTCTCTTTATCCGGTGATCGTAGTAGTAAGGCCCGATAGACACCATACGTGGCTCGTAGAGGTCCTTGTTGGTCTCGCGAATATTGGTGGGGATGCGGAAAATGGTGAAGGACCCACTTATGTAGTCCATCCAACATAGGTCCTCTTTTAGCCTCTGTTTGAGTGTCATTTCCAAAGAGACTTCCGTTCCCATTGCTCCAAACTCCTTTCCAGAGATTAGATGTTATATCTCCCCTTTTCTCTTGGATCATAATACCTCTACCTTTCCCCATTTAAATTAGCACTCTGTTGTTGTTGTTGTTGACCAAGAGACAAAGTGCAAGTGACATGACCAAAAAATGGCATAAATAAAATGCATCAAGCGCAATCATATATGTATCGAAAGAGGAAAATATATCCAATGATTAGAGACCTGAAAGTAACTACCGAATATCTATTGCTTTACATTAACTTTCTAGTATATCTGTTTGGTACGACATGCCTAGTTGTGCTTCACAAATAATCTCCACGACGGCTGCTTATGCGGGTACATGGTGTTTCTATTGCTTTCACATTTTTATCCTATTAACGTCTGTGAACATTTTGCGTGATGAAACATAATCCATGATGTGAAATAAATAAATAATGTTCCTTTATTTCAACAATAATCCTCTGTGAACATTTTGGTTTATTTCAATTACCAAAAAAAACAAAGAACTTATGTAATAAATAAATTAATATATAAATAAAAATTTACTAGACGGAAACAACTTACTTCCGCATAAGACGCCTCCTGACGAAGCATATTCAACAATATATATTTGTTTTTGAAAAACTAGGTACATAGATTAAAGTTTTTTTTTTTTTGAAAAAGTCAACATTTGAGTAAAGGTGCGTAAATGACGACAAATCTAGGGAAGACTAAACAGAAAACTCACTCTTGAACCTGGAGCAGGTTAGAGGTCAGATTGTGGGTCACCTTATAAGGCTCATGTGAAGTGTTCCAGAAGTTTTTCTTATTAATAGCTTTACTCCAGGACCAGGAATTATCATGGCAAGTTACCACCTGACACCTGTCCATCTAAACGGCTAATCTAAACCTTTGTTTATGCCTACAGGGCTTCGCCTTGGAAAACGAAGAAATGAAAATAATAAAACCAAGCTTTGTCGGTTGTAATTATTATTATTATTATTATATTTATTTTTAGATTACAGTGAAGTTGAAAATTTTAAATTTCTATCATGGGTTAAGTAGAATAATAGAAGCATATTCCGGAAAGTGATGAGAGTGTCTTCATTTTAAAATAAATTTTTACCATTACTCTTGGCCGTCTTAAATATAATCCAATAATGTTGATCATAATTCTATCCAGCTTTATCTGCACTGTCAATACCCGCTTAATCATAATTATAATTAATTACATTACCGGTTTTCATTAGAAAAAAATAGATTAATTACTTACTGATTTTTCTGTTCGCTCCTAATTTGTATAACAAGTAAAATTGATAAAAATCCATACTTGATACTGGCTTAAATGATGGCAGTAATATTCCATGTCTTGTACCAAAGTGAGTTAGACAGCTTCCTTATCTCCTAATTGCGGTCTCTCCCCTCCTTGATTGAATGTTTCTTTAATTAATAAAAGACTGAGAGTCTTATTCCAAAATACATTACTGAATGCGACACTTGCTCCTGTTTTGAAGCGTCAAGCGATTGGCTACATAAATGCGCAGATTTTTCAGCTCGTAGGTCTTAGCAAACAAACCAAAACTCCAATTTTTTTTCCCTATTGGTAATTAAAGCTCCACATACTACCAGCAAAGAGATAGGCTGTCGTCTTAATTTCTATATCTTCTCCAATGGCAGTAGAGATCCCCTTGGAAGTCCTAATAAAGCAACGACTAGAAGAAGACACATGGTGGATTGAGTATGTGGGGCCGTTCACTATTTTTCGTGTCCCGGCAAACATCCGTGAGGCAAACAGAAGCCTTTACGAGCCACGCATGGTGTCGATCGGTCCCTACTACTACCATCTCAGGAAGGACCGGCTGCGAGCAATGGAGGATCAGAAATGGCGCCTCCTGAGGAGTTTCCTGTGTAGAAACAGCGAGCACCGTGTGGAGGCCTATGTCAAAGCCGTGCGGAGCTTGGAGAAGGATGCACGGCAATCATACAGCGAGTTCATCGCCCTTGGACCAGACGAGTTTGTTCAGATGTTGCTACTTGATGGCTGTTTTATTCTCGAGCTTTTCTTCAAGTGGCTCAACGAAGACCCCGATATCTTATTCAAGGAGGGCTGGGGTCCGACTACAATCTTCTCCGACTTGCTCTTGTTTGAAAATCAAATCCCATTTTTCATCATTGAGAGGTTGTACGACATTGTCGTGGCAGGGGAGGCAGGGAGCAGTAGAGATGCATTTTTGAGCCTCCTCGCGAAATTTCTCATGGATGAGGAACCATCGCATACTTCCTCAGTCACGTGGCCTGAAAGAATTCATCATTTGCTTGATCTTCACCACCGGTTCCTCATCGTCCCTAGCCTCAGCCAAGAGGAAAAACACCATGATCCGACTGCATTGCCTCTTTGGAAACAACGACTTATTCATTGGATTACTCCAAGACCTGACCAACGAGGTGCCAAACGGCCGCCACGGCAGATTCCCTGTGCCACCGAGCTTTACGAGGTGGGTGTAAAATTTAGGAAGAAACAATCACCCAAAAACTTATTTGACGTGAAATTCAGCCAAGGTACTTTAGAAATTCCCCCATTGCAAATCGACTCGAACAAAAAGGCTCTTCTTACAAATCTAGTAGCCCTTGAGAGACACAAAACTTGGGGCGACCAAACCGTCACAAGCTACATTGCACTCATAGATTCTCTAATCAACACAAAAGAGGATGTGGCACTGCTCCAGCATGCCGGCGTCATCCACAACATGCTATCCAGCCACCAGGAGGCTGCAGTTTTTTTCAATAGGCTCGGTGACGGTACGTCGTTTGATACCATGAACCATCATTTTGCAAAACTGTTTAGGAATGTGCAGCTGTACTACGATTCCAATTGGAACCGGAGTTGGGCACGCTTGATACATGATTACTTCAATAGCCCCTGGGCTGTTATATCGGTGATTGCCGGCATGATTCTTCTTGGCCTGAGTGCTCTTCAGACCTTCTACACGGTTTACCCATACTACCGGCCTAGATCATAGCACAAGACTAGATAGTGTTTCTGATCATATATATATAGCGCACGACAATATAGATATCAATTCTTCATTTCTTTGTAATAAATTGTGTTTCTTCTTTAAGTTGTTAGAATGATTTTATTTGTCTCACATTCTTCTATTACTTTCTTGTATTACTTTTCTTATATAAGAGTGGTTTTTTTAGTTTTATGATTAATTTAACCCGGGAGTTTTCACTTTTTGGATGCACTAGTATATCATGGAGGTCGTCATCAGATATATTCTGGCTTCTCTCTGGTTGACACTGACCTTACAGTAATCAGTGATTAATTGCATTTAGTGAGGACGATGCCTTTCTTTCGCCATATTTTATTAGAATAATATCTTGCTAGGGCTACACCATTATTACCGAAGTACTTAATATATTTTAGATCATGCTTCTCCTTGTCTCACTGACCAGAGACACCAGTGATCAACCGCATGTGCTCCAAAATATTTTCTCATTTTAAGGCCTAATCCCAAACCGACCGTTTCGATAAATACCCATTTCTTCCATGCTTGAAATTTGAAAAGAAAATTTTTCCTTCATTCTTGCAATGGCGCGGAAATGTCAATTACTTTTTTTTATCTGTAAAATAATTTATTTTATTTCTTATTATATATATTTTTTTATGACCAACAAAAACTTTTAGGCTCCTATATCTGAAATTCTGAATCCTTTGCTGAATTTAGTAAGTTAAATTTCAAATTTACGTTTGAAAGGGAAATTTTATTTTATAGTAAACTAAATTAGCCAGGATTTTTATTTGTTTTCCTTATATACAGCCGTAGGCAAGGTGACAGTTTAAAGTTTAATTAAGTAAAACAAGCAAACATGGGTGTGCCATAAAATCAGACTCTTTTGATGGCGTGAAATGCCACTGATTATTATAAAATTGAATGGTGCAGATCTTGTTGTCTGTAATGTTGAATGGTGAGGATTGAGTGATAGCAAAAGCGAAGCATATATAAACGATATCAGCAGATGTGCCTCTTAACTCAATTTTACTTTTATGAAAGTTGTTAGATAAGATTGGGTTACTTCGATGAAAAATCAACCTTCTATGAGTGCAACACGGAAACAGCCAATCAGGGATTTGGGTGCGAATTTTAATAATAAGTTTTAGAACAAATTCAACCAAAATGTTGCGCCAGACGCGTGAGTGTGATGCCTATTTATCTCTGACTCTCTGCAAAAAATGTTTCTAATTAACCTCAATTAGACAAAGTGTGGGCTTATCTTTTTCAGTGAAAATGCTTTATATCATGGTTCTGAAACTCGGAATCGGTCTCGGACTCGGACCGTTGTTCAAAGGAGTCGAATCTGGTGACTCGGAAATACTCGGCTGACTCGGATCGGAAACTCGAATTTTTACGAAAAACACTTTAAATGCCTTTAAAAATAGAAAAAATGAGGAAAAAAATTAAGAAAAATATAATTACACAAGGAAGCTATAATATCAATGTTTGAAAGCATCAAATTAACTAAAAAGAATAAAAACAATACAATTCTAGAATATTACATAAGTTTATAAAGACACAAAGTTAAGAAGTTCATTGTATCTTCTAATTATACATTAGAAATAAATAAAATATAAATATTAGATAAAATATTAGATAAAATATTAGACATAAAGTAATTGATTTTCCACATATAATTATTACCGGAAGCTATGACGGGCTGGTCTGGTGGTTTCGCTGTCTTTGATATAGAAATATCATGGATGATTTTGTTATGTTTGGATAGGATCAAATATAAAAGACATGAACAATGATTTAATTCTAGCATTTGGGTAGGAAATTGATGAATTAAAAAATTTAAAATGACTACAAGTGCATTAATATGGTTTAAATTGATCTTATATAGCAAAAATATAAGGGAATTGTGATTTATATGCAACCGTATTCAAGTTCTACATGGCAGCCTATATAATTTTTGCAACATAAGATCCTATACCTATCTCTTTCTTTTTCATCCCACCATTACTCTTCCGCCATGAACCACCCCACCATTAGAGAGAGACTTCGATCACTCTCTCCCTCTTTTCTTACCCTTACAGAGTTCATATGACCTCCCTCTCTTCGATCTCTCGTGTGGTCCCCACCTATTTCCTTCAACCCCTCTATTTATTTACCTGTTTTTTTATTTTTCTTAGCAATTCCGTTCTAACTCGTCAAAAATCAGCTCGTCCTCCGCCGAGTCCGATCTGACTCGGCCGAGTTTTTAAACCATGCTTTATATCTTCTAAGATACTCTATCAAAATAGATATATTAATATCTAAATAATTTTTTACAAAATATTAAAACTATTCATTTTCTTAAAATCTACTCTCTCAATAATAAAAGATAAAATCACGTATAACTATTTCAGTCCGTTAAATTCTCCACTTCAGATTTATTCGTTGCTGGTTGACGGTTGTTGGTAGACTTGTCGAACGTGCGAAACGGAAGCGGAACAAGCCTATTTCGTTTCAGTAACGTAACAAATTTCATATTTCATTTCCGTTCTGTTTTGCTAAACGGAACATATTTTCCATTCCGTTTCAGTTCCGTCCTCTATTTTTCATTACAATTTCATATTTTCGCGTTCCGTTTTGGTAAACGGTATGAATTTCGTCTTTCGTTTTCGTTTCGTTTTTTAAAACGAAACTCAAAACCCTTCCGTTTCCGTTCTATTTGGACGGAACGAAACGGAACAACGTTAGTATTGACAGGCCTAAGTTGTTGGCTTGTTGCGTCGCGGAAATAATAACCAAATATCCTATATACCATCCTAGGATGGTGCCATCCTGACATCCCAGCAGGCCCTCACGCTCCAGCCCATACTCTTTACCTATTCACGTGTGTTGCACGTGATCTCTCACTTAAATATCTCTTACTCAAACAGAGACCAAACCTCTCCATTTTTCTCTCCTTCCAGATCTAAGCTCTCTCCTCTTGGCATCACCATGGCAGCGCCGGACCTCCATCTCACGTCGAAGATAGATCTTCGTCAGAGCACCGACGATAAAGTAGGCACCGCCTCCTCCCTCGCGACGAAGATAGGCATGTTCAGTTAAGATTTGAGAAGATATCGCTAAGGTTCTCTCTTTCTCAGATCTGAAGCAATCGAGTTTCTCGCCATGGTCGTATGTGTTATTTGATTGTTTTCTTTGGCTTTGTTCTTTGATCGATCTTTATCAGAGTGATGACGTCAGCGAGATGTGCATTTTAATCGACAATTCCGACTATGCTGTTGTTTCTCAACATAAGGTAGCTTTCAACCTCATCGCTTTACATCATTTCCCCTCTTTCTCGTCTTGTCTTCTCTTCTCAAATCAGTTGAATAATGATTCTCTTTATCTCTTCTAATTTGTCCAATTTTAATCTAATTTGTCTCTCATTCTGCCTGATTTGAGATATTGTTAAAATTTATGTGAAGGCGATCTTGAAATGAGGCATTATTAACTTAGAGACTAAGCTACTTATTAACTTGGAAGGTTAAGCCTTTTGGTGAGAATTAGATAGTTAAAAAGTGGTCAAACCTATTGCTTAGTTCCTAGTGATTATTGTGAATATATTATATGAGAGAGTAAATATATTGTGCAAGGAATTAAATATATATGGTGTAAGGGAGTAAATATGCTGAATAAGGAACATGTATCAGGATTAGCTATTTTGCTTAAAGGAGTATATTAATCAACGCAAAGGAGTATATTTCAGATGATGAATTTTAATAAATCTATGCTAACTAAGGGAGTATTTTCATTAATGTAAGGGAGTATATTCATCCAATAAGGGGTTAAATATATTGATTAAGGAATATTAAATGATGCTGAATAAGGAACATGATTTGCTAGTTTGCTTAAAAGAGTATATTCATTAGTGTAAGAGAGTATATTAATCAATGCAAGAGAGTATATATCAAATGATGCATTTTAATTAATCTATGCTATGTAAGGGAGTATATTCATCAATTTAGGGGGTTAAAATATATTGATTAAGGAAGTATATATCTAATCATGCTGAATAAGGAATATGGTTAGCTAGTTTGCTTAAAGGAGTATATTCATCAATGTAATGGAGTATATATTAGATGATGCATTTTATTTAATCAGTTGCTCTTTCTAGCCCTATTTCATGAAAGCGTATCATGTGTGATACATTCAAATGCTTTTTAAGTAAGGGAGTATATTAATTTATGCAAGGGAGTATATATCGGATGATGCATTTTAATTAAGGGAGTATATATCTACTGTCCCCTTTAATTACAGAATTAAGAATTTACATAAAAGATTATATATTATATTAATTCACTAATATTAGTGCAAATATATCGATTAAGGAAATATATATTCTGAAATTGCACATTTTTCCTTTGCAGATTGATTTAGGTGGTGATAAGCGCGTGGTTTATTAGACCCTATAAATCAAGTGAAGCCTAAATTCCAGAATGTGATGGAATGTGTTCTACTTGACTTTGACTAAGATGATTGATGCTTGTTGTTGCAGTTTTTATTAAGTTTGTTAGCATGTTTGAAATTGGTTGTAATGTTTTTATGTTTGGTTTGAATGAATAATAATTTGAATTTGATTTACTGTTAGAATTGATATACAATTAATTTGGTTTTAATGTTGGTGACTTATTTAAACAAGTTTGTCTAAAATTTGTATCTTGAATGTTTATTTGAATCCTTATTAAAAAGTATATACTCTCTTATGAAGATGTATATACTTCCTTCGTACCTTCAATGATTATTTGAAATAGCTGGTCTGAAATTTGTATCTTGAATGCTTATCTGGACTCCTTATAAAGAAGTATATACTCCATTATGAAGTTTTATATACTTCCTTAGTATCTACAATGCTTATTTGAACAAGCTTATCTGAAATTTGTATCTTAAATGCTTATTTAAACCCTTACGAATAAGTATATACTCCCTTATAAAAGAAGTATATACTCCCTTAGTACCTTCAAAGCTTATTTAAAAAACACATTTATATACTCCCTTACATCAATTTAAATACTCCCAGTGTTTAGGTGACTTCAACGTCAGCGCTATGATGACGTCAGCATGGCGTTACAATCTAGCACCTGGCGCCCAAATTGCAGCGCACATCATATATGGGCCATGTTGTTCCACATGTGTCTGTGGGATGTCAGGATGTCAAAATTATTGGGATGTCCCATATCAGGACTGAATAATAACACAAATCCAAAATCAACATCACAGACTCACAGTGGTTCCTTCGGCCCAAATTATCTGTAGAATGGCCCAAGAATACAAAAAGCTCTGTTGGATACTTTAACAAGGATTTTATAGGCTAGTCTTTTCATAAATTAAGGCCTGACCAGGACGACATTTTTTTAACATGGAATTTCATTTCATTCAATTCATAGAAAGTTTTTTATTATCAAACTGGATGAATTTGATGTCATTTGGACAAAATTTCCATATTGTTAGACTCAATGAAATCTCATAAAATCAATTCTAATGAATGAAGTGAACTCCCACGTAATTTGATCAGGGATCATGTGCAATCTTGAATCAGGCTTTACCACTTGTAGACTACAATTATCTGCAAAAATATACTACTCTATTTAAATTAATAAACAATTTTTTATATATTTACCGAAGAAAATTTTATTCATTTTAAATAAGAACGACAGAGGGAAAACTGCGGACTCGCAATCTAAATCTGCTCGACTGCTCCTCCTGGCTACCACCTTATGTATAAATTAATATAATGTAATATATTAGAATTTTTACATGCAGGTTTAGTGCTGTTAGCCAATACTGTGATATATTATTTTCAATCAATATTTTCTTTTCATACAATAGGTCCTCATGACCAAATCTACCGCCATGCTATAATTTTGAAATATTATGAACTGTTCCCCACCTCCCACCACCACCCATAAAACCATAAAAAAGAAAAGAAAAAAAAATTCTGTAATCGTTCAAAAAACAAAATGGAAGTATGTTGTTGGTACCTATGACAGTATGACCAGCGGTAATAATTTACTCTAAAGCATGACATATGTTCCTTAGTTTCAAAAAATAAGATATACATGCTTCTAAAAATTTCGTTACTGATTAATTCACCAGGATATTGGCAAGTATAACAATGCGACCAATAATAATGATTTTAGTTTTGAAGCGTTTTTTATACATATTATGGAAATTGTAAAATTAGTTTGAAACAATATTTGTCAAAATAAAAGTGTTGCACGGAGGTTAAAAAAAAATTTAAAAATAAAAAAACCTTCAACGTGGGACCTTCTCGGAGCATGCTAGGTTGACTATGAGCGTATGGCTATGATTGGAAGAATGCTTAATACTTAGCATCTACTGGTGAAATGATTATTGCCAACATCACACAATTATGAAAGTAATTTGGACTTAGTGTTCTACTTCTGGATCAAGTTCAATATAGAATGTAATCATGTAAATTAAAGGAAGCGACAGAAACAGGACGGTTCGGTATATATACTAGAGTGGATCATCGAGCTTCGCTCGATACATGAATTTTTATTATATTAATTATAAATGATAGAAAAATACTAATGAAGTAATAAATTTTAATTTAAGCCGAAAGGAAAAATGAAATTGCACATAAACTAAAATTTCAACTGAGATATTACCAAGGAACAATGATATGGCACACCATTATAATCATTGATCAGCAACAAAATATATAATATAGAGAGAGAAGACATGGAAAAAAAATATTATCCTCAAAAAATCATGTATGTTTCAAAAGAAAAATACAATAATTTCTAAATATACTATGTTTTAAAAGGAAATATTTGCAGTTTATATCTGAGGAAAAAAACCAACCCAATTATAAATTATAAATATCAATCGATCAACATCAGCATATCAACATAAAAAAATAAAAGAGAAAAATATGATTGCAACATGGTATCTTTTAAGAAATGATATTTGGCGACAAAACAAAGCACCATATATATATATATATGTACTCTTAGTCCAAAATTTATGTTGGACATATTATTTTGAATAAATATCACGATCATATCAATAAGATATGAATATATTAAAATAATATGTCCAACAATATTATCTCATAGAATGAATTTTGAGTTTTCCAAATATTTTTACAATATGTCCAACATATTTTACAATATTTTTAGCTTAACTATTACAAATTGACAATGAAAATGAAAATAAGAAGGGGTCAAAAAAATCAGAAACAAAACAATGTACTGCCATATTATTGTCTGCCGGTGAAGCGGGTCAATTTTATGAGGAATAATACCCAGTACACAAATAGTTATAGATTATCATGTTACAGAAATAGAAAAAATGCTCTTTCACAATACTTGGAGTGTCGAACTACATTTAACTAAACGATCCCGACACCCACACATCTTTATTTATAATATTGATTGATATGTTCGTCAGCATATATCAAAGAGAAAGGAAAATTGTCTGCTATAACAAATCTAGAAAGGACGAACATCCCATCCATGAGATGTATGTACTATTTAATGGTCCATTGGATAGAGAGGTTGAAAATCCAGACGTTACCATGATGATCATTCCTTTCTAGATTTGTTCAAGCAATTATAGCAATTCTCTTTTTTCTGTTCAGAGACAACGTCAACTTCATTCACACTTAAACTTTAAAAAATATGCATTTCTCAAAAAAAAAAAAAAATATTCGTGCGTGGATCCAAGCGATGTATCCGGGAATTAATCCATTGTATTTGAAATTTGGGAACAAAACACACAATTCTCACCCAACAACTCGTTATTTGTTTCATGTGTACGTCTTTCAGTCAATTAATTCATGTACTTTTTATAAATTTTTATGCTGTTATTGGCCACACATTGTCCCCCACTATTCATAAAATATTACAAGTCAATTCATCATATGACGTGCATTTAACGACCTCGCCGTGTTAATTCATTTAGCGTACCCAGGTTTCTACTATCGTGATTTCCGAGTCCTCGATCTTACAATTAATATAAATTAATTAAAATTTTTCGGTTGATCTGAGGCGTCTGATTGGGAATGGATCACAAATCGCTGAAAGATCTAACGGTAAATAATATTTAGTTGCTCTCAGCTGATGTTCTCCTAGGCCGGAAGTTCATTCCCTTTTTGACTTTAAAGGCGTTTTGATGTCTAAATTTCGGTTCTAAAAGCATCTCTTTCAATACATAGATTTCAGTTGGTGAGTATGAAAAAGAAGGAAAAAAAAAATGGTCGTGTCTAGTGTTTTCAACTTAATTCCAGTTCAGGGTAATAAAAAGGCCTCTTTCAAAGATATATATTTCGGTTGGTGAGCAACCCAAAAGAAAGGGAAAAAAATGCTGTATTCAATTTTTTTAATTAATTCGGTTCGTGAGTAAAAAAAAAAAAGAATGTAGTGGTGTCCCTATCTATTTCATCTATCAATTTTCAATTTATCCCCCTCCCCATTTCTACTCTCCGTAGTTAGATTATTATAATAATGGCATGAAATATGACACTATTAATTGATGCCAGCCACAGCCATAAATTTTTAAGAATCAAAATTGAGCAATACAAATTATTAAAATAGTTGTGTCTGGAAAACACAAGATGCGGACTGGAGTGCATCTAAAATCCACCAAACATAAACAATTATAGATTCCCTGCTTCAAATTCCCTCAGATAATTGCTGTCAACGACTCACTGACGGAATATTCCATGGGCCGATGACGCAAACTAATCTGTGGAACCCATACGGTCAGTAACTGGCAACATGAACTAAGGTACAAATCCGAAACATAGGATCAGAAGTCAACAAAAACTGAAAGAATATCTAAATATCTTAGTCCAGCCAGCAAGCATAAAAAAGTGGGAATTCGAAGAGAAGTGGAGAAGTGGATTCAGTCCCAAACCGTGACGCGCCCGCCTTGGCTGACCCTACCGAGTCAATTTTGGTGCCAATAAATAGCCCAAAGCATAATTCAGGCACAAGTTAAGGTCTCAACTGGGAAAGGTACTGGTACTCGGACCGTACATACTAAACTCGACTTCGACTAGACTACTCACCGAATACTCTCTTGTTCTTTCTCTTCATTGATTTATTATTATTCGATTCTCCTCTTCCTAGCTTACTAGCTAAGCAAATCAAAGCGAGGGAAGAGGCACACACAACACAAGAGACACAAGGCGCGATTTCAAAAATGGGACTCTGGACGCGGTCCATGGAGGACCGACGCGCATTCAGGTGCCTCTTCTACCTCGCCGTACTCTACGGACTGACATCCTGGCTGGTCTACACCGTGCTCCACATGCGCCACGTCCAGCCACTCGGCCCAGACGCCCCGCTGGATCGCTTCTCCGAGGCACGTGCGGTCGAGCACGTGCGCCAGCTCACTGTCGGCACCGGCGGTCGCCAGGTCTGCATACTTCCCATGAGATCTGTTTCCTTCCAAACTTCTATTTCCTTTTACTTCCAAAGTTCCCATGGTATCCTCAGTTTGTTTGTTTTTACTTTCTTGTTAATCAAAAGCAGCAGGGAAGTCCCTTACTTTTTTTTCATTGTAGGAAGGATCTCCTGGTCTGGAATTAGCAGCCCAATATATAAAAACTCAATTGGAGGAAATTGCGAGAAATGCGGGCCCTAGTTACAGGTTAGCTGTCAGCTAACACCCAGTGATTTTCCATAAAATATAATGAAACAATGGTAAAAGTAAAAACTAATCCCTTTATTTTGTTGGTGTTTCAGAATAGAGGTGGAGGAGTCACTTGTAAGTGGATCTTTTAGCATGTATTTTTTGCACCATAGAGTCACTCTTCACTACAGAAACCATAAGAATGTTGTTATGAGGTAATTACTGTAACTGTCTGGTGCTGTGTGCACTTTTGTTAAGCCATATTTATCTCTGTTTGGTCATTTAGCCTTTAAGGTATTGCACCAATTTGGGACACCATAATAGAGGCCTCATTATCTGGTCTCATTGCTGTTCACTTTCTCTCATTCTTGAATGGAGAGTTCCAACATTTTGAGCATTATACACCACCACAGAAAGATAGCATGGTTTGCCATCAATTTTGTTTATTATAGTTTCCCAAGTATTTGTCATCGTTCTAATTGGGCACTTCTTTACCTGGTTAATGTCTTGTATGGTTTAGAATAAGTTTGCTGTATGTTAGTGTGCTTATACAGTGTAACCTTTACTGGAATGGTATTGGCATATCCCATATATAGCATCTGAAATTCCTTTCTTGCCCTTCATAACTTTATTATGGAGATTGACATTTTTCTATGGGAAGTCAATGAGTGTATGGAGGATATTGTTTTTTACAAAAGCAATTTATCATATTGGATTATTCTTATAACACTTGATTATGAGTAAAAAAAAAAAATGTGCTATCACTGCTCGAACATGCTGGTTTGATGATGTGGCTGCTGAAATGGATGAACATATTATCCTTTTCATTTCTGTGAATATGTGGTGTATCACTGTAACATTCAACATCCACATCAATCTACAGTGATGATGCGGGCATTGGTGTCATAATTTTTGTCATCAGTTGTTGTTGTTGCTGTATTAACTTTAGTATTACAATACATCATCTATACTATCTCATTTTCCTTCTATTATTTAACATTACAACCAATTACTACTTCTGTAGAAGTTAAGAACTTCTGAGACCTTAGGGGTAATTTTTAGAGGACTGACATGTGAGTAGTGGCGTACCTTTTCGTAGTTGTGTATTCTTTTAGTAGTGATGTACCTTTCGCCTTAGATTACTAATTGTTGGTTACAGGATTTCATCAAATATTTCAGAAGAGCATGATTCATCATTTTTGGTCAACGGCCATTATGATAGTCCAGTTGGGTCTCTTGGAGCCGGAGACTGTGGCTCTTGTGTTGGTATGATTATTTGTTTATTTATTTATTTATTTATTTTGGAGTATTCTGTGCTGATTTTGACTTTTATAAATTCATGTTTTGCATTTCTTTTCCAGCATCAATGCTTGAGTTGGCTCGTCTAATTGTTGATTCGAAGTGGGTCCCTCCTCAACCAATCATTTTTCTGTTTAATGGGGCTGAAGAGCTTTTTCTCTTAGTAAGTCTCCTTCCCTCTCTTTCCCCCTCTTTTCCCCCTCCTTCCCTCAAGCAGAGCTGTAAGTTGTTTGAAACTAATCAAAAACATTTTTCAAGGGTTAAGGCAACAGTCTCTTCCTTCCTTTTCCATTAAATTATCAGTTCTTTTCAGCCACAAAATAGTAACTAGAAATATATACAGGGTTCACATGGTTTCATAACAACACATAAATGGAGAGATACAATTGGGGCTTTTATTGACATTGAGGCATCTGGCAGCGGCGGCTTAGGTCATACCAATGTTTTTTGTTTTTTTTCATTTTTTTTTGTTTTTGTTTTCATGTTTGAAATTATGGCACAATGCTGACCCCTGAATTGAACAGATTTGGTCTGCCAGTCAGGGCCCAGCTCATGGCCTACTCGTGTTTATGCTGAAGTGGCCCAGTATCCTATGGCTAATAGTGTAGCTCAGGTAAGAAAATAAGGATGTTAGGTAATTTACTGTTATAAGAAAGCATGAACCTTCACTGATTTTTATGATTCTATTTTTGTTATATTTTTTTGTCTGAGAGTAATTTACCACAAAAGAGCAAAATTATATAAAAGGAAAAAACTAATTGATTAGAGGACTGGAAATTTATTGGACATAAATACTTAATATCGACCAGCATATGATTCTCTGGTTAGCCACTGTTTGTTGTATTGAGCCCCATTTTATGTCTTAAATCATATGATGTACCACAGGGTATAGAAATGCCACAACAAAAACAATATTTGAACTGATAATGTAATTCTTAAAATTGCAGGATTTTTTTGGAATAATACCAGGTGATACCGATTATAGAATATTTGCTCAAGATTATGGAAACATTCCAGGGCTGGATATTATTTTTGTCCTTGGTGGCTATTTCTACCACACCTCTTTTGATACTGTGGAGAACTTAATGTATATGTTAAAATATTCATACTATTTACTACATTTGTATACTGCATTGGTACACTTTGTTTTCATAAGATCGGTGGAGTTTAAGTTGGGTTAAATCAACTAATAGACCAATTACAAGAAAGAAATAACATTATACTTCGATCCTTTCTATCAGGTTTTGGACAGGCATAAACCTATGTTTATAAGCCAGCCAGTATGGAATTTGTAGCAGTTGAACATTCCTTTTAACCTTTTTCTTTTCTTCTGCGGGTATGTTAATTGCATTTTCGTGGGTAAATTGTGGCTCCAATGGGAAACTTGATGGTGATCTGAGAAGTCTTGGTTGAATGAAAGTTTGTTGTATAATTTTTCACATTTGAATCCCAGTCTGAAGCTTCAATGCATAATTTAAACAACTAAACAATTTCAGGATAAATGAAAATTTAGAATTTGAAGTCTTCCTTTATGTGATTGAAGGCTGTTAGCATTTGTTTTATTATTTTATACAGACCAGGGAGCATCCAAGGAAGAGGAGAGAATTTGATAAGGCTGATAAAGGAATTTTCTAACTCTTCTGTACTGCTAAATGAGGCGAAAAGTTCCCGGAAATCAGGCAAAATTTTGGAGAGTGATGAGCAAGCAGTGTTTTTTGATTACCTTACCTTCTTTATGGTAAGTCATATTTTCCTGTATTCGGAGCTTACTATTGCAATCAAAACCTTTTATCAGGAGGTTTTTGTTTTTGTATATTAAATGCAAGAGCTCTTTTCAAGATCAACACTGTACAATTCATTTGTTAGTAGTTCTCACTTTTAAGTTTTTTTCTTGATTTGCATGGAAGGTCCTTTATTCAAAGGATTTGGCACTAATTCTCCATACTCTGCCCCTTGGTATCCTCTTGCTTGTGCCATTCTACCTCACATTTCCAAACACATCCTTGGGCTCTTTTCTTGGGGCTTTTGTTGATATACTAAAAGGTATCATCATCTAATAAAAAATTCACTATACATAATAGGCAGATGTAAAATTACAAAAAGAGGATACATTGTGATTATTCCTGAATTCTAACATGAAGAAAAGAGAATGTGATCAAGTCTTGTCAGAACTTTAGAAGGTATGTGTACATATGAAAAACTTTGTTGCCCTTGTCATTGTCATTTGCGAGGAGGGAACCTGTTATTCCCCCAAAAGGTGGATTGACTTACAAATCTCCTTGATTTGTTCAAATGTACAAAATGCTCATGTCATATGATTTTCCTTAAAAGAGTAATAATGCGTTCACTTCTCAGTAAATTTGAATCTGAATTCTGATATTTGGTTATATTTTCCCAGGAATGTTTTTTCATTTTTCTTCATTGATTCTCGCTATAATCATTCCTGTTATAACTGCTGTTCTGAGATTGCTTTTCACGCAGTACTCTATGAGTTGGTAACCATTTGTACTCCCTATTTTCTTTTATATGCATTTTGTAGATTGGTTTAGTCGGATTGCACAGAATTTCAGTTTCTTCATTTGTACATTGCTACTTCTCACTGATTTTAGGCCAAAACACATTATAGCCTAGTTCATTGAAAATTCCCAAGCATTAGGTTCAGGTATTACCAAAAGAATGATTTTACCTGGGAAACATTGGTCGCAAACTTTCATAAAGAAAAGGAATATCAGTCCCTTCATGTTCCTGCCTCAATCACCAAAGGGGATTCAAAAGTGAGGAACCAAGAGCACCAAAAAAATACCCACCCCCTCATTCTCTCTCACTCCTCCCCAAGCTTCTCCTGCATGACCTATGTTTTCTTCCTCTTCGATAACAAAAGTTAAATGAGATCATATTAGCTTGCAAGGCTATACTAATTATGAGTAATTTCATTTTTGTACAAAATATGAATTCAGGTTTGCGCACCCATTTTTGGCTTTCTTAATGTTTGTTCCATGTTCTTTGGTTGGATTGTTACTTCCAAAGAAACTTTGGGTAAGTTTTCTCAGTATTCTTTTGTTCCTTTCATAATTTTGAGTTTTTGACAATGATATGATAATTTGTCATCGTTTAATTCAGTTTTATCTTTTGGTTTACAGAGTATAAAGGAGGAAACAAACTATTGGGGTGCCTATGGCCTTTATGTTGTGATGACAATGGTGAACATCTCACTGTTCTCTTCTTTGTTTTTCTTTATTTTATCTTTCCTTGGGATCGTAATTCATAATTTTTTTCTTGATGCTAGGTTTATGCCATTTTGGGGTTGCGCGGAGGCTTTTTGACGTATATAATGTCATTATCTATGCTTCTTGCCTGGTTCAGTTTTTCTCTCTGTAAAAGGAGCTTTGGGCCTCAATCTCTCAGGTATAGACTGCATATATCCATATCATAATTAGTCATCAGTTGGCTTGATTTTTGTGAGGTGTTTTCTTTGATTTTGGAAGTTCCCAATCCAGTAAAATCTTTTTCTGAAAAGGTGAGCTGAAATGGAGTCTGAATAGACCATTGTGTTTATGTACTAAATACACGACTACTTACCCTTATTAGCAGAGAAAACCCTTAACTTTTTATACTTGAAAAATATCACCATCCTTTTAGTGTCCATTGAGGATTTTTCTATGTGGAATTATACCTGTTTTCTTGAGCAAATTGCTATGTTCCATCCTAATTTCAGCATTTTCATGTTTCTCGTGAATTAAGTCATTATTGGTCGGTTTTAGACAATGAGAGAGAGTCCAAGGAAAACTTCTAATAAATATAAAAAATTAGAGAGAATAATGACTTTGATGGTGTTGTAATAGTTAAGATATTATTGGCATGTTGAATCATGGATAACAGTGACATTGTCAATTATTACTCGAGAGCTCATGTTGATTATTTTGTTTTAAACTTTTTCCTCTTCTCTTCTCAAATACTCCTAATTATCAGGGCTTTTTGGTGTACAGTTTAATTGAAACTCAAAAGAGGAGAGCCGATAATTAAAGACTGAAAAACCTTTAAGTTGAGTACTTAGTTAAAGACTGAAACCTTTAAAAAAATGTTAAACATGACATGACAAATCAATTAGTAATTAACCATAATCTAGAAAGGTGTCATGCTGAACATATGTACCATAAACTGAGACTATTAATCTAGAAAGGTGTAATGCTGTACATATGTATTAGTCCTCTCGGGGAGGGACGTAGAAGGGTTGATTGTTTCGTTGGTGAACTTTAAATATTGCTGCTGACGCTATAAGGACAGAATATAATGATCTTTTCCTCTATATTTTAGTGCTAATGTTCTAATAGCTTAAAGGATGTAGGTCATTGGCAGGATATGTGGTGCCGTTAATACCGTGCCTGGTATACAGCGTGTATTATGGAGGTTTTCTGACGCAGTTTGTGATTGAAAAGATGGGCATGATGGGCTCCCTTCCAAAACCTTATGGTACCAATTGTTTTCCACTGTATTATTATTTCTTCAAACTATAAATTTTCAGACACTGTACTGGGTTATAATATGATCCTGTGCTTGGTGGCAAAACTGGCATTACATTTTCCATCAACTTTGAATGTTATTATTGTACATGGAGTTCTTATACTTGTTGAGGAAGTAACCAGTTTGATAAAGGATGGACTGATACCTTCCTTGGGTACCACTTCGTGGATGACTAGTACTGAGGCCTTATTGATTGTTTTCCTAACTTTTCAAAAACTAAATCTTCTTACTTTTCTTCATTGAATTGAGACTTATCCCTGCTAAACAGAAACAAACAAAAGAAAAAGAGACAAGAAAGAAGTGTTTTTTGGTGATCTTTTAAATTACCAGTGCAATTTATAGGCTAACTATTCATAATTACCATACTAATGATATCTATTGTTAACTTAATTTCAGGATATTTTGTGCCAGATGTGATAGTGGCAACTGTTATTGGACTGGTAACTGGCTGGACTGTGGGCCCCATATTACCAGTGACCAGCCAATGGTTAGCCCGGTCATCAATTATACAATTCTTACTTCAAATCACAGTTGTCGGCTTAGCTCTTGCATCTCAGCTGTTCCCTTATAGTACCAATGCGCCAAAGAGGGTGGTCTTTCAACATAGCTTTGTCACTGCAGGTGGTCCCTAAAGTCCAACAGAATTAAAACCAAGTATTAACTATATTATAGGAAAGTAAAAAACTTCCTGTTTTCCTCTGTAAACCATGAAAGTTCTATTTTGGTTTCAAGTATTCTGATTTCTTCCCATTTTTGGCCATATCATCATTTTTGAAGAAACAAATTAATTGAGATCTTGGCAAATGCCAACGTGATGCAGGTCTTCTTGTTGTATATTTCAACAATACGGTAACTTCACATCAGCATTGAGTTAGCATTCCTGTTGTGCCTAGGACTGTACTATTCAGTGACAACTGGGACCACATTGATAGAAATTAGAATATTTTTGGACCACAATAAAGTCTCAAAACATAACAACATACCAAAGTATAATTGGATGATACTTCTCGTGTAATATCATTTTATTTGAACTGGTTAATATATTCTTGTAAGTTGATGTGCTTTATCCCACATTAATTAGTGTCAGTATCGGATTTCAATACCATAACAGCTGGTGTAGTACTGGTAAAAAAATGGAACCTATTTGAATTGTTTGGACAATTCCAATGGACCGTTTTAAATTACCAGAATGGTAAGCTTAAGTATCAGTTTTGATACTATAATCTAGATTGTTTATTTAATTTTTTATTTAATTTTTTTTTGGCTCATAGATTCAAGCAAGATAGAAGAGTCAAGCTATGGTTTTTCGGTGGTTGATTCGAATGGATTGAATTTTCTCTTCTACAACTCACCTGATGCATCCAGATGGCTATTAAATAATTCAATTTTGTCTTTTGAAGATAAATATGTCTCTGATCAAAGCTCCTGGGTGGTATGTGTACCTTACATATCTGTTATATCATATGGTTACGTACCAGTTGTTTAGTATCAACCAGCTACATCTTTTCACATTTTGTTAACTTTCTTTTTTTATTCAATTTTTGGCTCAACCAATATTGGACTTGTGCATTTTTGGCACTCTAGAAACACTAAGAATGCCTTATGTAAGTGTATGTGGTTTTGGGACTAAAAGCTTTGTTGCTGCTGTTTTTTTTTGTAACTTTAGTAGTATCTACCATATATGTTTTCATAGAGGACGTCTGATTATAAATGATTCTTTTTTGTATTAATTCTAATACTTTATTTGAGATTTTGTAGGCAGTATACCCTATCTCTTTCTTGTTTATGGAAAGCCTAAAATTTCCAGCAAAAGAAGATGAAATACTGAAGCACTATAAAATCTTTCCTAGTTTGTCAATTCTTGAAACAGTGCCACTGTCTGCTGATGGGCAACGTCGGGTTCATCTTGAACTTCATTTAGGGTAATCATGCAAAATTTCTATGAATAGAAGATTAAAAAGTCTCTTTTTTCTTTTTGTAAAATTTTCACCTTAGCATCACCAAACTTGAAAAATCTGTTGTTTGCAAATTTTGGTTCTATGTTTTTTGTTCATATGAAAATTGAAGGGACACATTGTGAATTTCTCCAACATCATATATATCTAAAAGTTTTCTTCTGTAGGTCCCTGTTACAAATCTGGGGTTCGGCGATTAACATAACTGGCCCATTGGCTAATTGGTCCTTTGCAGATAGCACTCTCCCAGGTGCATTTTACTGAAACCCCTTAAACTGTTATACTACAGATACACACCCTGAAAGAAGCACTTTCTATTTTGACGAGAAAAAAAATGAACTTACATAATATTATGATACACTCTTGGACAATAATGGTTTGACATCTGATTTTCCTTCTATACATCTACAGAACCTCAAGCAGTAAGGGGAGGCCCACCATCATATATTTGCAGGCTGAGTGGCAAGAGCCATGAGAATTGGACCTTCTGGCTAGAGGTATTTTTATTTATATTCTAAGGATTACAGTTACTCTGCTGTAACTATGCACAGCTTGGAGTACTTATGTCGCTGTGGTTGGAGGAAAAAAAAAAAAAGAATCAGAAATTACAAAGAAACAGAAACACTTAATAGGAATAACGATGGTACCAACCGGATAGTGGTATAGTAACTTGTCTTAGCTCACATGTTAACCGTACTAATTTGTATCTTTCTTAAACTGTGAACTTTTGATTCACACCACAAATAAATTTTGGTGGCAGGCAAACAGTTCCGAACCATTACATGTGGATCTAGCAGTACTTGATCAGTACCTTACTACTAGTGCAAGCGAATTGAAGAGTCTCTTTCCTGACTGGGCTGATGTCACAGCTTACACCACATTTTTTTCAAGCTATGAATTCTAAAAGTGTCATATAGTGCCTTTTTTGTTTTCTTTTTCATTTATTTTCTTTTTTTTTACCCATACGAAATACTAGATCACTTTTCAAAGGATCATAGCAACATGTGCTCATGGCTCATGACCCTTGTGTAAAACATTGGAAACAATATTATTTTTTGCTTGTAAAAAGTGGTCCTTTTGCCAAATTACCTCCGCTTTTGTTCTTGAAATTCTTTAGGTCTCGCGGATTTCAATGTGTGACATGTGCAAGTGCCCGTTACATGTATAAAGATGTAGTATAAAATAACGAAATAATCTAAAGCATAAAAAACGTTCAAGGCTGGTGAAGGTATAATATGTATCGTTAAAAGTTTTTGCCATTAAAAAGCATCGAGCATCGAATACCTATCTTGCGGATAATTCAGGCAGTTCCATACCAATTCAACATACAATTTGAAAATGAACAACACCAGAAGGTAAGAAAAATTTTAGGTAAACAGCCATTCAGGGCCTAAAAATTGGAAGTCCGAGGAGCAGGTTGATGTCCCCTTCTACGAGTTAATATCTTTTAAGGCTGGACAGCTTCTAGAAGCTTCTCATACACCTGCCTTGCTGTCAAGTCTTCGACCTGGAAGCCAGTATAAGACAGAGTTATACCTTTAATATTAAATTCAAAAGACCATTAGGTAAATGCTTTACTGAATTCCAAAGTGCAACTCACAATAAGAAGCTTGGATTTATTGTTCCATCCTCTCTGAAGTGTCATCTGGCTCAACCTTAGCCCCAGAACCTATTTCACAAAAAATTATCACATGCAATTTAAAGAAATATGAGAATGCTATAGTCCAATATATGGGATGAATGAGGTCCATCCAATGCGATCGTTCTCGCATTTTAATTTTCAAACAATCACGTTCAATATGTTTCCATATTGAAAACTTATAAGAAAATTGTTTTTACATTTTTTTTGAAATTTTCTACTATTTTTGTAGTATTTAGAAGATCGTTCTTATTGAGATCCATAATTTTTTTATTATGAATTTTTAGAAATACCAAAAAAATAGTAAAATTTTTTTTTAAAAAAAATTGGTTTCTTATAAGTTTTCAATATGGAGAACATATTGAACGGTTCGGATCGATCGTTTGAAATTTGAAATGTGAGAATGCTCGTATTGGACGAACCCAACATATTGGAGACTAGCATGTCTCAAGAAATATTGCTGAATTGTCGCTAAACTAAATACATTATAGTTCTTAGAAAGAAAATACCACACCAATACTGATTATTGATTCCAATTATTTTATTCTTTTATAGCAGGTGATTAAAATTGATCTAAAATAAACAATTGAAGTAGACCAATCTGTATTGCAGTTGTTTATTTATCCTAAAATTTTTGTTTTTACCTTAGTTTATGTATTGATCACAACTGTTAACATCTGTGTTCTCTAGCATTAAAAAGTGAAACAAAATGACCAAAAATAGAAAGAAACAAAAAAAGGAGAACATGCCTTGCCCATGAATTCAAGGAGTTCATTGTTGGCTTCACCTCGAGCAGCCGGAGCAGCCACTGTCACCCTTACGTCATCAGCATTTACCCCTAGAAGTGAAAGGTTTATAAATGCACTGGGCTCATAAGCGCATAAATAGAAACATAAGATAAAATTTAAAAATACTGGTAATAGCTGATCGCTGGGCCCGGTCCTCTACTTCAATAGCTACCTGAACAAGCCCTCCTTCAAGGTTCGATATGCACGGTGGCACCGGTGCATCCTACAAAATAAATCATCATTCTTGACTTTAGCCGCATGAACAAAAAAAAAAAAAAAACTGAAAATATTTCAACTCATGTGAAAATAGCACTTGATTACTATCTTATTTAACAGTTGATAACTATTTACAATTGGAACTCCAAGCACTTGAGATATCTGCAAGTACCACCCAAGTTCTAGTTTATGTGCGAAGGTACATGTCATTCAAACGACCATTTTGCCACTTCATTTGCTAAGCAATTTTTTTTCCCTCCTAGATCAAAATGGAGTACAAATCAAGAAAAAAAAACAAATTGAGGGGGTTTTAAGGTTAGATGAGATTGCAATGTAGAGTTATAAGTCAATATGTAGAAGATATGGGTTACTTGGTCATTTCTTGTGTAAGTTATGTTCCCATTAGGGTAAATCATGGAACAGTTCAGTCATATCTAGGTCTAAGGACGTATGAAGGCACCATTAAGTTAAGGTCAGCTGAATCACAAAGAAAATGGCTAATTGCGCTTACTGGGGCCAAAATTGCCACTGAAAGCAATGTTTTATCTAAACTCAAATTATGACTCGTACCTGGGGGTTTGTCTCAGCTGCAACTGAGCTCAGTGCACCATCAACAACATAAATAAATGAAGCATTTTGCAAATCCTCTTCAGCCCGATAACAAACAAAGAGGTCACAACCTATACAGGCCATTCTAAACTGCTTCTCTAACTTGCCTTCACCTCTTCACCAACATAAAGAAATATAATCAGAAGCAAATAAAGAATATAAGAAGTGCAATAAGTTGTAAATTGAAAAGCTTAAACCCATATCTAAGTTTGTATCAGATAGTTTGGCTACATCAAGACCAGAGAGAGCACTGTACCAGCCAGGTGATTTAATTTGCTAATCGCTTTGAAGAATTTAAAGTAAAGATATATAGATATTCAGCTGGACAAGACCTAAAAACTGAGAAAAGCAGAACCTGACCAGACTCTCATTCTTTAAGAAGATCAACTAAACAAGATTACTTTATCAGCACAAGAGCTGACATTTGACAAACCATGCCCAAAACATCAGCTAAGTCTAGAATGAGCAAAACCTGATTTGATCTGATACAAAACCAAGATGACCAACATTTTTGCCAACACAAACAACTAAATTAATTAATAAGACAGTCTGAATAAATGACCTTTTAAGAAGGATTTTGCCGGCCTCCTTAGTATGAAGCCTAGCGAGATGCTTGGTCTTGTCCAAGACATAGGCCTTGTCAGTTTTCCTCTTTGGCATTTTCTGCAATTGGGTATCTTCAGAAAAAGCCAATCAGTAAGTATAGTGGGCAAATGAATCCAAACTAAATTGGAAGAAGAGAGAGAGGGAGGGAAAGAGCGGACCGGAGATGAGAACGTGAGAGGAGCAGTGCTTGCAGTAGTAGACGAAGAGTTCGGAGTCGGGGCCCTCCGCCGCCGCATCCTCGCTCGAGTACGTGTGCGTCGTCCTCTTCGGCATCGCACTCTCTTTCTCTCGCTTTCTCGCTGGAGAGACACTCAGAAGCAGCCACAGAAGAACTGGACAACGGAGAGGCGCATCAGCGCATGCAATCCGTGCCGTCCACTGATCCCTTGATTATGTGTGTCCGTTTTGCAATAAATCAACTAATCCAGATCGGACAATTGTGCAGCTTATGCGGAGTCATTGTAGTCCCACCACGTTTCAAATAAATATTACAAAAAAAAAAAAAAATCGACATCACGTAATAAACGAAATGGGAAATTCATATTATTAACAAAAGAATGAATATACATCACACTGTAATCTTATAAGCTAAACAAATATATAAGATTTTAATAAAACAATCTGAATTTACACTACTGAATTTTTTTTCATTGTGGTCCAATTTGCAAACTAAACTATTAATTGATACCGCTGAATGGGGTCCAATTGAAAGTTTACACTATTTTATACAACAACAGTATGAAGAGTGAATGTGGATCTTACCCTCTCGCATGAAAATTTCATTTTTCTACCCCGATTTTGTACCGATTCACAAAAATATTTCGGTGTAGAAGTACTTTCTATTTGTGAACTTTTATAAAATTGAACTTATACAAATAATAAAATTGAACTTTTTTTTTTACAAAATTTTGATATGTAAATTGCAAATCATTCATATACGAAAAAAACTGTTATTTTAATTAACTAATGGAAGCACATTAATAGAACTCTTGTTGTTCTTTTTCCCTTCCTAAATATTTTAATATGTATAAAATCAAATTAAATTGTCAAAATTTTATATTTTTATTTTAAAATAGTTGATACAAGAAGGTCGATGCCAACAACATATAAAAATCAAATTAGGATGTTTTAAGATACGGATATTATTAAGTTTCCTTGGTCCAGCCTTTATCAATTGATCTATTGAAAGAAAACAAACAAGAATATAATAATGGGAATTTCTAAGGTCTTGATCAAAATTCCATTTTTTTTTTAATGTGGGATTTTATTTCATTTCGTTGGAAAATTCTTGATAAAAATAAATGGATTTGATGTCATTTGATTGGAATTCCCATATAATTAGATCTAGCGAAATCACGTGAAATCAATTGAAATGAAATGAAATCTTGTGAAAAAAATATTTTGATCAGGGCCTAAGTGCAATCAATAACGTAATCACCAATTTCTTCCTCTCCACCATCGCCCTCACTCTCTGCCACTCCAGTACGCTGACACTAGTTACTGTCCCCAAACATGTCCCCAAACCATTGTTCAGTATCCTCACCGATCACCCCCTAGCCCCCTACCTCTCTCGCGATCGGCCTCCTCCCTCTACCGCCTTTTCCCTGGACTGACTCTTTTTATTGGGCAAATAAAATAAAAAGTAAGACAAATATATAATATTATTAGATAAATAAAAACACTATATGGACAAATAACACAATATTGACAAATATGCAATATAGATGGACAAATAAAGACAATATATGGACAAATAAAATAAATAGTAAAGCAAAATATATAATTTAAGTGGACACATATAAGACATTATATGGACAAATAGTAAGACAAATATACAATATTTGTGTTACTTGTCTTATAGTTTTTGTTTATTATCTTCATACTTATGTTTTAAGATCAATTTTGAATCTGATGCTTGACAAATTTCCTTTGAATTTTCATTGCCCATATAATTGCATTATTTGTCTCATTAATTCTGTTTAATTGTTTTGATAATTTTTTGTTAAAATTTTATTTGCGGTGAGGGACATCAGAGTCCGACAAAGCGACGAGGAGGTTGGGGAAGTTCTGAATGAGGGTGGTGGACTGGTTGGAGGGTCGACGGCCCACAAGAGAGGCCAACTACACATTGGACGGTTCGAGAGGATGGGAGGCGGGAGAGCGGCATGGCGTAGGGTGAGAAAAATATGGAAGGTGATGAATGTTGATATGGATTAGTTAGAAAAAAAAAAAGGAAGGTGATAGTGGTTATTGCAATAATGGTGATGCCCGTAAAATTAGGGAGGTATCACTATTTTCTGATTTGACAATTGTAGGAAGTTTTTAAAATCCAATATTATATATAGGCGTAATTTATGTGATACATATATTATATGTCAAAAAATGATGAGATCTGATGTTAAATTTCTTTATTGATTTTAAAGTTTCTGAAATTAGTGGTATTTATAACATCATAAAGCAGTATTTAAATTCGTAAAGTTTTATTGGCAAACTATTAATACGCCAACAGTATATATATATATATATATATATATTTCTTCTTTAATTTAAAAAATATATCAAAATTATTAAGAAATAGTTATCACAAGTGATATCCCGATATCCTAAATAACTTTCGAAAAGGCCGCTGAAAGCTTTTGTGAATCCGAGAAAATTTAAAAGTTTAGAATTATTTTTGCACTGTAGGTCATTTTTTGCATTATATAAAATTGAGATTTTGTTGCCAAAAAAAAAAAAATTGAGATTTTGAATCGCGCCACGTTTAACGAGTAAATGGAATATGCGTTCTGTGCATGGCTTCTTTTTTCTTTTGGTATTAAGCAAACAAATTGTTTGACAGTATTACCTGTAATTGATAGCCTAGTTAGGGTTCAAAACAAATTAACAAAAACTATATTTGGAAAGAACAAAAGACACATTAGTCAATACTCAATAGTGACACGAGTACAATGAGAATCTCAAGCAAGCAATCCAAACGGAATAGTTCAATGAACTATGAAGTGACTTGTGACGAATCTATCAGAAAATTAAACTAAGCAGATCAAATTCAATATTTATACAAGTGTGATTGGTAATTCATTTGCAAACTTAAACCAATAAACTTACTAGGAAATAAAAGGAAAGTTAAAAGGAAAAAAAAGACAGACCTATTTTTCCAAACACATGAAAATATTGTGACTGAGATCATAGATCCCCTAGCTTGTGTATGTATGTGGTCCCATCTTGGTCCGTCGAAACTTAACCCGACCTGACCCAACAAAAGAATTGCTTATATGAGGTCCTGTAGCAATATTGAAAACCCAGTGAGAAATGGGTTTTGAATTGATGCCCACAAGCTAACCAGCTCTCCAAAAAGTGCGACTCAAAAGTCCCCCCAAAATACTGAAACCCTAGGTGGGGGAGGCCGCCGCCGGCTCCCCCCGCCACCCCTCCTCGCTTTTTCTTTGTTTTTCTTCCTTTCCTGTTCTTCTTCTTCTCCAGTTGCTATTGGTGCGGTGAGAATTGAAGTTGGTGCGTCGGCCATGGCAGAAGGGGGTTTGTGGTAGTGTCTTGAGTCGCGTGTGGTCCGCGCTCAAGTTGGCTCGTTCTTACTGCCGTGTGTCGTGTGATGTGCACAGTAAGTAAGGTTGATGGAGTCGACAGTGCCACAGTGCGACTGTTCGCCGCCGACCTCCGCCAACCCTTCTTCCCTCCCCTCTGAAAGCGCAGCTAGAAGGCAGTGGGCGGTGAGATCTGTTGATTCGGCCGCGTCGGATGTCGTGCACAGTGGAGACGTGATTTGGCTACCAAGGGTGCCCCGCTGGGTGTCGGACGGCCGTCAGGGGCGCGCAGCCGAGATTTCCGGCGCGATCGTCGTGGATCCGCAGTCGATGTGTGGTGCGGCCATTAGGTTGCACGGTTGTGTGCTGCAGCCATGTGGGTGCAAAGCTGAGGTGTGCTGCGACTCGGATGTCGTGGTCGTCCAGCCGAGATGCAGTGTGGCTGAGGTGTGGTGAGAGACGGTCGTCGTGGGTGTGCGGTCAAGGTGGCGTTTCGGTCTGATTTTTTGCTGGCACGATAGTGGACGGTGAAACTCCATTCCAAATCTGGATTGAGCCTTAGTGCTAGTCGTTGTGGTGAGACCAGAAGCATTGACACTCCTTTTCTTTTATGATTTTTCGGTGATGTTATTTTGCGGTTCTGCGTCGAGCGCAGTTTGTAAGCACTAGGTAGGTTCTAGATTGGATTTGGATGAGTTGATATCGGTATGATATTAGTACATTAGGTATAGACATTGTTAGGAGTTTATACCGGTTATTTGTTGTGACGTACCAGTTTTGATAATGGTGTTTGTTTTCAACTTTTATTGTTATGTAAACTTTTGTTTATTAATGAAAAATTGTCAGCAATTGCTGACCCTCAAAAAAAAAATTACTACATAGTCCCTCAAAAAAAAATTTAAAAGTCCCTCAAAAAGAATAATACTACATAAAAATATTTCATGGAAGGCAAAAATGAGAAGGATAGTATGTGTGTTGCTGTCGGAATTTGCTCATTACAAGCACAGTAACATTCTCAATGAATGCATCTACCAGGAACCCTCCAAGAAAAGTAGCCAAAATTCCCTTCTTTTATTCTAGCTCTGTAGTTCTTCCAATCCTCAAGCACATTTCTCAAATCAGAAAGTTTGTTCTCGAGACCGATACAACAGTTCGCATGCATAGTACAAATCTTTCTCAAATCCTTGCCATGCTGGCAGAAACCACCAAAGTAGGCAGTGTCTAAAAACTGTATTTTCACACCCACACGAGCAGAGAGTTCTCCTTTTATCTTGTCAAATGTGTACTGCTCGTGTTTACCAGGAAATTGTTGCCTTGACAACTGCCATTTTTTGTAGAATTCTATTGTGTTTTGACCAGACCGGACATAGAGTAATCCTCCGTTGGGGTAATTACCTAAGGATTTTGCGTCGCCGACAAAAAAATCAGTTGACATGATCAGGTCTGCTTCTTGTGAGAGGTGCGGAAAGGGGTTGCGAAACCAGATTATGTCAACATCCTGTTATTGCCAATTCAATTTTATTAAAAGTTGACGCTTAATTCACTGTAAGAAAATAGCCATCTTATAAATAATTATGTTCATTTTGTAAATAATAAAAATTGACAAAAATGTACTGTAAAGATGTGTATTTATATTGTCCAATGAACTTATTGATTGCTATAACAGAAGAAAAAGAAGTTAAGAGTTGGTACCAATGAGATTTTCATTGAAAAGGTATTTTGGGGGCACACATGCCTCGCCACTTTATATGTTCAAGTAAATTTAAGTCTAATTACAAAAGATTGATGGATGAAACACTAAATTAGCGTTTAAAATTCTTTCTGTTTATAAATCTGGATCAAGGACATTAAATTTTTCAGAAATTATGTTTTATGATCAAAATAGTAAAAATAACCTTAATTCAGAAACACATACCGTGAAAAGGAAGTTGTATCCTAGCTCTAGGATACTCTGTTGGAAACGATTCCTCCTCCACATCATCTCAAGATAATCTCCTTTCATGTACGATTGCTCTGAGGCGAAGTTCAAACCATCCACACTGAGCAAGAAGCAGTGCGGATGCCGGGACTTGCATTTTTCAAATGCCTTTTGATCCATTGCAACAATAACCAGGTGGTTCAACAAGTGCAAAATGTGGTCGCCATGGTGAAAACTCTCGAAAAAGAGGTCGAGCAGAGAGCCTGGTGCCGTCCATGCATCATTTATTGCAGTCATTATAATGGTCTTATCAGGTGTTGCTACTCGTTTGAGTAAATCAGAGAGATCTGCTGCCTGTGATTAGACAGCTTTTTTGTCAAAAATAAAAAATATTTTGACGAAAACGTTTGTAAGTTTCTACAGTTTTTTTTTTTTTTCCCGAACTTTTTAGCAAGAACAAATTACCATTACCTTGCTATCTTCAGGATTTCCAGCCAAGAGTACTGATGGTCTCTGTAAGTTCCCTACTTGAGGAACTACATTGTCTAAGGAGGAATAACTAAATTGAAGAATCCTTAAGCTTCCTTAAGCTTCTTTAAGGAGGAATAACTAAACAAACAAGAGAGGAATAAGCTTCTTTAAGGAGGAAGAACTAATACCACCAAAATTGATGGAATAACTTCTTCCACGATGGGTCCCGTGCGGATTAGTCTAGATTTTCGAATAAATCAATCACTAATTTTGATTATTAACTAGCTCTTATTTCGCGCGTTGCGCGATTCATTCATATACGAATATGTTATTAAATGGTTCCTTAATGAAATCAGCAACCGTGTAGTCAAGATTGATAACTATACAGCGAATATCGCGTAAATAATTTTTTTTACGAAATTCAGAACACTATATAAAAATATCATAAAAATTGAGAATACTATTGAAATATTATACGGAAACTGCTACAAAAAATTCAGACAAAAAAATCACGTCGCACAAAAAATCCAGCAACCTGGCTACATAAAATCCGCGCGAGTTACTGTGCTAACCACAGTAACTCACGCGCGGCTCATGCCTCCCGAGATTTATATAGTTATAATGATAATTAATATATTATTGTAATATTATTATTTTATTATGGTAAGTATAATTATTATTAATATTATATTACTACAAGAAATAATCAATAATATCTTAATTCATATGATACTAATAATAGTAATAGTAATAATAATAATAATAATAATAATAATAATAAAATTATTATTATTATTACAATATTAATTATTATTATCATTAGTGACAACCACTTAGTATAAACAATAACATTTATAACAATAATTATATATTGTGAATTAATAATAATAATTTATTATAATTATTATACATCTAATTTTATATTTTTATATTCTTATTCTTTCATTTTATATAACCAAACAACCATGACATAACTTGACATAAGTTCTTCCTCCTTAACTTATTCCTCTTAAGTTAATCCTTTACCAAACACCACCTACTAATTTAGAGGTCTTCACTTTGTGTTTATCCCAATTGATAGAGACAAACAGATTCCTCTTAATGTACTTTTAAGCATGCACTTACAAATTTGAAATTTGTAAGCATACCTACCCGGACGAGTACCTTTTTTCAACCAATTTCCTTTAAGCTTAGATATAATTTTGACGAAGCCCAAAATAATAAATCAAAATTACGCTATGATGTTGATTTAAAATAATTTACAGGAAATTCATTACACCCACTGTACTGTCCACTTGAATCAATTTTACAAAGAAAACTTCTGCTAAAAATTTCCAAATCGAAGAAGCAAGAGGGTATTTTCAAATTAAAAAAAAGAAAGAAACAAAGATAGTTAATAAATTATTTACCTGATCGTGAGCAGTTACAGTCTCAATTATCTTCTTATTATCAACTCGTGTTCTCTCCGTTTTCAAACCCTCTATTGTTCTATTATTCCTGGATCTTCTTCTGTGAACAATTTTCTCTTTTCTGTGAACAATCTCGCCGATGATGCCATCACTGAACCTCTCCTTGGTTCTCTCAAGCTGAGTGGAGGCTACCTTCCTAGTTGCTTCTCTCAAGCTCTCCTTTTGCTTTCGCACACCCTCTGACAGGTCTGATGATGTGTACAACACTAGAGACACAAGCAAAAGTGATGCTCCTAGAAGAAAAGTGTTTGAGCGCATGGTGCTTCAGGTTTTGAGAGAGAGAGAGAGAGAGAGAGAGAGGGTTCTTACTTCTTACTTCTATTATATATTTAATTAATTGTTCCTCTGTTCCTCTATGATTGTACTAAATTCCGTGAGTAAGTAGCTTTCGACGCAAGCAAATGTTTGCTTCTAATTATTGTTTAAGCACCCAAATTGAAGATGTAAGTAACTAGGCAGTTCTACAAAGATTTTATTTTATTCTAGACCAAATTGAGGTATATTATATATATGTTGAGGTCATTTTTCCATTTTTTTAAGAGGGGTCAAAGGTGTGAACTTTTGTCCTAGACCGAATTGGTACCAACTTCTGTTGGTTTCATCATTTCATTTTGTTGTTCCATGCCACTCTTGCTTATTTTGAGTTGAGTTATATTACAATCGTTATTGGGAAAAATTGAAGTGACTTAAAGTTGTAATTTTCAAAACTTAATTCTATTTGATATCTTAACATATTTTATTCTTTTAACTATACTCGATAGTCTCTATTAAGTTTCTAAACTGCCAAAGGTCAATTCAAATTCGTTTTCTTATCTTGTCTTTGTTTTCGCCCAATTTTTATCCAAAACACCAAGCCGACCATTGAGTGATTAAATCCATTGGAAACGTGACAACATCAAAGTTTCAAACTCATTTTGATCTATGCACGTAATCAAGTAACTAGTTGTATCTAGGAGATTCGTTAGAGGCCTACCATGAACTTCTTCCTTGTACTGGTAACTGGTTACCTAACTCATGCGTTATAGTTGTAGTTTCAGGTTTTATTGACAAATGTGTTGACCGACTATTCCTTATCTTTTTCTTTTTCTCCTTCTGAATCCTGTACAAAACTTAATTTTCTTCTTTTTAATGAAACGGCCCATGGGCCTTAGTCTTTTCAAAAAAAAAAAAAAAAATAAAAAAATAAAAAAATAGTGTTGATGAGTGCAATCAAGAGTTTAAGCAATCAAACAATCAGTGACTAAAATAAAAAATTTTGGTAATCAATTTTTTTCGAAAATGGAAATTGCGTCTCACTTCGGCTCCCCAATCCCCCTCACCCCGCATCACTTTCCCCTCGCACCTCTCTCATATCTCCTCTGCCTCGTCTCTCCTCTCTCCCGAGTCGCTCCATAATCCCACATGACTCCTTCCTCTGTCCTCTTCCCACTTAGCACTGTCACCCACGTCGCTCCTCTTTCGTCACCCAATGTTGCCCCTCCTCCCATGCGACGTCTTTCCCTCTCATTGACCTTCCTTATGTCTTTTTTTTTTTTTTCCTGTTTCCGTATTTGACAAATATTTTTTCGGTAAGGTACTCTTTTACATAGAAATAAATACTCCCTTATGGTATATAATTATGTAATCTTACAAGATACACCCTTGTGGAAATATATATATATACTCCTTAGTAGTAATTAAAATACTCCCTTATAGTTCTTGGTCACTCACTTAAATGAAAAACGTATTTACACTTATTAGGCACTCTTTAGATATTTATTATTTACTCTCTTGTAATTATTATTTACTCTCTTGTAGTTATTAGTTACTCTCTTAAATTAACCATGTATTTACACTTATTAATTACTCCTTTTATATTTGTTATTTACTCCATTGTATTTATTATTTACTCCTTTTAGTATAAAAACTTATTAGTTACTCACTTGTAGTTATTTAGTTACTCTTTTATAATCGTTATTTACTCCCTTTATAGTTATTAATTACTCCCAAAATAAAAATGTGCAGGAAATTATTAGTTACTCACTTATTTACTATAAATACTTCCCTCTACAATTTTAGTTAGTCCCAAAATAAAAATGCACATGAAGTTATGTAACTCTGTTCTAAAATTTTCCTCCAAGATTTACATGCCTTCTCTAGGCTAAATTGGTCAGAAGCAAGGCCAAAGGGAGAAAAGAGGCGCATGAGTGAATAAAAGAAGAGAGGTGAGGGGGAAGGAGAGAGAAGCACGTGAGGGGAGAGGAAGTCGGTGTGAGGAGAGGCGCGTGTAAGGGGAAATCACGTGAGAAGATGGTGAGGTGAGGTGAGACGCGTGTAAGGGAAGTTGGCGTGAGGGGAGGCATGTGTCAGGGAAAAGTCACGTGAGAAGAGGGTGAGGTGATGGTGAGACGCGTGTAAGGGGAAGTCGCATGAGAGGAGGGAGATGTGAGGTGAGGCGTGTGTAGAGGGGAGAATCGTGTGAGAGGAGGGAGAAGCACACTCTCTTTGATTGCATAATTGCGCAAGACTCTAATTAAGTTATATTACAATCGTCCGTAAATGGATATTTTATATAAAAATTCATTCTATATAAAAATTCATTCATTGATTAAAATCTGAAAAATACAAAAGGGAAAAAAAAACATTTAAAACTAAAAAGAAGTGAACGATCTTTCAATTTTCTTATCCGTATCACATGCAATAATCGAGACACACTTCACCTCACTAACGAAATTCATTTATTCCATTTCCGGCAATAGTACTCACAATTTCAATATGTTAGTCATGAAAATAATTTTGTAATGAATAATAACATGTATATTGCATAACATAACTTAACTTTCATATTGACATAATATTGAAATTACCAAAAAGTATCAATGGCATAATATTTTGCAACTTTATCATTTTGTAATTTTCATTGATTTATCAAATTAGGAGGTTTAGGTTAAAAATAAATAAATTGAAACAAAATTAAAAAAAGGGCCTCCAATCGCTTCAATGGACCGTCTCACTATTTCAGTTTTGAACGAAAACAAAACAGCTCGAAAATCGAGAATGAAATTATTTCCTTTTCTGTTATGTTCGTCTTTGTTGAAAAATAAAATTCAAGTTGAGGTAGTTGTTAGTCAATTGTCATGGTGTAGTCGCCCCCCCAAATGACCTGTTCCAAATCAAAATTCAGAAGTCATTTTCTTCTTTGTTTTATTGCTGTACTTAATGTCATCATAAATGCATCCCGTCGCTTCTCTAATTATGGTCCATGGATATGATAATGATAATAACTTATATTTTGATTTTTGAATGATTGCTGACAATCATTGTGAAGAAACTTTTATTTGGTGACTTTTAGCAATTTAAATCACATTTAATAACAAACAAAAGATAAAACAAAAGAGGGAACGAGTGGAAATAATAATAACGTGCAAGGGGTGGAGAAATCGAGTTTTATCTCTTCCCGCATCGCAACGGGAAGGCTCGACCATGGCATAGAAGGCGATGATGTGCTTTTCCTCATCTTCTTTCTTCACCTCGAGTCCATGAAAGATTAATCAACCTTTACCATGAATTATGTTAGTAATTCATATAGAGAAAGTCTAATCCTTGATTTCCTCCTTCAATTAATTCTCAAATTAATTAGGTGGAACTATTCTCAACACATGAGACCTATTTAATGCAAAAGATGGAAGATTTTGGAGGCAAAATTTTCAGATCTAAGCTAAAAATTTCAGCCACCATGGAGGAAGAGAGAGAAATGTGGCCTATATTGCCCTAATCAATCAAATGAATGGGGTATATATAGCCAATACTTAATACCCTTCCACAAGATACATGGGCGTGTAATCCCCTCCAAAATTTGTCCAAAATATGTGCCAAAAAATCCAAGTGCCATATTTCATTATTCTCTCCTAAATGATGCATCAAAATAAGACCCATATGATATATAAAATCATATAGTACATTTATATTAATATAATTCTCATAATTATATTAATTGTGTGGAGATAAAATATTGTCAACAACTTGACTAATATTTAATTGATTAGACATAATATTAATTTAGTTTCATATGATCCCTTGAATAATTAATTGTAACAATATTTATAATTAATTATCATATATATATTCTCCAATACAATAAACTAAACTTAATACAATGTTGTTTAAGATCTTCGTACTGCATGACCCTTTTGAGGATTTATGTCATGTTGACTATGGAAAATAAATTAACATTTATTTTCAATAATCATAAGCAATATCTAGCAATAAGTTATGATTTCCTGTTAATATAAATAAGTGCTATTATAGTATTTCAATCCTGCATAAGAAATAGATAATTTCTTATTTTGATTCTTATGTCTCATGATATTATTGTATAATCCAAGATATGAATGTATCATTTTTGTAGATTATACATTTCTTGATCTAGAGTTAATCGTCTAGTTTGCATGCATACAATCCAACTCAATCAAGGGGCCTAATAGATATCATCACTCATTAGGTTTACTAATGAGAAACATATGGTTGTCTTGATGAACAACTTTTCTCCGCACAATTCATGTGAACTTAAATAGAGTTCGTATTGTAGTTTTTATCAGGAATCAACATTAAACAATATTTATAGAACAAATCCTCATTTCGAAATGCCAAACCATCTCAAATTTAGAATCAAACTTATATGAAAACAAATAATGACACATAACACAATCCATATATTTATTCCATATATGCTATGTTTCGATAACATATACATATACAATTAAGTTGGTAACTCCTTACCCATAATTTGTAGAACTTAATCATCACTTACCTTTCATATTAATCTTTTATGATAATTAATGTTCTTTGTATATTAGATTATGGACCCTTTAAAAATATCATTGTCATTATAATGAATGATCCACATAGATTGAAAATTCAGATCCTCAACTTCAATTAATAATTCAAAAAATAAATGATCTAATATAATTAATAACAAAAAATAAATTAAATTATTAAAATATTAATTTCTAGACATAGCTCCACCACATCGTACCTAACTTTATTTAGGAGAAGTTGTTTATTTCAGCGCGTTAGGCTTTTATTAATTTTATATGATTCATTTTTAAAAATTTTATTTAGAATCAAACATACACATATTAAATCTACTGTGGATTTTTTTTTTTTTAATCCAGAAAGACCCCTAGGCTGCGCATTTTGTAAGCTTTGCAGCGATCTCAGTGAAGGTGTAGTGGATCGAAATAGATTAGATTGAAGGTGTAGTGGATCAAAATGGATTAGATTGTACAAGCAATAACACTCGCAACACAATGTAACACAAAGTTTAGCCTAAAGAAACACGTGTCAGATAGGCACCCTTCCTTTCATTTTTGCTAGAAAATGTACCGCTCATTGCGTGAGTAAATAAAATTTTTAATAATATTAATATTTTAGCAAAAGTAAAATCAAAGTATCAAAATGGGAATATAATTTAATAAAAATAGACATTTTGTTATAACAAAAATATTTGAAAAACTATATGTTATCATAAAAAGTTTCCATATTTTCCATACGTGCCCTCTTTTTAAAATTGGAAAATAGTTATCATTATAGTCCATGCTCTTTTCATTCTAAAGGTAAAACTAAATGATAATATTTTTTGTTTACCGATTGACATCCAACGACAAATCAAATCGATCAAATGGTACAAAAAGTAGATATATGCTAGATCTAGAAGTGATACACTCTTGAATCTGTACATGTAAAACAAATATATATTTTCTTTTTCATAAATAAAATATATTAATATATATTTAAAATCAATTAAAATAATAAAAATAACCATTATTAGAATAAAAAGGCTGTTATAACTAGTATCAGATTCTCACAAATTGATATTTCAATTGTATTTTTAAAATTTATATTAATTTCAATTTATTTTTTAAATTTAATATTATTTTTGACATTATTTTTAATTTTTTTGGTATTTGAGTTCGACCCAACAACAGAGGTCAAGGTCAACACAGAAAATATAAAGGTTCAGAGAAGAGAAACAGGTCGTACAGGTCAGAGGAAAGGCGCAAGACCCAGAGAGGAAAAAGGACCAGCCCTAGTGGGAATTAAGGGCCCCACCTGTAAGTCGTAACGGATCCAAATCGGGTCCAAAAGATTTCGAGGATCAAAATCCGCACCGGACACAAGGCAAACCCAATCCATTAGCCACAGAATTTACGAATGAGACCCTGAATCTATTTTATTTTCCCAAAAATTACAAAAACGCACCCTACTAACAGAATAAATTACTGAGGAGTGCTAGGACAATTCATAGATGCTTACAAATAGGTCCCTGACACGAAAAATCCTGACAACCCAGTCCCTGCACTCATAGCAGAAAGCAAACCGAAGGATACCAGGCTGGGGACCAGTATCCTCTGCTCACCTTTTAAGGTGAGCACGGTGCCTACCTTCAATCCGAGCCGTTCGATTTAATCACGACGGTTAGATTTTTTTTGGGCCTATTAATCTGGTATTATTCACGAGGCACCATCATTGATCGGACGGTTCGGATCTAAGGTAAGCACCCTGCTCACCTTAAAAGGTGAGCAGACACCTTAAAAGGTGAGCAGAGGATTTCATTTCCCAGGCTGGTACCTAGTCTATAGAGTAGCAACTTGGTAACCAAGGCGAGAGCATGAATCAAGCAAAAGACACGCTAATTAATAACAGAGGTGGAGGGGGAAATGGGCAGTGGAGGAGGGGTTCTTCCGTTCTTGTCTGGTGCGAGTGAGAGAGAGGGATTTGTGCTGCCGAGTGCCGAGAGATAGAGAGAGAAAAAGGGAGAAAACGAATGCAAATGCGTATATTATGCTAGGGCACAGTATATAGTTCATAAAAGGAAAAAAAATATATAATCAACAAGAGTTGATTAATTATTCTAGTGACAAACTTACATGCTAAACAAACATAAAGTTTTAATAAACCAAACTCGATATAATGTGAAATAACGAAGGGCAATAATTGAAAACCTGACTTAAATACTAAAATATAATCCTGAACTCAGTGGATGCACCGCCCCGGAACACTCTATGTGAACGATCCGTTCCTCTTCTCTTCTATCGGCAGTGCCTTGTAAAACTTCCAATCTTCAATTATTTTTCTCAGATCATGAAGTTTGGATTGCAGCCCAATACAACAGTTTGCATGCATAGTGCAGATCTTGTTCAGATCATTCCCGTGATTGCAAAATCCACCGCAATATGATGTGTCAATGTATTGGATCTTTACTGTGAGATTGTCGGCCAGGTCAGCCTTTATGTTGTTAAAGATAGTCTGCTCATGATTAGGAGGGTATCTGTTGCGGGCATCAAGCCAGTAATTCATCATTTCGATCGTTTTTTGTGTTGGTTTTACATAGATCAAACCTGTGTTCGGAGAATTGTTGATGTCATCGGGATCGCCCAAGAACTCATCGGAGCATGTGGTCAAGTCTGCATAGACTGTGATGTGCTTGAATGGATTTCTCATCCATACAATGTCAACATCCTACGGTTGGGAAGCTTATTAATTATTACAAAAGAGTTTGGATTATATTCAACTATAATACATTTGGGATTTAGATTAAGTGTACTACGCCCAATAAATAGTCTCAGGGCCTCCTTTGATCAAATTGAGGAAATGGCCAGAAAGTCAATAATATAAAGCTGCAGAATAATTATAAATCACATCTAGATTATAGCCTATTTGTAATAATGATGTCGTGTTGTATCTGTTAAAATACTTGTCATTTAAATCATGGTTACGGAAATCGAATTGGACTGCTGGTCCAAGTAATTGAATTGGACGAGTTGGAAAAAATCGAATGAATAGGATCGGAAAATCTTTTTTTATTTATTTTTTTATTGTTTTACGAAAATCATGTTTTATGCATCTAAAATTAAGAGAAAAATACAAAAAAAAAAGTTTTTTTTTTTTTCAAAAACAAGCTAAAAGATCACAGATTGGAAAGTATAAATCAATTAAAATATAAAAGTTATACAATTATGAAAGCCATTGTGTTATCTCCAAAATTTTCAGAATATAAAATTTTGGAAATAATTAAAATAAATTTCTTCATTAGTAAGATATTTTTGTTTTTTTATAAGCAATATTTCACTAAAACACCATAATATATCTATTAGATTTCGTAGAATAAAAAATTTCAAATTTTTCTATGTCTTCGGATTGCTTTTTTTAATCAAGCGTGATTTTATTTATTTATTATTTTTGCACTTCCGAAAAATCTAGACGGTTCAAATTTTAGACAATGCCGAACTTTATTTATCCTGCTGGAACCTTTTTTCTCTAAATTCTAATTCCAGTGTCTACCTCTCTCTACCATTGCGGAATATATTAAAAAAGAGTCAATCCACCTCCAACCGACACGACGCCGCCATCCTCCTAACCCATTCTACCGACCCCTCACGCATCTTCCTCGCCCTAGCCACCTTAGACATTGTTCCCGACACCCTTTTCTCTTCTCTCTATTGATGAACACAACTATTAATGGTGATTTTTGATGACCTCACCTGTCTCCATTCCAAGCCGTCTAAAACGGCTTGGTCTCTGCTAATTCCGATCCGACTCGGCTGATTTTTTTGAACCATAATTTAAATATCTTTTTGTCTTCCTTTCAAGAATTAAAAAAATGCAAAACAAATAAAAAAAAGTTAAATATTAATTTGTTAGATTAATTAATCTATTATGGGTTGTTATGTGTTATTTTTTTGTCGATTTACAAAACCACCGATGAAACGGTCATGGTGCACGGGGCCTTCTATGCATCATGGTTCACAATAGATATTCTCTCTCTATATATAAGTAATATAACTGATATAGATATTTATGAATATAAAGTGGATATTTAGGAGCTATGTGTTAGCTTGTATGTAATATAGCAGATATAGATATTCTAGAAACTTTATGTTATTTAGGTATAGAAGCCTATAATAGGTGGAGTAGTTACCAACATGAGTACTATGTGCTAGCCATCTCTCTCCATCCCTTCATCATATTTTGAGAGATATAACACTTTTTTGTTTAGACGAAAGTGTTCTAAAGGCATACTTGATCTTTTGGAAGACTATCTTCTAACCTTGGTGTGTATAGGAGCGTTTCTAAAGTCTCGAGTCTATTTTAATGCAAGTTCAGTGGGAGTAAATTCATTTTTCTAATATTAAATATAGAAGATATATTGCTTGCCACAAATAACAAGGACATGTTGCATGAAACTAAGAGTTTTCTATTTAAGAATTTTGAAATTAAAGATCTTGGTGATGCATCATATATGTTGGACCTTAAAATTCAAGGAAATCACTCTCAAGGTATTTCTAGTCTTTCTCAAAAGGCCTTTATTGATCATGTTCTCAAGTGATATGGTATGAAAAAAAAATGAAAACCAACAAAAGAAGGAAGTGAAATTTAGTCTCAAACAATGTCCCATTACCTAATTAGAAAAGAAGGAAGTGAAAGACTATGGTTTGATTGTAGGAAGTCTTATGCATGCACAACTATGCTTTCAATTTTAGGGCATGTTCCTAGGTATTATTTTAGTTGAGGGTTCTGAAATTTAGTGGGAGTTTGTATTTTTATTATAAATGCTTGGTTGGGCATTGTTTAAGTTTATTCATTGTATACTGTAATGATATTTATGTAGAAAATGAACAAAAATTATGTTCTTAATTTACATTCAAACTTTATTTATGAGGACCTCCTTATGTTTGGATGACAATAAGTTGAAAATAGACATGTCATAACCACATTAACATGTAATTTCCATGCCACCTATCTACACAATGATTTATGCCATTCACTCATGACAATACTATGATCATTATGGATTGACTACGACCGCATTGCAATAAAAGATCGCAATTGCAAATCAAAGACGATAACTGACATTCTAGCATCTTGTCATCTCCGTTATCCTACCCTTTGCGCGTTGGACTCTATGTGCTGGACTATGTCTGTTCTTCTTTCTGCTCTCCCTCCTGCTCACTCTTCCTTCCTTTCGATCTCCCTTCCGTTCTCCTTCCCACTCCCCCTTCCTTCCATTCTCCCTTTCGCTCCCTCTACCTTTCGTTCTCCCTTCCACCCTTACCACCCACCTCCATTATTTCCTCTTCTTCTCCCTCAATCCACTCTCATTTCTGCTCCTTCACCACCTTCCCTTTTGCCCTCTCATTTCTCATTTTTTTTTTCTCACATACAACTCCTCTCTTTTTCTCATTCTTTTTTTTTTTCTTCATATACAACTTCACATACTATTTCAATATACTCCCTTAATTATAATGAATATATGTAGATACTTCCTTAAGTCAAATAGAGACTCTCTAAATACAAAATATGTACTCTCTTATAATATAATATTGAACGGCACTCCCTTACAAACATAAAAAATACTCTTTTGAGACAAATAAATACTCCCTTAAGACAAATAAATTCTCTTCTATGATATATATAGTTGCATACAATCCAATTAAAATACCCCTTAATATAAATAAATTCTCCCTTAAACTAATTAACTTTTTTAACTTATAAGTTACTCCCTTATGACGATTAGTAACTCACATAAATAACTACTCATTGAATTCTTCTTAGAAACAAATTTTTGCATATATATTTTATTTTTTAACTATATTTTTTAGATTTTATAAAATTCTTAATCTAAAACATTATGGACCTCTATTTATAGTGATTTTGTAAATGGAGGGATCTCTACAGTATCTATTTCTTGTACCATGGGATAATAAGTTATTTATTTAATTCTCTCAAGAATAGACCATAAAAAAAAAAAAAAAATCCAAGTATATGTCGATTTGTTCTCTTTACATATCGACTGTTGTGAAAATAGAGGATTCTATAAAGTACTTGTTTTAAAACAGTCACGTTGGTGCTCGAAACAATTAATATAACATTGGAATAATGCAGAATTAATAAGCAAAAACAAAAAAACTCACTGTGAAAAGAAAATTGTATCCTAGCTCAAGAATGCGTCGCTGAAGCTTGACCTTGCTCCAAACCAAATCGATATAGTCACTGCTCATGAACACCTTCTCGGAGGTAAAATTCTTCCCATCCACCGTCAAAGGGTAGCAATGCGGGTGCGCTGCTGTGCAATGGTTCAGTGCGTTAGGGTCGAGTGTTACCACAATCAGATTGTTCAAGAGATGCTCTATTCCTTCACCAATGCGAAAACCCTCAAGAAAGATGTCGAGAAGAGAGTTCGGCATGGCCCATGCCTCATTTACCGACGTGATTATCACCGTCTTGTCAATGGTGGCTACTCTTTTCAGTAAGGGGAGTAGGTCTGGAAATGGTTCCTGAGAATCAACTCAATCGATAAAATGTAAGTCTACTTTGTTTTTCTTTATATTGAACTTTCCAATTTTAAGGTTGTATTAAAAGAAATTATTTGACGGATTAAGTAAATTGTCCGCTTTAATTACATCAAATTCTGGCCAATTATAACGAGTTATATTTTATTGGAACCAGCGTCTGATTTAAAAATGAATGCTATATATATATGTATATATATATATATATATATATATATATATATATATATATATATATTAAGGCTATATGTTTGTTTGTTACAATCAAATTAATTTTATATCGGCAAACTTGTGGCAAAAAAGGAGATCGGAAGAGAGCTAGAGTGTAAAGGACAGTTAACAATGGAGGAAATGACTTTTTTTTTTTTTAGACAACTCTAGGTAGGGACTACCTAGTTTATGGAGGTAGGCCTGTCAACGAAACAGAAAAACACGTTATGCCGTTCCGTTAAAGTGAAACGGAACGGTAAACGGCAGCGAAATTCATTTCGTTTCATAAACGAAACGGCAAACGGTAAGGTGGCTGAAAAGGTTTTGTATATGCCGTTTATTGAAATCTGGTATTTTTGTATATGCCGTTTCGTTAAACGGTAAACGAAACGGCAAACGGAATGGCGAAATGTTCCGTTTCATTTTGTGGCACGGTAAACGGCAAGACCTGTTCCGTGCGATTTCTGCACGTCTGACAGGCCTATATGGAGGAAATGACTTCTTCATTATTCCTTTACAATAAATAATACAAAAATTATTATTAAATAGACTCTCAACATTATCTTAATTATCGTACAAAAACTGGCTTGACTGGGATGCGTACCAATCTTTTATTGGTCAAGGAACAACATGAGGCAATATTTTTTGTTAGTTTGTCGACGGCTTCTGTCGACCATTAAAAAAAAAAAAAAATCTATAGTATTAATTAAAAAAGCTGTGGCCGTTATTATTTGTGATAATCTAAGTAGTTCGTTCGTTTACACTAAAATCCGACCGTTCCTTATTTTATATATATTTTTTATAAATAAATTAAAAATAGTCGTAACAATTAAAAATAGTCGTACTAATTATTAATATTAGCATTTTTTTTGGACATAAAATTTAAGAAAATTTTGGTTTATGCCACTAGATAAGTTTGAAATTCGAGATATGCCATCACAAAATAACTAATTAGTTTTATGCCACTACAAAATATTAAAATTTATTTTATACCATCAATAAATTAAAATGACTATATTACCCTTTTGAATTTGCATACATATGTGCTTTTGAATTATGAATTATATACAAATTAAATCCATCAGACCCAAATTGGAGATGATTCAATCAAATTCAATCACACAAATGATTAAAGATTATATTATATCAAAACGCACAAGTAATCAATGGAATATTATAGTCTCAAAGTAGTAGATCCCATCAAATTCGGCAAGAAAATCTGCCTGCATGGATTAAAAAACACAAAGCCTTAGATTTAAATTCGTTTTTTTTTTTTTTTTTAAAAAAAATGTTACGCCCGTAGGCTTGATTTAAATTCGTTTTTGATTGTTACCCTCAGGCATTTCGGGCTTCTCCTTCTTCATTTCTTTTATTAGACTTTTTCGATTGAACTTTCGCATCTCTCTCCTTCGAGCTTCGTCAAAATCTGATTTGGAAGGATCAAGATTTAATCACGATCCTTAGATATCCAGCGCATGAGCATCGCCCATCCAGTGCATAAGAATTATCTTCCAGGAGCGAAGAGGCGAAGGAAATTCATTTCTTTAAATGAAAAGAATATTATTGAAAAAAATCTGACATCAAATAATGGCATAAATCCAATTTATACAGTTTTATAGTGTCATATCTCGTAATAGTCATTTGTGATGGCATATTTGAAATTGAAGTGTTTTGTAATGGCATATAACAAATTTTTTCTAAAATTTATATCAAGTTTATATAGTGACTTTTTATGGAATAAATTACTAATTTTGAACCTACAAATTTGTGTCTATAAATTTTGACAAGTTTTTTAGACAGATTTTTTATATTTTACATTGGAAATTTTGACAAGTTTGACAAAATATATTAAATTATTCTTCAATCTAAAAAATATAGCGAAGCTACGAGTCTACGACTGCTATGTCTAATAGTTGTAATAATATAGTGAAGCTACGACTGCTATGTCCAGTAGTAATATTACCGCAACGCAATAATATTTTGGATGAACATATAGAAAATAATATTTTGGATGTCGGAAAGGGGACAAAATAATGACAAGGAAATTTCCTCTTTCTAGTAAATACTATATTCGAAGCAAAACTGTACTAAAAAATTGACTTAGGAGGTATAACAAATTGTTAAGATAATTACATGGGAAAAAAATAATGAGTCGGTATTCTTCGCACAAAACAAGACAAATTAAAGTGGACTAGGAAAAAGTCAAGCTGTGGAACAGCAAATTTTATTGTTAACAAGGCATGGATATAGAGGTCAACGAGAAAACTTAAAATAATTCACGTTTAGTTGCTTTGTTAATTATGAAAATTTTATTCACCGTCTTTCTTAATCAGCTTTAACTGAAGTGCAATGAGGCAATTAATTCACGTTTAGATGCATTTTTGGGCCAAAAATCTCTTTTCAAAATGGTCAATTAATAATAGATCTACAGATAACTTTAAACATCAAACTGAAAAAAATTTGCAATGGAATCTCTTTACTTGTATCTGTGAGGAGAAAAAAATTTCTGGAGCATGTTAATTAAGATAAAGATTTGATGGGATTGATTAACTTTTTTTTTTTTTTTTGTGACATGAGTGATTGATTAACTTTGTGCCAAGGAACAGTAATGTAATATTACCCAAGTCAGGCCTAATTAATATGAAGTAAATGACTCCGTATTGCAGGTACAAATTAAATTATGAATGCTTCATAACTGAATTCTGTTTGTCCTTGTTTTCTGACAAAATTGAATTCTAAATACATTCAGTTAATGAAATATTGCTAAAATTTATATATGTAATAAGAAAGACTTTTAACTTTCCAAACAATTCTATACTGGAGGGCTCATAAAAAGGTTATACTGACTTGCAAAATGCCCAACAAAATATAAAGTTTAACAAATAATATGTAAATTAAGAACTTTAATTAAGGACTAAATAGAACTTTCTAAATCTTCTAATCCTAATTAAAAAAAGAAAGCTTTTAATATCGAATCATCTTAAAAATTAGTCATGTAAAAAGCAGAGCATACCTCCTCAACTGGAGTAGCATTTTGCACCGTTGTTTGATTAACCACCTCTTCTCTTGATATTAAGTGATCATCAAATGAAGCAACCTCCTTTTTCTCACAAGCAATATGAGTACTATTAACCTGAGTTGCATTAATCAATGAAAATGCCTCAAGAGATCTCGCATGACCACCAACGATTATTTTAGAACGATAACATGTGAGGCAAACAAGCGTAGCAGCTACACCGAGAAGGAAGGGAGTTGCATGTTGAAGCATGCCTACACTTTTACCCATCTTGAGAGAAAGAGATAGCAGAGAGGTAGGAGAAATAGCGGTTCACAAACGCGCTCAAAGATTCAACTTATAAACATCATACGCTTTTATAATAACGACTCGCTGAAACATTCAACTTAAAAAGCGTACACCACTTGGTTATGTTTCAAGGAGTATATGAAGTCGTCCCGAGGGTACGAACATAAATGGCCCATTCAATAAAGTGTCGTAAAAAAATAACGAGTCTTGTAAAATGATATATTATATGGGAATACCGGCCCATTAATACTGTTCATTGTCATGGGTCCATTAATTGTTGTTTATTTACAAGGGTACTACATTGGGTCCATTAATTGTTTATTTGCAAGCTCTTACGGTTGTATTATATTATACGCATGATCAAATTTTGATTCTTACATGCGTTCCCATGTGTTTTATTTGCAAGCGCTTATAGTCGTATTTATACGTATGATTCAATTTTCATTCTTATATGCAGGCTGTTGTTTTTTATTTGCAAGCGTAATTCATGGTGTAGACGTTGGGTTACCATTGCTTATGTGTACGTATGATAAAATTTTCTTTCTTACATGTGGGGCAATTCTTGTTTATTTACAAGCTTATGTTATTGGTGGCAAACAAGGACATATTACGCATGATTAAGTTTAAATTTCTTACATGCGGGTTCATTATTATTTAATACATCATAATGAAATAAAAGTATTAATACAGCAGAACACGATCCATGTATCTCAAGATCAACAACGCTATGTCCCAACTTACATACCCATTACATTACTATTTGTCTACCCTTCATTACATAATTAAATGTACATCATGCACATTGTCACATATATACCCAAAATATATATATTCACAGCAAATTGTCTAACCTTATAATTATCCAGCAATATCTGATGTATGTGCTCCTATTTTTGTCACCGGAGCAGTAGCCCCAATTGCTTATAGCAGTCTTGTAAAAGCTAGTTTTGTACCATTGTCTGCTTGTTTGAGGAGATCTTGCAGACCAATGGTATAGAGGCCGGCTGCTGAACTTGTTGTGTAGATACAAACAAAGACCATACTCTCATTAATTATTCATTATGGAGTTGCAATTGGAGTTATTTCTTAGAAGTAAATATTTTAATGACTTAATTTAGTTTATGTTATTGATGTTGTTAGATCATTTGTTTCTTGAGTTATTGTTATTGACATATCATTCATGTTGAGGATCTGAATTGTAGATTTCTATGGATCATTCATTAGAATGACAATAATTTCTCAAAAAATATCTATAATCTTGACAATTAACAAAGAACATTAATTGTTATGAAAATGATTAGTATGCAAGTTAAGTGATAATTAAATTCTACAAATCATGGGTAAAGAGTTATCAACTTAATTGCATATGTGTATGTTGGCTGAACATAACACATGATTTGACCCAATAAAATAAATATATGGATTGTGCTATTTGTCATTATTTATTTCATTTGAGTTTGATTCTAAATTTGAGATGGTTCAACTTTTCGACATGAGGAATGGTTCGATAAATATTGTCTGACGTTGATTCTTGATAAGGGTTACAATACAGACTCCATTTAAGTTCACATGAATTGTGCGCATAAAAGTGGTTTATCAAGAAAATCATGTCCCTCATTAGTAGAACTAACGAGTGATGATATCTATTGGGCCCCTTGGTGAAGTTGAATTGTTTGCTAGCAACTTTATATAATCAACTTTAGATCACGAAATGTGTAATCTGCAAGGTGACACATATATATTTTGGATTACACAGTCATATCATGTGACACATTTTTATCGTGAATTACACAGTGATATCATGTGACACATTTCTATCTTGGATTACACAGTGATATTGTAGCATAGTATTTATCTATGTTAATTGAGAATCACAATGTGTTACTAGATACCATTTGTGATTATTGGAAATAAACGGTAATTTTTTTCTATGGCCAACATAACATAAACGGTAATTTATTTCCATGCCCTCCGGTGTTTATTAGATATGATTTGAGGGTTTTATCCGATTTTGAATATTAGAGGGATTTATTTCCAGATTATAAATATTTGAGGGGTTATATCCGATTTTTCCAAAAAAGACTAAATTCGACATCACTTAATAAAAGGAAACTATTATCAATAAAAGAATGAATAGGCATCATAGTGTAACTTACAAACAAGCAAACCTAAGATTTAATTAAATATTCTGTTTCTCAGAACTGATTTTTTTTTTATATTTTAATTTGTTTTAGTGGTTCAATTTGTAAACTAACAATCGGTACCGGTGAATGTGGTCCAATTGTAAGTTTGCACTATGTCATGCAACAAAACATGAAGGGTAAGTGTGTTTTTTACAGTCTTACATGAAAATTTTATTTATCTGTTGAGCTAGTACCGAATTATGAAAAGATTTTGTTGTAGAAGTACAATCTAATTATTGGCGGAAATGTGAGTGGTGCTTGCTTATAGGATATCAAATATCTAACATGTTTCAAACAATCCATTGTTCTACTAAGTATGATACTCATCTAATTTTTTTTTTAAAGTATATATGGCCCTCATCGAAAATAAAAATTTTCTTCTAAAGAAAATTGTTACTAGAGGTGTATATCGAGCTTCGCTCGATGTAGATATCTATAATAAAAATATTTTTATTATGTTTCTATAGTTTAACTATGTTCATTTTTAGATATATGGTTAAAATATATTTATCTTTAGAAATATAGTTTAGTTACTGTAGGTAATTTGATTTGATTAAATTTAAAGAGTTTGATCAATTTAAAGAAAAAATATATGTGTGTAAATATAGTTATAGTTATCTGAAATTGTATGATTAATAAGATTTATATTATGTTGATATTATTCATGAAATGTAATATGTTTATAAATGACTTAAATAAAAAAAATATATATATTGTAAAAGATTTGATGTTTTTTTTTCTACTTTCAATTGAATGAATTTAATTTATATTTTGTAAACCGAAATTAAGAATGGTGATGAAGAGACATTAAGGTGGAGAGGGACTCTAAGCAACACAAAAGAGATTGAGACATGATAAAAATCAAAATATGAAGGGGTCGCAAAAATCAGAAACAAAATAATGTGTTATAAAATTATTATCTGATGTTGAACCGAGTCAGTTTTATGAGTAATAACACCTGATACACAATTAGTTACAAAGTATTATATTATAGAAATCAGAAAATACTATTACACAACTATTTTACAATGCTTGGAGTGTCGGATGATATTTAACTAAAGGATATCGACACCCACATATTTTTATTTATAATATTGATGACGGAAGAATTTAGAATTTAGCTATGATATTGGAGCAAATTAATTCAAAATATATTTTGAGTTGGGATGACAATTAGATCTAATAACTCAACCGTTCGACTAAACATTAATTGGGCAACGAATAATTATAAAATGACAGATCAGATCAGGTCAGGCCAGGCCAGATCTATAGATAAAGCATGCGATATGCTTGTTCTCGAGGTTAAGCTAGCATGCTAGCTGCTTCATGCCTATTACTAATGAAATTGCATATAAATAATTACAATGGGTTGTGAAGGCGTTTCTGAAGCATGTTAGTTCCTACAGATGTTAAATCCCTTGTCTAATTTATATTTCCCTGCCACGATAGCTTACCTCCATCGGTTTCTGTGTCTATTTGTATTATCTTATACCTCCATCTGTTTCTGTGTCTATTTGTATTATCACCTCTCACAAACATCCATTAATCAAGATATGTCTCAACTGCTGCTTATTTTGGGTCGCCGACATAAAAATCAGTTGACATGATCAGGTCTGCTGTTTGTTAGAGATGTGCAAAGGGGTTGTGAAACCACTAAACCAGACGATGTCAACATCCTGTTATTGTGAGTTTCATTTTTTACTAAAAGTTGATGCTTAAAGTTAATTCACTGTAAGAAATATAGCCATCTTATATATAATTATGCTCATCTTTTAAACAATAAAAATTGACAAAAATGTAATGTAAATATGTGTATTTATATTCTCCAATGAAGTTATGAACTTATAAATTGCTATAACAAAAGAAAAAAGAAGCCAAGAGTTGGTCCAAATGAAATTCACATTGAGGGGGGTTTTTTGGTAGCACACATGCAACTCCTAGCCACTTTATATGTTCAATTAAATCTAAGTCTAATTACAAAAGATTGATGGGTGAAACACCAAATTAACGTGAAAATTTTCTTTCTGTTAATTATAAATCTGGACCAAGCACATTAACTTTTTTAGAAACTATGTTATATGACCAAAACAGTAAAAATAAGCTTGATTCTTAAACACATGGTGTCGTTTGGGATGGTTAGGAATAGGGTAGGAATAGCATAAATTTAGGGAAAAACACTATTCACAGGAATTGGAGGAATTGGCTATTCCGGGAATTAGAAATGTTGTTTGGATGGTGAGTTTAGGAATAGCGTTGGGAAGTGTGAAAAAGTAGAGAGAAAAGTGTTGCTGGGAAGAGTGTTATTGAAAATTGTGTTAGGAATGAAATTGGCTATTCCAAAATCGTTTGGATGAAAAATTCAGGAATTGGCTATTCCTAGGAATTGGCCTATTCCACTCATCCCAAACGAGCCCATACTGTGAAAAGGAAGTTGTATCCTAGCTCTAGGATACTCTGATGGAACCGATTCCTCCTTCACATCATCTCAAGGTAATCTCCTTTCATGTACAACTGCTCGGAAGCGAAGTTCAGACCGTCCACAGCAAATAACAGTGTGGATGCCGGGACTTGCATTTTTCAAATGCCTTTTGATCCATTGCGACAATAACCAGGTAGTTCAAAAATGCAAGATCTGGTTCTGGTCACCATGGTGAAAACTCTTGAAAAAGAGGTCGAGGAGAGAGCCTGGTGCTGTCCATGCATCATATATTGCAGTCATTCTAATGGTTTTATCAGGTGGTGATACTTGTTTAAGCCGATCAGAGATATCTTCTGCCTGTGCTTAGACAGCTTTGTTGTCAAAAACAAAAAGTTTTTGACTAAAATGTTCGGAAGTTTTCTACAGTTCAATATTTTTTAATGTTTTTTTATTTTATTTTATTTTATTATTATTTTTTTTTGTCTTTTTTTGTTAGCAAGGACAAATTCTGGCTATCTTCAGGATTTCAGGTCTGTTGGAATAAGCTAGTAATGTCAGAATATCGACATACCTTATTTGTTGTATCGGTATATCGACACAACAGATGCGTTTTTGTTAAGAACTAGATTTTTGTAATATCTTATGTTTCCTTATTACTTAGAGATTTAGTTTTTATTTGTAACTGTGTTTTTATTTCTTGTTGATGAGGCAATTGGAAAATTAGAAACCAATTGTTATTTTAGTAAAGATTGTATTAGGATATTATTTATTTACTACTATGTATTAGTTGTAAGAATAATATAATAGTAATGAGAAAAACAGAAAATGGTGTAGCAAGATTTACACACCACAAAAAAACGTTCTCCTCTGTTGTTTCAATTTTCATTTGTGCTTGTTGTTACTCGATTCTGGTTGAGGTTTTTCCAACAATTGGTATCAGAGCGCAGTGTTATGAGAGGCGACGACGAGACAAAGAAGACTCCACCACCGAAAGTACTGGTGAGAGGAGGTGGTGTGCCGATCGAGTATCCCATGTTAAACCATGAATTATAGTCTGTGGGCTATTAGGATGAAGATCATCATGCAATCCCTGTGTGTATGGGAAGCAATAGATGGTAGTACATCGGTCGATGTAGAGAAGGTTCATGGTACCATGGCTGCGATTTTCCAAGCTGTGCCAGATGAAGTGAATATGGCAATTGCTGAAAAGGAACCAACAAAGAAGGCATGGGAGGTAATCAAGAAGAAGAAGGAACGGAAAGCACTCGTTCCACTTTTGTTAAGGAAGAGAAATCAGCAAAGGAGAAGAAGAAGGAACAGAAAGAACTCGTTTCGCTTTCGAGAAGGGAGAGAAATCAGTGAAGGAGAAGAAGAAGGGACAGAAAGCACTCGTTCCTCCTTCGAAAAGAAAGAGAAATCAACGAAAGAGAAGATGGTGAATCAGAAAGACTTCGTCTCCAAGCAGGTGGAGAAGCTGCGAGTCGAGTTGCGCAAAGTCCAGGAAGAAAACTCACGACTTGATGCGAAGGTTCTGTTGCACGAGGTTCTTGCCGAGCAAAGCACTATTGCTGAAGTGGCAATTTCTAGTACCGGTGGGATTTTGATGTCAGGTGTGGTGGACGCATGCCTCAATGAAGAACGAGAGAGGATGGATGAGATGTGCTCTGTACCGCAATCTATCGGGCCCTTAGAGGAAGTACTGTTGCAGGGGTAGTGCAGTTTTCATGTGTCTGATGCAGATGCTATATCGCAAGGGAAGAAGCGATACCTTTCTGGGTTGGACTGTTCTGATGTGGTGTCCAAGGTGGCAGCAGTAAGTGCATGAAACAATTATGAAATAGGCAACATGATTGCTGAAGCCATGAGCAAAGTCGACAGGAAGGGTGTTGTGACACTTGAAGGTCAAGAGGCATTTGCAAGGAAGAGTCTTCGAGAATGCGGCATGGCAGAGTGTGATCCAACTCAAGCTCCGATATTAGGAAGACTAAAGTTTTTTGGAGATGAGAGAAAGGATTGGGTTACGCACAGTGAAAGATGACATTACTAGCTTAGGGGAGTGATTGTTGGAATAAGCTAGTGATGTCAGAATATCGACATACCTTATTTATTGTATCGGTATACCGACACAACAGATGCGTTTTTGTTAAGAACTAGATTTTGGTAATATCTTATGTTTCCTTATTACTTAGAGATTTATTTTTATTTGTAGCTGTGTTTTTATTTCTTGTTGATGAGGCAATTGGAAAATTAGAAACCAATTGTTATTTCAGTAAAGATTGTATTAGGATATTATTTATTTACTACCATGTATTAGTTATAAGAATAATATAATAGTAATGAGAAAAACAGAAAATGATGTAGCAAGATTTACACACCACAAAAAAATATTCTCCTCTTGTTGTTTCAATTTTCATTTGTGCTTGTTGTTACTCGATTCTGGTTGAGGTTTTTCCAACAAGGTCAAGGGTACTGATGGTCTCTGAAGTTCCCTACTTGAGAGACTACTTTGTCTAACTAAATAATTTAGAGGGCCATTTTAGAATGTCTTCACTTTGTGTTGATCACAATTGATAGAGACAAACAGATTCCTCTTAGTGTACTTTTAAGCATGTACTTACAAATTTGAAATTTCTAAGCATACCTACCTGGACGAGTATCTTTTTTCAACCAATCTCCTTTAAGCTTAGATATAATTTTGAAGAAGCCCAAAATAATAAATCAAAATATGCTATGTTGTTGATTTAAAATAATTCAGAGGAAATTTGTTACACCCACCTTTTCCGCTTGAAGCAATTTTACATTCTAGAAAAAACTTATAAAACTTTTACCAATCGTAAGAAGAAAGAGAGCATTTTCAAATCTACAAAAGGAAGAAGCAAAGATAATAAATTATTTACCTAATCATGAGCAGTTACAGTCTCAATTATCTTCTTACTATCAATTCTTTTTCTCTGTTTTCAAACCCTCTGTTGTTCTGTTATTCCTTGATCTTCTTCTGTGAACAATTTTCTCTATTCTGTGAACAATGTCGCCATTGATGCCATCACTAAACCTCTCCTCCTTAGTTCTCTCAAGCTGAGTAGAGGCTACTTTCCTAGCTGCTTCTCTCAAGCTCTCCTCTTGCTTTCTCGCACCTTCTGACAGGTCTGATGACGTGTACAACACTAGAAACACAAGCACAAGTGATGCTCCTAGAAGAAAAGTGCTTGAGCGCAGGGTCCTTCAGGTTTTGTGTGTGACAGAGTCAGAGAGAGAGAGGGTTCTTACTTCTATTATATTTTAATTAATTCTATTTAGATCTTCTTCCTCTATAATTGTACTAAATAAATTCCGCGAGTAAGTAGCTTTCGATGCAAGCAAATGTTTGCTTCTAATTATTGTTTTTAAGTACTGTTGAAAATGTCTAGCGCTGTTAGTGCAGCTGGCTAAGACACTTGCTTGGCTCCATGGAGACCAGGGTTAGTGGGCCTACGGGCAATTATATATAAAAAAAAGTACCGTTGAAAATAAGGAAGATAATAAAAAAGATTAGAGAAAATATTAGAGAGACAAATGGCCTCGAAGGTATCTCATCACTGGCCCGTTTAGAAAGAAAAGCCTCCAGTCGGTGTTTTCTTTTATTTTACTAAGAGAAATGGATTCAACTCTTGCCGAGAGTGAAAGACGGTCAAATTTTCTATATGACTCAAAAATATCTCTTTAAACAAAAGACCAATTTTAAACAAGAATAATAATAATAAATTAATTATATACAATGAGTTAAGTTGAATAATGAATTAATGACATGCAAATTTTACAAAGGTCATATGATTTTGACTTTTTGAGTACTCTTGACTTATGCTCCGATTATACAAGTATACGAAAAGACTAATTAACTGTGTACAGAAACCAAATTTCGTCACACACCAATTAAAGATATATATATAACACGTAATTAGATATTTAGATAAAGTTTTTTTCAGTTTGTTAAACAGAAATTATCATCGAATTCGGAGTTGTAGCCTTTGTGCTTATATGGGCTTCGTAAAAGCCCTAATATTTTCTTCGTTTTTTTGCTATTTTGTAGGTTTTGTCAAGTCAAAATGGCCCATGGTTCGGCCTACTAGCACTGTTCACAACTCCAGAAGATCCAACTTAAGAATCTATAATCTATGTCATTTTTTCTTAAGAAAGATGCATCGAAGTAGTGGGAGTCAGGGATTAAATACATAACATACTAATGCATTTTTCCCCCCCTTCACTCCTTCAGGAAACAAATGCAAATGTGTTTATTATGCTGGGGCACATTATATAGTCCCACCTCGGTTCGGGAAAAAAGAAACAAAAAAAAAAATCGTGTTCACAAAAAAGGGCTTCGGCATCACTCAATGAAAGAAAAAAAATTAAAAAATGATTCATAATCCTAGTGGCAACTTACTAGCTAAATATATATAACATTTTAATAAACCAAACTAAATTTATATATTTATGAAACATCAACGAGAATTAATTGAAACTTGATCGACTTCAATTAATGCTACAATTTTTAAACTTAAGTATAATCTTTAACTCAGTGCATGCATAGGCCCTGAACTCTCCATGTAAACCACCCTTTCTTCCTCTCTTCTATCGGCAAAGCCGTGTAAAACTTCCAATCTTCAATTACTTTTCTCAGGTCATGAAGCTTGGCTTGCAAGCCGATACAGCAATTTGCATGCATCGTGCAGATCTTGTTCAGATCATTTCCGTGATTGCAAAACCCACCGCAATATGCTGTGTCGATGTATTGAATTTTTACTTTGAGCTGTTCAACCAGGTCTGCCTTTATTAAGTTGAATATATGCTGCTCATGATTAGGCGGGTTTCTGTCCCGGGCATCAAGCCAGTAATTCATCATTTCAATCGCCTTTTGTGTTGGTTTTACATAGATGAAACCTGTATTCGGAAAATTGTTGATGTTATCAGGATCACCGAAGAACACATCGGAGGATGTGGTTAAGTCTGCATAGACCGTGATGTGCCTGAATGGATTTCTTAACCAAAGAATGTCAACATCCTGCAGACGACAAAGCTTATAATTAATGCCAGAAAATTTGTATTTTTTTTAATTCGACTTTTAATACGATTAGGATTTAGATTAATTGTACTTCCAGTATCTCTCAGGGATTCCTTGATGAAATTAAGGATATGGTAAAAAGATCATAAAAATAATGCTCAGGAATAATTATAGGTGCTATATAGATTTGAGCCTGTTTGTTATAATGACGTCATGTTGTACCAAAATATTATCAAATTAGTTGTACTTTCTGGATCTCTTTGGTTTTCTTTGAAGATATTAAGGAAATAGACAACAAGTTGTAATGCAAAGCGAAGAGTAATTTAATATAATTCAAATGTAAATTAGAGTTTATTTGCTACATATAGTGATGTCATGTTCTGCATGTGCATTGGTATTGTTGTAGAGATCTCTAAACAGCTATATTTTGTATACCATGAGGCTACCGAGTTATTTATTTTAATTAATTATTTAAAGAATAGGCCTTGGTTAATCTGTGTAAATTTATCTAAGATAATTGCACAACTTTTTTATATTATATATTGATTGTTGTGGGAAAAAAAACAGAGGATGCTTGAAGCAAAAATTGTTTTCTTTGTACGTATAAAAACAATTAATAAATATATTATTAAGAAAAAAAAAAAGAAACTCACTGTGAAAAGAAAATTGTACCCTAGCTCAAGAATGCGTTTCTGAAGCTTGACCTTGATCCAAACCAAATTGATATAGTCGTTGCTCATAAATACCTTCTCAGAGGTAAAATTCATCCCGTCCACCGTCAAAAGGTAGCAATGTGGGTGCACTGCTGAGCAATGGTTCAATGCATTCAGATCGAGTGTTACCACGATCACGTGGTTCAAGAGATGCTCTATTCCTTCGCCAATGCGAAAACCCTCGAGGAAGATGTCGAGAAGAGAGTTCGGCTTGGCCCATGCCTCATTTACCGATGTAATTATCACTGTCTTGTCGTCGGTGGCTACTCTTTTTAGTAAGGGGAGCAGGTCAGGAAAACTTTCCTGAGAATTGAAACAATTGATAAAATTTTAGGCAGTTTTAGGTTAATTTAAACGGTCTATTTTATATTGAATTGTCCGCTTTGTATCCAATTTCTGGCTGACTATGAAAGCAAGGAGTTTGATGCTATTGGAACCATCTGATTTCAAAATGAATGTTTTTTTGAAGGTCGATTTCAAAACGAATGTTATATGTTCGTTCGTTTATTACAATCAAATGAATTTTAAATAGGGGAACTTGTAGGGAAATTAAAAAGGACATGATTAGACAGATTGGAGAGTTAAGGACAGTTGCAGGGTATGCTAGAATTGGCTGCCTGAAGGGAATAAAAGAAACTGAGGACAAGAATATTATTCTTATGTAAATGTGTCAAGTAATTAATTGATTGAAGATATGCAGATAATTTTATTAAATATCAAACTGAGACAATTCTGTATTAAAATACTTGTTATTTGTACCTGTGTTGGGGATACAAATTTTCTGGAGCATGTTAATTAAGAAAAACATTTGTAATAATTACCCTTGTGGAGAGGAACAGTAATAGAATAGTTTATCCTTGTATTCTGGCAATATTGAGTTTTAATTCCATCTTGTTTATGAAGTATTTCTAAATTGGAACTTCCAATTAATAACAATAAAACTTATTATCTCTAAATACTATTATACACAGAAGAGCTCAAAAAAATGGTTATATATACTAACTTGCAAAATGCCCAACAAAATAATGTTTAAATGAAAATTAGTCTTAAAAATATAATTGAGAACTTCAAAGACTTAATCTTAAAATAATATAATAATAATAATAACCTGAAGGACAAATAAAAATTGTAGAAAAATCGTACCCTAAGGAAAACCCAAAGGATCGATATCAAATGCTTGTATATAAGAGAGTACGTAATGCAAAATGAAGCGCATACCTCCTCAATTGGAGTAGCAATTGGCACCATGGTTTGATTCACATCTTCTGCTGATGTCAAGAGATCATCAAATGAAGCAACCTCTGTTTCCTTACTAACACTGTTAGCTTGAGTTGCATATTTCTCATAACCGCTATACACTATATTAGACCGATAAATTGTTATGCAGACAAACGCAGCAGCTGCAGCGAGAAGGAAGCGAGTTCCAGGTTGAAGCATGTTTACACTATCACGCATCTTAATTAAGAGAAAGAGACGATAGAGATATCGATGTAGAGGTTCTCTAACGTACTCAAATATATATGCAAAACATATGTATGGATATATACATGGACATTTATATTACGTGAAACATTCAAGTCTTACAGCATATTGATTTGCAAAAACATACAGCGTAATTGCGTATTTGAAATTTATTTTTAAGAAAAAGTCTACTCCCATGTACCCATTCGTACGTACGTATCTAATGGTGCAAGGCTGAAATAAAATCAGTATAATTTTTTTCTTTTTATTATTATTATTTTTTTGTAGGGAGTATCTACGACCTGTCGCTTTTGCTTCTGTGAGATGAGGTTGGAATGCATTCACACACCCACAGAAAAACAGGATTACCCGAGTACTCTCACAAAAAGCCCCAATATCAGTACATAATATATAATTAGCCCATTAGAACAATTTATATCCAAGGGAAAAGTGTTATTTAATTATTTTTAATACAAGTTCATAGAATTAATTACTTTGTCACCTAGTCTACGGACTAGTGCCATTGATATATCTTCTGGGATGAGTATTCTTTTCCCCCAAACTTCTACAAATTCTAAATTGGGCTTAGAATTTTTACCCACTTCTTAAGGAAACGAATGCAAATGTGTATATTATGCTGGGGCACGTACAGTAAATAGTTCCACCTCGGTTTAAATAAAAGATAATTAACTTGCGTTCAGGAAAAGTTCGGAATCGCTAAAAAAAAAATTATAATCAACAAAAAAGAATTAATCATTCTATGATAACTTACAAGCTAATAAAAAAAAAAGTTTAACAAACCAAACTCCATGTACATACAAAATAATAACGTAATTAGTTGAAAGACTAAATACTTTATTTTCAGACTAAAATATAATCCATAACTCAGTGCATGCACATCCCCGGAACACTCCATGTGAACCATATTCCTTTCCTCTTCTATTGGCAGCGCCATGTAAAACTTCCAATCTTCAATTATTTTTCTCAGATCATGAAGCTTGGCTCGCAACCCACCACAACAGTTTGCATGCATAGTGCAGATCTTGTTCAGATCATTCCCGTGATTGCAAAATCCACCACAATATGATGTGTCGATGTATTGGATCTTCACTCTGAGCTTGTTGGCTAGGTCGGCCTTAATGAAGTTAAAGATATTCTGCTCATGATCAGGCGAGTATCTGCTGCGAGCATCAAGCCAGTAATTCATCATTTCAATTGTCTTTTCTGTCGATTTTACAAAGATGAAACCTGTGTTGGGAAAATTCTGGATGTAATCTGGATCGCCCAAGAACTTGTCGGAGGATGTGGTCAAGTCTGCATAGACTGTGATGTGCTTGAATGGATTTCTCATCCATAGAATGTCAACATCCTACAATTGAGAAAGCTTATTAATTATTACAAAAGAGCTCGGATTAATACATTTGGAATTTAGATTAAGTGTACTGATGGCCGAATGACATATGGGCCTTGGGCCTTGTATCTTTAAATTTTTTTTTTTGCACCGTCTTTTCTAGGTTATTTATTTCCTATTAAGTAATTACCTAATATTGATTATTGCTTGTACGAATTATAAAACAACGGCGGCAAAGAAAAATAAACAGAACTTGATTTTGATATTCGGCCTTAGCCAATTTTATAAAAAAATTGAGAATCTGTATGATCCTCAATCAAAATCTCTCTTGTTCGTGTTATTTCCTTCAATCTTTCTCTATCGTTCGTGCATCATTTGGTACCAGAGCCCAGGATGACGGATGTGAATCGTGGTCGTGGTAGAGGTCGTGGCCGAGGAGGTCGAGGTCGTGGAGTCGATCTTGAAGAAGAAGAGCCGCGCCGCCGAGACCAGCGAGATCTAGAGATTGCTGCGATGGGGAGATGGATCCGAGAGTTAGAGCGCCAACTCGCAGAGGCAAGGATGGGCTCTATGAACGGAGAAGAAGGAGAGGAGTCAGAGACCCTCGACTCTTCTGAAGCAGGCGACGAAGAGGAGTATTACAACCCGTGGGGAACTCCAAATCGGGGACTAAACCAGAGATTTCGGCCAGAGCCTGACCAGTCCTTTCAAAATCTTGGGGTGAAGATTGATATTCCAGAGTTTGAAGGTAAATCTCATCCTGATGATTTTATTGATTGGATGCATACCGTCGAGCGGATTTTTGATGTAAAGAACCTGACTAACGATCAGAAAGTGAAGTTAGTAGCCATTAAATTGAAAAAACATGCCTCCATTTGGTGGGAACATGTGAAGAGTAGGCGTGTTAGAGAAGAAAAATCAAAGATTCAAACTTGGGGTAAGATGAAAAAGAAATTAATGGCCAAGTTTCTGCCCACCCAGTACAAACAGGAAGCTTTTATTGATTATCACAACCTAAAACAAAGAAGCCTGACAGTGGAGCAATACACTAATGAGTTTGATATGTTGCGGATGCAATGTGGTGTGGTGGAAGAAGATGAACAGATTGTTGCTCGGTATCTTACCGGGTTGAGAACAGAAATAGCTGATGTGGTGTACCTGCAATAATATTACACCTATGATGATGTATGTAAGTTGGCCTTGAAGGTCGAATCACAACAAAAGAGAAAAGCTAATGGTTATAGATTCTAGGGTCGTTCTTCAGGAATTGAGGCAGACAGCAGAGCACCTCTTTCAAAACCTAACTCGACACCAACCCAGATCCAGAATTCCAAAACTTACCCAGAGAAGGGGCAATCTAGTAGAGGAGGTGCCACAAACAGGTGATGTTATAAGTGTGAGGGTTTAGGACATCTTATTGCTGATTGTCCTAACAAGCAAATTGTCACACTGGTTGAAGAAGACGTGGACCCAGCATATAACGATTATGGGGATGATGATGAGAACCCTTTAGTTGAAGATGAGGAGATCACTTATGCTGACTCAGGTGAATCGCTGGTTGTTAAAAGAGCATTAAGTGTTAATGTTGATGAAGATGAATCATGGTTGCGACATAATATCTTTCATACAAAGTGTACCAGTGGAGGTAAGGTTTGTAATGTGATTATAGATGGGGGTAGTTGTGAAAATGTTGTGTCTAACACTATGGTTGAGAAGTTGGGTTTAAGCACTGAAGAGCATCCACAACCTTACAAGCTGTCTTGGTTCAAGAAGGGCAGTGAGGTGAAAGTGTCAAAGCAGTGCCTTGTGAAATTCTCAATAGGGAAGAAGTATACCGATGAGGTCTGGTGTGATGTGGTCCCTATGGATGCTTGTCATATTTTATTGGGGAGGCTATGGCAGTTTGATAGAAGAACAAAGCATGATGGATTCAAGAACACCTACACCTTTCAGAAAGATGGTGTAACCATTACCCTCGGCCCTTCAGATTTGCGAAAAGAGGCCAAGAGTCACTTACTGTCTCGGGTGGAATTTCAGAGAGAAGTAGATCAGAAGGTTGAGGTGTTTGCCTTGGTGGTGACAGAGGCTAATGATGATGGACAGGAGCTCCTTCCACAAGTCATGTCATTAGTGAAAGAGTTCGCTGATGTGGCACCAGCAGAATTGCCATCAGGATTGCCACCTATGAGAGATATCCAACACTGTATTGATCTTGTGCCTGGAGCTGTTATTCCTCATAAAGCTGCTTATCGCATGAGTCCAAAGGAGCATGAGGAGTTACAGAGGCAAGTGTGCGAGTTGTTGGAGAAGGGTTATGTGCAGGAGAGCATGAGCCCGTGTGCGGTGCCAGCCTTATTGGTGCCGAAGAAAGATGGTTCATGGAGAATGTGCATTGACAGTAGAGCTGTCAATAAGATCACCATCAAGTATCGTTTTCCAATTCCTCGATTTGATGATTTAATTGACCAATTGCATGGAGCAACGGTCTTTTCCAAGATTGATTTGCAGAGCGGGTATCATCAGATCCAGATCCGACCTGGAGACGAGTGGAAGACAACTTTTAAAACTCGAGATGGCCTTTATGAGTGGAAGGTGATGCCATTCGGGTTGTCCAATGCACCTAGCACATTCATGCGCTTGATGAATCAGGTTTTCCGTCCTTTCATTGGTCAATTTGTGGTTGTTTATTTTGATGACATTTTGGTGTAAAGTTCCTCTGAAGACCAGCATTTGCAACACTTGCGACAAGTATTTGAGATCTTGCGAGTGCAGAAGTTGTATACCAACACCAAGAAGTGTCACTTTTTCACTTGTGAGGTGACATTACTCGGGTACATAGTATCTAAGGAATGTATTCGAATGGATCCAACCAAGGTGGAAGCAATCACAGGATGGTTAACACCGACAAACCTCCATGATATCAGAAGTTTTCACGGTCTCGCCTCATTCTATCGGAGATTCATCCGTAACTTCAGCACTATCATTGCTCCTATCACTGATTGTATAAAAGGAGGCAAGTACACCTGGACAAAAGAAGCTGAGGCAGCATTTCAATTGCTGAAGAAAAAGGTAACTGAAGCACCTGTTCTAGTTTTGCCGAATTTTGAAGAGATTTTTTAGGTTCATTGTGATGCATCGGGTGTGGGTATTGGTGGTGTGTTGAGCCAGAAGGGTAGACCAGTGGCATTTTTTAGTGAGAAACTGAATGAGGTTAGGCTCAAGTACTCTACTTATGACAAAGAGTTTTATGCCATAGTAAGGAGTCTCGAGTATTGGCGCCACTACCTCATTTCGAAGGAGTTTGTTCTATACTCTGATCATGAAGCATTGAAGTACATCAATGGACAACACAAGCTGAAACCGAGGCATGCCAAATGGGTTGAGTTTTTGCAGGCCTTCAGTTTCTCTATTAAACACAAGGCTGGAGTGTTAAACACAGTAGCAGATGCACTGAGTCGGAGACATTCATTGATATCGACCATGCGGGTTCAAGTGACTGGATTTGATGCATTCAAGGAGTTATATGGAGATGATCCTGATTTTGCAGATATCTGGCAAAAATGCGAATTGGGTCCTTTTCAGCAGTTTATTCGACAAGAAGATTTTCTTTTCAGAGGTAACCGGTTGTGTGTTCCTAAGGGCTTGTGTGTTCCTAAGGGCTCCTTGAGGGAGGCGGTTATCACAGAAGGTCATGTTGGAGGACTTGCAGGGCATTTTGGAGTTGATAAAACACTGGCGTGGTTACAAGACCAATTCTATTGGCCTAGGATGGAGAGAGATGTGGCTCGATTTGTGGGAAGGTGCAGGACATGTCGACTGGCCAAGACAAGAGGAACCAATGCGGGCTTATATCAATCCATGCCTGTTCCAGTGGCTCCATGGGAAGATGTCAGTCTTGATTTTGTTCTCGGGCTACCCAGAACCCAGAGAAACAAGGATTCAATTATGGTTGTGGTGGACCGATTCTCCAAGATGGCGCACTTCATTGCCTGTAACAAAACTTTTGATGCTTGGCAGGTAGCATGTTTGTTCTTGCAGGAAATTGTCAGATTGCATGATGTGCCCAAGACCATCACCTCGGATCGAGATGTGAAGTTTGTGAGTCATTTTTGGCGCACTCTCTGGCGGAAGATGGGCACTCAACTGCAGTTTAGCTCATCTCATCACCCTCAAACTGATGGACAAACAGAGGTGGTCAACCGAAGTTTGGGAAATCTATTGAGGAGTCTAGTTGGTGACAATCCATGCCAATGGGATCTCACTTTGCCTCAAGCTGAATTTGCATACAACCGATCGCAAAGCCGGACCACAGGAAGAAGTCCCTTTGAGGTTGTGTATGGATTCAATCTAATAACACCTCTTGAGCTCACACCATTGCCTGTCCAACGTCAATTCAATGGTGATACAGAAGAACATGCTGAACAAATCAAGCAAGTGCACTCACAGGTTCGAGCTCAGATTGAGAAATCCAACAAGAAGTACAAAGAGCGAGCAGACAAGCATCGAAAGAAAGTGGTGTTTAAAGAGGGAGATCTAGTATGGATTCATCTGAGAAAGGCACGCTTTCCAACTAGCAGGTATGGCAAATTACAACCTCGAGCCGATGGCCTATTTCGAGTGCTTGAAAGGATCAATGACAATGCATACAAGGTGGACTTGACATGTGAATATAGGGTGTGTTTGGATTGGCACCGGATAGGAATAAGGAATAAGGAATTAGGCCGGATCTAGAATCCCGTGCCAATTCCTTATTCCCAATTCCAATTCCAACATTTTGTTGGTATAGGAATTGGGCCGGGAATAGGCCTCTATTCTTTATTCCCATGGTGTTTGGTTTGACACCGGAATAAGGAATAGGCCTCTATTCCTTATCCATGGTACATTTGGATTTCCTAAGAATAAGGAATTAGATTCCTTATTCCTTATTCAAGCCGTAACCAAACAAACCCATAATGTCTCAGGGACCTTTAACGTGGCAGATCTATCCCCATACATTACTGACAGTGAGAAAGAGACATCTGAAGTAGATGATGAAGTAGCAGATTCGAGGACGAATCTTTTTCTTAGGGGAGGAGAATGATGGCCGAATGACATATGGGCCTTGGGCCTTGTATCTTTAATTTTTTTTTTGCACCGTCTTTTCTAGGTTATTTATTTCCTATTAAGTAATTACCTAATATTGATTAATGCTTATACGAATGATAAAACAACGGCGGCAAAGAAAAATAAACAGAACTTGATTTTGATATTCGGCATTAGCCAATTTTATAAAAAAACTGAGAATCTGTGTGATCCTCAATCAAAATCTCTCTTGTTCGTGTTATTTCCTTCAATCTTTCTCTATCGTTCGTGCATTATGTACTTCACCCAGTATTTATAACGGCTTTCTTTCATGATTATAAATCACATATAGATTATAGCCTATTTGTAATATTAATGATGTACCTAAATTTTGTTAAATAAGATTTCCTTTAAATATCTTTTGTGCTTCTTAATTTGAAGAATTGAGGAATTGTAGAACAATAAATTCAAACATAAAGCTAAAGGGTTAACTAACTTTAAAATATTTGTAGGTAAGAGCATATTTGCTATAATGATATTGTCATGTTGTATCTACATATTAGCACGGTGGTAGAGATCTCTACACAAATAATTTCTTGTACCAAAGGTCTAACAAGTTATTTATCTATTCTCTCAAGAAGAGGCCATAACAAATCCAAGTGTTTATGTAAAAGATTATTGTACAACATTTGGTTTTTCTTTACATATTGACTGTTATGAAAAACAGAGGATTTTTAAAAGTGCTTGTTACTCCTGATAGTACCAAAACTGTAACGTCGGTGTTCAAAATAATTAATATAACATTGAAATAATTCAAAATTATTAAGCACATACAAAGAAACTCACTGTGAAAAGAAAATTGTATCCTAGCTCAAGAATTCGTCGTTGAAGCTTGACCTTGCTCCAAACCAAATCGATATAGTCATTGCTCATGAACACCTTCTCGGCGGTAAAATTCATTCCATCCACTGTCAAAAGGTAGCAATGTGGGTGCACCACCATGCAATGGTTCAATGCAATAGGGTCAAGCGTTACTACAATCAGATGGTCCAAAAGATACTCTATTCCTTCGCCAATGCGAAAACCCTCAAGAAAGATGTCGAAAAGAGAGTTCGGCTTGGCCCATGCCTCATTTACCGATGTGATTATCACCGTCTTGTCATTGGTGGCTACTCTTTTCAGTAAGGGGAGAAGGTCTGGAAAAGGTGCCTGAGAATTAACTCAATTGAAAAATATAAGTCTACCTTTTTTTTATATACTGAAAACTGTCCAATTTTAAGATCGTATTAAATCCTAAATGAAAATATTTTACTGATTAGATAGAGTTGAACAGTACATTTTAATCGCCCGCTTTACATCCAAATTCTGGCGCAAATTAAAAGGAGTTATATTTTATTGGAAACGTCTGAATATTGAAAATGAATATATACTAGAGTGGATCATCGAGCTTCGCTCGATACATGAATTTTTATTGTATTAATATTATAAATGATAGAAAAATACTAATGAAGTAATAAACTTTAATTTAAGCCGAAAGGAAAAATGAGATTGCACATAAACTAAAATTTTAACTGAGATATTACCAAGGAACAATGAGATGACACACCATTATAATCATTGATCAGCAACAAAATATATAATATATAGAGAGAAGGCATGGAAAAAAATATTATCCTCAAAAAATCATGTATGTTTCAAAAGAAAAATACAATATTTTCTAAATATACTATGTTTTAAAAGGAAATATTTGCAGCTTATATATGAGAAAAAAAGCTAACCCAATTATAAATTATAAATATCAATCGATCAACATCAGCATATCAACATAAAAAAATAAAAGAGAAAAATATGATTGCAACATAATATCTTTTAAGAAATGATATTTGGTGACAAAACAAAGCACCATATATATATATGTACTCTTAGTCCAAAATTTATGTTGGACATATTATTTTGAATAAATATCACAATCATATCAATAAGATATGAATATATTAAAATAATATGTCCAACAATATTATCTCATAGAATGAATTTTGAGTTTTTCAAATATATGTCCAACATAATTTACAATATTTTTAGCTTAACTATTACAAATTGACAATGAAAATGAAAATAGGAAGGGGTCAAAAAAATCAGAAACAAAACAATGTACTGCCATATTATTGTCTGCCGGTGAAGCGGGTCAATTTTATGAGGAAAATACCCAGTACACAAATAGTTATAGATTATCATGTTACAGAAATAGGAAAAATGCTCTTTCACAATACTTGGAGTGTCGAACTACATTTAACTAAACGATCCCGACACCCACACATCTTTATTTATAATATTGATGCCTATATGTTTGTTTGTTACAATTAATCAAAGTAATTTTATACAGGTAAACATGTAGCAAAAAGGAGATTATAAGATAGCTAGAGTGTAAAGGATAGTTAAAAATCGGGTAAAATGTAAATGTCGTACTAGAGAGACTTTTTGTTTATTTAAATTATAATGTTTTGACTAGTAAGAAACTGAAACTGGAGGGGACGGCTTATATATGCATTATTTCTTTTACAATAAATAATACATAAATTATTATTAAATAGCCTCTTAATGAGTATCTTATTTATCGTGCAAACATGGCTTCCCTTGGATGCGTACCAATGTTTTATTTGGTCAAGGAACAACATGAGGCAATGATATTTTCGTTAGTCAAACCTTCGTATTGGAGGAACACCGCGAGAAAATAATATTTTAGTTGTCGGAAAGGGGAAAAACAGATAAGGACAAGGAAATTCTCTTCCTAGTAAATACATATGTCCGAAACACAACTCCATTAAAAAAAATGATTTTGGAAGAAAAATAATTGTTAAGATAATTACATGGTAAAATCAATGAGGCCCTGCTTCGTACATAGGGTGGACTTAGCAAAAGTCAAGCAGTGGAACAACAAAATTCATTAGGCGTGGATCTAGAGGTTAACAAGAAAACTAAATAAGTTCACGCTGAGTTGATCTGTTAAGTATGAAATTTTTATACACACTACTTTTTCTTAATCAGATCTAACTAAAATGCAACAAGGCAATTAAATTACCTTTATTATTCATTTTTTTTTGTGCCAGAAATCTCTTTATAAAAGGATTAATTAATTTTAGAAGATCTAAACATAATTTTAAATATAAAATGAAACAATTTTTTAATGGAATCATTTTACTTGTATCTGTGATTAGAAAAAAAAATTTTCTGAAGCATGTTAATTACGTTAAAAGATTTGTAGTGATTCAGTAACCATGTGTTAAGGAACAATAATAAATACCAAGCTGTCAGAACTAATTAATTTGAGGTAAATGTCACACCCCGACCGACTGGACGTGACATCCCTTCCGCCACGAGAGCGACGAATCGTTCTCGTAAGGCTACAGACAGATAGTGTAAAATTTTTTTTCATTTTATTTCTCTTTAGCCCACAGCCAATTCCAAAGCAAGCCCAAAATCACAGTCCGCAACTTAATTTCAACGCAACCAAGCCAGATAGCCAATACGGGTCCGACACCAGCCAAATCAGATCCAATAAGCCTACATTTATTCAATTTGGCCCCCAAAAATTTCTCAAGCCCTCAGAACATTCAATTAAGCCCACAACTTTTTATGTAACACCTCCGGGTTACAAATAAAACCCTCCAATTTATTCATTAAGGCCCTCAAAATTTAATTTCTATCACAGATTCTTCCCTGGGCACGCAACAGAAGTACCAGATTGCTCCATATCGTACCAGAAGCTGGTACCATGCTTCTAATAGCTCAAACCTATCCTATAATATGCAATATACAATGTATATATGTCAGAATGTACCATGCACCATTTTTATTCACTTATAACCCCTAAATATACACAAAAATGTATTAGATTAGCTCAACAGAAATTGTAACTTACATGTATGCATCAATGTACACAACAAAAACATTTACTCAATATTTATGCCCCAGATCACTCAATAAAGCCTTATATATACACATGTTATTTTCTAAGATGCATGTGTTCACCTATGAGACTCATAGTTTATATCAAATTCTACTTAACTTTCTAACAACAGCAATACCCATTATCCCTCTGACTATTTTTATGTAATATCCACCTAATACTGAACACTTAGACTAGTTACAAGTACTAGGCAGCTAGGTATTAAATGAATAATTTCCTCCATAGCTCAGTGCAGATCTATATATCTATATCTAGTTTACAAAATAGCATGAGTATGCACCTATACAATCCCATCAGACTTTAAACATGCTAGCATACACACTATCATGCCTTAAGAACAGACAGTACATAATCTTTAGTTTATCAAAATATGTTTATAACTAACTTATTCATGATTTTCTTTGGCTGGGCTAGTATACCTAGTATTAAAAATAGCATTAATATTCTCCACAGTTGTTATACTCCAACCGCACGAATTTATATTCATGGACTATAGACCTGACCCACTTCAGGTGTTATTAAAACTCATGACATTACTAAACACCAATGAAATGACTATGCAACTAAACACTAATTTATATTATGAATACATACACATTTATATGGACTCAATAACAATCAGAGGTTCCATATCGCTTTATGTAACAGCACTAAGCATATAAATAATTTACCAACTAGTTTACTTAAGCCCATGACCCACAACTATACATGTATTCTATTCATATACTCAGAATATAGTAATATGAGTTTACTAATATCATGATTAGGTGCTTACTCAACACAGTGCAACAACTTGGTTATCCTTAATGAAAGAAGCCTAAGTATAGTTATATAATATTATTAACATAATGTCTAGACTATCAGATATATATATATACATATACATATATATATATATATTTAATAACACATGTGTACAGAATTTGATATGCTCATAACTTAATGAAACTGACCCAACAGTCTCAACTAAATTAACTATTCTATATCACTATATGGAATAAAATATCAGATACTTATATAATCAGAAATGACTATGATCTAGGCTAAGGCTCAGCAAAAATGATATAACCCTAAACTTAACATCTAATTACTCAGACTCAAATATTCAGATACTCTTAAACATAGTTGAATTAATATTGACATGAAATTTATAGTATCAGATATATATACATATATACGCCAATATGCTTCCTCAATATTCCCCCACAGTTCTCATTGCAGTAACTATAACCTCATATCAAAACACATATATACTTACTGTTATTTCTTATAATGTGCAATCCTATACTCTAGCACTTATGCCTTCTTTATTCAGAATTCATTTGCCAAGCTATTATATAATTAAATATGTATATACCCATAGTTGATTACCCACTGTTCCAGAAACTGACACTTTCCAAAACTCAACAGAAACCAATTCCAAGGTTAAAGTTAGTACCTGATTACCTACAAACTGTAAACTCACTTCCACAATCAATTACTAGTATCAATAAACGTTTATCAGACCCATAAATGAACTCCTAATATGCTTTAACAATCTACTAATCAAAGACAGAAAATTATATACCTCATCTCTTGATTCTTCCTAAATCATCGCAAGGGCTCAGATCAAAGTCAACCCAAAGCAAGGCGCATCAGGAACCAGAACATCACCAACCCCGTCTGCTCCACTGCCTCCGTTTTCCCCTTCTCCTTCTTCTCCAATTTCCCGTAATTTCCAAATCCCAAATTGAACCCCTTTATATAAAATTACCTGACTTGGGCAAGAGGAGAAGCGAGGGGATATCGTGGCAGTGAAGAGAAGCCAGTCATGTCGCTAATTGCGGCGCATAGATGGAGCCAAAGTGCTTGGAGAGAGAGAAGGGACCCATCTCCTCGTGCTACAGACACAACCAAGAAGAAGGTGTCCTTCTCTCATTTGCCAACTCGAAGGTCACCGTAACCTCGTCCAATAAGCACTCGACACAGAGATACCAAGGGATAGGGCTCGAGAGGAATTCACAGAAAAGAAAAATCGGAGAGAAGAAGAAGACACAGCTCGGCGGAAGAGACGAAGTCTCTCTCTTCCTCCGTATTAATATTATTAAATGAACCCTTGATCTTCTGTGGCGCAAACTGTGTAGCTAACCAAGTAGTGAGCTACTGACAATTCAATTATAATTTAGCTATTCCTCTAATTAATCAAATCAGATCTATTCAGAAGTCAGATTAAAGTGGCAATTATACAGAAAAATTCTATAAAATACGAGGAACATTTCTATGTCCTCAGATCAGAAATTTCCGCAAAATTTACTGTTGTAATTATTTATTTTCTTTAAATTCTTAATCATACCATTAATATCATTAATATAATTTTATTACAATTACTATCAGACACACAGGGACTTGGTTTACCATACGACAGTCACTAGTGTTACAGTAAATGAGTCATTGCAGTGGCAAATACTATCATAAATGCTTAATCACTGAATTGTGTTTGTTTCTGACAAAATTGAATTCTACATACATTCTGTTTATGGAATTTATATCTCTAAAATTGATAATTGTAAATTATGACTTCAAGGACTAAATAAAATTTTCTAAAATTTCTTATGACACACAAAAAAAAAAACAAAACGGATTTAATATCAAAGTCATCTTAAAAAGGAGTAATAGTGCAAAAAGCAGAGCATATATACCTTCTCAACTGTAGTAGCATTTTGCACCGTTGTTTGATTATTAACATCCTGTCACTACACCACATAACATCTTTAGAGGCTGTTTTTTAAGTGTTTTTAGAGACGGTTTGGCACAATTAGTAAAAATAGGTGGTGTTAAAAATACTAATAAACCGTCTCTAAAAATGGCGGGGCTAAAAATAAGCCAGATTCGAAAAAAAATTTCTATATCTTTAGAGGCGGTTTTTAATAAATAACAGCCTCTAAAGACATCTTTAGAGGCTGTTATTTATTAAAAACCGCCTCTAAAGATACACCATTTCGAAAAAAAATTTTATATCTTTAGAGGCGATTTTTAATAAATAACAGCCTCTAAAGATGCATCTTTAGAGGCTGTTATTTATTAAAAACCGCCTCTAATAATACAACTGAATTAAAAAATATATATTTTTATGCTCCAAATATTACTCTCGGACAACCCTCCAATAAGAAATTATATTTTAAAGTTAATCCTTTATTTAACCTCAGTTAATAATCAACTAAAAGTTTATTCAGTCATTAACAGATTCTTAGATAATTCAAAGATGTTTACAACTGGAACAAAGTTGGTACTTCTCATATAGAGTGCGGTTGTGCTTGTGCTTGCAATCGGTGGTAATAAGGCACCCCTGCTGCTTGTGCTTGCAATCTGAGGACCATATTGGTGGTAATAAGGCACCCCTGCTGCTTGTGCTTGCAATCGGGTCTGTGGTGTCGAAGTTAATAGCCCAATTAATTAAATGAGTTAGTTAGACAACAAGCACATACAATAATACAATAATCCAATTTAATTGCAGGAATTTACCTTGGCAACATCGAGCGAGTTGACAATAATTGCAGAGATGAAGGCCGCACCGGCCGCCGAGAGAGCTCTCTCCCGCAACCCTAGCCCAGAATATGAGGACGAGTCGTCGGCGGCGGGGGCGGCGTCGGAAGAGCGAGAGGAGATGTTGTCGAAGTCAAAGTCGACGCGAGCGGCGGCGCTCATCCACGTGGGAAGCCCATTCTTGGAGCATCCCACCATTGTTTCTTTTCCTGTCGCCATTGGGTTGTTGCTTGTGGGGGTGAGGAAGTGAATTTGTGAAGGAAGACGGGCAGTAAGAGAGAGGAGATGAGTTTGAGCGAGAGAGGCTGGGGGCTTATACTTAGCCAAATTTTTCAAAAACTGATCTTTAGAGGCGGTTTTTAAGATAAAAACCGCCTCTAAAGATCAATTCTGATTTTTTTTTTCTTAATTATTAGAGGCGGATTTATATGATGCATCATAAATTCATAATGCATATGCTATTTTGTTCATCAAGACCTTATTCATCATTATTTTTGCAATTGACAAGTCTAACTTAACTAACTTCATTTATATATTAAAATCTCATATAAACCAAGATTTGTAATTGTAAAATATTTTTAGTATTTTTACTAGTTAAATATTTTTAGTATTTTTAATAGTTAAATATTTTTAACATCAAATATTTTTTAAAAATCGGAATTGATCTTTAGAGGCTGTTTTTTACTTAAAAACCGCCTCTAAAAATCAATCCGAATTTTAAGTTTTTTTTTTTTTACTTTCTGTTTTTTTGTTAGTTAAATATTTTATCTTTTTAGTAATTTTAATAGTTAAATATTTTTGAACATCAAATATTTTTAGTATTTTTACTAGTTAAATATTTTTTAACATCAAATATTTTTAGTATTTTTACTAGTTAAATATTTTTAACATCAAATAATTTTATTATTTTTAATAGTTAAATATTTTTTAACATCAAATATTTTTTAAAAATCAGAATTGATCTTTAGAGGCTGTTTTTTACTTAAAAACCGCCTCTAAAGATCAATCCGAATTTTAAGTTTTTTTTTTTTACTTTCTGTTTTTTTGTCAGTTAAATATTTTATTTTTTTTAGTAATTTTAATAGTTAAATATTTTTTAACATCAAATATTTTTTGTATTTTTACTAGTTAAATATTTTTTAACATCAAATATTTTTAGTATTTTTACTAGTTAAATATTTTTAACATCAAATAATTTTATTATTTTTAATAGTTAAATATTTTTTAACATCAAATATTTTTTAAAAATCGGAATTGATCTTTAAAGGCTGTTTTTGACTTAAAAACCGTCTCTAAAGATCAATCCGAATTTTAAGTTTTTTTTATACTTTAGTATTTTTAATAGTTCAATATTTTTTAACATCAAATATTTTTAGTATTTTTACTAGTTAAATATTTTTAACATCAAATAATTTTAATATTTTTAATAGTTAAATATTTTTTAACATCAAATATTTTTTAAAAATCGGAATTGATCATTAGAGGCTGTTTTTTACTTAAAAACCGCCTCTAAAGATCAATCCGAATTTTAAGTTTTTTTTTTACTTTCTGTTTTTTTGTTAGTTAAATATTTTATCTTTTTAGTATTTTTAATAGTTAAATATTTTTGAACATCAAATATTTTTAGTATTTTTACTAGTTAAATATTTTTTAACATCAAATATTTTTAGTATTTTTACTAGTTAAATATTTTTAACATCAAATAATTTTATTATTTTTAATAGTTAAATATTTTTTAAGATCAAATATTTTTTAAAAATCGGAATTGATCTTTAGAGATTGTTTGACTTAAAAATCGCCTCTAAAGATCAATCCGAATTTTAAGTTTTTTTTTTACTTTAGTATTTTTAATAGTTAAATATTTTTTAACATCAAATATTTTTAGTATTTTTACTAGTTAAATATTTTTAGCATCAAATAATTTTAGTACTTTTAATAGTTAAATATTTTTTAACATCAAAATGAACAAATAATTAAGTTCTTTTATAAAAAGAGGGACTTAGCAAAAAATTAGAGGAAAATGGCGGATTGAACGAAAAAATAGGAGGGAATCCGATTTTTTCAATGTATGTATGTTAAACGATGAAATAAAATGAACAAATAATTAAGTTCTAATCCAATTTATAACTATTTGATGAAAAACCGAAAAAAATTTTTAACTTGAACAAATATTTGATATATGTATACAAAAGAACATATGTGTCTATGTATATAAATGAACGTAGTATATTTTTGCAACGAAACCTCGATTTTTTTTTCCATGGAATAGAATCGAGTATTTGAGCTTGGATGTACAAATTGAAACTATAATAATTCATAAAATAAAGATATACATTTTTTAAAGGAAAGACAAAAAAATATTGATTTTACCATATCTTTTTTGTCTATAACATTTAAAGTTCTATATGAAACAAAAATAATATCAATTATTCTTTCATATCCATGCATGGTTTGGATATGAAAAATTTTATGTGAAAAAGTCATATCTTTAGTAATATGAGGAAATTATTAAGTAAATCGAATAAAAGCTCTTGACCAATAAAAAGCTTTATTAAGTAAAAAAGCAATATGGTACTTAGCAAATGAAAGAACCCTCAAATTATTATTCGGCATGTGAAATATATGTATCGAGAATATATTGAGATTAGCTTGACATATTTCGTCCTATGACTTATTATTCGGCACCGTTTGACTGATTCTTTTAGATTCGAAATTTCATAAGTACGTCTTTTTTCTGTTTTTAATATTCTATTAAACATCAAATTTTCTCTTAAAAAAAATATACAACTATTAATTAAACATAATTTACGTTAAAATCAAATAGTTAAATATTGAACATAATTTATTTTATTATTTTTAATACTTTTTTCTTTTTTTTAAATCGGAATTGACCTTTAGAGGCTGTTTTTAAGTTAAAAACCGCCTCTAAAGATCAATTCGAATTTTTAACTTCTTTTTTTCTTTTTTTTTAACTTTTTTTAATATTCTATTAAACATCAAATTGTTCTATTAAAAAAATGTACAACTATTAATTAAACATAATTTATGTTAACATCAAATAGTTAAATATTGAACATAATTTATTTTATTATTTTTAAGACTTTTTTCTTTTTTAATAGAACTATGTTTCTTTTTTTAATAGAACTTTTTTTTTAAATCGAAATTGACCTTTAGAGGCTGTTTTTCAGTTAAAAACCGCCTCTAAAGATCAATTCGAATTTTTAAAAAATCTGTTCATTTTTAGAGGCGGTTTTTAACAAAAAATCGTCTCTAAAAAGGTGCAAAAAATCTGAAAAAGGCGTTTATTTTTAGAGGCTATTTTTAGTAAAAAAAACCGTTTCTAAAAATGAATATTTTTAGAGGCTATTTTTTTTGTAAAAACCGTCTCTAAAGAGGTGAACAAAATCCAGAAAAAGGCGTTTATTTTTAGAGGCTGTTTTTTTGTAAAAACCGCCTCTAAAAAGGTGAAAACAAATCCAGAAAAAAAGTTCATTTTTAGAGGCTATTTTTAATAAAAAACCGTCTCTAAAAATGAATATTTTTAGAGGCTGTTTTTTGTAAAAACCGCCTCTAAAAAGGTGAAAAAATCCAGAAAAAGTCATCATTTTTAGAGGCAGTTTTTTATTAAAAATCGTCTCTAAAAATTACATTTTTTAATTTTTAGAGACGGTTTTTAATAAAAAACAGCCTCTAAAGATATACCGCCATTTTTTTATTTTTTGCAAAAAAGTTTAGAAACAGTTTTTGTTAAAAATCGCCTCTAAAAATAATCGACAAAAATTTCCAAAATGCCACTGGTTATTTTTAGAAACGGGTTTATCGAAAACCGCCTCTAAAGGAGGTGTCTCTAAAAATAATTTCTGTTGTAGTGTGTTTTGATATTAAGCGATCATCGAATGAAGCAACCTCGTTTTTCTCACAAGCAATATTAGTACTGTTAGCTTGAGCTGCATTAATCAATGCAAATGTCTCAAGAGATTTCTCATGACCACCAATGATTATTTTAGACCGATAAAATGTTACGCAAACAAGCGTAGCAGCTACACCGAGAAGGAAGGGAGTTGCATGTTGAAGCATATCTGTACTTTTACCCATCTTGAGATTGAGAGAGAGCGAGAGAGAGAGAGAGAGAGAAATGTTCATAAAAGCACTCAAAATTCTACTTATAAAACATATATACGCAGACATACACATTATACTACTCGCTGAAATATTCAACTTACAGCATATTTATGAATTTCAAATTTATTTAATGGAAAAGTCTTCCGCGACGTGCCCATGCATCCTTGTAGTGGAAGGCTAAAAAATAAAAATAAAAATAAAAATTAATGTTTATACATATGCATTTGTTTTTGGTGTTTCTAGGACCTGGCATTTTGCAAATTTGAGGTGATTGAATGGTGGGAGTGCAGAGAGCAACAATTTAAAACTCTCTGAAAAAAAAATGAACATTTAATTTCAGTATTTCACCTAAACCTCTACAAAACAGGAATTAATTACCCCGCAATATGTGAAATTTAATTGATAGTTTCAACTTTCAAGGGCAAAATATCATTTTTTTAAACTGATATCGCCGAGTCTACCAAGTCTACAAAGTGAGGCCAATGGCACGTACGTCTTTCAATTTTCAAAATGAGGACCTTAGTTTTTTGTTTTTTTTTTTTTTCCAAATTCCAACAAAGCCTAAGTTGGCTACGAAAAATTGAACATTCTCGCCTAATATAGCTCGATGAACAACCAAGCTTTACTGTGACACTTACCATTTAATTATGACACTTGTGAGACGTGAGTTTGCATGTAATTGCTAAAATGTATTACGAACTGTTTTTGGCTATATGTTTCTGTAAATTTTGAAAGCAAAAATATCTGTCAACCTAGCTATATATATATTTTGGCTCTAATTGAAGGGATTGCTGAACATCTCCAAGCAAATTATATTGCATTTAGTTCCATGCTTACCTATTTATTAAACGAAAGTATGTATATATATATATATATATATATATATATATATATATATATATATATATATCCGTCTCTTCACCAATCTTATCAATTTAATTTGCAAATATGTATATCTAGAGCTTGCTTTTGTTAAGTCAACGAATTTATGCATTTCATTACATCATACTTAGGTTTCATAATATAATGGAGAAATCATGCAAGATTCCACCCTAGCCTGCGTTGGACTAATATATATATATATAATTATATATTATACTTAGCCTTCGAAAAAAAAATATATATTAAGCTTTTATATATATATAGTTTTATTTTTTCCAACTACAACAAAGTCTGAATTGTGCTTAGATTTTTTTTTCGCCCCTTCGATCTCAAGGAAACGAATGCAAATGTATATATTATGCTGGGGCACAGTATATTAATAATTCCATCTCGTTTCAAATAATCAAAAGGTAATGCGTATCAAAAAAAGGTTCGGCATCTCAATACAAGAAAATTATGATCTATAAATAAAATTAATTATTCTAGTGAGTATAGTGACAAATTAACTACAAGCTTATTAACCAAACTAAAAATTTTAATAAACCAAACTCAATATAATGTGAAATAACAAAGGGCATTAATTGAAAACCTGACTTAAATACTTCATTTCTCAGACTAAAATATAATTCTGAACTCAGTGCATGCACCACCCCCCAGCACTCCATGTGAATGATCCGTTCCTCTTCTCTTCTATTGGCAATGCCGTGTAAAACTTCCAATCTTCAATTACTTTTCTCAGATCATGAAGTTTGGCTTGCAACCCAACACAACAGTTTGCATGCATAGTGCAGATCTTGTTCAGATCATTCCCGTGATTGCAAAATCCACCGCAATATGATGTGTCAATGTATTGGATCTTTACTGTGAGATTGTCGGCCAGGTCAGCCTTTATGAAGTTAAAGATATTCTGCTCATGATTAGGCGGATATCTGTCGCGGGCATCGAGCCAGTAATTCATCATTTCGATCGTCTTTTGTGTTGATTTTACATAGATCAAACCTGTGTTGGGAAAATTGTTGCTGGAATCGGGATCGCCCAAGAACTCATCGGAGGATGTGGTCAAGTCTGCATAGACTGTGATGTGCTTGAATGGATTTCTCATCCATACAATGTCAACATCCTACAGTTGAGAAAGCTTCTCAATTAATACAAGAGAGTTTGGATTGTATTCAATTGTAATACATTTGGGATTTAGATTAAATAGTGTACTACGCCCAGTATTTAGTCTCAGGAGGGCTTCCTTTGATGAAATTGAGGAAATGCCAGAAAGTCAATAAAATAAAGCTACACAATAATTATAAATCACATCTAAATTATAGCATATGCTTACTATTTATAAAAATACCAATTCAAGGATGTCAAAGTTTCAACTTAAGGGTGTATCCAATATGCAATCTCTATCATTAATTTTTGTACCTTGATTAAATTTGTGGCTTGGATATTAACTCCAAATAAGAGTCTAAAGACTTTGGTTTTCAAGAATGTTAAAGTTTCAACTGTAGGATATATCTAACTCCTTAAATGCAATCTATATCATTGAGTTTTGTACTTTCATTAAATATGTGGCACATATGTTAATTTCAAATGAAAGTCTAAGACCGTTGGATTCAAATGAAAAAAAAAAAAAATTAAACATGTATTTATTTTTCACTAATAAGGAAAGAAATATGAGCAATATTTATCAGATAAAAAAAAATCCTTTACAATTTGTATCATATCTATATATAAATCTCCATTTTTGTAAAAGAATTTTATTCAATATTCAAAACTCAAAAGTCAAAGCATGTCCATTATATATGATGCCACACATTGGGTGAGCATTTTTTTCTAATTTGCAATAATGATGCTGTGGTGTACCTAATTATTGTAAAATTAGTACCTTTAAATATCTTTTTGTGCTTCCTTTGAAGAATTTAGGAATTGTAGAACAAATTCAAATATATAGGCATAAAGCTAAAGGTTTAATTAACTTAAAAAAGATTTCTAGATAATAGCATATGTAAGCATATATGTATTACCACGGTGGTAGATATCTCTGCACACGATATCTAATATCTTGTACAATGGAGGTAGATATCTCTGCGCTATCTAATTGCTTGTAGCACGGTGGTACAATTTCGTGTACCCTTTATTTAAGATATCGTTGTACAACACTTGTTTTTTTTCTTTTTTTTTCCTTCTTTCTGTACATATTGATTGTTGTGAAAAACAGAGGATTTTTTAGTACGTACTTGTTACTCCTGAATCCTGATAGTACTAAAACTGTCAAGGTGGTGTTCAAAATAATTAAAATGACACTGGAATTATGCATAATTAAATAAGCAGGAAGAAACAAACTCACTGTGAAAAGAAAATTGTATCCTAGCTCAAGAATGCGTCGCTGAAGCTTGACCTTGGTCCAAACCAAATCGATATAGTCACCGCTCATGAACACCTTCTCCTCGGTAAAATTCTTCCCATCCACAGGCAAAAGGTAGCAATGCGGGTGCACAGCTGTGCAATGGTTCAATGCATTAGGGTCAAGTGTTACCACGATCAGATGGTTCAAGAGATACTCTATTCCTTCGCCGATGTGAAAACCCTCAAGAAAGATGTCAAGAAGAGAGTTCGGCGTGGCCCATGCCTCATTTACCGACGTGATTATCACCGTCTTGTCAATGGTGGCTACTCTTTCCAGTAAGGGGAGTAGGTCTGGAAACGGTGCCTGAGAATCAACTCAATTGATAAAATGTAAGTCTACTTTATTTTTCTTTATATTGAACTTTCCAATTTTAAAATTGTATTAAAAGAAATTATTTGACGGATTAGATAAATTTTAATAATCCATATATGTTACATTAAATTGTCCGCTTTACCTTAAATTCTGGCCAAATATAAAAAGAATGAGTTATATTTTATTGAAACCAGCGTTTGATTTTAAAATGAATGCTATGTTTGTTTGTTACAATCAAATTAATTTTATATCGGAAAACTTGTGGCAAAAAATGAGATCGGAAGAGAGGTAGAGTGTAAAAACTACAGTTAACAATGGCGTAAGGTCTGTCGTACTAGACTACTTTTATTTAAATTTGATGCTGGAATTTTTTTTTTTTTTTTCTTGGGCAGTAAGAACCTGAAACTCTGGAGAGGAAATGGCTTCTTCATTATCCCTTTACAATAAATAGTACACAAATTATTATTAACTAGACTCCCAACATTATCTAAATTATCGTACAAACATGGCTTCACTGGGATGCGTACCAATCTTGTATTGGTCAAGGAACAACATGAAGCAATCTTGTTAGTTTGTCTGACAGCTTCTGTCAACCATTTCAAAAAATAAAAATAATTATAATAGTTTGTTAGTCAAACCTTTGTATTGGCCTACTAACACCGCAACCAATTATATTTTGGATTAAAATAGAAAACAACATTTTGGTTGTCGGAGTGGGGACAAATTAATGACACGGAAATTTTCTCTTTCTAGTAAATACATACATTAAGCACAACTCTAGTAAAATATTGACTTAGGAGGTAAAACAAATTGATAAGATAATTACATGGGAAAATTAATGAGTCCACATGCTTCGCACATAACGAGACAAATTAAAATGGACTAGGCAAAAGTCAAGCTGTGGAACAACAAAATTTATTGTTAGAAAGGCGTGGATCTAGAGGTTAACAAGAAAACTCAAAATAAATTCACGTTTACTTGCTTTGTTAATTATGAAAATTTCATTCGCTGTCTTTCTTAATGAGCTCTAAATGAAGTGCAATAAGGCCATTAAATTATCTTTTCTGATGCATTTGTAGGCCGAAAATCTCTTGTTAAAATGGTCAATTATTAATAGATCTATAGATAACTTTAAACATTAAACTGAAAAAAAAATTGCAATGGATCAAATCTCTTTACTTGTATCTGTGAGGAGAAAAAATTTCTGGAGCATGTTAATTAAGATAAAGATTTCAAGTGGTTGATTAACTTTGTGCAAGGAATAGTAATATAACATTACCAAGTCAGACCTATTTAATATGAAGTAAATGACTCCTTATTGCATGTGCAAATTAATTAAGAATACTTCATCACTGAATTATGTTTGTCCTTGTTTTCTGACAAAATTGAATTCTAAATACATTCAGTTAATGAAATATTGCTAAATTGATACATGTAATACGAAAGACATTTAACTTATCCAAACACTTCTATATTGGAGAGCTCATAAAAAGGTTACTGACATGCAAAATGCCCAACAAAGTATAAAGTTTTAATAATAATATGTAAATTGAGAACTTCAAGGACTAAATATAATTTTCTAAATTTTCTCATCATAAAAAAAGAAAGCAATATCGAAATCATCCTTAAAAATGAGTCGGGCAAAAAGCAGAGCATACCTCCTCAACTGCAGTAGCATTTTGCACCATCGTTTGATTAAGCACCTCTGCTGCTCTTGATATAAAGCGATCATCAAATGAAGCAACCTCTTTTTTCTCACAAGCAATATTATTACTATTAGCTTCAGTTGCATTAATCAATGCAAATGTCTCAAGAGATCTCTCGTGACCACCAATGATTATTTTAGAGCGATAAAATGCTATGCAAACAAGCAAAACAGCTGCACCGAGTAGGAAGGCAGATGCATGTTGAAGCATGATCATGTCTACACTTTTACCCATCTTGAGAGAGAGACAAGACAGAGATGGAGGAGAAATAGAGGTTCACAAACGTACTCAAAGATTCAACTTATAAACATCATACACTTTTACTATAACAACTCGCTGAAATATTCAACTTACAGCATATTTATGAATTTCAAATTTAATTTTATGGAAAAGTCTTCTGTCACGTGCCCATCCGTCTGGAGGGGAAAGGCAAAAAAAAAATATTGATATATATGTATTTTTTTTATTGTTGTTTGTTTTTGCTTTTTCGAGGTGATCGCTAGGGCTAGTCTATGTAAAAAATGAACATTTAATTTCACCAAAACCGCTAAAAAACAGCATGTACGCACCCCGAGTACATAACAACTAAAATATATGATCAGGAGCAACCCTCTAGAATAAAAATGTATGAAATTTAATTGATATTTTCAAGGGCAAAGTATATATTTTTTTTCAAAACACTGATACATATCGCGATTCTACCACAAAACGAGGTCAATGGCACACGTCTTTCAAAATGAGAACCTTCGATTTTTTTTTTTTTTTTTTTGTTCCCAAATTCCGACAAAGCCTGAGTTGACTAAGAAAAATTGGCATTCTCCGATTCTCGCCTAACATAGTAACATAGCTCGATGAATGACCAAGCTTTACTACGACACTTTCCCACTTTAATTATGACACTTGTGAGACTTGGATAAATTTGAATGTAATTTGCAAATATATGTAGTACGAGCTGTTTTGGCTTGATATTCCTGTAAATTTGAAAGCGAATATCTGCCAAGTTGGCTACATATCTGGATTCTAAATTAAGTGATTTTTGAGCATCTCTAAGAAAATTATATGGTATTTAGATACATTCTTATTTATTTATTTATTTATTTATTTATTAAAAGAAAGCTTAATATATATCTCTTATCTCTTCACTAAGCTATCAGGTAATTTGCAAATTTGGATTTCTAGAGCTTTCTTCGTTAATAAGTCGATGGATTTATGCATAATGCGGCCCAAATTTGAAGACTAGTTAGCTTATTGGGGGCCCAAATTATTATCGAGCCCATAATGACGTCATCAGGATTCCAGTTTGATTTGATTTTGTTAGGCGGTACTGCATCAATGCCTCCATTCTGTGCACAAAATGGAGGTCTGAGTGACACAAAATATCTGTTGACGATCGTACGCCTCACTGCCCGAGTCATACATACTTTTGCCTCTCTCAATTCAGCGATGGTGATTTGAAATTACCACCGCCTGATTTGAAACGAACGACTCTTGATGAATCAAAGATCTCAGTGCCACTCGCAACATAGTTTAAACATAGAAAAAGATACATAGAATCGGAAGCACATTGATTTCTCCTCCGATTACAGTCGGGTTTCAGATTCATCTCTTCTTCGTCTTAACTTCCTCATTCTCTCTCATTAAATCCGAACCCTAACGTATCTCTCCATCTCTCGATCTCTTTCAACAGATCTTCTCTATCCAAAGGTCAGATCCTCTCTTCCTCGTTCGATCTGTTTTTCATGCTTTCCACTTCGATCTGAAAGGTCGCGTGCATTTTCTATAGCTTTCTCTAACTCTCGAATTTTGTATAGATAATTCAGCTTTGGAGGGATGAAGACATCCGAAAGAGTCGCCACCATAGCTCTTTCTGGTATGCATCGAGTTTCATTGTTTGTATTAGTTTGATTTAATTTCCTCTAAATTGCTTATGAATGAATCGCAGTCTTAGATCTAGTACCAGCATTTCCTCTGTGTTCTGTTTATGTTTTGCCTTTCTGTATGTGTTTTATACTTTAATTTGTGCTTAATTTAGTACAAATTTAACTTATGTGCAATATTGAACTAGAGGAGACAAAAGTATCATACCTAGTCAATTGAGTACTGTACCGAGTTCTTTGATACTTTCATTTGGTCCAAGTTGTTAAATTGTATCTTTTGTTCATTTTCAGGTTTGATGGTTCTTCCCCTGTTTATGAAGGTGAATCCGAATTTGAATGTAATATTGACAGCATGCTTGACGGTTTATGTTGGATGCTACCGATCTGTCAAGCCAACCCCACCTGCAGTGAGTTCTTTAATTCAATAATTTTTAATTAGCAACTGTTGTAAAGTCTTTGGAGCTATTGTGTTGGGTCCCAATATACATTTATGATCTTAAGATCAAAGTAGGATATTTGATGCTTTAGTGACCAAGAAGGGAAGAAAACAAGTGTGATCTTTAACCTAGTGTTGAAATCACAATTTGGGAATTATTCGGTGAGGTCTAAAAATTGTAATTTGGGTGTAATACGTGTATATTTTCGGGGTAGTAGTTTGTATTTGAAGATAATACCATCAATATATCAAAATATTAATATCTTAAAAATATGCGAGGAAAAGTAAATTTTGAATAATACTTGTATAGATTTCATATTATTCATTTCTATATGACACATTCTATTCAAATAGATACCTAATGATAGAAAATGTATGACAATAGAAAGGAAAAAAAAAAATGTTTGCTTTTAAGTATATTAGAGCAGTACTTGTTGATGGGGACATTTTACCATGAGAGAGGGGAGAAGACACCTGATAGTTTGTTTTATTCTATCTCTGCAATCCAAAACCCTCTCACTCACTAGGAGCCTCAGAAAACTGGGTAAAACTTTAAAATATTTACACTCAAAAGAGACGAATCGTTCTGAATAAAATGCAATCTGTACGTTGAATTTGTTTAATTCACATATAATTCGCATATCTTCAGACCATCATACCACTGATTCATTCGTTTGATGTTGAAAATCCAACAATATAATTTTTTTTTAATCTTGTTAATATGGTTTTAACAGTTTAGTGGAGACTTTGGTAGCCAAAAATTACAAGCTTCGTTCAGCTACGTTACAAGACTAAATAATTAAAATTAATGCTTATGCAGGAAACAATGTCAAATGAGCATGCTATGAGGTTTCCTTTGGTAGGAAGTGCCATGCTTCTATCTTTATTTCTCCTATTCAAGTTTGTTTCAAAAGATTTGGTTAACGCAGTTTTGACATGCTACTTCTTTGTTCTTGGCATTGTTGCTCTCTCGTAAGCACTCTTTTTCTATGGTTTAATTTAAGGCAAATATTTTCAATATTTTGTACATATTTTGCAAGAAGCACCCAACTTTTCTTAAATTTGTTTGATGCAAATAGCTCTAGTAACCCAAACTTTAGTTAATATGAGCAAAATCAATCTTAATATTACAGGGTATGTGTGAAGAAATCCTTAACTTTAGCACTTCTAAATGAATTAGTCTGTTTTCTGAGAATTAATTTTGTTTTCATCTGTCAATGAAGTGCAACAATGTTGCCTTCCCTAAAGCGCTTCTTCCCTAAAGACTGGAACGAGAACCAAATCAGTTGGCATGCCCCTTTCTTTCACTGTAAGTCTCTTCTGCATGGATATAATGTGCACAAAAGCTTGTGTTTAATATGCTTGTAAGTTGTAACAGTTCTGGTTTGGTTGGCTATATACATATTGACTGAACAAGTTGCCTATAATTGTTTATTGTAATGTAGCTCTTTCAGTGGAATTCACCAAGTCTCAGTTAGTGGCAGCAATTCCCGGTACATTCTTCTGCATATGGTATGCATTGAAAAAGCATTGGCTTGCCAACAATGTATTGGGCATTGCCTTCTGCATTCAGGTACCACTTTCCTTCTTAGGTTCGTTAGCTCCATGCTAGGGTACTTATATGGTACTATTTTTATTTTTAGATAATGTACTAATACGGTACTGTTAGGTAATTGTTTTCCTGCTATCTTTTGATGGTATATATTACTTACATATAACCTGCACCAGTAAGGTTTATTAGCAGAATATATTGCCTGCTGCTAAGGAATATTGACTGGTATTGTAATCCTTTGTTATGTTTCACTGAAATTGGTTAATTTCTGTTTTACTTAGCTAATTGTGCTTGTGGTGGCTTTTTCTTCTTCTTCAGGGAATTGAAATGTTATCCTTGGGTTCATTCAAAACTGGTGCCATTCTTCTGGTACTTGTTTGATTATATTTCTCAATGATATCTTTTATTTGCTTCTTGTTATAAGCTCAGATGATAGTGCTCTTTGTTATTAGTGTTAATTGCAATATCAATGTGTAAATTTTCAACCATAATATTTTAATTTTCTCTCTACCTTCAGTATCCTATCATGCTGTAGATGCATCATTTCTGGGGCTGTACTTAGTTAATACTAAGCCTCCTTTTGTTTTCTATTTAATTCTAATCTTCTCTATGTCTTTGGCTTTCATTTTTTAGGCTGGACTGTTTTTCTATGACATATTCTGGGTCTTTTTTACCCCAGTTATGGTTAGTGTTGCAAAATCATTTGATGCCCCCATCAAGGTACATATCCTATTTCCTAAAACCTTGTTCTTCATTTTACTTAGTATTGTTGCTGTTTTGTTCATCCATTGCTATCTTTCTTGCAGCTCCTATTTCCAACCTCAGATGCTACCCGCCCGTTTTCAATGCTTGGTCTTGGTGATATTGTTATTCCTGGTATGTTTACGTCTGTTCTGGAAATAAGGAATGATATAAACATGATAAATACAATATTAAACTGCCTCTGCCCTTTGTAGAAGAGAATTTAACAAAAGAGAATACAAACTGTAAACAAAGTATAGCATCACTAATTTTGGTCTTGAATAAAAGGATCAAGCATAACACAATGATATGATTTGAGAATTAAAATATCTAGTTTTATTATACTTGGTGAAGTAGAAAATGAGGTTTACCATTTATTGGTATTCTGCACGTGGGATTGCGCTCCAATTATTTGAAACCATACATACTACGTCAGAGTTTCTGATAAGAAAATTGTCTTTTTCTATTGTTTAAAAAATGTTGTTGATTATGTTTTGTGCAAGTAATTTGATAATGGGTTGGTCAAAGGAGTAATGATCTCAGTATTGCATTGTTAATTTTTATCAGCTTCCTCAAATGACTCGATTATTTTCAAATTGCATTTGATACTATGCTAATTTTTAAATAACGTATTAGTTTAAATTTTGATTTTGATTTGACTTTGGATGTCAGGAATGTTCATTAAGTTGGGTGTGAGGATATCATCTAACTTTAGACATGTATGTATTAATCTTAAATAAAAACTTAGATACAAGTGAAATATGTCATTATTCTATTATCAGTGCATTATCAAAATATAACTTGAATCATCCTGTTTTTTTAGTTTATTCTTGCTTTGTTTTTTTGTTGGATGCAATATGAGGACTGAAAAGAAAATTTAGCAGATTTTGTTATGTAGTAGTGACAATTTTCTGTATAGGTATTTTTGTGGCATTAGCATTGCGTTTTGATGTGTCAAGAGGAAAAGAAACCCGCTATTTTAGAAGTGCTTTTTTGGGCTATACTGTGGGCCTTGTACTGACCATTGTTGTCATGAATTGGTTTCAAGCTGCTCAGGTAATTTTACTACATGATTAATTTGCATGTGCACCTCTGCAAAATAGTTAAATCATGTGTACGTCTTCCAAGTAGGAAACCATTGCATTATCATTTTAAATGGTAAAAATATTTTATATTCCCCTAAAGCATTTAAAATTTAAACATCTTTTCCTAAACTTGTGCCTCTGTTATGCACTATGCTTAGTTTTTGAGGTACCAAGGGTAATTTCCTTTCCTTGGAGAAGATACGTGCAAATACTCAAACATGTTTAAAGGACAGTTGTTGGTAGTTTATGTTAGGCATGTTCGCATTTGTTTGAGGTGTTCAGAAATAATCTTAAGCTATCAGCATGCTGTTTTTAACATAACATATGATTTAGTTTTTAATTCTTTTATTCCTTTTTGTTTAGCCGGCTTTGCTGTACATTGTGCCTGGTGTTCTTGGCTTTGTGGCTACTCACTGCTTATGGCATCGCGAAGTAAAAGAGGTTTGTCTCTCACTTAATGTGTCTTTTTGGTTTCTGTTAAATTTTGCTAAATTTAGTAAAATTCAGAAGTATTGCAAACTGCCAGTCATCTATTGGCAATTTGATCTGTGGGTGGTCTATCAGTGATAGGGTACGGAACCAATTAAATCTGGAAGGTGAATTTATTCAATATAAGTTCATTTTTTTGCTCTGTTAAAATTACAGCTTTTGGCATTCGATGAATCAAGAACTTCAGCTAAAAGAGAAGACAGTTCTGACATGAAAGAGGCTGACTCCAATCCAAGCAAAAAAGATGAATGACAGGGTTTTTATAAGGACTTTTGCAATTAGTAGGTCTTTCAATTAAAAAGATGAATGAGACCGTATTTTGGACTTTTTGGCCCCTCTCCTGGTGTATTATGAGCAGCTCTCGTCAAAAAATTTTACAGGATAGAGAGATAGATAACAGAAAAAAGCCAATTTAGTTCTATAGATGTATCTGATTGTTTTGATGGCTTTATTTTGCTTTATGTTCTCCTAACTCTTACTTCCGTAACCCCCCTGCTCCCCTTCTCGTTTAGATTTGATACGTTGCCACTTATTGTATTCTTTACATTCTGTAGAAAAAGATAATTCCCAAGTCCAGAAATAAGAAATGTCTTGCAATGCCTGGTAAAGAAACGAAAAATTATTAGGATTCAAAAACTATGCCTGGTTAAGTCGTTCCGAACCTAATACCTATTCTCTATTGTTTTGGTCGCTGGGAAAATTTTGTGGTTATTCTGAGTTCTGGTCTCCCCTTCTGTTGTTGGATGCTAAGAGTATATGTTTTTTGTAATGACTCCTTTGTTCACGTAAATTGAGAGTTCTCACAATCTTTAATAATATGGTTAATATCAGACAGATTGACAGAAAGAGAAGCGAAAGGTTGTAAAATGGTTGATTTACGTTGCATTTAGCCGTCTTAAACAATGGGAAAGGATTGTGGTCTCCCAATATGGTTGATTTAAGTTGCATTGCGTATCTTTTTTTGAAGGTTGTAAAATGTGTTTTGCGTGGCTTAGCAGTTTTGGAGGGGGATGATTTAGTGGTTAACGTTTTTTCAGTGACACAATCTATAAACTACCATATCAGCATTTTGAATGTCAATTATTTTACTCATTATTTCTATATTTATAAAATAACAAAGATGTTATAGTATCTATTAAATAATGGTCAAAATAATCGGTGATAAAATGGTTCCAGATTATCGTGCTTCATAGTTGAAAAATTGATAATTTGATTTTATCAGTGATAAAATGGAGCAATTTAAAAGCTTTACTTTTTTTTTTAGTTGGATATATCATATTTTTTTTCTTCTGCTTAATAACTATCTTAGCTCGTTATGCTCTAACGTGACTACTGCGTAACACAAAAAATCACTTGTAAAGCAAGACCTTTGAGTTGACTTTTGAAATGGTATTCAACTCTCCCATGTTACTGTACCTTTGCTTGACTTGAAAGCTCCACTTTCCAGCTAGTTCGGAGTTTAACAAGTTCAACTTTGCCAATTAATATTGCTCCGAAGAACTTTAAGAATATTGCGGACTACGTAATCAAATTGGTATGCTAGTCAATGTTTAATTTTGTTGTTACTTCTCTTTGTTATATATAAATGGATCGCAGGCTAACTCTTTCAAGATGTCGAATGTTACACAAACAAGTAGTATTTGTTCTATACTAAGTACATACATATATGAAAATTCTCTCTCTAAATAATTAATGGATTGCGATGGAAACTCTCTTCGAATGATTGCCTCCATTTTAGGGGTGGGTGTAACACTAACTTTGGTGGTATTTAACCAGGCCGCAAATTTTGATGGTCAGAAAACTTTAGAAAAATTAAGCTTTGCCGATGCAAGTGGGAATGTAACCCTTGCCAATGTAACCGGGAATGTAAGCCTTGCCAATGGAACTGCGAATGTGACACACCAGGAGGTTTGTTCATAAATTTGTGTATTCTTATATTACATGTTCGTTTTAATTTAGTGCGCGCTTTATTTATTTACTGAGTTAAGCTTGTCTTTATAGTGGATAATGGACTCTCTTCTCGATTAAAGAAAACATGCAACATCAAAAAAATAAAAAAATAAAAAAATTGATAATTATCAAATAAGAGAAAGTTGGACTGTCTGTAGTTATGCATTTTTGTTTTCGCTGTATATAAAAAGCAAGACAATACTCGTACCATAATAAGAATATACTGTATCTTCGAATATACTGAACTTTTGTTTGTATGTCATTATTCCTTTATGTATCACTAAATATAACCAGAATCCAAAATGCGAATTTTTTTCCTTATTGAAGACCACAAATATATGTTCATCCATACAACAGTTGATAATTATTAAAAAAAAATTTCCAATCTTGCAGCCATCACCGTTTCAAGATTTGGCTCCGCTGTTAAGGAAAGTAGTAGACACCGATGGGACGGTCATAATGACGTCAGTTAACTGGGCTTGGGCCCAACAAGACTCACAACTCGACCTCTTTCTCCAGTCATTTCAGACCGGAGAAAATATCGAGCACCTCCTGAAAGCATTTACTGATAGTAGCATTTGACGGGCTGGCCTTTGAATGATGCAAGGTTGTGCACCCGTATTGTTATCAGCTTAAGGTCGATATGGATTTTACTGGACAGGCAGCAAGGATTCTTGACCAAAGGCTATATTGATTATTGAATTAGTCTGGGGCAAGGTCCAGCTCCAGCAGTACATCCTCGAGCAGGGTCCAGGGATATATTTTCTTTTCACGGTATTGTACCTTTTACTTGTCTACTTGATCAGAACATGCAACTGTCCACCATGTTGGAGACGCTAATTTATTTTTATAGTTTTCTTTTTTTTTTTTTCTTTTGATGAAGTTCAAAGCAAAAGTTTCCATTAAAGTATTAAACCAATACTCAGTTACTCACACGGCTGTACTAGGATGATGACATCAATATAAGAGGGAAAGAAACGTAAAGTACTATACATCCCTAAAACTTTACTTTTATTTTCAATTTATTATTGATGTAATCGACTCATAAAATTAGGCATTGGATACTTTTGCAGGATGTTGATATCATGTGGTTTAGAAACCCATTTAAGCACATAACAGTTTATGCTGACATGACAACATCATGCGATGGGTATATTGGAGATCCTGATGACATTAATTAACAATGCACCAAACACTGGATCTTTTTTATGTAAAATCGAGCAACAGAACCGTTCAAATGATGAGATATTGGCATGATGCCAGGAAACGTTTTCCTCTTCATCATGAACAAGCGATTTTCAGCAATATCAAGCAAGAGCTCGTCAATTCCCTCAGAGTAAAAGTACAGTTTGTTGATACAAAATAAGATATGCACGATGCATGGCAATGCTTGTGTCAATGGTTTATATAGCAGCCAAGCTTCCTGATCTTAGAGGTCTTATGGAATATTGGAAGAATTACACTGCACTCCCGATAGAAGAGAAGAAAAAGGGACTGTTCGCATGGAGTAAACCAACTAACTGCAGAGTATAAAGGGCCTGAATTAAGATTCTTGAGTTGCATGGGATAATATATAGTTGCTATTCGAAATGCATTGTGCAAGAGAGATGACACAAAAATCTTCAATACTCTCTACTAGTACTTTAGCATGATCTATTTTAATTTAATATAACATACTTCGTAGGAAGCATATCACAAAATTAAACTGCTGTGTTTTGTGTAGTGTTCTCCAAAATGACACGACACGATCGTGTTGGCACGACACGGTGTGCGTGTTGACACGACACGACACGACACGAATACAAAATTGACACGACACGATCGTGTTATCGTGTCGTGTCATAATCGTGTCGTGTTGGGATATTAGAAAGTTTAACACGAACCAACACGACACGATTTGACACGCAACACGACACGAACACGACACGAACACGAATTAACACGATACATTAACACAAATTTAATTATTAATGTTAATTAATTAAACAAAATTAATAATTTAAATTAAATTTATAATACTATATCATATTATTTACCATCATTTGACTCATATTGCTCTAATTTAATTATTATTTAGTAATTTTTTTCCTTTACTTTAATTTTTTAATATTTTTTAATTTTAAAAATAATAAATAATATGACACGACTAACACGACGTGTCAACACGACACGACACGATCGTGTTAGTCGTGTCGTGTCAGAATGCGTGTCGTGTTGCCTATCCTCACCATTTAACACGACACGACACGACACGATTAAAAATGTAGTTCGTGTCAACACGACACGACACGAGACTCTAACACGATCGTGTTTGACACGACACGACACGACACGCACGATTGGAGAACCCTAGTTTTGTGGTCTTGGCTTTTTTTGCCTTCATGTCTTTTGCTACTTAATTTGTTTGTCTAGCATATTGCTATGTCTTTTACTAACTTATCAATTCTTTGCGTTGCTTATTTTATTTTCAGTACGCTACATGATCTTTTTTGGAGATATTTTTTGGAGATGTTTACTAATAATCTGCTTCGTTATGCTCTAAGGTGCCCACTCCGTAGAGCAAAAGCAATAACTTCAGTTGAGAAGATCTATGAGCCTATGAGGTGTTGACTGTCAGACATGAGCTTGGCACATCACATGGCCTTCAACAATTCCAATGAAACCAGCTCATGCTGTGGCAACTTTTTGTGTGATATTTTGTGTAGCCTATTAATGTTGTTTGCAAAACACACATGGTACTAGAACACATCAACACATTGGCCCTCTTTTGAGATTACACTGTATTTGCGCTTAAATTTTCTACTGTCCGATTTTCTCATGTCGCTTTTGTCCGACGCAACCAACTTTTCGGTCAAAAGGTTGCCACAAAATCGTATATATCGTGGTCGCAACAAATATGGCTAGTAAGTTCTTAGTATAACAGCTATATTACTTTTTTCCTTCCTCCAGAAGTACGTTAGGCCACTTCTAGTAACTTACTAACTTGCGATGCATTTTAGTATTCAAGTCAATTCTTACGGGAAAAAACAATCAAGATTGCTTCCCATGACTCCATGAGGTAATTTGTTTATGAACATTTTTTCAAATTGCACACACTACAATAAAACTTAAGGCAAATTAATAAATGGCTTAATTAGAAAAATGCATTTGGATCCACTTAATAGTCAAATCTGTTTTATAAAATTTCTTCAAAAAAAATCTGTTTTATAAAAAACAATAAGTGGCTGTAAATCACCAGTATTTTAATTTATTGTTAATTTTCTTTGTGAAATGGATCACAAGCTGACTCTCTAGAGACGTCGAAAGTTAAAACAAACTAGTATCAGCTCTCTACTTATTACATTACATGAAATATCTCTTGAATCAATGGATCGTGAGGGAAATTCTCTTCGAACGATTGCTTCATTCATTTTAGGGGTCGGTGTAACACTGACTTTGGTGGTATTTTACCAGGCTGCAAACTTTGACAGTGAGAAATCTCTGGAAAAGTTAAGCTTTTCCAATGGAACTCTGAATGCAACGCAACAGGAGGTTTGTTGAAATCGTTCTTCTGTATATTGCTTGTGCTTTTTTAGCTTAGTGCTCTTTGCATTTTAATTTACTTAGCAAAGCTTTTTTTAGTAATGAATGATAGACTTTCTAGTCAGTTAAAGAAAACTTCAAACAATGAAAATAATGATGTAAGATAATAAGAATATAGTGCATCCTGGAACGTACTGAATTTTTTTTTTGAAGCCCCTGTATTGTACCTGTAAATAGAATTGAATTACTTTTGTAACTATTGAAGGCCAAGAAATATCTGACAATTGTATAAATATACTTCTATCCTACAGCAATCACCATTTCAAGATTTGGCTCCACTGTTGAAAAGGGTGGCAGATGACGACAGGAGGATCATAATGACATCAGTGAACTGGGCTTGCGCCAAACCAGACTCACTTCTGGACCTCTTTCTCCAGTCATTTCACACTGGAGAGAAAATCGATCACTTACTGAAGCATTTATTAATCATAGCTTTCGACCCGCCAACCTTTAAACGGTGCAAGTCAGTACACCCTTTTTGTTATCAGCTCAAGGTCAATGTAAATTTTACTGCAGAGCAAGGGTTCAATAGCAATGGTTACTTGGATATAGTCTGGAGCAAGATCGAGCTTCAGAGGTATATCCTTGAGATGGGATATAACTTCCTTTTCACGGTATGTTTTTTTTAATTAGCCCATTTGATCAAAAGTCAAAACATAAAAAAGCTCACCATACTATTGTTTTATTTCATTTTACCAAATACTTACAGATAAGAGGCTATATTTTGATTATAAGACATTTTCCTTCAAAAGAAAAAAAAAACAATTGCAAAATGCATAAATTTTGAGGGGGGAAAAAATAGAAGTACACTACAATAAATCTCATCTTCCTCCGCAAAGCATAACTTATCTTTTTATTCAATTTCTTGAGTACTTGACTTCTAAAATAAGGCGTTAAATCTTTTTGCAGGATGTGGACATCGTGTGGTTTAGAAACCCATTTAAGCACATAACTGTGTATGCTGACATGACAACATCTTCCGATCAATATAACGGAGATCCTGATGATATTAGCAATCCTCAAAACACTGGATTTTTTTACGTAAAATCAAACAACAGAACCATTGAGATGATGAGATTCTGGCATGATGCCAGGAAACGGTTTCCTCCAGACCATGAACAGAACATTTTCAGTAATATTAAGCAAGAGGTTGCCGATTCATATGCATTAAATATACAGTTTGTTGATCCAATATATTTCACTGGATTTTGCCAGTATAGTGCTGATCTAACTAAGGTTTGCACAGTACACTCAAATTGTTGTGCCAGTGGTCTAGGAGATAAGCTTCATGATCTCAGAGATTTGATGGATTATTGGAAGAACTACATCACACTCCCATTGGAAGAGAAGAATAATAGCAAATGGTACACATGGAACAAACCAGATCGACACTGCCATTAATCCTGTCCAATGGTGAGGTAGAAAGCACAACACAGATACCATTTTGAATAGATTGTGTGAAAGAGATAACATAAGAATCTCCAGTACGCTGTCTACATTAGTTTGATAAATTTTTTTTTCGTGCAATGCTCCTTTATTATTTTAACATTTTTTGTTGCTAATTTCCGTTATGTAATGGAATTTCAGGAGCAGGTTTTTACAGTAAAAAAATTCTTGCAAAATCAAATGAAATTTGATATTAGAAATTTAGAGTTTGAGAACCTTTTTTATGTTTTCTTTTTTTTCCGTATTCATGGCGGACTAATTATTTTCCTCATATTCTAAGCAGTATCAACAGACAGTTTGGGTTCTTTTTTATTTTTATTTATGGTAAATGTCAGCTTCAAGTATGATGATGCTTCAGTTCATAAGATGAGAAGATTGGACTTGCAGGAAGTACTGAAATTAACTAATCTATGGAGAAGAGTTAGTTGTCAGTTTTAATTTTATTATATAATAAATATTTTTTTTTGGTTTATTGCAATAAAGCATCCTAAATCTCCAACTTTAAACACCTTTAACTTCCATATGGTACCTTACAGATAAGTCTTTTTTAAGTCTTTTTTAGGATAGCTGATAATTTTACTCAGGAATCATATGAGGATAGTACAGTATTAGAGTATCATACAGCTGCTAGTAAAGAATTATACCTTTCAGTTCATAGGCATCTATGCGACAACAAAACATTAATAAAATAAAATAATAAAAAAAGAAATTAAAAAAAATTCTGGAAGTGATATATATTATCAAGCTTGCCTAACGATTCAATAAATTTTCATACAGCGTGCATTGTTCTGAGAAAAATTAGATTATTGTTGTTAAAGAATTGCATCCAAAGAAACAATGCTCACGACATTGTATGTTGTACTGGACTTTTGCTATTAGGACCTTAAATTATTAGAATGTTATATTCTGATAACACTAATAAACTCACGAGGTATTTATTCCATGCACAATGGAAAGAAAGCCTAAATGTGCTTCAATTCAACATTTTTGGGTTCATATTTCATTCAAGGAAAATATATATCACTCGAAATGTGAAAAAGATAAAAATAAAGAGTAAACTATGATGGCAGCTAAAAATATTAACCAAATTATCAACTATACATTGACAAATCAAAAGTTTTAGGATAAACCACCAAAATGATTGTTTCTGTATGACATAAAAGAAAAGCACTAACTGACAAGTCCATAGACAAGGTAAGCACTAACTGATAAGTGATAACACCATAAGAGAACAGAAGAAACGGAGTACTTGTATCAGGTGTGAGCTACGTGTGAAAGAAAAGGCAGTATTGTATATTACTACTATTGCTGTGTTTAAGAATCTTCATGAACATTCTGGAAGAGGTGGAACTGAGCATTGCGGAGGAGGGAGCCGGCTGCCTCATTTGCTGAGTCATGTGCACGTAGTTCCTTCATCTCTTCATCCCATTTCTCCACCTGCTCCCTGTGTATCCTGTTTTTTATTTAAAAATCATGAATTAATTAAATCTATCTTCTGCAACATTAATAATCATCAATTCATTATAACAACACTTTCAATTGATCAATGATAGATATAGTAATCATGTTTCTGGTCTATATTTGTGATCATTTCCTAGAGTGTAAAATGTACAGATGCAGAACCTATCCTGTAACAGTCTAACAGAATAAAATTTCTGATCCATTGGACATTAGAGGGTCAATTTTTACGATTTAAATAACTTTGAAGTTTCTAATTGCTACATTTATTATTCTTTCCCAGCCCCAAAAAGGATTCTGAGATTAAAAAGAAAAAAAAAAAAAAGATTACTAACGAGATGAGACGTTCTTCGAACTCTGTGCTGAGATCCTTGAAAAGAGCCTTCCCTGCTTCTAGAATCTCTCAGACACCTAAAATAATGCAATTATAACATTACAACAGAAATAGTTTTATTTAAAATGAACTCTAGTTAAGTAACTAGCTAGTGTTGCAGCCTTGCAGGTAGAAAAAAGATTTGACTGCTTTGTGAGGAAATGAGACTCAAGTTCGAAAACTAGAGTAACAGAGCAAGAATAAGGTAAGTCCAGGTCTAAGCCTAATTTACCAATCTTCAGTAACAGAATCTTGTTTTATAATTCATATTGCGATTTGCAAAGACAATAATTACAGATGCAACATAATCTTTCTTCTTCCCCTTTTTCAAGATCATACCAAACAGCAGCCTTAATCCAGTATCAACTTAAGGTTTTTTATCTGAGACACAGAGAACCAGACCTTTCAATTATTCATTTCCATGCTATTGAAAGAAGGAAGAAGCTTAACTCAGATCTAATACCAAGTAAAATAGGAGATTAAGTCGAAATGCATGTAGAATACCAGATCATTTCTCCCTCCCTTATGTGCACTAATCTCGTCCAAATCCAGTGATTCTCTCCTTATGTAATTCTCTCTCTCGATCTCTCTCCCTCTTCTCTCCCCCTTTTCTCCATCTTCTTTTTCTCTTTCTGTCCTATTTCTCTTTCCTTTTTATGTTCTCCCCTCCTTACGAGGCAAATGAGGCAGCAAAATGGAATTTGCTGAGAATTTAGAGTCCTTGATAGAAATGGAAATGAAAAAAGTTAGTTCTTATCTTGCCTATGGCCTTGTTAGCCAAATAAGAAAGGCAAAATTGGATATAACCACTACAAACTTTTCCAACCGGAAATAACCCCTACAATCATTCAAATTGAATATAACCCCTGTAAATACTCTTGGAAATAAACCCTTTTGATTGAATCTATCTTTTTTTAATTAAAGAAAATCAACAATATAACTTTGTGAAAAAATTGCTCTTCTTCCCTACCAAAGATGTTTCATCTTCCTCTGTACGATTTGCGCTCTTAAAAATGGCGATCTGGTTTATTTTTCATTTTGTCCGTGCTCAATTTTTTGCTGGGTCTAAAGTAAAACAATCCGTCATCCCGTGAATAGTTTGTGTAGGAAAAAAAAAAGAAAAGAAAAAAAGACGGCAAAGTCAAATCAATTGTTATGCATGAAATATCAATTTATCAATTTTGAAGAGCTTGCAAAAGTCTCGCCTTTAATATTGTCCGTATTATACCATTAAATTTAGAAAATAACTAAAAAATCATGTAAAAAAAATAGCGTGGATTAACAAAGTAAACAAGTGCTATTTTTATTTGATATTCAAGATTGTTTGAATGGTTGAACCCATTTAACATGACAGACTACAAAAAACGAAAATGAGTTGCCATTTTAAGGATGCAAAATCGCATTGCTAAGGAAGATGAAACATCTTTGGGCAGGGAAGAAGGGTAATTTTGTGTAACACCCCAGATTTTGACAATTCCAAATATCTTTAATTTTATTAATAAAGTTTAATCCTATTTTATGAATATCTTTTCTATTTTGTATAAAAAAAATGTCGAAGTTCTCATTTGCTTATTTATTCTATATCATTTCCGAATTTAATAAGAATTTTCATTAGATCTTTTTAACCGGTCCTTTATGGTCAAAAGAATAGTCAAATCATATCATTATCTTTGGTTCTATTGTGACGTCATTTAATTTCATTTCTAATCGTTATTTCCAAATGTAACCTTACTGAAATAGAACTTCTTGTCCTTAACCGTGACCCCATTAAAGCCTTTTGAGTTATTATCATTAAAATAGAATAATTATTTCTTGCGGCGTCAATACACGGTTATTTCTTTTTCCTTGTGAAACCTTCCATTCATTCATTAATTCGGTTATTACAAAAAGTTATAAAGCTTGGAACCCACGCACCCTTTGACCTATTAGAAGAATTCATTCATTTATTGACCGTATTCAATCTCTACCCTTGGTTTCCTTCTTAGTCTCTTGTGACAACTTAGAGAGCACGAATTTCATGCTTGTATAAACCCTTTTGTCTGTGCTTCTTTGACCATTCCAGAAATAAGTAGCATTTCTCCGACTCTTCTTTTGTACGTAGCCAATCAAAGAAACGAAAGCCCTTCTCCATTTAATTTTGGTAACCATCTCCAATTAATTATGCCCTGTTTCAAGACCGAGTTATATTTGTTCATCCATCCGATCGGAATTCGAGTTCAACATCGAGATTATTGATATTTCATTATTCTAGATCACTGATAAGGTAACTGGACTTCTCTATAATCTAATTTTCGTATTGATTGATTTAAATATTGTTTGGTTTATTTGATTGAATTGAATTGATATATGAGAATTGTGACTGATATATTTTACGAGTCAATGGGTCTCTATTGTGAATTTTAATGGAAAAGTGATATGGAATGTGAAGTGGAATGGAATGTGAAGCGGAATCGTCTAGAGAGGGATTCGCGCTATTGTGAAAGTGATTTGAGAAAACCTAGACCCGTTGATCTTGTAAAATATATTTTATTCGTTATTGTTATTGATGTATGGATTAATCCGATCAGTTGATTTTAGATTATATAAATTGATATAAAGAAGCTGCGTCGTTAAATAATCAGTTACTCGGCTTTGAAGCTGACTCCGTTTTGCTATTATTTCTTGTGACGTAGGTTGACGGGCCGTCCGATGGATGCGAAAGATACTGTCTCACCTCACGCCTCGTATTTCGGATACGGGGTGTGACATTTTGTCGCATAGTTATGTTGTTGATTTTTTTAATTAAAAATAAGATAGATTTAATCAAAAGGGGTTATTTCCAAGAGTACAAGGATTATAGGGTTTATATCCAATTTGAATGATTGTAGGGTTATTTCCGGTTGGCAAAGTTTGGAGGGGTTATATCCAATTTTGCCAATAAGAAAAGGGAAAATTAGATTTTTGCCACCTCAAAACTTCAAAATTAGAAAAATGCCACCACAAAATAGAACTTTTGAAAAATGCCATCCTAAAACAAACTTGTTCAGAAAATTGCCAATTATACCGTAAGTCAACCTATTTCGTACCTAATATTTCGTATTGACTAAAATACCCTTCCATCTCATCTTCCTCCTTTCTCCCGTTAACCCCTCCCACTCAACTCCTATCTACCTTCTTCTTTCACTGAATCTCGGTTGATAAGTATTTTGGGATAAAGAAATTATAATCCTCAACTTTAATTTGTCAAAATTTATCTAACTACGAAATTTTTGGGCTATGCGCATGTCTATCTAAAAATGTCTCTTTACTAAAAAATCGAGTGAAAAAAATTCACAGTAACTTGAAGCTCCAATGAATTGTTATTGTCTTAAATTGCTATAATTAAGCAAATAAAACGAATCAAAATGATGGACCACTAATTTTTTATCTACCCCCATTCCTCTCCCTACTGTTCTAATTGGCGTCCATTACTTCTCCATTAAGATACAAAATTGATTGACAGTTATCAACATTCAACAATAAACAATTATCAACTTTTCATTAGCATGAACAGAGAGTAGCATAGCTTGGATGTAGAGCGCCTGAGTGGCATGGGATGGGAAATGCTGAGGTGATGGGACAGAGCATTGGGTGGAGAGGCAGAGCATGACAAGTTGAGGCTCATCGGAAAAGATGGAGCGAGTTCGATGAGGAGAAAGACAGAGAGATCGAGAGGGGTGAATGAAAGAAGAAAGGACAGAGAGAATAATAAAGAAAGGGAAGTCGAGTGGGAGGGATGAACCGGAGAGAGGGGGAGATGAGATGGGAGAGTATTTTGGTCTATACGAAATATTGAGTATGGAATATGTTGTTTTATACGGTACAAGTGGCATTTTTCTGAATAAGTTTGATTTGGAGTGGTATTTTTCAAAAGTTCAATTTTGTGGTGGCATTTTTCTAATTTTAAAGTTTTGAGGTGGCAAAAATTCAATTTTCCCAATAAGGGAAGTTCTTTAATCGAGTTGGATTGTCTGTCGGTAACTTGATATAATTTTTAGATCAAAAATTTATAATCTACAAGAATGATACATTCTTATCTTAGATTATTTATTCAGTAATATTATGAGACATAAGAATCAAAACAAGAAAATTATATATTTCTTATGCATAATTGAAATACTATAAAATTTTAGTATTTATTTACGTCAATTGTGAATCATAACGTGTAGATACTGTTTATGATTATTGAAAATAAAAATGGTGATTTAATTATCATGGCCAACATGACATAAATCCTCGAGGATCACATAGTAACAAAGCTCTTAATCGTATGAAGGATTTGATATTTATATCACTAGTTATGATATAAATGGTACATTATATTTAGTTTATTTGTATTGGAGAATACAAAATATGATAAGTTGAATAATTTATTATAAATCGTCATGAACCTTTATGATTAATTATTTCAAAGGGATCATATGAAACTAAATTAATGTAAAATCTAATCCAATAATAATTACCAAGAAGTTGATATTTATATTTGTTTCAACTCAATTGATATAATATAATTATGTGAATTATATTAATTAATTGGACTATCATTTAATATGTCGATTTGAGCTCAACTTTAAATGTAATTAAATGAAAGAATTAAGAGAAACAAAATACCAAACAAATAGGCTTAAAAGCCCATCATATGGCAGGTCATGCTCTTAGGAGAGTGGTCCCCGAAAAGTTTGGTAGAGAGGTCTATATAAGGACCACCATTCAAAGAATTAGGTTAATCTCTCTCTCTTTCTCTTCTTCTCTCCTAGCCGCCATTTACTCTTTGGAAGAGAAAATTTGGGCTGCCACATTTAGGGCTTAATTGTTACATTTAATTAAGGCTCATGAGTTGAGATAGCTTCTATAATTAATTAGAAAATTAAGTAAATAAAGGAAGCATTAGGGTTAGGTATTTTCTATTGATTTGCTAGTACAAATCCTATAGAACTTGGTTAATCTTATAACACAAATAACTTGATGTGCAAGAAGAGGAGAAGGATGATCACGCCATTGCCTCCTACACCATGGTTCGAACCCTTTCTTTTAGATATGAAAGAAGGTACAAATTGATTCCATCTCGCATTGTACAATTAATGCTTATAAGTTTCTTCAAAAATAACTAATAAGCGTAAATGTTCAATTATTTTTAATGATGAGACATCTTATAGGTGTATTTATTACATATAACAAGACAAAGAGGGATCAATTTTTAAATATAAATGTTCAGTTTGTTATAATAAGCGATCATATTGTAAGTCTATGATGCAATATGGTCTCTTGCACACTTCACAAAAAATGGTGTGTAACTTTTAATCCGACCGTCAGATCGAGCTGAAATTTTAATAGGAGATCCATGACTCAGAGCCCGAGACAAATCGTCAAATCGATAGTTCAGATTCGCGATTCGAGCGTTCCTTCATGGACTTTTGGGCTTTTCTATACAATTTTAGCAGTTTTTAGAGTTGTTTTAGTAATTTCAAGTTTTAGAATTGAACTTTTTTCAATAAAATTAAGAATCTGTGTGATCTCAGAACCAAAATCTCTCCTCTTCGTACTTTTTCCATTATCTTTCTCTATTGTTCGTGCATTAGTCTATTAAATATAATAAGGAATAACTTTATAAGTATACAAGTAGTTGTAATACGAGATCATTTTATAAGTACATTTATAAGATATAAGAAGTGATCATCTTGTAAGCGTAACTAAATAAGAAGTATCTTTGTATAACATTAAGATGGGAAAACAAATAAGATTCTCTCATGGAGCAATGAAGTGAAGAGAAAAAAAAGTGGAGTCAAGAGAAGGAATTGTGGGGGTTTGAGAAGCAAAGTCGGACAGGAGAAAAGCAAAGGTCTAAAAAGCATAATCGGAGGAGAGAGGCACGGGGAGAAGAGGAGTCACGGATAATCGGAGGAGAAAAGAATAAAAAGTTTCAATTTAGACTATTGTAATAAAATGACTTAGAATAAATGCAAAAATAGTTGAAATGCTCAAATAATACTCAAAATATGCATTATTTACTAATTATATATGTAATTACTATGTATAATCCAATCTTTCTAAATAAGTCAGATTTGAATCATAATCTAGACAATATAAAAAGCTAAAATGTAGATTATTATGATGAAATGACATAAAATGAATGCAGAATCGGTTAAATGCTCAAATAATGCTCAGAATATGCATTATTTGCATATTATATGCATAATTACTATGTATAATCCAATCTTTCTGAATAAGCCAGATCAGAATCATAATCTAGACCATATAAAGAGCTTCAATGTTGATTATTGTGATGAAATGACTTGGAATGAATGCAAAATTGTTGAAATGCTTAAATGATAATCACAATATGCATTATTTGCACTTTATATGAGTAAAACTATGAATAATTTAATATTTTTTAATAAGTAAGATCTGAATCATTTTCTACACCGTATTGAGAGCTTTAATATAAATTATTGTGATGAAATAACTTAGAATGAATGCAGAATCTCTTGAAATGCTCAAATGATGAGCAATATATGCATTATTTGCAGTTTATATGCATAATTACTATGTATAATCAATTATTTTTAATAAATAAGGTCTGAATTATAATCTAGACCATATAAAGAACTTAAATGTAGAATATTGTGATAAAATAACTTAGAATGAAATCAGAAAAGGTTGAAATTCTCTAATTCTATTCAGAAGTAAATTATTTGCATTTTATATGTGTAATTACAATGTATAGTTCAATTTTTTTTTAGTACATAAGATCTGAATTATAATCTAGACAGTATAACACTACAAGAATTTTGATTATTCCCGTGGATCAAATTTTAATTGCCGTGGATTGTTAAAATATCCACGGGAATAATATAGCAAAGACGAGAGACGTGATGTTTCCTCGGGAATCTTTTATGTATTTCCTCGGGAAAGAATTGAAATCGGAAAGCATTTAACCGTCAATGTTTCGACGGAAGAAATATGCTCAAGTTCACAACTGCCGTTTAATCTTTTTTCGTCCGTACCGATTAAAGAAAAGAAATCTCTCTAACCAATAATTAATGAATGAAATAAACAAGTATCCACTCATGTGTAAATAACCTCCCACTCACATGTCATGTTTATTATATGCCCAAATCCCATACGGGCAATACCCTCCACTTTCTATTATCTACAATACCTGATATCTTCTATCAAAATAATAATAATAATAATAATAAATTAATAATTATAGGCTACCGTAAATTTCAAATTAATTGAAAATTTTTTTTCAAATTTGCTTCTCGAAAAGCAAGATTCGAATGATTGAAAAATTAAATATTTCAGTATGATCATTAAAATTGATCCAATTTCATAAAATTATTTTCATTGGTCGTATGAATTGTATATTCATAAATAAATGCAGTATCTAAGTAGTATATAATTAATATGTTATTGCAATGCATTTTATTCTAGAAAAAGGTTAGTTTTATGTGACTTATATTTTTTATCAATTTGGAAAATATCATTCTTATATTGCCAACTAAAAATATGCCATCCAAAAAAATTATAAAACGCCTGATTTTCTGAAAAAATATGAAGAACTGTTACTTTTTTGCAAAAACATACAATTCGATTTCTTACCAGATTTTAATATAAAGGCCATACTTAACGATTCATAATTTTCATTTGAAGTACATTTTTTGAAAACAAAACTTTGAAAGAATGAGGTCAGTCCTCGCCTTGCCCAAAATAAAAATTTACCGTTATATAACAAAAATAAATATAAATATTATTTCATAACATAAATTTTTCTCAACGCATTGAATATTAAATTTTCTCACATAATTTTTTCAAACAGCACAACATTTTTGCACGGATAATTCTTTTAGATGGCGCCAAAGTTTCCGCCAAAAGTAGTTGCCTACTTTTTTTTTTGCCAATTATACAAAAGAAGTCTCCCCGAAAAAATGATAAAAGAAAAAAAATAACAAATAACCTCCCACTACCAAATAACCTCCCACTTACCCTTCTTTTTCAATATATTGTGTGACCCAATAACCTCTTCCTGCCGTTATTCAATAATATAGTTGAAATATGAAGTAGAATAGTACATGGAATCTATTTGTAAATATGAATATGTTATTAATTCAGATAATTTATAGATTCGTTACTATACTTTTTTTAAAATTTCTAATTATATAGTATGGGTAATAAGTAGAGAGTTAGAAAAATATCGATTTATTTAGTTATTTTCATTGAATTATTTTGTGCATTGAAATTAGTTACAAATTATCATTTATATTTTTTAAAAATTTTATTAACCATTTTTCAGAATTTTAGAAAATTATTTTTAGACGATTCATACTTTTAGAAATCTATAATTTTCTAAAAATCTAAAAAAATGAAGAAATCAGAAAAAGTGCAAAATTCGGCTTATTACTAGATTTTAATATAGAGATGAAATTAAAATATTTGACTCGGTCGTTTGAACTAAAAATTTCAAATATTAATGTATTGGATGGACGGGGCCCTTTTATGCATTGGACTTTAACATTATATATAAAAAAATGATATGTGAAACCAAAGGAAGAGTTAGATGACTATCCTTAAAAGATATATTATGTAATATATATATATAGAGATGAGCTAATGTCCTTTGGATAGGACTGGGGCATCGTCCTATTAACTTTTAATCTGTTGGATTGCGTCAAGATCTGTGCTAAGATGAAATCTGAAGGCTACAATTTAGAGCGCTGAGAGAGAGTTTCCGTCAAACCAATATTATTTCTTCTGTTTTTTGCTGTGCGTCTGTCCGTTTCCTTGCCGTCTGTTGTCTCTTCTAATCTCCCTTCCCCAATTCTTGCTCCCTCTGAAGAAAGAAAGAACAAAACCATGGCTTCTGTTAGCACCTCGCACTGTGCTTCTCCGTCTCCCCTTCTAGAGACTCTTCTTCTCTACACGGCACCTCTCTCTCAGTCTCTCTGCCTTCCCTTCTCGTTGAAAATCCTAGGCGATCCCTATCTTCGTCCACTGCTTTGCCCTTCGTTAATCACTTGGCTGACCCTTCTTTCCCCTTCGTCAATTATCTAGCTTCAAAAAAGAATGAAAGCCAACTCCTTTTTTTATGTTTATTTTTATGATGCTCTTTAAGGAGAACTTGTGCACAATCCGTTTCCCTAAGTGTAAAGAGATTAAAGAAAACTATACAAGCAACACTAGCTTGAAATACGATACACCATAGAGTCTGAAAACTATATACCTCAATTTCATTTCTGAAAACAAAACAAAGAAACTAAATTCAAATATTAGATTTTGCAAATTGTAAGAAGCCGCTCAACTAACTGACCACTAACAAAGAAACAAAATTCAACATAATTCTTTTTTGTCTTCTTTTACAACTCAGCTCGACCAAATACATAAATGGACTTGCCGCCTATGACCTAGCAGTCTAGCACCATCTGTGTAGGGATCAAATCCTAATCCTGTAGGATCCATTTGCACAGAGCTTGCATCTCGCACCTATAAATCCCGATCCTGTAGTATCCATTTGACGCCTAATTTCCTTTCCAACAATCTAAAATTTCCTATATTAGACCAGAGTAAGAATTAATCTTGCTATTGGAAAAAAAAATATAATTTGAAAAGCATTTAAACTATTTTGGTGCGTATCATGAAGGGCACAGTCACACTCAGCCAATTATCGAATCAACCACTACGGCAGTGATTTGAGGCACAAAATTGGTACCGAATAGAACAAATTGGCAATGAAATTGAACAATCAAGCACAAATTAACAGAATCTAGAGTCTTTTGCAATTTTTTAGGAAAAATAATAAATCAATGGCAGTCAAAGCAATTGGAATCATGGGGTTTTAAAAACAAGAATGGTTTGAGATACATTGTTATTTCTCCTTCTTACTATTGGAATCAGGTGAGTGGTTTCAGGCTAGTCAGGACAGCCTAGGGTATTGGTCGAGAAATTCAGGGAATCCATCGAGTTTGAGAGATGAAGATATTACCTTCAAAGTACTTTGAGAGAGAGAGGGTGAGACGGAGAGATGGAAAGTGGAGACGCGTTATTTTTTTAGAGGATGCGAAGAATTTCTTTCTTTCTTCTGGGTACGGATTCAGGTCGCGACTCGCGTACATAGCAAGCGTGAGACAGTGAGAGAACAAAGGGAAGCGCACGATTTTTCTAGACGGACACAAAGGAGTAACGGAGGTGCGAAGAGAGGAGTAACGGAAATTTTTAACTCACGATCGATCCTCAGCGCATTCATCCTCACCAGATATCTTTAATCTGGCACGAATCTTGATACAATCTAATGGTTCGAAACTAGATAGGAAAACCCCTTGGTCCTATCCAAAGGACAATAGCCTATCTCTATATATATATATATATATATATATATATATATATATATATATATATATATATATATAGTTATAGTTATATAATTAACACAAAGTTATTTTAAAAAATAATATATAATAAAGAGAAATGCAAAAATCAAAGCAATATGGTTAGAAGGTTCCATCAAACCCGACCATATCTCAAATTCAGAAATTTAAATGACTGATCCGGAATCGTTCAATGTGATCTTCATATCAAAATCTCCATATGGACCAAATTTTATATTTTTTTTAAAATTTTTATAGAATTTTAGAAAATTCTCGATTCAATTAATTATAATCCCTCCAATAATAATAATTTTGAAAATTCAAAAAATACTTTTAAAATATAAAATATAAAATTTTGTCGCGTGGAGATTTCATGAAGAACACATTAAGCGTTTAGATTGATCATTTAAGTTTTTGAACTTCAGATCTAATCGGGTTAACGAAACGATCTGTCAAATTGTTTTAACCGTAACCAAATTCGATAATAATTTTACATGGGGATCAATCTATATCAATCTTAACTATATTTATAATTAAATGTGATATACATATTATTTTTATGGAATATTTAAAACATCTATTAATGTGATAATATAGGAATTCTAGCAAGAAAATATTTTATTATATGGATTGAAATAATTACAATATTGTTTGCGCATATGGTGGTAAATATGAAATTGGTACTAAATATGATTATAAATCATGTTGCTAACTTATGATATATTTTCACAATAAATTATTTTTCCTATATCAAATTTCATTTAAAAGTTATATAATGCTGAAATACTCATATTTGAACATTAAATCTTACTAAGCATGATAGTCGCAACTTCGCTACGCTATATTTATTTAGATGACAATAATCCAGCACAAACTACCTTAGATTTCCAAATATATTTAATTCCTAAATTAAATAATGATTGATAAGACTATTTTTAATATATTTAACAAAAAAAGAGAAAATATTTTTAATTATAGAAAATATAAAAATAAAAATATTTTTAGCGGTCAATTATAGAAAAAAGTCACGGCTTTTAATTAATTTTAGACATGGCCTCTGTTTTTTAGATTGAAAAAAATCTAATATATTTTGTCAAAGTTGCCAATTTTTTTTAAAATATAAAATATCTGCTGTAAAAAACTTGCCAAAATTTATAGACAAAAATTTATAAGTTCAAAATTAGCAATTTTTGCCATAAAAAGTAACCATATAAATTTGACATAAATTTTTTGCCCAAAATTTTTTTTTTCAAATTTAACTTCTGACATAAATTCAAATCAATCAATTGGCGAAAATTGGAAGGCTCAGATCGCATGTTGTAGGAGATGATATCTTTTTTTTCCCCTATAGATTAGGCATGCTTAGATTTCCTAATATACTTAATAAATTTTAATGATTAGTATGACTTTTTACAAAAAAAAAAAAACTATTTTTAATTAAAAGCAAAAATTAGAGGACTTAGATTAGGCATGGACTACATTACATTTCCCAAATATATTTAATTTTAATGATTGCTACAACTATTTTTAATTAAAAGCCAATAGAAGTCACAAATTTTAATTAACAATATATAGATAATAGGTTATAGATTATAGATTATAGAATACATATATAGATTTTTTTAGAAGCTCCGAACTTGTAAATTAGGTAGTTGGTATGGTAAACTTGTTTTATGTCAAGCAAATGTATCGATTTATAGGCTACTTATATGGTTAATTACTGATTAGACAAAAATATTCACCGAGTGACTAAAATTGAACAAGTTGAAGTTTAACAACTAACAATAAATTAGCAGGCTTGTAGTAGTCATAATATTAATCAATTATAATTTCAGTAGAAAACTCGTAATAATTTATATTACAAGTAATAATAATAATTATTATATTTTATTAATAATCATGATATAATATTAACATAATTATGTCATTATTAATTATAACTAGAATAATATTAACAATTATTATTATTTATTTTAATATCAATTATCATTACTAGGAAAGATTTACCATGAATGAGTATTTCAACGCCTATTGAGCTCTAATCGATCACAACCGTTCATCAATGTGAATTAATGGTATAGATATCAGTTCTACAAGAAAAAATATTCATAGTGGAATTTTCCTTATTATTATTATTATTATTATTTACTTATAATATGTCTAATAATTATAATAAAAATAATAAAATTAATATTATAATAATATTCCTTATTTCACGTTAGTAGTTGATAATACTATGTTCGTAAAAATATTACAATTCTATGTGTTAGTGCGCTAATTAAGACCACTTAAATCGTTATCATAAAATCCAATCGTTTAAGAATAAATTTTATAATATTGACTTGCGTTGTGTTAGGTTGGATTAAAGATGTAATTAGAATTGATCAATTAATACATGCTTAAACTCGTGAGTTTGGAATAAATTTATATCCATATACTATACAAAATTTATAAGTATACAAAATTGTAATGATGACATATATCATCATGAAATTAAACTTTGTTCTTATTCTAATTCTACCATATCGAATTATAATGTAGGTCTAGTCGGTGAGTCTAAATTCCCCCCAAATTATGCGAAGACAAAGGGGCGCAACCCTATTCCGCAACACGATCGGATTGGCAGCGATCATGCGCCTCTTGCCTCTCCAACCGTCAGATCGGCGACATGCTCTCTTTTACGCACGTTTCCCTCTCTCTCAAAATCGAAACTAATAGAGCACGCCGCCCCGGCGTTGCAACGCAGGTCTTGTGCAGTCAGATCAAATCGGGGACGAAAGAGATGAGTGAAAACTTTATGGTGTTTGTTATGGCCTTAGAGTGGTGGTCATCTGAAGAGAAGCTACTCATGTTTAGTCATTTTCCTTATTCAAGGTACCTAATTCATTCTAATCTTGATCTATTCTTTCGGTTTTGATTGTAACAGCCAACTAATGGCACGAATTCGTGATTGAAGTTTCAAATTTGATGGAAATATGGTTGAATTAATGATAGGCATGCTCATTTGTCACCAAACAAGTACCCGTTGCTCTAAGCCATCATATAATTAGCACTTGATCACATCCACGTCTAGCGAAGATAGCCAAAGTAATAACTCAGATGTCTATAATGTTAACTTGAATCAGTGAAAAATCAATATGCAATTACTATTTTATTCATTTTTAATGTGCATAACAGATGAAGCCAAGTATAATTGCAAATATTAAGGCAGTTGGTGCTAATCTGGTCTAAACATGATGTATTTTGGAATTGGCATAAACAATGAAGAGGCCAGGTATTATAATAGATTGTTGCATGGTATACTAATAACCCTACTCTCCAGCATTGGCAGTATAACGCCACTAGTTTTGATTAGGAAATCCAACATAGGAAGAGCACAGTTTGTATTAGCTTTTTGTGCATTTTATGGTTGCATTATTTTAAAGGAACATTTGACCTTTTTTCGGCCATCCAGGTAACTTTGCTTTTTCCATATTGGTCACGTCAATATATATATATATATATGTAGATTATTTAATAATCATTAAAATTTGTAAGTGCTTAAGTGGATAATTCACACGGTAGATTATTTAGGTATGTGTTTTAGACTTTTAGTTAAGTTTGTGTTTTTTTCTAGGTTTTTTTAGTCCGAGGCAACAGTTCATCACCATGGGAAGGAATCGGTGGTGTCAAAAAAGCTCAGATGTTGTGCTGCCGAAAGTGAAGGCTGACTGAACTAATTGCTTCAGGTGATTAACTGAGATCCGTATTCTCCCCAATGCAATTTCCCTTTCTACTTCCTCACAACATTTCATTCAAACAAAGGATTAGAGTTTTACACTTTTACTCATGTAAGTTTCTTTGACAATTTCCCTTTCTACTTTCTCACGACATTTCATTCAAGCAAATGATTGGAGTTTTACATTTTTACTCATGTAAGTTTCTTTGATAGTTTCAGGTTTATTGTAATAATCTCCCAAATGCAATTTCTGTTGTTTACTTTCTCACAACATTTCATTCAAGCAAAGGTTTGTAATTTTACCCTTTTTACTCAAGTAAGTTTCTTGTTCTTAAAAGCTAAAAATAACTCAATCTAGTTCTCTTAAATAAAGAAAGTAAATATATTGTGTCATGGATCATGCATTCCCACAACTCTAAGAGCCTCTCCTAAAGCTAATGAGATTTTTTTCAGCCTGAAGAATGTTCTAAATGTGCTCAGAGTCCCTAACAGAACTGGGTCATATTTTCAAGTTTGTGATTTTACGATTACACGGAGTCTTTTCTTTAACAATAGCATATATTTACATCATTTATTTGATGTCATTGTTAGCTTAACTATATCTTATTTGTACTGTAGGGCGAGCAAAACCACCTCCCAACTTGTCCATAGAGTGTAGTGCTTGGAGTCTCAGCTCCTCCAACCCTGTACCCTTGAGTGTCGTGTGTATATTGCACCTCTTATATATAAGCTCTTTCTTACGGATATGCAAATTTGTTTCTCGAATGTCGATATGCTTTATTCTGTTTGTATGTGTTGTTTTCCTTTTATCATTGGTATTTCATACATGAAGCAACTTTGACAAACGTTGAGCCTTCTCAAACGCAGGGGATCAAGAAATGATTATTATAATTTGGCAGACTTGTCGATTTTTGTAATTTAGTTTACCTTGGTAGCCTTTGTAAACAAAAATTGACAAATCCATGTCTATCTCTATACATAAGTACTAACTAGTCGAAAAAAGTTAAGAGTTAATAATTATTTCTTGTTTCAGGTCCACACAATGACAAGAAAAAAGGTCTCAAGAGGGCATATGCACTAAATACAGCAAGGAACCAATTAATCCATGGCCTAGCGGCATTTGGAGATTGATGATTCTTATCAAGGTGTCAATGATGCGACACTGGCCAATTGCAAATAGATGACGTGGGACTTCTTTTTTTAGGTTTTTATGGAGGTTTATGGGAATATATAGGGGTATATTATTATTGACAGATATTATGTACTAACACTATGCATGTTGTGCTTGCTATCTTAGTTCTTTTGTGCAAAAGTTGTGAATGTTTAACAATAGTTTAGATTATAATAGTTTCAATGATTCTCAGTTGTTTTTTCTTTCATATTTATAGCATTTGGCATGGTAGAATCTCAGAGGCAGAATTGGTAAAACTACAGGGTGGAAATTAGATTTTTGAATGACAGTAGTATTTATCCCGTCGATATATCGACGGGAAAGATAAATACTCTTATGCGTTACAAAATAATAACGCCGATATATGTTGGTCCACAAATAAATTCTTAAATCCTCGGGGAAAAAATCTTATTTCCGAGGAAGAGCAATCCAAAATGGCGGGAGATTTGATTTTTTTCCCGTGGATAAATATTGCCGTGGAAATATCGACGGGATAAACATCGCCAGTAGCATTCCGACAAAGTATTACCGAGGCTTCCTTCCCTCGCGAAAACTTGCGATTTATCCTCGCAAAACGTCTTTTACGAGGCCTCCTCGCGGATATAAACTATTAGCCAGGAGAGTATTTACGAGGAAGCTATTCCCATCGGTATTTCCTCGTAAATGATTATTCCCGTCGATATATCGACGGCAAAGACCTCTACTTTTTTCCAAGTCATTACAGCAAATTCTTGTAGTGTAAAGAGCTTAAATGTAGATTATTGTGATGAAATGACTTAGCATGAATACAGAATCACTTGAAATGCTCAAATGATGCTCATAATATACATTATTTGCATATTATATGCGTAATTACTAGGTATAATCCGATCTTTCCGAATAAGTGAGATCCGAATCATATCTGCACCATATGAAGAACTTGAATGTATGCAGAAAAAATATTGAAATTCTCAAATTATGCTCAGAAAATGAATTATTTGCACTTTATATGCATAATTTGAAACCAGAAACGGTTGAAATGCTCCAATGAAATTCAAAATATGCATTGTTTGCGCTTTATAGATGTAATTACTATGTATAATCTAATATATATTAGTAAATAAGATTTAAATTATAATCTATATAAAGAACTTAAATGTAGATTATTGTGGTGAAATAACTTAGAATAAATGCAGAAACTGTTAAATGCTCAAATTATACTCAGACTATGAATAATTTGCATATTATACGCATAATTTAATTACTATGTATAATCTGATATTTTTTAATAAATAAGATCTGAATTATAATATAGAAAATATAAATAATTTTAAATGAAGATTATTGTTATGAAATAACTTTGAATAAATATAGAAACGGCTGAAATGCTCAAATTATACTCAGAATATGAATTATTTGCTATTTATATATGTAATTACTATGTATAATTCAATATTTTTTTCATAAATAATATCGGAGTTATAATCTAGACCACATAAAGAGCTTAAATATAGATTATTGTGATGAAATGACATAGAATGAAAGCAGAATCGTTTGAAATGCTCAAATATACATTATTTGCATATTATATGCGTAATTACTATGTATAATTCAATCTTTTCGAATAAGTCAGATCTGAATCATAATGTAAACCATATAAAGAACATAAATGCAGGTATTGTGATCAAATGATTTAGAACGAAGCATAATCGTTTGAAATGCTCAAATGATGCTCAGAATATGCATTATTTGCACTTTATATGCGTAATTATTTTGTATAATCCAATCTTTCTAAATAAGTCTGATCTGAAACATAATCTAGACCATAGAAAAACTTAAATGGACATTACTGTGATGAAATAACTTAGAATGAATGAAGAAAAAATTGAAATGCTCAAATTATACTCAGAATATGAATTATTTGCACTTTACATGTGTAATTACTATGTTTAATTCAATAATTTTAATAAATAAGATCTAAACTATAATCTAGAGCACATAAAGAGCTTATGACTTAGAATGTATGCAGAACAGTTTGAAATGCAATAATTTTAATAAATAAGATCTAAACTATAATCTAGAGCACATAAAGAGCTTATGACTTAGAATGTATGCAGAATAGTTTGAAATGCTCAAATGATGCTTAGAATATGCATTATTTGCATATTATATGCATAATTACTATATATAATCCAATCTTCTAAATAAGTCAGACCTGAATCGTAATCTAGACCATATGAAGATCTTGAATGTTGATTATTGTGATGAAATAACTTAGAATGAACACAGAAACTGTTGAAATCCTCAAATTATACTCAGAATATTAATTTTTTGCACTTTATATGCGACATTTAAATCCACAAAAGGTTGAAATGCTCCTAAGATACTCAGAATATGCATTGCTTGCACTTTATACGCGTAATTACTATGTATAATCCAATTTAATAAATAATATTTGAATTATCTAGACAATATATGGAACATAAATGTAGATTATTCTGATGATATTACTAAGAATGAATGCAGAAACGGTTGAAATGCTTAAATTACTCAGAATATGTATTATTTGCACTATATATGCGTAATTACCTTGTATAGTCCAATAGTTGTTAATAAATAAGATCTGAATTATAATCTACACCATATAAAAATCTTAAAATAGATTATAGTGACAAAATAACTTAGAATGAATGCAGAAATGGTTGAAATGCTCAAATTATACTCAGAATATGAATTATGTCCAATTTATATGCGTGATTACTACATATGATCCGATATGTTTTAATAAATAACATCTGAATTATAATCTAGATCATATAAAGAGCGTAAATGTAGGTTATTATGATAAAATAATTTAGAATTGTTGGACTAAACAATTAACTCTCGATTTGTCGATTTGCAAAATAAACTAGTCTCTACTAATGCTTTCGTTTTTCAAGTGCCTCATTAGTTAATTCTCAAGTATACAAGCTATGCATGGTTGCGGAGGACTAGAAGACTTAGTTTAAGTCTTAGAAAGTCATAGAATTACATGTTTGTAAGCTCAAAAACCAATCTCTTTCACTTTGCTCAATCTGCTGGTTTTTTTTTTTCTGTATCAAACGTTATATAACGCTCTGTAGCGTTACATAACGTTTCAGTTCGAAAATCCTGATCAAAACTGTTTTTCCTGCTCTCAATCGTTACCCAACGTTTGTGTAACGTTGTGTAACGCTTGGCAAAAGTTGAGTAACGTTCTGAAACGTTACACAACGTTTGACCAAGTTTCCTGAGCTTTAAGTGAGTTCACTTCCGTTTAACGTTATGTAACGCTAAACTAACGTTTTATAACGATTTAGTTTTATATCGTTTTATAACGCTTGAGTAGCGTTAAGTAACGCGTGTTTCACTGACTTCGCAGAGCAATTGGTAACGTTTGGTGTTAAGTCAGTAACGTTTGCGAATTTCTTAACGTTCTGTAACGTTTCTTAACGATTGATTTAGCCTGTTACGTTGTATAACGCTTCATAGCGTTGTATAACGTTTGTCTGACATATTTTTGTACGTTGGCTTTTCTTCTCTGAAACGTTGTGTAACGTTCCGAAACGTTACATAACGTTTCAGACAGACTCCAACGGCTATGTCATTTTTGTTTTATTATAACGGCTATATTCAAGCGTTAAGTAACGCTTCGGAACGTTATACAACGTTTGATCAGAATTTTGACTGTTATGAAGCTCTAGACGCCCTCTATTTATATGAGTGGTTTTCCAACTGTTTCTCTCTCTGGATTGCCTTGATTTTTACCAGTCTTTGAGCTTTATACAGCAAGAACTATCTCCCCTTGTTTGATTACACATTTGAGCAAAATCTTTGAGATTAGTTAGCATCATTCAAACCCAAGATCCTTATAGCTAGACTCTTTGAGAGATTTGATTGAGAGCATCACTCAAGTTGTTGATTATTTAGAGGTTAGGCCGATCCACCTCGAGTTTATTGTGACGAGACGATTCGGTTCGAAGTTGTAGACACGTTCTTTGTGGAATTGAACGGAGCGCGCCCTTTGGTGGTTGCGAAACTCCCGGAGACGTACGACTAAGGCTAGTCATACATCTAGCGGGTCGGAACTCCGTAATCATATCGAGTGTCAAATTTCTCTAACCCTTCTCCTCTTTATTTACATTATTTATTTTTGCTTGTGAGAACCTTTGAATTGTTTAGTTCCGCAAAATTGTCCAAACCGGTTTATTGTTTGTTTTGTGCCTATTCACCCCCTCTAGGCCGTACTTAGGGACAACAAGAATGAATCCAGATACGCTTCAAATTCTCCAATGATACCAAGAATCTGCATTGTTTGCACTTTATATGCCTAATTATTGTGAATAATCCAATATTTTTGATAAATATGAACTGAATTATAATCTAGACTATAGAAAGAATTCAATGTAGATTATTGTAATAAATAACTTAGAATGAATCAAGAAACGGTTGAAATGTTCAACTTATACTCAGAATATGAATTGTTTGCACTTTATATGTGTAACTACAACGTATAATCTAATATTTTTAAATAAATAAGACCTGAATTGTGATCTAGACCATCTAAAGAAATCAAATGTAGATTATTGTGATGATATAACTTATAATGAATGCAAAAACTGTTCAAATGCTCAAATTATAATTATAATTTGAATTATGTACAATTTATATGCGTAATTACTTCGTATAATCCAATCTTTTTTTATAAATAACATCTGAATTATAATCTACTATATATAAAGAGCTTAAATTTAGATTATTATCATGAAATAACTTACAATGAATCCAGAAACGGTTGAAATGCTCCAATGATACTCAGAATATGCATTGTTTTCAGTTTATATGCGTAATTATTGTTAATAATCCAATATTGTTTAATAAATAAGATCTTATAATCTAGACCATAAAAAGAACTTAAATTTAGATTATTGTGATTAAATAACTTAGAATGACACCAGAAACGCTTGAAATGCTCAAATTATACTCATACTATGAATTTCTTTGAACTTTATATGCCTAATTACTATGTAAAATATAATATTTTTTAATAAAGAAGATCTGAATTATAATCTAAATCATATAAAGGGATTTAATTTAGATTATTATGATGAAACAACTTAGAATTAATCCAGATACAGTTGAAATGCTCCAATAATACTAAGAAAAAGCATTGTTTGCACTTTATATGTGTAATTATTGTGAATAATCTAATATTTTTAATAAATAAGACCATAATTATAATCTAGACCATAAAAAGAACATAAATGTAGATTATTGTGATTAAATAACTTATAATGAATCCAGAAATGCTTGAAATGTTCAAATTATATTCAGAATATGAATTGTTTAAACTTTATATGCGTAATTACTATGTATAATCTAATATTTTTGTAACAAATAAAGAGCTTACAATGAATCCAGAAACAGTTTAAATGCTCAATTTGTAATCAGAATATGAATTGTTTGCACTTTATATGTGTAATTTCTATGTATATAATCTAATATATTTTAATAAATAAGACCTGAATTATAATCTAGACCATATAAAGAATATAAATGTAAATTATTGTGATAAAATAAATTATAATGAATGCAGAAACTGTATACATGCTCAAATTATACTCAGAATATGAATTATTTCCAATTTATATGTGTAATTACTACGTATAAACCAATATTTTGTAATCAATAAGATCAGAATTATGATTTAGATCATGTCAAGAGCTTAAATGTAGATTATTATAATGAAATAACTTACAATGAATCAAGATAAGGTTGAAATGCTCCAATGATACTCAGAATATGCATTGTTTTGCAGTTTATATGTGTAATTATTGTGAAAAATTCAATATTATTTAATACAAAAGTTCTGAATTATAAACTAGACCATCAAAAGAACGTACATGTATATTATCGTGACTAAATAACTTGGAATGAATCCAGAAACGCTTGAAATGCTCAAATGATACTCAGAATATGAATATTTTGCATTTTATATGTGTAATTTCTAAGTATAATCTAATATTTTTTTTAGTAAAAAAGACCTCAATTATAATCTAGACCATATAATGTGCTTGAATGTAGATCATTGTGATGAAATAACTTAAACTGAATGCAGAAGCGGATATAATGCTCAAATTATAGAACTTAAATGCGTAACTGTATGCACAAATGATGCTCATAACATTTGTATGACCATATAAAGAGCTTAAATGTAGTTTATTGTCATGAAATGACTTAGAAAGAGTGCAGAATCGTTTGAAATGCACAAATGATGCTCAGAACATGCATTATTCACATACTATATGCGCAATTACTATATATAATCCAATCTTTCTGAATAAGTCAGATCTGAATCTTAATCTAGATCATATAAAGAACTTAAATCTAGATTATTGTGATGAAATAACTTAGAATGAATACAGAAACAGTTGAAATGCTCAAATTATACTCAGAATATGAATTATTTGCACTTTATATATGTAATTACTATGTATAATCCAATAATGTTTAATAAGTAGGAGCTGAATTATTATCTAGACCATATAAAGAGCATAAATTTAGATTATTTTGATGAAATGACTTAGAATGAATGCAGAATAGTTTGAAATGCTCAAATGATTATCAGAATTTGCATTTTTTACATATTAAATGCGTAATTACTATATATAACCCAATCTTTCTGAATAAGTCAGATCTGAATCTTAATCTAAATCATAGAAAAAATTTAAATATAGATTATTGTGATGAAATAACTTAGAATAAATGTAGACACGGTTGAAATGCTCAAATTATACTTAGAATATGAATTATTTGCAGTTTATATGAGTAATTACTTGTATAATCAAAAATTTTTTAATAAATAAGATCTGAACTATAGTCTAGTCCATATAACGAGGTTAAATGTGGATTATTGTGATGAAATAACTTACAAATGGCGCAGGAAGAAAAACACAATGATTCATAGAAGGAATTAAGAAATGGTTGAAATGCTCCAATGAAACTCAGAATATGCATTATTCGCACTTTATATGCGTAATTACTATGTATAATCTAATTTTTTAATAAGTGAGATTTGATTCATTTTCTACACCATATTGAGAGCCTAAATGTAGATTATTGTGATCAAATGCATTAGAAATGAATGCAGAATAGTTTTAAATATTCAATTGGTGCTCAGAATATGCATTATTTGCATATTGTATGCGTAATTACAATGTATAATCCAATTTTTTTGAATAAGTAATAACTGAATCATAATCTAGACTATACAAATAGCTTAAATGTAGGTTATTGCTATGAAATGACTTAGAATGAATGTAGAAACGGTTGAAATGCTCAAATGTCACTCGGAATATGCATTATTTGCACTTTATATGCGTAATTACTATGTATAATCTAAATTTTGTAGAAGAAATATATGAATCGTTTTCTACTCCATATAGAGAGCTTAAATATAGATTATTGTGAACACTTGAATTTAGAATCACTTTAAATACTCAAATGATGCTTAGAATATGCATTATTTGCATATTATGCACGTAATTACTATGTATAATCCAATATTTCCGAATAAGTAAGATCGGAATTATAATCTGAACTATATCAATAGCCTAAATGTAGATTACTGTGCCGGAATAATTTAGAATGAATGAAGAAACTGTTAAAATGCTCAAATTATACTCAGAATATGCATTGTTTGCACTTATTTGCGTAATTACTATGTAAAAACTAATATTTTTTAAATAAATAAGATCATAATCATATTCTAGACCGTAGAGAGCTTACATAGATTGTTGTGATGAAATGGATTAGAATGAATGCAAAAAGGTTTGAAATATTAAAATGATACTCAGAATATGCATTATTATATGCTTAATTACAATGTATAATCTAATTTTTTTTTTTAATAAGTAAGATCTGAATTATATTTTACCCGTATAGTGATGAAATGACTCAGAATGAATGCAAAAACGGTTGAAATGCTCAAATGATGCTCGGAATATGCATTATTTGGGTTTTATATGCATAATTATTATCTATAATTTAATTTTTTTAATAATTAAGATCTGAATAATATTGTACACTGTAGAGAGAACTTAAATATAGATTTTTGGCATAAAATGACTTATAATGAATGCAGAATCGCTTGAAATGTTCAAAATATGCATTATTTGCACATTATATGCGTAATTACTATTTATAATTATATATTTTTGAATAAGTAAGATCTGCATCATAATCTATTCCATATAAAGAGCTTAAATGGAGATTTTTGTGATGAAATGTGAATATAGAAATGGTTGAAATGCTCAAATGATACTCAGAATATGCATTATTTGCACTTTATATGTGTAGTTACTATGTATAATTCAATTTTTTTTAATAAGTATGATCTGAATCATATTCTAGACCGGTTGGAGAGCTTAAATTTAGATTGGGATCAAAGACTTAGAATGAATGCAGAATGGCTTGAAATGCTCAAATGATGTTCTTTTTTTTTTTTGAAAAACTAGATAGCGTAATTATTATTATTATCTTGAAGGGCTAATGAGCTTCGCTCAATATATAAGTTTATACTATAATAATTTTTATTTTATAATTAAATTAATTTAAATATAATTTAGTTATGTTTTTTAAGATGTATAATTTAATTTTATTTAGATGGAACATACTAAATAATTTTATTTAAATTTTGTGGATATTTGTAAAACGATGGTCGAAAAATATGATATTTTAGCTAATTTGTGTTGAATATATTATTCTAAAATACTCTAAAAAATATAATTATATTATACATCATGTATCATATAGCATAACTTTTTGTCAATCTAAAATTGTTGTAAAGTAGTTAACTGCTTTAAAATAAGAAAATATGAATCATTTGCAAATGAAAAAAAAAAACACAAAATTGCCATATTAAAGAAATAATTGATTGTGCAGAAATAATGAAATGAATAATTATATTATACATCATATATCATAAAACAATAACTCTTCAATAGCCTTTAATGACGTCCCCTTAATATTTTGAAATAGGTGAATCGTCGGGTTAGTTTTATTTAATAAACACTCGACACACAAATAGTTACGTAGCATCACATAGCAGAAATTGAAAAAACTATTTACCAATGTTTTAAGTGTCAGGCTAGATTTAACAAAACGATCCCGACACCCACACATCATTATTTATAATTTTGATTTTGATTTGATTTGATTTGATGCAATTTTAAGTGAAGGTTTTTATAATAAAATATATTTCTTGCAATAATAAATGTTTGACAACTTTTTGTTCCTTTTTCTTATGGACTAGTAAATTATTTTCATTTTTTCGTAAATGTTCTCCATTAACATAATAATAATAATGGAAAATTTTTTCTGTACCCCTTAGAACTGAGGAAATAGAGAATTTATCCCCTGAAAGTTCAAATTCCTGATTTTGCCCCCGAAATTTTGAACGCCTTCTGTATTTGTCCTTCTGTCATTTTTTATAATATAAATAATTGTTAAATAATAAAAATTATTTTTGCTGACCATTATACCCCTGAGCTCCTTTCTTCCTCATCCCTATCCTCAGTTCTGAAGGATACATAAAAAAGTTTCCCTAATAATAATAATCATCATCATTATTATTATTATAATGATTATTGTTATTATTGCCTAAACTTCGTAGGAAGCGTATCATACAAAACTGCTATCTTTTTTTGGGTTTCATGTCTTTTGCCGATTAATTTCTTTGTCTGGCATAGTGTTATGTCTTTTACTAACTTATCAATTTTTTTTGGTTTGCTTATTTTATTTTCTGTACGCTATAATGTCGTTTTTTTTTTTTTTTTTTTTTTTTTTTTGGGGGGGGGGGGGGGGGGGGGGGGGGGGGGGCAATAATTACTATATTCTACTTCGTTATGCTCTAAGGTACTCCGTAAAGCAAAAACAATCACTTCAGTTGAGAAGATATACGAGGTGTTGACTGTCGACATGAGCTCGGCACATGACCTTCAACCATTCCAATGAAATCTGCTCATGCCGTGGCAACTTTTTGTGTGCTATTAATATTGTGTGCAAACATACATGGTACTAAAGCTCATTGCTTATTGGTCATCTTTTGAGCATTACTAGGCTGTCAAAGGTATCTTTTAATCGTTTATTCTAACCCATCGTATTCGATAAGACGGATATGGATAAAGTTTTATTTTCATTAAGCTATCGGGTATGGATATGGATAGAAAAAAAAATATTAATTTATTGGATAAGTATATGGGTAAGACTATTTCGTATTCGTTAATTATCTGTACCGTTATATATATAGTTTATAATCTAAATCATAATCAGAAAGATATAATTGTAAGATTCAATTATATGTTAATAACAAACAAAATCAGTAAGATATGATTATAAGATTCAATTGATGTATTAATAATTAAATTATGTGATTAAAGTACCAGATTTGATTGAGATAATACTGCATTAAATCGGAAAGATACGATGGTAAGATTCAATTGATATATTAATTATTTTTTTCTTGATCTTCATTCATGAGCTACATTAAAAAAACACTAAACTTTTTCAAAAGAACCCTTCGTTTGAGAAAATATTGTATAATTAGTAATTACTAATTGGTTATGTATTTAATTGGAATGAGAAGAATACCGATATTGTATGATTTTATTATATTTAAAGTATTACAGAATATTGCACTTTATTAATATATTTATTTGTTATTATTTATTTATTCATATTGTACAATTTTTTTCATTGAATAATTAACATTATTATTCATTTCTATCGTAACCTTATCCTTACCGTTAATTCTTTTTTTTTTGAGGGTCAGGTGGCAATCACCACGCCGACAAATAATTTATTAAAAAAGATATTTACATAAGATAATTACAAAAGAACAGGAAAAAACAAAAAACAAAAACTAAATCCTAAAACTAAGCATGCCTAATCCACTGACTGATATCCTCGCAGATTATATTGATCAGCAGCTCTGACTGGGTTATTAAATTAGAAAAGATTCTATTGTTGCGCGCCTTCCACAAGTTCCAAGAGGTAGCGGCCCAAATGATATCCCAGTTTTTAATATGTGTACTCCTATTCGAAAGCCAGAAATTGCATCGGTCCAAGGTAAAATTGATGGTAGGGATCCTGAATCTGAATTGTATACGTGTCCAAACATTAACAGCGAATGGACAGTGTAAGAAGAGGTGATCTGCAGATTCAATCACGCCTAAACTGCAAGAGGGACATGTTGTCGAAGTAGGCCAACCCTTTTGAAGGAGATTCTTTTGAGTTAGTAGTCGATCCAGGATCAAAAGCCAGAGAAAGATTTTCACTTTAGGTGGAGTTTTAATTTTCCAAAGTGAAGGAAAGAACCAAGCTTGGACACCTGTATTTGAGAGTGTGTGGTATGCACTAGATGAGGTGAAGAGGCCATTCTTTGTCCATTTCCAAACCACATTATTGTGTGAATCAAGAGAAGAAAGATTGAAGAATGGTATAAGTTGAAGGATGTCAGCTAGGCCATAGGAAACATCGCATGAACTCAAGATAGTGTTATCTAAGGTGCCATACAGTAGGTGTACGGTAGAAGTCCAAACGGAGGTAGTGTCATGGCGTAGTTTCCAAAGCCATTTCATGAGGAGAGCTTGGTTTTGGCGATCCAAATCGATAATGCCCAGTCCACCATTCGATTTGGGGAGACAACAAGTGGCCCAGTTAACGAGGCAATGACCTCCTAGACATTTATCCTTTCCTTTCCAGAAGAAGTTACGTCTGATGCCTTCAAGTTGTTTTAAAACCCATCGTGGCAATTTCAAGACCTGCATGTAAAGGCAGCGCAGTAAGAACTGATTTGACCAGTGTGAGTCGTCCTCCTGAAGACAGGAATCTGGCTTTCCAACCATCCAATTTCCGCTGGAAAGCGTTGATTAGAGGTTGGAAATGAATCTTCTTTGGCCTACGAATAGAGAGAGGTAAGCCCAAGTAAGTTATCGGAAGGTCTTTCGCATCACATCTGAGAATAGAAGAAATACGAGGGAGAACTGACTCAGGAATTGAAATAGGAACGAAAAGACATTTCGCATCGTTGACACGAAGACCTGTCAACGATGCAAAGTTTGAAAGGATTTCTGAGACCACAAGTAAGGATTTTTGGCTAGCTTCTAAGAGGATGATTGTATCGTCAGCATATTGAAGAGCTCGAGGAGGAATGATTATAGGCCCAGAGGTGAGAGAAGAGGAATTGGCGAAGAAGGTTTGTAGGGCATCTGTTACGAGAATGAAAAGTAGGGGAGATAAAGGGTCGCCCTGTCTTAGACCTCTTTTATGAGAGAAGCTAGAAGAAAGTTCACCATTTACTTTCACTGCAGAAGTGGAAGAGCGAAGAATCATTAGAATCCAGGAGATGAATGAAGGAGGGAAGCCTCTTTCTATCAAGAGATTTGTGAGAAAAGTCCAAGAGATAGTATCAAAAGCTTTGGCAAAGTCAACTTTGTAGAGAATGGCTGGAATGTTTCGTTTGTGATAGAAAGAAATGAATTCTCTTGTCACCATGTAAGATTCCATAATTGACCGTCCCTTTGTGAAAGCAGTTTGGAATGGACTGACAAGATCATTCATGAAAGGTTGGAGACGGTTTGCCAAAATTTTTGTGATGATTTTGGAGAAAGAGTTGATGACACTTATAGGCCTATAGTCCGAGACATTAGAGCAGTTTTGTTTCTTGGGCACTAAAGTGATTGTGGCCTTGTTAAGGTTGGACATATCAAGATTGAAATTTTGAAAAGACACCAGGGCTTGTAAAACATCAGGTTTAATGATATCCCAAAAATTCTTGAAGAAGTCCATTGGAAAACCATCCGGCCCGGAAGCTTTGCCAGAGGGGAGTTGTTTGATAGCAAGGAGGACCTCTGATTCAGAGAATGACATAGCCAGGGGGGTGAGATCAGGAGAAGTACCAAGTTTGCCTGTCAAATCAAAAGATGGAGGATGAGGAGGTATAGTTCCTAAAATAGAGCGAAAATGATCAAGAAAGGAAGATAAAAGGTCAGACTGATCTGAAAAGACGTTGTTGTCAACACAGATAGAATTGATGTGGTTGACAATACGTCTCGACGAGGCCACGGTATGAAAGAATTTAGAGTTTTTATCTCCAAGTTTAAGCCACATGATTCCGCTCCTTTGTTTCCATTTAATTTCTTGTTCTTGTATTAAGGTAAAAGCATGCTCACGAAGAGAAATTCGGAGTGAGAATTCATCGGTAGTGAGATTTCTGGATTCTTCGAGGAGGTCTAGAAAATGGATGATAAGTTTTGTCCGACGAAGAAAAGTGTTCCGATGAGCATATTTTGTGTTTGCCCATTTAGATAAAGCCAATTTAACAGATTTAAATTTAGCGAGAAGGTTTTTTGCGGGATCGGGATTTGGTGGAACCGAGGACCAAGCATTAGAGACTACCTGGTGAATATCAGGAGCTTTAAGCCAATAAGATTCGAATCTGAAGGGTCTTTTACCTGACGGGCGTTGCGAAGTAATTGAAAAAAGGAGAGGAGCATGATCGGAAGTAGTAGCCGGGAGATCAATCAAAGAGAAAAAGAGAGGTAAATTCAGCCACTCAGGAGACAAGAAAGTTCTATCGAGATGAGAGAAACAAGGATTTGGCCTTTTGTTGGACCAAGTGAACTTTCTACCTCGCAACGGAACTTCAAAGAGATTTGCATCAGAAATGAAGGAATTAAAGAGCTGAAAAGAAGATGAGTTTCGAGATGTACTAGTTGTGTCAGATGGGTCACGAAGGAGATTGAAGTCACCTAGTATAATCCAAGGATGTTCGGAGAGAGTTCTAACCGCGGCAAGCTCGGCAAGGAAGGTCGGCTTGAGGCTATCATCAGTAGGACCGTAAACAGCGGTGAGCATGAAGGAAAAAGAATCGATAGAGAGTACAACCGTAGAAGAGAAAGAAAAATTTTGGACAAGTGAACAATTAAACATATCAGACCAAATTAAGAGAATACCACCTTTGGATCCATTAGCATCCAGAGCCAGGAAAGAGTTAAAACGAAAAGGGCAGACAGTGCGAGCTTTAAAGAAATCGCACGACGATAATTTAGTTTCTTGTAAACAAAGAATGTTGCAAGCTGAATCTCTCACAGTGTCTTTAACAACAACACATTTATTAAAATCTGAAATTCCTCTAACATTCCAACAGAGAGTTTTAATAGAAGTAAAAGACATTAAGACAGATTAAGAAAAGCTAGATTAACAGCTAGCTAGCAAAAAAGAAAATAAAAAATAAAAACTACATCAGTCAGAACAAATACTAGCATCATTGTTAGTTGATGCAGTAGGAATGGATGCAGTAGGAAAATCTTTTGGTGGCAGGAGTCCACAATAGCCTTTCAGAGCTTGCTGCTCTTCGAGAGATAAAGAATCTTCAGATAGCAGCGAGCGATGAAGTCCTGCCTCTTTGATTGCAGCTTGAAGCGTTTTTTTGGATGGTGTGGGGCTATTGTGGAGGTCAGATTTGAAAGAAGAAGGAGGCATTGACACCCAAGTATTGAAGGCAATACGAAATTCTTCAGAGACAGAATTAAAGAGAGGTGGATTGACAATTGAGTCCCTAGAGGAGGAAGGAATGATTCGAATGCGACGATCAACCTCTCTAAAGTAGGAAGAAGAGGGTGTCGGGTCCATAGGTGTAGTAACAGACATGGGCTCCTCAATCCAACTGATAACCTCAATAGGAATAGGTTTACGCATGAATCTGTCTATCAACCGAGCAGAATGAGGAACTTCCTCAAGATTCCTAACAGCTACAAAAACCCTTAACTTTTCAAGACTAGTGACTTCCTCGAGTTTGGTGTGCTCAAGAAGAAGGCCAAACTGACCAATCATGGGTATCAAGTGTTCTGAGTTCCAACCCTGAATGGGCACATTAATCAGATTTAGGAGAACCTTGAAGCGATAACTGACAGGTGTAGCATCAATTGCAGGACTCCAAGGATAGAGTACTAGGCCAATTGATTCAAACTTAGGTTGGAGACTTGAGATAAAACCTGATCTGTTCCTATTCTCAGGGAGGAGGAAGAGGTAATGGTCGGCATTTAAATGAACCAGAGGAAAAGGTTCTTTAGAGGAGGAAATCATCATGATTGCCGCTTGAACTGAGTTTGAAATTTGAATTGAACTTACCAGGCTTAAGACGACCATCGACCACAATGCCTTTAAGCAGATAGCGGAGATCATGGATATTGTTTGAAGATTGAGGAAGATACACATCAATAAAATTGGGACGGTTTGGGGGAAGCTTGTCACCTCCTAAGTTACCTCGAGGCAAGAGGTTTTGAGAAGTTTGTCTGACATTCTTAACAGATTTCTGCTTATTCGGGTTAGGACAGGAGGTAGCGGCATGGCCCGGCTGGAAACAACGAGCACAAGCCTCTACTGGTGCTTTGCATGTGAGGGTAGAATGACCTCTAACTAAGCATTTGTAGCAGCGGTTCGACCAACCAGTGAAGGAACGCTTCGGGTCAGGTTCTAGGTAGGACTTACCAGTAAGATAGGGATCTGTCTGGTAAGCTTTTTTGGTGAGAGGGTCTGTTGAATACCAAGAGAGAGCATCAACTGGTTCTTTGTTTTTTGCCATGGTAGAGGAGTGAAGAATGGTAGAGTTTACTGCCTTTGCAAAAGAGGAAGAGAGAGGCGCGACAGCTCTTGTAGGGACTGTAGCGGTAGGAGAATTGAGTTGGAAAGGAAGTAAATCAGAACAATTCTCTGGCTTTGGGATGGAGAAAAGGCGAGAAATTGGGCGAGATTTGGGGTAATGGTATTTTTTTGGGAAGAATCGGGGAGATCTGTTGAGAGATTTTGGAGGGGGTGGTTGACGGAGAGGTTTTGGTCGTCGAGTGACAGTGTGCCAACCTTCTTTGTCAGTGGAGAGGAAGAATCTCCTTGCCATCGCCGCAGGATCGCCTCAAGATCGCCTCAGGATCGCCTTTCCGCAAATTTCGCACAACGCTCGCTGAGGCTTAGATGTTTGGACTTTACCGTTAATTCTTAAAGATTAAGAATAAGGTACGGATAAAGTCAATTTTTAACGGATAAAGATAGGATATGAATAAAAAAAAAAAAACGGGTACGGGTATGAAAAATATCTCTACCGTATAATGGGTAATAGGCCTGAGCATTACACTGTTTTTGGTTTTTCTACTGTCCGTTATTCTCATGCCGCTTTTGTCCAATGCAACCAACATTTTGGTCAAAATGTTGCCACAAATTCGTATATTTCCTAACTTGGCAGTCACTGCCTAGATGTCGGAAATAAAAAAATTCGTATACTTACTCCAGGAGTACGTCAGGCCACTACTAGTCTACTAGAAACTTGCAATGCATTTTTTTCATTCAAGTCAATTTTTTACGGGAAAAAACAAACAAGATGCTTCCCTTCCAATAAGGTAATTTATTTATGCACTCTTTTTCAAAATGCGCACACTCATTTCTGAGAAAATTAATAAATGGCTTCGAAAAATGCATCTGGATCCGCTTAATGGTCAACTTTGTTTTACTAAAAAAAAGAATAGTTGGTACTTTTCACCAGTTATTCTAGGTTGTTAATTTTCTTTGTGAAATGGATCACAAGCTGACTCTGTTAAGATGTCGAAAGTTGAGAGAAACTAGTATCTGCTCTCTACTTGGTACATGAATATCTCTTGAATTGATGGATCGCGAGGGAAATTTCCTTCGAAAGATTGCTTCATTCATTTTAGGAGTAGGTGCAACACTGACTTTGGTAGTATTTTACCAGGCTGCAAACTTTGATAGTGAGAAATGTCTAGAAAAAATAAGCTTTGGCAATGGTACTGTGAATGCAACGCACCAAGAGGTCTGTTGAAATCGTTCTTCCATGTATTACTTGTTCTTTTTGAGCTTAGTGCTCTCTGTTTTATTTTTTACTTAGCAAAGCCTTTTTCTTAGTAGGGAATGATAGATTTTTTAGTGAGTTAAAAAAACTTCAAACATAAAAAATAATGGTACAAAATAATAAGAATATAGCGCATCCTGGAACGCATGCATTGAGATTCTTTTTGTAGTCCCAGTTCCTCTTTGCTTCTTCACTATATTTGTAATTAGGACCCAAAATTGAAATATTTTCCTAATTGAAGACCAAGAAATATATGTTCACTCCCGAAACAGTTGACAATTGTGATAATATACTTGTATCTTGCAGCAATCACCATTTCAAGATTTGGCTCCGCTGTTGAAAAAGGTGGCAGACCACGACGGGACGATCATAATGACATCAGTGAACTGGGCTTGCGCCAAACCAGACTCACTTCTCGACCTATTTCTCCAGTCATTTCAGACTGGAGAGGAAATCAATCACTTCCTGAAGCATTTACTGATCATAGCATTCGACCTGCCGACCTTTAAACGGTGCAAGTTGCTGCACCTTTTTTGTTATCAGCTCAAGGTCAATGTAAATTTTACTGCAGAGCAAGGGTTCAATAGCAATGGCTATTTTGATTTAGTCTGGAGCAAGATCGAGCTTCAGAGGTATATCCTTGAGCTGGGATATAACTTCCTTTTCACGGTATGATTTCTTTACTTAGTCCATTTGATCAAAAAAAAAAAAAGAACCATAGTATTGTATTTTTTTCCCTTTTACCAATACTTACAGATAACAGGCTATATTTTGATTATAAGACACTTTCCTTCAAAAGGGAAAAAAAAAAAAAAGAAATTACAAGATACATAAAAAAAAAGCAATTATATTTTTGAGGAAAGAAAAATAGAAGCACTACAATAAATCTCATCGTCCTCGGTGGCGGAGCCAGAAATCATTTTCGTGAGGTTCAAGAGTATTATGTTAACTATTAATCTTAATATATGTTCAGATATTTACAAATAAAATTAATTATGGGGTCAAGAATAAGATTTTTATCACATTGAATGGAGTCAAATACTATTTTTATTAAAGTTATTGCTAATATGTAACTAAACGGACAAAGCAAATACATGCAATTAGCAAAATGAATGGGGGATATTGCAGCCCATTCACTCTATTTAAATCCGCTATTGGTCCTCTGCAAAGCATAACCTTATCTTATATTCAATTACTCGAGTAGTCACTTCTAAAATAAGGCGTTAAATCTTTTTTCAGGATGTGGATATCCTGTGGTTTAGAAACCCATTTAAGCACATAACTGTTTATGCTGACATGACAACATCTTGCGATCAATATAACGGAGATCCTGATGATATTACCAATCCTCAAAACACTGGATTTTTTTACGTAAAATCAAACAACAGAACAATTGAAATGATGAGATTCTGGCATGACGCACGGAAAAGGTTTTCTCCGGACCATGAACAGGGCATTTTCAGTATGATCAAGCAAGAGCTTGCCGATTCCCATGGAATAAATATACAGTATGTCGATCCAATATATTTCTCTGGCTTTTGCCAATATAGTGCTGATCTAACTAAGGTTTGCACAGTACATTCGAATTGTTGTGGCAATGGTCTAGAAGCCAAGCTTCATGATCTCAGAGATTTGATGGATTATTGGAAGAACTACACCACATTCCCGATAGAAGAGAAGAAGAATAACAAATGGTACACATGGACAAAACCCGATCGACAATGCAAACCTGTCCAATGGTGAGGCAAACTACAAAGCACAACACTACCCTTTTGAATAGATTGTGTGAAAGAGACCAAAAGAATCTCCGATGCTGTCTACATTAGTTTGATGTATTTTTCTTTTTTTCGTGAAATTCTCCTTTATTATTTTAACATTTTTTGTTGTTAATTTCTGTTATGTAATGGAATTTCAGGAGCAGGTTTTTACACTAAAACATTATTGCTAAATCATATGAAATTTGATGTTAGAATTTTAGAGTTTGAGAACCTTTTTTCAGTTTCCTTTTTTTTTCCCCGTATTCATTACAGACTAATTAATTTGCTCATATTCTAAGCGGTATCAACAGACAGTTTGGGTTCGTTTTTATTTTTATTTATGGTAAATGTAAGCTTTAAGTATGATGATGAGTTCATAAGATGACAAGATTGGACTTGCAGGAAGCACTAACATTAACTAATTTAAGGAGAATAGTTGTCAGTTCTAATTTTATTATATAATAAATATGTTATTGGCTTATTGCAATAAAGCATCCTAACTCTCAAACTTTAAAGACCTTTAACTTCCATATGGTACCTTACAGATGAGAGTATAGCTGATAATTTTACTCAGGAATTATATGAGGCTAGTACAGATTAGAGGCTCACACAGCTGCTAGTAAAGAATTATACCTTTATCAGTTCATACGGCATCTAGATGACAAAAAGAAAAAAAAAAGGAAGTGATACATATTTGTCAAACTGGCCTCGCCGTTCAAAAAATTTTCATGCAGCGTGCACTGCTAAGTTTCTGAGAAAATCAGATTATTGTTGTTACAGAATTACATCCAAAGAAACAATGCTCAGGACATCGCATGTCGTAGTGGACTTTTGCTATTAGGACCTTAAATTATTACAATGTTATACATATCTGTAACACGAATACACTAACGAGGTAGTTATACCATGCACAACGGAAAAAGCCTAAATGTGCTTTAATTAAGCATTTTGGTTCATATTTCATTCGGGGAAAATATATGTCACTCGAAATGTGAAAAAGATAAAAGCAAATAGTAAACTATGAAAGCTGCTAAAAATATTAACCAAATTTCAACTGTACATTGAAAAATCAGAACTTTAGAATAAACCACGAAAATGGTTGTTTCTGTATGGCATAAAAGAAAAGCACTAACTGACAAGCCCATAGACAAGATAAGCACTAACTGATAACACCATAAAGAGAACAAAAGAAACCAAATACTTGTATCAGGTGCAAGCTATGTGTGAAAGAAAAGGCAGTATTGGATATTACTACTATTGCTGTGTTTAAGAATCTTCATGAACATTTTGAAAGAGGTGGAACTGAGCATTGCGGAGGAGGTTGCCGGCTGCCTCATTCGCCGAGTCATGTGCACGTATTTCCTTCATCTCTTCCTCCCACTTCTCCACATGCTCCCTGTGTATCCTGTTGTTTATTTGAAATCATGAATCAATTAAATCCATATGCTACTACATTAATAATCATCATAAAAACACTTTAAATTGAAAATTGCTAGATTTAGCAATAATGTTGTAGGTCTATTTTTTTGTGATTCATCTCTTAAAACGCATATGCACAGATGTAGAACTTATCCTGTACTACTGACCCATTGAGCATTACAGGGTTTACTTTTACAAGCTCCAAAAAGGACATCAGATGAAGGAAAACAAGAGCACTAACAAGATGAGGCGTTCTTCAAACTCTGTGCTGAGATCCTTGAAAAGAGCCTTCCCTGCTTCTAGAATCTCAGACACCTAAAATAATACAATTGTAACATTATAATAGAAAATGTTTTAATTTATAATGAAGTCTAGCTAAGTAACTAGTGTTACTGGTAAAATGTTTTACTGCTTAGTGCCAAAAGTAGAGTAATAGAGGAAGAACAAGGGTTAAGTCCAGCTGTGAGCTCAATTCACCAATCTTGAGTAAGAGAATGTTGTGTAATAATTGAAATGGATAAAACAAATATTAGAAGATGAAGCGAAACAGTGGCCTGAATCCAGTAGTACCAAATGTAGCTGATCTGAGACACAGAGAAGAAGAACTTTCAATTTTTCATTTAAATCACTGAATCTACACAAGTACTGGTTGTAAGGTGCCAGATCTGAATAAAGCAAGCATAGAAAATGTAAATAGAAAGTAGGTACCTGCTGAGTGAAGGAATTGATTTTGTCAAGGATGCGCTGGATGTGGAGCTCAGTCTCCTCAGATGCAGCTACCACCTCCACACAGTGCTCTCCTTCCCCTTCTCTTTCCCCTTCCCCTTCGATTCCCTCCTTGGGATCCTGAAATTGAGCATCACAATTCATTATCCAAAACATATCATGATGATCCGATCGTTCATTACTACAGAATTAGAGAGAGAAGATTACTGAGAGCTTGATCCGCTTCTGCAATCCCTCCATCTCCATGCTATCTAAAGACGAAAGAAGCTCAATTCAGATCTAATAGGAAGCAAAACAGGAGATTAAGTCGAAATAACCTTTTGAATATAAGCCTCCAACTCTCTCGCTCTCTCTCTCTCTAATTTGGAATGAGAAGCGGGAATTATAGATTGGCGGATCCGCGCTGTTTTTGTTTCTCAATTCCAACTCCGCAACAAAATGGAGCTATCCAGTTCTCTTCCGCCCTCCTTGTTTTAATCATTTGGGCCCTTCTCTTTTATTGTTTTTGCGTATCTACTAGTAATTAGGCTCCTCAAAGTTTAAAGTTACAAGGACGAGCACACATAGGGGCAAAATTGGGAACAACTCTGGAGGCCCAAGGAGTACACTTTCAAATTTTGGTTAAGTAAAATAAGATTTGATATTATTTCAATGAAGCACTCAAAATTTTATTTATTACAATCTTTCTGAGGACTGCTTAATTTTATTACAACATCAAAGGAAAACAACTCTTTTTTTCAAAGAAAAACACATATACATTAAATCAATTTTGTTAATTTGAGTAAAAGCCGTTGTGAATAACAGAATAATGATTTAATACTGCTTAATGATCCGGAATCGATCGTGAACTGCTGATGTGCCTGAGTTAACAAACTGCAAAATAGAAACAAATTACAGAGCAGAATTAGCACCTAAAACTGTTACTTACATTCCAATCGAAGGGGTGAAAAAACTTAGAACCAGTTAGAATCTTTGAACTTAATTTTCTCAAACATAATTACTAACCTCAAATAATAGATCACTTCTTGATGCGGTGACACGTGCAAAACCATACTCAGAAAGCCTTACCAAACTCCAACTTGGTGCCTGATTAAATTGAGTTAAACATTATATCAAAAAAATATTAAAAAAAATCATTAGATAGAATTAAAGACGAACTTTCGAAGGAGGTACTTACAGTGCTAGGGAAACTATCCAAGGAAAATCCAGCCATTCCTACTACCACTTGAACCGGTGCTGTATAATTGTTATTATTGTAAGTGTCGATTCCACTCGCATCCTTAGTCGGCATTCCTTTGCATTGCTGTTGGTATACCGCGCAGGTTCTCTCATAATTATGCACGTGACCAAACAGAGCCAAATCCACCTGACCATTTCAATTTTTAACAATTTTTAAGCAAAAATCATATTTTAAATACAACTAAGTTAATGCAATCCAATATTCGTTTATCTATTTGTTTTAAAAAATAATAATAAAAAAGTATATACAAGTAGTGTTTGATATAATTATTATTTTATATATGTACAATTATATAGACATATATACGGCCGGACGTATTTCAATAGTTTAAGTTATTGGGTTGTATATCGAATTAAGTCATTGGGTCTTTATACTTTTTTACCACTAAAATTACCTGACATAAAATCAATACTGAGTCAGATTTAATAAATGTTCTTGAAGAACTTTGTGTTCCACCCTTACCTCAGATGTGAATAAGTGAATTCTCATACCTTATACTTTAATAGGAGCGGCTCCATGGTATTAGTGAATGTGCTATCTGGATCTGAGGATGACGAATACATTTGTCTATGCCTGAAAAATTATTACGAATATATTATTGTAAGAGACTTTTTAAGGTTTTGAATATATGTTTAGTTTATTTATTTTGAATACTATTAGAATTAAAAAACGTTACCCTGCAAAAACCACCCAAGGCGTTGTTTTTCTATTCACAGATGCCAAATCCGCAGCTATCCAATTGTACTATAGATAATCATAAAACCAACATACAAAATTACATATACAATGCAAGTTCTATTAAACAAATTAAAGATAATTGCAACGATTAATATTGAAATGTATGTACTTGTTCTGAACCAGAAGTCCATGTATTCTCAGTGGAAACCACTGTGAAGTGTACCGGTCCTTGCTCAATTGAATACCACGGTTTGTCTTTTGCAGATACCGGCATTTGAAAATATGTCTCATATGGTACGCCACACTCACCACCAGAGTCGGTCAAACTATAAACTGATCCTGACCCAGGATAATCCCTATACATGGAAATATCAAAATATGTCATTTGTCAAAAAATGTTAAATAGATGATGTAGCTTAAAGGTGATCGCTTTTGTGCACGCCCTTTTGAAGTTTGCCTTTTCACTTATCCATGCACGGCAGTTCTGATTTTTCAATGAATGGAAATTTAATGCATTGTATGTGCAAAGAGTGAGGGTTTGGGGGCAACATTAATTTCCATAGATCGAAGAGTTTGACAGTGTGCTCAGCAGTGCTAAGATCAAAATTTGATATACCAAACCAAAGAAAAGAAATTTGCCTTTCATGGTTGCCAATAGCTGCCATGTATGGGACACGAGAGGCATATGGTTCAATTTGTTTTAGAAAAAATTCCCATTCAACCAGAAATCCTGTGGCATAACTAATGTCCCCAATATGGAATACCGAATCAATATGATGGGCATCAATATCCCTGGTTATTGCTGACGTAACAGAGGTCGATCCAGGCTGCAATAAAAAAATTCAAATATTATAGAAGTCACTGATATAAAAAATAATTCATTTCTTTTGGTTTTATCAATCAATTCTAACATTTCTATTTTCTGCTAGGTAACAATATACTGCATATGAAGCCATTAACATTATGCTTCCTTTATTTCATTCTAAATGGAGCTGATCATTTTGACTAAAAAGTTGTGGTTTAGGAAAGAAACATTTGGAAAAGTTGATATAAGGAGGCACTCACTTGAATGTAATGCTCTACTGACTGATCAAGAGGAGCCTTCCCCATGTCTCCATACACAGCAAAAGTTAAATTGGTGGCCCCACTGGCAGGTGGAGTTTTGAAACTAAGTGTGTTGCTCCAGCCGACTGAGGCACTGCAGAGTGTGCACGATAAATTATGTTATTAGCCAATTTTTCTGTTATGGTGAATATTGAACTTATGGAAATTAATTTATAAAATGTACCTCCCGTATTTGTAGGAGTAGGTAGTGGAAGGTAAGAGGCCAGTCATGATGGCTGAATGGATATAGCCAGGGTGGTGCCACCCGAAATCCTTTGCCGGGCTTGGTATCCCGCTAGCACCTTTTTTTTTTTTTTTGAGTGGTGTCAATGTAATTAAGTTACAAAATTATATGAAAAAAAATGGATAAATGGATAATAGGATGCAATAAAAGAAATAAAGGTCCTTACTACACATATCAGCTGCGGTGAATGTTTTCACGGTAGATGTTGCAGTTTTTCCACTAGCATATTGCACCTGTTGTGGTGCGTTATCTCCACTGACCCATGTCAACCTCATCTATATCAAATATATACGAATACATTGGCAGAAAATTAAAACAAATATATATGTACAAATAACATTAATTGTATGATGTGTTTCAATACAATATACCGATGTTCCAGTAGAATCAATACTTGATACATGGCCATACAGTGGTGCAGATGGGTTTGTGAACTTGATCGGGTTGGTTTGTCTGAGTACACATGGCAAGGTGAACCCACCGGTGAAGAACACAAATGTAATATCTGTACGGATGTTGATGACATGGAAAGTGACCGTGCCAATACAAGCATACTGCAAACAAATTCCTCCTATTTGTGCTACACATTCTTGTTTTGAACAGCTAAGGTAGTTGGGGTCGTTGCTCACATACTGGGCCTGTAATTATGGAAGTTAGTTTTCGATCTTAGCTAGCTTAATTTATGACATATACAGAAACTAGACTATTTCAGTCTTATTACCAATGTTTTATAGAACACCAGTATCTAAAATAACTCAATTTCACATTTAATTCTTAATTATCAAATCACGCCCTGCATAATTAAAATTTGTTCACCTTGACTGGATAATGGCATAGAAGAGGCAGAGGGCTCACATCCCCTGTCTGTATATAGTTAGCCGAACTGTCAGGACAAGCATCAACACTGCATTGATAAATTGAAAGGTCTTATTGCAAGAGTGAAAGAGATAGATATTCCACAGAAAAATAAATTACTTTTTGCATGAATTATACCTTGAGTTGGAAGGAGAGATCATGCCAATCCAGTCAGAACTATCTGGCACTAAAACTCCACCAACGGTCACTGTCACATATGCTTCATTAGGCAATGTAGAAGTTACATTTGTACGGATATAAAGATATGGGTTTGGATCCAAACAATCAGTGAGTTCTCTTCGGTTGATGAGCCTAAATTCTGACACCTCAGGATGGTGCTTTCTGTAGTCATCATAGTGATACTCAGGAGATGCTATGGCTAAAGCGAAGATGAGAGAAGAAAAAGAGATCAAAGGAAGAACAAAATGTGGTTTGCTGAACTCCATTGTGGGTTGTATGAGAGAGCGTGCTGTGATTCATTTGATTCATACTCCTTATATAGAGGCAGTTTGCTTGTTTTTATTATTTTATTTTGCTTTTTTATTATTGTTGGCAATATTTTTCTGAAAAATGGCAAAGATGGTGCTACAACTAGAAGATGGATATCCTCTTTGACATAATCTTCGATGAGAAAACTTTTCATGTAGCAAACAAACTCCATGATTTGCACCAGATGCTGTGGCAGAAGGATAGGATATATAGTGCCATAATTTTAAAAAACTTTAAATTGATGTAATATTTACTTGCAAAGTTGGTTTCTTACATCGCATTTCACTGTTCTTAAATCTATGACAATATGTCATATCCAGCAGCTCCTCGTAAGTTGATTGGAAGTAAAACGATACTTAGATAATAGGAAAGAGTAATTACAGCACTACATGTACGTTACATTGGTTTTTTGTATAAAAGTTGTACATCCTTTTGAGATCAAAATTTAGAATTTCCTCCATGTAATTGATATGTGCATTTCTTCATTATTACAAATTATTTGTCCTTAAAAAATCATTGAAAAGTAAATTAAATTATTTTTGTATTAATTTGATGATTTCACCGGTAATTGTGATTAATGAGAAAGCCACAAATCACATTAATTATAGAGAACACATGAAGTTTTCTTGCTGTAAACTTTAATTTTAAGAAATACATATTTATTCGTTTTATATAGTAATACATTATTATGCTACTATAGCAAATAAGATTCAAGGATAAGTTATATTCTCTTAGAACGTCCAGACTCTTGAAGCCTTGAAACCACAGCTCCAATGGCATATATTTTATTTCTCTGTTTTTATTGGTCTGTCCCAATATACAAGTGAAGTTGAGAAGTTCTTTGAACCTTTGTTAAGTGAAAAATGAATACTTAATTATTAGAATGGGAATTAAATAAATAAGAAAGATATAATCAGGAGGACATAGATACGTGCGAGGAAAGTACATGTATAATTCTTTATAGATCTCTCCCGGTGCAAACACAGGAATTTTACATTTTATGGGGACATAAATTAGCAAATAATTTGGACTTGTTTCAATTGAAGTAGAATAAAGAGAGCAGATCGTTAGAGAATGTGACTATTCATATTTGCACATACTTCAGGATTTAAATTAGATTACTGTAATTCTGTAAATGCTTTGCTTCTCTTTTAATTTTTATCACTTGTACGGCTGTGCTCCACGACACAGTTATTAAATGAAAGTAAGGGTATGCTCCAGGAATCAATTTTTAGATGAAAGTAAAAGAAGGTAAGGAGAAGTTTAACCCTTAATTTGCTCCAGGATAGCAATAGAATGAGAGTAATGGAAAGAGTTTACTCTATTTTCATAGAAATTTGTACCCTCCAAATTGGGGTGTAAGAGTTTACTCTACTCTCCCAACCTTTTCCTTCCCTTCTCTTCCTTTACTAAAAATTTCTGGAGCACAGCCTAAGGGAAAGAGAACCAGAGTAAAGTACCCTCCGATTTGGGGTAAATATCGAGAGTAAACTTTATACAAATATGTGTCTTTCTCTCACCTACGAAACTTCCTCTCACTTCCTCTAACTTTGGTTGTGGAGCAGGTAACAAGGTCGGTCAGACGCGGTCAGGAACTGTTTTTCTTTCCGTTCCTTTATCTTCCCTCCGATTTTCAATCATGGAGCAGACCCCGGGGATAAAGACAAAGCAAACATCTGACTAACTCTCTGTACCCTTCTTTCGAAATTCCAATAAAAGAAAAAGATCACAAATCGTGATCACAAATCCTGGTTGCACAAATCGTTAGTTCCCGTAAGCTGAACATCATTAGAAATTCAAAACAACATAAGCTTACTTAAGCCCAAGTGACTCACACAAAACATAGAAACTACATGAATTAGGCCTAGTTGGCCCAGTAAATAGTGAAAAAAATACCAAGGCCGTCATAGCATCTTTCATTTCAGTCTGTCAATCAGCAACCCAATTTTTCCAACAGAGGCTGTCCTCTAGAAATTTCTAGAAATTTACTAGTAAATCTCCAAAAATTACTCGAAAGCAATATGGGGAGCTACATGGTTCTTGACAAAGTAGAAAGCGGAAATTGCATTCGGGAGATGCTTGCAACAAGCTAACACTTTTTTTGAAAGCACTAGTTATAAACAATTGAGCTCCTCTATTTCCTCAGAGTACTCGAGTATTTGTATTTATCTTGGGTTTTTAACTTTTTATTATTAGATTGCGTAGAAATAGATCTAGCAAAAGTAACGAGTTATAGTGCAAAAACCAGTCGCTGCAATTGTTGCTTGAAAAAAAGCCAATTAAATGTTCAATGACATTAAGTCCAGTATATTGAAGAGCAGTTCCAAGTTTCCAAAATTTGAACATTGAACAAAACTGTATTACTTTCCATCAAACTTTATTACAAAACGTGGCGGCAATATTATTAAGTAAAGACAATCAGCAGCACCAGCTGTCCAGCTATTACAAACGAGCTTTCCATCTAATTTGCAAAATCCTCCATTAGCAAATCCATTTAAGCACTAGTTGTTGACATGTTGCATTATCAGCTTTCTACTCAGGGCTGCAATATAGCCTATCGCTCCAGTCAAATCGACCGGCAGTTTTGTTATGTTCTTTATTCCTTTTACATTTACTTTGGAATATAAACTCAGAGAAATTGTCAACAACAATACAGTGTTGCTTATTGCTTGCCATATATAGAAAACGAGGAAAAATAGTGTCAGATACACACTTATTTCAATTATCAGTAGCAATCCTAATTCAGTTCTAAGGGAGTAAATATTTTTTGCCCGGGAGACAATAGTGCTTTTGGATCATACTTCTTTTTCCTTGAAACAAACTCGCTCCATTTTTCCCCAAATTGCTTTTGCCAATCTTCCTGGTTTGTGTAACGGGGAAGATACTTTTTGCATCCTAGGTTATAGTTTTCACAAATGTTTACTACTTGATTATTCAAATCAGTTAATATTATTGAATCGTTTGCTATTGCTGACCAAAGAAGGCTAACAGCATAGAAAATTTCCTCATTCGGAGTAACTGCTGACATCTTATCATCCCACCTACAATTAAAGTTTCCATTTAAAAAATTTGTAAAAGCAATGCAACTCATGTGTGCTTTTTGTTAAATAATCAAACGGTCTAATTTTATTGTTGAAAATAAAAATGTTCTAACTAAATATATTTTAAGACAGACGGCAAAGTACTTACTTTGTTCTGTTCATGGGAAAGATCAAAACAGGGCCAGCCGCTGTGTTGCCATTCAAAATACCCTCAAAAACTCTTGATTTGAATTCAAGTACTTTAGATTTGGGCACAAACAAATCAAGCCAAGGATGAGGGACAAGCCATAGGCCAAGGGGTCTCCGAGCAAGCTCTTGGTAGTACAATCGGTTGAGGAAATCAAAAAGTGGCATGTCAAAGCTGAATGCAAACCCAGATATATAGTGCAGCTCCTCCAGCAACGACTTTATATTCTGTTCAAATTTTCAACATGATTAAGACTGTATGTTTTTTTGTACAGGCTGCACTCAACCACGGTAGTACATACTATTGTACAGTCCGATAGTTAAAAGTTAAAGCTTTAAAGTACCAAAATAAAATGTACTGGATAAGCAAAATGTCCAATCTATAATTATTTAAGCAAGATGGGAATTTGAACTATGCCAAATTATAAATTCAGAACAAAAAGGCTTTTGAAAGTTACTTGATCCAGCGATGGCACTGTTGTATCATCATAGTACGCGACAGCATCAATGAAGTATACGGGCCCATCATATTCGGCAACAAGACGAGTTATCTTCTCTATGTCACTCTCTGATAATTTAAAAGATGTGCTTATTGCAGAAACTTTTCTCACGCTTAGAAGAACTTCTCCTCCCACAAAATCGAAAACTGATAAATTGTTCTCTGTGGATATCAGCTTCTCCTGGTCCTTCATGAGTAGTTTCACATCTGTGTAGAATAGCCGCACCCATCGGGCCATCTTTCGAGCTGGCTCAAGCGCGATTCGAGCCCGAGTTATTACCCCAAATTGACCTAAACCTCCAAGAGCAGCATAGTATAGATCAGAGTTCATCTCTCTAGAGCATGTCACTGTTTCACCGGTTCCTAGATTTTCAATTAGCAAAACAAGCATACTCCTATTATATATGACCTTAGATATATATTCAGAAAATGAAAATAATTACAAACTATTCAACTATATTGTCCATTTTGTATATACCTGTGATCACATCCAATTCGTATACATTGGATATCTGGGGACCATGCTTAAATACCCGGCCACTGATCCCAGCATTGGAGAGTGTTCCTCCAATTGTTGGATACAAATAATCAGTAAGTGTGCGTGGCATTAGGCCAAGTTTAAGAGCAGCGTATAGCACATCAATCCACAGCTGCTCTCCGCCTGCATCAGCATAGGGTACAGGACCATCTACGACAGTTATGCGGCTGTCGACTTGACTACGGCCAAGTGACGACATGTCTATAAGAACACCATCTGGAACAAATGTCTGACCATACATTGAATGGCCTGCACCCCTTTGGGAGATGGGGAAGGGTTTTGGGTTTGTATAGGAGAAGCGTACCAGTGCTGCTATGTCATCTGGGGAAGAAGGGTAGAATACAGCACCAGGGGTGGATTCAGAAAGGTTGCCAAAATCAGTTGCAAATGGCAACGCGGCAGCAGGATCTGCAGTGATCTTAGAGAAAATTGATTTCGATAAGTTGTCAAAATCTGTTGCAAATGACGACTGAGGATCTGTGGTGGTACATGTCTCGGAGGAGATTTCTACGGTTTGGAGTGCTTCGGGCAATAGTGATAGAACAAAAGATGTGTAAGTGAGGAGAATTGTAAGAGGTAGGATTACGGAACTCAGTCTTTGGAGATCCATTGCATGCTATGATAAAAGCCTATGTTGTGAGCACTTAACTATATATACTGCCCAAACAAGAGACTTGCATAGGCTTCTGATTGCAGGAATAAGAGATTCTAGAAACATTTGATAATTATTGTAGTAAAGATTACTTACCTATGGTCAAACCACATAATGATGATATTAATTAGATAATTCAATTTCATAATTAATCAAGTCTCTCCAGCTACAATTGCTTACACCATCGGCATTTATTTTGTACAACAAGGGAACTCCAGGCTTATGCTGCTTGGGCAGTCTGTCTAATCATTTTTGTGGCTATTTAAATAGAAAATTAAATGTATTGTGATTTTTGTGTAATAAAAGTATTATCAAATTTTTTTAAATAAAAGGATAGTATTATGAACTCATGCTTGGACAAAATCAATTTATCGGAACATTCTGTTATTATATAATTAATCTATAGTAAGTTGATTAGAGATCTCAAACGCATGTCTTCGAAATTTATCACCGATAAAGTTAGACAGAAGTACTTCTTTTTTTGCAAAAAAAGTTTAAAAAATACAGAATACTTTTGACTAGTACACTGTTATAATTTTTTTTTTTGGGGGGGTCGCCAACCAGAAAAATTTCATGAACTAATAAATAACAGTACAAAATTACAGGAACTTGTACAGTTATTGTAGTAATATTCTATCGGTTATTTCATTAAATAACTGTTAGAATCTTATTATTCAGAAATTTCTTTAAAAAGTCACTTCCATTCTCTGGTCCTGGAAAAGTCCTGGAAAAGTCACTCCTATATAGTGTTTGGATGCCTCAGCGAATAAGGAATAAGCTTTATTCGAACTAGCCCTTATTGTTTCCCTTGTTCTAAGAAAATAGTGAAACTAGAATAAGAGGTCGAATTGGTGCTTATTCGTTGGTCATTTGGTTTCGCACGAAATAAAACCTCTTCGCGAATAATCTTAAATTACTTGAAGAATTCACGTACTTTACATGTTCCATATATAATATGACCAAACAAACATGACGTATTTGTCATTTACTTAAAAATTTGCTATTAACTTTATTCCGCACTTAGTCCAAATTAAACATTACCTCAAATATAACGAGATATCTCTCGAATATAACAAAATTAATTAAAGTTTGGAAAGAAATTTAAAACCTATTGAGTACTAATGGTCTAGTCTATATCATCCTATCTTCCGCTCATCTTTGTGGAAATTGCATCACTTGGACTCTTCAAAAAAGAAATGTAAAGAAAATTGTAAACATTCATTCAACTTTCATCATAAGCGCCCCTGGTTTCCAGACAACTCAGTGATAAAATAAATAAATGCGCCAGATTTGTCATTATTTTAGCTTTGAAAGATGACTTTATCTCACGAAATTTGACAATCATGGATGGGAGAACGACTCATTCATTCTCTTTTCCATTTTGATTGTAAGTGTTAGTCACATGAACGATGACAAATCAAAACCAGCGGTGCCACAAAAAGCAAGGGCCCGTGTGGGGTAAAATCTTATTAGGCTACAACAAAAAAAAGAAGCCGATATATAAAAACCAACAAAACAAAATTTCATGTTTATATTTGCTATTAACAACACCAATTGAAATCCCTATCCAAAAGGAAATTAAAAAAAAAAAAAAAGGAAGGCAGGGATGACTTATCTGTCGGATACCCAAAAAAAATACTATCACAAAATAATATCATATCCAATTCTGAAAGAGATTAATTTTCTTTATTTTTATCTTTAGATTTCGTTTATTTATTTTTTTGTTTTTTAACCAAAAAATCTCAAACAGATGTATTAGCTTTACTCAAAGTATAGTTCTCATTTTGATGAAAACTCAAAGTATATAGTTGACAGGAGAAGAATATATACATCCGTACACAGAAAGATAAATAACCGAAATTGCACGTTTGCACGTCCCGGATCAATATGAGTACGCACTAAGTTGAAAATGTTATATCAAATTCATTTTCCAAATGAAAATGAAATTGATACTTTTAATATCTATAATCTATTCTAAAAAATATTTTCTTAGTCTTTAAAGTAAGACTAATTTTGACTTCTGTAAGTAATAGACTTCCATATATAGTATCACATTGCGATAATAATAATAATAATTTATTAATATAGTTTTTATAGGTATTAAATTTATTAATATAGTCAAATATATGCAATTTTGGATGCGAGTATGCCAATCAGACGAACGCTTCCGGTATGTAACTTTTGGTGCTATGATCAGATCAGATATATAAAAACAGATATTTAGGAATTGGGTGAGATAAAACAACTAGAAGTCCTCTTGTCAAAAAGGCAAATTAAAAAGTTGGAGTCTAAAATTCAACTCTCGCATGTCAAAGAAGTTTTATGTTCGTTTTAAAAATGACAAAAAAAAAAAAAAAATGAGTTCTTCTCAAAAAGGCGGTTGTTGGATGGGACGGTTTTGATTTTTCACTTTTTTTTAAAACATTGGGTTTAAACGCCCATTTTTAACGAGCGCTGGCTCACCTAATGATCCTCTGGATTTACTGTGATGGAAGTCTTATGTTATTTCATGTTGTTATTGTTACACTGACATTATTTTCGCTTTCCAAGGGTGAATTAGACTCAACATGGGTCCCACATATAATAGTGGCTTTCTTCATATTACACTGAGTTGACTGGCCATCATTGGTTCATCTTGCGGACTGATTGAGAGATTGTTATGGTGAATTATTTGTAACGTCCAGCGTTAATGCGTTAGCATTCACTATCGACTATTATGTGTCGGATGCCTGACAACCTGGGCCCACGGCACGGTTCTGGATTCCGTACTCTTCGCAATACGGAGGCTGGGCTGGGCTGTCCGTGCATCTTCTACTGACCGAGTTTTCTAATCGTTTTGTTACTTGGGCCCAAAAAAGGAAAAAAGAAAAAAACTGGCCCTTTCCTTTATTAGTTTCATTTGTTTCCCTAGCAGATCGAGCCGAGATTGTTAACGGCCACATCGTTCCCTCATTTGGACCAATATTTTTGACGGATATATAGCTTGATCCGCTTCGGGCTTTGGCAACCTTTCGAACAGTCGAACTCCATCTTCATCCTTTTAATTAAACGCAGATGCTTAATTCAGATCCAATATCAGGCAAATAGATTATAAACTATGAAGTTGAAATAAAGAATATTTTATCCTTTCTAAGAGAAAAAAATTAAAACTGAACGGAATATTAAATGAGTTCAAAGAGAAAGGTATGCGCTTACCCTTTATGTGTGTGTGTGTGTGTGAGAGTGAGAGAGTGAGAGAGAGAGAGAGATGGCACTGGCTCTTGATTGGTTATTTGGTTGGTTGGATTGTCTTTTCATGAAAGGTAGTAGGCCTTTCCTTTCGGCCTTATTTTGTAATCAGTCAGGCCCAGTTTGTTTCCATATGTATGGCTGACAATGCTCCGTGCTTGTTCATTTGATACCGGATTGTAATTTGACATCTTATGATGATGCCAATACACAGTTACACACACTCCGAAGTTTCATAAGCAAATTTTTCCCCTACCGACACATTTTTTTTTCAACAATGGCGACTACTGAGCATACAATATTTCTCACGTGTAGGAATTTTGCGTATCATAGCGCCTCGTACGCTATAAATTTAATAAACTTAACTCCAATTTTTGAAGCTGAGATAGTCCTCGTCTCCTCGACTCTGGTCTTGTCACGCTAGAAATATGTTTGCCAATAATAACATCCTTTATATAATTTATATATATAAAATAAGGTTAAATTATCGAATGTACATATCTTCTTTACACAAAAGTAAATAATCATCCCCCTCAACTGATCCTATTTTCTTAAGAAATGAAAACAAAAACCAAGAAAAAAAAAAGACCAAATTTATAATAATGCGATAAATAAACAAATAAATACAAAATAAAAATAAATTAAGCTTTCTAACCCACCTATAATTACTTCAGTGAATGCAAATCCCAGGTACCCTCCAATGAAAATTGCCCCATCTCCTCTCATCATATGACTTGGTAGTGAAGTTCTTCCAATCATCAAGTGCGCCCCTCAGATCATGAATCTTGTTCCCAAGACCGACACAGCAGTTCGCATGAAGCGTGCAGATCTTGTTTAGATCTTTGCTCAGCTGACAGAACCCACCGCAGTATGCCGTGTCCAGGAACTGGAACCGCACTTTCATCTGCGACACTGCCTCAGACTTGATGGCGTTGAAAACCTCCTGCTCGTTGCGGCCCGCAAACCTCTCGCGGCCTTCCTGCCAAAATCTGTAGAACTCGATGGTCTTATTGCACGACTTGGCATAGAGAAAGCCGCCATTGGGGAAGTTGGAGACACTATCAGGATCACCAAGGAACACATCGCTCGAGATAGCGAGATGGGCTGCTAACGAGATGTGTCTGAACGGGTCCCGGAACCATAGAACATCCACATCCTGAAAGAGAATAAAATTATAAGTGGTGCTATCTTTTCCCTTCTTTTCTTTTTCTGAAAGCCGTTTTCATCTAGTCTGTCTATTAGAAGTATGGAAATCTGCTTGTTGCAAAATAATGGAAGACATAAATGTGAACTCACTGTGAAAAGAAAGTTGAAACCAAGCTCAAGGATTGTCAGCTGGAACTTGTTGCGACCCCACATCATGTCGAGGTAGTCTTTGCTCATGAAAGTCTTCTCATTGTTGTAATATACTCCCTCTGTTCTCATAAAGTAGCAATGCGGGTGTAGAGACTTGCACCTGTTTGCAAGCTATTATAATTTAGCTCATGTAATTATAAGTAAATGCAGAAAATTGCACTACAACCAAGTACAGGGGCGGAGTTAAATAGAGTGAATGGGGTGCAAATGTCCCCATTCATTTTGCCAATTACATCTATTTGATTTGTCTTTTTAGTGATATATGAACAATTCTCTTAATAAAAATACTATTTGAACCCCATTTAATGTGATAAAAATCTTATTCTTGACCCCATAATTAAATTTTATGTGTGAATATCATAACATATATTAACATTAAAAGTAAACATATAATCTTGAACCCCGTTAACATATTTTCTGGCTCCGCCACTGACCAAGTACATTGTTACGGAACCAGACCAAAGCCCAAACTTGAGCAAAGACGATTAGACGAGTATAGTAATTGATCCAACTTTGACTTTCTGAAATAATTCATCCAAATAAAGAAAAAAAAGTATAAGAAAACAATATAAATGGGAGGTGGGTTCCACCTGTCATAGGCATTTTGATCCATCGTGACCACGACAAGATGATTCAACAGACGCTCAATGTTCTCTCCAGCATGAAAGCTCTCTAGAAATAGATCGAGCAAGGAGCCTGGCTTAGCAAATGCCTCATTTATTTGTGTCAGTATCACCGTGTTGTCTTCATTGGCTGCTTTTTTCAACACTTCAACCAATTCCTTGTATGGATCATAGGCCTGTCAGTCACAAAAAAAAGTTAAATTAGGGAATGTAAGTTGAAGAGATTATTGAAAAATCTGTCTGTCGGGTGAAATGAGTCCAAAAAGTTATTCTTTAAGCAACATAAATTAGAAGCGTGTTTTTCATGGAAGAAGATCCAAATTGAGAGAAAAGCAAAAAACTAAATGAGCATCTGTAAAAGTTGTAATTATTAGGGCATATATGCAAAGTTATTTATATAATTGCAGTTCCACCTCTTATTCTTTCCTTTCCTTACTAGCAAGCAAACAGGGTACAAAGAACTAGCATTTGCTTTCTCTAAATTTTTTTATTTCTTTCCGCAAATTAAACATTTTTTATTAAGAAGGAATCTCTAAAAAATGTGATATAAGAGGACAGAGACAAGCCTAGGCCATGTTCCATGTGGATTTTGAATATTTATAGACCTTTCCACAAGAGAAAAGACCAGTGTGGTAAGCAAAGTAGTCCCTACCCTTGTCTGGAAGCATGCTTTCTGTATAATATATTAATAACCTCTATATCTATAACCATTTACGTTCTATATAACGCTCACGAGTCTTGAGTACAACTGAACCTACTGATAAAAGTTAAAAACTAATTAATAGTTGTACTATGTGCATTTACCGGAGCAGCAATTATTGATGATAATAAGACTAATTTTTTATTTACTAAAAAACAAGTACAGCTAAATCGAGATAGAAAGAGATTAGAAAGGCCCAAATGACAAACAACCCGTAACATGCTCTATCTATGACAGGCAAAGATACCTAGTCAAACTTTTTTTCTTCAGACCTAAATACAAACTTGTAGTAGCATTAACCATGTGTTTTTGTGTACATGCAATAAATCTTTGCATACCAAATGCTGATGATTCAATTATGTTATGGCCATTAGCGGTAGGTCTAAAGCATTTCTCATTCTTGCACTTATTTTTCTTTCATGCTAGAGAAGTTTCGGGTTGTCAGAAAAGGATAGCCTATCATTTTCATACATTTATTCTTTGTATTGTATTCAACTTTTAGTTATTAACTTTCGGTTTTGCATAGTCATTGGTTCTAAGAGTTGTCTCCACATTCAATTAAAACTCAAGAAAAAACTGAATTTCGACAATTGCGGTCCTCTATAGAGTTCCCGTAAAATTAACAAATTTCAATTAGTTTATCAAAATTTCATCAAATTGAAGGAAAACACAAAGGAAGTAGTTTCAGGGACCTTGATCTTTTAAAACAATTTTGTGAGAAACCTAATTTGATGGCTCAAAACCCATCAGTATTTAGTATCCCTTTCCCATGTGACATCAACAAATTTTAATTGAACTTCTCCTTTTACATACCAAAAACACAAACGAAGTCATTATAGTGTCTTAACTACCTGTCACATCTTTGACATAAATTCAAAAAACTCTAACTATAAGGGAAATGTTAATATACCTAAAATATACCAGAAAATAACATCATTTCAATTACATCACATCTTAATCATGTCTCCTGTTATCTCGATTCAAAAGTTCATTGTTGAATAAGTGTTATATATGCAGTGCGTCAAAAGAAAATTCAAAAGCAGTGAGTCAAAAAAGAGAATTGAAAAGCAAAAGATAACACTAATCAAGGGCAGTATGTAATTAGCTCTTTTGAAAAGGCTTGTACTGAAATCATAATTAGTTTCTCAAAGGGAGTAAAGTTTATGTTTAATGACTCAAAACATAGGAAAATGGAGAATTTTTGTAATGCTGTCGACAAGTGAAGAAATAGAAAACTAGATGAGAAAGCATTTCTTTCAGCGAGAGAATGATATGATTAGAAATGGGTTACTTTACAGGTACCTTGGGCAATTTGGTTTATAAATACCAACATAAGAAGCTCAAATGGGGCACTTGTTTATACGGACTTATAAGGCGTAACAATGTTAATAAATGGTGCCGTGTAATTTCAACAAAATTGAGGGTGTTTCATACAAAACTTATGCAAGTCCAGCATTCATTTCCACAACAAAACTTTTTTAAACCTCCCCCAACCTTTAATTTGAACCAGCTACGTCTAAACTATTGGAAAATCAAATACAAGAAAGACCAATTTTTTAAAAAAAATAAATGAAGTTACTTTAAATCACCTCAGGAGCTGGTGTGGTAGTGATCAATTCAGAAGTAGTATTGGTCCCTTCTCCAGTTGATGCAGCCTCCTTCACCTCCATTTGCAACACCTCCTCTTTGATTTCTCCTGTGACACCCTGATTAACAGTTTCCGGGTTACTCGCACCGGTCCAGTTAGCCGAAAGCTCCATTGGGTTTGGGTTTGAGCTGGAGCTCGGGTTCGAACCTGGGTTGGCAGAGATGTAGAGGAGGATGCAAGCAGTGGCCATGGCTGCTCCCAGAATGAAGGAGATTAAGGGGTGTATGTGGAGTTGAAGAGGGTTGCTGTTTAGCTCATGGTATTGTGCCTTCTTCATGATTTCCTTCCTAGAAAGAGAGGGAGAGAGAGAGGTGGAAGGAGAGATTGCTGAGAGTGTTTGCTCAAAGAGGGTAGTTTATATAAACAAGTGGGATTTGGTGGTCTCTGTCAAGGTCTGATTTCTTGTTTTTCTTGTCTTTTTTTTTAAATAAAAAAAAGGAAAGAAAAATGGTTGCGCTCTTACAGGTGGAAGGAGAAAGAGAGAAAGGGGGAGAGTGGGAAGGGAGGTGGTACAAAACTACAAAGTACAAACTCAATTCTACGAAAGAAGAAGGCTGTTCAAAGTTCAAACATGTTTAAATGATACTCCGAGGATGTGTGTTGTGTGAGAGATTGTTTAATCTCATGCGTTTCGTTATGAGTTGCTGACCAGTGGCCCTGTAAGGTCTCAGAGTGGTCGTATAAACACCGCAAGAAGCGATTTGCAAATTGAACACGGATTTGCATTAATGTATTCACCGGATGGTGTAGGCGCCGGTTTATAATTAATAATCCAATTTACGATTAGTTTTGTATTTATATTTAATCAAAATATAATATTTAAATTTATATAACGTATATTATTTACTTGTTTTGAAATAAAATATGTATTACATTTTTATTTAAGGATAAAATTAAAATTGATTACTTAAAGCTAACAGTAAATTTTGGTGTCTTGAGAATAAAATATGCAACTCATTTTTTTTCTCTAACTAACAAAGATTTTTGAAAATATAAAAAACTACAAAAAAAAAAATATCATTGTGCATGCTGAATAATCAAATTTTGCAGTTCATTGATCGATTTGGCCAAATGACTAATCGGCTTTGATACTTGATTTTTATTTTGGAGATACTAGGTAGAGAGGCTTTGATACTTGTCCAAATAACGTACATTGTACTTGATCTTTTAGCCACCGAGCAACACCTCTTTTTCAAATAAACTGTAACAATATAAATTGGAAATTATTTCTGAAAAAATGTAGGATGCCCGGATAAATTTGTGTGATTTGGAAATTAAATGGGGGTGAAAAAAAAAATGTAAACATCTACTTTAGATGTCAAATTAACTTCCACTTGTCCTGCGGCGCATGCACATCTCTCCTGCAGTAACTTTAACCTTTTTTATTTTTTACCGAGTCAGTAATTTTGGGAGCAAATTAACAAAATAATATGTTGTTGACCAAATAATTGTATTATTTTTTTTTTCTCTTTTCAAATTGAAATGTCTGGAAATTTTCTGGAGCCTGACAGCGCGAGAGGATCTAAACGAACTCTTCCTCTTATGTACCAAATTAAACCCAAAAAAAAGGATCCAAGCTAACGCTCAAAGAAAGCCCTCAATTACTGGCTGAAGAAGAAATGAAAGCACTAAATTATTGGCTGAAAAAGAAAAGAACTTTCTAAATTTACTAAAAAATAATATGTTTTATGAAGGTTGCGGTCACCTGCTTTCAATAAGAGTGATGGATCCAGACGGCGCTCCATTTCAGATGGAAAAAATAAATGTTTCTGAATTTTTAATAACCAAAATTTAAAAATCGATTCTAAAATGGTCGGTTGGTCTCATTTTGGGAAAAAGCTGCTCTTCAAATTAAAAAGGTGTTCCTTATCAACTAGACTAGAAAATTAGAGTTGAAATTGGAACATTTTTAGTATTATCTTGTTAGGACCACGACATATTTATATTTGATAACTATATATGATAATCAATTAAATGGATATAAAAAATAAAAAAGTAACATCACACATATTTCTCTATAATTTATACAAATCATGTATCGTATTAGTACAAATTTAAAATCGATTGGCTAATCAAGTAGTTTGGAAAGGTAAGAAGTTAAGTTTTATCAATATTTGATTATTGGCGATCAAACAATTTTGAAATAGCACTAAATTTAATAGAAAACCTATTTCTTTAGTAGAGGGAAAAAAAAAACATCCTTTTTATGAACTATTTTATCAGTTGTCATGATATAAATAAAATTTTATTGTCAAATATTCTTTTCCTACATTTTTAGGCTTTGTATAAACTCGCCTTGTGGGACTGAACTAGAGAATCGGAAACATTAGCCTTGCTCATAAACTACTAACCACATGGATACTGCGCAACGCATAAATGCACACCAACGAATCAATAATGAGGTTGCCATAATTAGCTAGTGAGCTTAATTAGGTGTTACACTTGACCCATCCCATCAACTTTGTATATTTTGCATGCGAATGACAAGAGTCTACCTATGAATCTATGATTAGTGGTTGGAGACTTCAGAGTCTAATGTCGTTGGACTTATTTTATTTGAGGATGATTCGCCGCTTCACCATTATTATTTGCTCCTTGCTTCCTTCCAAGGCATTGTATTATATGATGTATTACCCAACACCCCATGCATTGGGTTTCATCCGTTTGGGATTTTCCGATTTTGCTAACCAAAAATTAGGATCCGGGACCAGATGTATGTATCGGTACCACGCCTTGCGACCCGCCGCCTTGTTTAGATTTACACCTTTGAAGTCTGAATTTGGGTAGTCATAAATTTAGTTGCATTGAAAAATGCTTATAAAGAAAAAAGTCATGTATTTGTTAATAATTTGAACAGGATACACAAAAAAAAAACCGTAGAATTCACACTTGACAAATGTCAATTAATTGTGTTCAAATCTGTATTAAGAAGTGTCGAATTACTCTTTTTTCTTTAAATGTATTAATAAGTTACGAGTTATTTTTTAATATTTGTAAAAATAGAAATTCATAATTTTTTTCTACCATACAAAATATATTTATATGCAGAAAATCTCATTTAATTCTTGCTAACTCATATCTAAAAAATATTCTAAAAATCTACGGTTCCCCACCTGTCCTAATAATGTGACACGTTAGGAATTGTACGTATATTGGTGTAGCACTGTAGGTCTGTAGTGAGTACATCATAGAAAAAGCAGTACCAAACGTTGTAAATAGTAAATTTAATACATTGGTATATTGAATTAGGTGAGGCCCAATTTCATACTCCCCATGTCAGGGACGCGTGCATAGGCTGCACACCGGAGAAGGTTATTGGGGATGATCGGGTAAATGGTGTGGGACCCAGTTTGAAGGGAAAGCAATTACCATTATGTGCATGCAACTGCCACAGTGCCACGTCTGTGCGTGGAGTTGGTATTTAACGTGGCTGGTTGTTGTCTCGATCAATATCTTGACCCCTAAACAAAACTCAAATCACTTGCTTCGTCTCCGTTTCTGACGAACTGGAGAATGATGCAGCGCCGCTGACCAGTTAACAGTTGTCCATGCCAGAGTTATGCCCGGATGTAATACATTTAGGCCCTCATCCAATACATTCTAACTTAAATACTTAATATATTACATTTTTGTAGAATGTGTTTACCAAATGACAGTTAATTCCATCTATCTATCTATTAATATTCAATAGAAGCACGGATCTAAAAATGTTAAATATTTAGATCTAGCGTGTTAAAATTTTTTATATCATTGGATCGATTTGATCTGCAGTTAGATATTAATTGGTAGACAAAGACGTAATATCTTTTGGATTTCCATCTAAAACATAAACAAATTGAACATTGGGTCGCTGGACAAATAAACATTTTATTTAGTTTTTCAAAAATATTTACATATATTGTTGGTAGATTAAGCCACCTATTTTTATTGTCTAATTAACAGGTACTGCATTGTTCTATATAAAACAAAAATAATAACAATTATTTTATTTTATATTTTCCCATACATTGGGAACATTTTTGTTCGTATTTATATATTCTAAATATGGTAAAAAATATTATTTCTGTAAATTATCCTAGCTAGTACAATCTAAACTTCGGTGCAATCTCGACGAATTATAAAATATTTTATCTTCGCAAAAAAAAAAAAAAGAATTGTAAACATATTTTGAGGTGCGCATATAAAGTATAAATTAGAGAGTGCAGCATCCGGAGAAAAAAAAGAATTGTAAACATATTTTGAGGTGCGCGTATAAAGTATAAATTAGAGAGTGCAGCATCCGGAGAAAAAAAGAATTGTAAACGTATTTTGAGGTGCGCATATAAAGTATAAATTAGAGAGTGCAGCATCCGGAGACAGATTTCTTAGTTCTTACATAACGCATATTTATAAGGCCGGTTCAACGAGGATTTGCGACAAACTCTTTCCACAAATATTATATTGATTACCAGACATAGTAATGGTATTTTATATATATATGATTTTTGACGGTCATGATTTTTCATAAATTGGCAAAATCTATTCCGGAATTATTTTCCATCATCCTATAATTCTCATCATCCCATCATTCTGGAATCCTCATTAATAGAATACCAGGGATGATAGGATGATAGAATCTAAGGGATGAAATCTAACATAATTAACGCGGTTTCTATTTTTGTCTATCATCCCACATCTCCTACACGCATTTTCCGTTTTTGGAAATCCATAGGATGAGAGGCGCTGGGAGGATGAGCATTGGGGAAGGAAGGGGAGGAAACAGAGATGAATATAATTGTTATAGTTAATATATATAACTGTTGAAGTTATATATATTAACTACTTATATACATTAACTGCTCTAGTTAATATATATAAATGTTGAATTTTTTTTTAGCAAAATATAAATGTTGAAGTTAATATCATAAATGTTCTAGTTATATACATTAACTGTTTTAGTTAATATATATAACTGTTGAAGTTAATATGCAACTGTCGAAGTTAATATATAATTGTTGAAGTTAATTTATAACTGTTGAAGTTGATACGTAAATGTTGAAGTTAATTAATACGTAACTGTTGAAGTTAATATGTAACTGTTGAAGTTAATATATAAATGTTGAAGTTAATATCGCAATTGTTGAAGGGAGCGAAACAAAGGATGAGCGTTGGATTTCCAAAAACGAAAAACGCGTTTTCTATTAATGAGGGCGCTGGATAATTAATGAGAATTCTAGAGAATGATGGAGATGATGGATCTTGGAGATGATCCTTATCAGTCCTGAATCTATTCAACAATATTTCGTTCTGACAAATTTCTCGTCAACATAATTCTCAGTATAAGACTAAAAGAGAAAAAAAAAAAAAAAAAAACTATATATATATATATGAATGTATGAAGTGTATGATTTTTGTCCATTACATGTACAGAAAGATCTGTGTGTCACTTTATCCATACGAAGTGGTAAGCTAAATTTGATCTCCGGATGATGTACCTCTTCCAAGATAAAGAAGTAAAATTTTCTACTGTGCCAACTAAGAGAACAAAAAGAGAAAAGAGTTGTCTATTTTGAATTTAATAGTGGTCAATTTATATAGTTCGATACATTAAATAGAGAGAAGAGTTATGGGCAAAATTAGGCAAAAAACGGGGGACAATTGGAAATTAATATGGCCCTTTTATCCAATAGGAATGTGGATGGATTTGTACAATCAATACTTATTCGAATTTAAACGCAATCCAATTAAATTATTTTCCCACCTTTCGAACTTTCTTTTTCCTCAAAAAAAAAAGAGGATACGGATCCGGGGGATTAGAAGGGAGCTCAAATTTCGATATCTAGAAAGTGCTTTACGCACTCTAAATTTTCATACTAGTTTTCAAATTCATATACACATTCGTATATAAATGTATTTAATCAAATATTAATATAAGTAGAATTACAATATTCGGGAGATCAAGGCTGGCCTAGACAAGGGGCAAAGACCTGTCTAGGATTAAATTTCAAGGATTGCGGCTTAAGTAGTAAGTTTTTTTTTTTTTTTTTTTAAAGCTCTGAATTATAGTAGCCCAAATTTTCATATAGATATAATATGATATGAATTTCTGCTTGTTATGCTCATACTTATTTAAAAATTCTGATCAATCCATGCATTTTCGCTATTGTGTCTTTTAAATGATAACAGGTGGGATCCGTTTCAATATTTTATTCCACTCATGACATGTGATTTGTTGATTCGTTCTTTCTTTATTACTAGCAGCAATGCCCGCTCAATGTGCGGGCGAATTTTAGAATGTGATATGTGACAATGAAACTATCAAAAACCAATATAAGACATGAAAATTACAATAGTCAACTCACCTCTATTGCTTAAAATATTATTTTGTCATTTTTTTTCCACTTAACACAAAAATATCAATCTTAAAACAGTTATATCAATATTTCATTTAAAGACTTAAAATGTTGAAAATGAAAGTGCAATTAGCTCCCTTAGTCAACATTTTGAAATGATGTACTTCACGATTATTTCTGCCCGGAGGTTTTGATTTCATTGAATTTTAGGCAACTTATTCAGATCACCGTTAGAATATTTCCACAACATTGAATTCAAATCTCACTGCATAAATATAAATTTGTTGCTTTCCCTAAAACAGCTTTTATTCATAAAATTTTATCTCTCTTAATTAATAAGATTTCATGAATGAAAACTATGTTGATTACGCCAAAGTAAGAAATAATCAACGACCTACTGATTTAGCACTTCATAATAAGTTTTAGTTACCATTTAAACCACTGTTCAAGATTTTTTTTTTTAAGTATAAACATTTCATAGACTAATTAATGTAATTTGCCAATTATAACCAAAATCCCCTTTATTAACTTTCCATGATTTGTTAATGACTGAATCAATTTCACGATTAATTAATGTAATGAGCCAATTATATATAGAATGTTATATTACGTTTATGTGGGCAAATAAACGTGTAAGAAAGTATTTTAACAAACACTCAAGATTAATTTTTTTTTTTCAAGTAGTATGCATTATGCAATTCCTTAAATTGTATATTCCTGACATTTACTGACGTGTGTTTCCATATTTCATCATTTTTTTATTTCCATATGATGGTTAATTGGCAAGCTATACATTAAAAAAAAGGCTAGTATAAACTTTTAGATGTAATAAACCAACTAAGGTATAGCGAGTCTCATCTGGTTACCAGTTGTCCAGATTCAACAAAAGCACATATGTTCTTTAGAGATGAGATGTAATCTATCATACAAATTTTAACATACTATTTTTCTAGGATCAGAAACACATCAATTAGAAATTAGAAAATGATACAGCAAGGACTTTTACATTTGACAAAGAAAAAATTTTACAATGGCCTTGGAGCATTGTTTGCTCTCTTCTTATGTTAGGCATTAACATTTTACCTCACCTTTTTAATTTCTTATAAATAGTAGTAACTGATAAGGACCCATCAGCTTGCTGCTGATAATTGTCATCTTCACAAAATTGTACGACCACATGAACTTGAGGAGGTTTAAATAATACTCATAACAATTGTCTTCTTATCCAGCATGTATCTTGGCAGGTTGTCTAGCAATTGAAAGAAAAAAAAAATTCAACAACTCAGTGCCAGATTGTAGTTAAAATTTTAAGAAAAGATAAAGAGAAAGATCGAGTAATATGAAACATCTCTTACCGAGGCAATGTTTTGTTATCACTTATCAGGATTATCAGGATAACCTTCCATGTGTTCCTTTCTAAATCCCTGAACATCATATGATGTCATTAGCAATGAAAACTAATTTCAAGCAACGATTAGTTTCATAGTCAGATTTCTTTGCTTTCTTAGTAGTGGCCTCACACAAGAAAACAAAACTCCAATTCCAAAATCTCAAATAATTGCAAATAACAGTGAAAGGAAAATAATAAAGTTATTACTTTTTTTGGTTTCATAGCCTCGGTTACCCTTTCCAAAATTTGCAACTGTAATAAAAAGTTATCATTAGACATGGCATAAATCAGAAGATATGCAAAAATAAAATAAATTTAAAATAATATTGAAATTATACCTCATCTTGGAATCACTGTAACGGTGTACGTCAATTATCACCCTGGGCACATCCGTATTGCACGCCTCACTGAGACATTAACACAAACACCTTATAGTCAATTAATAATAAACGACCAAACTTCAAAGAAACAGATTCAGAGAATAAAATTGAGAAAAGAAAATACCATTTAGTAAAGGCACTAACTTCTCTAGCGCTTCAGACATTAACATTCTAATAGGCACTGTCGTCTTTAGCGCGCTTGAGACAATTATATTATGGGCATTAACATTCTAATTGACAAATTACTCCTTATAGTCAATTAATAATAAACTTGATTTTATTAAATTTAAAAAGGAACCCTCCCTCAACCCTCACATCCAACCCCACAACAATTGATGGATATTTTGGGTCCTCTACTGGTATGTACCACCTGGCAGCAACATAACCAAACCTGGAGGTACCAAGTACTCAAATACTATTTCATCAAGTCATAACCTCACAATTATTAACTAAAAAGAAATTAATTAGTTGCTAAGTACTTACCAAATGTTTGACAAGTCTTGAATTGTTTGCAAATAGCTCTCACAAATTGCCAGCTTAATCCGCCCGTAGACATAAGTGGATAATTTATATTCTTTCTAACGGTCAAACTTTCGTATGCCTTGTAGAACACGATTTGGAGCTTTATGATCGACTGATACACTGAATGCATCCAAAAAAAGAATAAACAAACAGCATCAGGTTTACATTCGATTGTACATCAGGTTTAAGCATACAACAACTAAGACAGCAAAGCAAATCCATATTTTATGTAATTCAATCTGAGTAAATCAGAGCCTGCATTTAGCCTCCTAAATTTGGAAAGAAATGTAGCAAATCAAAATTATTAGAGCTTAGGATAATAACAGACCTGAATGCATTTCGTACAAAATAGCAGTTCGTCCCTCTTACACGTTAGAAATTTGATGTAACTAAAAAACAAAATAACAGAAACAAATGAAATTGAAACGCCAATATAATCAAATAGTGTGTGCCATGGAGTTTGATAATGCTACAAGCATATTGCATCGAATTCAACCGCTAATATAATCAAGTAGATCTTAAAGATGATTAATGAATTTAATGGTACAACTTGGTCTCATATTTTCAAAAGAAATAATTAAGAAAAATTACTTGTTCAGGATTAATTCTTTAGGCACAAATCGTATGCAATGTCTCTTCTCATCCTGACATGGAAAAAAGTAGGAAAAAATTATTAAAATCTCAAAGTTACAAGGGAAGATATGAATCTAAGACATTGTTGAAATTCATTAAATAAAAAATTACCAAATACTATATTCAGCAACAACCAGGATAAGGGGAAAAAAGATGAAATATAAGAAAAAAAAAATATAGCGAGAATAAAGAGAGCTGCTTTTACCTTCAATTAGATCTCATAGTGCACATGACTGATAATAGAAGAATGGGATTTAAGGCAACCACATGGGAAAAAGTCAGTCGTTGTTTTCATGTACCACTGAAGCAAAATTAATTTCAGTATCTTTTTTCTTTTCAATCATTGTTCTAATGTCCCTAAGCTTAACATAAAATCGAGCAACAACTCCTAAATTCAAGCTCTAAATAAAATTAAAACATTCGACAATGGGAGAGTGATCTTACGAATATGTAGATGCGGAAGGCTCGTCTTCATTTCCTGTAAGCGAATAGATAAAAACCTAGAAGAGCTTCACCTAGGGAAGACACGGCGAAGATGAAGCAACCCAAGTCCTCTTTGATATTTTCCATCAACGGAGACTGTGTTTAGGGTTCCAATCGAAGCTGAGAAAGAAAGGGGAGGCGCGAGGGAGAAAAAAAAAAGAGAGGGCGATGATCAACCTTTGCTCGGGGGAGGCTGCCTAAGGAGCCAAGAAAGTTGCGAGATTAAGACAAATGAAGGAAATTAGAATAGAGGCGGCTATGCTGCGCGAATAACAATAGGTGTATCGAGGGGGACGGAGCGACTTAGCTTGAAACCCTAGAGCAAAAAGGAGGAAAGATATCTCATTCCAATTTCTTGTAACTTGGCAAGATATCTTGCCAGATCGAAGACTTTAATGAAAGATATCGCTGAATGAAAAGCCCCAAAAAAAATTTGAGCTTGCGCAAAATCGAACCATCGCGCTTCAGCTCAGCAGACAACATACTTAACCCCCAGCGCCAAGACATTTTTCAGATAAAGAGTCGACCTTTTATCTGATATTTAAATCTTGACCACAGATCATATTAGATTAACAAAATCAATGATCCACATTTGACATTAGGGGGTGTTAACTCCTTTTATCTGGAATGTTAAACAATTGTTTACGACCTTTGGATGGATGCATTTATAAGTAGTAGAGATAGTTCTAAGATTTTTTAATTATTATAATGGTCTTTGAAAATTTTAGTTAGTATCAAATTAGTTTATGTTTTTTTTATAAGAAATGAGTTGAAGATATGTTTAAAGATCTTATTTTTTGAGAAAAAAATGTTTAAGATTATGATGGTGTTAATATTTATCTCATTAAAATATAATGCTATGGATGCTGACGGCAATATCCATCTCATCCTTATCAATATTAACTATAGATACTGATTTTTGAAGGTGTGGTCATCAAGTATATCCATTCAAAGTGAAATTTATTCACATTATTATTCCTCGCATATACTGAGATGGATATTAAATCAACGACTTTTTAAACAATTGTCGAAGGACCAATTCAGCACAAAACTGAAGCAACACATAATCAATTTTAAACAATTCAAAACAAAACGATACGTCTAACGACCATATATGTGATTTGTAAAATATTTATTTGACAGAGAAACTGCACATGTGACACTAGTCATTAATTATCTGGAAAGTAAGAAAGTGCTTTTTTGGACAAGTGATCCTAACAGTAAAAAAAGCAACATAGATGATAATTTGGCCTATAGCAAGTTAGCAACATGCAACATGACCTTTTATTTCATGTTTAATTAATCTCGTACTTAAGCTATTCCAAAATATCCTTTTTCGTAATCAAAATGCTAAAATTATAAGTTTACAGTTCTGTCCAAATACATAGCTCCAATATTCGAATAAAGGTTATTTCAAAATGTCCTTTTTTAAATGAAGGTTACTTTTGGTTACACCAGGGACCATGCTGCAATGATACAACCGATTCTGCAAATATACAGGACTATCCGTTGGGAGTAAAAACTGGAGAGCATATGCACAAACAGGAAACAGCAGTCAGTCAGGGTGACGCCGTGTCAATAGTACCGACACTATATTTATAGGCGGTTGAGACCTACTAATCTATAAAGTGGTTTTTATGTACCGATGATTACTATTGCTTATATTTACAAGACTGAAATTCGGGATTACCACATGTAGCTACAGCATTTAAACCTAATCAGTGAGGAGAAAAATGTACCTAATTTTTGTGATTGACAATACCAACTTTTTACAACTATAAAATGCTGTAGTTGATAATTGAAATTAACTGGGGTCTCAATCACATGTGAACAGTTTTACTAAAATTCATGACATCTGAAATGTGTCTGCATTCTTTAATATGTATTATTGGTTTTGGGTATAAGTATAGTGTCTTAAACATCGGCAGATTTTACTTATTCAAATTCGCTCTGTCACAGTGATATATTAAAACAATTTACTGTACATAACTATAACTATTACTAATTACTTCTATATTATCTTCAAATTACGTCAATTCTCTGGTTGCAGAGCAAAGGATATTTGAGTGTGAATTTTTTAGATTTTTTCTCAAATAAAATAAAAATATTGTTCAATAATTTGAACTCTTATTTTAATTATTGTCCAAAATAAATAATACAAAGGATTTGAACAATATTGAGATTTTTTAATTATACAAAGACAAAAATAATGTGAAATTTTACATAGATTACTGCTCAAAGACATCTTGTATAATTAAAACTAAGTATGTTAGTGTGTGATATTTTTAGTACACACGCTCTTGATCGGATAAGTTTAGTTCAAATCTTATCAAATTAGGTGTCTCCCATAATAATCCCACTACTATGTGTGGAAAGATGAATGTGTGAAAATAAGGCGCATGCGGTAGTTTGTCTAGAACCTGTATTAACAGATGTCATCTGTGAATTGAAAGGATCAGTAACTTTTATAATTTACCAGAAGAAGGAAAATGACACCATAAATCCGGAGGAAACAGCACTACGAGAAGAAAAATGATCCGGTTTAGCATATTTGCTTTCATCTTTAGTACGGCGTCATGTCTTTATACAAAATGCTAGTCAACGTGATCAATTTATATAAATTTATCTTAGTATTCACGCTGGATGAAATATAATTGTACATGATTGGCTTGTGAATTAGGTACAATTTTTTATTCTATGAAATATAAATTATCTGCGAATTTGAATTGAGAATGATTAATATGCACCATAGTGCATATAGTTTTCTATGCACCGCAGATTTTTTCGGGAGTAATTTTTGTAAATTGAAAAAATCTAATGTAATCAATCTAATCTACATAATGAAATCTCATAGAAAACTAAATTTTAAAATTTTTGAGATTTTATTACTATTTTTTTCGAATTTTATAAAATTGCCATTTTTGGAATTGTTGTAAATGGTAGTTTGTTTCCGATAATAGCAAATTTTAAAAATTTTAAAAAAATAGTAATAAAATCTCAAAAATTGTAAAATTGTGTTTGCTATAAGATTTCAATATGTAATTAGATTGATTAAATTAGATTTGTCAATTTATAAAAATACTCCCGAAATAGTCCGCGGTGCATAGAAAGTTCTATGAACTATGGTGCATATTAAACTTTCTTATTTGAATTTGTATAAATTTAATATTTGGTAGAATAGATTGTTAAATGATTGACAATTCTTACGAATCAGTTCTAAACTTCTATTCTATTTTATTATTTGAAGTATGCACCTGTACAGTTATTGTTCAAATTTATGATATTTTACGACAGATAGGTAAAATGTTAGCACTCTAATAAGAAACCTAACAAAATGTTTATGGTTCAAATTAAGAAAATAAATAAATCAAGAGATTATGGCTTCTGGATATCTTTATTAACTTCCAACACCCAGCCACTTCAAGATAAAAATATTTGAAAAATGGATTTGGTTTTCATATGTAAGAATTTAAAGAATGACATAATTAATTATTTAGTCATACGATATTTAAAAAAAAATAATTTTAAGGACAATCTCCTTTGAAGTGAAATTGTGAAGGTTTATTAGATTGCAACCTGGTTGGTCAAAATTGTGTAATTAAGATGTCTCATTGAACTACTTCAGCAAAATAAGAGGAATATCTTGGTGGATAAAAACAATGTTTAAAATCTAACCAAGTGATTTGTTACGAATAATTAAAATTAAGGAGTAAACTTAGTAACTGCAATGTATTTTTTATTTATTAATATCTCACCTCGATTTACGCGGCTCACGCCTGTGGGATTTTTGTTTCTTTTCTTTATTTTATTTCCAAAGGACACGCTTCTGACTTGAAAAGCTGTGCTGTAGTAGTGCAGTGGCACAGTGGGGTCACTCATTCCGTCCAAAACCAGTTTACCTCCAGTCGTGATAAACTTGAGATAATGAGATGCAATACAACACGGAGTTTTTTTTTTTGTGAAATATTCTTATTTAAAATATTAGCAACATACATTTTAAATTCTTTATTAAATTTCCACTTGAGAACTTAAGAAATTTATTCCTACCATTATATTTGATGTTAATGGCATCGATGATAAATGATATGCAATAATTTTGTTGGAGATTACCAAACTAGAATAGGAAATCTCAATTTTTGGTTGTTAAACTTTATTTGATCGTTCATAAACTTCGATAATTATTTAAATTTGGTCACTCCATCAGATAATTTGTGGGTGAAAAATTATCATTTTTTTTGGAAAAATAATAGTGCAATCTTATTTGAATAATTATCGAAATGCATAGACTAAAAACGAATGCTTCAAAATTTTCAGTCGTTTAAATTGTAAAACATATCAAATTTAGTAATCTTGGACAAACTTACTCAAAAGAAATCGATGTATCGAGTCGGGACTACTGGACAACGATGAGATTATGATTTCTATTTTCCATGTCCAGCTTTCACAACTAACAGGGATTGAAAAGCATCCCTTCACCAACAAGGCAAAATAATTGATAAATAAGAACGACAAAGGTAACCAATTATTAGATTAAGATCTCCTTTTCTTTGTGTACCGTTAATTATCTCCAATCCTTTTCAATTTTATGGGACAGCCAACTTTATCAAAAGTTAATGTCTTAATTAAATAAGTAATGTAATTCTGATCAGAGGGCTCGGATGGTTCTCAGAAAAAGTATATCACTTTAAAAGTTAAGTGATGTATTTTCCTAAGAATAATCCTAGCTTTTATGCAAGATTAAAAAAAAAGAAATAAATATGGATAAGAATTTTTAAGTTTATGCTATATGACAGCAATATTTTTTTTATTTTATTTTCATTTTTTCACCTTCGAACTGCTCATAACAAAAAAAAAAAAAAAAAAAATGAAAAAGAAAAAGTGATCATGACTCATGAGTAACCAGTAAAACTCCATTATATTTGTGTTGATTCCATATTTTATGCACAGAGTTCATATTGAACTTAATTACGTGACAGTCGCATGTTTTTAAACGACATAATAATAATAATAATAATAATAATAATAATAATAATAACTACAAGGAGCTTGTATTTATCGTACCTTTAATTATATAATCCTCTTACGTTTTTTTTTTTTTTTTTTTTTTTTTTCCTTTGTTGCTGAAGTAGTAGTATACGATATGTTTGTAAGCTTTTTTTAGGTCCTTTTCAGAACCGAAATTTGTAAGCTGTAAATTTTTTATTGATTCAGTTCAAAGTTACGGAGCTTGATCCTAATTTTCTTATAAAAATATATATATGTTTGTAAGCGAGCGACGCTACAATAATAACAACACCAAAAAGAATATTGAAGATGCAAAACAATACAATCTGTTCCAAAACATAACAACCTTTGACCGATGCTTCGGTGGTCAAGAAAAGTATACTTTTGACAAATTTGTATGGATAGTAATTATAAGCGATTGAATACATGCCAACATGTGCATTGCAAGCCTACTGTCGTCTGTTTCTCAAAAAGAAATTAAAAAACATGTGCATTACCTTACCTACTTTATCATATAAATAACCAAAGGAGTACAATGATTGCCGTCGGAAACAAAAGGTACAGAAGGAAGAATAAAAAAATAATAGCATAGTCAGAAAATAAATCTAATAGTAAGTTACCATTATAATGTGAGCTCCACGCGGCATATTCTAAAATTCATTTTGTTTAAAGGAAGAATCATATGCGGAAAATTTTACTAATATATCTTCGAAATAAAAAGTAAAAATACTATTAAATAATTAAACACAAGCCTATGCATTACTCATATCCGGTGCCAATAAAACGGCCTTCATTACTGTGCTGCCATTTGCCAACGGCTTATTTTGAAAGAAATTAAGATTTTTACTATAAATTTATTTAATATTCGTGACTAACATTTAATCCATATATGTAATTAAATTAAAAAATAAATTGTGGATATTTTGATATAGTTCTTATTAAATTACTTTTACTGTCATTTAATTGATGATCAAGTAGTGAAAAATTTAACTCAACTTTGGTACCTGAGTACCTGACACATCTTAACTACACTATAGAAAATATATATTTCTAACTTTATTTTTTCTTAATTTGATAACTATTTTTAGTTATTCCAATTGTTAAATAAATATAATGGTCAATTTTTATACCTTTTGTTTAAAAAAATTGGGAGGGATTTGAATTTTAAGGTTATTTTTAATATAAAAATAAGAGTCAAAATTCTTCGTATCTAGTGACTTGTACCTCATTTGGAGCTAGCACCACCCACATGTGAGGCTCGACCCATTATCACCTACGGAGTCGTGTTCTTTGAAAATTTGAAATTATTTAAATCAGTTTGAAATTTAATAATTTGACTTTGATGATTTAATGTTTCCCATCACAATAATTTTTTTCAAGTAAAATACTATTTTCCGTAATGCTACTTTTACTGATGGAATCAAATATAGGCCGACAAGAATTTCCTTAAACGACAAAAGCTAACCTAACGCTAGTCGCTTTAGCTCTTTTGCTTTTGGTTACTCATTTTTTCACTATCTTTTAAATGCAATCGGCCCATTAGGGATTCCTTTAAAAACATTTAGAAAGAGAACAAGAATAATTGGTAATTGTTTGACTTTTGTTCCAATCCATTTTGTCGGTAACAACTCACAAACGCTTACAGTTTCTCCACCACCCGGGAAACACAAGGAAATAATGGAGCGTTTCGACCCATGTCCTTTTCAAAAAGACTGAAAAATAGATCTGAAATACATCGGAATAGGGACAATGTTCGACTAGAAAGCCCTTTTGTCTGTAACAACTCAAAAACGATTTTCTTTGTTTCAAGTAGGAAGGTATTTCAGACTTTCAGTGCACCAAAAATATATTTGCAATTTTGCATGAGCAGCAATATGTTATAACAGCTTATTGCAATGTCAAGCAATTTGATGTAAGTTTTGGGCAGCAATCGACAACACAGAGAAGCAATATATATTAAAATTGGAAGGCATAATAGATGCTTCGACATAACAATCAGCTAAGCTAAAGCAATAAAAAAATTGGAAAAAGAATGAATGATCCAATTACAAGCTACGCAGGATAAGACTGTTTCCTATACAACAACAGTATCGTTTGGGTATAAGTTTGTAACATGATACATAAAAAGGGATATAAAATTTCTAGGCAGTTTTCTATTTTTGTATACCCCAAATGTACAAGTATCACTGAACCAATTCTTCTACTGTGAGGTGGCACTTCACTTCATCTGACTGCTATAAGGGACTGCAAAAGGTAGGGAGAAGTTCGAGAAAGGTCGATAAACTAATAACAAATGCATTCTTATTTAAAGAGATTGAATTGCTCAAACTTTTAGCTTCTTTTTTTAAAAATTTTTTTTTCTCTCACTCTCTCTTAATAAGGCATTTGGTCCACAATACAACAGAATAACAGATGCATTGGATATGTTATCATCCAGATTCAATAATGTGTTAGGGGATTGCGGCAGGCCAGCGATGTTGCATTACCAACAATTTTATTTCTTCTATTTTGGACAAAGGAGGAGAAATTGTGCCAATACCGAGTTAAGAAGCTTGAGAGCAGCAGAGCGAGTGAACTTGCGCGAAAAGAGGAAGCAAGGGGCAGGTCTACCTTTGCTGGCACACCATTCCCTCCTATTCTCTGTTTCGTAGTGTATATTGTCTATTCCCTGAAAATAATATTACAAGAAAGAGCCAAGTAATTAAATTAGAAAATTAATCGGCACCTGTATTTGGTTGTTGCTGGATAGTGCTGTAATAATTGTTAAAGGACCAATACAAGTGAATAAGTAATTAGGTACAGAGAAAGGCACCGCTGTAGATAGCATTGGCTGTACCAGTGCCACTAGATGCAAGGTACCAGTACAACTGCTAGTGAGTCTTTTATTTTGCTGAGTTTTAGGGGAATTATTTTTCCTTTTGAAACATTTAAAATTTTGTATTGATGCTTTTCTTAAATGAGAAAAGTGGTAGAGTTCGCTCTACTAATTTCCAGAAAAAAAAAGGGGGCATCTGTATAAGGTCACAATTATAAAAAAAATGAAGGTTAGGGGGCTCGAGAGTTAACCAACCTTTATAAATTGAATGAGGGAAGGGGTGGCATCATTGAGGCGGTAAGTAACGGGATGCCACCCACGCCTCTCCTTGTCTCTTGTCGCAGACAGGTCCCAAGCAGAATGTGTCAACGACCTCCTGATTATCTCTCCTTCTAGTCCCTCTTGCTTTTATTTTAAATTAAAATTCCCCAACAAAGTTTGAAGCATAAGTAAACACCAAACAAACTACTATTTTTAATCATATAGAAGGAAGGAGAAGAGAGAGAGAGACGAAAAGGTCCTTACCGCAATCAAAGTTTGGACATAATGCTCATCTGGAATGCAGTTGTGCTCTTTTGCTGGATTCACTGGCTGCTCATGACAAGCGAGGGGAAAAAAATTGGAAAATTTAATCCTTAAAACCATTATTTGTAATTAGAATATAATAAAGACTTGAAAAAATATTTTCTTTGGTACTGATTGATTAAGCCATTAAGTAAAATATTGCTCATCATGTAACAACAAATCTGTTTTCTAACTACTGAAGTCAGGTTTGCAAAATCTGATTCCAACTAAAGAGTACATGATGCCAGATAAAGAGAATAAAGATAGGCTATGCATTGCAAACTTCAAATAAAGAGAATAAAACAAATATACATGAGGCCAGATTAGGTTTAAGATTTTATTTTTATTAATAAGTCAATAATAGTTGCAACTTACAAAAGGTTGGTCACGCCAAAATTCAGGTAGTGATCTTCGCTGCAGAATTTACAATAAACAATGCTTTGAGTGAAAAAAATTGTTGCAGAAAAAGTAACAAAGTGAAAAAAGAGGTTTGGTAAGATACCCTGCAATGCTTTTGAAATTGTGGGAAGACTGTTTTATCATTAACCACGGCCTCAGCATGCTTCCTTATTAACACAGCCCACTGCTTCAAAAATAACAAATAAATACTTGGTGTCCCTTAAACCTCTAGGTTCTTTGTTGTTTTATTTTGAAAGAAATAAGATAAAAATGTATTTTGTTAGAAAGTGCTATTTTCCGCTTTTTCCAATCTGACAGGACTGGAAACAACAATTCAGAATGCAGTGAAGAGCCACTTTCACTTTCCCCTTTTCCATTTGACAGTAATCTCTCTCTCTCTCCCCCCACCCACCAGTTACCGCACTCAATACATAATTTTATTTCCTACTAATTTCATTGAATTAGCAGATAGATGAACTACAAACTACAAAATCCTAGGAGGTGAGGTTATATTGAAGCCCCCCCCTGATGCTACCATGATAGCCTATTGTTTGGCTTGACAGCCCAGACGTATCTTCATCCTTTCTTCTTTCAGGGTGTATATACTGCATTAGGGTGAAATTGGATGTTCTTTGCAACTTTGTCATACAAAAGATTTAATACGAAAAAATATGTCCTAACTCCTAAATTTTAGCCGCCTCAAATTTTGCAGAGAAAGGCTAATTTGTAGGCTTTGTGCTACTATCAATTGTTGTATTGTTGGTTTCTCTGATTGTTATTGTAGTTTTAGATTTCAATGTTATAGTAGTTGAAAATTCGCTGTTAAGGAATTTGATGAGAATCTGTTTAAACTAATTAGTACTATACAATTCCTTGTCAAGCAATCCCGCCCAAATATACTGTGAACTATTACTAGCCAATATAGGTTTAGTACGGGCCAGAACCATCTAGTCCCAATTCATGAAGAGTAGGTATCTACTAATACCCATCCACAAATCGTGCTTCACCAGACCCGTTGTGAGATTGACGAGCAACACATATAAATAAATCACAAGCTTTTCCATGAACAAAAAATCATGAAATAAATCATAAATAAATATTCAGGTGTTTTGTTATTTTCTCCATCGTTATACATTCTATAGTTTCAAGTTAAAATGGTTATATGTTTTATAACTTTTAGTTTATGTTATGGATATCATTTGCATAAATTCAGATACAAGCAGCCTTTGAGCACTAGTGTTATCAAGCTTTAGTTTTCAGAAATTAAAATAGAACATATGAAAATATAGGGAACCAAAATGGGGCTTTATTTTTAATTGTTTAATTGTTTTTGGCCTAGGGTATTAGAAAAGAAAGAGTACCTGAGAGCCTTTTCTCCAATTCTGAATTGGAATTACAGGATTCATTCTAGGATTATACCGACCCTCCTTGGTATCTGCAAAGCTGCTTTCATTATTATTATCACCACTTTTGCCATAACAAAAGATTCTTATTTATTAAATTGAAGCATGCTAGGCTCTTACATGGCAGTTAAATGTTCTTTTACTAGTTTTTAACAAAAGACATGATCGGAAGCCGCAAATATTTGTCTTCCACTTATCCAACACTATACTAAATGAATATCAGGTGCATATTTTTCAAGAAAAAGGATGAAAAAAATACACTTCCAGTAAGAACAAAAAAGCATCCTCATAGCAGACGATCTAACTTCCAAGGAGAAAGAAGTACCTGTCTACAAAACTGCGCATACTGGACATGATGTAGTCATATGTATAGCTGAAATTGTACAGAGGTATGCAACTGTCCAAAAAAAAAAAAGAGAGAGAGAGAAAGGAAATCAAGACAGGACCAATAACCAAATATATATAGTTCCAATAAGTTATATGTTATATGGAATATGGATATCCATAACATAAATTCAGATACAAGCCGTTACAATAAGTTATATGTTATATCCATATAACATATAACATATAACATATAACTTTTAGTTTATGTTATGGATAACGTATCTTGTGTTTTATAACATATAACTACATCGTTATACATTCTATAGTTCCAATAAGTATCTTATGCATAATTAGTGAATTATCGTCCAAAAATGGGAAGCTTTAAAAAATTCGAAAAAAATAGTAAAAAAATTTCAGAAATTGTAAAATTTGGTTTGCTATGAGATTTCAATATATAGATTGGATTGGTTAATTTAGATTTGTCAATTTGCAAAATCACCGATCAAACGGTCATGGTTCACGGAGGGCTAAAAGAACCATGGTTCACAATAGATATTCTCTCTATATATATACATATATATATGGAATATGTAGCCGTTATAAACACAAGATACTTATTGGTATAGGTCGGTGAAGGAAGATTAGAGGAGAAGATAACCTGTCGGAGAGAAAAACAAATCTATCATTGTCAGGATCTAAGAGTGCGTTCCTCAGCAAGATCCGCTCTGCTTCTAGCATGCTTGCTTCTCCCCAATCCACCTGAAAATTTAATTAAACAAGTATTTCACAGTGGGAATGCAATTGATTAGCAGGAATGCAATTGAGGTAAACCGAGAATAAAAGAAAATGATGGGGGAGAGAGGTGACCTGGACACTATTGTTGACTTGGCGGTTGAAGAAGAAAGGAGAGCGAGTGGTGACCTTATTTAACACAAAGCCAGGCCTTGAATGCACCAGGATTGAAAATCTTCCCTCTTTTTCTTCCTAATATTTATTTGTAAAGAATTGAAATCAATTTGAAAGAATGGAAAAAAAGAAAAAGGAAAAAGGCATTGAAGGAAGAAAAGGGGAAAAGAGGAAACCTCAAAGAATGCATGCCAAATCATGTCTAGTGGAAGCCTGTTCCTTGCGATGAACAGGAATGCAATCTTATTCTTATTCTGTGATTCCTCCTCAGTCTCTGACATGGTGGACCCACCTTCTGAGAGAGAATGGAGATAAAGAGTGCCCAGAAACACCAATAGAAGAAGGCACCATGCCATTCTGATTAATCTCTTGCGCTTTGCAACCCCAACCCCCTTTCTCTTCATCCTACCTCTATGGACTTGTATCACAACTTCAGACTTGTCTGAATGCCAACCCACTACAAATCAGTGGGGTGGCAAACAACTACAGAATAACTAAAAAGGTCCATGCAATTACTGACAAGCTCCACCATGCTAAGCCTGAACATAGTAACGACAAACCAAAACATGTCAGGCGTAGAACCATAAAAAGTCTACAAACAGGCTTCAACCTTCATATATTATCAGATTAATTTACTGTCAGAAGAATGCGGAAGAAAGTAGTCCAGTCATAGGAGAGATACTTTTTCTTAAATTTCTAAGCATAATAATATGCTAAGAGTATTTACCAGTAAACTATGAGTTACAAATTTCTAACAATATATGATAGTAGACTAAACTAGCAATGGATAACTTATCATGGCAAGAAAGAAGTTTGGCATTAGACTAATTACAACAAGTATTCACAAACAGGCCTGTGTGATAAAAAGAACTCAATAAATTGATAAAATAAGTGCTCAATAGAATAAAATAATCAATCAATCCAGTTAGACAAATTGAATGGTAAAGAAATTCGGCATTGTTGAATCTGTGGTTGGATCCTTGATGGGTTGAGCACTACATATACTTGATATCTCCAGATTTTAATGATACATATGCAATAAAGTTCACAGTTAATTGGGTCAGGTCTAGTAAAATCAGTGAGATGTTGATTTGATACTTAAATGTTCTGCCGCTTATATGGTGGCTGTAATAAAACTGAATTTCCATAAAAAGATAGAAAGTGATCCATTTTTGTTGAAAAGACGAGTACTTGAAGATTTGTGTCCGGATCTCGTCGGAGCTCGCCTCCGACAAGGATATGATTCTCTGTTGTAGTAGAAAGGAGAAGATTCGGAGATACCACGGTGGTGGTTTCGAGAGTGAGAGTGGAGAGAGGAGGGAGATGGGGTTTGTTGTGGAGTGAACTGGAGCGATGCGATGTGGGAAAGGTGAAGAGTGGAGGTGAGGGAGACTGGGAGAGAGAGAGAGAGAGAGAGAGAGAGAGAGAGATCGGAACTGAACCTGACGGTCAGGGTGTGATTCATTAGAGAGGGGAAGTAGATTACCTGTGGCGCTATTCTGTGTGGTAGATTGTGTTTCAGCCGTAATACTTAGAGACAAATTATTTATTTTTTTTTATTTTTTTGGGCAATTATGTCATTAGAACTAACTAGGTCCGACTAAATTCGTCTCAGATGCTCATGTATCTTTTATTTATGTAATGTCACACTTGAAATGATACGCACGCGTGTTGACACGACACGAGACGTTTATGGAATTACTATACGTGCGTGTCAGCGTGTCGTGTCAAAGTCGTGTCGTGTTGGAGACTTCTAGACATTGACACGTCTTAACACAACACGAGTTGACACGACAAAAATTAATATTATTTAAAAATTAAAATTTATTAAACTATATTGAGTTTATATTATAAATTTAATAAGTTTTGATTCATAATCTTTTTATTCAATCATTCATTTTTATTTTAATATATGAAATTTCAACAATTTATTATATTTTTATTTTAAAAATTATTTAAATATTTTTTAATGAATTTTTTAACTCGTCTGCAAACACATTGAGAAAAATGACAATAGTTGGTGACAGTGGAAGCTGTACAAGATGATCTAAAGTGAAGGGGCTTATAGTTAACCAGATCGCGATCGAGATTAACAAACTGTTTTCTAAAAGTTGGTTAACAATCTCTGAATTGAATTCAGGACTTAAATTAAACCTGATTTGAAGCTGGAAGCTACGAGAGAGGAAACTCACGAGATTAGATTAGTGGAGTGAAGTATTGGTGAGATGCACGGATTTGGAAAGCGAAGGAGAAAGAGAGAGAGAGAGAGGTGAGGTGGAGTGGAGGTAAGTAACAGTAAAGCAACGGGAATATTGGTGAGAGGTCTCGTCTTCGTCACTGGTTGAGTTCAACAGGTTGGGGTAACAGTACACTAACCTTTCACCGTTAGTTACAATTTGACGCCGTTGGTAGGTTGACGAGCCGCTACTCGCCGACTCCAAACCGTCACTTAACAGTTAGATCTCACTCGAATCGATTCCGGCGTGAGTTTTTCTTTTCTAGAATCTAGATCCAGGCCGAGCGCGATTGATCAGATCAGATGGGTCGCAATTAGAAGAGAGAGTGACCCTCTATGTCGCTTTTCTCATCAGGGCCAGACATATTTGGGTCACATATTTTGAAACCTCTACCATATGTAATATGTTAATGTAAAGCCCATGGGCCCGAGATTTAATTTGACTCTGTTTAAATCATCTTAATTCAACATTTAATAGTGGTCTCAAATACTTTTTAATTAGAAAATAATTCAAACAATTCGGATAAAAATTTATTTGGACTTAAAATATAATTATTCACCTCTTCCTATTCTGATTCGCTTGGAGAAAAAAAAAACGAGAAGAGAAAATAGGAATAACGATGTGAAAGATTTAAATCCGATTTAAACTTGATTGATTTCTTAAATTGGAGTTTTTTTTTATTGTACATTGTTTATGATTTCGTATCGTTGTTGAATAGATTTCAACTTTTGAATTGTTACATAGGTTACATCCTATAACTTGAATTTTAAAATAATGTATTATTTTTCTGACTTGAATATTTGTATCATGGGAATTTACTTGTGTGAGTGGTATTAATTTAGAAGTGTATTTAATGGAGTTGACTTAGCGAGTCTTTGAAAGGTTATAATAGTATTGTCATTTGGTGCGAAATCTCCTTACAGTTTATCAGATAATGGTTATATTAAATAAGCGCAAAAAAAAAAAATGGTGCTTTAGTTTGAAATACAATTTTTATTTTATAAAACTAACTATAGAAAATAAGTCCTTGATTTAATTTCGAATTTGACTCCGTTTTATTCTATTTAATTTTTTATTAGCAACGTGAATTGACACACTTCGAGGGAGACACAAGATAGTGATTTGGAGTATCATGTGTATTACATTTATGGTATACATCTGTTTCTCGTACTGTAGTTGGATCTTATTTATAGTTGCTGATATAAGTGATCTTTGTCATTTCTCTTCAATTAATTCCATTAGTGCATGTGGCGTAGTGGGCTGGCCTCCAACAGATCAAGGTTCAAACCTTACATGCATCTTTAATATCAGAAAAAATTGGATGACAAATAACTCTCTCTTTCTTTGGGAAAAAAAATTAATTCCATTAGTTCATTTTTTAATTTGCATTTTCTTATCCAATTTGGGGAAATTTTCTTTTGATGGGTGTGGGGGGAGGGGGGTGGGGGTGGTTGTTATATCTGGAAACCTTTCAATAATTACAAACGATAATTTGTTTTGTAAAACTTTTAAAGTACAAGGCAAGGTCAAGAAACTATGGAAGTAGATTCTTCAAAAAAATAATAATAATAATAATAATATGGAAGTGTGGATATATACAAAGGATAATATTTTGGAGCGTCATATTTTGATGTGTCCAATATCTATCAAAACATTCAAGTTCAACTTTGTATCAAATCCTCGCAATTTTTTTCATCAAAATTATTTTTTCACTTTTTATTTAATTAGAAATAGAATAATCAACGAGAAATTTCTCATTATTCATCTTTCTAAGATCAAAATTATCATTTTATTCTCGCTTCTCTATTCAATAAAAGCCTAAAATTAATACATCTCCTTGCCGAGAAATAACATGACGGTATGTACTCTGGATCGCTCTGAACTACCGCTTTCCATAAATTGAATTAATGCATCTTAGGATATCACACTGCCTCTTTATTTTTTTTAAACTACCAAATAAATAAATAAATAAATAAATGAGAAATGTCTTATGTGGAAATTTATTTCCTTTTGCTATTTATCCCATGATTAACATGTACTATATAACAGTAAGGAATTGTAGAACATCTGATTTAGATCCAGTCAATCCTCCAACGGATTGGATTGGTTAACAGGACCCTTCTATTTAAAGCGTGGATGTTAGTAATATGGACCATACCATCTGTGTCCCTATCTAAGTCACAGCACAGATGTATAAGTTGACCAGTATATGGGACCATGCTTCTCTTCAAATCATTTGCAGATCCAGATGATAATAATACAAGTAATATATCATCCAATTACTTGTTAATTTTTTTGTTTGTCTTCAATTACAATTACTGATTAGCCATGATACGAAAATTACAATATTGTAACATTCATCAGGTATTTCTCAGCTGTTAAATTAAAATACCAGTTAACACATTCAAAACTTCAATGAACAGAAAAAACACAGTTACAGGGCATACACCAAAAATATGCCAATACACGAAACCTTTTTTTCCTTTTCTTTTTCTTTTTCTTATGGGATGTGAAGCTACTGAATAGAGCTAATTACTCATTACTCCTGTTTCTATACAAATGAATAATGCAACCCTATATTGACCATGCTGATGTGGCAGCCCCGATCCTCCTGGCTATATTAACCCTCGAATTGAATTAATTCGCACAGACAAGTGATATCACCTGGGCCCAGAGAGCTCCATAGCTTCCAAAACGAGGGATGAATCATCTGCTGGCAAATCAATGTGCAAGTATTTAGGAGGTATCAGTTCCTGAGAATGAGACTTGCACTTTGCATTTGCATTCGCGTTCTGCGACGCCTCCCATTTCTCGGCGAGACCGTCCCCTTCGAGCATCCGCACAACCTCTGACATCTTGGGTCGCTGAGCTGGCAGGAACTGGGTGCACAGAAGGGCAACCTGCACCATTTCTTCTAGCTCCACATGGTCGTAATTCGTCTTTAGATCTTTATCCACCAGGACATCTAGCTTGCTCTCTTGATGCAGCTTCTTTACCTGACAAATAAGCAAAACAATTAAGTTTACTTGCTGTTTATTTTGGCAATTGGCAAGCATAATAGACCAAGGATAGAGAAAAAGAAGAATCAACGCCTATAATATTTAATTACTCACCCAGTCAAGCATAGCTCCTTTTTGATTCACCACTCTTCCAAGATCCAAGGCCTTCTGACCCGTGATCAACTCCAGCAGCAGAATGCCAAATCCAAAAACATCTGTCTTTTCTGATGATTGCCCCGTTGAAAGATACTCAGGTGCAATATGCCCCACAGTACCCCGCACGGCTGTGGTCACATGAGACTCTCTATGGTCAAGCAACTTTGCCAGACCAAAGTCCCCCACCACAGCCTCAAAATCAGCATCCAAAAGCACATTGGCAGCTTTAACATCCCTGTGAATAATCTTAGGGTCACATTGCTCATGAAGGTATAGCAGCCCCCTTGCGGTGCCCAATGCTATTCGTCTACGCTTTGACCAATCTAAGGCAGGTCTTCCATTTATATGCTCTGAATATTAGAAAAAAGTCAATATTACGAATACTGAAAGGAAAAGCAAGCAAGTTCATAAAGAAGGAAATGTCTTTACTTTTGTGTACAAACTTCAGATTATGCATTGATTACCTCTGAGCTGAGAAGCCACACTCCCATTAGGCATGTAAGGATAAACAAGAAGGCGTTCATTGTCGGCCGTGCAAAATCCAATGAGCCTCAGCAAATTACGGTGCACAGCAAGGCTGATCATCTCGACTTCGGTTTGGAACTGTGCTTCGCCTCCTGCAGCATTGTAGTCCTTGAGCCGCTTCACAGCAACTGTAGCACCATCGCGCAAACATCCTTTGTACACGATCCCATAACCACCTTCTCCCAGTATGTTCTTTGGATTGAAATTGTTTGTGGCAGTGCGAAGCTCCTTGAGGGAGTACCTCTTTAGATGTCCCAAGCACACCTCCGGATCATGTTGATCTGTTCCAATGTCAATTTTATTGTCAACTAATTTGTTTCAATAGCTGCTAGGCAGGATTTAAAATGAATGAAAGGACATTCTCACCATTGACGTCGAAGAAAACTTGTTGGTTGTGTTTATGCCGCCTCCATAAAACCAGACCAACACCGATAAGGAGTATTGCAACCAAACCAGCACCAGTACCAAATGCAATTGCCATGTGGCGGTTTCTTGTTACCCCAGGCTGCGGCTGTACTGAGAAACAATAAAAAGTCTTCTTGATGAAATGAATGACAAGATGAGTGTACATGACATGCATATTTCAAGAAATTAATTAACTAAGTAAGGAGCACACGTACAATCTAGATCATCAGGTGGGTAGGACAGCGGGTCCAGAGAAATTGCGGAGCAATTGCTTCCAGCTTTAAATCCACATATTAGAGGATTGCCAATAATGCTGTGAATTTAATATAAAAATAAATCATTCACTTATCCAATTATTTCACAAAAAAATTATCTGTGTATCCCTTCACTTTGGTAAAATCAAGGGAAGATAACAAAGAACATAATTATGACATGGTAAAAGCGGGTGGTGAATTGTGATGGTTACTTTTCGTACCAAAATCTGATACTGGTGTTCTTTCAGGAAAGCAAAATATTTCCAATAAGCCCTCATAAAAATAAGGAAAAGTTAAAAGAGACTTACTTGAAAGTTCTTGCTGATATATTTGGTATAGGCCCACTTAAGTTGTTAAAAGAAAGATCCCTACAAGACACCAACCCAATTATATTAGCAACCAACTTTTAAATATTAGCAACCAACTTTTAAGTGGAATAATATAATTACACTGACAACTAGCTTACCACACATATCTGATGCATGGTATTTAACAAAAAAAGTAATTGTGTGGGGATACTTTAAATATAACTTGATCTGGAAAAGATGGGAAAACGAAGAGGGAGAGCATACAACAGAGTTAGACCATCAAGATTGGATAATGAATCAGGCAATGGTCCTGATAAGCTGTTATTGTTCAACCTCCTTCCCAAAAGAAAAAAAAGAAAAGAAAAGAAAAGAGAATGACATTAGACATGGAAATTTGCAGAAAAAAATAAATAAAAAGAGATCATAGATTAAAAGGTAAAGAGAAGAGATGCTACAAATAATTGAGGTTGGTGAGATCTGCCAATGAGGAAGGAATAGATCCAGTGAAGTGATTATCTGAGAGGTCTAGTGTTTGAAGCCACTCAAGCCTTCCTATCTCAGTGGGGATGCTGCCTCCTATCACATTATTCTGCAGTAACCTGTGATAAAATCACCATGAGTACATGAGTACATATATCAAGACAAAGATGGGATCAACAAAGATGAGAACAGAAGCACAAACATACACAGATTGGAGTCGGGTGAGATTGCCAATGCTGGGGGAGAGTTCACCCGACAAACTTTGGCTAGGCAATCCGCTGTCAAATAAAATCCAGTTTGCTTAATTAACACTTCATAGCAAGCACTTCATACATACAAAAATTAAGATCATTTTTAAAAAAAAAAACAAAAACAAATGGGAGATGGGTACTAACAGAGCAGAGACGAAGCCATCGGCATCACAGGTGACCATACGCCAGCTGCAGGGATCGACAGAGTTGATGTCCCAATTCTCCAGCACATTGTATGGGTCTTTTAAATCCGACTTTATCGCCACCAATGCCACCACTGCCACCCAACCAATATTACACACCAGTTTAGACAGCTACCACTTCAATTTAATTTTATTTCTACTATGTGTTCAGAATAAAGAACAAAATACAATTCATACAAATATTTAGGCTGATTTTTTATAAAAAAAAAAATTCTCAAAGATCTCATCAGATGGAGCCTCACCAACTGAGCTCACTTCATCACTGAATCCAGTATGAATGAGTATAAAAGGGGGGAAAAAAGGAAAAAGAGAAGGAAACAGAAGTAACGGTACAGACCTTCATAGTTGATACCAGAAGGGGAGAGGGAAGCACAGCAGGCATCTCGGCATGCCCAGACCAGTAAACCCAAAATCCAACAAAACAAATTCTCTTTCCCTTTCATGCTCTGTTTCTCCTTTCTCCTTCTCCTCAATTGAGAATCAAATGCACCTTCTCTTCTCCATAGCCACCCTTGCGCCACCTATCTCTCACCCAATTTCACAATGCACCCACTACAAACCAAATCTCCCCAAAATTCGGGACCAGGTCTTCTTGATAATTTCACCAACCCAACAAGCCGTGTGGATACTTGCCTTCAAAATCTGAGAAAATTAAATCCGCCAACCAAAATCTCTCTCTCTGTCACTCTTTTCCACAGAAGAAGAAAACCCAATTTCCAGTCAGAAGTCAGAACTCAGAAGGAAGAGATCAAACAAAATTACACCAATAAACTTCAAATCCCCAAAGAGAAAGACGAAATTGAACAAAGGAGGCCGCTTCTGCACAAGAAGGAAGAAAGCCTTTTCCTTTCTGAGTACACTGAACTGAGTGGAAAGAAAGAATAAAGTGTGCGTAAACAATGAGACGATATCTTTTGTTTTGTTTATTTGTTTAGGAGGGGAGATTTAATCAAATATATGGCTAAGCGAAGAATGAAAGAGGTGCAGTGTTACATTGTTGCTGTTGTTATGCTGCTTGTTTTTGTTCCTTTTTGGGGACTGGGCCACAAAGCATGAGACTACTGTACTAATTTGGTATTATCTGGGTATTAAGTATTGTTAATATAGGTATCATATAAATTAACTACTTTGTCTCATTCTTTAATCTGACCCTCACCACTTAGCCTGACTCTTAAATTCCACACACCAATAAAAATTAGATTGTTATTCGGATATACATATATGGTTACTTTAGTACGTCGATAGGAGTAAAAAAAAAAAATTATAGAAAAGACATATATTATTTATTACATGCTGACCAATTAAAATTTTAAGTTATTATTTTTTAAATTATCTAAATAATGTAAAATCTATTATTCACAATATTTTTTTATTCAAAAGGAAAAGGTAAATATGTCTAAGAAAAGGAGAAATACTGTTTTTGGTCAATCTATTAATAAGATAAGTAATTATTGTGAAGTATGATTTAAATTTTAAAATACGATAAATTTACTTCTCTGTTGCCTCGTTAAAACTGTTTCCAATTTATTCTCTCTGTAATTTTCCAGAGGAGAATCATGACTGCAAAACCTGACAGCTTTTTATTTTTCTAAATTTTGTGAAATGATGCATCAAGTTCAGCGAACTGTATGCGTGTGAAAAAAGGAACAAATGCACAATTGCCATAAAGGTATGAATCCGACCCTGATCCTTCCCATCCCAAACAATAAATGCGATGCAAAGGGTGGTAGAAACAAATATTGATAATTTACAGAGGAAAGTGGTAAATAGTTTGTTTTTTGTTTCTTTGGTGGGGTCACAACTTGCAAATCACATGAGATGGATGTCATACTTTTTGTCGTTGCTATTGTCGCCTTTCTATCACTCTTTTCATCTCCGGACCCAGAGAATTTTGGTTATATTACAATTACATTCATCTTATATTATATTATAAATTTCATATATATACCCCATCCTTATTCAAGTTACCATGTTTCCTCCACTTTATTTATATTATTGAAAAGACAACAAGTGTCGTTCATTTTGCTCTACATGATTTCACATTTTTTATTGAATGAACGCGTTTATAATGCATTTATAATATTTTTTAAACAAGTTTTAGATGGTAAGATAAAAAAATAACAATTAAATTAAGATCTACTTGATCAGGTGATTAGCTGGAGGTTTATCATTTTTGGGAAAACTGTACTTTAGCCTTTATGCCGACTTGACATAAGTTATCTGACCTCTAACAAGTAAACTTCAACTATAAATTAAATTACTTAAGTATCTGCATTTAGCAGGGAAGTAACATCTAAAATCGCATTAAGTTAAAAGACTAATGGCCCTCTTCTTATATTTGAAACATGAAAGATGTATGCTTGACATATATCATGCACATAAACACAATTAATTTATTAAATGTCAAGCAAGTTTTACCAGTTCGTACGTAAACAAAAAAAAAGGACTTGAATTCTGTAACTATCAACATTAGTGAACTTTAAAAATATCAAATGCTATTTAAATTGCACAAATTTTGAATTACAACTAGTCTGTAAGGTCCAAAATGTACGTATAAGATTTTTTTATACATTTTTTTAAAGTTTTAAAAATGGTTGTCATAATTTCGAAGCACATCATTTTCAATGAATTATAGAGAAAATAAAACGAAATGTGATATATTAACTTTATATCATCATAAATTATCTTAAAAAACCTTCACTTATTATGTTAAAAAAACATCTCAAAATAATTAAATATCTTTACTTGGCCCGCCAAATCACGCCGAAAGAATAGAAGATAAAAGATTATCCGAATCTAGTATGACATCCTACGTATACTTTTTTTTTCCCCCTTATTTTGAATAATATCCTACGTATACTCTCGAGACTTGACCGTCAGTAACCTGTCGTGCTCTCATGCATGCCTTTAGATCATGAAAGATCGGGAATGGTCTGATGACCCACTGCCTCCTCATCAAATAAATAATACTTCACCTGGACGCAACTCATTTGGTATTCCCTCTTTCATACCATGGATGATGAATCATGATTAATCTATTTATTGTAGACGGACTACTTCCAACAACCCTTCGAGTTGCACAAAAATAAATTTATTTTCAAAAAAAAAAATTATGTGTATGTAAACAAGTTGGAAGTTAAGTTTTCTACGTGTTCAACATCGAAGAAAAGAAAATATTAAGTAAGTTAAAATTGAACGGAAAAAAAAAACTTTACTATGTCTTGTAAATTTTTTCTGATTAATACATTTATTGAGGTGGCGCTGTCATCTTAATAATAAAATACCCCCCAACAACAAATCTTTGTTCCAGCGAAAAAGTTATATACATTATGTCCTTTATGACAAAATCAGCTTATTTTCCTTTACTTTCTACCTTTAATCATTTCCTGATGTGATAATCATCTGACTTTTCAGAATTTTCAACAAAACTACTTTCTTACTCATTTAGCTTTTAAAAAAAGTTTCAGCGATATCCCATCATGTTCTTCTCCCGCAATTTGATTTGATTTTTTTTTTCGTTTTTACTTTGCTACTACGGGCTTATTTTAACAAACCAGGTAGAATTTTTTAAATAGGAGGTCGAAAATTTTACTTTGCATTTTTTTTTTTGAACATTTAGGGAAAAGACCAATATAATATTTTTTCAAAATTTCGGATGGACTAACATACATTTTTTGAGTCACGAGACATTTTCTAGAATTTTGGATTGGCGACTACAACTTGAGTGGTCGTTGAAGAAATTGATTAAAAATATACCGACAAGAAAAAAAAAAAAAGACGACTGGAGAGAAAACAATCAAGAGTTAAATCACGATATGACAACCAAAATAGGATCAAAGGAAGGAGTAAGGACAGAGAGAAAGATGTTATACAAAAGTTAGATTTAACAAAAGAAAAGAAAAAAGAAAAAAGAGAAAAAAAAGCTGGATGAGCAAAAACGCAGAGAGTTATATTTAGAAATAAATTCAACAACAACAACAACAATACGATTCATACAATTTTATGAAACAATAATTTCAAACTGCATAATATTATAAACATTATCTTAAAAAAAAATTGTATATATTCTACTTGAATTAAAAAAAATATATTTAAATATTATATTCTGACGAGTTTTATGCAGATTGTCTTTTGATGTTGTAATCTTTCAAACTTGACAATTTGTTATTAGATACGTATCATTGGATCATTTATAACGACAATAATAATTTAAGACATATGGTAAATATTAAGCGTTTCATCGAAATATATTAAAATAAGGATAATTCTTATGAATACCTTTTTATATGGCCTAAATCTCAATTGTACATTTAGAATGATGAATAGTTGTGGTTTGATAGTTTGCATGAAGAGTTTAGATTTGAGCTCATATGAAAAAAAAGAAAAATCCATAACAGAATTACTCTTACAATTATAATATTGTCAAATTCTAAATTTTCAAAACAAGACATGCAGCTTTATTGCTCTCGGAAAAACAAAGAACACAGATTTTTTTTTTAAGGATCAAAGGACACTCATTAAATAATAAATGGATAACGTTCTTAACCCTTGTAAAAGGTGGGGCAGTTGTGTAACTAATTATCTGTCAGAAAAGAAATCTACAATGTGTTAGATTGATCTTTAACATAAGAAGTGTGACGGAGCCATTTATTATTCTTCGGAACTCTGCTCTCCGATCCACTCTATTAATTAATTAATCAAGCAAAAAGAGTCTTAACTAACTTCAAAATAAAATTTTTTTTTTATTATTTGATTCACTGCGTGGGTCATTTACGACTTACGAGTGAAAACAATTTAGAGGTATTAGCTTAAGCAAGGAAAACAATTTAGAGCATTGCAGACATCCTTTGGAGCAGAGACATCGAAAGGAGATACTCATACAAGACAGTCGACAGAGGAAGCAGGTGGAACCAAAAACAAAAATCCAAAAGCAAAGAATACTAAAAAATTTGTAAAAAAATAACACCTCGGGTTAAGATGATTCCAGTACATATATTCCCTGAGTAAAGCCCAGACTTCGCCGATGCAAAGATAAATAAATATAGTCAGTTTTTGTTATCGTCCTACAAGAGTTCCTAATTACCAATTAATTAGGTCTTGCATTCATTCCAAAAGCAGCTCTAAAAAATTCTGAAGGATTTCTTTGGATTACTTAGGAATGAGTGGGAATTGTTAACGGAATTGTTAACGTAGGATTGAAACAATAATTATAAAGAATGAGTGTTAAGATTTTGTGTAGAATTATTACGACATGATAGTACATGATAGTAGGATTTAATAGACTGAGAAGTGCATGGAGATGTTGAGAAAATGATAGGAACTAGTATAAAGGAATAAAATAATTTATTTGAGATTATTTCTACTTTGTTTGTACCAAAAAAAAAAAACTATAATATCGTACTGCATGATTGCAATCTTGGACAAGATAAAAAAAAAGACAAAATTTAATTATTTTTTTTCCACTTTTAAAGATTGAAAACTGTCCACCTGCTTTCGTACTTACCAGATCTTTGAACATGGTTCATATATAAGGCCCATAAGATATTAGATATCAGATTCGTGTTTTTGAATTCGAGGAAATTGTGGCCCAAAACTTGGAAATCGGGCACCTCTTTATTATTTGTACAAATCTACATCTACATTAATATTTAATTAGTTGTTTGAACTTTGTTTCTCTCCCCTAAAATATAATTTAACTATTAAAATAATACAATAATTATGTTATCCAAATATATCCAACTTTGCTTCATATAAAATCTATTTTATAATAATTATGTTATTCTAAATTTATTTCTTTCTGCCGCTATGCACATACACTCCTAGTTCGATCTAATTCATAACGTGATAGCAAAACATGTTCGTATTTACCAGACAGCTAGCAGCCTAGCACAATGAAGACGAAAACCAGCTTTAGTCACGTAACTGATCACACAAACTGTAGTATTTATAAACTGGCCAAGTTTAAAGTAACTTGGTACATTATTCAAAGGAAAAAAAAAAAAAAACAAGTAACTAGTACTGAGATGTCAGAAACTGCACAAATCAACTTGATCTGAACTGATATGGCCTACAGACCAATGGATTAATAATAAATAAAAGCTTTAGGGCATGGAAAACAATAATTTTTATTTTGAATACATTAGAACAATGTAATACTGCGCCATATTGGAAAACATGCTCTCGACATATATCACGTTTTTTTAGGTCTTTTGACAATTGTTTAATCTGACTCCATATTAGAATCGGCGGTAAACGGTATCGCTCTCTTGTGGTACCCTATACAGATGTACCAGCACCAGCAAAGAGCATGGAAGATCGACGGAAAAAAAAGAAAAAAAGCCATTAAAATTAGTAAATTAATAAATTAATAATGGGAAAATAAGGAATTTAGAGTTAGAAAATAAATTCTAAACTAACATTCTTGCGTGGTGCATAGCATAGCATATTGAAGAAGAGTTTACCATTTTAGGTAGGGTTTCATAAGCCAAACATAGCTTTATTACGTCTAATCAACAACATAATTGACCTATTGGTAAAATCTAACTTGATTGAACTGAGAATCACATCAACTGATATTTGCCTCATTTAACCCTAACACTTTAAGATGATATATAGTAATTAACCACACAGGTCAAGTGTTAATATAGGGATCTAAATGAAATAACATCTGACAAAATCTCTAATCTAATTTCTCAACACATGCTGAAAATCAGTTCATACTGGAGTACCACAAAAATCAGATTGATTATTTTTAATTTGGGTAGGTTTTCCTCTCTCAACAGGATGAAAACCCAAATCATCCAAATCAACAATAACACCACTAGCCCGACCTGCCTCGACAACCGCATCATACGCCTTTTTATTAAGCACAAGACCCTCATTGTATGCCCGCACATACATCTGGTATGCAAGTCTTGGCTTACTGTCACGTGTGAGAGCATCAATCACCATCTCATAACTAACCTCATTCGGCTTCACTTTTCTACCCTTCATTCTGTGAAACCAGTCGAATGCAGCTGCCCCCATTTGGCGTTTTGCGTAGCCAGTGATTATTGCATTAAATGTGACAACTGTCGGCTCAATTCTTGCCACCACCATCTCTTCAAGCACCGCCTCAACCATATCATGATTGCCTTTTTGAGCATAAATTGATGCCAAGGTAGTGTATGTATACAGATTCGGTTCCACACCGAGCTTTTTCATGTGGTCCCAGACACGAATAGCCTCGTCATAGAGCGCCCCTTTCTCAAGTGCACTAAGCAATGCCACATACGAGTGCACAGTTGGCTTCTCCCCTTTCTGCACCATTTGTTGAAATATGTTAATGGCAGCATCAGTTTCTCCTGCCTTGGAACATGCAAAGAGTACTGCATTCCATTGTTTTGTGCCAGCCGTTAAACCCCTCTCATGCATTTTGTAGAGCAGCTGGATGGCCCATCTCCAAAGCCCCCTTCGTCCTGCGGCCGTCAGTAGAACTGTGAAATTAGAAACAACAAGCTCAAAAGAGAGGTCGTTCGGCATTGGGCCCTTCTCAAGCATTTCCTCATACACTTCGAGTGCAGCCCACCATTTCTTCGCCTTGCCCATCACCCATATAATATGGTTGCAAACTGTTACACTGAGGCCTTCTCCCTGATCAGACTCTCTCAATCTCTTATATAATTCTCGTACCACAATGTAGTGCTCTTCCCGTGTGCAAGCCCAGGCAAGTTGCTTCAAGAAAATCTCGTCTATTTTTACACCAGCCCTGTCCATGGAGTTGAGAAATCTCAGTACCTCAGTAGTATTGTTTTCTTCCTTCACAAGCCACCGGCGCATCACCGACACACAAATCCTGACCATTGATAATTCAAACTTGACAAACTCCCCGTCCCAATCTTCCTCAGGAGATTCTCTTTGCAATTCTCCCATCTGGTACTTTTCCCTTAATTTGACAAAATATTGTAGTGCACCATGAGCATCTCCCATTTCCCTGTAGGCAATTAAAATTGTGGAACATGTTGCTGGAGAAGGCGACAGACCGGCATCCTCAATTTGTGAGATCAAATTGAAGATCTCTGTGGGCCTCCCTTGCTCGATGTATATCGACATCAAAATGTTATAAGTGACTATGCCCAGTTCAAACCCTTGGGACTTCATATCTTCAATTACAGCTCCAACCTTGTGATATTTCTTGTTTAGTTTCACGGCGCCTAAGAGAGTGTTGTAGATCAACACATTAAGTGCTTTGTTTTTCTTCAACCATTCGACAATTGCGAAAGCAGCTTCTAACTTGTTATTCCTGCCTAAACCCCCAATTAAACTGGTATACACTGGAGGAGGCAAATCAGGATAATCCTTCAACAATTCTGCCACGTCCTCAGCAGTTTTAGCATTGCGCAAGGTCAATGCGAGAGCGCGCACATTAACCCTTCGATTTTGGGGAGAAATTGAACTTTTCTTATGGTTTACCTCTACTTTTGCACAAGTTTGGTCAACACCCAAAACTCTATTAGAACATCTGGAAGTGTAGGAAGCACCTTTATTTATTTCACCAGATTTCAACTTGGGAAAATTGGTGGGGAACCCAAAACACCGTTTTCGCCTTATCTTCACAAAAGAAAAGGCGCATAACTTGTCTGAATGGAGGTAAGATTTGACTTGAACGGATTGGTTTGGGTTGGACGCGATTAAAAGTTGCATCATTGTAGAAAGTTAACAGAAAGAGATTCAAAATTACCCAGAAAATCGAATAAAATGGTCAATTATGTGTAATAGAAAGGTATAATATGAAGGTTTCAAGACAAGTGTATAAACCTCGATACTATCGGAGAAGGAAGGGAAAAGGCCGCGAGTGCGTCAGAATTATCTCGCTTAATCGCTTTGTAGAATCATTTGTAGTAGGCGCCTAAAATGGGCTTTTGGGCTTGGACTTAAACTAAATGTATAGGTTACAAGGGCCTGGCGATGGATTGTTCAACTCCAAATTCAGATCCAAAATAGAATGGGTCTGCCCAAAAGAGTGCTCAGATTGTTTGGTGACAACTTCGCCGTCTATTGTCAAAAAGCAGCTCAAGGATGGTGATACGAGATAGATTATTGGAAATTGATTCATACCATCCAGCGATTCGCCATCCAAGCCATCCAGCGAAATCGCTCCCTTCATTTTTCCGCACCAACCAGCGATCTGATCAGATCCGAGCGCATCTACCCCTCACCTACGCTTCCTTTCCCTCCGATCCGAGCACACTTTCCCTCACTCAGCACCTCATCTCCTCTGAAGCACCTTCCTCTCACCACCTCTTACCGAGCGCACCTTCCCCTCTCTCCCTCCCCCTTCTCCGCGCTACATCCGGTCCATCTCTTCTGACTTCTCCTCTTTCTCGTGCTCACAGGTGATTTTCTTCTCTATTTCTCACTGATTCTTCTAGATGTTTATTTAAAATTTTATGTGTTCAATTTGTTTGTTCTATTTAGTTGATTTTCGAATCTTTTAATTTTTATATCTGTTTATTTTATTTGTTGTATCTGTTCAATTTGTTGTATTATGTATTCACTTTATTTGTTTTGATTTGTTCTTTTTATTTCTTATGTAGTTATTTTTATATTTGTTCACTTTGTTTTTTGTATCTGTTATCTATGTTGTTATATGTGTCCAATTTATTTTTTGTATTTGTTCAATTTATTTGTCATATCTGTTCAGTTTATGTTCACTGTTTATTTTCTGTATTTGTTCTATTTAGTTGTTATAACTGTTCAATTTATTTGTTATTTATGTTTAGTTTATTTGCACACTTTTACTTTTTGTATTAGCCAACACTATTTGTTACATTTGTTCAATTTATTTGCTAATTATGTTCAATTAGTTGATATATCTGTTCAGTTTATTATTATGTATGTTCATCATTTTTCTTGTATGTATACACTCTGATTATATGTTTATATTATCTTTGTATCTGTTCAATTTATTGTTGTATATGTTCATTTTATAAGGCATGATAAACTGTGAGGGAGAGAAAGGGAAAATAGATCGCCAGGAAGGAGGGGATGATGGAAGGTAGCGCGAGGGAGGAAGAGTCGCGAGCGAAAAAGGAAGGGGTGTGATAAAGATAGCAAGCTGACACATTAATCTAGCAAAGATTTCAATATCGCTGGTAAAGGAAAGGTGCATCGGAGGCCTTGTATGAATATAGAAACTTATTTCCTGTATAACATTCTTTCTTGTATTAGGAGATTTGTTTCTATACTTAAAAATATGTTTCTAGATTCTGTAAGCAAGAAAATGAAGAACGATAAAAGGGAGGCAGTAGCGATGCTCTTTTTTGTATCGGTGTAACAACATATTTTCTCAATGAAATAAAGAAAGGGAGGGAGGGAATTTAAGGGAGTCTTGTGTTCTTTCTCTATTCTGTTAAATTGTTCATGGTATCAGAGCGTGTATGATCCTGGTTACACGATTCAGATAAAAAAAAAAAAAAAAGTTTCTCTAGTTCATCTCTCTCTCCATTAAACCACGATGTCAGGTGACTCAAGTGCCCTGGAGAAAACTGATCCAGAGGTGCCCAATGAGACATCTGTGATACTAGCAAAATTAACACAAATGATTAGCCTTCAACAGGCCCAAATTCAGGCTTTGCAATTGTCAACTCAAGCGCAACAGCCACAAATCAGCAATGAACACTCTGCTCAACCTAATCCGATTGATGTGAAGTTTAATGGCACCAATTACGGGTTATGGTCTCAAAGTGTTGAAATGTATGTCAGAGGCAAGGAACAGACGAGCCACCTCACCGGTGTTCCACCACCGCCAGATCGCTCAACTCCGCTATATCACAAGTAGGAAACAGAGGACACGATTGTGAAACAGTGGCTGATAAACTCGCTCGAGACAAATTTGCGAGGCGGCTTCATTCGACACCCTACTGCGAAAGATGTCTGGAAGGCTATTGCGACAACCTATTATGATGGGAACGATGCGGCTCAGGTACTTGCGCTAAACAGAAAGGTTTTCCATGTCAAACATACAGGCAGGTCGTTGGAAGACTACTACAGCGAACTCCAAATGCTGTGGCAAGAACTCGACTTCAGGCGACCAAACCCAATGGTGCATCCTGAAGACATTGAGAAGTTCAATCAATTCATTAACGAGACAAGAGTGTATCTGTTTCTTGATGGATTGGATGACCGACTAGATCGAGTGCGAGCAGAAGTTGTGCAAATGGTCCCCTTTCCTACAGTAGAACAAGCATATGCTAGAGTTCGGCAAGAGGCAACTCGACAAGGTGTGATGCTGAAAGGAGGAGATGAGATTTCCCAATCATCATCGTTAGCAATGGTTTCAAAAGGATATGTGCAGCCAGAAATGAAGCTTAACCCCAATCGTGTTAATTCCTACATAGTAGATAGAAAACAAGGGTGCACTCACTGTGGGGGAACTAAACACACAAAGGAGACCTGCTTCCATCTAGTCGGGTTTCCTGACTGGTGGGTTGATCGGAAGAAGAGGCAGCAAGATGGAAGAAAGGGAAAAAGTTCAGCACATACCGTATCTGCTCCAACTAGTGCGGAACCAGTACCTACTAGTGTCGCAATAGGGACTCAACAGAAGCATGCTATGGGTCTTGTCCTTGAATCAAACTCAGGCAATTTCAAAACTGAAGTTGGTGCAGCAAACACAGTAGCTGCACATGGTAAGTTGAATGAACAAGGTATGGAACCTAAACCTTCTTTAAAAACTTATTCTTCTCCAATAACAGATAGCAGAAACATAGAGGAATGGGTGATTGATTCGGGAGCGACCGATCATATGACAAATTGTGAAAAGGATCTCATGAATTTACAAGTACCAGATAAGTCGGGAATTATAAATGCTAATGGGGATGCATATCCAGTAAAAGCAATGGGAGATGCACCATTATCAAAGAGATTATGGTTGAAGAACACTTTACTAGTCCCTTCTTTGTCTAGTAAATTGATATCAGTCAGTAAACTCACACAAGACTTAAATTGTGCCATTCTCATGTTCCCAAATTTTTGTGTCTTTCAGGATATCCTAACGAAGGAGATCCTTGGCCGTGGTTTTAAGCGAGACGGATTGTATTACTTAGACAACTCAATCCCTGGAAAGGCTTACTCTACCAAAAATATTTTTGTGACCTCAGAAGACGAAGTATGGTTGTGGCATAAAAGGCTTGGACACCCGTCATTTGGGTACATGAAGAAGTTATCTCCTACTTTATTTATTGGTTTAGAGAATAAAGATTTTGTATGTGAGACTTGTATTAAAGCCAAGAGTCACAGAGCTACTTATAATTTGAGCAATAATAAATGCATTTATCCATTTAACATTGTTCATAGTGACGTCTGGGGTCCATCTCCTATTGTGTCAAAATCTGGGTATAAATGGTTTGTTCTTTTTACTGATGATTGTACCAGAATGACTTGGTTATATTTGTTAAAAACCAAAGATGAGGTCCCGAATATTTTCAAATGCTTCTATAGAATGATACAGACCCAATTTGAGAGAAGTATCAAAATCGTAAGGAGTGACAATGGGAAAGAATATGTGAATAAAAACTTGCAAGATTTTTTCAAAGAAAATGGGATTATTCATGAGACGTCTTGTGTAGGAACACCCCAACAAAATGGGGTCGCAGAAAGGAAAAATAGACAAATTCTTGAAACTGCAAGATCTTTACTTTTCCAAACTTGCGTTCCTCAAGTTTTTTGGGATAATGCAGTGTCTACTGCAGTATACCTAATGAATCAGGTTCCATCACAATCAACTGACTTCAAAACACCATTACAAGCGTTGGCCACCCATGTCTCTATCCCGTCATACTTAAATCTTCCACCAAAAATTTTTGGATGTGTAGCCTACGTACATGTTCAAAGACATTTCCGCTCAAAAACTGAACCATGTGCAGAAAAATGCGTATTCCTTGGTTTTGGATCTCATCAAAAGGGATATAAATGCTACAATCCGGAAAACAGGAAATTTTATACAACTATGGATGTTACCTTTATTGAGAATGAACCATTTTTTAATCAAGCTTCTGTTCAGGGGGAAAGTACAGCAAAGGAACAGGAGCTTGTATTCACAGGTAGCCTCTCTAGTTCAATTGGGCAGCAGTCACTACGTGAGCAAGGTCAGAGGATACAAAACAAGGAATTTACTACTGGTCCAGAGCCGATTGTCTTAGTTGATGCACAGGGGTCAGAAGTAGGCTTTGATAACTTTGGCTCACACATACGTGAAGCTCCTGACAATCTTGGCTCACACATGCGTGAAGCTCCTGAGGCACTTCAGGCCAGTGACAGTCAGAACAGTGACTCCAATGGAGACGTATGGGTTGAAACAGAGGAGAATGGAAATGAATCTGTAATACAATCCGTCTCTCAGCCATCTGGCCCGGACTCCATTGAGGATATCCCTGAGGTACGTTCTCTAGATCAGAACTCTTTCAAATTACCTACTAGAATTAATCGTGGTATACCACCCAAGCGGTACATTCCTGAAGAAGGGGTGAGTAGAAGGGTGCAATACCCGATTACTCAATATACAAGAGCTAATCATTTCTCTCCATCTTTGAAGAATTTTGTGTTTCAAGTGTCATCTATACATGTACCAACCAGAGTTGAAGAGGCACTTAATGATGTGAATTGGGTAAAGGCAATGAATCTAGAAATGGAGGCACTAGAGAAAAATCAGACATGGAAGATAACCGACTTACCTCAAGGAAAAAGGACAGTAGGGTGTAAGTGGGTATACTCAATCAAATACAATGCAGAAGGTAACATTGAAAGGTATAAAGCTCGATTAGTAGCAAAAGGGTATACTCAGACATATGGTATAGACTTTCATGAAACTTTTTCTCCTGTAGCCAAACTAAATACTGTACGAGTTTTGTTATCTCTTGCAGTAAATCATGACTGGCCTCTACATCAATTTGATGTGAAGAACGCTTTTTTGCACGGAGATCTTGAAGAAGAAATCTATATGGATATTCCACCTGGATATCGATGTCATGAAGGAGGACGAAAGGTATGTAAATTAGAGAGATCATTGTATGGACTAAAACAATCTCCAAGAGCATGGTTTGGGAGATTTTGCAGTGCAATGCGAAGATATGGGTATATGCAAAGCAATTCTGATCATACTCTTTTCTATAAGCGAGATCAAGGTAAGATTACTATTTTAATCATCTATGTAGATGACATGATTATTACTGGAGATAATCATAAAGAAATAAACAGACTGGAGAAAAGACTATCTGAAGAATTTGAAATGAAGAACTTGGGTAGTTTGAGATATTTTTTGGGCATAGAAGTAGCAAGAACTAAAGAAACAATCTTTCTCTCTCAAAGAAAATATATACTTGACCTACTTGCTGAAGTTGGAATGCTAGAATGCAAACCAGTTGACACTCCAGTTATGCAAAACCAGAAGTTGAAGATAGACCCAAGTCAAACACCTACTGATCGTGAGAGATATCAGAGGTTGGTGGGAAAACTGATATATTTATCTCACACTAGGCCCGATATAGCATATGCAGTAAGTGTGGTTAGTCAGTTCATGCATTCTCCAAGCGAAGAACACATGGAGGCTGTGATGAGAATCCTGAGATATTTAAAAGGTTCACCCGGACGAGGTCTAATGTTTCATAAGAACTGTCATGTAGGAGTCACTGGCTATACTGATGCCGATTGGGCAGGATGCATAAATGATCGAAGATCTACAGCTGGGTACTTTACTTTTGTGGGAGGCAATTTGGTCACGTGGAGGAGTAAAAAACAGAATGTCGTGGCATTGTCAAGCGCAGAGGCAGAATTTCGTGGACTGGTGAAAGGTATATGTGAACTTTTGTGGTTAAGGAAGTTACTAACTGAACTAGGTTTCGAACCAACCAGTGAAATGCAACTTTTTTGTGATAACAAAGCTGCAATTGACATATCTCATAATCCTGTGCAACACGATCGCACAAAGCACATTGAAATAGATAAACATTTCATCAGGGAGAAGATTGACTCAAAAATAATTCAGATTCCTTTTGTGAGGTCAGGAGAGCAGATAGCAGATATGCTTACTAAAGCAGTCTCAAGCAACATCTTCAACAAGTGTCTAGAAAAGCTAGGGATGGGAGATATCTACGTGTCTGCTTGAGGGGGAATGATAAAGATAGCAAGCTGACACATTAATCTAGCAAAGATTTCAATATCGCTGGTAAAGGAAAGGTGCATCGGAGGCCTTGTATGAATATAGAAACTTATTTCCTGTATAACATTCTTTCTTGTATTAGGAGATTTGTTTCTATACTTAAAAATATGTTTCTAGATTCTGTAAGCAAGAAAATGAAGAACGATAAAAGGGAGGCAGTAGCGATGCTCTTTTTTGTATCGGTGTAACAACATATTTTCTCAATGAAATAAAGAAAGGGAGGGAGGGAATTTAAGGGAGTCTTGTGTTCTTTCTCTATTCTGTTAAATTGTTCAGGGTGTTAGAGGGGAAGGACTCGTGAAGTCAGAAGGGCGCGTGAGGGGCGCCTCACCCAGACGCGCGGAAAAAAAGCGAAAGACGGAAGGGAGGGGAGGGGAGGGGAGAGTTGGATGGCGCGGATGATTTTTGGTTGGATGACGGTTATCATCCCCGTAGATTATTTGTTATTTTATTTTTCCCCTTTATATAGTGGAGAATTTAAAAAATTACTAATCTAGATATAAGCAAAACCTCTGTAAAGTCATTTCAGTGCCTGTTATTATATGTTATATCTATGAGCCCCACTTCAAGTCTTCAACACTTTTTTATAAGTTTCAAAGCACCAGAAAGATCCACTCCAGTCATTTTCCCTTTCTGTTTTTTTAGGATGAGTTGGCGAAATATGTGTCAAACTATTTTCATTAAAAGAATCTTAACAGTTTTTAGTGCCTCTTGTTGGTGCATTTGGAAAATTAGGAATGATTTTGTTTTTAATCAGATAGATATTAAAACAGTTAAACAAACATTGATGATCATTAATCATTTGGTTTTGTATTGGCTAGGCACATGGAAGATGGAAGAAAAAGAAGATGTTAACAAGTAGCTCCCCATGGACTGGGATCTCATTCCACTACAAATGATGCCAGGATCTCTGATGCTGCAAGGGATGATAGAACGCATGGAGAATATGGGAATAGAGGCAGCACTTGAAGATCTACAGTTTTTGTTTTAAAAAAAATAAAAATTAAAAAAATTCTGTTTTGTTTTGTAATAAGTTGCATCCTGTCAGTGTAGTGTTGATGGTGACTTGGGACAATTTATTTGTGCTGGTCTGTGGTGGATGGAGTTGTGAGAATTAGATTAGGGAGTTAGTTTGGTACCAGTTTGAAAACTGGCGCTGTTGCTTAGTCAGTAATTTGAACTGGATGTTTGTTTTTGTTTCGTTTCATTTACATAATGAAACTGGGTGCCGCTCCCACCTTTTTTCAAAAAAAAATTTTCATTAAAAGAAATAAAGTTATTTACATGGTCACAATAAATACTATAATTACAATGAAAAATAAGAGGCCCAAAAAAAAAGAATAAAGGAAATACTTTCTCAATCGCAGTCACCAGCAATGGTAAGTTGGTAACTAGCTCGTACCGTCCGTTTTTTTAAAATCCCCCGAACCACAAACAAAGATTGTACAAAAATTAGCAGCAACCTCATGTGAGTGACACAACAACATCATCATCACCACGAGGCCCGATTTGCATACACCGTTCCAATTACATACCCCAGCTTTCTCACGGGCTGAACCGGTTTAACCGTCGATCGAACTGATTGCTCCACCACGGCTGAATCAGTTTTCAAAACATCGGTGACCAGAAGCAACTGTCTGGTACGTACAGCCGGCTCACTCCAGACATTTTTCAGGCATATACATGTATGAGGGCAAACGAGGCTCAGCTTGCAAAACTAATGGTTTCTCAATTTTAAGATTTTTATCTGATTCAACAAGGTCACTTGCAGACAAGCCGCAGGGCATGCTCCAACTGAACCCTTGAAGAAGCCTTGCAAGTAGCATTACCGTCATAGCCGTCCCTAAGTTTAGCGCAATACACCCACGCCGGCCTGTACTAAAAGATATGAACCTCATATCTGGCTCTGCGAGCACCACTTCAGACCTTCCAACATCCAAGTGTCTCTCTGGCTTAAACTCCAGAGGCTCGTGCCATATGTCAGGGTTTCGGCCGAGGCCTACCCGACTTAAAAGAACATGGCTTCCTTTTGGGATAAAATAACCAGCAAGGTTGGTGTCTTCCATTGCAACATGAGGAACGTTGAATGGATCCATAGGGTGAAGGCGAAAGGCTTCTCGTATGCAAGCCTTTAAGTAATTCAGCCGAGGAATGTCTTCTTCTTGTACTAGCCTTTCCTTACCAACGACACAATCTATTTCATCTACAGCTTTTTGAAGGATCTCAGGGTTTTTCATCATCTCCGCTAGTATCCATTCAACAGCATTGGATGGATTATCCACAGCGGCAATCATGATCTCCTGAAATTGTAACGTGCAATATTATTTCATTAGTAACAATACATTTGAAATTAACTTCAGATTATGCACGCTTATGTAGGTGATCGCGACCAAATTCCATGTAAAATACTAAAATTAATGTTGAGATAGAAATCATTTTTTTGCACAAAATTTAAGGATACATCCTATAATTATATTTATATTATGATTAAACATAATATCATTAATTAATTCAAACATTTATACAAATTATTTCTCAAAAGAAACTCTTCATTTAGTATATAATTAACCTGACTTATTAACTAATTACATGTAAATGACCATTGCACTTAGAGAAACTTAATTACTAAATATCTAACAAAAAATAAATAATATGTTTGCACTAATGCATCTATAATTAAAGAAATTATAAGAAAGAGTATGAGATGTAACTTTGCCCTCAGAGACACGAGTATATATCTATATACATCACAAGTCTATGAAATATTGGCGCATATTTTACTGGAAATATATATAATCCAAGATGAAATGTAGAGATGTAATTAATGAAGAACAAAAATTTTGCTTACAATTGATTGAGCCTTAATCTCGTCTGGAGTGAGCACCGGTCTCCCTTCCTGATCACGCAACATTATCAGAATGTCAAGGAAATCTTCAGGCTCTCGCTTTTCGTTCTCTCCCCAAAGCGCCACCCGTTCATCAACAATGGGGTCATGAAACTTCTTAAAAGTTTCACACGCAGCTTTAATGAATGTTTCATGGCCATCTAGGTTAAGTCCAATTAACCGCGGATAATAATCTGAGATAGAGAAGGCGTATAGATACTCCAAAGAACTAAATAGAGCATTGACGTGCTCTATTTCATCTGCTCCAGGACCACCATCCTGCATTGGCTTCCCAAAGTATCTCTTGTTAAACACCAACTTCCGAATCACGTTGCCACAATAATGTCGGGCCACAGCTCTTATGTCAACATGCTCAAATCTTGTAGCCTTGTTGAACACATAATGAAGGAGGTGATTGGCCTCCTCGGCCCGCTTGTCTTGGAAAAAACGGTGCCTTTTGGGGCATACTATCTCACTGGTTAAAATTTTTCTCATCTTCTTCCATTGATCCGCAGATGGTGTGAGGGCTGCTGACTTATAGCCTCTGCTAAACATTTGTGCGGCAAACGAAGTTGGTCGTGAAGCAAAAGTCGCATCATTCTTCCTCACAACCTCTAGGGAAATTTTCGGGGACACGATAGGTATGACATGGACGTCACCAAATCGGACGCATGCAATGTCGGTTTTCTTGTCTTCCATAAAGTGATGAATCCATTGGTAGAATGGTTTCTTCTTGAAAATCAGCTCGGGAATGTTATTGATAAATGGCCAAGGTTTCGGTCCAGGAGGAAGTAAACGGGCAGAAGATTGTTTGGATTTTGTTCTTTTGCGAAATACAAACAGTAGCAAGATCGGGAGAAGGAAAATAGTTGCAAGAAAGATAAGGTGGGAGGTGGAGGAGTTCGGCACTCTGTGTTTTGCCATTGGACCTTTTTAATCTAATTTGTTTGACTGTGTAATCTGATAGATAGCTAGCTACGGACTGCGAGCCTATATATATGAGTTGCACTCGTCTCTATATTATATACATAATATATTGCACAAACTCTTTTTGACCTTGACTTGAAGTCCTCACGAATATTTTTCAAGTTATACTAAAAGAACAAAAAAAAAACATGTGCGCCACGTTGGTAACATGTGTTAAATGTGAAAAAAAAAAAGATATGCCGGAGCTGGACTGCCGAAGCGGGATCCACCATCGTTTTAATTTTTTTTTTTTTTTTTTTGAGCAGAGCCCGTAGGCAAATCACACTGAACTTAAAAGGAAGGTCACCAAGTATAAAAGTAAGAAAAAACAAAGAGCACACTTGAATAAAATAAACTGACCCATAATTAATTTATACTGAAAGGCTGAAAGCAAAGTCTAACCTACTAGCTGCAGCGAGTAGTGAACTATTTAAACTAAACAGAAAGGAGCACTCCTAAGTTCTGGGAAACAACGTATGTCGTCTATTAGCAATGACACGCGGTATTCTATTTTCGTTCTAATAGAAACATGTGATTAATAAAATTTTAGAAAAAACACAATATCATGTTCAAAACCCGATACGAATTTGAGAAAATTATAAAGGACTGATAATTTATTCTTTTAATTAATAAATCATAAAATTCTTACTGGATCTTTAGACGGTAGCAAATGGAAAAAACAAAAACAAGTATAATATGGAAATATAGAATAACTATAAAAATTTAAAATTTAAAATACAAGACAAATAACAAGATGAAGATTTTTTTGAAAAAAGGAAGAAAGAAAGAAGTTCTTAAACTATCCTTAATGCATTTTATTTAAGTCCCTAAAGAGTTTTGCTCATCTTTCTCTCCACATAATGAAGGAAGAAGAATTGTTGTTTGGATGGTGGGTTAGGAATAAGCAATGGAAGAGTTGAATTAAAATAATCATTTACTTTTTTTTATCTATTTGTAGTTTATTCATTTATCTTTTTTTATTGTTGTAGTTTATTTATTAATAATGCTAATAATTAGAACAATAAAATAAGAAATAATTAATAATAATAGAAAATAATTAATAATTTTTATGGAACTAATAAAGTTAAACTGTTATGAACAAAATTAAATTGTTATGAATAATTTTATAAAATAATTACTACTTTAATCTTATAATAAAATATCAATAATAATTACTATTTTGATATTGCATAATAATGATGATTCTACTAATAATAAGAAATAATGAAATTAATTAATTATTATTATTATTATTATTATTATTATTTTTATTTTTATTTATCCTAATAACCAGAATAATAACATAATTAATAATAATAATAAGTATTATTATTATTAAAAAAAAAACTTTTTGAAGATTGAGATGGAGATAGCTCTGTCGATGTTACGTATTTTGGTTCTTCATTGTCTAAAGAGACCAAGGTGCTGTTTGGATGGACGAGAATATCGCTTCTTCCGAGAAGATCCTTCTTCCTGGAAGAAGGAACCATCCAAACACAATTCTTATTTCTAGGAAGGGCTTCTTCCAGCTCTTAGGTGGAAGAACGAAAGAGTAAATTGGGAAGAAACATCACTTAATAAAAAATATTTTTTTTTTTTTCCATCACCCATGTGCCCAAATGTATTAAAGTCCTCATTTATCTTTCCGTGACCCATTAGATATATTTCTTTATTAAAATATTACCAAGCTCATAGTATAAGTCACAAATTAAAATATGCTAATTTACCATCGTACCATGTAACAATAATTCTTTATTAATATCATTGAGAAATGTCCGATTAGAATATTTCTTCATTAATAATAATTGAAAATGTAAAGAATTGTATTAATATAAATTAATAATTAATTATATTTAATAATAATATTATTAATATTATTATTAATTAATTAATTTTAATAATATTATTATTTTTTATAAAATTTCAATATTAATTACTTATTATTATTATTAGTTATTTTATTATTCTGGTTATTAGGATAAATAGAAAAATAATAATAATTAATTAATTAATTTCTTTATTTCTTATTATTAGTAGAATCATCATTATTATGCAATATCAAAATAGTAATTATTATTGATATTTTATTATAAGATTAAAGTAGTAATTATTTTATAAAATTATTCATAACAATTTAATTTTGTTCATAACAGTTTAACTTTATTAGTTCCATAAAAATTATTAATTATTTTCTATTATTATTAATTATTTCTTATTTTATTGTTCTAATTATTAGCATTATTAATAAATAAACTACAACAATAAAAAAAGATAAATGAATAAACTACAAATAGATAAAAAAAAGTAAATGATTATTTTAATTCAACTCTTCCATTGCTTATTCCTAACCCACCATCCAAACAACAATTCTTCTTCCTTCATTATGTGGAGAGAAAGATGAGCAAAACTCTTTAGGGACTTAAATAAAATGCATTAAGGATAGTTTAAGAACTTCTTTCTTTCTTCCTTTTTTCAAAAAAATCTTCATCTTGTTATTTGTCTTGTATTTTAAATTTTAAATTTTTATAGTTATTCTATATTTCCATATTATACTTGTTTTTGTTTTTTCCATTTGCTACCGTCTAAAGATCCAGTAAGAATTTTATGATTTATTAATTAAAAGAATAAATTATCAGTCCTTTATAATTTTCTCAAATTCGTATCGGGTTTTGAACATGATATTGTGTTTTTTCTAAAATTTTATTAATCACATGTTTCTATTAGAACGAAAATAGAATACCGCGTGTCATTGCTAATAGACGACATACGTTGTTTCCCAGAACTTAGGAGTGCTCCTTTCTGTTTAGTTTAAATAGTTCACTACTCGCTGCAGCTAGTAGGTTAGACTTTGCTTTCAGCCTTTCAGTATAAATTAATTATGGGTCAGTTTATTTTATTCAAGTGTGCTCTTTGTTTTTTCTTACTTTTATACTTGGTGACCTTCCTTTTAAGTTCAGTGTGATTTGCCTACGGGCTCTGCTCAAAAAAAAAAAAAAAAAATTAAAACGATGGTGGATCCCGCTTCGGCAGTCCAGCTCCGGCATATCTTTTTTTTTTTCACATTTAACACATGTTACCAACGTGGCGCACATGTTTTTTTTTTGTTCTTTTAGTATAACTTGAAAAATATTCGTGAGGACTTCAAGTCAAGGTCAAAAAGAGTTTGTGCAATATATTATATATGTATATAATATAGAGACGAGTGCAACTCATATATATAGGCTCGCAGTCCGTAGCTAGCTATCTATCAGATTACACAGTCAAACAAATTAGATTAAAAAGGTCCAATGGCAAAACACAGAGTGCCGAACTCCTCCACCTCCCACCTTATCTTTCTTGCAACTATTTTCCTTCTCCCGATCTTGCTACTGTTTGTATTTCGCAAAAGAACAAAATCCAAACAATCTTCTGCCCGTTTACTTCCTCCTGGACCGAAACCTTGGCCATTTATCAATAACATTCCCGAGCTGATTTTCAAGAAGAAACCATTCTACCAATGGATTCATCACTTTATGGAAGACAAGAAAACCGACATTGCATGCGTCCGATTTGGTGACGTCCATGTCATACCTATCGTGTCCCCGAAAATTTCCCTAGAGGTTGTGAGGAAGAATGATGCGACTTTTGCTTCACGACCAACTTCGTTTGCCGCACAAATGTTTAGCAGAGGCTATAAGTCAGCAGCCCTCACACCATCTGCGGATCAATGGAAGAAGATGAGAAAAATTTTAACCAGTGAGATAGTATGCCCCAAAAGGCACCGTTTTTTCCAAGACAAGCGGGCCGAGGAGGCCAATCACCTCCTTCATTATGTGTTCAACAAGGCTACAAGATTTGAGCATGTTGACATAAGAGCTGTGGCCCGACATTATTGTGGCAACGTGATTCGGAAGTTGGTGTTTAACAAGAGATACTTTGGGAAGCCAATGCAGGATGGTGGTCCTGGAGCAGATGAAATAGAGCACGTCAATGCTCTATTTAGTTCTTTGGAGTATCTATACGCCTTCTCTATCTCAGATTATTATCCGCGGTTAATTGGACTTAACCTAGATGGCCATGAAACATTCATTAAAGCTGCGTGTGAAACTTTTAAGAAGTTTCATGACCCCATTGTTGATGAACGGGTGGCGCTTTGGGGAGAGAACGAAAAGCGAGAGCCTGAAGATTTCCTTGACATTCTGATAATGTTGCGTGATCAGGAAGGGAGACCGGTGCTCACTCCAGACGAGATTAAGGCTCAATCAATTGTAAGCAAAATTTTTGTTCTTCATTAATTACTGTCCATTTCAGCATATCATCTTGGATTATATATTTCCAGTAAAATATGTGCCAATCCTTCATAGACTTGTCATGTATATATCTATACTCGTGTCTCTGAGGGCAAAGTTACATCTCATACTCTTTCTTAATTTCTTTAATTATAGATGCAATAATGCCAACATTTTATTTATTTTTTATAGATATTTAATAATTAAGTTTCTCTAAGTGCAATGGTCATTTACATGTAATTAATTAATAAGTCAGGTCAATTATATACTAAATGAAGCGTTTCTTTTGAGAAATAATTGTATAAATGTTTGAATTAATGATATTATGTTCAATCATAATATAAACATAATAGGATGTATCCTTAAATTTTGTGCTAAAAAAATGCTTTCTTTCTCAACATTTTAGTATTTTACATGGAATTTGTCGCGATCACCTACATAAGCGTGCATAATCTGAAGTTAATTTCAATTGTATTGTTACTCATGAAATAATATTGCACGTTACAATTTCAGGAGATCATGATTGCCGCTGTGGATAATCCATCCAATGCCGTCGAATGGATACTAGCGGAGATGATGAAAAACCCTGAGATCCTTCAAAAAGCTGTAGATGAAATAGATTGTGTCGTTGGTAAAGAAAGGCTAGTAGAAGAAGCAGACATCCCTCAGCTCAATTACTTAAAGGCTTGCATACGAGAAGCTTTTCGCCTTCACCCTATGGATCCATTCAACGTTCCTCATGTTGCAATGGAAGACACCAACCTTGCTGGTTATTTTATCCCAAAAGGAAGCCATGTGCTTTTAAGTCGGGTAGGCCTCGGACGAAACCCTGACATCTGGCACGAGCCACTGGAGTTTAAGCCAGAGAGACACTTGGATGTTGGAAGGTCTGATGTGGTGCTCGCGGAGCCAGATATGAGGTTCATATCTTTTAGTACAGGCCGGCGTGGATGTATTGCACTAAACTTAGGGACGGCTATGACGGTTATGCTGCTTGCAAGGCTTCTTCAAGGGTTCATTTGGAGCATGCCCTGCGGCTTGTCTACAAGTGACCTTGTTGAATCAGATAAAAATCTTAAAATGGCGAAACCATTAGTTTTGCAAGCTGAGCCTCGTTTGCCCTCATACATGTATATGCCTGAAAAATATCTGGAGTGAGCCGGCTGTACGTACCAGACAGTTGCTTCTGGTCACCGATGTTTTGAAAACTGAATCAGCCGTCGAACGGGTGGAGCGATCAGTTCGATCGAAGGTTAAACCAGTTCAGCTCGTGAGAAAGCCGGGATATGTAATTGGAATGGTGTAAGCAAGTTGGGCCTCGTGGTGATGATGAATTGATGATGTTGTTGTGTCACTCACCTGAGGTTGCTGCAAATTTTTGAACAATCTTTTTTTGTGGTTCAGGGGACTTTAAAAACACGGACGGTATGAGCTAGTTACCTACTTACCATTGCTGGTGACTGCGATTGAGATATTATTTCCTTTATTCTTTTTTTTTTTGGGCCTCTTATTTATAGTATTTATTGTTATCATGTAAGAAAATTACAAGAAATATGTAACTACATGAAATATTACAAGAAATATTGTATTTATTATTTTCTTGAATTGATCTAAAACTACAAGTCTCTTAGGTGCAGTGATACTAAACAAGAAATATTACAAGGTGTGTGCTGCAATCGGAGGGCAGCTGCTTCGGGCAACGTCAAATTTTCTTCGGACAACATTAGTGGATAAAATTACCCCTCTAACTAAGTAGATGAATTCCAACGAACTTAAAACTTCAAAGGGGGGGTCAAATAAGTGAGAAATTACTTTGGACAAAATCAACTGCACAAAGTACGATTTTTATTTTGTTTCGATTAAATTAAACAACGGGGGACAAATAGTGTTTGTGGCAGTTATGTGAGAAATATTGCATAATTGGGGCCGTTTGGTGCAATATTAAGATAATTTGAAACTGATGCTTCGTGGAGTCTAAATGTCAGAGTGTGAAGGGAGGAACTATTGGAGAGGGTTGTCGGAGAAATATCAGCGTTTTTTTTTTTTGAAAGTAAATACCAGTGAATTTACAAAGGGCACTTTGGTTATTTTGAAGAAATACATGTTGCTCTAAGAAAAACGTCGGTTGCCCAAAGTACCTCCCCAATTGGAGATATGAAGTTGCAAGAGTTCGAATCAAATATCTTCATTTATAACACTCTAGTGTTGATTTACATTGATCAAGGGAAGCCTAAAAAGTTCATTGAAGTTTTGGCACAAATTGAAGATGTCGGTCTGTCGCCTTTTCAACAACATTTTCCACAATTAATGGCCTACAAGAGTACACAATTTTGGCTCATCTTGTTTTGTTTGAGTCTCCTTCTACTTTGCATTGGTGAGAGTTTGATTTGACCTTATGTGAAGAATTTTCTGATCATCTTGATGGACAGTTTTCAATGTGGTATACTGGTAATTAACAGAGATACCTAGGTAACGGCCGGAGCTATTTTTTTTTTTTTAACTTTTCAGTGAGTTAATTGGTTTTATTTTACCGTTTTATGACCTGGAGAGTTGAGCCACCATATTGTAAACCTCAAGTTTAATTACCGTGAAGGAAAAATAATACCATAACTGTGTCAAATGAGAACATTTTTATTTTTTTTCAAGAAAAGTAAAATAAATAATTAGTCCAAAATGTTTGGAACAGCAAGGAAAAGGAAAATGGTTGTTGAACTTGAAGATTTTCAATCTCAAAGATTTCATACGACACCAAGGAATAAATTTTATTATAAGCAAAATCTTCTCTTGAAATTGCACTACGTAAATAAATGCATAACCGAAAAGGGAAAAAATAAAAACTATTATACTAAAATGTTCTTGTGTCTACATTAAGTCGAAGATTCTTGAGTGAAATCTATTGATCAATGTGATTTAAAAAGTAACTGTGATTGTAACTCAAATATCTTTAATTGTCAGGTATTTTGCAGTGACCCGGTTTTGTCCATGTGAACCATCCCTTGTTCTTTTCTTCCTTTGGGAGTGCGGTATAGTTCTTCCAATATTCCATGAGATTTCTCATATCATGAATCTTGGCATCTAGACCATTGACACAACAATTTGCATGCATTGTGCAAATCTTATTGAGGTCAGAACTAAATTCGCAAAAGCTTCCGAAATATTTCTGATCAACAAACTGTATATTTAATCCAAGTGCATCGACGAGGTCAGGCTTGATCTGATTGAAGATGTTCTGCTCATGATGGGGAGGAAACCGATTCCTTGCGTCAAGCCAGTACCTCATCATTTGAATGGTTTTGTTGCTTGATTTCACATAGTAGAATCCAGTGTTCGCCCAATTGTATATAGCATCAGGATCTCCCCAATATTTGTCGCATGATGTTGCCATGTCAGCATACACAGTAATGATCTTAAATGGGTTTCGAAACCACAGGATATCAACATCCTGCACAAAAGATTTACATTTAGTGTCTTGAGACTTACAGTCGTTTACTTGAATAATAAACTGAACTGAAGAAAAAGTTTGTTTGCAGAGGCGCAATTAAGACTTACATATGTGAATTTGTATGTTGACATGTTTAATAATTATAATTAATAGAGCGTTGTAAATTTAAGTATATAGTTTGATAAATTTGTTTACTTTGATACTTTTTTCTCAACGTAATAGTAACAATTATAATTGAAATTCTCCAATCTGATACACATGCATGTTTTGAATAATTTGACAAGTGACTTGAAGGGAGCCGTGCATACCGTGAAAAGGACGTTATATCCCTCCTCGAGGATGTATCGCTGAAGCTCAATCTTGCCCCAAACTAATTCAATATAGCCTTTGCTCAAGAATTCTTGTGGTGCAGTAAAATCCACATCGACCTTGAGCTGATAACAATAATGGTGCACCAACTTGCATCGTTCAAAGGCCTGTGGGTCAAATGCTACAATTAGTAAATGGTTTAGGAAGTGATCGATTTTCTCTCCCGTCCAAAATGACTGGAGAAAGATGTCGAGAAGCGAGTCTGGTTTGGCACAAGCCCAGTTCACTGAGGTCATTATGATGTCCCTTGGTCGTCTGCAACCCTCTTCAACAGCAGAGACAAATCCGGATACAGTACCTGCTACAAGATACAAATCTTAATGCATGAAAATTGTGAACTGTTTTCAAAAAAGCGATTCATATTTTGAAATATATAATGAAGGATAGTGGTGTTGTAGTGCGTTAAGTAAGTTCATATTAAATTCATCCTCAAAAAAAAAAAAAAAAGTTCATAATAAATTAAATACATGATAAGAAAAACATTAAAGGACCTCGATCTGCTAGCAAAAGAAAAAGCAAATAGAGCAAAGAGCAAAACATTAAATTGAAAGAGAAAAGAAGGGAGATTATTGATATGGTAGCACTAAGAGAAGAAAACATTTAGAGTACCGGTTGCATTATGCTCCAATTAATTGCGCTTGCATATATAAAAAAGTGTATTATCGAGTGCTTTTACAATATAATGTTTATTTTCAGTAACGTTTTGTGGTTGTGAATACAGAGCCCACTGAAGCCGAATGAAAGAAATTTAGAGGAAGAAGTTTATTAATTAACATACCTCCTGGGGCATACTCACAGTTTCATTGCTAAAGCTTAATTTTTCTAGGGATTTATCACCATCAAAATTTGATGTCTGGTGAAATACCATCAAAGTAAGTGTCGCAACCACCCCTAGAATGAACGAGGCAATGATTCGAAGAGAAATTCCTTCACAAGCCATTAATTTAGAGATAATTAAGTTTCATGTACAGGTAGTGACTACCTACAGAGTACTTAAACCTATTTCTTCTTTCAACAGTACTGTATAATCTTATTGGAGCTGTCGTGAGCTCCATTTCATTTCAGGAGAAAAAAAACACTAAATGGAGTTGACTAACTATTTTTTGTGGTTAGTTACAACGATATATGTGTTTGTTATCCATATATTATATGCAGAACGTTCTCTACTTGACATGATGAGATCCACTAACAAAACTAGTGTATCATGTGATATTTGCAAGCACGACGACAAGATAATGTTTTCCTTCATTCGTAAACGACTAAGTACACGACTCGAAATAATGTGTGCAATATATATATAGACTAGGAAAAGATTAACAAAAAAAAAAAAAAAATTGATTGGGCAAGTGGAGGATGGATTTTGATGAGAGCACTAATCTTCAAGTAGCGACTAATTTATTAACGGCCTTCTCATAGGGCAGGTCCGCGATCGGTCCCACTAGCATCCTCAGCAGTCAAATAAAAAAAAAAAAAAACTGCTGGGAGCGGTATTTCTCTCTTTTTTTTTTAATATTTTAAAAGTTTAAAATTCAAATATTGAATCCAAACCGTTATCTTGTTTAATTTAACGGACGATGCTTTTTCATGTAAGTTTTATAAAATTAGGAGTCGATTTGATACTTGATTAAGTGCATAAATTATGAACGTATTAGAATTAATCAAACTAGGTTCGTTCATTTGTTGACCACCTAATCAAGTATCAAATCAACTCCAAATTTTATAAAATTTATATGAAAATGCATCGCCCGTAAAATTGAACAAATTCAACGGTTTGAATTCGATATTTGAATTTTAAAATTTTTAAATATTTTAAAAAAAATTGACTTCTCAACAGTCCTTTGAGGATCCGGACGCCTACCAGGCGAATATGCTGCCTACTCTCTGCAATACATTATACATACGTAGAGACCCCATACACTGATTTTTTATACCGTTCGATCGAATAAAGGTCTGTACTGAGATCCAATCCGAAGGATCACATTGTTGCGCTGAGGGAGCGAATTCCTTTAGGCTGTGCTCCAGGACACGGTTATTAAAGGAAAGGAAGGGAAAGAGAACCAGAGTTAGGTACTCTCCGATTTGGGGTAAAGATCGAAGTAAACTTTATACAAATCTGTGGAGCAGGGTAACAAGGTCGGGCAGACACGGTCAGGGTCTGTTTTCCTTTCCGTTCCGTTATGTTCCCTCCTGTATTCAATCATGGAGCATACTCTTTAATTTCTCCGTTTGCTCTCCGTCTCAAATTGCTAAATTTCTGCTTCATCTCCGTTTTAGTTTTTCCATTTGCAGCCTCTCTTTCTCTTCCGTTAAGCTTAACCCTTTCCTGCTTCCCATGGGCCATGGCTCTCTTCTTCGGGAATTGCTCCGCTCACGCACCGATTACTCATTCACTCCCAATTTTTTTTTAAAAAAATGACCAAAATATCTTCCTCTCTCATCTTGTGTAGTTGTGTTTCTCAGATTTTAGCACTGGATAAAAGGTATTTTGGTCATTTTAAAAAAAGTTGGGAGTGAACAATTGTCCTCTTCTTCATCCGATGGATCCCTCTCGCTCTCTCTCGTTGAACTCAAAACTGAAATTCGAACCATTTCTCAACTCTCTCTTGATCTCTACCCCTCCACCTCTCTGCCTCTATACTTTTTTCTTTTGAAGAAACTCTCTGCCTCTATACTTGAGAACCATTCGATTTCTCTCCACTTCTCCAGCGATTTCAACCCTACAAGCGCGACTCTACTCTATCTCTGCACCCCTCACAATGCGCTGTTCGCCTCTGACTTTGTAAATCACGTTCGTCTAGATATAACGTGATTTTTTTCTGTTATTTGTACAATTTTTTTTTTAATTTTCTTGTTATGTGCTACTGAGAGTGCCTGATTGTGAATCGATTTTCTAATTAACAGAACATGATCTCGCTGAGCTTAATTGAGGACCCTTAATTTTTTTTTTTAAAAAAAAATTGTTCTTTTACCTAACTTTGCTGGTTTGGTTTATTGGAAAGATGAATAGAATACGTACTGTACCAATTACTATTTATAAAGGAGATTATGTTAATGTTTATATCTATACTATTATTTGTAGCTTGCATAACCTTTTTGTTTTGATTTTTTTTTTTTTTTTTTTTTTTTTTTTGTTGTTGTTGCTTCTGTGCTATATTTAGATATGGCTTGGTGGTAAAACCCACTCTTTCAAAAGGATGGATTTTATTTTTTAGCAAGGTCGCTGTATTGAAGGTTTTGAGTTCATCTAAAGATTATGTAATAGGTTTTATTAGTTTTGCCGAAACTTTTATATGCATGGAGAGCATAGCAAAGCATCAAGTTCCAAGAGCTACTTATTGTTGGTCAAATTGAAATAATTGACTAGTGTTATTATGCTCTCTGTTTTGTTTGAATTATAGCTCTATGTTATTGGATTTGTCTTTAAATATTCAATGGAGTAAGAATAATAGCGCCCTTTTTTTTTTAAGTATTTTGCGCATTTTTGGGTACAATAGCAGCTACCATATACGAACACACTCATAGACCCCAATCATTCACATATATTCATTCAAATAAATCATTTCATATTTTAAATGAAAATTTTGTGCCAAAAATCCATTCGTACGTTAAAGCTTGTAAATAGAGATCAACAAAATTTTTTTTACAGAAACCACCTCCAAATTCCAAAACATAAAAACTTAACTAAGAAAGAATTACCAGAAGAAAACTAAGAAAGAAAATTCTACAATTAACAACAATAATTTGTAACCCTCTTTATTTGTATGATATCTCAATCCCTGCTGAAGTTGCCCCTCATGCTGTACATATTCTTTCTATGTCGATTCTGCTACCATCCAAACATTGACTACTTCCATTATTTTTTTTTGGAGAGAAACATTAGTGTCTACAATCCTGAGTTAGATTTTCCTTTTTTTGACAGTTCATTGCTATGTTACTAGCATTAGTCTAAAGATAACAAAACAGATTCATTAATGTAAAGATGATAAAGCAAAAAAATAGTTCATGACATAACTCAGTTTTGATTTTTTAAGTTGTAAAAAGCAACTGATAAAGAAATGTATGGATTTAATAAAACAGTTGTAATCTGATAACAAAATCAAGTTGGAACCCAACCATTCACTCAATTGCATTTTATCTTAATTTCGGATTCTACCACAATAGCCCAACTGGATCTCAGATGAGAAATTAATATATTATAATTAAAATCATTAAATGAGACAATCAAGTAGTACAATCCAAATGAATACTATAGGGTGTGTTTGGATAGTTGGTGGATAAAAATAGGAATAAGGAATAAGGGGCCGGATTTAGAATCTCGTGCCAATCCTTATTCCTAATATCAGGCAATTATTAAAGTATGACAAGACGGCAACTCAGTCATTCCTTTCCAAACTAAAAGTACTAATCAGAAGCTCACTGGTTCCTCACTGCTAGACCATACCAGACCCAAGTGAGAAGAAAATTAAAACAAATACACCATACCTGACCTGACCATTCTAATTTGCAGAAGAAGTTGAGAAATAAGAATCAAAGAAAGAAGAGAGACTTGAAATTAATGCACAGATGACCTAAGTTCAAAAATATCAAAATCAAACAGTAGGGCACTGAAATTTCAAATTTGGGAGACGGAATTGACAAAGAAATTGAACAATCAAACACTAATCAAAACATATTACTGCTCGAGATTGGAAACGAAGGGGGAAAAGTAGCTCTCAGAGACGAATTACGGAGTCGGAGGTGGCTAGGGTTTACAGGCGGAGCACCGGAGAATTTCTAGAGAGTCAGACGAGAGTCGTGAAAGTCGCAAGTGAAAAGAAAGGAAATCCATCGATGGAGAAAGAAGCAGAAAATAAAAAGAAAAGAGGAGAGAATGAGAATTAATAATTACAGGCTTTACAGCACAGCACGTCACGTTAACAGTAAAATATTTGAATATTCTTACATTTCTCTCTTTTCCATATGAGCCATCAGCTAGCTAGCTGCCCATATAGGGTGTGCTCCAGGATGGGATTTCCGATGGAAGGGAGAGGAAGGTAACGAGAGATATTAAAAAGGAGGTCTGACCGAAGTCGGTTACTCGCTCCAGGAAGAAAGATAGAAGAGGGAAAGGAACAGAAGCGGAGGTTACGCTAGAGAGAAATTTGTGAAGAGTTTACTCTGTATCTGTACCCTCCGATTTGGGAGGTAACCATTTCGGGCACCCCTTCCCTCACTCTCCCTTACTTTCCTTTAATAAAAGCTTCCTGGAGCACACCCATAGAATCCCAGAAAAGCTTTTGAGCTTATATTTCGGAAATTTTGAAAAATAAAATACAACAGAAAAGAAAAAACAAAGGAAGAGATATGAGTGTGCGTATAATACTTAAATATAGTTAAAAAAATTGAAACTCTCTCATGATAATACAAGTTCATATGTGCCTCTCAATCATCAAGTAGGTAGATAAAATTAAATAAAAGCTTATTGTTGTATCACTTTTTATTTCTCACTCGAATTAAAACTGCATTGTATAAAAAGGTAAAAGGATGGTCAGGCAGCCCAATAACTGTTCAGCATGAACAATGCTGGTGAAATGTTAGCCCAAAAGGAGAGGCTGTAAAACTTTGCATAGTATCATTTGGAAATTTTAGCTCCTAACCCAGGCCCAGCTCCAGGTCCGTGATACTTATATGCATCACATAGATCCAGAGAAATCATGACCTCCATCTATTTATTTCTAGTTACAAAACTTTCTTGTCCGACTGCTATATGGGAATGAGACAAAGAAGAATCTGAAACCGGCGGGGTACTTGTGTGATTATTGAAGATAAACCAAAACTTCATTTAGATTTGTATAGCATTCAGGTGGCATTGAATGATGGAAATGTGGATATCGCTTGTAACGGATAACCCAAAATTTGGGGAAGACAGGTCTGGAAGCTCCTCATTTTTATGCACTCGAAACAGCCACAACAGATAAATACATATATATGGGAGACGATTTCTATTTTGTGCACTTGTGCGTCTGCAAACTTGTACCAGTAGAATAATGATATTGTACCAGTACTGCAGTGTAGACTGATCGCTCGAAGGTCTTATAATATGAATTTCAATGTCATATAAAATTTCATTAAGTTGATTTTTATGGCTAAAATTTTTAGGCGTTACTAAGGATAACAATTTATCAGTATTTCCATAATTCTGTACTATTTACTCATCTGGAGCAGAAGACTTTGTCAAAAATTGAAACTGAAAAAGGCTGAGATTAGTGGAATTAAATATTTCACTTCATGACAAGGCATAAAATTTGAGAAATGCTAGAGTCCAATATATTGGACAGATAGAGTCCGTCCAATATTCACATTTTTTTTTTTAATTTCAAACGACCGATCTAGACCGTTCAATATGTTCTCCATATTGAAAACTTATAAAAAAAATAATTTTTATATATTTTAAAATCTTTTAACTTTTTGGAATTTTTAAAAACTGCTGTTTTTGAACGGTACATAATTAATTAGATTAGCGATTTTCTAAAATAAAAAAAAAACTTAAAAATTTTACTCACCATAGCAAAACTCTCTCTATATACATTCTGAATCATCTTGCATTGCTACTAGACAAGTTAATTTGCTATAGTAAAATATGATAAATTTCGTGGGATATTCACACCCGGTGTTCATTGGCCTACTATTACTATGCATGCAGCTGCGCGCTGTGCAGTGGATATATATAAATAGATAAATGTTGATAGACCGGAAAATTGATTTAATTTATATTCAGGTGTCACTCCAGGACGAACTCGTCTGAATGCCCCCCTTCTCTTTCCCTTTTATTTATTATTTTTATTTTTTTTTACAATGGCCTGTCCGTACGATTTACCTATACCTTTTCGTTTTATTTTTTATTATTTATTTATTCATTATTATAATTTATTTTTTTATTATTTCTGGGGACCCTGATCTCGTGTTGCGCTACACGCCGTGTAGCGCACTCACGAGCCGTTCGATTTTGATTGGGCGGTTCATTTTTTTCGGGCCTAGGAATCTAGTTACATGCACGGGGCTCCCTTATCCATCTGATCAAAATCGGACGACCTGTGAGTGCGCTACACTGTGTAGCGCAACACAGATTTGAATTGGGGGGTACAATGCCCGTTTTGTGGCCGAATTGTTTGGGGGCGTTGTTGTTAGATTTTTCAGCTTTGTTTCTTCTGCGGCCTCATCCGTGGGGCATTCCGTGGAGCTAGTATATTAAGATGACATCAATCAATGCGTCTTATTTTGTTTTCATTTCCGTTCCTAATTAGTTGATAGAAGATGTCTTAATGTTAGGAACAAAAAGGCATATTAGTTTCTTAATATGATTAGATTAGTAGTCATAGTTTTTAATTTATTTTTAAATTAAATATCTATAAAAAATTTTAACCAAGTTTTAAACCTTAGGAGATTTCACTCAAAACTTATTATTTGTCAATGACTTAGGATTAAAAAGAATTTGCTATTACCTGTCAATTTAGTTGATTATTTTTTAGAAAACTGAGCTAATGTAATGACTAAACTCCAAAATTCTGTTAAATTTTGTATAGACATGAAAGTCATTCTTTGAATGCCTTCCGATTTTGAAGTATTAGTTGATTTTGATAGCTTATTCTCTCAAAAAGATGTACTTTAGTTGTTACACGTCGATTTAGTTGGGGTTTCATGACATGTGAATTAACAAAATAGTGAAATTTTGGAAAATTTTGAGAGGTGTATGTGTGCGATTCTAAATTTTGAATTTTATTAATGTAAGAAAAATCTAGCTAGTTGATATGATTTGTCATCTATAATGGACAATGTAGTTAACATAATCCGAAACAAAGCTAAAAGTTGAAATTGAAGGTGGGGGAGGCAACTAACTAGTGTATAATTTTGATTTTTATGAGGGGAGAGGGTCAAAGAGTAATTATAATATAAATTTTGAATATCCTTTGTCCCCTCTCCTCCTCCAAATTCAAGGTTTGACATGTCGTTAATTAATTGAGTTCTGATGTTCTGCGAATACAAATTTCAATCTGTTGCTTATTACTTAAATTTGTTTTTAATAAACATGGGATAATATAACAATTAGACCCAAAAAATTCAGTAATATTTTACAATTTTTGAAATTTAGGACTTTACTATTAAAATATTTTTTCGGAATGTATTACCACACCACATGATTGCCTTGCATACCTACAGGCCACAGACACATCCTAGTGTCACATGTATCCAACGTGTTGTCTATTTCCCATACACAGATGTATTGCAAGATTTTCTCCTTAATTTATACCACTGCCGTTACAATTTGCTCTCCCTTAAAACCAAACGCTCAGATCCGCTCTTTTCTTATAGCAAACATTGTGTGTTTGCTTGCTGCTTCAAGTAACTGAAGTCTAATTAATTCCTCTTACTCAAAGAGTGCCTCACCTACATGGTTTCTCATAACTTGGTTTGGACCACCATCTCTAGCCTTCTCTTCGTAACCACTTTGTTCGCCTCTGCAACTGCTCGTGACTGGAACCGGCGGTTGCGATCCTTTACAAATAACAACATCAACTTAACTGAAGTGTCGTTGATAGAAAATACCGGGCTGTGTGCGTCATTAGTAACCCCTTTTGGATACAAGTGCGAAGAGCATGAGGTAACAAGCAGAACACTTTTTTATATCTTTTTCTTAAAGATAGAAAATTTTTTATCATTCTGAATGTAAAAATATACGTGTGCATATTAATTGAGCCATGGAATTTATTTTTGTAATATAAAAGGTCACAACACAAGATGGGTATATTTTGAGTTTGCAACGGATTCCAGAAGGACGAAATGGTGGCAGTGGAGGCCAGAAGAAGCAGCCGGTGTTTTTGCAACATGGGGTCCTTATGGTATTCTTTTAGCAATTTCATATGATATGAGAAGAGTTGTAAAGATGATACAAAAATTAGATTTCTCAACTACAAGTATAAATAGAATTAGCCTCAATTCACCTTTAGGTTAGATGGGAATCATTGATATGAGAAATCCTCTACAATATGGCTCTTTCACTCGCTTGTTAAGAACTAATATTAGAACAAATTAATCATGTGATGCTGTCAGAGGCTGCCCTCATGCAGCTGAGAAGAATTAATAGAATTCACATTTGGTAGGAGTTAAGGAAGCCCGACATTTTATTGGGCCAACCCCTCAAGTTGATCTCGCTCGCACTGGAATGGCGTCTCGGATGATCAAATTCTGATATGGCAAAATGATATTTAATTTGCTCACTGTTGGCTTCAACAAAGATAACATATAACTTTATTCTAATTTAGCAAGAAAGCAATTCTAATAATTAAATTATATTGTAGGATGGGATAACATGGTTGTTAAATCCTCCGCAACAATCCTTAGCATTTATTTTGGCGGATAGAGGTTTTGATGTGTGGATTGCCAACACAAGAGGCACTAGATGGAGCAATCGCCATGTCGCACTCACGATTACTCAGCCAGTTAATAAATTATTATTTATATTGGAAAATATTACCAAAATTGTTGCTAATAACCTTTTCTATTGGTATAGTATAATCCAATTTAGAAATGTATGCTCTTTGTTCTGTATATGGTCTATTTTTCAATTTAATTGCAATCTTTGAACAAAAAGAACTGACAAAAAGTTTTTTTATATATATGTAGGATTATTGGGAATGGTCTTGGGATGAACTAGCCACGCAAGATCTCCCTGCCAGTTTAGATTTTGTATACCGCCTCACTGGTCAGAAGATGCATTTTGTTGGTCATTCCATGGTAAAACTTAAAAAAAATTGATTTCATCTTTATTTCATGACATTTTCTTTATTCGTGGCAATTCCAGCCGCTTTTTGTCTACAGTACAACTCCTCAGATGTTTCATGACAATTTTTTTACTTGTTTTGAAGGGCTGAAAGTGGTGCTAAATGTTCAAATAATATTATTTAATTAATCATTTGTTTGTTTGACGGCCTAATTATTTAGATGTTATGTATCAAATGTTACAGGGGACACTGATAGCATTAGCATCTTTCGCAGAAGGGAGATTGGTGGATAAGCTAAAATCAGCCGCTCTTCTAAGCCCAGTCGCCTATTTGGCCCATATGAGCACCCCTATTGGCATTTTTTGTGCAAAAGCCTTTGTTGGAGAGGTGTGTTCGTGCCATTTCTTTTTCTTTTCTTTCCTATTTATTTCACAAAAATGTATATGCAACCGTTATTGATCCATAATCTCTTGATATCTAAGTAGGTCGTTACAGATTTGCTTGGCGTCGCTGAGTTTAACCCCAAAGCGTACGTAAATTAAGTTGATCTCAAGATTAATTTAGGCTAAATTTATTTTCAGTATCATGCAAACTGCAATGAAAAGGGCATCAATTTACTTTCACTTTTGTTCTCTGTACAGGGAGATTGTAACAAACTTCCTAAAGACTATTTGCCATGGACCATTGAATTGCTATGAATTCATGGAATCTTACACTGGTAGTTGAAATTTTACATCCTTTGTTTTGGGCATGCTCATTTAATTTCTACTTCCAATATAATGATTTGAAAATTTGCAATTGCATAGGTGACAATTGCTGCCTAAATGCATCCAGTATAGAGAAGTTCCTGAAGTATGAACCACAACCTACTTCTACCAGGACTATGGTCCATTTGGCTCAAAGTAAGCTCTGTTTTTTGTACCTTTAAAACATTTTGAATCATCATTATCTATGTATGGAATGACGGAATTGAATGAAGCGGTACAACAGCATTTAGGGAAGGGGTGTTAGCAAAATACAACTTCAGTGAGGAAGAGAACATGAAGCGGTACGGTCAGAGCACACCGCCAGTATACAAGCTCTCTAACATACCAAGGAGCCTGCCGTTGTTCGTAAGCTATGGTGGGCAAGACTCGCTAGCTGATTCATCTGATGTCGATCTTCTCCTAAATGATCTCAAGTAAGACATTGTTCCAATATATCTAATTGATTAATTAATAAGACGATTGATATTTAATAATTAAGATGTGTATATATATACTGATTTCCATTTGAATAATTACTCAATAAGACATTAATTTTAGGTTGCATGACCGTGACAAGCTGACAGTGCACTTCGTAAAAGATTATGCTCATGCGGATTTTGTTATGGGGGTCTCAGCAAAGCAGGTTGTCTACAATTCGCTGATTGCGTTCTTCGATCGTAACTAAAAAAGTTGTCCCACTTTACTTCTTGTATGGTAGGAATCATGTTGATATTCCAGAATTCTACTTGAGGAGGATCAATTAATAAAAGAAGCAAAGTTTTATTGTACATATATAAAATACAGTGAGGAAACGAGGACTTGAAGCAGTTGGGACTTTTCTGTATATCTTTTACTGTATCTGTATATAATATCATATCCGAAAGATAATATGTACCTTGAAACATTAGGCTAATTAACACCCTGTCTAAACAGTTAATTGGTTTGTACAATGTCTTTCGCATTTCAATTGTATAGGAATAGGACAGCAAATACGGACCAAGCAAACAGCCTTGGTGTGAAGTTGCCAGCTGATTCTGTCAAAACTTCAACTTTTTAAGTTGTAATAAAATATTTTTTTTAAAAAAATGAAATATAAAAGAACTCTCACCTATTCGAGGAGGACCAGGCCATTGAATATTGAAGCGATCTCCTTGGGTTTCTAAGAAATCTAAAAGAAAAGGGTTAATTTAAGAATTTGGGATTTGCCAAAATTGACGAGTAAATTAGTTTCCGCTCTACACAAATCAGTGATTGTCGGAAGCAATCTCCAAAATCAGTTAAGGTGCCATTCCATGCGCCTTTGGAATTTTGTTTGCTTGGTTCTTCGAGGCCCCAATCAGGGGCTTATAAAGCCCAGTTTAGTTTAACAAACATTGTTCGCAATTTTTTTGAATAAAAAAGCTGTGTCTCCACTCCCAGTCTCCCACACGGTATATCTATGGGAGGTGCAACAGACAATCCAGAAGTTTCCTCACGGTCGCTACGTTTGCATTTGGAACAATTGCGGAAATCTGAGCCGTCTATTTTTTTTCGCGATCGAGCGATAAATCTAATCCGTTAATTATTTTTTTCCGCCTCTCTTCTTCCTTGGCCAGTGGCCACTCTTTCCTCTTCTCTCATGTAAACAACAGAGAAACGATAAAATATGTTGCCGCCTCTCTTTCCTCTCTCCTCTGACACATCTCTGCCGCCTCACCTCCAGACCCTCCTCCGCCAACTCATCTCTTTGATTCCCCGCTCTGGATTACTCCCGCCGCACCGCCTCCTTGACAGGAACCCAATCTCGCCCTTGCCTTGATAAATTTGTAGACTTGACGGAGCAATGAAAAATAATATCCAAAACAATAGCTTAATTTACTATCTGTTGGTTGAGCACCAGCAATGGATGTTACCTGTTCATCGAGTATAACATTGTGCCACGTTTCTTAGACGATTAAGTGCGCTCAATCTTAGCTCAATTAAACCTGACTCGGCCTTAGCTGTGAGATTACTGCTGATTTTATACCCACTGGTTGTCTGAGAATTTGGAAAAAACAGTAGCTCTGCAAATTTTTATCTTATAGTCTCTGATCCTCAATGTTTTTTGTTTCAGCTTTTATTCTGGATACTGCCAGCAAAGTCCTGCCTCTAATAATGACCATGTCAGGTCGAGTGGGGTCTGATTCACCCATGATCTGTGAGCAAAGTGGGTTGAGAGGAGTCATCGTGGAAGAAATTGTACGTCTATGTTTTCATTATTAGTATGTAGTGATGATGGAATCATACAGACTGTAACATGCCCAATAAGCATTTAACCTTTAAATTCTGCAGTTATGCCTTGGTATATAGCAGTTTTTTCCCTCTTTGTACGCTCAATTTTGCAATTTGATGTTGTTTTTATCATCTCAACCAATCCTTTTACACAAGATTCATATTGTGACAATGCAGTTATAATTTTTTCTTAATTGTATATGAAACAAAGCAATGAAACATTGAATAAGGCTAAATAAACTTTAACAAAAATGGCCTAACATGTCAAACCTTGAATATCTGAACCTGCAACATTCCTGTTTCTGAAATACATTTATTTATTCTTAATTTTAATGTTTCAAACTGTTGTGGTTTTTTGAATGTGTAGCATGAGCAACACTTCCTGAAGCATATTGATGCAGGTTCATGGATCCAAGACTCAGCTGTCATGGTTAATAAATGTAAAGTAAAGCATACAACAAAACATTAATATATGATATATGCCAGTAATGTAAAGTCATATTTTCTAACTCTTGCAAATTTCTATTGCTTGCAGTTCGTAAAGTTTGCAAATATAATGTCCAAAAAACTTGCCCCAACAGTTTAAGGAGGCTGAATTTTCTCTTCGAGCTCTTATCGAAATTCATTTGCAATATAAAGCTCCCATTGAGCTATTATTAAGCATTTTTGTTAGCTATTATTAAGGATTTAGGTGATTGATCAAATGTAAATTGCCACTCTCAGAATCAGCAGTAAGGATAATATATCATAAGTAATAGTAGTGAGGGCACAATAGTAAAATTGAGAACTATGTTTTTATTTTGGTACGAAGTACAGTAAGGTTAAAATTCTCCAATCTTTTTTATTAGCTGGATAGATGCATATTTTAGCACTATAGTTGTTCATGTAATGACAAAAGGGCGTAATGGTAAATTTTTCTTTTTACACACCACATATAAAAAAATATGTTATGTAGAAAGAAAATGTATTTTTCTATTTACAAATCTCAGAAAGATTTTTCAAGTTGTGTGTAAAGGAATGACACGAGATCCCTTTTTAGTGCATTTATATACACCTTAATTTTTATTACAACAAATTAAGTTATGCTAACATCATACCAGCGATGAATATCAGCTATTAATCTCAAAGTGGGCCTGCCAATCAACTCAAGGGGCTAATTATCTTATGTTCGTAATTTATTTTAACTATGTACTCATATCTGATTAATCAATTGAGACAGATAAGAATATTATAAACAAAAAGCTGAAACAAAAGATTGGCAATATAATAATAACAAACTTAGAAATAGCACAACCTGGATTTTTAATTCTGTTGTATTAGAGTTTGTTGAGATCTCTTTTTCTAAATATTTTCAGGTGAGTTTTCTTCAGTATCAATTGGAGGCACTGGACACTTGGAAGCAGCATGCACACCATGCCTGTGAGTTCTTTGAAAAAGAAGGAAACCGACCTATCGTTATAAGAGCTCGCTTCAGTATACCTTTTTCTCATTCCTTTACACTTTTAACGTACAGTTTTTCCTTTGCATACTGGTACCCAGATTGATTTCGCTACAGTGGAAGGTCTAGAGTAAAGAAAGCTCAACCCATTTTAACTGTTTAGGCAAAGTACATGCTATTTACCAAAGCTTGAGATCAACACTCTATAAGAAAGTAGCTTTCTTTAGGAGGCTGTAATTATTTATTGATGCAAAGTTACAGAAAAAACTAACTTTTGTCTTTTGAAATCTTCATTTTTATGTAATTAATAAAGAATATTTGTAATGTTTGTTTTATTGTTAGGAATTGGGACTGAGCCCGTCAGTATCAGTGCATGTGGTACTTCAAGACTGGATTAGACACTCTGATGATAAACTTAGCTTCCTCAGCTTTATCAAGCTCTTACATGGTGTCTCTTCCCGTTCCATTATCGAGGCCTAACATAGCCCTAAAAATTTAGGGATATAATGGTTAATGACAGGGGCCATATTTTTCTTTTCTAATTTTCAATTTTTTTTTACTACTTGCGCAGTTAGTATATGGGTGCGTGTGAAGTGTGTGTAATGGTTATGTCGGGAGGGGTTTCTACAGATATAACTGATAGAAAATTTACTGGCAGATGGCTTTACTGCGTTTGGTCTCTGATCTTAATTTTATTATTTTAGCTTTTCTAAAGCACTTACTAAAGTGTTGTGTGACATTAAGTGCTCTCAACCTCTTACCACGTATATTTAGTCAATATGCATGGCAACTGATAAATCTGTTCAAACACAAAATCTTTAAACATATAGAAAGGTATATCAATAATTTTGATTGGTACCTTATTATCTTTGGCTTTGCCTTTTGACTATGCAGACTATGTCAATAATTTGTAGTTAAATTTTATCCGTTTCATATGGAATTTCAGTGTTTCATTTTCTTTTTTAATCTCCAGTAACATTGAGTTACGTATTCAACAATTTTGCGAGAACAACTTTTTTTAGTGAAGTTGTGGCTAAATCAAAAGAAGCGGTTGTAATGAACCTGAACCAAGGATAGTCTTTTTGCCAGAAAGGTGCTTCTCTCTCTCAGTTTTTTTTCGCCCACTCACGTGTATGATTTTGTAAAATTGTTTGTTCCAATTGTTAGTTAAATAAAAACAATATGCATCAGTATGCATAATTGTTTGTTCCAATTGTTAGTTAAATAAAAACAATATGCATCAGTATGTATAATTGTTTGTTCAAATTGTTGCTAATTTTCAATTTAAATAACAGATCGCAGCGAACTTCCATAACTAGTAAATGTTTAAAATGCAAAAAGCTAGCCAATTTAGGAATGAGGATGCTTCAAACTTTTAACCACCAAGTGGTAACATAATTATAAAGTTCATTTTCGTAGAAAGTTCTATTTTTTTTGGCATGCGTAATCACATTACAACTTGTTGACCCTACGTCCCACGATTCCGAGACTGGCCAATTTTTCTTTCCTTTTTTTTTAAAAAAAAATAAATTGTATCCTTGAGCTATACTTCGTTTTGTACAATAAGAAATTTAGAATCATTTGCAAGCGCTAGGAGTATCTTTACCCCTTCAATTGCAAAAAAATAAATGCCCATTTTAGTATATCAATAGATCCCACAATTGAAACTGCAGAAATGGAGATGCTATAGAATTAATTGAGAAATAATTATTAAAATTTGTGTGGCAAAAAATTAAAACTTTTGTAATTACAGATAAAAGGATACTCTACAAAATAACATAAAAGCTGCTCGTCCCATCCCCTAACTGTTATATATCAGTTTGCAATACCAAGGAATTCAAGCGGAATCTTATTTTTTAATTACCACCGCCAACCTAAGTTGAATTCCTTGCTGCCTTTTCCATGTTTATACTTGTCGCAATTTTTTTATACTTATTTTATTCATCAAGATTATTTATTGGGCCACCTGATGAGTGATGACTCACCTGCAGCCACTAGGAACTCTACTGCGGATCAGCGTGAGAAAACAACACGTTCTTAATTCTTGTTAGTCAAACATTCAGCAACATAACAGTATAACACCTTACAAATTCCTTTCCTTTTGTCTAGATCATGCAAGACATCTTGTCACTTCTCTGTTTTTCCTTACTTTTTCCTGACCTTTCTCCTCGGCTTTTCATGCAGATAAACCAAAATAAAGAAATAAATAAATAAAACTTTATACTTTCACACACACCTTATGATTTGAAATTAATCTTGTCTTCTTTTTTTTTTTTAATGCTTTTCATGCTCATATATATATAAATAATAAAACAAAAGGATATGTTAAATGCAGATCAAAATGACTGAGAAAGGGTCAACTATACGATTGGAATAAAAAATGTATGCACATAAAAGAAATCTAACCTAGACATGAATCAAATGGCTTGGTACTAGAAAGTAGAGACAATGATCTTGGATTTTAATTTAATACGCTGCAATCGAACTTGATTACCTGCACCTGAGCTAATCATAATTTTCTATCTTAGTGTGCGCTAATTATATGAGAGTTGAGGGATGAGGATTGCCCCCAAGTGAGATGCATATGTTGCGCAAGGAGTCCAAGAGCTGGTTTTTGTTGTCCCTAAGTACGGCCTAGAGGGGGGTGAATAGGCACAAAACAAACAATAAACCGGTTTGGACAATTTTGCGGAACTAAACAATTCAAAGGTTCTCACAAGCAAAAATAAATAATGTAAATAAAGAGGAGAAGGGTTAGAGAAATTTGACACTCGATATGATTATGGAGTTCCGACCCGCTAGATGTATGGCTAGCCTTAGTCGTACGTCTCCGGGAGTTTCGCAACCACCAAAGGGCGCGCTTCGTTCAATTCCACAAAGAACGTGTCTACAACTTCGAACCGAATCGCCTCGTCACAATGAACTCGAGGTGGATCGGCCTAACCTCTAAATAATCAACAACTTGAGTGATGCTCTCAATCAAATCTCTCAAAGAGTCTAGCTATAAGGATCTTGGGTTTGATTGATGCTAACTAATCTCAAAGATTTTGCTCAAATGTGTAATCAAACAAGGGGAGATAGTTCTTGCTGTATAAAGCTCAAAGACTGGTAAAAAATCAAGGCAATCAAGAGAGAGAAACAGTTGGAAAACCACTCATATAAATAGAGGGCGTCTAGAGCCTCATAACAGTCAAAATTCTGACCAAACGTTGTATAACGTTCCGAAACGTTACTTAACGCTTGAATATAGCCGTTATAATAAAACAAAAATGACATAGCCGTTGGAGTCTGTCTGAAACGTTATGTAACGTTTCGGAACGTTACACAACGTTTCAGAAAAGAAAAGCCAACGTACAAAAATATGTCAGACAAACGTTATACAACGCTATGAAGCGTTATAAAACGTAACAGGCTAAATCAATCGTTAAGAAACGTTACAGAACGTTAAGAAATTCGCAAACGTTACTGACTTAATACCAAACGTTACCAATTGCTCTGCGAAGTCAGTGAACCACGCGTTACTTAACGCTACTCAAGCGTTATACAACGATATAAAACTAAATCGTTATACAACATTACGTTAACGTTACATAACGTTAAACGGAAGTGAACTCACTTAAATCTCAGGTAACTTGGTCAAACGTTGTGTAACGTTTCAGAACGTTACTCAACTTTTGCCAAGCGTTACACAACGTTACAAAAACGTTGGGTAACGAAAGAGAGCAGGAAAAACAGTTTTGATCAGGATTTTCGAACTGAAACGTTATGTAACGCTACAGAGCGTTATATAACGTTTGATACAGAAAAATACCAGCAGATTGAGCAAAGTGAAAGAGATTGGTTTTTGAGCTTACAAACATGTAATTTTATGACTTTCCAAGACTTAAACTAAGTCTTCTGGTCCTCCACAACCATGCATAGCTTGTATACTTGAGAATTAACTAATGAGGCACTTGAAAAACGAAAGCATTAGTAGAGACTAGTTTATTTTGCAAATCGACAAATCGAGAGTTAATTGTTTAGTCCAACAATCTCCCCCTTTTGCCGATTTGCAAAATAAACTATAGTAAAGCTAAATTAAGGTATTGCAAATAAATAAACGAAGCTTTACTAACTAACCAATCTCCCCCATTTTGCAATGAGGCAAAAGGGTTAAGTTTGAGGCTAAACCTAACGCAAGAAAAAGGCTCCCCCTCAATTTTATACCCCAAGCTCCCCTTAAAAAGTACAAAGAAAGGCCTACAAGTTTATGCATACACAAACATTGATATAGCACATAAAACAAATAAGATCAAAGCATATAATAGTAACCATAAGGTGCATACAACAATCATTAACCATAACATCAAGCTATCAAAGTCAAGACATATAAAGTACCAAGCTAATCCAAGAAAAAACGAAAGGAAAACGGCAAAATAAAGAAAATAACAAAAGAAACATAAGGTTAGGCTAGGTTTTGGCACGGTCACTCCTCGTCTTCCGACCAATCATCTTCCCCGGCACCGGCGCTTGACGAACCCCTTCTAATTTGGGCCCGGGTCTTCTTAAACTCCCTTTGCATGCTACCCCAAAATTGTTGAATGTCGGATTCAACCTTTTGAACCCGAGTATCACATGATTCCTTCCATTGGCTATCGGCCAACTTCCAAGTGGCCCAATCATTCTCAAGATTGGTGAGGCGGGTATCAAAAGATGCATAGTCTGCCGGTGGATGTTGTTCAATGGGTATGTTCGGGCCACGAAGAGGACCCGTTGGCTCTTGGCCAATCGGAGCATATTGGTTGCACTTGGCTCCGGGTTGAAGAAGATATTTGTTGCGAATAAACAAGTTATCGGGGAGAAGAATAGACTTGTGTGGATCTCTTATCCAACCCATACCCAAGAGGCATTCAATAATGTTTGTCGGGTTGAGGATTCTATTTGGTCGGCCAAAAACCTTTGTGGTGTGAGGAATCCCTTGCTTGGCGAGGAGATAGGAGATGACATGGGCATAGGGAAGAGACATGTTGAGTGTACGGGCGGCCTTGTCCATGTGCATGAAGAAGATGTACGGCAAGTTGAGCGTCGGTTTCTTCTCAATAATACACCGAAGGAGAAACACTTCCCGAAGTTCCACATTAGTTTTGAATTGCTTCTTGGGACAAAGGATGTTGTTGGCTATGAGGAAGAAGAGACGGTGATAAGCGGGAAGCTCGGTGGCGGAGAATTGCTTGAGGCTATAATCCCTCCAACAATAGAAGAACTCATGATACTTCTCGAAGGGCTCAATGTCGGATTCCTTTGGCCATGCCTTGTGAACATAAACCGATAACCCCTCATTTTTCATGCGAAGTTCTTGGCACACATTTTCAAAATCAAGGTTGATGGGTTTCCCACAAATATAGGACGTGGCGGTGGGAATGCCATCGTTCCAAGTAATGCGAAGGTTCGCATAGAAGAGCTTGGTGAGTTCTAGGTTGTAGGGTTGCATGCACCCGAACAATCCCGTGCAATGAAGGTATTGGAGATGTGGTTTTATAAAATCCCAATCGGGTTCGGCTATGTGATCCTTGTCGGAATCGTCTTGGTTTTGGAGAAGGTAGTAACAATTGGCCACGGAGCGAGAGTTACCCGAAATTGTGGCGGAGTAATCACGGTATGCCTTGTCATCAATGAATAGGTACCGATTTTGAGAGGTAAGGGACCAATTTTCGGCAATGGTGGGTACAAGGGCCGAAGAATCAATTTCCATGGTATTAGACTCCGGGGCCGTACCCGAAGATTGACCGGTGGTTTTAGCCTTTTTATGGGACTTAGGACCGGGTTTAGGTGCCATTGAGAGTAAAACCAAGAAAAACAAGAGCAAACCTTAAATCAACCTAAGAGAGAAGCGAGAAACCAACTTGAGAGCAACTCTATGCCCGAGAAACACCTAAAAAAGTCGAAAGCTCCGATGAAAATCCGAAAACTAGGGTTTGAGAGAAGGAGGGAGAAAGGAAGAAATAGAGAGTAAAAGAGGGTGGAGAAGAGAGAGGAAGGAGAGTGGAGTGTTTTAGTGGTCTTGGATTTGAGAGAGAGTGAGTGAAAAGAGGGTATTGAGAGAGGAGAGACGAAAAGTTGTGAGTGGAGAGGTGCGGTTTGAACGAAGGAGAAGGAGAAGAGAAAAAGAAAGAAACCCTTCGGCTGAAAAACCTCCGCTCAAACGTTATACAACGTTACTGAAACGTCGTATAACGCTTCAGACCAGAGAATAAAACGAAGAAAAGTTATCGAAAAATCGGAAGCGAAACGTTATATAACGTTACAGTAACGTCATGTAACGGTACATAAAGCGTTACTTAACGTTATGTAATGTTATAGAACGTTAAAAAATGAAAATTTAAAAAAAATCAGCGAGTAGGTTCAAACGTTGTATAACGTTACAGAACGTTGTCTAACGTTTCAGGAAAGCGTTGTCTAACGCTTTATCAGAATTTTCCAACGCTTAAAATCTCAAACGTTATGTAACGCTTGGAAGTGTTATACAACGCAAGAACCAGAAAAAGATGATTTTAATCAGAAAGAGGTAAAGAAGTCAAATAAAAAGATGTTCTTTTTGAAATCAAAACAGAATCAACTCAAAAACCCAGTGCTATATCAAAGATTGTATGCAATGAACTTAGATAACAAAAGAAAATTAATCCTTGAGTTCAAGCATACCAAGTTTGAACCTAAGTTCAATATGTTGTTGAGTTGGCAATGGCTTGGTGAAAATGTCGGCAATTTGATCTTTGGTGTCGACATGAATCAACTCAACGTCTCCTTTCTCAACATGATCACGGATAAAATGATGTCGAATTTCTATGTGCTTGGTTCTAGAGTGCAAAACCGGATTTTTGGAAATGAGGATGGCACTAGTATTGTCACACAAGATTGGTACCTTTTGGAAATCTAATTCAAAGTCCCTAAGGGTTTGCAACATCCAAAGAAGTTGAGTACAACAACTACCGGCCGCCACATACTCGGCTTCCGCGGTAGAAAGGGCAACCGAAGTTTGCTTGCGGCTAGACCAAGAGACCAATGAACCACCAAGAAATTGGCAAGTTCCACTAGTGCTCTTACGGTCCATACGGTCACCGGCAAAGTCGGCATCGGTATACCCTACCAAGTCAAGTTCGGTTTGTTTACCATACCAAAGACCTAGGTTTTGAGTACCCTTGACGTATCTCAAGATACGTTTAACCGCTTTATGGTGGGATTCCTTAGGATTGGCTTGGTACCTAGCACATAGACAAACAGCATACATAATATCCGGCCTACTTGCCGTGAGATAAAGTAGGCTACCGATCATGCCCCTATAAAGGGTGATATCCATGGCTACACCTTTGTCATCCGCATCAATACATGCACTTTTGCCCATGGGTGTGTCATATCGCTTGCTATCTTCGATTCCAAACTTCTTGATCAACTCCTTGGCATATTTGGTTTGACTTATGAAAATGCCATCTTGTTGTTGTTTGATTTGGAGTCCCAAAAAGAAGTTTAGCTCACCCATCATGCTCATCTCAAATTCACTACTCATCAAAGAAGAAAACTCTTCGGCAAGAGTTGCATTAGTAGAACCAAAAATAATATCATCCACATAAATTTGCACAAGTAAAAGATGGTCATCCCTCTTCTTAGTGAAAAGAGTAGAGTCCATTTTACCCCTACTAAAACCATTGTCTAGTAAAAAGGTACAAAGTCTACCATACCAAGCTCTAGGTGCTTGTTTCAAACCATACAAAGCTTTGTGAAGCTTAAACACATGGTCCGGCTTAAAATGGTCAACAAAACCGGGAGGTTGTTGGACAAACACTTCCTCTTCTAACCATCCATTGAGAAAAGCACTCTTGACATCCATTTGGAATAGGATAAAGCCTTTGTTAGCGGCATATGCCAAGAGCATTCTAATGGATTCAAGTCGAGCAACGGGTGCAAAGGTCTCCTCAAAGTCTATACCTTCTTGTTGCTTGTAACCTTGAGCTACTAACCGGGCTTTGTTTCTAACCACATTACCATACTCATCTAACTTATTCCTAAACACCCATTTGGTACCAATAACTTGCTTACCACTTGGTAAGGGAACAAGTTCCCAAACTTGGTTTCGTTCAAATTGGTTCAACTCTTCTTGCATGGCAACTATCCAATTTGGGTCAACATTGGCCTCTTTAAAAGTTTTTGGTTCAAGTTGAGAGACAAAGGCACAATGAGCAATCATATGGCTTAAACCCGATCTAGTCTTAACACCTTCCCTAGGATCACCAATAACATTAGTAAGAGGATGAGAGGAAACTTCTCTAAGCACTTCGGGAGGCTCATAGCTCGGTTGAGAATCTTGTTGAGGCTCATCATGAGGAGTGTAATCTTGATTTTCACTATTTGTATTTTCCTCATGATTTGCTCCCCCTATCAAATTGTCATTCATGCGATTTAGAGGTTCCTCAATAATCACCGGTGGTTGACTTTGATTAGGTTGGAACTCAATGTCTTGTGATTGAGCTTCCTCTTGAGCTTGCATCTCACCTTGTGCACCTACAATAGAAATACCTTCCTTGGCTTTTTCATTAGTATTTTCATCAAACTTGACATTCACGGATTCCACTACTACCCGTGAAGAAGGTAAATAAACTCTATACGCTTTACTTGTGCTAGAGTAACCAACAAAGATACCGGTGGTGGACTTGGCATCAAACTTGGTTACTTTAGGGGTCTCATCAAGGACAAAACATTTGGAGCCAAAAACACGGAAATAGGATATATTGGGAGTTCTACCAAACCACAACTCAAAGGGAGTTTTCTTTAACTTGGAACGAATGCATGCACGGTTTACTACATGACAAGCCGTATTTACCGCTTCGGCCCAAAGAAATTTGGGTACGGCAAATTCATGTAGCATAGTGCGTGCTAACTCTTGTAGAGTTCGGTTTTTCCTCTCCACTACACCATTTTGTTGGGGAGTGCGTGGAGCGGAAAACTCTTGCTTATATCCTCTTTCTATGCACAACTCATCAAATTTTGCATTTTCAAATTCTCTTCCATGATCACTACGTATTATAGAGATCTTCAAACCCTTTTCATTTTCCACACGATTACAAAATTTGACAAAATGGTCAAATGCTTCTTCCTTGTGAGCAAGAAAGAAAACCCAAGTAAAGCGACTAAAGTCATCTACCACAACAAACACGTACCTCTTTTTACTAATACTTAGAACACTAATAGGTCCAAACAAGTCCATATGGAGAAGTTGTAACGGTTGGGTGGTAGACAAGACCTCTTTGGTTTTGAAACTAGACTTAACTTGTTTACCCTTCATACAAGCTTCACACAAGCCATTTAGGTCAAGTTTATGTGATGGAAGTCCACGGACAAGATTGAGTTGGACAAGTTTCTTCATTGAGTCAATTGAAACGTGACCAAGTCTTCTATGCCATAACCAAGAACCGGATACTATGGCACTAAAGCATTGTTCACCAATTGTAAAGTGGTCAAAGTTTAGATAATAGACATCTCTTTTTCTTTTGCCCGTGTACACAAGAGAATTATCCGAAGTTTGATACAAATAGCAAGAAGTGCTATCAAACTTCATATAATATCCCGCATCACATAAACCGCTAACACTTAAAAGGTTGTAGTTAAGCCCGTCAACAAGGTAAACATTAGAGACCGTTAAGTTTTGGTTACCAACCGAGCCTATACCAATAATAGAGCTCTTTCTACTATCACTACCAAAAGTAACCTCACCACCATCAAAAGATTCAAGTGTCTTGAAGCAAGATTCATCACCGGTCATGTGATGTGAACAACCACTATCTATGATCCAAGCACTCTTCTTGAATGATGATAACAAACACACCTACAAGAATATATATTAGTTAGATGCAAACAACTAACAATATTCTTGCACAAACCTCCCCCTTAGAATTTGGCTAAAGGAACCGGGGGAGAAGGTATGGCTACTCAAGCCTCACTAGAACCGCTTCCACTAGATAAAGCGGTGGTTGAGGCAACTTTAGGAACCCAAATCACACTTGGTGAACCGGATGTGGTATTTGCATTCCTAAATTTGCACTCTAGTGAGATGTGACCATCCTTACCACAATAATTGCAACAAGCTTTAGTTGGCTTGTTCAATTGAGTACTATCCCTAACAAAGTGGGTCTCAAAATGATGCCTAAGTTCCATGACCCTTATTTTTGGATCATTAGAGAAAGATTGTGATTGAGAGTTATTCAAATTCGGTTTTTGAAAATTGGAGTTTTTGTGTTGAAAGGCATTGTCATGTCCCTCATTTCTTTGAGGTCTATTTTGGGTTCTAGGCTTCCTATTGTGAGTGTTGTTATTCCTATTTTCCCCTTTCATAAAATGATGAAAACACCCATCGGGACCTTTGAAATACAATTCATTTTGAACAACCTTTATATCCCGATTGTTTTGAAAATTCTTTTGAGTGCCCCCAAAGTTCTTTTGACCACTTTTGAAATTCTTTTGAGCACCATTGAAATTCTTTTTAGGACCATTGAAATTCATTTTCCCTTTCCCGTGTGGTTTCCTAAAGTTGGTGCTATTTGGAGAATGCCTTTCATTTTTCTTTGGGCTAGATGAGTGCCTTGGCACAAAGGAGGATTGATTCCTCTTTTTGTAACCAAGCCCCGACTTATCGTTTGGCTTTTGCCCCACAAACATTTTGTCAAGATCCATCTTAGTGCTACAAGAAACACTAGATGAGCTTGAAGCCATTTCCTCGTTTTTGAAAACTTTTGTCTCACTCAAATGAGTTTGACACTTTTCACAAGTTTTTGGTTTTTCAAAACTCTCAATCATACCTTTATACTTACTTACCAAAGACTCAAGATCATGGACTTTAACCATCAAGCGGTTAATCTCTCCCTTTTGACTATCAATAGTCTTAAGGGACTCATCAAGATAATCATTCAACCTATCAAATTTAGAGTTTGAGTCATCATCCAAGAATAAGTCATCTCCATGGTCACAATCACTATCACTATCTAGAGATGAGTTTAGATGTACCTCATTTGTTACCTTAGGTACCTCAATGGTAACCTTTGGTACCTCCTCTTGAGTTGGTGTTGAAACTTGAGTAGAGGTTGAAACGGTTGAGTCGATGGTGGCCTTGCTTAATGGATGCACATAGATTTTCCCTTGGTTGAACTCATTGAATGCTTCCTTCACCAAGTCGTCTAGATCATCATCCACCGGCATCACCACATTTGCCACAAGAGCAAGATTGTCGAAGTCGAATTCGGACTCCGAGTCGGATTGGCTGGAGGAGCTTGAGTCGGAATCATTGTCCCAAGTGGCTTGCATGGCTTTCTCATTTTTCCTCTTGCTCTTGAAATGTCCCTTCTTAGATTTGTATCGACTATCACTTCTTCTCTTGCCTCCATCTTCCTTATCTCTCTTCAAATGTGGGAAGAGCTTGAAGCAAGAGTACATTGTATGCCCTTCCTTTTGGCACACAAAGCAAAGAGTACGCTCATCATTCTCAAGCCTATCTTTGTTGAACTTTCCTTCAAAGATCATGATGGCTCGAAACATCTTTGAGAGAATGGCTCCTTGCTTGTCTTCATCAAGGTCGATAATGCCCTTGAGCTTGTCATTCGAGTTGCGGTTTCTCCCTTGATGGTGGTCATTGTGGCGGTTCTTGGAGGGTGACTCCTTGTCATCACTAGCCGACAATGCTATTGACTTGCCATCATACTTCAACTTCCCTTGTTGTTTGAGTTTTTCTTCCACACATCGGAGGTGGGTGTAAATGATCTCGGGAGTGAGGTTGTTGTGAGACCGTTGTTGCGTCTCAAGGTTAGAAACTAGGTTGTCGAACCCCGGTCTTGTCTCCACGGACCTAAGCAAAACACCTATAACCCGATTGTTAGAAGGAGTCTCTCCAATGTTGGTGAACTCATCAAGAAGTTGTATAAACCGGGTATACATCTCCTCGATGGGTTCATTTTCCTTTATGCGGAATTTGTCTAATTTAGACTCCATCTCATATTGACGAGAGTTCTTAATTAGAGAATTTCCCTCATAACGGTTCAAAAGAGAGACCCACATGTCATGAGCAATAGAAGAGCTACCAAAAATAGGAGAAACGGACTCATGGACCGAGTTGAGCAAGACATTAACGGCATTGTCATTTTTTGTTTTCTCAAGTTTGGAGTCATTGGTTTCTACACCGTCAACCAACTTTGGGGTATACCCTTTCTCTACAATATCCCAAAGTTCAATTAGCCTAAGGTAGACAACCATACATCTTTTCCAATAAGAAAAGTTTTTGCAAGCGGAACCAAACTTTTCCGGTTTTTCTATAACCCTCGAAGCCATTGGAAACCGAGGTTATCACAAATAAATTGGTCTTAAACTAAATAACCCCTGCTCTGATACCACTTTGTTGTCCCTAAGTACGGCCTAGAGGGGGGTGAATAGGCACAAAACAAACAATAAACCGGTTTGGACAATTTTGCGGAACTAAACAATTCAAAGGTTCTCACAAGCAAAAATAAATAATGTAAATAAAGAGGAGAAGGGTTAGAGAAATTTGACACTCGATATGATTACGGAGTTCCGACCCGCTAGATGTATGGCTAGCCTTAGTCGTACGTCTCCGGGAGTTTCGCAACCACCAAAGGGCGCGCTCCGTTCAATTCCACAAAGAACGTGTCTACAACTTCGAACCGAATCGCCTCGTCACAATGAACTCGAGGTGGATCGGCCTAACCTCTAAATAATCAACAACTTGAGTGATGCTCTCAATCAAATCTCTCAAAGAGTCTAGCTATAAGGATCTTGGGTTTGATTGATGCTAACTAATCTCAAAGATTTTGCTCAAATGTGTAATCAAACAAGGGGAGATAGTTCTTGCTGTATAAAGCTCAAAGACTGGTAAAAAATCAAGGCAATCAAGAGAGAGAAACAGTTGGAAAACCACTCATATAAATAGAGGGCGTCTAGAGCCTCATAACAGTCAAAATTCTGACCAAACGTTGTATAACGTTCCGAAACGTTACTTAACGCTTGAATATAGCCGTTATAATAAAACAAAAATGACATAGCCGTTGGAGTCTGTCTGAAACGTTATGTAACGTTTCGGAACGTTACACAACGTTTCAGAAAAGAAAAGCCAACGTACAAAAATATGTCAGACAAACGTTATACAACGCTATGAAGCGTTATAAAACGTAACAGGCTAAATCAATCGTTAAGAAACGTTACAGAACGTTAAGAAATTCGCAAACGTTACTGACTTAATACCAAACGTTACCAATTGCTCTGCGAAGTCAGTGAACCACGCGTTACTTAACGCTACTCAAGCGTTATACAACGATATAAAACTAAATCGTTATACAACGTTACGTTAACGTTACATAACGTTAAACGGAAGTGAACTCACTTAAATCTCAGGTAACTTGGTCAAACGTTGTGTAACGTTTCAGAACGTTACTCAACTTTTGCCAAGCGTTACACAACGTTACAAAAACGTTGGGTAACGAAAGAGAGCAGGAAAAACAGTTTTGATCAGGATTTTCGAACTGAAACGTTATGTAACGCTACAGAGCGTTATATAACGTTTGATACAGAAAAATACCAGCAGATTGAGCAAAGTGAAAGAGATTGGTTTTTGAGCTTACAAACATGTAATTTTATGACTTTCCAAGACTTAAACTAAGTCTTCTGGTCCTCCACAACCATGCATAGCTTGTATACTTGAGAATTAACTAATGAGGCACTTGAAAAACGAAAGCATTAGTAGAGACTAGTTTATTTTGCAAATCGACAAATCGAGAGTTAATTGTTTAGTCCAACAGTTTTGACGAGAGAAAATAAATAAATAAATTAATTCTATAGATCGGCAGCAGAAAGATGAAATTTTATTTGACAAAACAACACTCTACATACATAGATAATGAAAAGAGGTGGAGATTATCCACTTATTTCCAAAAAAAAAAAAAAAAAAAAAAACTCTACATACATAGAAGTGAGGTTATCTAATGACTTTTTCTATATTATTCTTCAGAAATTTTCACCATATCCTCTTGCACGGTTCTTAATTATTCTCTTATTATTTATCATATCATACAACTTAAATACAACGTACATAGACATCGCTCTTAATTTGACTAGACTAACGTTACATACATCTCATAGGCCATTTAATAAGGCCATAAAATTCTGTCTCAAATGCTTGGCAAACAGAATGGTCTTTTAACAAGAGAAGTGATCACATGCTTGCACTAATTTTGTACATTATCGCCTTACACAACCCGGTTGCCAAAACTCTAATATCTCGCAACTCAGAGTGCCTAACTAGCACCATTAGGTGAAACAAGATCCATTGGAGGTGCAAAAATTGGCACTGGCATTTTGGAAGGAAGAGCAGGCAATGGAGATTCAAATTGTAAAACATTCAGTGCTTTCCTGATACATGGTCGATTGTCAGGATTCGGGTGGGTGCACCACAAACCAACTACTATCAAGCACTCCATTTGCTGGGTTTCAAAATCATTACCTAGCTTTTTGTCAGCTGCTTTGAGGATCGCATTATTGCCGTATAACTCCCATACCCATTGTACCAGTCTGACTCTGCCTGACTCTGCTTCTGGCATTATTGGCCTCCTTCCAGAGGCTATTTCTAGTAGAACAATACCATAGCTATACACATCTGATTCAGTGCTCGTTTTGCCAGTGATGAAACACTCTGGGGCCAGATAACCAATGGTACCAGCTGGAAGTGTCGTCTGCATACCTCCATGATTAATAAGCCTTGCCAGGCCAAAATCACCCAATTTAGCATTGAATGATGAATCTAGCATTATATTACTTGGTTTGATATCCCTATGCACAACACATTGATCCCACTCCCTGTGCAGATAGAGAAGGGCAGAGCCCAGCCCAAGTGCAATCTGGTACCGTACCGGCCATTTGAGTATGCTTTCGGCACTGTAAAGATGGGTGTCAAGGCTACCATTTGGCATGTATTCATAAACAAGTAATAGATCTTCATAATAATGGCACCAGCCAACAAGCTGCACAAGGTTTCTATGTCTCAACCGGCTTACAATCTTAACTTCAGACTTGTACTCGTTTATTCCTTGATTCGAGTGCCTGGAGAGTCTTTTAATTGCAACATGAATATTCAAGCAGTTCAAGAACCCCTTATACACAGACCCGAAGGCCCCTTGTCCAAGTTTCTCGTCTTTGAAATTCTTAGTTGCAACGAGCAATTCATCATACCGAAATCTCTTAGGTCCAATTCCTTTCTCCAATTCATCATCAATTTCCATCTCCTTGTAAGAGACGTTGCCCATCCCCATTCCCCTTTTGGCTGTGATATTCCACCAAATAAGAAAAACCAATGCCATCATGAATACAATAAATGCACCAAGAGACAATCCTATACCGAGCTCAAGCCTCAATTTAAGAGACCTAGAGCTTGAAGCTTTTTTTGGTTGAAGAGTTGAATGGAAGTACCAATTAATAATTTGATGTAGCTCCACGGCACTACCAGTAGCAGCAGAGAAGCCGACAGCCACCTCAGAAGGCAAGAAACGTGTAAGGTCAATGCCTTTAGCAATACTATAATTACCGAATTCAGGATCATCTTTCGAGTATACAAAAACCCTCAATAACTTTGCACGACCATCATAACTAACTGTGCAAGTAATCTTGATGCCTGTATTGATCCTGGAAGTGAAGTTTTGGTACACTGTCGAGTTGATTGTGTTAACATCAATTCCAAAATGATTATCACTTGGGTCCCATCGGTTCTTAAAACTATCAAATTCCACAGCCAGAGTGCTGCTTTCTCCAGTTGCATTCAAAGTATTGCAATTAGGAATAAGACCAAGACAATCCCCGGCAGACTGTCTATGTAATTGAGATGGGTATGGAGAGAGGAAGAAAGCTAACCCATCACCATTGTGATGCTCAATTGTACTACGGAAAATTGCAAATGTGAAACTGGTTGTAAAATTTGTTATGTCACCAGTCAAAGAATCCCATAGCAGGACTCCCTGGTTGTATGTCATGCGGCCTTGGCTGAAATCAAGGCTTCCATTGGCAGTGTCACGAGAGAGGTTTATGACATGACCATTGAAAAATGCATCGCCCTCGAATCGGAGGTTTGATTGGTCAAAACTTGCATCTGAAAAGTTGTACTGGAAGGTCAAAGGTGCTGCGCTTGGTAGAGAAATAGATAGTGCAGTGAGGCAGCAACATGAGAAAAGAAGCCAAGAAAGCATTGTGACTTTGTGAGTATCACTTCTTTTATTTGAGAATTAAGAAATGAGTGATGCTTACTTTGTAAACTTATGCCTGAATTCATTTCCATTTACGAGAGCTAAGCTGTCAGAGTATCGAGCTTATTGACAAGTAATAGGAAAAGAGTGAGTAATTTCATGTGTGAAAACCAGATTTAAAATAGAAACCTTGACTTATTTGTACGACAAACACAAGGATTGTGTCGTTGTGGCGTAGTTCTAAGGACTTGACTTTTTCACCTGATGGGTCTTGTGAAAATGGAAGGAAAAAAGAGAGTAATTTCAGAAGATTAGATACAGAAAGATTGTGGGTCCTTGATTTTAATTAATATAAACTGCATTTAAAATTCATTGCTTTGTCGTCATCTTACAAGAGATACATAACGAATTTTTGTATAGAATTTACTTAGCAGGTGTAACAGTCTTAACTAAACTCAACGGCTATTATTAAGAAATTGAATATTCCCTCATTGTACCCACTGGAATGGTTGTATTCCTTAAAATCAAGGGTTCTGATTTCATCTTGCGCAATTGAGTGTTTTTTGGAAAACGAAGTAAATGCTAAAAATAATTGGTGACGTAACGAAAGCCCGTATAGATTGAGCCCAATCACAGATCTCATTTTGGGCTCATTATACCATTTCATGAGATTTTCATAGTTTAGCCCTCATTTTGATCGCCATGTAATAATTATGTAAACAGGGGCATAAATAAACTTGCTAAAGTTTACACAGTTTACACTTTTTACAATCATCTCGTAACGCATATCAAAATTGAAATGACGTAATAATTGGCACCGATTTGGCCCCAAAACATTTGGCATTGAATTCCCTCTTCTTCATAATTAGCACTTTTTTAAAAATAAAAACTGAAAGTTATCTAAATTTGTTTTATTTCATTTTATTTCAATTGCTGTATATTTTCATTTGTCGCAATTCAATATATATTAATGCCCACCGAAGCTATATAGATTATTAATGCTTAATTATGGTTTTTCTTCAAATCTCTCATGAACTCCACTAGCATCTCAGTTCAAAAAGCTTCTATGAGCATGCTCTTTTTGGGACCGTGCTAATTATAAACATCATCCAACTTTCTACTCAAAGGCGTTGTTCATGTGCTAAAAGTTTGTCTGCACTTTGAGTAAACTATCAACCTACACATATTAAGTATTATAGTAATCCTTGATAGTAATCACCAAGCTTGCTTAAAAGTTTTATTGAGCACGTCTTGACAATATAATTTATTTCATTCTCTATAAAAAAATATTAGCTCAATCTAAATTTAACGATTTTCTTTTGTGGAATATTAATAGGATTATTGTGTGATCTCCTACTACTACCTCCTCTTTGATTTGTTGCGAAATCCAAGAATGCATGTTTCCAAAAAAAATGTTTAACGCAAATCAATACAAAAACGAATTGCCCTGCTAAACTTTAGTGTTTATATAATATTTTTTTTAAAACAAAAAGTCTATTGTTCCAAAAGGATGAAACGCTAAATAATTATGGGTTGATATACCTAATATTGACAACACAAATAACAATTAATACTAGAAAATTAATGGAATCTCCAAACTTATAAAATGTGATCAGTTAGGGGCTAATAATGATGATAAAATTTGCGTACAATAAAAATCGAAAGAAAATATCCACGACTAGCATTTCAATAATTTTGTGAAAACCTAAAATTGTATCACATTTACAATGAACGAATGAATGTGAAATTCTGAAAAAAATCCTTGAAAAATAATTTTCAGCAATTGAATATTTCTGACAATAGAAAAGTTATTAAAAAGAAAAGTCCTATGCGCAGTAATGAATAGAATTGGCCATCATCAGAATAATAACATGAACAACTTGGGAGTTGGGACAACAATCCGTAGGTATGTAACAATTCTCCAGTACTCCAGACAAGGGTGCAAACCGCAAAATCAAACCATTGGTGCTTTACCTTATACTCTTGGCTCTTGCAGCATGTTACTTCAAGTGGTCCCATTTACACGCCCTAACACAGTAACTTGTTTCAAAAAGATTCTTCATTTTAATTGCCACAGGAGAACCGATACCATTATCTTGGTCTTGCTTTATTAAAAACACATCCGCTTTTATTAATGACACATCTGACCCACTGAGACTAAGTTGGATTTTAGTACTAGGGAAACAACAAAACAAAACAATATCACCCTCCTCGTCAGTCTCCAACTCCACTCTCTCTTTCTACCTCTTTCTCACCTTGCCCCCAAATACCCTAATTTCCGAATCAATCGTTCAATTTCCACAAAGCGTCCTCTTATTCCTTACATAACCAGTATTTTGTCCCTGATCTTTACTTCTATTGCTCATTTGCTCTCTCGTTTCCCTCTTATTAGGAACTAGGAAGGTGTGGAAACCTAGTTCTAATTTGTCTCTCATTTCTCCCTTCTCTGTATTTTATCTTTTCTTTTTCTTTTTGGATAAAAAATTTAAGAACGATTCCCTCACTTATTATTACCTTTTTTTTTTTTTTTTGTCCTGAATTGAACTCTAATGAAAACAAACACTCATCTTTGATTGCTTTTATCCCAAAAAGAAAAAAAAAAATTCAATTTACCTATTCGTTTGCACTTTTTCTTGACCTAATGGCTGAAACACGGATATTTACACGAACCTCCTCCTCAACCTAAATTGGTTCCTGCGGTCCTGCCCGTCTCTCCTCCGCTTCCTCTTGGCCGGAGTCTTCTCCTACTCATCCTCAACTTCCCTTTCTCTCTAGTTTCCGCTCAACCGTCGAATCCCTCCGCCAATAACCCAATTATCAGCCTTCGCCTATAAGCGAATACAAGTCCGAACCAGGTCAGAACGTACTAACTCAACTTGCTCAGTTGCTCATACCCCTTCCTCAGTAAAAGTAGAAAAGTAGAAAACAGTTTGGAGCGGCAAAGGAGAGATAAACGTGGAGGAGATGATTCAGCTACTTTTTCTGGTTTTGTTTGCGGAGGCGGCCGTGGCATTCCTAATGGCCATCAAGGTGGGCCCGCTTCGCGATCTCGCTATGAAGGGGGTGGATACCATGAAAACAGGTCGGGGACCTGCGACGGTTAAAACACTTGCTTGTACAATGGCAGTTATACTCGCTTCGAGTGTGTATAGCCTCTTGCGAATACAGGGAAGAGGGGCCCGCCTCGGTGGCAATGTCAGTCCCATGGATCAGGTTCTCTGGCGTACCCACCTTCTAGAAGCTTCCCTCATAGGTAGTAATCTGTCTCTCAATCTTATTTCCAATTGTTGATAGGATATTTTCAGAGTCAGTCACCTAGTATATATACAATATTTGCAAAAGAATATTCTATTTCTCTGATTTTGGTTACAATTAACAGCAGACTCTTTGTGTTGAAAATGGCTGCTACCTTTCTCTGATTTTGGTTACAATTAACAGCTGACTCTTTGTGTTGAAAATGGCTGCTACCTTTCTCTGATTTTGGTTACAATTAACAGCTGACTCTTTGTGTTGAAAATGGCTGCTACCTTTCTCTGATTTTGGTTACAATTAACAGCTGACTCTTTGTATTGAAAATGGCAGCTACCTATTATTATAAAAACTAAGTTGATAGGAAAAGGCTAAATAGCATGGTTTACATCTTTTTTTTTTTTTTTCCAACTGTCAATTGTCCCAATTTACTTCCAATTTGTATGTAATCTGTACTAAGTTAGTACCCTGCAAAATTACCTTTGTCCTTGTTTGGACTTGATTAAAAAGGTAACAATGTCGGGTTATGAGGTTTCCAAAGTCCAGGGAATAAGAGGTTTTTTGAACTGGGGGCCAATTTTTGTTGATACCTTGCCATCACATGAGGCTGCAAACTATCTGCATTTTACTGAAAAAAGTGGGATGGATTATGCAAATAGTAGAGATGATATGGATATTTCACAATATGTAACTTGCTATTGGTTTTATGATTTCGTATCACAATGTGCAGCACACAATTTTCATAAAGTCTGGGGGGGGGGGGGAGACTGTGATATGTAAAAGAGGAATAAGTACCTACATGTTAGGTAGCAGTTGTTTAGTTGTCTGACTTCATATTTTTATATTTCATTTTAATAAATGACTGTTTCCAAGTGTACTGCTAGTTCTATGATTAGATTTTGTGATAGTTTATGTTAGACGTATCAATTTTATAATTCCGACCTTGTAGTCTGGCAATTCCAGACCTTGAGGTTTGACGTAAGGAGTAGACAGAATGTTATTTAGAATATTTTTTCCTTTATAAGACAGTTTTGCTCTATGGCTTCAATGTCTCCCGTGATGCCAAAATTTTGCAGCTACTGATATACTAAACTTACAATATAGTACCAGAAGGTATGTAATTGTGTCAATTTTAAGTTATAAACTCTAAATTAATGTAAAGTATATTTAATTCACACTTTGTCAATCTGTCATATAACTTTAAATTGTCTATGTTCAGCTTCTTTGCAGTTTTTCTCTAGTTTTCTTTCATTCTTAAACTGTTTGTGGTTAACCCCTGACTTCTAAAAATGCAGATGCAATATTGAAATTTTCAGTTACAATGAGCTAAACAATATACATGCCATGCGTAACTATTTTAATGTTGTTTTGGTTTGAAATATATTTAAATGTTTTTTTTTCATAATTTTTATCAAGTAATAATCTATTATTTTATCATCTTTTTTCTTTAAGAGATAAAATTATGCTGGCATTTCTGATAACGTACTTATTCTAAGAACTTTTCAACATTTTGTCTCGTGTATGGATTGGTGTGTACTCAGGACCTAACAATGATCATGGTGATTCTGAAACTTTGCCGATTTCTTTCTTGTGATAAAATTATGCATGCCAGCATTTCTGATAACATACTTATTCTAAGAACTTTTCAACATTTGTCTTGTGTATTGGATTGGTGTGTACTCAGGACCTAACAATGATTTTGGTGATTCTGAAACTAATTGCCTATTTCTTTCGAGTGAAAGGACTGGTGAACTTACATTTTCTTTTCCTACAGGGTATACACTTTTTCTTGCAATCCTCATAGACCGGCTACACCACTACCTCAAAAAAGTAATCCTCCTTCGAAAAACTGTGGCCACCTCCCGTGAAGAAACTGAGCGGCTGCAGACTGAGAACCGAACTCTGCGTGAAAGTGAAGCGAAGGCCTCTGCCGAGCTCAAAAAAATCCAGGCAGAACTCGCTACCTTCAATGAGAAATTACAAAAAGTAAAGAATGAGTCTCTGGAGCATGAGAGAAGAGCCGTGACAGCTGAGGCACATGTGGCAGCCTTACAAAAGCAGAGTGAGGAGTTACTGTTGGAATATGATAGGGTGCTGGAGGATAACCAGATGCTTCAGGCTCAGGTTCTTTCCTATAGGGAATAGAGCTGTCTGAATAATATCATGTGTGTGCGTAAAAAACATCAAAATATCATGTGCGCGTATGAAAGGGGAGAATTTTGGATGCACCTATAAAGCATGGCAAAGATTGCATATACACCTAAATTTATTTGAGAATACCCTATGAAGAGAAATTGTGTGAAAGGATATTTGGTCATCTTTTGAGTAAATGGGAAAGGGACGGCAAAGAGCAAACTATCATGCTTCATAGGGGTGAATTTTGGACGTTCCTCATTTTTGTAAGAGTACCCATGACATGTCTAGTTTTTCAGGGCTGTATGTAAAATTGTGACATTGAATCTCTCCCTCTTTGCTTTACACCTTGCATTTCCATGATCATATTTAAAATCAGCACATGAATATTTCTGAACAAGCTACCTTTTGAAGTTGTGACAATGTGAGGTTTTTTTTTTTTTTTTCTCTGTTTGTTTTTATTTTTGCATACAGACAATTCGAGTGGGTGAATTTCTTGCTTGTTTACAGTGAATGCCCCCCAAAATGTTTTATCTATCTTTTGACTTTTCATAAGGATTATGAAAGTTCTATAGAACACTAATGAAGTTGCATTGTATACTTTCTGGTGTATCTGGAGGGACTCTACCCATCTCAATAGAGATGGGTAGAGTGCCCATCTCATCAGGACCGTCCGATCTAATCTGGATGGTTCATTTTTTTCGGGCCAGTAATTTATTTCGGGAGTGGTGGAATTCACAGGGCTCTTTTAGCCGTTGAGATTAAATCATACGGTTGAGGTAGAGGATGGGCACTCTACCCATCTTAATGAGATGGGTAGAGGATACGGTTCTGTATGGGATTAGTATGATGCTCACGAGTACAATTTAGGACCCGATTTTTAGTGTAGGGACTAGTATCTTGTTTTGTTCGGGAGGGATATATGGAAAATTATTTCTTTTTGACAGTCATAACAAATGTGAAAACAGTTTTTAAAAAATAGAAAGCTCAATATGGTTTTATAGATAGGTAGCGTATTAAATTTGATCTAATATAAAACTGTTTGGTATAATTAAATGATAATATAGTGAATTGTTAATTTTTCAGACCTCTTAATAGAGAGTCGATGTGTTTCTAAATCTAAGTCACATCAAATTTGGTATATGATGTATTAACAATACAAAGCATTTTTGTAGTTTTGATAATAATTCTATTCTTTATTGACTATTAGATAACGTTGTATGATTTTTGGATAAGCTAGATATCTAGTAGATAACGTTGTTTGATTTTTGGATAAGCTAGATATCTAGTAGATAACGTTGTTTAATTGTCTTAAATAATATATCTACCTTGGAGCCCCCAATGTTGCCAATAGAGCAACAGATTTCGGTTCATTGCTAGACAAGATCAATAGTCAACTTCAGACTTGGAGAAAGGTATTCTTGTCGCAGGCTTGAAAGGTTGTGTTTCTGAAAGCCGCTACAAAACCAATGCTCATGCATGCCATGTCAACAACTACGTACGGTCCCTGCTACAATCGTCAAAAAGATTCAATGTGAGGAGGTCATTCTTCTGGAAGAATGGAAATTCAAATAAAATGCCGCTAATTGCTTGGAAACAGATCACACAACCTAAGGATAATGGGGGCTTTGGCTGAAGGATATCTGGGATTTTCATAAGTCTGATCGCCACGAGTGAACGCACTCTGGGCCATTGTGTACAAGAGTCAGACACTTTGGATTTCAGTCATTAGGGCCCAATACTTATATATATCTAGCTAGATCGGGGATTTAGAAACTCAAATAGAACAACACACATCATGCGAACGGCTTTGTTAGGGGTCTGCAAGTCACTTCTCAAGCGACATGTTAAGTGGCAACATGGAAATGATTTGGTGTTTAATTCTTCTGAGGAATCTTGGCACGACATGTGGCATGCTTATTGAGCTGTTAATACGGATCAAAGATGGTTGACAATTAATTTCTGAGTTGTTGGATGATCGACCAAACTCATGGAACATTTCAAAATTATTTGAGCTCTTGGGGTTCCATGGTGCTCTTTACCTAGCTTTCACTTTTCCAAATGGAATACAATGTGTAGATCACCCGATCGCCTTATCCTCACTTTTGCGCAAAACGGCAAGTTCACTCCGAATAAATCATACTTGGTTGAACTATAGGTCACAACCAGCCAGACTAACCCTCCTCAGACCTCTAAGGGTATTCTTCCTCAGGCTAGGCTGTTCATGTAGAAAACTTTAAGAGGTGCGGTGCCTACAGACATGGACATAGCCTCTAGTCTAGGGAAACCTACTCAAGGATATTTGATTTGTAGATATCAGAAAGATATTGCACATGCTCTTTTCAAGTGCCTAAAAGCTCAAAACACTTTTGGGTTACTCCTCTTGGTTTGCATACTGACAACCTGCAGGATAATGTCCTCTCTTTGCTCCTATTCATTTTGAATAACCTTGAAGAGGATCAGATCCTCAAATTTACAATTCTTGTGGAGTTATCTGTTAATTTGGGCCATCGTTGTCTCCATCAGCCCATTTAGTTTTGCCCATCCGAAGTATAATTGAATAATCAAGAGATATCTAGAAGCTATTAGAAATACACTATGTCGGTTCTTTAAGAACAATCAAGAATATGATTCTATTAGTTTCTAGACATTTTCTAACCGACTTTTGAAGGGTATAAATATGTGGTTAGGACCACTTGTATGTATCATCCAAGATCCAAGTCAAGCAAAGCAAACACTAGTCCAAACAAGTAGTAAGGTGCTAGGTGTAGTAGTTAGGAGATGTAGGAATATAGTGAGTAGTAGAGTTGTAATCTTAGAGGTACAATATTAGAGAAGTAGAGGTTGTAACGATATTTTGAGTGATAATAAAGAAGAAGTTTTGAGCATAGCGCCTCGCCTCTACTCAACAATCTGGTATCAGAGCCAATTTGAGCCAGTGCTGTCGGAGGATCGGTCGGGTTTCGTGCGAAGGTCACGCATAGTGTCGGGAGTTGCGATTCCTAGAAGAGGCTTGCTAGACGTCGTCAACCTAGCCGAAGCTATGGATTTCGCAGGTGCGACTAGTGGTCTTAAAAAGTTAAATAACATCAATTATACAAATTGGAAAACCTGCATAGAGTCTTACCTACAAGGTCAAGACCTATGGGAGGTGGTCGGCGGATCTGAGACAACTCCGTTGGAGGTAGTAGAGACCACGGTAACAATAGGTGACCCAGATCCAAACCAAACTCCAACCCCGACCGGAAGAAGAACTTCATCCGTAGAGAAATCGAAAGAAACCGAGGCTCTACAGAAATGAAAAATGAAGGCCGGAAAGGCCATGTATGTACTCAAAACAACCATAGAAGAAGAGTTGCTTGTGTACATACGAGATGCGGCCACACCTAAGGTCGCATGGGACACTCTGGCAACGTTATTCTCCAAGAAGAAAGCGACCTTAGGTGTGGCCGCATCTCGTATGTACAATCTCACAAGGGATTGCCAGAGTGTCCCATGCGACCAACTACTCAAAAGCGAGCTCATGACAATCTCACAAGGGAGCATGACGATCAACTAATACTTCACAAAAGTGAAGTCGTTATGCAACGAGATTGCACAACTCGATCCTGAAGAGAAGATTAGCGAGCAGCGCATGCGGAGGATCATCATTCACGGTCTTAAGCCCGAGTATAGCGGGTTCATAGCGGCAATCCGAGGATGGCCAACTCAGCCAACCCTATTGGAGCTCGAGAATCTGCTCGCGAACCAGGAGGCTCTAGCGAGGCAAATAGCCGGAGTCTCGCTACAGCAAAAAAAGAAGCGCTATTCAGTAGCCGCAGGAAGGGTCGATCCGACAAGGAGTCGAAGGGCAGACCCAATTATAGGCCAAATCAACAAGGAAGGCCGAAGGAGAAAAGTAACTCTTCAGGGGGAGCTCGCAATCAAAGAAGCAACAGCCGCCAGTCCGATTATCAAGACGATAGATGCTACAATTGTGGCAAAAGAGGACATTATGCTCGAGAGTGCCGGTCCAAGAAGAAGGTCCAGGGGAACGTGGCAACGTCAAAGGATAGCCGACACGACAAGAGTCATGAAAGCAGTAGCGAAGATGATTGAGATGTCGAAGCTGCTTGCGCAGTCGCAGCTATTGAAGCGAAAGAGGAGCAAGAAGAGAAGCCGGATGTCGCACTGACTGCGGTGACCAAGTCAGAGCGAATCAACTACGAGAGTGACTGGATTGTCGACTCTGGTTGCTCAAACCACATGACCGGCGACATCAAGAAGCTTGAAGACTTGGAGAAGTATAATGGAAGGCAGGTGCTTGTGACTGCCAACAACTCCAAGTTGCCGATCGCCTACATCGGTAAGACAACAATCCGTTCTCGCTTCAACCCCGAGCAGATAGAGTTGCAACGAGTCTACCACGTTCCCGGCATGAAGAAGAATCTTATGTCGGTTTCACGACTGACGGCACAAGGCAACTATGTGTTGTTCGGACCTCAAGAGGTTAGAGTGTACCGCAAGATAAAAACGTCAGGCACACCAATCGCCGAAGAATGGAGTCGATATACGTGATGTCGGCGGAGTCGGCCTATGTAGACAAGACACGGAAGAACGAGACATCTGATCTTTGGCACGCACGACTGGGGCATGTGAGCTATCACAAATTAAAGCTCATGATCGAGAAGTCAATGGTCAAGGGCCTATCAGACGTGGAGGTACGCACTGACATAGTATGTGCAGGGTGTCAATTTGGTAAGGCACATCAACTTCCTTACCAAAAATCGAAATATAGAGCTAAGGAGCCCTTGGAGCTAGTTCACTCAGATGTCTTTGGACCGATCAAGCAAGCATCTATAAGAGGTTCAAAGTACATGGTGACCTTTATCGACGACTTCTCAAGGTACGTGTGGGTGTACTTTATGAAAGAAAAATCTGAGACGCTTTCCAAATTTAAGGAGTTCAAAGAGAAGGTGGAAAGTGAGCTCAACAAAAAGGTACGGTGTCTTCGCACTGATAACGGAAGAGAATATGTATCACACTAGTTTGACACCTACCTAAAGAAGCACAAGATCCGACGACAATTAACCAGTCCCAACACCCCACAACAAAATGGCGTGGCAGAAAGAAAGAATCGTCACATTGCTGAAACATGTCGAAGCATGATACACGCCAAGAATGTACCAGGGAGATTTTGGGCCGAGTGCATGAAGACGGCGGCACACATCATCAACCGTCTACCTCAAGAGAAGATGGGTTTTATCTCGCCGTTCCAAAAGCTTTGGAAGATCAAGCCCACGGTGAGACATTTTAAAGTTTTCGGTTGTGTGTGCTATGTGTTCGTGCCTGACCATCTTCGAACCAAGTTCGACAAGAAGGCGGTACGTTGTATCTTCGTCGGCTATGACGACGAAAGAAAGGGCTGGAGGTGCTGTGATCCTACAAAAGGGCGCATCTACACCTCAAGAAATGTAGTGTTTGATGAAGCATCGTCATGGTGGCCATCTAAAGATATGATCCCGTCTGAAGTGAAAGACATGGAGGCGGAGATTGAAGAGATGGCAAGAGACATAGCACGAGATGATCATGAAGATCAAGGCGATGGCGATAAGAGCTAAACTCCTTCAAAGTCCAAGAGTCCGTGGCAGACAGGAGTGCATGAAGAAGTTGAAGATGCGACTCCGCAGTCGCCAGAAGAAATTGAAGAAATGCCTCCACCACTTCGGAGATCGTCTCGACAAAAACGTCCAAATCCGAAGTACGCAAATGCCGCAGTTACTGAGGATGTCGAGCCAACATCCTATGAAGAAGCTACGAAGAATGAAAAATGGCGAAAAGCTATGGAGGAGGAGATGACGGCTTTGAGGCAAAACCAAACATGGGAGTTGGTGCCTAAGCCTAAAGGAGTGAAGCCAATCTCGTGCAAATGGGTATACAAGGTGAAGACCCGAGCTGACGGATCAATAGAGAGATACAAGGCGCGATTAGTCGCACGAGGATTCTCGCAGCAATATGGACTAGACTACGATGAGACGTTTAGTCCAGTGGCGAAGCTAACAACGGTACGTGTTCTACTAGCCCTGGCTGCAAGCAAATGATGGAAACTTTGGCAGATGAACGTGAAGAATGCCTTCTTACACGGTGAGCTTGATAGAGACATATACATGAACCAACCACAAGGGTTCGAGAGCAAGACACATCCAGAGTATGTGTGCAAGCTCAAGAAGGCATTATACGGATTAAAGCAAGCTCCAAGAGCATGGTACGGGAAGATTGTCGAGTTTCTCGTACAAAGTGGCTACACGGTGGCAACATCAGATTCGAGCCTATTCACCAAGAAAGTCGGAGACAAGCTTGCTATAGTCTTGGTGTACGTAGATGATCTCATCTTGACCGGAGATTGTACAGAAGAAATCCGACAAACCAAGGAGAACTTATCGGTCCGGTTTCAGATGAAAGAGCTTGGAGAACTCAAGCACTTTCTAGGGCTTGAAGTTGAGAAAACAAAAGAAGGTATGTTCCTTTGTCAACACAAATATGCAAAGGATCTTCTAGAAACATTTGGAATGTTAGAGTGCAAGCCACTATCTACACCAATGGAGCCAAACCTCAAGCTTCGTGCTGGAGAAGGGAAGGATCTAGAAGACATTCGAATGTATCGACAATTAGTGGGTAGCCTTATCTATTTGACGCTTACTGGACCAGACATAGCCTATGCAGTCGGAGTAGCAAGTCGTCACATGCAAAACCCCAAGAAGCCACATCTAGAAGCAGTCAAGAGAATACTACGATATGTGAAAGGTACTCTAGACTATGGCATCCTATATCATAGAGGAGAATGTCAAGTGACAGGTTATTGCGATGCTGACTATGCTGGAGACTGCGACACAAGACGATCAACAACCGGGTACGTCTTTAATCTAGGATCGGGAGCTGTGTCTTGGTGTAGCAAAAGGCAACCTACGGTATCCCTCTCCACGACAGAAGCAGAATACAGGGCAGCAGCTATGGCAACACAAGAGAGCACGTGGCTGGTGCGACTACTAAAGGATCTTTGTCAACCAGTTGATCAAGTGACACTTCACTGTGACAACAGGTCAGCAGTATGTTTAGCAGAAAATCTGGTGTTCCATGCAAGAACTAAGCATATAGAAGTACATTACCACTTCATAAGAGAGAAGGTTCTACAAGGCGAGATTCACATGGAGTTAACACCGACTGAAGAACAAGTTGCTGATATCTTCACGAAGGCTCTCAATGCGAAGAAATTCAAAGAATTGCGTGAACATCTCGGAGTGCTCAGTCGAGCAACAATTCAGAAGGAGTCAACGCTGAGGGGGAGTGTTAATTTGGGCCATCGTTGTCTCCATCAGCCCATTTAGTTTTGCCCATCCGAAGTATAATTGAATAATCAAGAGATATCTAGAAGCTATTAGAAATACACTATGTCGGTTCTTTAAGAACAATCAAGAATATGATTCTATTAGTTTCTAGACATTTTCTAACCGACTTTTGAAGGGTATAAATATGTGGTTAGGACCACTTGTATGTATCATCCAAGATCCAAGTCAAGCAAAGCAAACACTAGTCCAAACAAGTAGTAAGGTGCTAGGTGTAGTAGTTAGGAGGTGTAGGAATATAGTGAGTAGTAGAGTTGTAATCTTGGAGGTACAATATTAGAGAAGTAGAGGTTGTAACGATATTTTGAGTGATAATAAAGAAGAAGTTTTGAGCATAGCGCCTCGCCTCTACTCAACATTATCGAAAGCTCAGATGCAAGAATGTGTTTGAGGGAAAGATCTTTTATGCTAATCAGGTTCTGGCTTTGACTGGAGGTTTTGTTGGTAGAGCCCATAAACTTCCTTTTGTGCATAATGCCAGTATCAGCTTTCTTGTGGAACCAGTACCAGCAACTCCTCTCACAACTCATATCTGCTGTTCGGATGGATCTTGCATGCACTCTGTGATAATGGATCAGCCTGGGCTTATCTGGCTTTTTATGATGGGTGAAATCGTTGTCAGTACGGAACAGAATATGGCTGCTCGCTATCTCCATTTCATGCAGAAATGAAAGCTCTGACTTTTGTAGTAACTAGCGTTGTATACGCTCTTCGCGCGTGAGGTGTTATTGATGTCTGGCCAGTTAAGTTTGGAGGTGGGAAAAGGAAAAATAATACACGAAGGATGAACTTGATTAACATGATACATCTATCAATGAATATCATTTAAATTATGTAAATATTGATAGATAAATTAATATATTAAAACTCTAAAAAATATTAATTTATTTACGTAATTTTTGAAGACAATCCACAAAATTTAATACAAACAAATCTAGAAAAATCTTATAAACAACTAAACAAAAGTGGAAAGAAATGTATAAAAGAAAAACCTATATCACTTTGATTTCATATAATTTTTGTTGATTCATCTAATATCATAAGAATATATTATTATAAGATAATTATAATTACTAATAGTCATATTTAAATATTTCAGGAAAACTGTCGTGTTAAAAATAATTTGTCTCTCGAAATAGAAAAAAATAAAATATTTACAATTTAGATGAAAAAAATTAGCATTTTGTTACGCTCTTCGCGCGTGATGTTTTGTTAAGTTAATTAAGGAGGAGTAAAAAAATAAGATTGGTTTTCTTACATATATAAAATTTTATAAATCAACAAATTCTGGAAAGGTTTAGAAACAATGAAAAACAAAATTATATTTATGAAACAATAGAATTGAGTAATCATATTTAGAAATTTGACAAAAATATGTTAGAACTCTTTAAATATGAAATTTTATATTGCAGGGTATTTCATTTTTTTTATGAAGGATATAAAATTTTATGGTCAATTGAATTAATAAATGTCCTCAAATAATTTTAAAAGCACCAACCATATTCCATATTTCATATAATTATATGATTAAATTAAAAATAGCTCAATGGCACGATTGGATTTGTTATAATCTTCACATCATTTATATAAAATTTCATATACTAATAAAGTTGTAAATATCTTAGAATAATTAAAAACCTAATGACATTTATGAAATTACGGAAATTCAATTTTTGTGAGATTCAAAATATTATTTAAAATATTTATAGGTTTGTAACTTTAAAATTTTACATCAATTAATTGTTCATATATTTTTTAGCAAGTACAAAAATTTTCATAGCCAAATGATTTATTCAAGGCCCCCAAACAATTTTAGAAACTTTTATGCATATTAAATTTTATGATATTCATAAAATTATTTAAAATATTTTCTAAGTCTATAATTAAAAAAATTACATCTTTAAATCCTTTACATTTTTATGAGCACACACATAATTTTTCATAGTCAAATGAATTTTTAAATGTAGCTAAACAATTTAAAAATTAATCTGAAATTTCTAAAATGGAGGTGTCCATTGATTTTTCAAAATGGAGATATGACTTCATCCAAAGTTACTGTAGATAATGTACCCAACATTGTAGTATTGTTTGATATATATGTTAATGTTTTAGTTTCTTGATTAAGTATCAAATAAACTCTAAAATTTATAAAATTTATACGAAAATGAATCGCTTATAATATTAATAAAATCAACTATTTGGATTCATAGTTTGAATTTTTTATTTAAAAAAAGTAATAATTTTTTTTAAGTACCTAGGGCGCTTAAATGATGGGAATTGAAATCCTCCTTGGAACATATTCAACTGAAGTTTATACTCAACTTTAACATTGCATGTTTTTTGATATCACTTATTTCAATATTTTCGTTTAAAGATGTATCGGAAATAAGCAGAACATATAAAACCTCTTAACGCCACCAGTTATGGTCTTATAGATATGGTTTGGTATTAAAAAAAAAAAGATGACGTCATCCCTTTACTGTAGAAAATGCTCCCAAGGTTATAATATAGCTAGCTTTTGATACGCGCTTCGCGCGTGAGGTATTATTTTTCGGTAATTAAAAGGTGAGAGTAGGGTAGTAACGGTAATGGAACGCACGTTGCACTATCTATTTTTTTGATAATTATTATTAGATTTTTCTATTATGGTAAATACTTTCGGACATTCAGTAATTGCTCCTATGTTCAAGTAATAATTACGATTAATTCATAAATATATAAAAGTGGAAAATATGATGGGAAAAATCAAATAAAATTAGCTCATGGAAAAAATTGTGTCGATTTAGATAAATCGACATAACAAAATCAACTTATGTTAGATTCAATTCCAAAAAACATGATAAGACATGTAAGATAGTAAACTGATAAGGTAACATGATATCTGTATCACCCGTATCGAAAAGTTGGCAACTGGTCAACTGCAATTCTATTAAATAAATTAAAAAAACAGATTTACATAAATAGAATCTCTCTCACAAAGTTTAAAGTTAAAGAAAGCGAACAAAACTGCTGGCAATTCTGAGAAGAAAATATTGCTTGAATCCAAAGAACATGGAAATTAATGGCGGATGTGCAATCCATATAAATGTTGTATAAAACAGTGTATATTATTTTTAAATTGTTATATTTTTGTCAGTGTGCAGGGCTCATCGTGCATATTATGGTTGTTCTTGCATTCCCTCCCAGTGCCGACTGCAGTATCCTTGTCAGCTTTGAGTCTCTATAAGGGACATGTCCATTCCTCCCTCCTTTTCTGCATTATACAAAAGTTGTACCTTTATCATTTGTTAACATTCTAACCTTTTCAAAGAATATTTAACTGAGGAAACTACAAGATATCTTAGGGTAACAAATTAACGTTCTTTTACCTTAATTTGCTAATGACAGTCCCCAAAGTAAGCAAGCTGAGGTTGATATAGCAGTCTTCTTTTAACCTAACACCAGCAGACATCGCCTGAGAGGCACGCTCACTTCCAGCCAAATCAACAAAGTTCTACAATCCACAAGAATATAATTGAAATTAACTAAGGTTAGAGAAGTAAAGGCACGGTCTAATATGAACAATCGATTACAAATGTTCATACCACACAAGCAATAAGAGTGCCCGAGCCATCTATGCCTGCATAGACCTTGGGAGAGCTTTCTATCGTCTGTAAAAGCAAGGAACTTCATATGAAATCAACTTCCAAATTCCAATCCAATAATAAAGAAAAGTGGAGGGTGAATATGTAAGTTGTGTTAAATTTTATCTTAGCAGAGAAGTTACAAACCAATCTGAGTATTTGATGGGATCTGGAACTCATTTCATTTAAATTTGTTCTTCCAATCTGCCTTTAAGCTGAAAATAAATTCGAAAAAATGCAGCTTCATAAATATATTCCAATGAATATGAGAAACTTTATGCTACATTATAAATTTCAAAAAGCTTAAAATACCTTCACAGATAGAAAGCAATTCTCTCAAATGATCTTGGTCCCGTAATGTTTCTTATATGAGCTTCTCTACAATAGTCCCTTGCTATTTTTAATTCAAAGAGAGAAGAAAACATGTAAGCCCATAAATTTTTCACACTAAATATACACAAATGAAAAAATTTCATTTCTTAGCATTTGTTATCAAAAATAAATTAATCATACCTCTGGATCATCTAGGAGCCTAAGTGGAGTCGGGTCTCTGCTTTATAGATCCCTCACTGCTTCATTGTATATCTCCATAGCAGAGAATTTGAGAGTAAATTCCCTGTCAGCATGCTACAGAAGTAAAATAGAACTTACATTAGGGGAAAAATGTAAAATGTTATTATTTTCTAAAAAAAACAAACAAACCTTCTTGATATAATGATAGATGTCGGCTACACTGAACAAAAAAATAAGGTTAAAATGCTCATATATATAGATTAAATTTCACAATCAAGAAATAATGCAAAAAATGCCTCTTCACTTACAACAATGTTTGGATGCGAAAGGTTTCTAAGAAGCTTCTCTTCTTCTTTAAGTTCCCTAATGTGAGCCTACACAGTAAATAAACAAAACCCTCACGATAATGCAAGTGGTAAAACACTAAACAGATAATGATCTTAATTTTAGAAAAGAAATCGGAACTTACTTGGGCCTTCTCTTTGGAAGCATTACTCGTCCCAATCAAAACCTAGATTAAAGAAGTCAAATCAGTCTCATAAATCAAGAAACAAAAACAAATTAACTCCCCCAAACCCTACTCTAACCGTGAACCCCAATCCAGATCCCAAATCAGAACCTTAACCTGTTTCACAGCAAGCAACTCGCAGTAATCAAGATTCATCCCATGAAAACCTGCCTAAATGCACCACACCCAATCATCTCCCCTTTCCTCCACCGGATGCGAGGCAGCGGCTCCTCCTCCACCGGTGCGGCCGAGAACGATGCCCCCATGGTGAGCCGTCTCAAGGGGTTGTTGGGCACAAACCCCTTTTGGAGACAATCGTGATATCCAAATGAAACTGTACTCACTTGAAAGAGAAGAAACCGATCTAAACAAAACAACCACACTGAACTGGTCGGACTAAACAAACAACCAAGGAAAATAAGGGAAAAAGCAACAAATACCTCACAGAAGAACAGGAATCCACCACCAGTAAATCCAAAGAACTTGAAATATAAAGCAACAAAGAAGTCAGTACCAAAAATAGCACAATTCATTGAAGCACAATAATATCTCCTAACAAAATTATGAACAGAAACACAACAATACCAAACCTTTTATTTGTTCTGTTTGTTTCTTTATTATTGTGGGATTAACGGAATTCTTTAATCTTGAAATGTAGACATCATAAAATCTTAACATATAATGTCAACAAACTACAGAAGACATTTAAAAGTGTTGTAGAGATCCAAAAATGAAAAAAAAATTCAGGCCCCTTTTTGCTTGATGTTTTATCCTTTTAGTAATCTGTCAATGTTGTCTTGCATTTACATTTTGTCTTTTTGTTGGCAAAGGCGTATGCCTTTTTAGGTAGGCCAGCATATAGTTCAAGCGACAATGTAGTGTTGTCTGACCCAATTGTGAAAATGGTTGCGGAGAAACTGGGTAAAACACCGGCACAAGTTGTTCTTCGTTGGGGTCTCCAAATGGGGCACTCTGTACTTCCAAAGAGCAAGAATGAGGCTAGGATGAAAGAAAATCTCGATTTGTTTGATTGGTCTATCCCTGATGATTTATGTGGCAAGTTGTCTGCAATTGAACATGCAAGTTCAATCTATCAATTTTCTGCTTTTGTTATTCCTGGAAAGTAAGATATGCATATCAAAGATTTTTGTGTCAAATTAATTCAAATAATGCAAAATTCTATCTGATTGTTTGTCTGAGATCAGTTGCAGTGCTTGTGTGACATATTCTGATATTCTTTAATTATGTACATGTAGAGATAATTTATTGCAAGAGAAGTTGCTCACGGCAATTGCACGTGCTTTACCAGAATCATACATGTTCTCCATTGCTCGCCATGTTGCAGGTACATCAGGTAGAAGAAAATTTTTCTGGGCTGAAACTGCCTCCCTTCTTGACCTTAAATGGCTAGTGAATCTTCACTACATGATAAAGACACAGTTGTTCATCTATACAGCATGATTTATGATTCAAATAAAGTAATAAGGAGAAATAACTTGACAATCTTCAAATATAAAGCTTACAAAACCCTTGGAAGCAACTGTATACTACCACCTGATAGTAGTCAGTGTGCAAATCGCAAACCCTCGGAAGAAATCAGTGCGATCGAGAGCCTTCCACAACGCGCATAAAGCTCAACACAGGCAGCCGTACACATTGGAATGCCCGCAAAATACAGGAGAGCCAACCTCTCCGTCCGGAAAGCATATGAATCAGATCTAATACGGCCAATAAAGCACCTTGCAGGGAAGCGTAGAGGGCATAAAAAATGCACCCACGAAAACAGCAAAGAAACACCCTCAGAGAAACCAAAGGAAGAGATTAGAAGAAAGAAACCAAGCTCGGAGAAAGGAGGGAAAAAAAGAAAAAGAAAGAAAGAGGGGTCGGCTGAGGAAGAGAAAGAAAGGAGTTACGGACAGATCGAAGTATGAATTTTTATCTGGCGATCCTGATCGTCTCACTTGATGACGCCATGATGATGTCAGCACGGTTACGGTAGAAAATATACCTCCAATCTATAGACCTCAGATTTATAGAAGATAGTTGTAGAAAACCTGGCCATAGACTCTTGTTAGTTGTTCCTTTCTTTCGGATTGTAAACTGGTGTGCGTTCAAGAATTTTGTTATATGTAAAATAAATTCTTAATAGAGCTAAGGATTATTATTGAAAGCATGTGGCCGTGTAGGGATTTAAATTATCTAGCTGATGATAGTATGGCAAAATATTTTAGAGTTAGGAAAGTCAGACTATACGTTCCCAGCTATCCCACATTTGTAATTTGCTTTATTCATTCGATTGCCTAAGGGCCATTATTGGAAATAAATATTTAGAATGACACATTTCATTTCTTGGCACATTTTTTGGACGTGTTTCAGTGTTCTCATCTACAATAATTCGGCTCTCTATCCTTAACCTTCTTATGCCTGACTCAGATTCTACAAATAATTAGAAAAAAAAATTATTACAAAAAGTAAAAATTATGAAGAAAATGTCAATACATGCGTACAAATGTCCTCTAAATGAACATGAAATTCAAACGTTATATCCAATCAAATCAAATCAAAACTATAAATAAAGATGTGTGGGTGTCGGAATTGTTTATTAAATGTAGCTTGACATTCTAAGCATTGTGAAATAGTATTTTTTTTTTCGATTTCTGTAACGTGGTACCTGTAACTATTTGCATGTCGGATATTATTGCTCATAAAACTAACTCGATTCACCGACATAGAATAATTTGGGAGCGCATTATTTTATTTTTGATTTTTGTGTCTCTTCTTATTTTTATTTTCATCCTATCTCCATCTCTCGTTTTTTATGCTCAGAAGCCCTCTTCGCCTTTCCTTATCGTCTCCTCCTTCGCTCATGTCTTTTCTTTGTCGTTAATATGGCCCACCATACTTAATTTATGGTGACAAGAAAAAGTTTTTGTTAATCATCCCATCTCCATATTGTGTGTGTGATGGTATAATTTGGATTCAAGGAACGATTTTAAAACATAAGTTCTCTCATTCTCCTTCAAATTTAATCTATCAACACTAAACGAAGTTCAAAATTTATAAACTACTTCTACGATGCACAATTTATTTCATCATTCGATCCAAAATTTGATCAACATTTGATTGTATAAAATTCACAATTCGTCGTGTCTTTATCATTTTATAATTTTTGAGTTTTGTAATTGAGTGATTTTTTAAAAAATTAAAAGATAATTTTTGATGAAAAAATTCAGTGGGGCACAAATGTCATTTTTCATAACATTACTTTTTGAATTAATTAGAACACTCTCCAAGTTAGTCCGATCAATCCAAAATAAATTTAAGATCAAATTAACCTTGTATGTATAAAGTAATTAAATAGAATTTTTTTTTCATATTTGACAAGCAACTAGACCACCACCGTTCAAAGTCATAATAATAATAATAATAATAATAATAATAATAATAATAATAATAATAATAATAATAATAATAATAATAATAATAATAATAATAGTAATAGTAATAGTAATAGTAATAGTAATAATAGTAATAGTAATAGTAATAATAGTAATAATAATAATAATAATAATAATAATAATAATAATAATAATAATAATAATAATAATAATAATAATAATAATAATAATAATAATAATAATAATAATAATAATAATAATAGTAATAATAATAATAATAATAATAATAATAATAATCATCATCTCTACTACTTATAAATGCACGCATACGAAGGGTGTAAACAATTCATATAAAAGGAGTAAACATGTCATATAAAAAGGTGTTAAACAATTCTTATATCAATTATGGACCATTGATTTGTGTAATTTGTTTTGATCAGTAGTCTAGATTAAGGTCAGACTTTTTATTAGAAAAATTTAAGTTACTACTAAATTAGCTATTTATTTAAATGAAAGACTAAATTATTGATTTTACCGTATCTTTATTGTCTAACATGTAAAGTTTTATATGAAACAAAAATAATTTCAAAATTTTATTTTCTAATATGCGAGCATCTTTTGCTAGTAATAATAATAATAATACTAATAATAATACTAATAATAATACTAATAATAATAATAATAAGAAGAAGAAGAAGAAGAAGAAGAAGAAGAAAAAAATACACGGCCGTCAATTTCGAAGAAGAAAAATGGCGCTCTCAGTTTATTCTCAATCTTTTTAATTCCATTGCAAAAAAAAAAGAAACATATTTATAAAAGAATTGTTGCTATTAATTGTGGGTCAACTTTCTCAATACACGACCGTCAATTATGAGGTTACTTTTGTCATATTAGAAAATTAGAAGTGATCGGACTAATTTGGATGGCGTCCAAAATAAATTTCCCATTTACTAATTAATAAACCTTTCTCATATAAATATAGACCGGTGCTATTCTATATTTGATTAATCATATAATAATTATTCAGTCGGCAAAATTGCTCGAGATATTAATAATTCGATCAGGAATATAGGTTTAGGATTAGGGAAGCGAATTGCGAAAGGGCAATTAACAGGACGGCAAGGAGGTGGAGGTGGAGGGAAAATTAACAGCACGGGGACGGGCCGACGGGCCAAGGAATTAACCGATGCAATGATGCAAAATCGTGGGGAACATGTTGCCACCGATCCTGAGTATCAGGCTCTCCGAAACATGATGCTAAACAAAATGTGAGCTTATTATTTCTTTTGCTAAAGCATCACTTTTGATTATACTTTTCTGACATTAATTAATATGTACGGTATATGTAAAGCCATGGGTTACATAAAAGGGTATACTAGATTTGTTTTCTCCTGTTTTGAATTTACATGAATAAACTGAGGCCTAACATCAGGTTGGTTGTTGCCAACAAAACTATTACAAATCAAATGTATTTTACAATGCATATAGTAGAAAAAGAAAAAGCTGCTGCGTACCAGGACCGGTATTGCAGATTACTATGTGGAGCACCCTTTATCGGCAGCCCAAATTTTTACTTTGAATTCCAAAATTTCCCATTGCCTCATTAATTCTAATGCATCCCCTATCAGAGCCGCTAGATAATTATTCAAATAGCATTCCGATTATGGTTCCATCTCTCTGGTGATCAAAAGGGGTCCTTGGAGCTAATATTGTTAGATAGGGTTGTAGCATTACTAGGTTTATTTATCTTAACTTAGATAACTTTCTTCGTCATTTTCAATGAGTGAATTAAGGCCTAGCATAAAGTCATGATTCAAAATCATGTAATGTACTTACTCACCAGGTAGCAACTAATTGGGTTGCCTACTCGTCTCTGTATCCTCCTGAGTTTACTGCTGGATATGTTATTTTCTCTGTTTTTTTAAACTATTATGTACATCTTTCACCCCAAATAATGCTTCTGAAAACAGATTAACAAAAATAAAACCTAATCCTCCGGTTGATTGGAGGCTGCAGTTGCCAAAATTTGCGAAGATGATTGAGGAAAACATATTCCAGGTGTCTCATAACAAGGTTAGTAATAATTCAAACCCCAACCCCAACCCCGCCCCGCCCCTGCCCCCCTCTCTCCATGGACCTTGTTCTTGTTTCATTTTCTTTTTGTCGTGAGTAGGGAAACTACATTAGAATACTTAAGCATGGAGTTGAGGCCTGGACAACGGATATCGTGAACAAAATGAAGCAAAAACAGGAGCAGCAACGCCATCAGGAACAGTGGAAGCTACAACAGCAGAATCATCATCATAGCATGACATATCATAACATTGGATCTAATTCACCTACAACTTGTGTGATGATACCGACTCCTGGATTACCCCGCAGCCTATCTGGAACAGGTCAGGTTTCATTGGCAACAGAGAGCAACAACAGAGGCAACAGTCATATGGATGCTGCTGCTGGTATGTTTCTGAACTTGACAGCTCCTGAATTTCCTTTGATCCCATACTGTGGTTTCTAGGCAATTTTGCTCCAACTCTTGCAAATTACTTGCATTTGTAAGTAACCACTGGTAGTAAGCATAATATAAAAAATGAGCATAATACTAGTAATGTATATTCCTTACAATCCTTTTTAGTGTATGTATATGACATGACTGGATACAATTGCAATGAGGATTCTCTATGTTAACTGGTGGACATAGAAAACCAGTATGGAATTTACTTTTTGCTAATACTGAATTACTGATGGACTGTTGTTTGTTCCTTCCCAGGGCCCCACCGGCCTGACTCATGGTTGGTACAGCAGCATCAGTCTCAGGGTAGACCTTCTCAGGAAAGACAACATATACAAAAAAGTATCCAGCAGGTGGCAGTTAATAATAACAATAGCAACAACAACTCTCCATTGATGGAGGGGGTTCAGGCCCCAAGCACCAGGGGTACCAATAAAGGATCCCTTTCACTCTCTCAGCAGGAAACCCGGTGGCTGAAACAGATCCAGAACATACTGGTCCTGCACCATGCGAGGTCTTGTCCTGCGCCTGCTGGTCGCTGCCCTGAGAAGAACTGTGGGAGAGTGCAAAAATTTGTCAAACACATTGAGAAGTGTTGTAACAAGCAATGTGATCCAGCCTGTTTGGAAGCTCAGAAGTCTCTTCTCCATTTCTGGGGTTGTAAGGCTCAAAATTGCCCTGTTTGTGGCCCGGTGAAGAAAGTGCTATCTATCTCCAAACAGAAGGCTGTGTCACTGATGAATGGCTTGAAAGGGGGTATGACTGGAAATGAGGTCGATGATAAGACAGAAACTGAGCTTGTATTATCGTCTTTTCTGAATGCTTCTGCTATGCCTGCCCCTGATTCATCCCAACCTTCCATGTTATCCACTGAAAGAGGTTTGAATCAGTTTGACTCATCAGATCCACCTCCTCAACAACCTATTATGAAGAGGCAAAGGGAGCACATGGATGTCTTCCCTGTACCTACTAAAGAAAGTGCTGAATTTGTGCATTCAAGGATCAAAATGGCTGCCAAACTCAGCCCAGCTGACTCATCACAGTCTAATTTGAAATCTTCACTTATAAATGGTGTGACTACATCGTGCTTGCCAGGCATATTCTCTGATCAAATGAGTCAGAAGACTGATTCGGTTGATCTCTCTATAAGTTGGCGCCAACCACACATAACACCTGAACAGCCTATCCTAAAGAAGCCAAGGATTAATAAGGATGCCTCTGCTGTACTGAAGAAGACCACAAATCAGCCATTTAGTTCTGCGCATGAACTGTGTCCTACTGAAAAGAGTGCCAATAGTGGACATGCAAAGCTTGAGATGGCTGTTCAGATTGGAGCAGTTGAGTCATCCCAGCATGATGTGAAATCTTCACAGAATGGTGTGAATCTGTTAAACTCGTCAGCTGTATTTTCTGATCAAATGGATGGTCCGTCATTGTTGATAGATCTCTCCAAAGGTCAATACCAGCCCCAGCTACAACCTCTCCCAAATATGCCAAGGATCAATATGGATGCTGCTGCTATACTGAATAACACCACAAACCCATCCTTGCATGCTGTAAAGGAATTGTTTCCTAGTGAAAATAGTGCTGACAGGTTACATGGAAACCTGCAGATTGATGGTCACATTGGAGGAGTTGACTTATCCCAGCTTGGTTTAAAACCTTTAGAGAAGGGTCTGACTCAGCTAGACTCATCAGAAGTATTTCCTGATCAAAGTGATAAGGAGCCAAATTTGGTGGCTGTGCCGCAAGTTCTGCATCTGTTCCACCCATCATCCCAACAGACCCAAACAAAGAGGCCGATTCTGAATGTAGATACTTGTCCTGAACCAGATAATGTAGCTAGTCCATCGAGTGCTTTACATGATACATTACCTGCAGAACATTGCTCTAGCAATGCTGATGCAAGAATGGGGATGGGTGCCAAAACAAACCTTGTACCGCAAAATTTGGAAATTGCCTCTGGTGTGTGTGACACATTGGTACTTCATGGTGATAAATGTGTCATCGGTGCCTCCTCATCAGCCCAAGCTGATGTGAACCCCACCAGTCTATCAGAAGATGTGCATTGTATCAACCAGGAGGTTTCTGAAGCTGTTGAGAATAAAAAGAAAAGTGATGAAAATGGACTCAAGGCAACAGAAGAGGGGGAGAAGAATTTGACTTCTGTTAAGTTGGAGAACTCTAAGCTAAAAGATGTCTCTATGATGGAGTGTTTTACGCCTGAGCAAGTGCAGCAACATATTAAAAGCTTGAAGGATCAGTTAGTAATAAATACATCTGATGAGTTAGTAAATACATCTCGCCGCCTGAAACGGAAACTACCTATTAGTGATGTAAGTAATCTCCAATTGCATTGAGGTTATATTAGACAATGTTGTTTGAATGCTGTAAAACTAAAAAATGTGAGATGAATAACTCTTTTGGGATTATAAAGAAAAGATTTATATTTATATAAAGAAAAGATTTATATTTATTTATAAGGGCCTTTGTTTTGAACAGTAACTCTTGTTTGTGTATTTTTGCAGAAGAACGAAGGTAAGGCTGGGGACAATTCTTGTGTGCTTTGCAAAGGCATGGAGATGCCGTTCAAGCCAAGACCAATCTTTTGCACACCTTGTGGGGCCCGCATCAAATGCAGTGTTACATATTATATACTCGGTGCAGGTGAACCAAGCCATGCTACTTGTGCATCGTGCTATAAAGCAGCAGAAGAATCTATACATATAGAGAACCTTATGGTACCCAAGGCCCAGTTTGAGAAGAAAGTGAACAAGGAATACCTTGCAGAAGCGGTAAGTTATCTGTTACTTCCACTTAAGGGATAATAATTTGGGCCATTTTGCACCTCTATGTTGTTGGGATGATATTTCTTTTGTTAATTACTATTTAGCCTTCCTCATAGCTGATATGTGCTTTTTTTTTTTTTTTCTTTATGTCCTTGGTCTGTTGGTTATATGATTATTGATTATCCTTACGGCCTGGGTAATTAGTGCCAATGATAGCAGTTTTCTAAAACATGCTCAATTTTCATTTCTTACCTGCAGTGGGTCCAGTGCGATAAGTGTGACAAATGGCAGCACCAGATTTGTGCACTTTTCAATAAGCACATTAACAATAGCAGACAGGCTGAATATACTTGCCCCAATTGCTATATTAATGAGGTAGCAAGAGGCGACCGCATCCCCCTCCCAGAAAGTTTCTTGCTGGCCGCCAAGGATCTGCCCTGCACTAGATTAAGTGATTTTCTTGAGAACCGGCTATTTAGGCGTTTGGAAGTAGAGAGACACGAGCGTGCTAGTTCTCTTCAGCAGAGGCCGGAGGATATCCCTGGAGCAGAGGGACTTGTCGTTAGAGTAGTCTCTGCAGCTGACAAGAGGCTGGAAGTAAAACCAAGGTTTTATGAAATTTTTAAGGAGAAGAACTACCCAGCCGAGTTCACATACAGATCAAAGGTAGAGACATGTTGCTTAAGAATTCTTTTTTATCATATTTCTGTATACTTTTAACTAATCATTTGGTCGTACTATGTAGACAATACTGTTGTTTCAAAATATTGATGGAGTGGATGTGTGCCTCTTTGCAATGTATGTGCATGAATGTGGGACTAACTGTGCTCTCCCGAACCAACGGCACGTTTATATCTCATATCTTGATTCAGTCAAGTACTTCAAACCTGATATCGAAACAATTAATGGAGAGGCACTACGTACCTTCATCTATCATGAAATATTGGTAAATTACTCGATTGACCTTATTGTTCTCAATTTGGTTGTCTCATTGACTTACTAGGTGAGTAATCTAATCTGTTGTTGTTTTGTGAAACACTAACTTACATTATCCAGATTGGCTATTTGGAGTATTGCAAGAAACAGGGTTTCGCCAGCTGCTATATATGGGCTTGTCCTCCTTGCAAGGGCGACGATTACATCTTTTATTGCCACCCCAAGGATCAGAAAACTCCAAAAGAGGACAAATTACGAGAATGGTAAGTATTATCGGTTACCATGTTTATTCCTTTCTTTATGTTTGTGTACGAACAGAATGTCCTTCTTTTCTTCTTCCTTCTTCTCACCCTGTTTTTTTTTTCTCCTTCTCTTATGTAGGTACTTGTCTATGCTGAAGAAGGGAATGAGGGAGAACATAGTGATTAGTTTGACAAACCTACATGACCACTTCTTCAAACAGCTAGGGGAGTCCAAGGCAAAGGTCACTGCGGCACGGCTTCCATACTTTGATGGAGACTTCTGGCCAGCGGCCGCCGAGGAAATCATCAACAAGATGCACCAGGAGGAGAATGATTTTAAGAAGAAGAAAGGAAAGACCAGGACAAATATTTCTATCAAGCATGCTCTCAAGACCGCAAGCCATACTGATATCAGTTGCCATGCCTCCAAAGATGCCATGCTGATGAAGAAGGTAGTATGTTAATAGGTTTTTGCTCATCTTATTACAATGATCACTTGATTTTTGTCTTCTGCCAGAACCTAATAAAGATAAGTAACAGTTGGCCTGTTTCCTAGCGCAGCTGGGTGAAGAAATAGAGAGAATGAAGGAAAACTTCATCATGGTGCATCTCCAACATTCCTGCAACAAATGTGGCTGTCTTATGGTGTCAGGCATGCGCTGGGTGTGCAACAGTTGCCAGTGTTTCTACCTTTGTGATAGGTAAGCAATAGCAGTTATATGTATGATTATATTATATATATGATAAAATGAAAAATATATGCCTATGTGAAATTTTGAACCAAAAAAATAATAATAAATCCACCATTGAGCCACCATTCTCTATTTCATAATATATTGTGCTAAATTAGCTAATCTTCTTTCTATCAAATAGGTGTCATGATGCGGAGCAACTACTTGAGGACAGAGAGAGGCATCCTATTAATAGCGGGGGCAAGCATATGTTCAACCCAGTTAGTGCTTTCTTTTAATTGAAACTTAGTAATATATTTCATTTTTCATTGTGACTGATATTTAGAGTGTAGGAAATATCTTAATAAATGGCTCATAACTTGGAAATGTCGAATCATGCATTGTTCAGGTGAAGATTACAGGAGTACCAAATGACACAAAGGACTTGGATGATATTCTTGAGCACCCACACTTTAATACTCGACAGGCATTCCTCTCCCTGTGTCAGGCTAATCACTACCAATTCGACACACTCCGCAGAGCAAAGCACTCATCTATGATGATGTTGTATCACCTCCATAACCCCACTGCACCAGCCTTTGTGGGCACATGTGGCAACTGCAACATTGACATCGAGTCTGGCCAGGGCTGGCGATGCAATGTCTGCCCAGATTTTGAATTGTGTAATTCATGCTATGGGCAAAAGGGCAGGGTTAATCATCCCCACCAGCTGACCAACCACCCCTCGATTGTTAACAAGGTTGCAGGACATCAGACAACACAGCATAAGGGGTAACAGAGGTATATGTTAGTGTCTGATTTAATAAGTTTTTGTTAATTATCTGAGACGTTTCCTTGACCTTCGAGCGGATTCGGTTGTATAATTATGGGTTTGCATTGTGAGATCCTTGAAAGCACTTGTTCCTTTTTTTTTTGGATGCTGAAGAAGAGAATGCAAACAGAGGCCAAAATCATTATTATGACTTAATAGATAATCGGATATTTGTAGATGAAGCACTTCCATTATTGCATATGTATAGATTGTGGACTATTGACATGTATATAATTTTATGCTTTTAAATTTTAACTACATGTATATATATATAATAGTTTGGGACAAAAGGCTTAGTTGTTGTTGTATATATAATAGTCCTTTCATTGGGTTTTAGATAAATTTTATTTCATAAATTGTCAATTGATTCCTCCCTTTAATTATTAGTTTTACTCTTATACTGCAGCAATAAAAGCTTTGCTAGAAGATACTTGAATTATACTTCACTTTTGATGTGTAGGTGATGAAATTAGTGAATGTGCTTGTACATGCCTCCAAATGCCAAGCCCCATAGTGCCAAGTTCAAAGGTTGCCGTAAATTGCAACCTTTGTTTTACCACGGTGGACGGTGTCTTAGGGGTATCAATGGAGGTTTCCTTAATTGCAAGAATATGGGGAACTTACTGAGCCGCCATGCTCGAGACTGTAAGGAATCAAATTGCAATGTTCCCCGCTGCAAGTAAGTAAATTTTATCTTTGAATTTCTCTTTTTTATTAGGGAAAACTTTACTCTCAAATTGAGTGCTCCAATGTATTAAGAAGATAATTTATATCATTTTGAACCGAATATCTTCAGAGATACCACATCAAGACTCTGCAGTATCATTTCACATATACCCATAAAGAAATGGAAATATTAAAAGCTCTTTAGGATAAAAGAGATGTTAGTAGTGTACACCCTACATAAAGTGGATAGATGTAGTTTTTCCACAATTTTGGTAAATGTAGGAAAGCATGTTATGTGTGAATATGTGGGACTTACCATATTTTCAATTATGAGAGGGCAGAAATATAATTGAAACAGATGCTTATTTGTGAATACCTCGACAAAATGCGATGTAGGGACCTGAGAGAACATTATAGGCGATTCCAGAAACAGGCTAAATCCAGGCTGAGTCAGGCTTCTTCTGGTGGAAATAATTAAATGAGGCATCACGCTGCAGGAGTTTGTGAAACGAATGATGAGTAAAATGGTAGTCGACTGCAACAAATGTACATAGACATGGACTCTGTATCTGTTTCTCTTATCAGTTTCTGGAAGCAGCAAATGTACATACAGATGCAGATTGAAAAAATAAATAAATAATGAGGATTGATTCGAGTATGGATCAAAAAGAACCATTATTTAGGGATAAGTCGGACTGAGTTTCGGTTATTCAATTTAATCAAAAAAGTTCAAATTAGATAATTCTGAATTTGAATAGGCTACCTAACATTGAAGCTTTATTTGCCTAAAAGACAGCTCTATTATTAATCCAAAAAAAAAATGGAGTTGTAACTTACCATCAATTGTAAGAAGTAAAAGGCTCAAGTGCTTTTTTTTTCTTTTGAATAAAAGAAGGGGTCAAGCCCCAAACTTTTTCATTGATAAATAAAAGTTACAAAGCATAGCGAGAGACTATGAAGCTTAAAAAAACGAACATAAAAAAATAAAAAAGCTCAATTAAACTATCTAAAAAAGACAAAAGAGAGTGTAGGTGACAGAGGTGAAAAGAGATAAAAAGAGAAGCAATAACAAAAAACAAAGCTAGGAGGTACGGCTACTTATCGCCTTGAAATGTGAAAAAACCTCCAATCATCCCATACCAGAGAAGCAACCGAGCAAGGGGGAGTAGCAAGATTTTTAAAAATCCTGGAGCAAAGTTCCTTCCAAGCCCAGAAGCAAGTTAAGGCAAATAAATCAGCAACCTTATTTGAAAAGCTCTTGCTAGTCAGTAATCCAATCAAGGATGGCGGTGATTGATATTGCACTCCAGATTGAGATTGGTTGAGAACCAGAAATAGAGCCGAGGTGAAGAAAGTGCAAGTGGTAAAGAGGTGAGAAGATGATTCACATGCAACCTTGCACAGCGAACATCGATTTACCAGTAAAAGGCTCAAATGCTTGTAGTTGCCTTAAGAACTTACCATCATGACAGATTGCATTCCAGCAGCTATCCTTAAAACACATTCTCTTGGCAAACTGTCATGTGCGCCAGGTGTTATCCTCTGCGACACTAGCAATAATCTTTGTATAAATACTCAAAATACATAGATGAAAGCAGAACACTAATCTCAAAAAAAAAAAAAAGAAAAAAAAAAAAAGAAGAGAGAAAGCAGAATACTAGCTGTGTACATTTTGTGGAATCTTCTGTGGTGAACAGTGAAAGTGTTAACAGGTCAAAATGTTTTTAAATTATGTAAGGGAATTATACTTGTTACATTATATACAGCAAGAAAGTTTAGGCCATAAAATATCCTTCCTACAAGTCCATTGTCGGATCGGATCGGATCTTCTTTGCTGTATGGGTATGGCCCCATGTACAAATACTATAAAAAAATGGTGTAATTTAAGAAACCATCAGGGGCCATTTGTAAAATTGAGATATCTGGCCTAATTGCGTTGTGTTAGTACTTAGTACCAAAAAGTAAAAACGAATAAAAGAATAGGAGATTAAAACAAAACAAATAAATATAAATAAAATAATCTCTCTATCCCAGATTCTTAGATAGATAGATTGAGCATTTGAGCTAAGCTCTCCTGGCTTCTCCCGCCTTTCCCAGTTTCCCTTTCCCACGTCGGAGCAATTTACTCTCAAATCTTGTGATACCCTGAAATTTTTATTGTTTCTGAATTTATTTTAAGTAAATTTGGGTGCACTTGCTTGGTTTTAATTTGGTTAATTTCTTTGTATAAAATTGAATTTTATACTAATTGCTATTAATAAAAAAAATAGAAATATGAAAATTTCTACATTTCTAGTTTGTGTTATAAAGAGTTTAATTATATATCTTATGTGGCATAATTGTTTTTATGCAAGGATTAGTGATTTTTAATTTATATGGGATGAGATATTGTTTTGTAATACTAGTCTCTAGTCCATTTGATTATGTATGCACCATGTTCAAATGAATTAAAGGTGCATAGAACTTGGAGAAACTTTACCCCTGCATTTCTGGATCTGGTCTCCCACGCCTCCATCTTTCTCTTTGTTTCATTTCTGTTTCTATGGATATTTCCTCTTTCTACTGAACCCCAACCGTTAGCCAATTCTAAGTCCCTTAGATCAGAATTAAAGAGAGGAAGGTGGTCTTATTAGGAAGAGAAGAAGTGAGATGGCGGTGAAGTCAATCCGGAACTAGCGGTGGCCATGACCAGAGGAGGTTGCGGCAGCGGCAACGTGACAAACTGAGAAGGGCAGCGACAGTGGGGCGAGTCTAGAAGGGGCAAATTAAATAAGTACATTTACTATTTTACAGACCACTGTGACCTTACTTTAGTTTTTAAGTAACTGTTGTTATTCTATTTCGAATTTGGGCATGAGAATTATTTTCTTTGAAACTAGACTTCCAAACGAAAATTTTGGTATAGGGTATGAATTGTTCTGAGTTTATTTAGTATTTTTACAAGATTTTTGAAACCAGGGAAAGTTTTGGAAATCAGTTTTCTGGAACAGACAGACCCCAGTGCGGTTTTTGATTTTTCATTTATTTTCTGTTTGTATTTGAGACCTGAAACTTTTAGATTTGAAATTAGACATCCAGAGGCAACTTCTGTAATTTTTACAAAATTTTTAGAGACTTATTTGAAGGGTTTCAAGGCATGAACTTTCAGACCTATTTGCTGGCAGGAATTGCTGGAACAGATTTCTGAAACTAGATTCTGTCTGATTTCGAAAATTTTTTATAATTAATCTGTATGTCCAAAAATTATGAAATTTTTACAGGAGATACTTCCTATCATGTTTTATCCACAGTTAAATTTTTGTTTGATTCTGTTCAGCCGTTCCTGAAATAAAGAATATTTTGTAAACCGCCAAAAATGCCCTTCACTGGTTGTACCAGAAATTGTCCAGCAGAATTGTTCTACCGTTTTGTACTGATTTCCAGCGTTGTTAACCACTGTCTAGTCTTTGAAATCATCTACTGGTACAACTAATAAGGTGTACTATAATTGTATGATTTATGGAACTAATGGTTATCTTTCTAAAGACCATGCTTGTTATCAGCTTATACTTGTTAAAACTAAATTGTTCAGAACTTACCTCTTGAATTTAGCAACAATACAAGTTTGTACCAGCACTTTGAATGTACTGGTAGGAAATCCTAGTTCTAGTAGTTGCTGGTATCACTAATTGAACCTTCTGTACCGCTGTCCCGCTTTAAAATTCATCGCATAACACTACTTTTTACTGCATAGCAGTGCTGTTCCACTGCTTAGTGATGTTGTTCCTGCACAAAACGACATTGTTGCACTTCATAATAATGTTGTCTCACTATTTAACACTGTTGTCTAGATTTTCTAACTATAGTCTAGCCTAGTTAGAGTAGGTTTAATTATACAGTAACCTTTTTAACTAGAGATAGGAATTACTGAACTTGATTTGTCCTTGTTTGTTATTTGAAGGTGATTTGTTATTGCTTGTTGTCTTGAATAAGGGCCTAAATTAGTTCTTATTTCTGTAGAGTCAAGGGAAGGGTTGGATCCGGAAACAGCCGGTACGACTGAGCATATATAGAATACTTTGTGTGCTTGTTGCTGTTTATTTCGATTGCAGGTACGGATTCCACCTGAGTTTTAATTATATGTGGTATATTATTATTTATGCATTTTGAATTCATTATTTGATTCTTCATTCATGAGAGTACTTTTGTAAATATGAATATTGATGCATGATTGGAAAGTGGCATATTGAATGGTATCCGATTGAAATGTGATTTGATTGAGGTAAGTACAGCTTGTGTGGTTGAGATAGACACTCGTAATGTTTGGAGGTGGAGTCATGACCCATCCTACCAAGCACCGTGTAATAAGCGCTTATGTACCGGGACTCAGTAGGTCTAGTCTAGAATGGACCGGAGTGTGAGTGTTCCCAGCTTGCGTGTACGTTTGATGATTTATTTGATTGAATGATATGTGAATTGAATTGGTCGGGGTAGGCTCTCATAGAAGGGTCTCGCGACATGAATTGAATTGGTCGGGGTAGGCCCTCATAGAAGGTTCTCGCGACATATTTGACTTTGATGATCAGAAAAGAAACCAGACTTGCATACTAGATAGTTGTCCAACTAAATGAGTCGGCATTTGTTATACTTTGAAATTTGAATTGTTATGGAAGTAATAGCCGAACTCACATTACATATTGCATTGATTTAATTAATTTGACATTGTTATTCCTGCTTACTATTAATTGTTATTTTTACATGATTAGTTGTTGCATACTATTAATTGATTTTTCCAAAGAACTGAAACGACAGTTGACATACTTCGAATTTTAAATGATTTTGAAATGTGTTGAATTTATTTCATAATTGCATTGCTTGAACAAAACCTTATAAATATTGTTTATTGAAATAAATATGGATTTAAAATTGAAAATTGTTTGGCTCAGTCATGTATTTTGTTCCAACACATGATAGTCAAAACTCAAGTGGCTGGAACTGAATACCGTACTGAGATAAATTTTATTTATCTCATTCTATGCTTTTTGCATTGTTTCCACAATTGGATGTGGGTTCCAGGTTTCAGATCAAGTGCTGGACAGCAAGACGAGTAGCAAGTCATTGGGTACTGTGGTTAGCAACCTATATGTACCAGACTATTATAGAATTTATTTTTATATTTGAGTTATTAATTATAAATTTATACTTGACATGAACATTAATTGTATTGAATCAGCATTAATTTGTAAAATTAGCACAACTAAGCCTTGCGGGTGCAGTAGACATCCGCGGCGGACACTCTGTCGTGTGTTGTCTAGTTACAGTATTCGACAGGGTGTCACAAATCTGTTCGAGGTTGCGCTCTCTCTCTGGCTCGCTTGGAATTAAGCATTTAGTTGAGCTATTTTTACTCTTACATCTTTTATCGGATGCTGTGAATGGTATATATCTTGATCTATTCCCTTTTTTATTGTCTTTTCAAGAGGATGCAGTCGGTTGTGAAATGGAGTCAAGGCCTCAAGCTTCACGGCGTTAATGTAAGTTTATCTTAATTCTTTGCTTCTCCTCTTCTTGTCCGCTACTGTACTAACCAAAGCCTGACCACTCATTTGGACTCAACTTTTGGTGTGTCATATCTGTTAACTATTTCTTTTCTGATCGGGTGCTCACAAGGTGTTTGATGACGAGACCCAATGAAGTAAGTAAAGTTGCAATTTCTTTTTCCTTTGCAAATTCAACTGAATAATGTCATCAGGCATGATTTCTGAACCTGAAATTCTGTACCATGATGATGAATAGCCAGATATGTAATGTGATGCTTTTCTGTTGTACACAGATTATATCTTTGTTCATCAAAAGCAATTATTTTTTAATTTGTGTCATAAAAATAAAATTTAGATTGGCAATTCTCATCGGAGGAATTTTGTCCACCCTACCACAAGGCCATGGTGTATTGCATCGTCAAAATCACATCAGATTACAAAACCGGACCAAACCTGCCCGGATTCTCTACCGATATTCAACCAATCTGCAAATGCACCTTTAGTTGAAGCCTTAAAAATTGCCGCCACTGAACAAGTTGCGTGCTTCCACTTCCCTGGCCACAACCGTGGCAAGGCGGCACCAACTTCCCTTTCATCTCTTATTGGGTCGGGTCCATTTAACAATGACCTGCCGGAATTACCTGAGCTGGATGACCTCTTCTCACCTCAAGGACCAATATTAGAGGCACAGAGTCTGGCATCTGAGCTTTTTGGGGCCCAGAACACTTGGTTTCTTGTGAATGGGACCACCTGTGGAATCCATGCAGCTATAATGGCTACATGTAACCCTGGCGATATTCTTATCCTTCCTCGAAACTCACACCTATCAGCAACCTCGGGTATGGTCCTGACTGGAGCAAGACCAAAATATATTATGCCGGATTATAACCCAAATTGGGATGTTGCTGGTGGGGTCAGTGTATTGGAGGTACAAAGGGCAATACAAGAAGTAGAGAGAGATGGATCTAAAGTAGGAGCTGTTTTAGTGACCACTCCTACATATCATGGCATCTGTAGTAATTTGGAAGATATTGTGAAGATATGCCATAGTTTGGATATACCAGTAATTGCTGATGAGGCTCATGGGGCCCACTTTCGGTTTAATAAGGCTTTTCCCAGATCAGCTTTGGAACAAGGTGCTGATTTATCAGTGCAATCCACTCATAAGGTTCTTTCTTCCTTGACCCAATCTTCAATGCTACATTTGTCAGGTAATTTAGTGGATCCAGAACAGGTTAGCAGGTGCCTTCAATTGCTTCAAAGCTCAAGCCCAAGTTATCTCTTGCTTTCCTCTTTAGATGCTGCTAGGGCTCAGTTAGGTGATAACATGGGCATATTTGACCAATCCTTGGGATTGGCTTTAGAAGCTAGGAAAAAGATTCAAGAAATACCAGGTATTGATTTGCTGGATTTGTCAGTTTTTGGGTTAAATTTCTGTGATATAGATCCTTTACGTATCACTGTTGGAACCTCACATCTTGGGTTGTCTGGTCATGTTGCAGATGATATACTATATGAATGTTATAGAATAGTACCAGAGCTTGTAGGAACATGGTTTTTGACCTTTGCATTTAACCTAGGGACCCATCATATGGATGTAGAGAGGCTTATTCTTGGGTTAAAGCATTTGTCAGATAACTTCTTTCATGAAAATTCTAAAATATTATGTGGTGAAAGAGATGGTTCAATTCAACCTTTTGAGAAGAGCCAAATGAAATTGACTCCTAGAGATGCATTCTTTGCTAAGAAGAGGAGAGTGAGCATAAAAGATAGCATTGGTGAGATTTGTGGTGAATTAATATGCACGTATCCACCAGGTATTCCGTTGCTTATTCCAGGTGAGGTCATAACTGAGGATGCCTTAACCTATTTGTTGAATGCCCAGAAGCAAGGCGCAATGGTTAGTGGTGCATCTGATACGTCACTGTGTTCTGTAATTGTGTGCGCTCAGTGAGTTGTACAAAAAAACTTCAGGACAGGCAAATTCTGCAAAGTTTTGGATATGTCGGTAGAAATTATAAGATAGGCTTATTATTTGATTTCTTCTACACAATTAATTAGTTTGTTCACCAAGCAAGATGATTATTTTTACTCCATCAAAGCTAAAATTGACACTAATATAATTACATCTTTTATTGGATGCTGTGACTGGTATATAATTGGACATTATTTTTCTTTAATCTCACTGATTTGGCTCCCCTCTCCCAATACACACAGACACAGACATCCTGGAATGACAGATTGAACATGCGACAGTACTAGAAATTTCAGTAAAGATAAAGAAGAAAAAGGGAAAAAAAATACTTGTTCATGGGTTCAATGGAAGGAATGAATATCCTGTAGTTTTTGGTTTGCTATGCTAACTTGGAATTGGTTGATTGTTACTTGGATTCTGATGCTGTCTCTCTTCTTGAGGACAAGAAATTCTAATGCTAAGGATGGGGCTTTTGTTGATTTTCTTGTTTAGTTATTTTTGTGATTCCTCTCAAAGTATGGGTAAGAGTAAGAATGATCTGATTTTGTACTACCATTTTGGGTATGGAGACGTTAATGGTAGTTCAATTATGTCCAATGTTTTATAAGACATTACGGTTATTTTTGTAAATGTGACATGCGAGGGGTCATTTTATATATTTGTCATATTAGCCTGATTTTTTTTTCTTTTGTTATGCTTGTTTTATTTTATTGTAAATTATGATGTTTTGTGAATGCTGATGGTTGGTGAACAGATTAATTGATGTGGTTTGGATTTATACTTTTTATGGACAGTATCCTCTACCCATCTCTATTAAGATGGGCACTCTGCCTATCTCATCACGACCGTCCGATCTAATCTCGACGGTTCATTTTTTTCGGGCCAATATTTTTTTCGGGAGTGGTAGAATTCACGGGGCTCTTTTTTAGCCGTTGAGATTAAATCAGACGGTTGAGGCAGAGGAATGGGCACTCTACCCATCTTAATGAGATGGGTAGAGGATACGGTTCCGCTGGCGTAGGGGTACAAGGATTTTTCATAGCTCTAATAGCAATTTTTATGCTTATACCATATAGGCACCATGCCGGAATCTTTTTTATTAGACTCATAAATTAGTGAGATAACGAAAGAGGAATGGTGGAAGACTGGAAGCGCTTGGAAATATTTTTTTTTTTTTTTTTTTTTTTTGCACCTTAAGGTGTCGCTATTGAAATCTGAACACCTGCATTCGATAGATCAGCCTGGATCAATGTGTTTCACACTTTCATGATCAAATTTTGAGTTGCAAACCTGGTCAGATGATACGATCCTACCCAAGCGTGAATGGCGAATTGGCGATAGGTACGAGTCCAAACCGACTGTACTTGACGTCCAAATTTTAACTAAGCTTGAAAACGCATTTGTTGAAGATTAAACCCATCAAATCCTGGCACTAAATGGGAGTCACGGCTTAATTTTAAAATTCTGATTTTTTTTCCTAATTTCGTATTTTATTTATTATTATTTGACGAGAGATTTAATTAAAATTGTAGTTTAAATAAAAAATATATATATCGAATGGATTCTGGGATAAAGCAATGCGAGTACCAAAACTGACAAAAGAGGGTTTTCTAGAATTAATAAAGAGAACCTGTTCACAGACAAAAATATAGATTGTGTTGGTATAAAGATAAAGTAATAAAATAAAATGATAACTCTTATGCTATCTTATGTGAGATAAGATTAATCTTTTTATCCATTTATTTCATTCGTTATTTTAATTATGTCTTTCAGGTACATTTGATGAGATAAGATTAATCATTTTATCTTATCACTAAACACACAATAAGTTTGGGAGATGCTCGATCGTTGCATTTAACGTGATTACGTGAACGATTTTTCTGTAATATAATAATATAATAAAAAAATTAATTTAAGGAAGATTTGTTTTCCCAACCTAGGAAAAATGACATCAAGTCTCTTTAACACAGTTAGACGTCAGATGACATATAAAAAAAAAAAGAGTAGGGTTTGCTGCCTCCAAATGACACCAATCAGCAGCCGTTGGATCAAAGATAGATGAGCGGTTGTGATTCGATAACAATGACAGCTCATAAAAAGACACAAAAGTAAATAAATTAATACCCATCTGTCCCCAGCTCTCTCTCCCAAGTCCCAATCTTACTCTGTTGCTCACCAACGCTTCTCCTCCTAACCGAATACTAAAATGCTACCATTCCATACTCTGTTCCATCTCAAACTACTTCATCAATTTCTATATGTCCATAAAGTAAAATTGAAAAATATATATTAAATGAATTTACTTAAACTAAAAGTCTAAAAAAAAATTGCATTAATATTGAAATTTAGCTAGCACAGCAGTATACATAATTAGACTAGCAACGCAATAATTTCACCAATTAGAAAGAGCTAATAAGGAAAAATAAATAAGTTAAGTTTCTAATCAATACTTGTTCATATTCTATATAAGAATGTCTAAAAAATCAATTTCAGAAGCATGCCAAAAAAATTCCAATCCTGAGATTTTCTAAATTGAACAAAAATATTTAATATTTACGCACAATAAAAGGATAGCTATCTAAAGCAAGATGGATAGAGGGCAATGGGCTTAGTTGTAGAGTTAGAGAGAAACGACAGCAATGGGTTATGTTTAGAGTTAAAGAGAAATGACATGTCGCATCTAGAGATTCAGAGGCAAGTCGCGAACGAGAGGCAAAGCATTATAAGAGAAAGGGTTGTTGGCATTGTTGCGTTGATGAGTCTGGTTGGGGAGAGAGCTTGGAAGAGATGAGTATTAATTTATTAAATTTTCTGACTTTTTATGAGCTACCACTGTTATCTAACCACAACCGCTCATCTACTTTTGATCCAACAGCTGCTGATTGATGGCATTTGGGTGCATTTCAAACCAGGGGCAACCCTCCTAAAAAAAAACTAGATGGAGTTCGGTTGCTTTGGTATTCATTATATTACATAACAATTTTGTCATATAAACTTCTTTCAATTTTCGCCTCATACTTGCCTATATTAGGTTTTATTTTTATAAATTATCTTTGTACATATTTTAATGCCTCCCAGGCCGTTGCCTCAGAAAAAGTCAAAACACAAGCGAAAGCTCCGAATGTAGAAAGCATCTGACAGAATTAAACTGGGGAATTACTTCCTGCAAATTGCAATCCCTTATGTGTCATCCGCATCATCCTAGCGACACACAATTTCAGCATTCTCTCTTTCCAGATGTCACGTGAGTTAAAGTTATCTTCAATTTTGAATTTATTCAAAATAAAAAGTTCCCATCTCACACTCACGCTGCGACATGCCTCTCTCTTTCTCTGCCTTCTCTCTCACTCCGACCACGCTCGATGTACAACATCTTCGCCATGGCCATGAGATAGTTGCTCCGCTTGCGTCAATCCTTCTCTCGTTCTCTCCTTCGAACCGACCTTCTAAGAAACTCTCATCCAAACCCAAACTACCTTTCCCGACCTCTGGTTCCAGCTCCGGTACCACTAAGAGCGAGATCTTACTCCCCTTCGTCGGATTCTTCCACAAAGAACCTGACCCAAGATGCCGATTTCGGTGAAGTAAATAGATTCAATTCGTCTTTGAATCCACTTGAGGTCTTGGCGCAGGAGCCCGTAGGGACGATCTACGGCTTGCTAGACAACGGTCTCACCTGCTATGTCTATGTGTGCGCCAATCCCAAACCTCACATGCATGCCGCCAAGGTCGGGTGAGTTCCTAATCTCGTTTGATCAAGCTGAGATTGATTTAATTGAGAGGTCTTGTATGTTCAGTTCTTCTACTGACACAATGTTGCTCAGTTGATTATATTCAGAAAAGTAAAAGAAGGAATTCAGATCTAGGTAATAGTTCTCATCATCGGTGGTGCTGATCTAGGATTGGAATGATGATTTTGTATTTCTATCCATTGATCTATTTATTGAAGTATATACTGTGCTAGATTTGATTTGAACGGAAAGAATCCATTTGAGAAATGAATCATAATTATACCAGATAATCGATTGATTACCAAATGAAAAACATATGATATTTAAACCACTGTTAATTTCTGCTAGGATTTTTTAGTTGAAAGCGTATATCCTTTTTCTTTATTTGTAGAAGATTAATACAATACAATCTCGTTAGCTGTAGTTGCATTGAGGAACACCTAAAAGAATCATATTTGACGTTATGAATTTGCGTGTAATTGCACAGATCGTGGAATGTTGGCGTGTGTAATTATAAGATCAGTTAATTCAAGTAAAGGATTAGTTTAATTTATTAAGGGATAAGTTAGTTGTTATAAGTGATCATTTTAATAAATGTTCATTATAATATGTGACTGGTTAATTGAAATATAAACGATCATTATAACTTATTCAATTAAGGGAGTAACTAAGATGCCTAAATATTCAATTTATTATAGTTGTGTATCTCATACATTATTTAATATAACTATACATTTAATTTAAGAGAGTACTTGCTAATTTTAAATATTCAGTTTATTAGATTTTTTATCTTATATTTTCATATACTTTACAGCTATAGTTATTTCAATTAATGAAGTAACAAATAACTTTAAAGTTTTACTTCATAGTTTAAATGTACAATTATTTGAGAATAACTAATAATCTTAAATGTGTAGTTCGTTATATTTTTTTTCTCATATTTTTATTTAAGAGAATAACTAATAATCTTAAATGTAATTACATGTTTCTTATAACAATAACGTAAGCTGCTTTATTCTTTGTTTTAATATCATCATTGTTGAATGCATGATAAGTTAATTAATTGCAATAAAGGATCGGTTTATTTCAGTAAGTGATCGATTAATTACTATAAGTGATCATTTTAATAAAGGATTGTTTAGTTGCTATAACTGATCCTTTACCGAAACAATTTAATTTTTTTATTAAAATAAACTGTTCATTTATTGGTCAACTAATCATTTTCAGGTTGAGTTAGTCGGCCAAACTCACTCTATTATAAATGAGCTCATGGACAACAAACTGTCTGTTGATAATTGGGTGAAGAACCTGTCACCGATTAATCTACAGTTGCAACATGTATTGTGCATCAAGGAAGCATCTCCACCACAAAACACTGAAGCATTGGCATCAGCTGAAGAGTATGCTTCTACTTCTTTTAACCATCAGAAGTCATTCGGGTTGTACTACACAAGAAGGGAAAAGCAACAAAAATGATGAAATATGATGTCTGATAATCTGTTCAGTGCACTGGCTGAGGTGTCCACTATGATGGCATGTGATCTCGAACCCCATGTTAAGCTAGACATGTTGAAATGGGGTTTCCAGTTGTGCTTTACATTTTTTTCATTATAATAAGCTGGGCATGTTGAAATGGCATTTTTCATTTTTTTCATCCCTAGTTGTGCTTTACTTCATGCGATTGTTTGGTATTGCTTCAGTATGTTTCTCTTTAAAGGTTGTGATTTGATGTAACATTTACTTTGTCATAAATCCTTAGAGTTTAAGTTACAAATTAAGATTTTACTTTTGAATATGAGCTTATGTGAGAATTTCTATCACCAGACAAAAGAAGGGAGTGTTTGCGAACTGTTGATCTGGTATTATTAATTATAATTCTAGTATTAAGTTGACTGTGAAATTTCTGAATTGGTAGTAAATCTGTTTGCTTTGAGTGCAGTTTGAAATTTTTATTTGGCATTGCACAATGCATACTAGTTGTTCGTATAATTGTCTCTAAGAGAAAAAATGTATAGCAACGTCTTTATCTTGTAATGCAAAAAGATGTTGTTAATTACTATAAGTGATCGGTTAATTGATAAAAAGAGATCATTTTAATAAGAGATTGTTTAGTTGCTATAGCTAAAAATTTATTCTTTGTTTTAATATTATCATTGTTAACTACATAATGAATTAATTCGAGTAACATATTAGTTTATTTCAGTAAGGGATCAGTTAATTACTATAAATGATCGGTTAATTGATAAAAGTGATTATTTTAATAAGGGATTGTTTAGTTACTATAACTAAAAATTTATTCTTTATTTTAACGTTATCATTGTTAACTGCATGATCAGTTAATTCAAGTAATTGATTAGTTTATTTCAGTAAGGGATCATTTTACTTGAATTAACAACTTGTCCTTAAGTTAATTTCAGTAAGGGATCGGTTAATTATTATAATCAGTTTATTTCAACTTCTCCTCCCTCATCCTTCTTTGTACTTATCACTCAATCTTTTCTCCCTCCTCCAACATCCGTCTCTCATCCCTCCTCCATTCGTCTCTCATCTCACAAGCACAAATGTTATAATAAAGAATCATATTGTTATAATAAGCGATCAGATTGTTACAATAAGATATCAAATTGCTATAATATAATAAGAGATCAAATTGTTATAATAAGGGATCAAATTGCTATAAATAATAAGAGATCAGATTGTTATAATAAGTGATCATATTGTTATGATATAATAAGAGGTTAGATTATTATAATATGATATCAAATTGTATAATAAAAGATCAGATTGTTATAATATAATAAGAGATCAGATTGTTATAATAAGGGATCATATTATTATAATAAGTGATCAGATTGTATAATAATTAATAAGATATCAGATTGTTATAATAAAAGATCAGATTATATAATAAGGGATCGGATTGTTATAATAAAAGATCAGATTATATAATAAAGGATCTGATTGTTATAATAAAAGATCAGATTGTATACTAAGGGATCAAATTGTTATAATAAAAGATCAGACTGTATACTAAGGGATCATATTATTATAATAAAAGATCAGACTGTATACTAAGGGATCAGATTGTTATAATAAAAGATCAGACTGTATACTAAGGGATCAGATTGTTATAATAAAAGATCAGATTGTATACTAAGGGATCAGATTGTTATAATAAAAGATCAGATTGTATTCTAAAGGATCAGATTGTTATAATAAAAGATCAAATTGTATATTAAGGGATCATATTGTTGTAATAAGAGATCAGATTGTATAATAAGGGATCAGATTGGTTTAGTAAGATATCAGATTGTATAATAAGGGATTAGATTGTTATAATAAGGGATCAATTAGTGAAGAGAAGGAGTGAGCAGTGCCTAAAATAGAAAGGGTGCTTCCAACACCCTTTCCATTTTTAGTTGGGATGACAGGGGATTACAAATTAGGGGATTACACTTATAACACCCCATTAAACTGGCTGCACGAAAGACAACACAATTTAGTCCGTAAAATCCGATTGCCAGGCCGCCGGGCAGGCGGGGCAGAGCTGGTGCGGGCTCTACATTGAGTAACTTCTTCATTCTTCATCAAAACAAAAAGAAGTTTATTTCTTCATTTTCGGTTTTAAAACTTCTTGCTATTAGAACTCAGTAGATTTAAAATTTATATATTTCGTTGATATAATTGATAAATATTCCTATTGAGATATTTAGTTCACATCGATAATTAATATATATATTTTACTTCACATAATTTAGGTTTACATTTTAAAATCACTCAAATAATATGCTGACATTATAATAATCATACAAAAAAAAATACAACTTGCATATAGTGAAATAAATAATTTATGAGGGCATAGCTGGAAAAGCAAAAAATTGTGGTAGTTCTGAGCTCCATATTGTGGAAGTTCGCCATTTTAATTTCATAAATCTCATTGACCTTGACCATAAAAATGTCTGCTATATAATTGTAAAGATATACTGTACATTTTATTTAGTCTCTCAGATCTAACGGTCAGTCTTCTTTTGTTGATAACATTTTGTCGAAAAAAAATTGTGATTCTTGTAAAATATGTAGCTGGTTTTAAAATCCCAAAATATCAAGGATTTCCATTTTATGCTCAAAAGAAAACTATTCAATTTACGATCTTTTGTAAAAATCTAAGGAGCATTTTTTTAAACAGTTCTTACAATTTGATTAAAAAATAAATGAAGAGTTTTTTTTTCCTTAATTTCCCTGCAAATCCATATGTACAACATCAGCTCAGTATTTTTGATTGATTGTGAAACTTGGATACGTTTAAGTTAACCCTTATTTATGCTAGTAGGAAAAACCGTTGCTACATCACGTATTTATTTCTAGCGTATGACAGTGCAAAAGTTAAATACTTTTTATTGGAATTTTTCGCGAGCATTTATGTTAAGAAAATTAAGAAATAAAAAAAAAATCTCTTCAATAAAAATATATATATTGCCAGCATTTTTTTATAAAAATTAATGCTGCAACATGAGAATGATTTTCGAAATCATTAAATCTTCTGTAATTCAAGTGATAAGTTAATTGAACGACTTCAAAGTTCAAACTAATTCTTTGCTTTAAAGCTTTGTCACTGAAAACAACTAAAAAGCAACTTTAGGGCCTAAATTTTGTACTCTTGAATCCGGCGTCATTGTTTAATTTCACTATGGTGTCGTTTGGGATGCATGAGAATTGGCCAATTCCCGGAATTGGCAATTCCATCTCCCAATTTTTCATCCAAACAGTTTTGAAATAGCCAATTTCATTTCTAACATAATTTTTAATAACACTCTTTCCAATAACACTTTTCTTTCTACTTTTCACACTTTCCAACGCTATTTCTAAACTCACCATCCAAACAACATTTCCAATTCCCGAAATAGCCAATTCCCACAATTCCTATAAATAGTATTTTTCATAAATTTGTATTATTCCTGCTCTATTTCTAACCCATCCAAACGACACCTATATTCACAATTTTACATGTCGTCTCGTCGATAGAGCTATCAAACCAAGTGACGCCCGAGTGTGAATGCAACTGACCTATAAAATAAAATGAACAAGGAAGAAAGAAAGGAATGTGAGGCAAAACATTACTCAATGGCAAATTGGCAATGCAATGAACCAGAAAGATGGATGGAGAGTGTGAGCTGGAGAACTGCAAGAGCGTTGAGAGAACAAATGGACCAGCCGTTTATTGCGTCTACCCAACCACCTTAATTTGATATCATTACAAGGTATACTTCTTTTTCCAACTTCTTAGATCGTTTAATCATGAAGAAATATTACAAGGAATGCGTTCACCACATTGTAACTCCTTGAATGGTGTACCCCCTTACCTGCCACAGTGAAGTACTTTATCCACCTTCAATGTTATTACCTATTTTCTGTTCGACAAAATGCTGGAGTGAAATTATTTCGTGAGCTTTACCATAACCAAGGAATATTAAGGCTCCTGTTTATTTTATTGTATTGATCAAACATATTTGTCTTAAATAACCCCGACAATCATGTTTGTCCGCTGCTTGACACATACTGAGGTACCGGTTAACTTAGTGGTACCGCTTCAAATGCAATACCATGGTCCATTTGATTAATTAAGCTTGACACATATTTGGCTTCTTTTTCCTCACTCTACATCTATCTTATTTCTTTTTTTCCCCCATTATTTTTCCTACCAAGTTATAATTCATCAATTTCAGAGGAACATTAGAACGACCTGTTTGTTACAGTGGCATCCAGCCAATTCTCTACTAATGTACGGATCATATTAGCCCCTTGCCTGTCCAATGAGTGATAGTGCTACCAGTTAGTCATTGTTTATAATTATGTATATCAGATATGAAAAGTCGAGTCCAATTACCTATTTTTCTCTAAAAGAAAATGCCAAAACACACAAAAAAAAAATTGTTGGCAGCAGATTTTTTCTCACAAACGTAAGCACAAATAATAACATATAAACAATAAAATTTTAAGCACAGCTATAGCCTATAATAAATCTTTAATCAATCTAGATTATGACCATTATGGACATCTGTACAAGTTCTAGGAAATGTATTCTGTGCCAAGAAAAAAGAAATTTAGTAAGCCACACAGACAAAAAAAAATAAAAAAAGGAACATGGAAACATGGAAATGCACACAAGACACACATGGACTCTCTCTCTCTCTTTATCTCTATCTATCTCACACACACGCATACACACAGAATGTACATGAATTTAATACAGAAGAAAGAAAAAGAATATTAATAAAAGGCATTTAACCAGGACTAATTTATTTTTAAAAAGATAAGTACATAAAAAACACTTTAACAGAACATATTATCATTGCTCAAATGTAACGCTTCAATTTTGTCTTTTTGCGTTCCACTTTCTTTCTCATTTACCTAAAAGCTCTCTTTTCTTTGCAACCTTCATTAGCACTGTCTACCTTTGCATCCTTATATATTCTTTCTGTTTACTGTCCATATTATTTCCATTATTCTTCTCATACTTCCATACAAATCAATAAACTATCTATGTCGAAGGGACAATCGAGTGGCCTGACTGCTGTTTTGATGGATTGGGAGGTGGTTCCTTCTTTTTCTGTTGTCAGCTTGTTTCTCCTCATCAGCTATAGAACTGGAGCATTACAAGACCTATATTAGCCTTAAATTCTTACAAAATTCATGGTAGACAACGCTCAATAATATCTGACTTATTTTTATGGTTTTATTCAGGTTAAAGGAATTGTAGACCCCTTTGGGCATTCGTGGAAATGCACCTCGCCGGACTGTGAATATGGCTTCTGTCAGGAGATTAAGAAGCTGATCATCAATTCAAAAGGCCGTAGGCATAGCATTTTCGCTTCTAATGACTGTGAAACCTGCGAGGAAGTGATATATTTTCTTGGTCAGCACTGTAATGACTGCAAGGAGGATGAATGTGACATTTGTTGTTGCAAGTTTGTTCAAACAACCTTTCATTTTAACACATACTTATTTTGATTTGATCTAGAATCCTTTATTGTTTATGGATTTTTAAAAAAGTTTTCAGCCACTACTAAGGCTGCTCCAGAAAACAGATGGTGAGAGGTAGCCAGGGAGGAATTATAAGTGATGGGTTAGAGAGGGAAGGTGAAATGAACCATAATTTGGAGTATTCAAGATATGTAAGACTTATAAATGTTTACCTCGTCTAAAAGGATGTTATTGGCAACTAGTTCAGCAAGGGTTATAGAGGGAAGATGAAATATAAGATGTAAGCTCGGACATACAAGATGTGCAAGATTTCTATAGAAACATTCACCTCCTCTCTCCATCTCTTCCCCCTTCAAACTTATAATTTTCTGAGCATGTAAGCTCAGACAAGTCTTTCTAACCTCCTCTGTTGTTCCATCCCTTACCCTATGGAATAGTTTTTGATAGGTAATTGCAATTGGCATGTTATTCATATGAAGGGGTTGAGAATTTCTATAGTAAACTTGTTTTTGCGACAGCGATGGGTTTGTGTATGTGAAAATCTTTGGCGAAAGTGGTTTTCGTTAAGAATTAGCCTAAAACTGAAATTTTTTTTATGACTGCAGGAACGATGTTAATGGAAAACAATTGAGTGTGAGAGGACATCTGGCATTTGAAAATATTGATATTCAGAGGCAGCTGGACACGAAGATCATTCACGATGACGTTGCCAGATGCAATATCTGTACTCATGATGTCAAGACAGGACAGGACTGGTACTGCATTGTCTTCCCCAACTTTGATGTCTGCAACTCGTGCTACCAGAAACAAGGGGTGTTTATTCATCTCCACAAGTTGGCTACGCAGAATGAGGAAGCTCAATATAAGTTGGATTTAAAGGTACATTGTTGATTCATTTGTTATGTATTCTTTCTTATTGTATTTTATTTACTTATTTTTTGGTTGGAAAGGAGTAGGATCAATGTCCTACCACTTCCATTTATCAGAAGCAAAAGTTTACGAAATTCAATAAAAATTGTTTCCTATGCAACTCCATTAGTATTTTTTTTTTTTTGGAAAAATTGGTCACATACCCGTCAAATATTTTTTAATTGAATATTTACCCCTCAAATCTCTGAAATTGGTCACATACCCCTCAAATCTTAATAAATAGGGATATATACCCTTTTCAGTTATTTTAATAAATTTTTGAATATTAAAATCTGATTTTAATATCTTGTGACAGAATTACTCCTGCCCAAATTTCTCTCCTCTTGCCAGCCCTAAAAACCTTTCGCCTTTCCGCTATTTCCTCTTCAAACGATATAGGAAAGAAATCTTTTTCAATAGCTGCACCCATTCAATCATAATTTTTGTAACTGTGTATGGTTGAACTTTCACTTGCTAGCTATATGCAGATTAGTACTTGCTATGTGCATAACTACATATTAGATTAGTATCTGTAACTTATTAAATTTCAAATAAAAGTTGCTTTCACGTACATTAATATGAGATAGCTTAAAATATTGATGCCAGCATATAGGTGCTAACACTAAAATGTCTTAAAATATTTGTAATGGTAGACTTCGGGAATTGCTTTCCTCACATCCCAAGTTGGAGATGCACTCCTATTTGGACAAAAATGGCCTTCTCACTCCATTTTTTATCTGATGCTGCATCTCTGCCAAGGGTATTTGAGTCACTTTCAAACAAAAAGGGAGTGGATCTCTAAACAATGAGCGTGTATGAAGCAATTCCCGTAGACTTCAAATTCTTAAATAGTTGCATGTACAGATGTACTAGTATCTAGCATTATTATTATTATTATTATTTTTTCCTTCGGATTAAGCTCATTTATCCAAATTAGGTTCCAAATGAACAGATAGATATCAGCAAAGCCCAAACACATTTTCTTTCACTAGGTGCCAAGTTGACCCATTAGCTTTATGTCGAGTTCAAAGGTAGAGATCAAATGAGCGAAAAAAAAGAATCGAAAAGAAATATTTTGAGTCATATCGGAAGAGATCACTTTCCTCATATCGCTTGGAGATGAAATAGCATGAAGATGAAATTAAAGTTTTCAGGGCTGGCAAGAGGAGAGAAATTCAGGTAGGGGTAATTCTGTCACAAGATCTAAAAATCAGATTTTAATATTCAGAAATTTATTAAAATAACTGAAAAGGGTATATATCTCTATTTATTAAGATTTGAGGGCTATGTGATCAATTTTAAAGATTTTAGGGGTAAATATTCAATTAAGAAAGATTTGAGGGGTGCGTGACCAATTTTGCCCTTTTTTTTATTGTATTTGATTAAACACATTGTGGCTTTGTTATCAATTCACTTTTCTGATCTATGAGTGGAATTGGCCTTGTATTTTCGGGTTAAAACTAGGTTGTGAATTGTGATGCTTGACTGAATAATGTGAACTATTTAAGTTATAGATTAAGAAAAAGGTTCAAAAGTGGGGGAAAATCATATGCATGCTCGCTTAATAGGAAATATAAAGCTTTCTGCTACTTGTGAAAAGGAGATCCTTCATGTACTACTGATTTTGTTGCTATTATTAGTAAATAGACTTATGTATATAAATTACCTTTTAAGATTTTTTTCATTCTAAATGTAGGTGAAGACAATCTTATGTCTGCTGGTTCATGCCACTAAGTGCCCATCTGGCGAACAATGCCAGAGTTCTTACTGCCGCAAAATGAAGCGGTTGTTTCACCACACCAGTTTGTGTAAAAAAAAGTGCTCCTAGTGGCTGTAGTGACTGCAAAAAGACATGGCGCATCCTCCAGCTCCATGCAGAAACTTGCAAGGAAACCGGGTGCATAGTCCCCCGCTGCAAGTGAGTAAAATAACATATCTGCTTTGAAGTATGGATGCCTTGCAAAATGGGTGCATTTGAAATCTTTTATTTTTCCATTCCAAACTTATGCAAGATCTTACCCGGATGATCTACTTTGACATGAAGATGTTGAGTGTTTGGATGGGCAGTAATGATATTCAGTTATTCATGTTGTAGAATCTTTTTTGAAATTGCTAAACTTATAAGTGCACAAATGTATATTCTTAAAAATAAAAATCATTTCAAAGCTACATTTAACTTGGCCCTCAAGAAAGAGCTAAATTTAAATTCCTCTACAGGGACTTGAAGGAATATTTGGGCTTCTATCAGGTTTCGCCAGTAACCTATGGAGCAACATGTCGCAGAATTTTCTAATATATGGACCTGGTGGTCCCTTAGCCACCAATTAGCTGTTTAACATTAGAATTAATCCTGAAGCTATGATTCTTCATATATTGTGTCCAATAAGCCTTCTAGTCGACAAATTTCTTTGTAATTCATTCATGGATGTATCAAATTCACCAATTATAAACTTTTTGTTTCATGTATGTTGTTTGTGAGCTGTTATGTAAAACATAAATTTTGGGGTTTTAGTTTCTTATTAATTTTGTTTTCTTTCTTACTATTTGTTTGTTTCTATGAGTATGTGAATGATAGACTTAAGAGAGTGGACAGTAATGTAACCGGTGTTTGTAGATTTGTTTGCTTTTAAGATATGCTTGATGGATTATCTATACTTTAATCACACCTTCCATCTTCAGTAACACTTCTATATATGTATCATGCACCACAAACTATAACGTTCTTTCTTTGGTTGCTGTAATTAATTAGTTCCAGGTTATTTTAACTTTATTTTGAAGGTTTTATTTGTGTCATGAGTTGATGGCTAGCAACAATGCAAGAGGTTTGTTTGCCTTTTTATGTGAAAGCTTTTTTTAAGGTCAATATTGCATTTTCATGACTTGGAATATTGAGAAATGAGGTATATTTAAACCATGCTAAGGACAGATGTGCGGGGCTTTATTGAGTTGAACTGGGGTTTTGGCCTAAACCCTATATTGGCAAGGAACAATTTGAATATGTGAAACAGAGTATGAATATAGATGTAAATATTGATACTAAACCGTACCAGTGGGTGATTTTGGGGGAGTAATGGTTTGTGATGCATGAATTTTGGTACGGAATCGTTCCAGTGGGTGGTTTATACTTCACAATCATTTCAAACTTTGTAGATTTAGAATGTTGATCATCTTCTTGCAGATTCCACACTTGTCTGAAGCAAAGATGTTTTGCGTTGAGCCCTTTGTATGGGTTAGTTCATATCACTTATATGTGCATCATGATCATTTAATTTAACATACACACTGAAATTCTATTTCGAAACCAATTATGCTGTGATACTGGCTGTTTAGTTTGATTTACAAAAACAAACAGACTCTGCGTCAGTCCTAATCATGTCTTGCAAAGTTTGTGTGTGATTTTTGGTTGTTCGGGTTTTAATTATGGTTGCACATTCAATTCGATCTACAGACGGATTTCCATTTCGAAACCGATTATGCTGTGATTGTGGCTGTTTAATTCGATTTACAGAAACAAACACACTCTGCTTCATCCCCAATCTGGCCTCGCAAAGTTTGTGTGCGATTTTTTGTTGTTCGGGTTTCAATTACGGTTGCATTATCTATGGGCATGATAACACATAGTAATTTTGATTACATACCTCAATTGGTGATGGAGAGAATAACGAAATAACCAAAACTTCCAACTTTTTATCCTGGAAAATTCACTCATAAAATGCATTATTAAGCTGCCTTCTGCTTCTTCTAATTCCCCTTTCACGGCAGTGGAAGTATCATCTAAATTTTAGGAGGCTCTCTGATCTTCAAAACTAGAACATTACTCCAAAACCAGACTTGTTTTCCTCTCCTTTGTTCTCATCAACCAGACTTGTTTGCCTCCCCTTTGCTCTCAAGGACACAGTTGTACAATCCTATACAACATACTCTGAAACCCTAAGGCTGCCGCTACATTTAAAGGAGAGGTGTAAACAATCTTTGCCATTGGATTTCCATGATCAATATCTGATCATTAAAGCCACGTGTATTAATAACTTCTTTATGTTTTGGTCATGCACCAAATTTGTAGGGATAAGGGATTCCTTTGAATAAAAAATCTTATCTTTATTGTGGAAATGTGTCATTTCTTGTACTTGTCTTAGTTCATTTGTACTTATCTTAGTTCATTTGAACTCAAAACGGAAATTACGAGTGTAAACCTAACCTTGCAGAAATTATTTCCTTTGCTAGACTTTGCCAAAGAAATATTTTGAGAAATATTATTTCTAAGACTTTCAAACAGGCATACTGTCGTGATTATAACAAGAAGAGATTAAAATTCGGCCTCTTTAACAATTAAGAAAAGGAAAAACACGAATCTTAAACAAGCATATGTACTATCTTGTATTCTAGCAAGCATCACATGGTGATAATATTAGAATTGAAAGCCTAAAAAAATTCAGAATTTCACTATCGATTGGAAACGGGTTTCATATATTTAGTTGCCTACATTCAAAAGCAGTTGAAAATAGAATTGTAGATTCGGGGGAAAAAAGATTGGAGCAGTATTAAAAGATTTAAATATATATGTTTATATGTACGTATTAAATCGACTCAATATTAAACAGGTGTCTATGTTTAATGAATGTACCCGTTTACTCGTCCGCATGAATTCTACTAATTCGTAAAATTAAGGTCACATTTTGATACGGCCCGGCCATATCCCTATACCTTTTTTGATTGTTTCTGCTGGTGTATGACTAGAAAGTGAACCAAGTTTTAATTGACACACAAGTGCGTAAGTGGTTTCATTTTTTTTTTTTCAAAACCATGGGCTTCCGATATACGCGTGGCTTAATCAGATATTGATCGTTGAAATCCAACGTCCCAGATTGTTACGTTTCTTCTTTAAATAAGCGCCTGCCTTAGGGTTTAGAATTATGTCTCTTATTTTAGGTTTAGAGCGCCACCTTGTTCGAATGAAATCTTCACTGCTGTGAGAGGAACGGGAAAAACATAAAATAAGAAATGAAAGGCAGCTTTGCGCGCAGCAATTTCGTCATGAGATTGAGTTGAAAATTTGTTGGAAGCTTTGGCTATTTCGTTATTCTCTCCCTTAAGGTATGTAAAGTTAATAGTTGTAAGTTGCCTATCTATCACTAACTCCAACTATTTGCGCCACCATTTAATAGTTTTCGTAAGCCACTCAAGTAGATGAACACATACACACAGATATAAATGATAGCCCGGAACCACATGCAAAGCACAACAAACAACCAAGCCATTGCTTCTCTGATTCTTCTAAAAGATTTAGGCCCTGATCAAATGATTTTTATGCGGGATTTCATTTTATTGGAATTGATTTCTCCAGAATTCGTTCGGTCCAATAACATAGAAATTCTGACCAAATGACGAAAAATCTATCCATTTTGATCAAGAATTTTCTAATGAAATGAAATTCCATGTTAAAAAAATGTCATTCTGATCAAGACCTTAGTGTTATCCTAAATAAATCCTAGATTCTTGATCATAGATTTTGCCCCCTAGCCAATGCAGCCATTAAAAAAAAATAGTAAACAAAAACGCAGACAAACTTTGCGAGATGACAGTGACGGTGGAGCAGGGAGTTTTTGATTTGAGTGTAAATCAAATTTAATGACCAGGATTTGAGTATCTGTTGTGCTGCATGTGAAAAGAATGTTTTCCATGTAATAACAATTATATTGTCACTATTTTTTTTCCTGCATGAATTATTTATACATTACACCTTCGTGCAGTTATGGAGAGTTTTGAGGTTGCTGTTGCATGCCTCAAAATGCCAAGCAGGCTGATATTGCCAGGGTACTACCTGCCGATTACTGAAGGGACTTTTTCGGCACGGCAGTCAGTGCAAAGTTCATGCCAGTGGAGGCTGTCCTCTCTGCATTAAGATGTGGTTAATCCTCCGGCACCATGCTGAGGCTTGCAACCAAGCCGAGTGCACTATTTCCGGCTGCAGCCTGCAAGTGAGATTTATTACACATTTAGTGATAGTGTTTCCAAACAAAGGTGATCTTTTAAGGCCCTTAGTATATCTTAGCTATATGGGCTTAAATTGAGATCTTTTTTTTCTACATTCACTGTTTAACCTAGTTAACTTATATAGAAAGTCATTATGTGTGTACTGTGTCCACAAAATATCAAGGAACAGCTGATTGTGTATACAAGGTCCCTTAGAAGGATTTCCTTTTTTGAAAGTGGTTGTGTCAAGATTTTCTCTAAAACTACTGTACTTTTTTTTTTTTTGGTTACTGCAGGAACGATGTAAATGGGAAAGATTTGAGAATGAGAGGACATCTGGCATTAAAAAAAATTGATATTCAGAGGCAGCTGGACATGAGGAACATTCAGCTAGCGCTGCAGACTCAACAAGGTGTTAATTTAAACCGCTCAAGATATGATTGCTGAAGATGAAATATAACATTTCAATTTGTCTTTTGTGTTGCTTTCTTCTATATCCTTCTGTTGTAATTAACTTATCAATTGAAAATGAAAAATGAATGCTTTTTTTTTTTCCTTTTTTGGTCATTGTAACTAGCATAGTTTTGTTAACGAAACTCTTATTTAATTTCAAATGTATTTTTTTATTTTATATATTTCTTAGAAGCAAAAGGCAAGCTGTAAAGTAGGAAATTAGTGCAAAGAAAAAAAAGAGAGATATTATTATCCAAATTTAATTAAAGTTAGAACAATGCGAGGTGGATTTTGTGAATTCACTTCCTTTCCTATGATGGAGGTAAAATAAAGAGGATTAAAATTGAAAAAAGGGATTATGAAAATCATCTTGTATAATAGTTTTTCTCAAGAGCAAAAAAAAAAAAAGCATAAAAATAAAGAAGCAGGTAGTTAGGAAAATACCGCCATCTCCTCATTCGATCAATTTCTAGAAATTCAAAAAAAAAAAAAAAAAAAAAAACAGAACATACCTATATATCTCCTTATAAACTATGTTGCACATGCTTTTGGCAGCTTATAAGTTGATGCATTTGAGTAATTAAAATAGACCTTGTTGGGCTCAAATTTTGAAAAATTTATAGTATTGCTTGTAATATTCTTTTGACTGATAAAGTTAATTGCATGGTTCAATTTTTCCTATTTGATTTAATTATTTCATACATATTAAATTATTTGACTTGTTTGTATAATTGTTGTGTTCATGGAAATTGGAAGGTTTCTTTTTTCGTTAGCAAATGATGTAGATTTAAATGGATAACTTCGTGAGGGATATTTTCAACAATTTCAGAATTTGGCTACTAATTTGGCATTTTTACTAAAAAAAACTTTAGGTACTCCTCGTCCAGCGAGGAAGTAGACTCTTAGGTGTTGCTGTACATTTAAAACCTGTTATAAATATCGTTACTTATAAATAATTGGGTCAAAGAATGTGTAAGCACATTGATTTGTATAAATATCGTTACTTCTTTTAATCTTTCATCCACACGAATCTCGTGTATCTACTGCTGCTGCTGGTGTATGAGTTGTATGAATAATTGAATATGACTAGAAAATGGATCTGGTTTTAAACGAATCCCGTATTTCTTCCGTACGTGGCTTATTTTTGCAAACACCGTGAGTTTCCAATACAGGTGGCCTTCATATATTGATTGTAGAAATCCAACGGTCCAGAGTGCCACATCTTTTTCCACTGCCTCCTTTTGTCCGGCCGGATGAAACTTTTACTGCTTTGAAGGCCACCTGCTTAGGAAAAAAAAAAAAAGTAAAAGGTGGTTTTCTGAGCATGTCTATTTGGACATCATGATTCATGTCAACAGCCATAGAAAACATTCGAAAAAATATATATATTTTGCAGATACTGTTACTTCGAAATAGCGTGCACAAAACTTAGTTTAATTTGATAATTACTTGGCTATCTATCACTAAGACCAAGCATCTTGCCGCAATTCAATGACTATAACAGAGCCACACAAGTAGATGAACACACACATTGCAAATATATATATGCTTGCCAAACCACTCCCAAAACACAGACAAAAATCGTACCATGAACTTTTTTTTTTTTGAAGAAAAATGAGGATCTAGTCCTCACCTTTGAAATTTAAATTAAAATAAGTCAAATAGTCATTACAATTTTAGCGAGTAGCTAAAAGGGTAGAAAACAAAAAGAAATGTAAAAAGTTTTGAAATAAAAAGAGATTACATTCCAATCATCAGAATAAAAAATGGGAGGGCAAATAGTAGCAGCAGCAGCAGTGTGTGATCTCAAAGCATTCCATTCTGTAAGAACCTCAGGAACTAGCTCACTTGCACTTTTCTCAACATCTTTGAATACTCTACCACATCTCTCACGCCAGGTAATGAAATAAGTAATTGCAAATAGGTCCTTCACCTGTTTAGAAATTGCAATATTGTCCAAGATGGAGCAGTGATGGCTTGGCAGTGCTGAGTTTAGAGTAGCCGCCCTGACAGTAGTATATTCAGAAGAGCAGAAACAAAAGAAATGAAGAAGGCACAAGAATTGAGCATATGAGAGACAGATTCTGATTCCATTTTGCAAAGAGGGCATCTGTTTGGCATGGACCAACCTCTAATTTGTAAGTTGTCAATTGTAGCAATTTTGTTTTGATACATCTGCCACAAGAAGATTTTGAATCTTGGAGGAATTTTGAAGTTCCAAATTGAAGTGAAAGAATGGCTTGGGGATGGATGAGATTTTATGAGGCTGTAGAGTGAGCTTGTAGTGTAAGTTCCAGATGCCCCATGCAATTTCCAGTGAACTTGATCTTCACCATGATCAAGCAGCTGGCTTGTCAACGGTTGGATAAGGTTTGAGATGAAGTGTAGTTGTTGCAAAGCTGTGGCAGACGAGGTTAGTAGTGGTAGGAAAAGAGTAAAAGGATCAGTAGAGCCAAGGGCAAAACTGGAAACTGAAATGTTAGGGTTAATGGCAAATAAAAAAAGGTCCTGAAAGGTGTATTTGAGAATTTGACTAGTCCAATTATGATGCCAGAAAAGTGTTGAGGTACCGGAGATACAAGCTTTTGATAGACCGACATTGAAGAGATGCTGGCATGACTTGAGAGCATGAGAGAGCGTACTGTTGATGGGGTAAAGAGACAATTGATTGTTCTGCATAGTCATACAGAGTGGCTTCCAAAGTGAGGGCATAGGAGAGTTCCATTTCCAAACCCACTTAGCCAATAAAGCAGTGTTGAAAGCTGAAAGGTCAAGCACACCAAGGCCACCTGCCTTTTTCGGTTTAGTGACAATTTTCCAACTGACCATAATGAGTTTTCTCTTTCCTTGCTGCAAACCATGCCAAAAGAAGGACCTTCTAATCTGATCAATTCTTTTAATCACCCATTGAGGTAATTTAAAAATTGACATGAAATAAGTTGTGAGTGAAGTTAAGCAGGAGTTAATCAAAACTACCCTTCCCGCAATTGATAACAAGGAGGCAGACCATCCTTGCAATTTTTATTGGAATTTTGCCAACAAAGGGTCATAGTCAGACTTGGTTAATTTCCTATCGGTCAAGGGTAAGCCAAGGTATTTTATAGGAAAAGATGCAACTCTGCAACCCAGGATCTGGGCCAGAGATTGAGCATTGGTAAAGTTCATGGTCACTAAGTCTAACTTTGCTGCATTAAGAGAAAGACCAGAGGCAACAGCAAACGAAGAGAAAACAATCTTGATGAAGATTGCTTGTTGTTCATTTGGCTTGAAAAATAGGATTGCATCATCGGCATAGAACGAGGCTGAATGCATTCCTATGATGGGTACTGGAATGGCACCTACTCGGTTTACATTAGCAATCCATCTAGAGAGAAAGTCAAAGGCCAGAATGAAGATATACGGAGATAGTGGATCTCCCTGCCTCACTCCTCTCTTGAGTGTTATTGGCTTCCCTGCAATTCCATTTAGTACTACCCTTGAATTGCCGGAGAGAACGCATCCAAGTAAAGTTGCAATGAATGATTCAGAGAATTGCAAAGCTGACAACACCTTACTAACAAATGACCAGCTGAGTGTATCAAATGCCTTATGTATATCAGCTTTAAATACTGCCAGTGGTATATTGAACTTTTTTCCATAAGCAAGTATCTCCTGAGCATACAGAAAATTATCATAGCTGGATCTTCCTTGCAAGAATCCAGTCTGATTTTGAGCAAGCAAAGAAGTGAGCATTGGCGTGAGTCTATTTGTGAGAATCTTTGAGAAGATTCTTTGGATGGAGTGCACAATGCTAATTGGTCTAAAATCTCTAGTTATTAGTTAAGGCAGCATTTTCAGTTTTTGGAATTAGTGCAATTATGGAGGAGTTGAGAGGATGAAGAGAATTGGATTGCATGGCATAATTTAGAGTATGAGAAATTTCAGGAGCTAATTCGGCACAGAAGGTTTTGTAAAATTCACCAGTAAATCCATCTGGTCCCGGCGATCTGTTGGCTGGCCAAGCATTGATGACCTGGACAACTTCTTCTACAGTAATCTGAGAATCCAAACAATTAAAATGTAGTGCTGTAGGATCTTGGTATAAGACATCCCATTCCAGAGGTGGTGATGGGTCAGAGGAAGAACCCATTAAGCTGCAATAGTAGTCAAAAAAAGCTCTACCTTTTGCCTTTTGGTCAGTGATTGTCTGTCCTTGTACTTCCAGCTTCTGTATGAAGTTCCTTCTTCTATTGTTAGTCGCCCTTGCATAACCCCTTTTTTTAATAGATTAATATTATCCTAAATTCGAGGCTCTCGATCATAGATTTTGCTCATAGCCAATGCAACTCTATTATTTGTAGAAGAAAATTTGGACAGGTTCGAAATAAAACCTAAATCTAAAATTTTTTTGTAATTGTAGGAACAATATAACATTGTATCGTTGTGCAATTAAACACACCCTAGTTAGGATACAGCTTTTACAGCAAACTCAATTCTAATGTATATTCTTTGATCTTTTTGGCAACACAAATAGATAGGGAATGATTACAAGTATAGGTTGTCTTTAGACAAGAAGATAACTTTTATTTTAATTATTTAAGATAGGAAAAGTTATCTTCTTATCTTTCTATCTTATCACTAATATGGATTATAAGATCTTATCTTTATTTAAAAAATATATGCGATAACGTAGAACGATAAAAGAAATAACTTTTTATTTATGCAATGATAAGAATAACGTTATTTCTTATATATCCTCCCGCTTAATTTTATACAAAACATAAAGTCTTAGATTACACAATATAATTGTGACTAGAGAGATACATCGTTCGTTAGATACAAAAATTCTTAGTGACATTTAATTATCGATTTGTGTCACTAATTATCGATTTTATTGTAACAAATCGAGTTTTATTATATGAAGATTTTCTTAAAATTTTAATATTGATTATCATTTGCAATTACTATATTGCAAGTTAGATTGTATGATATTATTTCAATTAGACATGAACTACCTTAGATTTCTAAATAAATTTAATTTTTAAATTAAATAATAATTGGTATGAATATTTTTAATATAATTAATGATGAGTTCTTGCTTATACTAAATTTTACCTAAATCCTACCCAAAATTAATCGCAAGCGTACGATTTATCGTTGAGTAAGCCCAGGGTCGATCATCGGAGACGGAATATTCGATTTCTAAGTTATACAAATCAATTTCAATTAAATTCTAAGGCTTAATAAAATATTTTAGGGCAACAATTATTAAATCTAAAACAAATAATTAAAAAGCAGTTCAGAAATCTAAATTAAGCAGTTTCCTAATTTGAAAACATGGGAAATAACCAATTTAATAAAACTAGGAATTTCTGATTTCAAACAATTTCTTTAACTTGTCAAAAGTGGAACGACCTGTTCCATCTCTGGCACGGTCCGTTCTAGACTTAAGATGACGTACTGGGATTGCCCGTTCTATGTTGGAACGCCCCCTTTCAGGCGGTACGTTCTAACCTTGGAACAAGCCGTTCCAGAGGTCAATACTTGTCTTGTCATGATTTTTAACAATTAATTAAGTACTTTATATGATTTAAACGATTACTTAACCAACTAATTAAACTCTAACCCTAGTTCAGGTCAAATTCTTTGGTTTAAAACGTTTAACTCCTAAAACTCCTAATTCCTAAACTTCAACTCTCATTTCTTGATTTAAGTGTTTTAATCTATCTTTTGGGTCTAGGCATACTTTTAAACTCTCGATTCTAAGTAAAAACGTTGATTACTCAAGTTTTGATTCAATCTTTCGATCTTTTATTCACCTAAGTGTTTTGTTTCAAAGCTTTGAGAAATTTCAATTGATCTTAAACTCTAACTATCAAACATGTACTTTGTTTAACGAGATAATCAATTAAAGCAAATAAAACAAGCAATTAAACAAATATAGAAATTAAATCACAAAAGATAAAACATAAAACTTAACTTAACTAATTAATTAAAGATCCGACTAAACAAATAACATTAAAAGAAAAGGTTCTCAACCATAGCTCCTAAACTAATCTAACTCTAGCAAATTCATACAGAATAAATCAGGTTTCATCAAATTCATTGCAAAAGAAAAGAGAAAATAGAGGTTACAACAAAAAATCGCTAGAAACTCCACAATATTTTGCTCTGGCCTGTCTGGGACGGTCCGTCTGAGGGTTGGGGCGGTGAGCTCCAGTAAGGCTGGATCGTCTCGGCAGGTTGATCTCCTTGCTGAGTTGGAAAGAGGCTAAAACCTAGACTTTGGAACTTGATATCTGCTTCTGGAGACAGGCCATCGCTTATATACTCAGAGAAGATGCAGTTTCTAATTGTGAAGAACGTGAGATCGTGCTTCTAGTGTTGGAGTTGTGTCCTAGAAGCCAATCATTCTGGCTACTTCTATGGTTTATGTTATTGATGATATTTTATCATTTGTTCCTTGATTTATTTATTGATAGATCATTCAGGTTGATGATCTGAATTGTAGATCTCTATAACTCATTTATTCTTAAATGACAATAATAAATCTAAAGATGTCCATAATCTTGATAATTAACAAGGAACATTAATTATCAAATAAAATTAGTATGCAAGTTAAGCGATGATTAAGTTCTACAAATCATAGGTAAGGAGTTACCAACTTAATTGCATATGTGTATGTTATAGAATAGTACAGGACTTGACCCAATGAAATGAACATATGGATTGTGTTAATAAGTCATTGTTTATTTCATATAAGTTTGATTCTAAGTTTGAGATGTTCACCTTTTTCACACGATGATAGGTTCAATAAATATCGTCTAACGTTGATTCCTGATAAAGGCTTCTATACAGACTTTATTTATGCTCTCTTAAATTGTGCGGGGAAAAGTTGTTCATCAAGAAAACCGTATGTCCCTCATTAATATACTTAGTGAGTGATGATATCTGTTTGGGCCCCTTGATGGAGTTTGAATTGTTTGGCCAACTTGTACAATCAACTCTAGATCAAGAAATGTATAATCTGCAAGAATGACGCATTCCTATCTTGGATTATACAAGGATATCATGTGACATAAGAATCAGACAAGAAAATACTATTAATTCTTATGCAGGATTGAGATATTATAACGGTACATTATTTATATGAATTGGGAGTCATAACGTGTTGCTAGATACCGCTTATGATTATTGGAAATAAATAACAATTTATTTCCATGGCCAACATAGTATAAATCCTCAAAGGATCACACGAAAACAAAGCTCTTAATCAATAGTACATTATATTAGTTTATTTGTATTGGAGAATACAAAATATGATAAGTTGAATAATTAATTATAAACCGTTATTATTAATTATTTCAAATGGATCATATGAAAGAAATTTAATGTATTGTCTAAACCAAATAATAATTGTCAAGTATTTGATAATTATTTTGTCTCATCACAATTGATTTAATTATTAGAATTATATCAATAATTTGGACTATCTTTTGATATGTCAATTTGGGCCGAGATTTAATGCAATATTTAAAGGAGATAAGAGAGGATTGCTTAGACCATCGAAATGGGCTTTAAAGCCCACTTCTAGGCCGGCCACAAGGGAAGGGAGTGGTCCCACCTAGGTTAGGTAGAGCATGGTCTATATAAACCCTCCTTGGTTGGAAATTAGGGCAACTAATTCACCTCTTTCTCTCTCTTCTCCTAGCCGCCATTTGCTCCAAAGAAAGAGCAAATTTCAGATCTGAAATTTGTGCTCTTTTATTGCATTATATAGGGTCTCATGTGTTGAGAATTAGCTTCATATTAATTATAAGATAATTAGAAGATAAATTAACTCGGGGTTTAGACTTGTTCTCTAGTCTAGCTAGCACTAGACTTTAGAACTTGATTAAACTTTGTGTGGACTCGGGGTTGGCGCCATCTAAGTAGGAGAAACGGTGTTGGAGAGCACGCCACCGATTTCTATTGATTTGGATCGAGCCTCACAAGAACAATTTGTGAGAGGTATATCATCTCCTACTTTTTTCTCATAAAATGCGTGTGATTGGCTTTAAGCCTAGATCTATTGTGTTTGGTTGTTGTTTATTGCCAATTGTTGGCATTAAAATTGAAATTAAACACTTTCTAACATCTGGAAGGTCCAAACTTAGAAGAACCGACATGCAGAATTGTCTTGCTATTTTGGACAGTTCTGGAATTGCTGAAACGGTCCGCCTGAGTTATGGGGAGACCCGTTCCAGACTGGCCTTGCCTGGTTCTGCTGCATGGGCTGGCTGACTGGTCTGGACGATCCGTCCTGCCGGTTGGACGGCCTGCGCTGGCTTGTCCTTGCTGCTCATGCTAAGTCGTCTGTTTCTCTAAGTTGGGGCGGTCCATTCTGCGCGGTCCGTTCCAGTTCACATTCTTCCTTTTCCTAGCTGTAAATCTTCTGTTGTTGTGCCGCAAAATGTGATGAACCTGAAAAATAAACTATCGGGCTACGGCTGCACTTTTCTACAACCTAAAATCAGCAAATTAAAGTAAAAACACCTGCATTTGGTATTAATTTAGGGCTTAAACCGGTTGGAAATCGAGTATGAAAACCGTACATCAATTAACCAAAAAAATACTATTTTTAATTATAAAAAATGCAAAAAGAGAAAACTATTTTTAAATATAAAAAATGCAGTTACGGTTTTTAATTAATACTATGGATTTGTGGTTATATTTATCGTGAAGAATGAATATTTACCATGGTGAAAAAAAAATAAACTCAAGGACGATATTCCTTCAATTTTTAGTAAATATGACCCATGTCGTATACGATCAATATACATACGGTAATATGCAATTTTTTTAGAAAAAAAGTATCAATGACACGATACGATTTTTTACTCCATTCTTATTTTTATATTTTTATGCATCACAATAATATATTTTATTTTGTTTTTTTTTTTTTGTTTAGCAGATGAGGAAACATTAGTCAGAAATTAAATCTTATTTCTAAATTTTTATTTTGCAAAAAAGGATACACAAAGAAAATAAAAATCAAAGGATATGTATAAAAAAAAAACAAGCAGTTGAATAACTTCCGAATTATTTCATCCATGCGTGAACCCAATAATATACTTTTGAAATGTATCATACGTGTATCGATATTCGAAGTATATTGGCAACAAATATAGCAATAAAATATTTATTCAAATATTTGGTTCATTTAATTTATGATGATGCTTTAAATATATTATTTTTATTTTTGAGCTTCCTCGTATACATAATATTTAATGCTTTCTAGCTGTCCCACGCAGATAAAACTTGAAACTGCCGTAGACTATTCCAAGCTTTTGACAAGTGGTACCTTTTTACTGAGCGAACACTGGGCGATTATCTGTTAGGGCTTGTTTGGATGGGTTGGGAATAGTGGGAATAGTGTGAAAAAGTGGGAAGAGTAGGAAGAGTGGGAAGAGTGGGAAGAGTGCTATTCCTAGGTTGTTTGGATGGTGAGTTTAGGAATAGCGTTGGGAAGTGTGAAAAAGTAGAGAGAAAAGTGTTGTTGGGAAGAGTGTTATTGGGAAGAGTGGGAAGAGTGGGAAGAGTGGGAAGAGTGCTTATTCCCACTATTCCCAACCATCCAAACAAGCCCTTAAGACTTTGTGCATATTTTTGGTGTTGTACTGGTGTCGTTTGGGATGGTTAGGAATAGGGTAGGAATAGCATAAATTTAGGAAAAAACACTATTTACAGGAATTGGGGGAATTGGCTATTCCGGAAATTAGAAATGTTGTTTGGATGGTGAGTTTAGGAATAGCGTTGGGAAGTGTGAAAAAGTAGAGAGAAAAATGTTGTTGGGAAGAGTGTTATTGAAAATTGTGTTAGGAATGGAATTGACTATTCTAAAACCGTTTGGATGAAAAATTTAGAAATGGAATTGGCTATTCCTAGGAATTGGCCTATTCCACTCATCCCAAACGAGCCTAAATTTTATATATAGCATCAATCTAATTTAAAAATTAAACTACTTCTTCAAAACGAATATTATATTGAAACAAAATCAGGAGAGCAGTTCAAAATTTCATGAAATTTTATATATCTAACAAAATGCTAATAAATTTGATTTTTATTTTGTATCAATTGATTTTGATTTTGAGCAAAATGTATGAATTGATTTGATAATATATTTGTAAAATAAGTCATTGTCGATTGGCTCCTCCCAATGTAAATAATACATGAACCAGTCTGTTAAATAATTTTTTTATGGGCTGATAATAATTGGTCCTACTTGTGCTTCCATCGTAGTGTCGATATTAATAATTTTATAAATTTTTTTATTTGAATCAGTAATAGTTGTATTATGATTAATGACGAGCTTTTGATTTGTACAAGTATTGGACATAGTTGTATTATGATTAATGGCAAACCATCCAGCCACCGGCCAAGCCTAAACTTAACATTTGGAACACAAAGCAAACCATGTGTCAATCAATCAAGCAGAGAGCCAGAGAGATGGACGACACAAGCTGCTGGAGAAGTGGAAGAGAATTGGGCTCTTGATGCTATGCAACCTCTTTTCATCTCCATATCAAGGTACGCCTTTCCATTATCCACTAGGGTCAAACTACTTCACCATCTCCAATGTTGCTCGAAACATGTTCGACAAAATGCTTGAGTGAAGTTCCTGTTGTCAGCTTTACCTCAACCAAGGAACTTGACACTTGTCTGTAATTTTTCCACAAAAAAGGAACTTAAATACTTGTCTGTAATTTTGTTAAATTAATCAAAACTCTTATCGTCTTAAATGACCGTGTTGATAACTTAATCTCAGTGTTCCGAGGAAATAGCACCTGCATAACATCTTTCAACTGCTTGATTGAACTTCACTAATTTATTTTTCTGTCAGAAATTAATATCTCAACCGAAATAATTTGCCTACTTATTGTCAAGTTTGTCTATGTAGCTTTTGTGATTTGAACTTTTGAAGGCTGTCCCTGACTCCCTGTATAATTTGGGATTTGTTTGTTGTTAAATCTGATACCCTTTGTACTTGTCTTGAGACCATGGTCAACCCATAAGTTGCAGCCATAAAAAAAACAATGTAAAAAAAACAATGTAGTTGGCAATGTTTAATTGGTGGTACTGGTAAAATATTCAATGTCAAACTGATTAAGCTTTGGCCACATTTACCCTTGTGCCTGTCCAATGAGCAACAATGGTATAACACTCAGATATCTCATTTGAGATGGATGTCATTCAAAATCACACATCCCATCTAGTGCCAATAGTTTATCCTCAAGTACTCTCAATGTCTCAAGTCTCAACTGAGATAATGCAACTTGGTCCCAATCAAGCCGAGGCATAGGAGGCTCCATAGGAGCTTGGTCTCAAGGGGCTACTTCAGAATGGTGCGAAATGGAAGGACCTCTATATATAGGGGACTCCCTTTCCACTTGTAATTCATTCATCTCTTCACACACACTTTACATATCTTGTATACTTTCACAATACTCTTTGAGGTTATCAATTCACCTCTGCAGTACAGTCTCAGCACCTTACTGGGGTTGTATCACAGTTTACCACACAAGCAATTGCAAAAATTCAATTACCTAGATGTAAGAAGCTAGTCATTCACATAATTATTTTCTTCAACAAATTATGATGAAACAAAGAAAATTGTATGTTGGCAGCAGATTGCATCACACAAAATTCAGAATACAATGGAAAAAACCACGGCATAAAACCCAATTCCAAATTATCCAGACAACAAAACATTAAGAAATTATGATTAATTTTTATCAGTCTTAATCCTGACCTAATAGAAAGGTAGATAAGTTCTAGGAATTCCAATGGCAAAATAAAAATAAAAAAAGAAAACTGGTAAAACACACAGGCACAAAAAATAAAATAAAGTAAAATAAGGAAATATGCACCGGAAACACTCTAGCTCTGTCATACACACACACACACATGCATACACAGTGTACATAATATTTATTATGAAAAAATATTAATAGAAGGCATTTAAACCAAAAATGTTTTCATTTTAATAGAAAAAACGCATAACAAGATCACGCCAACGGCACATATTATCTCATTGGGTTAGACGGACCAATATTATAATTGCTGAATATAACATCCCAATTTGTCCTTGTATTGGAGTTACTTATCCAGTTATCTCCTTACGTAATCTCTCCCGTTTCTCTACCTTCTTCCTTCATATCTTCGTATTCACATTAGTCTTTAACTCTTTATATATTCTTTTCTCCTCGTCCATCTTACTATCTTTTCTTCTCACATTTCCATACCAATTATAAGTAAGCCACGCCGAAGGAACAGTCGACCAGGAGTTCTGCATTGATGGATCGAGAGGAGGTTTGTCGTTCTTTTCAGTTAGCCTCTTTCTTACAACGATTGTTAGGTTGTGTGTGTTTGTGGGGGGGAGGGTGGCTGGATTTGGTATGATTTATTAGCTATTTGTTTCGATTAAACACTTTGGTGGTTGATCATCGAAGATGTTTTCTACAGGATAGGGGTGAAGACAGTGGGAACAGGGGACCTGCCCCCACCCCAGTGCCATAATTCTGGCTCCACCTTAGATCAATGCCTGATTATTGAGCCTTGGTTATATTTATTTAATTTGATTTCTGATGCTTTACAAAGCATATTAACTTTGAGTGGTGGATTTAAGGAAAAGAGATCAAATGAAGAGGGTTGTATCAACGTTTAGAATTCAAGATTTGATAATATAAAAACGAATCAAGAAACATACATATTGGTTTTCTAGATGTGCTGCAGCGTGTAAAAATATGCATATTGGCTTTGTATTTACATGTGGAAATGATTGTGCTGCATGTGAAAGAAGAAGGTTAATTTCCATGTAATAACAATTATATTGTCACCGTCTTATACTTGCAACATTTATTTATACATTATACGTTCACAGATACGGATCAGTGTTTTGAGGTTGTTGGTGCATGCCTCAAAATGCCAAGCAGGCCCATATTGCCAAGGTACTAACTGCCGATTGCTGAAAGGGCTTTTTCGGCATGGCAGTCAGTGCAAAGTTCATGCCAGTGGAGGCTGTCCTCTCTGCATTAAGATGTGGTTAATCCTCCGGCACCATGCTGAGGCTTGCAAGCAGGTTGAGTGCACTGTCCCCCGCTGCAAGTGAGTTTTATGATAAACTAAAAAAAGCTTGGCAATATGGGTGTAATTTGATTTTTTTTTTTTTATTACATTCACTTATTAACCTAGTTAACTGATTTAGAAAGTCATTTGTGTCTACTACATCCAGAAAATATTGAACTCAACCAAACATTTAGTATTAAGAAATATCATAGAGAGGAATTCTACTCTTCTTATGAAGAGTTTAAGGGATTGAGTGGTCAATGTTTTTTATGTTGTAGAGTCGATTATTCAACTTTTAGGGGCACAAATATGTTTTTTTTTAGATCATTTGTATCTCAAAACAATTGATTTAAATGCAGGGACTTGAAAGAACATCTGGGCTTCTGAGGAGGCTTCATGTGCTGTCTCAGTTGAGGCGTCGGGCTGCCATGAATGAATTGATGAGGCAACACTCTGAATTGATGATCATTGAGAATAGAGTTGTTAAATCAGAATGAGAAGGCGATATTCTCCGAGTCTCAGGGCATAAGTTGAATCTCGATGGTTGGTCGGCACTCAGCTAGGACAGCTGGACAGGCAAAGCTGATACAACAATGCATCTGGCCGGTTTCTCAAATGCCAGTGGCAGAGGCATTATTTTCTGCAAGTCATGTTAAAAAATTCTGAGATTTTTATTTAATAATAAAGTTGAAGTTCCGTATAATTTAATTAAATTTTCTTTTTTTTTTTAGTTTTAGTAAGCATTCTCATAAATGCATTGCGGAAAGCGTATGCATTTAAGACTGTATTTGAGTAACTGAATCCTGAATTTAATGCTTCGAACTTCTTTATGGAGAGGGCCCCAGATAATAGATTTATAGAGTTCTATTTTTTTTTTTTTTGGTGGGTAGAGTGGCGGCCTCCTGTGGGTTACACACTTGCACTTAATATTGAATGGCTGTTCTTGTCTATTTGACTGAATTTGTTTCAGACAAAATAGAAAAAAAAAATAAAAAATAGCTATATACCGTTGTGTTGACAAACCCACCATGAGAAAAAATACGAGGGAGAATCAGGTATAGCAGGGTTTGGTTTATTTGATCCGTAAGCAGAGAAATAAAATCTTCAAAACTGAAACTAACTAAATTTTTATGATCTGATACTTGTGCTTAATCATTTCAATGTAAACTGATATATGGGCTTGTAATTCTTGCGAATAAAGGCTTAGACAACTCTAGCACAATTTGTTCAAATTTTGTTACGTACTTTTTAAGAAATAAGTTAGGAGTGTTGCCTTTGTAACAATTAGCAACTAATAGTACAAACTATAGATTTTAAAACAAGTCATATGTCAACCGGCATACAGAACTACAAATGACCGTTGTAATTGCTGACTGAAAGTATAAAATGAATGAATTTAGTACTTCTAACTAGCCACAACCATTGCAACGGTTAGTAATAAAATTGTGCTTTTAAAGGTAATTTTGCAAAAAAAAAAAAAATGTTTAGGAGTTGTATTTATTCTCAATTTCATATATTGAAAGAATTGAAACATTCCCAAATTATTATAATGTAATCTAGAACTCTTGACAAATCTATATATTTATTCTCATCATTTATCAATTTGACATATAATAACTTCTGAAAAAGATATAAAATATCACGATTTAATTAACAGTAATTTGTTTTGAAATTTTCAAAAAAAAAAAAAAGAGTTCAACAATAATAACAAATCCGGAGGTTTCCTTTACTTGCTGGTCAATTCAGTATATCCGCACTTTTGAAGCAAATCTCTTTCCTCGCCATTTAATACGTACCTTTTTTATAAGAAGATCTTCTATAGGTGCGTAATAAATGCCCAAGATATGCAATTATTAAATTAACATCTGCATGAATATATTCATGAAAACAGTACATAATACAACAATCGAACAGTAAACGTTTAAGGTTCAAATTTAAACACTTGACCGTGCAAGTTTAAGCAGCTGACAGATGACAATGTCTGTCTTCAAGGTTCTGCCCATCAATTCGGATCAGTGAGAATCAAGCACCTTTGTAGGTGATTGGGTTCTATTCAGACCTTCAATTGGCTTTCAAAAATGCAGATCAGTGAGAATCAAGCTCATATTTTATTTCAAACACTTTAATTATTCCGGGTCAGTTATTAACAGAATGAAAAAAAAGTACTTCTTCATTCTTCAATAAATATAAATTTATTTACGAATAATTTTCTATAAGAATCTATATTTAATTATTTAGTAGGACTTATCATTTGATAGATATTTGGGTCAATAAGATTCAGGTCGTGTCCACCCAACAGTCAGTTAGATCTCAGGTATCCAACTCGCACCCAAAGAAGAAATAAATGAAAAAGAAACTAAAGAAAGAAAAACAAAATTATAATTTAAAACAAATCGTTATGTCTTAGAAAAACGATTTAAAGAAAATCACCATCTGAGCGGGAATTTGCTAGGAGTATTTACCCACAAACCCTGCAGAATTTGATAATAAATGTAATTCTAAAATGTGACAAAATCTTTGTACAAGAAATAAGCCCCAGTTCTCATTTGCCCAAATGTAGACGATGGAACCAGAACGTACGGCAATTGTAGGATATCCCTTTTTTTTTTTTTTTTTGCTTGCCACGATCTTTGAATACTGACTAAAGCAAAATTTCACAAATTTGGGTAATCTTTTTCATTTAGCATGCGCAATTTATTTTCTACAAAACATAATTTATATTTCTACAATATTTTTTTTTGTAAAAGGTAAATTAAAATTGAATTGGAGTTTAATTAAAAAAGGCCGATCCAAATAATCATGTACTAAAACAGAAACAAAAATAGAATAGGTGACCTATTTGAAAATGTGTGTAGAAAAGGTCGAAATGCCGCTGCTTCAGTGAATGCGCCTAGGGGTGTCAATACCGTGCCGTTTCGCACGTTTTCGTTCCGTCCGAAACGGAACGGAAACGGAAGGGTTTTCTAGTTTCGTTTTTTAGAATGGAACGGAAACAGAACGGGAGCGGTACACGTAACTGTTTTGTTTTATCGAAAACTGACTGAAATCAATAGAAAATAAAAAACGGAATGGAAAAATCGTTTCGTTTAACGAAATGGAACGAAAACAAAACGGCTGCTGATTTCGTTTGCTGGAACGGAAAAAAAACGAAAAGCACCTCTTCCGTGCCGTTTGTGCATGTTTGACATCGCTGAATGCGCCGGGTGGAAAGCCCTCAGTGGGGTAGTTTAATCTTATGCGGACGATGCTCTGAAGTAATTAATGCAGAGAGCATTATTCATATTGAAAGCAAACTTACTTTGTACCCACTACACATTCGTCACAGGCCAAAAAAATAAACAAAAGAATTTACAGTTCCTTGTTTTAATAATTATGTAAAATAAGAGACTATAAAACTTACTTGAACATCATAGACCAGAGTAAAATCACCGAAGTTGTGTGTAATTATTTTGTGTAACCAATCTGTTAGAAAAAGTGTGTGGAGCCGTTTTGTGCGGGCCGCTGGCTGGGCTATTTTCCAACCAGCGACCCGCTGGGTGTCGGGGTCAGAACCGACTCTGTCTGTTCTGACCGACTCCTATATATACCCCTCTGTTATAACCGACCTCTCTGTTGGAAACCCTTCGTGTTTGGGTCCAGAAATAAAGAGAGATGTTAGGGTTTGAGAGGGAGGAAGCCATCCGACTGCTTGGAGCAATCGGATCACACGCATGAGTCGAGATCGGCACTTGGAATCGTGAAAGGTGGCGCTAGGCCAGTGCATCGGCCGCATACGGAGAGAGACAAAAGCGTTACAGAACCGAACTCCGAGAAGAGTCTAGGCGTTCGATCATCTTCTGCTGCGGTATATTTAATACTGTAAGTTATTCTTATAGGTTAGATATGCATATAGGTTTATACATAGTCAAAACCAACACAATCATTATCATTTTAATTTTTAACCAATTATCATTATAAAAGTGGATTATGTTCTAACCAATAATCAATTTTACACTTTCCTTGGTGCTTGATTGAGCCGTTCCTCATTGCTAATACAAATTCACATGTAATTATTACTCGGTTGGAAAGTCATAAGCCTAACTGATCAAATATTTGAAAATTTGACAGAGACATGGGAGGAGATATATTTAGAATAGTGCAAGTGATTTGATGAGGCAATGTGTCAAGGAAGCTTCTATGAGAAGCGATGAATTGCAACTGCTTCTAAATTGTGACTAGCTTTTAGTTTGTTATCCAAGATTTTTATTTTAATCCGACTTAAATAATCATTATATATGTGAAATTAATGATAGAAATGTTGCGGAACCCACAGAAATGAAGCGCTGTGGTTTGATATAAGACCTATTCAGGTGTTACTTTGGGCCTTAGAAGTGAAGTTCGAAAACCACAAACCATAGTTGTCTTGTTTGATCTCGATCATCTGATGTATGATTTATGAATGAGGCAAATTAACGTAATGTAATAATAGAAATGAAGAATCAATTTCAACAGCAATGAACAATTTTACACTTTAAACATTTGACATTCTAACAAATTATCAAATAGTAGTGAACTACACAAAAGCCAATAAAAATACCATCTATTCTACAACTAAGCTCCTAAAAAGAATCAACAACCAGTGTCTGCACTCTTTTGATCAGCCTGTTGTATCGACTTTGTACTGCTAAAACCCAGCCTCCTACATATGGAACCCAAAGGGCCACTACCACTCTTCGATTTCCCGATTTTAACAATCTGTTGTCTCATACCATTGCACTCTCTCTCGAGTTCAGAGACCCGCTGTTTGATTTCGTCTACGGTCAGCTTGGCCCCTCCATTTTCCTCTGCAGTGGCTTCTGCGTTGGTGTTTCTGGGGAGAACACGCGAGCCATTTCGGTCCACATTGTCAGAGACGAAGAACCAGCCAGCAATAGTGGTTCTGAGACGAAGCTGCTCGAAAAATAGAACTTGTACTATGACTCTCAAGGGTAGCCTCTCATTTTGTGCAGCATGTGTGCAAGCTTCTATTGAGAGTTTCTGGCAGTTCAAGAGCCGGCATAGCTGCTCTCTCTCTGAATCTGTCATCTTTGGATGTGCCTGAGAGGAAAATTATGTGACCTGATTATGCAGAACTGATTGTTTTATGCCTCTACGTAGATCAACAATTATCTTATTTGGGATGACCTACTTTTCTAGTGCAGTTAAGAGGTCTCAAAGTCTACGGCATTTCAGTGAAATTTCTGGTCTGGTGTGGAAATTGGGTTTGGGTCCTTAATCTATATAATGATTCCCAGAAATCTATATATCGATAATTTAGATATGAGTTTCATAGTTCTTAATGACTCAACAATGCCCAGTACAATTTTAGTTTTGCTTTCTGCTTGACTGGTAAATAGTAAATACCGAAATTCAAATCCAAAATCACAATTCATGCTGTCAAAAGTAAAAGTTCACCAATTAATTACCTTAAGATAAATATCTATTGCTCGGTATATCCCATCATCTAACGGCCTTGCATAGTCAGGCACCAAGGCTGCTATCGCTTGAAACTGCGTACACTTCAAGTTCTCATCTGCTGCAACCTCAGCAAGATATGCATCTATCAGTCTCCCCACCATGGTAATAGGAGTCAAAACCTCGACTGCAGCTGGTACTGTCTGCCCCTCTTCTACAATATCAGGTGAAGCTGCAAAACTTGACTGGTATGCAAAAATAAAGTGGTCGAGTATACGCTGTATACAGTCCACATCATACAAAGTTTTTGATGAGGTGACATTTGGAATTTTTAAATCTTCAACTTGCGCATCGTCTAATTGATTCCCTATTCTTTTCTCTAGGTTTTCTTTGCACGCAGGATTTGCATTTAGTACTACAGCAGTGCGCAAAAGGCTGAGAAGGAATTGGGTTGGGGTCGCGCCTTTTTCTGAAGGGAGAAGATCAACTATCTCTTCTAGAAGGCGCCTCTGATCAGTCTCTGAACTTACGGTCCAAGCAGAGGTACTTGCCGACGGGTCAGGTTGACTCATGCGTCTGGTCAACCCCTGTAGGTACCTTCTTGAGTAATGCTTCAAAGAACCTGCCACCTCGTCAGGTTTCGTTCCTTTTGATTTCAGGGCCTTAATCAACTCCTTATACATCTGAAACTTGAGGTAGGAAACATCCCGGTACCACCAATCGCGACTTAGTGAATTTGTCTTCTCATCAGCAATCCCATTCCACAAAACTGATCCCTCCATTGAATAACTCTCATGCAATAGTGGCCAGCCAAATGTACCTGGCTCAGCACATGCTTTTGTCGCGAGAGAATCAATGCACCTAGAAACAATGTGCAACTTCTCGGCATGTTCTAGTACGTCATCTGCACATGTCTGAAGTGCTCTAATGGAGTCGTTCCAGTTGGAGAGAACTTCTGTCAGAAAATTTTCTGTTTGGGTTATCAAATTTCCCTCACCAAAATCATCAGTCATCTTGAGAAACTCGCCGGCACAACGAAGAGCGACAATATTTTGGGCATTGAGTTCAATTTTAATGTCATAGAAGAATCGTGCCACAAGTTCAAAGGTCTTGAACCCACCAGGAATGTCAGAGAGGTTGACAACACAACTCCCGGATTCATCATCTTGAGACTTGTTGATCTCATCTTGGAGTGTTCCACTTCGATTTATTAGAGGAAACTGTCAAGGGAATAAAAAATTTTGGTTTTAATATTAAAATTGATATGAAGTAATTGGTTGTTGTGATCTGCACTTAATTACAGCTTTAATCAAGTCAAAAGTGAAACTTGATTGGTACTGGTCTGTTTGCTAATTAACTGTTTCTTTCAGACTTACATGCTTAACTAAACTAAAATTCAAACAAGATGTTCAAAACTAAATTCAAAAGCTCATTTGTAGGGAAAATTTTGAAAATTGAAAAGTCAAATGGAACCTTATGCAGTTGAAATGACATCTCGCCAACCTTAACAGTTACATCACTTGCAAGATCAGTCATACAAATCCTGAAATGTAATACATTGTCAGAAACAGACAAAATAAGATCCTGAAATAATTATCTTTCATTCACATTTGACATTCTACAGTTCTGATGAGTGTTCTATTGTGCTCCTATTTTATCCTTCATTTTGTTAAGTATCTATGCCAACTTGGATGGTTCAATTTTCCACGTAGAGAACCGACACAAATGTCTAAATCTATCAAAAGATTGCAACCATTAAAAGTCTAATGCACAAATCACATAATGGCCTAAGTTAATAACTGACTGAAATCTTGTTATGAAGGAGGGAACTTATCAAAGAAGAACAAAACAAGAGCACAGCCAGCAAAATTGAAGCAACAACAAATAGTTAATATCTTAAAACACTCAAGTACAATGCAATATTAACAAAGTTAAAGAAGAGGATATAGTTACCATGTTTGATCCTCAAGCTGGAATGAATCCGCTTTTGAACCAAGTTTCATTGTGGCCATGGCTATCTCTTTCTATCTCTTGTTGATTTGGGATAATTTTCATAACATTTTGTAATAGCAAATTTTTGCTGATTGGACTGGAAGAGGGAGAAAAAAAGTTATCCAATAGCACACGAGGCCAAGAAAATAGGATTATCATCCTAATTTAAGCCATCCAGTAAACAAATAATCTTTATATGAGAGAGTTTCGAGTTGTTATTGCTAAGTTTAGTCTTTATTACATCTTAGCTATCAACGCCATCAGTTTGCCACATTGTTACTACACAAAAGACAAAATATAAAAGAAAAGAAAAAAAAAAAAAAGTTAACTTCGAATTCAGGAAAAACATTAACACTGAAATTTCACATTATAAAGAGATAAATTCGCTGTGCACATAAAAAAATAGAAAGTGCTATAGTGAAACACTGGTTCTCCAGTACTAATTGTGACTTAATATATATAGCTCGTCCATCTAAGTTAACAATATTAATTAGAGAAATGATCAATTTCAGCTCAGTTTAAGAGTGGTCGATAGCCATTGATCGATATATAGTTGCTCAAAAAAAAATTTTAGTTTTTTGCACAAATATACAACTCTTTAATAACAACAATATTAGAATCAACTTTAGGCATTGTAGTAACAAAGAACAATATGAAAAACAAATAAAATGTTAATTTTTCTTTTCTAAGAATCTAAGGCGTGTTAGGGTTTGGATGTTGCAGAATAGGCACCTGTTCGGAACAAACAAAACTTGGATGATCCAAACACAAATTAGAACAGGCCGAAATCGTGAGTATATTTGCTGTTGAAATTGGCAATTGGGTCCAGCGCAACAGTCTTAACCAAAACGAAATGCGTTCAGTGTACTTAATTACTATTTTATTTCATAGTTGCATTTTTAATACAAAATTTGCTCATGATTTTTGAATACTTTATATACAAAATTAAGTATTGTACGTCCACAGAGTTTTAAAACTAACATGAGGTACCAGTATTCCAATGAAACAAAAATATTTGGATGAATATTTAAAAATTCTTTAAAAATAAGAAAGATCGCTTTTGTGATAACTTGATCCAAGTTCCAAACATATGCGAGCCTTAGAACTGTAAAGAATATAAACAGCCCTGTCAGCCCATGACCAACCTGTTTGTGAAACTCTTAACGGGCTATATTTAAACCAAACCCGGCCCATAATTAGCAAACTTGTCGGATCTAAGATTCTAAATCGAAACATATACGGACAGCTGAAATGCACTTGCCACTTTCTCTCCTCCTCTCTCCGACCAAGACCACCGACTCAAACTCAAACCCTACCTAGACTAGATCCTTCCCTTCCCTTCTCCTTGCGCGTTCTCGTCATGTCGAGGGAACAGCCGGGCAGCAGCGGTACAGTTCCTGGCGTGTTCAACCCGCCTGGTACAGTGTCGGGCCAATACACCTACTTCCCGGTACCATTCCATCTCCAGCAGAGCAACCCCACCTCGGTCCCCACGCCTCCACAGCCTTATTCGGTACCTAATCCAGTACCCAATACCCAGTTTGTCAATTCCAACGTGCCTTCTGCTTCTGCTTCTGCTTCCTTCACCCCATTACCCCAATTTCATCAGGTTTTTCTTCCTTCCTTTACTTTTTCATTTCCTAATTGCTTTTGGTTTGATGTAAAGTTATTAATATGATAGAGATTGTACTGAATTTGACTATTCAGTTTCTATTTTGGAAGTTAATTTGAAGATTTTTCTCGATTGCTGTATGTATTAATCGGTGCAAAATTCACAATCATACTGCCAAGTACTAGTAGTTAGTAATATCAAATTTTGTTGGAGGGGTTGAAGCAATTTTACTGTCACCTCCAGTTTCCAGTTAATGCAACCTCAAGAGACCTATGGCATGAACAATTGAACTCCATCTACTCTTTATAAATATTATAATGTATTCATCTCTGAGACCAGAAAGTTCACATATAGCCCAACTAAAATTATTGTTGAGCGTTCTATTCCCTCAAGAATTGTTTTTATATGCTGATGGCTATGGAAGAGCACCTATCTGATATTCACCCTTTTTAAGAAAGTTACATATTACATTTTCTATATTAAAAGAGTATATATGATAGTTTTCTTTTATAGACACATAACCATCCCTTAACTTTCTATTGTCTCTTAAAATTGTTGGTTCATGCCATGGGTGTAGGCACAACAACTGTTTCAGAGAGATGCACAGACGATCACACCAGAAGCGCTAGAGAGTGTGAAGGCAGCACTGGCTAACAGTGAAGTGGAGCACAAGGCTGAGGCCAAAAAGAAGGCGGTCCCACGCAAGGCTGCAGGACATTCATGGGAGGACCCCACTCTTGCTGAATGGCCAGAGAGTAAGCACGTCTCAACCAACCTGAACCATAACACAAACAAATGCAAGAAATTTTTTCAATTTATGAAATATGAAATAAGATGACCTGACCTTCGACCAATATGGCCCTTAAGGATTTTCAATACTCATATTATCTATTTGAGCTGACCCAAAGTGATCAACTTTGAACATGGCTTCACCAATTTTTTAAAAAATGGAGTGTGCTTGCCAGATGGATAGTTACATGACCAATTAAACAGAATTTTGCAGAGAATTATGTGTCATTGTCAATTTTTGATAGTTATAAACAAATTAATTAGATATGGCATATTTGTCAAGACATGTCTATTACAACCTCATGTTATAGAGAATAATTACAATATGCAAAAGTATTATCTACATTAAACAATGTCATCTCAAAATTTAATCATTTGCTTAACATATTAAAAACCGACTAAGCAGATTTGGCTGCTGCTTAATTGGACTTAGTAGCCATTAATCCGATTTAGTGGTAATTTGGAATATAATTTATAGAATACCCAACCCTGTACACTAATTATATCAGATGGCTACGGTTTGTGCATAATCAGTCTGTCAAATGTTCTTAACAATACTGTACCTGACCGGATTTACCTGAACTGAACCCCTGTTTGTCTCTTCTTTGTATTGGATTTAAATTATATTTCTTCTGGTATGGTGCTGCACTTAAATTTAAATTTTCTTGTATTTTTTATATTTTACTTTGTTTATAATTCTTGTTAAGTGCAGATAGTTTAGATTATTGTGTGGAGATCCAGGGAATGAAGTCAATGATTATCTTCTTACTTGTTTATTTATTCTTGTTATGTGCAGATGATTTTAGATTATTTTGTGGAGATCTAGGGAATGAAGTCAATGATGATGTCCTTACAAAGGCCTTTGCGCGATTTCCTTCCTTCAACATGGCCAGAGTGGGTTTCACTTGTCGTGCATTTTGTGTTCCTCTGCGTTCTCTCTTTCTCATTCCATTTTAATCTTTGAATATATTTATTATTTATAAGGTGTTAATTATTTGTTTAGGTGATAAGAGATAAGAGGACGGGAAAAACCAAAGGTTATGGATTTATTAGTTTCTCCAACCCGTCAGACCTTGCTGCTGCTATAAAAGAAATGAATGGTCAGTCATATGTCTAGTTTCATTTATTTGGTCAGTATAAATGTGTATTTTAATTTATTTGTTTAGTATCTTCTCCAGTTTATTTGTATCAAGAAAATGTCTGCAACATATAAAGAAGAATTGGTTTAGTAACACAACATGAAATTTTTCAAAATCCATGGCAACTAAATTTTGATTTTCAGAGAAAATATATGAAAGCATGTCTAAAATTCTGCATATTGATCAACAGGAAAATATGTTGGGAACAGACCCATCAAGTTGCGTAAGAGCAATTGGAAGGAGAGGACTGATGTGGAGGCTTTGGAAAGACAAAAGGTTCCCTGTTTATTTCTCTATTAAATTTTCTGTTCACGTAAGAATATTAACTGCTTATGCTCTTTGCTTAATATAATTTCTAGAATCATCCCCAGAAGAAACAAAAAATGCAAAAGAAGAGTGTTCTCCACAGGTGAAGCTTTGAAGAGGAACTGGTTTTAAGGATTTTGACAGCTTAGATTGCTCAACTAAGTTATATTGTCGTGGCCATGGAAACTTCAAGTGGTGATCAGAAAGCTGAATAGTAACTACACAAGAAATTGAAATTCTGTTAAAAAATGTTGTGCAAAGGCTCATATCACTGAATCTCGACTATTTTAGATGTTATCTCAGATTGGTATACACTTGTAACTTATGTTGTAACTTATATATATCTTCTAAGATTATGCACTTAAACTTTGCTCAATCAGGATTATGATCTTCTGATCTTGTAGTTAGTGTGGTACTTGTTGCACTATTTGTCTTAACTTGATTTATATGATGTTCTGTTTCTTATATTATTGTAAATCAATGTAAGGATAGGTCATATGAGGGAGAAAGAGGTGATGTAAAAAGAGAAAACAAATCATTATTTGACGACAACACTTATTTCGTATTTAGCATCCAGTCATTTCTAACTACAATATGTACCAATGGATAAAGCATTAATATGTATCAACCGGTTTAGTCTTACTGAGTTTAGTCGAGCAATGTAAATCAACCGGTTTTTCAGGCAATGGACTAATAAAAAATGACATGCTTCAAATTCGAATTCATTTTACATTCGTTTCCTCTACAACACATCCTGTGCAAATTCCTTTCTGCTGCTCCCTCTTTTCATGCATAAAATGATGAAATTATTGGTGTTGATTGTAGAATTGTCAATGGTTAAGAATATCACAATTGCCTACAGGCCTTTACTCAAAAAAAAAAAAATATCACAATTTTCCTAAAAAAAAAAAACATTATTTTGTTATAGTTTCCATATGAAGTTGAAAGAACAGTTGCATGTTTGAAAAATGAAGTCTTCTTTTGGCGTATTCTGAGAGGTTTGGTACTGTATGATTGTATCTTGGAGTTTTGTGAGATTACAGATTCTCTTTTTTGACTTCTTGGTTCTTGACAAGTCGTAATTTTTCTTTGCTTAATTTTTATGGTTATAAAATATAAAGTAAGTGAAAAATCAGTCTTCTTAGTTACAAAATAAGGCGAAAAGAAGACCTAATTTTTTTTTTTTTTTACAGAAAAACTGGGTAGCGGTTACCAAGTGAAAAGAAGACCTAAGTTGCACGAAGAAATTTAATGATCCTGTTTTCTCTATGATCTTTCGTGTAAAATGTGTCAAATCATAAGAATGATTGGAATTGTCTTGAACTGCATCAAATTAAAACCAAAGCCAAAATAACAAGAATAGAATAACATTATAATTGACAGCGTAAACTGGGTTAACATATGCTTAATTGCATCATGGAGCTTTAATAAGCCTGAACAGGCATGTGGATGCATAAATTATTTTCAGATAGTTAAAGATAATAGGGCGAAAGAATTTTATTGTTTCATAAAGTAAGTGAATTCATGCAACATGACATATACTAAAGTTGTCTAATTTTTGTGTTCAAAATTGTCCATACGCTGCAAAGCTCATTGCTTTTAGAGAAAATTTCTAAATGCAAAATCTTCCAGCTCTCGCACACCTCCAAACCAAACTCCAATTTTCCCCCTTAGTACAAGGCCTATATTACTTCCAATGGCTTGTTGGTCAAGGGCCCAAGAGACCAAGCTGAAGCTAAACTCTTTTATTTCATTTCGGTGCAAACATTTTACTCTGATCATTACATGGAAGGAAACCCAACGACTTTTTGAGTTGATACTCTGTCTTGTCTACTAAACTCTCCAAGTTCCCAGGCGTGTTTACTCTGCCTTTCCCCTGATTTTGAAGTTCCCATACGCTAAAATTAATGTCAGGGTCATCCCTGTCTTGATCAACAAAAATTTCTGTAAGGTTAATTTGTCAAAGTGAATGAGATCATTTCTCTCTTGTTTACCATGCAGCTCTGACACTCCTCTTCCTTGTTAGGATATGGGTCATTATTTGTTTTCATTAGTTTGTTAGGTAAAAACTATGGATAACAATTAATATATGAGGCATTTCATTTTTTACTGTTCTATATACAGTGGGATCCTTTGACAAACAGAATTAATATGATAATTTTTATATTATCTAAAAAAAATAAAATTTTCAATTTTGAAATTTAGATGTGATACAAATATAATGAAATTCGATGCGAATCTTATCATTTATCAACGGACTTGAATTTGACAACGATATTGAATTAATGATCTCTAGTAGAATACCCTATAATATTTATATTCTAAGAAACCTGACACAACCATATGTATTCAAGTTTATTTTTCTATTTTTAAAAACATAAAAATCCTTTTACTTAGTTTAACAAAGCACTGTCATAATTGTAACTGACTTTCTACCCTCACCAAATATTTATAGACAGGATTATTTACGGAATGTATTAAAACTTATACTTCTACATTATTACTCTATATTTTTATTACGAATAGTTTTTCCTTTAAATCAGACACAATAAGAAGGGAACAATTTTTTAATATGTTTTTTTAATACTTTTTCAAATATCTTAGAGTATATTATAGGGTAATTATGCAATGATTTTTTTTTTACATGTGCCCAATTTATACTCTTAATTCAAACGCTCTAATTAATTCACAACTTTTCATCATTAATTACGAATGAATGATTTAGATTTAGGTGCATGTAAACAAAATATAAATAGCATAATTACCCTAACTTATATGTAATATATATCTGAAAATTATAAAATTATCATTTTCATGTTATAGTTATATCGTCATATTTTTTTTTATCCATTTATTTAATTTAAGAGGTTAAAAAACGATAAAAATAACATAGCGTGAATAAATATTGATAAAGAATAAAAGTGAAAAAGGAATTAATTTTGTTATCATATATGGATAACAGAAAAATATATCTGCCAAACAGTGCTTTTCCCGTTGACACCTCATCCGTCATTCGTTCTTAATTTTGAAATTTGAATAATAATAAAGTAGATTTACACTCGGAGAAGTCTTAATCAGGACAAGTTATTACTTCCATGCACACAAACCAAAAAGTCAAAAGATGCTGTTTGTTTCACACGACAGCTATTTTAAATTTTTATATTGGCCATATTCACCGCCACGTCAGTATTCTTAAATCACTAACCAAATGGTTTATTTACTAACCAAAAATCTTTTGATGATCGTTCCTGGAGTGTGGATGCTTCGAGTGGTTGCCACGCGCTCGCCGTTTCTTCCTTTTCCTCTTTAATTTCAGTTTTCCATGCATCATTTTTTTAGCTATTCAAATGGAACTTTCCAAGTTTACTTTTATCAAATAATATACTTATGAAGGAATAAGCCAATAAGGTCGCCGAAAGTTAATCAACGAAAGATTTGCAACTACACATGTGAAACGTCGAACTCTTCTATTGCATCAGTAAAGTATGCAGACTATTCCGTGCTGGATAGCTTTTTTTCAAAAAAAAAAAAAAATGTACTAATCAATTCCGACTACATAGATGACTACTAAATGGATAATAATATTCATCATAAGTATGTCTATCCAATTCGTTCTATAATTATTAGAAAAAATTTTAGAAATTTTGTTCTAGTAATTTGTTATATTTGAGCAATTTCCTTCGAAATTTAAAGGCTAGTATTTTTCGAAATAAAAAAAAATGATTCAGGTATTATCAGATGGGCATTTATATATATTAATTAACTTTCTGCATTTTAAGGTCAAGAACTTGGTCTACAACTTATATTTCTTACCTACCCTCATTGAGTTAGAAAAATGCAAGTTAGCCTACGGGCATTTATTCTCAAAAAAAAAAAAAAAAAAAAAAAAAAAAAAAAAAAAAAAAAAAATGCAAGTTAAAACATAAATAGAGAATTGCAATATACCTTTTTTTTTTTTTTTTTTTGAGATGATCTACATTCTTTCACTTTAAAACGCTTCTCCTAAACGACATAATTTGGTCAAAATTGTGGTAATTCATTTTGATGAAAATGAGTCAATACAACTAAAAATTAATTTCATCAAATAATTTTTAACTTATACATATATAAAATTGAATGATTAATTCATTTTTAACTTAAGATCATACTGATAAAAAAAAGAGAGAATAATAAACATTCAAAGCGTCTAAAAAGTGCTTCTTTTAGGTGCTATTATTTTAGATAGGTTTGGTATGGCTTCCAAGTGATCTAGGTGTTATTTGGAGCGCGGAAACAACCGAAAAAAATTGCTTTTATAAACTTGCATAGGCAAAAGACAAAGTTAAATATAAATAGATATTCCAACTATAAATTTTATATACCCTTCCAGCCTTTTCCACACGACGTATATAAAAATCAATTAAAGAATCATGTAACTATCTCTTAAGTCCACCTTCCCCTGCAGTAAACTAAATAATGCATCATTTTAATAATGAAAATTTATAAAAAATAATAATAAAGTGCAATGCACGTATCCTCCACCGTTAATTGCCTCATAAGCTCGAAGTCAACTTCCTGATATATATTTTTTTCTGTTGTATTTCTTTTTTTCATAGAGTTGTTGGTTTCTTATCTCATATCACATTTTATAAGTCCATAAATACAGGACGATTAAGCGTGTGTTCTCCATACTGCCAAACCCTTCCATTTTTTTATTTTTTTTTTAAAAAAAAAAACGTCTTCTCTGCTGTTCCCCTCCGTATACCATATTGCAGTTTATCCACAAATTTGTTCTGGACTTTTTTTTACGACCATATTGGTTATATATATATGTTAACCTTTAATGCAAAGATAGACCACCTTTTTAAACTTCTAAAAATTTGATTTTGTTTTTTGTTAATAAGGATATGGTAGAGATATTAAAAAAATTTAAATGAAACAGAATCAATTTTTCTCAAGATTATGAAAGAAATTAGCTTGTATTTTTCCAATTATGATGCAGCAATTGCGGTTCAATTTTGTGTTGATTTATTATGTTCTTGTATAAAATTGAAACATACTGTATTGGGTTACTATTGATTAAGATGTGACATTTATAACGTACAAAACTATTGATTAAGATGTTATATTTTTTATAGTAAGAGATTTTAGTTTGAATCACAGTCAGTCATTTCAGAATTCAATTTGGTGTTCTTTTTTTGACACGTATATATATATTCATGACAAGTTGACAACAAGAAACGTGTCAGGTCAGTTCATGCATGATTCATTTCGTTGTAAACAGATCAAGAATTTCATGAAACAGGTTGGGTCGATTCATGAATCATGATTCCAAATTAGTCAACAGTGTGGTTTAGACTTTAGACGCAAACAGATCGAAGCGCGAAATATGTTGGGTCTATTCATGTTTCGTTTCTTTGTAAACCGTTCCGTAACAGAGAGATGATATTTCATATATATATGTAGGTAGCTAGGGATACTATGTCGGATGAAAAATTAATATTTCATATACGTACTTCCAAAGAAAAAAAAAAGTACCTCTAATTAAATAATATAACGTCTTGTTAATTTACCGAGTTCTTGCGTATATAAATTGTCACCGGCAGGTCACTGTTTGATTCGAAATGCATGCGATATGATTCAATTAAAGCCTTATTTGCATCGAACGGTTGAATTTCTCCGTGCCTTGAATTTTTCTTCTTAAACTGACCCAACATAACAATTAATGATCAATTCTGACTTGACAGATTATGAGTTAATCTGACCCAATCCATGAATGTTGCTATAATTTAATTAAATTCATTTGGCAATAGTTACTGACAATGAACTCAAATTAGTGTCAAGAATAGGACCATTTGTTGTTACTTGTTTGTGGGAATGCTTAGTTGATGCGACCAATATATATAAATTTGGAGCTTAATTTAACTTCCGAGATTAGCTACCTAGCTTCGAGCTTTCAACCTTAGGCAGCTTTAGTTATATAATGCCACCCCAAATCTTCTTACTGTCAGCTTCAAATTGGGAATATATATAAGTGCGCAAGTTTAATGCCAACAAGACTAATTTGAGACTTGGTTAATATTTCAGTACTAGCGTACTGGCTAGATTTATTAGGCAGCTGTTGTTGATGGTAACGAAACATAGAACGCGTACAAACCAAAAGTTTAAGGTAAAAGACGAGACACGACGATCCATATATTACCCATCCACGCGAAATTTGGCGTATCATGAATACCCACGTGTATCGATCATTGAATTTTTAGGCTATTACAATGTAATTTTGTGGATTCTGCTTGCGTTCTCTACTCTCTACGGATGCCATATATATGCACCAAAGTTTCAAAATGCGATTTATTATGTATGATACTGTACCAGATAAACGTTCGTACCAACATAGGACATGATACGTTGCGTATAATAATATCTGTGACATGAGATGACCTGTCATATAATTTTATAATTAAGATGCGGCAAAATGATTGGTTACTTGTAAAATGTTTTGTTTTTTTTCATTATTCATCAAATTAAATGCGCAAGCTGCAGAAAAATAAAAAAAATCTTTAAATTAAGAATAGATCCCGGATAATTTTTGGACATGTATTGTCATGTAAAAATATGTACCATGAATTTATCAAAAATTTAAATTGTGAGTTTTTAATCTAAAATGATTTTAAATATATCCTCTTTTTCAATGACTCGGGACCAACTATGTACAAAAGACGTCACAGGCATAGTTAAAAATAAAAAGGATTAATTAATTACTATATTTATAATGGAAACATTGCAATATATTTGCCATATTAATATATTAGTTATACCTTTGTCATCTGACTTACATTTTAGACACTACCGGTCTACCTCACCTGATTGTGTCAACTTCATCTAATACCCAACTCTTAATTATGATCTCTAAATAATATTCGTATTTTTTCCCTATAGGTTTGACTTTGGCTGTCGAGTTAAACCGTGATGTATAAGGTTAAGGAAATAAAAACGAGAAATGATACAAGTTTGTCATCGTTTGTCACTACTTGAACAAAGTGAACACGTACAAACAAATAAGTTTTGTCATCCCTTGCTCAGATCTTTATATGCATATTCAACTTATTTTTATTGAATTTATTTGTTTGTGTGTGTTCATTTTGATCATTTTTATGTTTACTTTGTCTATTTTATGTGTTCACTTTGATCATTTTTATGTTTACCTTATCTATTTTATGTGTTCAAAGCGATAACAAAACTACATGCGGAAGTAATCAATTTTAAATAAAAACCTCCTAACACAAAGCAAATATAAACCAACAATAGCAAAAAACTAAAAAAAAAAAAAAAAAAGCCAAAAAGTGTAAAGTTGTTAAAACCTAAGCAACGGTGCACTCTCTTCGCAATGTGTTACGTGTATGAGTTGGGTGACCTCTTATCTAGGCCGAAAAAGTTATGTACTCGATCTACATCATATCCGTGGAAATTGTCTAATCACACATTTTGAGCACTCTGCCAGAGATTGTGAGCTTTATTACTTATTATAGTGATACAATTATTTTAAATTTTTTATAGTAGAAACAAAAGTCAATCAACAAAATATAATTTAATGGGTTTGAATTCACAGACAACAAGTTAGATTTGACAATTTGACAAATTTAAAGAAATTTCGGCCCAAAAAAAATCCATACAGAAGGACACCTCTTTACCTGAAAACTCTTTTCAATCTGATGAAGGCCGCATTGGTTAGAACTCAGAACCATTACAATAGAATAAGCTAGCGCATTTCAAAAAAAAAAAATAAAAAAAAAAAAATAAATAAATAGAACATAAGCAAACCACTGCATTTAGGGGAAAAAAAGATAAATTTAGTCTAAGGGTGACACACAAAAGCAATGTTTTTTTTTTTTTTTTTTTAATATAATGGATAGCGGCTATCTAGTGAGACACAGTAGCAATATTGGTGGGTCAGTAGGTTCAAAGATGCCCGATGATCCAAGCAACAATTTCTTTGGTCCGAATAATTTTTATAACATGATTTTTGGACAGATATACCCCTAAAATTATCTTAGAAATTTCTTTGGACTTCAAAAGGAAAAACGATTTACGTATAATAATTTCTTATGGAAAAAATTTAGTTGATAGATTTGCTAATCCTCTTTCACTACTTTTTCTATGAGAGCAAATATTACTTTTGAAGTCAGTGGAGAGAAGATGCAAAATATATAATTTACATCACATAATATTTTTTTTGACAGCCATAAAGAGAAGTGCAAACTACAAGTTTAAATTTTATCATAAGAAAATATTAATTATATGTAAATTCTTTTTTTTTAAAAAAAAAGAAAATAACTTTAGGGGCTGTCCCAGGCAAGCGTTTTCATTTCTAGAATTCCAGCTTAAGTTTCCTTTCCGTTTCTGGAATCTAAATCCAACGCGTCTACCCCATCCTCATCCCCTTCCTCTCCGTAACTTCCCTCACCTTCTATAGTTATGTTGCCCCTTCTACTCTATCTACCCAATCCCCATCCCCTTTCTTCCTTTCAATAAATAATTTTTATAGTTAATATAAGTAATTGTTCTAGTTAATATAGTTTATTGTTGTAGCTAGTTAATATAGCTAATTGTTCTAGTTAGTATAAGTAATTGTTCTAGTTAACATAGTTTATTGTTCTAGTTAATATATGTAATTATGCCAGTTTATATACCTAATTGTGTTATCATTCCTTCCTTTTCGTGATATTTTTTCCAAAATAAAACTAAGACAATTAGAAAACAGAACTAGGACAGTGCTGTTAAAAAATAGGACAATTATATTACATAACTAGAATAATTAATATTTTCTTCACTGGACATAACGTTATTTCCAAACCAAAAGAGACAATAAGCAAACAGAATTAGAACAGTTTTGTTAAAAAAACTAGGACAATTATGTTACATAACTAGAATAATTAGTTTTTTTGGACAATTAATTTTTTTTCTTGAACAGAACATTCTTCCAAAACAAAACAAATACAATTAGAAACATAACTAGGATAGTTATGTTAAAAAACTAGGACAATTATATTACATAACTAAGACAATTAGTTTTTTTTAAGGACAATTAATTTTTTCCCTCTGAATGAACCACTCATGTTTTTCAAAAAAAAAAAAAAAAAGAATTAAGACAATTAGATTATAAAACTAGTATAGCTATGTTACATAACTATGATAATTAGTTTTTTTTTCATATCAAATTGTTCTAGTTAATATAAGTAATTGTTATAGTTCTGAATACTAATTGTTCTATTTAATATAAGTAATTGTTCTAATTGATATACCTAATTGTTCAGGTTACTGGTCTATATGCATCCTAATTGTTTCTGTGAAATGATGTAAGAATTTTTCATAGCCTTTGGGGTATGTATAAGGGTATTTTTGCGCAAAATATGCTATAATTTTTTTTTTTTTTGTCAATGATAGGTTGTCGGGCAAAAGAACTAAAGAAGGTGCTGCCTGGATTGTTCCAAGATCTCCGCGTCCAATGTGCAATTTTGTCGTGGAAATGCATTTGAACCAATTCCTTTAGGAGCCGGCTTGGACCTAATTCAGTTGTAACACACGCGTAGTGCACAGTCAAATATGTGCACCTTTGTGTGTGGAAAATGGACCCCATCACATAATATGTGGAGATGTTTTAAGTTTTTAACTTTATGGAATTATGGTGCTATGCTATGCTAACGTGCTTTGAGCTTTCACATTCAGACCGACATAATGCTCTAAGACAAACTCCAGCGGATGACCCACTACACAAATTTATTATAGGAATCGAGTTGCTTTTCTGGAAGGAGTTTAATTGATCCGAATCGTACGATTAACTCTCATGTAAGGATAGTTGTGCGAATCCAACGGCGTAGACTTACTCGTTAAAGAGAGCACTTTCCAGCTCGGAACCTTCCCCGACTTTAGAGGAGCGACTGCCTGAGTATGGACTTTACAATTTCCAAAAGAAAAAAAAAAAAAAAAGAAAAAAAGAAGAAACTTTAGAGGAGCAACGCTTTCTTATTTTGTGTACACCGCCTCTCCTACAACATACCACCTGGGAATTGATTCGGACACCCCGTATTTTAGTCCAAACACCCCTTAAGACCCAGTTACCCTTGTATGTTTAATATATTTACTTTGTTTGCACTAAGCCATCGACCGACCGATGACCTCCACCAATTAAAGAAAACGATGAGGAAAAGTTCGAAGTATTCTTCCCATAATCTGATAAATTCAGAGTTTTCTTTCCAATGCACGAGATTATTAATAGTTTTAATTTGTACTGAAGGCATTGTAAGGTGGAAAGAAATCAGACGTTATAATTCAGCCAATGTACAAATGAAAAGGCTAATTTCGTCATTTTGAAAAAAACAGGGGGTGCTCGGACTTTATGGGGTGTCCAAATCAATTCCCATACCACCTGCCAGAAGAAAGGATTAATAAAAAAGAAGGAAAGAAAAGCTGCTACTTTCAATAAATATATAAAACCAGATGTTTATATTCATATTTCTTTCAATGGTACTTAAATAATATAGTTTTATAGATCTTGCCGCTAAACAATATCTTCTCATTTAAGCTATTCCTTGACCTCACATGTATTTTAATTTTTTCCATTCTGAAAAAACGGAAAGCAACTCATTTAAATTTATTAGATGGATGGATACTGTAATTTACCTATCTATTTATAAGTACAATATGGGACTAACTTGTCTAGCTGGGCTCCCACCATAATATGTTATTCTAAATTATAAGTTAAAAAATGTTGAAGAAATGAAGGAATTTTACCTTACTGTCGAGTTCAAAAAAATTTTTATGAACCACATCGACGGCTTATAAACCTAAAGCTGATAAACAAAATTATAACTATTTAAACAATGTGATCTGATCAACATATGAACCTTTTTAAGGCTTTTTCTGGTGAAACTTACTACAAAATTTCCGCCATTTCAATAGATATTTTAACTTTTACATTGACCAACGTAGGAAGAAGTAGCAGATTAAATCCCATTGAAGGAAATTAGTGTTGCAAATAAAAAAATATATTTTTTTTTTTGGGGGGGGGAGGGGGAATTGCTGCTAGATATGTATAACGATGGTAATTACTAATTATCGTTTTTAAAAAATTGGAATCAAAACACAAAGGGAAAAGGAAAAAATAAAAAAAAAGAGGACAGAGAGAATCGAACTAAAGCTTATACGTACCCTTCCAGGTTCCAGGCCTTTCCCACACGGCATAAATTAAAAATCGATAAAATAATTTTAGAACTACATGACTCTGGACTCCACTTCTATAATCAATTGAATAATGCACGATTTTAACAAAAAAAAATTAAATAATAATAATAATCGAAAGAATGCACCCTGCCCCACTAACGGCATCCCCAGTTTGAAGGCGACTTCCTTGTCGTTTTTCATCTCCTATCAAATTTTATTACTCTATAAATACAGCACCATTGTAAGTGTGCCCTCCACACTCTCAAATCCCTTCAAATTCTGTCTATTTTTCTCTCTTCTCGCCTCAATTTTAATCTCAAATTAATATTTGCCAAAAAACAAAATTAGACAAAATAAACATGTCGTTTCGTATGAATTCTGTAGTGCATGTTGTAACTACTTCAGCGGAAAATACTGCAAATCCGGCAAATCCCGCCCAAAACAAAGACCTTGAGCTCGGCAAACCTGATGACACAATCGATTACATGCAACGGGCCCAGTGGCTCCGTGCCTCTGTCCTTGGGGCCAACGACGGGCTTGTGTCGGTAGCATCATTGATGATTGGTGTCGGTGCAGCCAGCTCAACTGTCAAGGCTATGCTTGTGTCCGGCCTAGCTGGTCTAATAGCCGGAGCCTGTAGCATGGCCATCGGCGAATTTGTGTCAGTCTATGCTCAGTACGACATAGAAAGGACTATGATTGAGAAAGGAAACGAAGATGATGGAGATGAAAACAAGGAACCGTTAGCGAATCCTTGGCTGGCTGCCGGTGCATCGGCTCTATCCTTTTCAATTGGAGGTTTGCTTCCGCTACTTGCCGGGGCATTCATTAAAGCTTGGGGTGTGAGGCTGGGTGTTGTTTGCGCTGTGACAAGTCTCGGGTTGGCTGTTTTCGGTGCAATTGGTGCACTTCTCGGTGGCGCCAAGCCTTATAAGGGCGCCCTTAGGGTTCTGATCGGAGGATGGCTGGCTATGCTTGTCACTTATGGAATTCTCAAGTTTTTCAGTGCATTTTTACATGTGAACCTTTCCTCGTCTGGATAAAGTGGCAGTAGCATAACTAGAGCATAAATGTAACTGTTAGTACTTAGACGGGAATATATGCAATAATGTAAAATTTTATACAAACTAGTTAATGTCGATGTATTGATGCTACTTGATTATCTATATCTTTTTTTTTTTTGGCGGATAATATGGCAGCAGATTAATTTATATATCACTTGATGTTCTATTTTCTGGATGCATAAAATTTCTCGACTTTGGTAACTTTTATGTATAAAATCAATTATATATATAAAGTTTGTTGATCCTGGATCTTATATTTAAAAAAAAAAAAAAAAAAACAAAATCGATCACCTGCTTGTAGAATTATTTGTTTTTGTTTCCAACTTTTATAACTATCCCAGTAATTTAACTCGGACATGATTTATGTTGTGCACTCTAGCTTCGAAGTTGGAATTTGGAAATAATTAGATAATAATAATACAAGCTATATATACTGAACCAACAGCCCAGACCTGAGAATTAACTTCATTGCCTATTTTAGATCCTTCGCATGAACATATACCAGATGACCGGATTTATTATTGTTATATAGGCTTATAAGGGCTTCTTCATATATAAGCATCAAAGGAAACAATGTTAATAAATATAAACTTAATAAGAGGATACATGTGTGTGTAGGATTCCAAAAAAAAAAAAAAAATTAGAACCTATATATATTGTTTGGAAATTTATAAATGTAAAATTATCATAGTGTTTAGGGGATATAAATTTTGAAATTTATAAGTCCATAGATATCAAAACAACACACAAAGACTGTGAGCTGGATGCTTGTTTTCAACACCTTGTACATTAATAAGAAATTGAAGGGAAATTTAAAATGCCAACATGCATGAACGACATTATTACTCCATGTTGCACTCCGCATATACCATCAACCTATAGTCAAGGATAGGGCTGTACAAAAAATCCGTCAACCTGTTCAACTCATCCGACTCAATTAATTCGTTTTTTACCGGGTTAAGATGATGTTGGATTGGGTACATATATGTTTTAATTTTGATAAACCCGTTGCTTTAGGTAGGTTATGAGTTTTATATTAGTAACCCGTTTATATTTTTTTATGGTCTAAAAGTAATTAATCTTAAGCATGACTTATTTACGTGCTGTATGTTGAAATATCTTTATGCTATTTATAAATATATTTTTATTTAATCAAACTTAAACCCATCAATTCCATTTAACTTGTTAAATCGTATATAAAAAATTGATGGGTTGGGTTGAGTTGTATATAAGAAAAAAATGATGGTTTGGGTTGGATTATGAGTGGGTTATTTAATAAATATTTTTTAACTCGATATTGACGGATTGGATTCAAATTTTGATAAAATATGATTAATTCACCCATTGTACACCCCTAGTCAAGGAGAGAAGAGAACATTTTTTTTTAGTAATATAAGTACTATCTGCAGATACAGATTATGTAATTAATTTGAAATGCGCACATAATTTCCGAAAAGACGTACTAGTTAGTTTCAATTTCCAGTTAAGCGTTCAAGTTATTTCTTTTCTATGATGTAAATACGCCACAAATGCATGCATGACAGTTTCCTTACCATCCTGGTTTTAAGTTTTTGGAACAATTAATTGGCTAGTATATAAGATATTAAAGTCACAGTAATATTATGTATACAAATTTCGTCTACTCTCATCAATCCGTTCTGCAAAATAACGCATTACAGGTTAATTTGAAACAATCCGTCTAAAAGATATAATTTACGGATTCTCAAAATTCTGTCGGTTAAACTTAATTTTCCTGCGTAATATACATTTTATAATTTTAAAGAACTCTAGCTAGATGATTTGCCAGAATCAAATCGTAACTCTGGATATGAATTCTTCAGAGAGATCGTCAATTTTAATGTCTTGTTTTGCTTAGACAAATTTCCTTAGATATGGTTGCACCAATAAATGAATAAATAATATTTTTTTATTTATATAAAAAATGTTTATGTTATTATCTGTTAGGGTGCACACCCAAATCATTCGATGGCTTAAAAGAATAACGATTGAATTAATGTTTTCTTATATATTGTTGCTTCTCTGAACACACGTGTTTCTTAAATTATTAGAGGAACTAGTTATGCCTTTTATGTTAAATTTTTCCCCCCCTATGCATTCATAAAATCCACATCATTCGATGGCTTAAAAAAAATAAGGATTGAATGGCTTTTTACATTTTTACATTGACATATATTTAATCAGAAAGTATTATAATCAGAGGTCCTGAGTTTTAAAAAATTTTATTGCAGGAAAAACCCACCTAACCAAAGTTTTGGTACCTCCCTGCATGTGTGTTGCAGGGGCGGAAACCATGATTAAGAAATAGAGGGCCGAAAGTAGAACTAACGTAATTGTCGAGTCGCATTGGCGCACAAGCGCACATGAGAAAATAAACGAGCGAGTCCATAAAATTATATATTATTATTAGCTAAAAAAATCGTATATATTTTGATAAATTTTATTTGTGATGTTTTAGAATTCATAAAACAAGTAAAATTTTGCTCGTTGCGCGATCAATTTTTTTTTCATAGATTGCAAATGGCCTATAAATTAATATCTACTTAATGTATAAATTTTGTGCAGTGCGCAATTTTTTTTATAAAAAATTAAATTGTACGTTTTTAAATATTCTTTTCTGATATAATAATTGATTTTCGATATTATTGCACACGTGAATAATAATACTGATAGGATCAGATTGGTATTGGCCCATTCCATGGCCCAAATGAGCTTGGAGAAGGCCCCCAATTGACAAAGATCTCCAGCTCGGGCCCAATCCGTCGGTGGCGGAAGTAAGTTTCCCGCCAAAAGGTTAGTAACCGTTCACTGGGTCCCAACCTGAGGAAACCGAATCGTCAGAAACCGTTATAACAGTATGATGACGTGGGGGGTAAAAGTTCTCCCCCTCGGCTTCGACAGAAAGGAAGAACTCGAGCGAACATTAAGAGAGTCTAGGTTTGCTTTGCCAAAGCACTAGCGAAGTACAACGATCTCAGAGTAATCTAATAGTAAACCAAATGTGATCTGCTGAGCAGGAGTTCGGCCAGGAGCCACAATGAACCACAGCGAATCTGGGGTAAAGATGACGTCAGGAGTTACTATAAATAGATACCCCATCCTACGAAGGGGGGTTCCGTTTTCCTTTATCTAGAAAATATAGATGAAGAATGTAAACAAATTATGAACAATAAAATAGTCTTTTTGTTGAATATCTACTTCTATTCCTCTCTAAAATCGTTGATCTACCCTCGTAGCTAAATTTTGGATTATCAAATACAATAATAATTTTTTTTTTTGGATTCCGTAGCAACATATTATAGAAACCAATGGATATACTTATTTAATATCATCAATATTATTGTTTATAGTGTTGACAGTAAATAATAATCTTATAATATAAAGATACTCATGAACATATAATAATATCATATGTTGTAAATCAAATTTTGACTAGATCACAAATTGATAAATTTATAGGGGCTCTAAAATTTAAAGTTCAAAGAATAATTAAAAAAAAAAAGATAGTGCTTGTGGTCATGTGGAGCCCACCCACATGGTCTGAGGCTCTGAGCGTCTAAACCAAAATTTTTCGTGGAATCGAATAGAAAGCAGAAACAGTGTTGAATTTGTGACTTTGATGACTTTGAGTCTAATAGTTGGGCCAATTAATTAGGTTTTTAATTTCTTAGGATAGGCTTAACGATTGATCTAAATTAAATTTTCTGATTTTGGCGTATGTTTCGCCTACGCTCGCCAATCGCCACCCCTGATTCTGCCCCTGGTGTGTTGGGCGTCCTGACTCGTGAGTTCGAAGCATATCAATTTTCTATTACAAAATAATTTCCTTACATCTATTGGTTTTGCAATGATAAGTCCTAAATTTTTAGATCAATTAGTTAGGTAACATAAGGAATATACCTCACAAATCAGACTAGAATAGACAAGTGAGACCACAAGAGTGCTTGTAATTTTACGTACGTATGATATGACAGTAATTTATAGACCTATATCAAAATTCTACTTGTTATAGAATGGACAAGAGCAGTGGAAAATCAAGGCACTAAGGAGTATCAGACCAAAATTCTTTCCAGAATTCTCACATAAACCATTGCAAACGTTGTTGGACATGCAGTGCCTTTTCATTTTATTGGTGCTTGATTAAGACTTGGAATTTGGAAAATCTCTAGTCAAACCAAGGAGAAATAATTATTTGAGCTTAATCAAACTTACAAACCAAATGTCAAACAATTAATTTGCATGATTTGGGGCAATTAGTGTAGACCTTGTTGAGCGGTTAATAAAAGTAGCCTGTTTATTTCGAGTTTAGCAGCCATCACAAAAGTAGAAATATTTTCAATATGCTGAGTCACAAACTGTTTGTTTACTGTCTGATACTTGTATAGGTAATAGGCCCCTATAGAAGCTATAACCTCGCTTTGGGTATTAAATCAATTTACCTGGTATGCATATATTGTCTTGGGCAGACACTACTGTTAAACATCACTAACAACTATCAACTCACTAAGGTAAAAGTGAAATTGAACAAGCAACCTTAGCAAGTGACGAAGATTTTGACTAAAAGAGGGTATCAAATTGTTTCCCTACTTTACGGTGCGTTTACATATACTGCAAAAAAAAAGTAATAATAATAAATAATAAATAAAAATCTTACGGTAATGTGAGCATTGGTTACAACTTCCGAACATAACAAATATATACCTCGAATAGAATACTATAGGGAATAGAATATCTCGAATATAATTTGAGTACACAGAACGTAATAACAATGAAATTAGTAAATCCATAAATAGCAGCACCTAATGAATTTTTAGTTTTTTACACAAAGATCCGTTTAATTTGCATAACTATCGGAAAAGAGGTACAAAAATAAACGTTACAATTGAGAATTTGTTACTATGACTGGTGCTCCTTTTAAGTCTGTATTTTGTACAGTTTTTATGATTCAAATGCTCCATCTAAATAATACGAACTCTCCGGTTTACGAATTATTTTAGCGTTTTTAGCGAACAGTTTTAAAATTTAAAACCAACGGGTCTGATGCTGTCCGCTCCAATAGAATGAATACTATGGGGGATATAAATTCCCTAATGTGACTCAGTTGGGGAGGAAAATAAACTACTTGAATCAGACTAACGGATGTAACTTCTGACATGAACAACACATTGTAGGTGTCATCCAACTCTTGGTATCTAATTACCTGGTCAATGCAGTATTACAATACGCTATTGAAAAATTAGGATCTTCCCAAGCTGTTTCACTCTCGTCAGGGCAAGATTAACTAGGCATTAAAATATAATTTCTCCTTTTTAAAAAAATGAATTTTTTTTTTTTTTTTGGGACCCTATTGTGAGAATAGTTGCATATCAAAGTGGAATTATCTGCAGTAATATGAAAATACGATAAATATATTAAGGAAATAAATAAGCACGCAGGATGTTGCTAACTTTTGCAAATGTTGCTGAGACGAGAATTTCAACTACTTTTTTAATAATAACAATGTCATTATTTATCAAATATACTACCAGTAATATGAATGAACGAAAAAAGAACCAAACGTTTCAATTCAAATCTAATTAGGGGTTGTCAACATTTGGAGAGCTCTTGAGTTGGGACTCATTTAAGACTCAGCAGCTCATGTGACCTGACCATCTTGGGCTTCCTATTTTGTACATAAATTGGTTTCATTGAGCTGTAAGCAATATTAACGCCGGTTTCCGGAAGATCAACTGGTTTTCAAGAATAACTATGTCAAGTTCTCTCTGAATAAAAAAAAAAAATTAATAATAACTAAAAAAAGGTACTAACATATTGGATGTCTGAGATGAACTGGTATTGTCAATATGGTTCATAAGAGCAAGCCCAACAATTTCAACAGCCTATTTTCTTTTACTTAATTTCCACAGCGTTCAAGCTGCTTTCAATTACACAAGTTCATTTGCAAGAATTTGTACACAGAAACTTGTGATTTATTTGCACCTCAGCTGAATATTTTCAATATGGAATATCATTAAGCAAACATCAGAGGGTGGTGATCCATAGCTGAATATTTCCATGGATAAATATTAGCGTTGTTATAAAATCTAAAATAATACCTGGCCAAATAACATGAGAGGGAAGTGATCCATATGAACAAATCAATAACCAATTTTCCACAATATACTAATTTAAGAAATTCTTAGTCTTTGTAAATCAGACAACAGTTCACAGGACAAAATACATATACAGGACAGTAAAAGCTGCTATATATATATGGTAGACAGATAGTATGAACTTTTTACACAGCAGATAAAATGGGATAAGAGGAGGTAACCTCGCAGTAAAAACTTTAGCTTGTGAATAACACATTTGATAGCTTATATACAAGAAATGACAGCCTCAAGAGAAATTTAATAGGCTTTTCTAAACCAAAGAAAGTATTCACAACAAAACTTAATTTCATCTTTCCATAGAAGGCTTCAGTTTATAACAGCCTTGCAAATTGGACATGAATTCCTTCTCCTTAGCCATAAATCTATGCACTGTACAAATAAAGGATTTTATTTAGGTAATCGTCAAAAAGTACATCTTTTCCTTTAAGACTAAAAACCATATACTATAATTTTTTTTCTATTTTTCTTTCATGAGGTTAGTATCAATGACAATTGTATATTATATTCTAACACTAACAAAGAAATTTCCAATAAAAGAATATGGTTATAATTGTAATAGTCTAAAAGAAAAAAATAAAATAATATGTGCTAAATTATACCGTTTTATAAAATTTGCGCATGCAGGGCAAATGCCGCACAACAGCGCCAGCAGATGGGACATCTAGGCATATTACACAAGTCCTCCACTTTATCACCCTTAAATTAATTGATAAATCAATTAAATTAAAGTTAGTAGATGAGTAATGGTATGAATTGTACAATTTTCACATAACCCACAAGAAATTCATAATATCATGTTAACCCTACAATTCCACAAAGATTGTGCATACCCAGTGGGAAACTACATCTTATAAAGGGTTGTCTGGAACATTGCGAGTTTTCTGGGGTCATTTAAGAGAAGTCAGTAAAGAAAAAAGAATTTATAAAGCTTGAGATGGACCTTGACCGTGGATACTGGTAAATTGTTTAATCTGACTGTCAGTAGCCCCCACAAGTTGATTAACAAGTCAAATCAGTTTTGCTACTTAACATATTAACCGTGACAAAATGAAAAATCTAATACAATTCTCTAGAGGTAGTAGATGACTATTGGTATTGGCAAAAAAAAATTTAAAGGTTACCACTTGCAATTTTTTCCAAACATTAGGAAGGATAAAACTTACTCATAAAAGCCAGGATAAAAGGAATCATGCATATCCACATCATTGCGGCTGTCGTATATTGCTTCCAGTTCTTTCAATAATTCTGATGTCTGAATGATAAAATATATGAATAAATATAGCATCTTGTCAATAACTACAATCATTATATCATATGAAAATAAGATGATTTACCGTAGCAGGATTCATCTCAGAACTGCAGAGGCCTTTGCCTATTTGAGAAAGAAGCCACTAAATCATAGAACAAAATGATAATTCATCATACATTAGAATATTACAAACAAGAATGTGTTAGAAAGATACGCCGGATAAAATGGTATTTAGAGGATAAAGTTATATATTCTATGCTTTGAAAGATTGTGAATAAGATTCACCACTTTCACGACTTAAGGAAAAGTTTAAAACAAAAGAAAGCTCACCATCTCATATTCCATTTCCGGGCCACTGAAATGCATCTCAGGCCTCCTAAGATTTGAAGATTGCATGGGAGGTACTTGTAACAAGAAATGCTGGCCATTCAAAGTGAGAGACTCCAGGGGAATATTCATCTGAGACGAAATCAATATCAATGCTGTGCTCAAATAAATATGTATTTTTCTGCTGGGATTACAATGCTATGCTCGCTGATTTTCCAACAAGAAACCAAAAAATGTGTTTCAAAATAAAAAAAATGAAAGCAAAACAATATAAACATAACAAGGGTATATATATGGAAAAAGAAGTATAGGATAGTACAATACCTGGTTCACATCAAAGTTGTGCCTTGTAATAGACGCGATGTTGTATTTCCTTACCTTCCTCTTGCAAAGCTCCTACTACATGATTACTGTCATCCTATGAAACAATTGGTAATTAAGAATTAGACTAATATTGTATTGTAAACTTGTGATGCATATGCCCTAATTATATAGCCTAATTCTGTGACCTGCATATCCTACTTTGTCATTCTGTGATGCAAATGGTAATTAATAATGGATTCTTAAACAAATTCAATAATTGAATATCATAATTTGTGACTTGCATATGACCTTATAAGCAGAACTAATCAAAACAAACTAAATTTTAGCTAACCGATTATCATTTCAGATTAATGCAAGATTACTGTATACTATGAACCTCCGACAATTAGTGAAAAGCAATAATTTTATGTCAAAGATCATTTTATTAATTCGTTGGCACCACAACCAAACATGCATGGAAACAGCATTCATAGTACTTACCAACAGCTCTTCATTTCCATCGGGATCAGTAAGTTCTCTGTAAATCTCCTCCTGAAGGCGACACGCCAATATTACATCAGATTTCACCTGTGCAACTTTGACCAATAATTTGTCACTTCCAAATTCAGATTCCTCAAAACTCCAGTCTTCATAGCTAAAAGAATCACTAGAGCTATCGATTGTGATTACTTCTTTGCTACAATATAGAAATATTAAGAACAGAATATATGAGAAACTCTACCTATAATAAAGCATGTCACGAGCAACGAAAAAATTATCTATACGTCAAAACAAGAAATCTCCTATGCCCATGTGATTGTAAACACAGACAGTACCTTCCCTGTTTTGTATACATTGTATTACTGTATATCTCGTGCAGGTATGTAAGATGTTTGTAGGTTTAAAAGCAATAACTAGCGTTTTCACATTTTGTAGGGGTGTCCATGAAAATTTCTAATAACTACACTAGCCAAAGATCACCCATTTTGATTTACCAGAACAAAATGTCCTTTAAAAGGATTCCTCTGCTAGAAGTAAAAACCTTTTCTACAATCAAACCCCCCACTTTTGTAAAATTAACGAAATGAAATCATGTTAATTAATTTACCAATTTGAATTCTAATAACTACACTAGCCAAAGATCACCCATTTCGATTTACCAGAACAAAATGTCCTTTAAAAAGGATTCCTCTGCTAGAAGTAAAAACCTTTTCTACAATCAAACCCCCCATTTTTGTAAAATTAACGAAATGAAATCATGTTAATTAATTTACCAATTTGAATTCTTTCAATCAAAGAGCTCGCAGGAGTAGCTAGCGTTGACAGTTCAGGAATACATACAGCACAAAAACAACAACAAAAATAAAATAAATACGAATAGAAAAAGAGAAAAGAGAGGAACACCAAAATTGGTTCAAACCAACTGTCATAGACTCAAATCCAACAGAATGATCAATTCTGCAATCCAAGACAAACTATAAAGTCCTGCACCAGAATACAAAGTAGAAAGAGATACAGACACAATGCAACCCAGACTAACCTCTGTGGCCAATGTTCAAGCTTAGAGACTCCTCCATCATCAGTCTTGTGGGTCCCACTGCCCCCACTCTGATCGACCTTCGTCTTCCCTTTGTAATCAGAGCATGCAAGCTGCTCAGCGAAATGCTCATCCGAGTGATTGTTGTGGCTCGGCATTGTCTCCTCTGTTTGGCGAATTAAAGATACCCTCTTTTGTTAGATAATTACCAGAATAAATTTCTCAAATGAGTTTCAAGAAATGTAGGGGAAAATAACTATAGAGACTTCACATCAAGTGAATAAAGCTGGAGGTGCGCTCACAAACAGTGACAAGATCAACGAGGTTTCTCGAGAATGACTCTCTTTTATTCTTGGCTCTTTATTCAGAGAATGCAATTATTCTTGGGACTTTTTTTCAAGAATTGTGATGCTCTTCCTTTCTTCCAACAACACAGAAACACAATTGCAATTTAAAAAAGGTTTGATTACTAACTTTGCTCTTAGCTGCACGTATGAGATATTCTAGTATGGTTTAACTAACAAAGTGGCCTCATTGCTAATTGAATGTGCAATGCTAGGTCATGTCTTACATATATATGTGCTGATAATGAAATGAATATACAGATAAGAAATACATAGTTTTGGTATTTTGAAAATAAAGACGACAGAGACATGGTATTGCAGATAAAAAATAATAATAATTTTGTAGGACAGCCCCAAATATTATTTTAAACACTAATACTTTTCATAACGAGATAAGGAATGAGGTTCAAGACTCTGGTCTTCCCGAGTATATTTATCAGAGAAACAATTGACTATTTGAAATTTCAAATTTTATCCTCTTTCAATGCTTTATACCTTTTTGTTCTTAGAACAAGAAATTTCTATCAAAGGTCTTTTCACTGATACAATAAAAGTAAAAGGTAAAGTGTGCCAGAGGCTCGATAAACAATAAAAGAAAGAATGTCAGAGCACAAAAAATTGCACAAGAAGCCCCTTCAAAACACAGAAATTGACTTTCTACTTGATCTGATTCCCTTAACTCACTTATTTGAAGTATATGCAAGTATCATATATAACATACTCATAGTTAGGTAAACAAACTACATGACCCAGGCACAAATTTTATAGATCCATTGAACCAAGGAAGAAGCTTGCTTGGTTAAGACTTAAGAGAGTGTAGGACACTAGAGGTTGTGGGGATTGAAGTGATCAACGTACCCTCTTCCTAGCCACCATCTTTGAAAACCAATTTCATAGCCTATGTAGATGAAACACACAAATACACATATTAATTACTTGATAGTATCCATAAAAAGAAAAGACATCATCAGTTATGGGCTGGTACAAAATTTGCCTGAACCTAGCCTCCAAACTAAATTCTAGGCAATATAGGCATGACAAAGAATTTAGCAATAAATTGTACAAATATTAGGCCACTGATATTCATTTACTGCACCAAATAAAAAAGTTAATGGGTGCCATTTGAACCAACCATAATTTCATGAATAAATTGAAAAAAAAGGAGTTACAGAATCAAAGAAATGAAATTTGGTGAACAAGGTAAATGCCATTAAAGCTCACGCACAAGAGAACATGGCAATTAATTGCATGTTCTCTCATGATAACTAGAATGATTCTCAAGTTCTCATGTAGTCATGTAGCCTAGCCATTTACAGAGTAAGCATTTCATTTAAGAGGTAGATTTTGGTATGTCAACTTATCAAACACTTTGACAGAGAGAGAGAGAGAGAGAGAGTACCAACTTGACGCTGTCGACGAGAGAGTGGTTGTAAGGAGAGAGCACGTAGTTGAGAACACCCCGTCTCTTCTCAAAGCAAGAGTTTGTTGTTGCAAGGCTGAGTGAGAGAGTGAGAGAGTGAGAGACGAGGGAGTTCAGTTCGGTCATCGGTGCGGCTAGGTTAATTAATTCAATTGGAAAAAGAGAGAGAGCGCCGAATCGTTGATCGTCTGATAGATTGGAATGTTTAGTTTAGAACTTTAGATTTACGAAGCCTACATGTCAAAAATTTATTGGGCCTAATTTGTATCTAGACCGGTAGACCCGGCCTTCAAAATAATCAATTTTCTAATCCAAACATTTATTAGGCGATGATCGAATCGAATGTTTTGCTGATGCAGAGCATTGAATTGCCTTGGAGATAATCTCGTCATTAATTTGAACATGCAACGAAATAGTTGCTGTGTTCTTGTTGCTCCTCCCTTGTGCCAAAAGCCCAAAATATATTTTAAAATCACCAATTTGGAAGCAAGGTTTGATTTATAAATGCCAAAGTGGTCAACATTTAAATCCAAATATATAGATGCCGGCAAAATGTAGTCAGACTCAGAAGCCTAGTGCAAACCTAAAAGAAGAATTGTATTTTTGGTTTTATGCAAAACACACTACCAAAACGCTAGTCTTAAAGGGCTTGTTTGGATGGGTTGGGAATAGTGGGAATAGTGTGAAAAAGTGGGAAGAGTAGGAAGAGTGGGAAGAGTGGGAAGAGTGCTATTCCTAGGTTGTTTGGATGGTGAGTTTAGGAATAGCGTTGGGAAGTGTGAAAAAGTAGAGAGAAAAGTGTTGTTGGGAAAAGTGTTATTGGGAAGAGTGGGAAGAGTGGGAAGAGTGGGAATAGTGCCTATTCCCACTATTCCCAACCATCCAAACAAGCCCTTTAAAGTTTTATCAGCAGATAACATTAAACTGCTTGGTGAAAGGATAAGTGTTGGCACAATCAAGCATCGAGATGAACCTAAAACAAAAATAAATGACCCTGCAATATACTGAAACGAAATGATGGAATTTCTCAAAAAGTGGAAAAATAAAGAACTGTTGTTTTATACAGAAGCGGCCTCTTATCCTATCTCAACTTGTACAGATTGTACATATTTATTACTCCTATCTCTCCAAAAGACATCTTAAATCTCTGAATGCTGTTGTTGAAGATTCTAAATCATTCAAGACCACAATATCGAAACCCTATTATACGGCTGGTACATCAATTTCAATATTATCAATTAATCTTACATCACCAAACCAGGCGGCAATGCATATAACAACCGGGCACTCTATCTTCTCTACAGGTTCCAAGCTTTCCTGCCCCACAATCTTAAAGTAAAAATGAAATAAAAATAAATACAGGAGTAAATAAAGTGACCAAAGAGGCATATGACATATTATATTATAATGGTATATTATGATGTTAAGTTCAACAAGAAATTTTGAACTGAATACCTCAACATAATCTATTCTTCCACCAGAATCGGATACTGTTTGAAAAATTCGGTGTTTAATATCTTGGCTTGATATGCTCCCTTTTGAGACATTAACTTTGGCTTCTGAAAGAGCTTTGTTGATTGACAGAGCCTACAAAGTAACAAATGTAAGTTACTTTGTTCAGGAAAACAAATATCAGACAAATATTTAGAGATCAGAAGAAGCTGCATACATTTTTTTTTCATTGTTTAATCACAAATTAACACTATAAAAGAAAACTTTGGCCAAATTTTTACTAGATGACTTCTCAATTATTGGCACCGATCACTAATTTGTGCTACTTGATATTTGCGGTACTTGGAATTAATTGCTCTATAAAAAGGAAAATTTCTGCCAGCAATCCCATAAAAAAAGGAGATAATTTGCAACTCTTGATGACTAATGAGGTATGATAGTTTCTGTAAATTCTCAACTACAATGAATTAAAAAATATCATTGTTGATAACACACCTGCTTCCGATCTCTGGGGGAAAGGCGCACATTTCTCGAACTCATTGCAAGACCATCAGCTTCACGCACAATTTCAGATCCGATTATTTCAATTGCAAAATCCAGATCCCGTACCTATAATATAAATTGGAAAACCCAAACTTACAAATAAGCAACAAGAAAAAAGTAACAGAAAATTTAAAATAAAAAAAGGTAGATCATTGCTCTGGTCACATTCATTGATTTTCAAAATACATCTTATTATTAGGCATTTTTCAAAATCAGTTATGTCCAAGAAAATTCTAACATATAGCTACAAATCTCATATTTTGTTTCTAAAGGGAAAAAATTTGTTCTATTCAAATTTATTTACAAGGAAATACTGTCAACAAAGTACAAGCGGGGCCAGAATTACAACTGAGTTTTTTTTTTTTTTTTTTTTTTTTTTTTTTGTCTGCAACCAGCTAAGAAATCCTTTTTTAAAAAAAAAATCCCATAGAAAAAATATAGAAGCAAAAGAGTCAAATTCCAGTGATCTTAAACGATTATCAATAGGATGGAAACAAATGATGAAAATAACAGTTTGGAGCATTCATTTTTCAACATTTCTCAACCTCTTGAGTTTATACAAACAAACTCCAAAATTTAGAAATATAGAACATAACAGATTGCTCTAGAAACAAAAGATATCCACAGGTTTGTATTTGTTTCTTAAAGTAGGTACACAGTTTATGTGTTAAGATAAGGGACCACTTTACTGGAAGAAAAAAAGAAAGCATGTTACCATGCGAGAAATGATGCGCCATTGCTGATAATCTTTTTTCCCAAAAATGGCCACATCAGGCTCTACTATATGAAATAGCTTGGTCACGACTGTGGCAACTCCTCTGAACAAGACTGGACGGCTTGCACCACACATGCCTTTCTCCAACCTCTCCACCCTGACCCATGTCTCATGGGTGCCATCACATCTCTCTTTCTCTAAGCATGAAACTGGAGCTTGCTTTTCCCCTATATAGAGACAGAAACTCTGCGTTTGTTACAAAGAGATGAGGATAGGTTCTATGAAGAGTAAATATGCTTCAATTGGGTACTATTGAATTGAATCAGTCCCCCTTTAATGATTTACTGCTTTGGTACTTTTAAAATGCACCAATGATTTTATGCATTTGGCAAAAGTACAACTCAGGTCACATTTTCCTTTTTATTTTTTGTTTTAGAACCAGTGCTAAATTAATTTTAAATAAGTGACTTGTGTAATGTGCCAATGGATTTTACAATTGGTTACCTGTTTGGTATTTTTAATGTTCCTTATCTTCATTTGAATGTGAATATGTGTTGGAAAACATAAGGCTAAAGAGAATCTGGATATCAATTCCAAAATGTCCTGTTTATTAGCTCCGCAAGTATATTGGCTCAAATTGACATGTGGACTGCAAGTTCAAGTTGCAACAATGTTATCTTACTAAACATACATCATTGGGCCATAAATAACTGATGTTGACATATTTGTTTACAACAGTATTTTTTGAAATAAACACACTACCTATTAACTATCATAAATGCTATTTTAGGTCATACGTTGAATGATTAAATTTGATAGAGAATGAACCAAAGAATCATAAATCAAATGTATCTGCCTAATTAAATTGCAAAATGCTGGAACTAAGAATTGAACACGTGATAACTCGTCTATTAAATTTCATTCGGACCTAGAAACTAAACTTATACTAGGGTCAGTTGGTTAATATTCACCTTGAAAGACAAATATGCACACGATTTGTCCTGGCATCACAATTGTTTACCTTTTTTTTCCCCCCAATGGACAGATATTTTTACATGAATCTAAAGATAAAGGGTCACTTTAATTAATAACTCCAGAACCCTGACTGTGGGAGTTCATTTTAGTTTGATGAATGAGCTAAAAAAAATCATCATTGGAGCAAAGTAAAAAAAAAGTAGAACTAATAATTTCATGGTAGATATATGAATAAGGAATAATAAATATCATGAAAAACTGATGTCTTAGTTAAATACAGAAGGAATCACAGGGTGCAGTTAATGTGCTTCCACCAACAAATCATGAACTGTTGTTCATGTTCTTTCATGTTTTTTCTGTCATGGTAAAAGTGTGAATGAATTTAGGCCCTGATCACAATGATTTTACTCGGGATTTCATTTCATTTCATTTCATTTGAATTGAATTCGTAAGATTTCATAGGATTTCGTTAGACCTAATTACATAGGAATCCCAACCAAATGACACCAAATCCACTCATTGTGATCAAGAATTTTCCAATCAAATGAAATGAATTGAAATCCTACGTTAAAAAAAAGGATTGTGATCAGGGTTAATCTCATATCTAGTCTAAACCAGTCATATGAACTAATAGAAAACTCAATAGTACGACTAAAATGCAATTACAAATGATTAAGATCACACAGAAACATAAGCATAAAAAAACCAAACAGAAATTGTTCTGGTCTCTTACCAGAACCATTAGAGAAGTGATGACGTGGCGGCGCAGAAAGTGGGCCCGGGGTGTCATAGTCGTAGAGATTTCTGGGGCAGAAGACGGCCTGAACGACGCCGGTTTGGGAGAGCTTGAGCAAATCTCCTTGCAAATCGGACGGGTAGGTGGAGAGATCCTCCGACGGAGCGAACTGGCCTGGGTTCACGTACACCGAGACCACGATG